>CM028132.1:636853750-638195000 GCA_016271365.2 Neoceratodus forsteri | reverse complement strand
GATATTAGAATGAGTGGGAATATTTGTTGTTCTGCAACACATTAATACGAGTCATTTAACTTGTGAGGAGAGTAAGTTAAGCCACTTATATTGAGCTTGACAGAGAGAGACATTAGAGAAAGAGGAAATTCCAAGTAGGTAAAATTTAGGGTCAAAAGTGGCAGTATGGCCCATCACTTTGGATGCAAAGTGTTGGACTTTACACCAAAGTTTGAGAATGGGGTCACAGTGCCATAATATATGGAGAAAATTCCCATTAGGTGTGTTGCAACACCAGCAGTTGTTGGAGTTAATTAAGCCTATCCGGTATAGAACAGAAGGTGTTCTGTACTAGAGGTGAAGGATTTTTGTCTGGATTACAGAACTATGAGTATCCATTAATGTTTTGTGGATAAGAAGCCAACACTTACAACATTGGGAGTCTGATATAGCATAGTTCAGAAGTTGGCTCCACTTAGTTTTAGCTTTTAGGGATTGGTCTGACAATGTATTTCTGATATCCTTATATATAATACTGGTCAAATTAGAGGTAGACCTGATCCTTGAGGTAATATGTTGGTCCTGAATATCATGTGTATGTAAGTGTTGAAAAAAGGTGTTACATGCAGTACGGAGTTGGAGATATTTCCAAAAGTCCTGCTTAGGAGGTTCCCATTGAATGCACAGTTCATTGAAAGGTTTCAGGATGAGAGTGTTTTTTATTAGGATATCCCCTAAGAATAAGACACCCTTATTATGCCATTGGCAACAAAATACGGGATATTTCTCAAGGGCAATATTTAGATTGCCCCAAATAGGAGCATAAAAGAGAGGAGTTGGGTTGGATTTTAGTTGTTTATGGATTTTTTTCCAATAGTAAACAGAAAACGAAATTGTGGGATGAAATCGTAGCATAGGAGGAAGGGCATTATAGATAAAGGTTGTAAGGCATTTACTTACGCTGAGTGAGGTTTCTATTTTCACCCATAGCAGTGTTTGGGGTGTAGGTTTGCTAAACCATTTGATGGTTTGAGTGGCGTGGAAGGCCCATAGGTAAGTGTTAAACCAGGGAATTCCAAAGCCCCCTTTAGCCCAGTGCAGTCGCAGTTTAGTGCAACTAAACCTCGAAGGTTTCCCCTGCCATATAACATTACCAGTAAGTTTGTCAAGTTTGTTTAAGAAACTGATAGGAAGAAATAAAGAGATGTTAGCGAAAAGATAAAATATTTTAGATACAATGATCATTTTAATAGCTGCTTTCTTTCTCGTGAAAGATAAGTTGAGTAGTTTCCACCGATCTAAAATGGTTCTAATATTGGATAAAGGAGGAGTAAAATTAGTTTCTCATGTTTTCTCTATATTCAGGATGATTTTAATTCCAAGATACGTGAGACCCTGGGGAGCCCATCGGAAGCTCAAAGAGTTATTCATATACGGTTTACAAAGACAGTTTAAGGGTAATGTTTCAGTTTTGCTGAAATTTAATGCCAGGCCTGAGATTATGGTGAATTTAAGTAGGTTTACCAGTGGATGCCCTGCTTTTTCAAGATTTTCTAGAATAATTAAGAGATCATCTGTATACGATAGAGAGGTATAATGAAGACTGCCAATGGGAATCCCTTTAATATTGCTAGATAAGTGAAGGTGGTCAGAAAAAGGTTCCATCGATAGGATAAAAAGGGAGGGTGATAACGGGCAACCTTGCCTGCTACCTCTGGCCTGAGGGAAGGAGGAAGAAAGTGTGGAGTTGGTTAGTACTCTAGCAGAGGGGATGCATGTAATAATTTAACCCAGGAGCAAAATATACTAGGAAAACCAAAAACATTTAGTCTGGTATATATAATCCCAACTAAAAGAATCAAATGCCTTTTCAAAGTCGATAGCTACAGCAGCAGCAGGTGTTTTTAGAGATTTAGCCTTATATATTAAATTAAATAATGAGCACAGGTGATCTGAGCCACTTCTTCCCTTAATAAAGCCTGCTTGGGACTTATGAGCTAATTTAGAGATAAATGGTTCCAGCTGGGAGTTCAAAAGTTTTGCAAACATTTTTCCCATCCGTATTTAAGAGAGATATTGGTCTGTAACTAGAGGGGAGAGAAGGATCTTTATCTTTTTTTGGTATTACAATTATAATGGCTTCTGACATCAAGGGTTGGAGTCTGCTGGTTTGATTAGGTTCCTGGAAGACCTTAAAGATTAAGGGACATAAATATCAGAGAGTGCTTTATAAAAGTCAACAGGAAAGCCATCTCCGCCTGGAACATTGCCAGATTTTAGGGAAGAACGAGCATTTTGGACTTCTTGCAAAGTGAAAGGGGAATCTAAGTCTTTTTTGTCTTGATCAGAAAGATAGGGGACATGTTCCATTTAGAAAGTGTTGAATGTGGGGATTGGGGACAGAGTTAAGCTGAGTATATAATGGTTTGCAAAAGGACATCATGTTCTGATTAATAGAAAGACCATCAGTATGGAGCTGGCCTGATTGGTCTTTAATGCCCACTATAAGACTTTCTGTCTGTTGATTTTTAAGTTAGTAAGCTAATCATTTGCCACATTTATCGCCTTGCTCTCAGTATTTATGTTTCAGTTTGAATAATGCCAATTCAGTTTTTCGAGTTAAGAGCTCATTCATTTTAATTCTAAGATCTAAAATTTCTAAGTGGAGGGGTGAATTAGGATCAGGTTTTGAAGATTTGAAATAAAGGGATTTTTTTCTTTAAGTTGTTTCTCTATGGAAGCTAGTTGTTGTTCTCTCCTTTTTTACGATGAGCTGCAAAACTTATAATTTTACCTCAAATGGTAACTTTTAAGGCTTCCCATAATGTGCTCATAAAAGTATCTGAGGGTTTGTTAAACGATAGAAATTTCTGGATTTGAATTTTAACCCATGAGATAAATTCTGGGTCTTTAATTAATAGGGAATCCAGACGCCATATGGGTGATTTAGCTAGTGGTTGGCCCCAGAGTACTGTAAGTGAATACAAACCAGAGAATGGTCTGATATGACCATTGGGAGAATAGAGGTTTCAATTACTTTGTCTACAATAGAATGAGATGTAAACCAATAGTTGATCCTACTGTAAGACTTATGAAGTGGAGAATAAAAGGTATATTCTCTTTCTCTGGGATGAAAAAGTCTCCAAAGCTCTGTAAGATCAAAATCTTTCATGAGTAAAGATAGGGTGTCAATACTTCTAGGGTGAGCATCCAATGGAGTGTTGCTTCTGTCTAAATGTGCATCTAGTGAGAGGTTTAGATCCCCGACCATCAGTATAGGAGCATTATCCATATTGTTAGACAAAATTTTTTGGGCCAAATTATTAAAAAATTCCGGTGAGTCATAATTAGGGGCATACATGTTAACCAGTGTTAAAGGGCCAGAAGGTGTATTAAATTTAACAATTACCCATCTGCCTTCGGTATCAGTAATTGTTTTTAAATGGGACCATTTAAGATTTTTATGGATCAGAATTGCTACACCTCTTTTTTTAGAAGTGTAAGAAGAAGCAAATATATGACCAACCCAATCCCATTTTAGCCTATCAGTGTATTCTGCCAGAAGCTTAGTACCCTGTAAGAATGCACTCCTTGTCTTTTGTTTTTTAAGGTGGTATATCATTTGTTTGCGTTTACAAGGAGAGTTGAGTCCCTTAACTTTCCAGGAGTGTAGTAATAGATCAGCCATATTTAGAGTAAAAGTTAAGGTAAAGATTGTCTGGTAATAGGGACTCAAAAAAGATCTTGGTGGGGGACATTGAGAGGCCAACAGGATAAGATAGTTTATGAAACACGAAGAAATGAATATGGGAATGTGTGCAGGACCAAAAAAGTATTGCGAGTTACAGGAGTATGATTTTACGACAGTTATAATTGATGCATCTCTTTAACAAGTGATAAAAGACCAAGAATTGTAAACAAATTAACCAACACTTAAATATGAACACTCTCTATATATAACAATTAAACATTCTATATTGCGGTATGAGATATGAGAAAGTACAGAGGTACGCAGACTCTCTCATAAAGCAATTGGGCATGCAGTAGCTAACCAGCACTAAATCCAGGTGGAGGTACCTTTGATGAATATGAAGTTAAATCAAACAGTTAATAACATGAGGATTGTAGATGTAGTAAAAGGACTATTTCAAACTTAGTCAAGATTAAAACACAAACACAATTCCCAAGGAGAAACAAGCATTACAGCTTCATCAAAAAAGAAAAGAAGAAATTCAAAGTAATTATATCAAGGAAGAAGTAAAATATTTTAGTAGCAGCAACAACCCGGACATTAAATAACAAAACAGTTGAGTGGAAAAAGAAAGTCAATAGAGCTGGATTGCTCTCTTAAAAAAGGTCATGCCTATTTAAATGTGTGTGTGTGTGTATATATATATATATATATATATATATATATATATATATGCACACACATCATACACACACACACATAATATATATATATACACATATACATATATATATATATATATATATATACATATATATATATATACATAAATACACATACACACATACAGAAACAATTATTGTTGTAGCTAAGCAAGCAAATCAAGATGGTAACTAAGTCAAGGGTGTATACATTAAAGATGGGGGAGGCATGACACTCTTAATAAAGTTGTGACCCACATATGCAATCAATTGAAGGGGTAATACGTACATGGGAGATTTCCTTAAGCATGTAGGGTAGATGTTTGTCTGTGAAAAGTAGTATACAGGCTTTGAGAATTTTGGTGCCATATAAGAGAACATTCAGTACCCCATGGGGTTTAAAGAAGCTGTCCATATGCCTGAAAATAGCCTCCTTTAGTGAATCTTTAGGGGGACTGACTGAGTCTAGAGATTAGGCTCAGTGAATCACCCCAAAAAGGGATAGTGCAGTTTTGTTAAGAGCAATTGCGTCCGGCTTCAAGCATATACCTTGGCTTTGCAATAAAAAGCTCCATTAGGGTACGATGCCTGAGTTTATGTAATAAAATGTAATGGGACCATGGGTCTTGCAAATGGCCTGCCATAGGTAGTGAGGCTACCTTACTACAGGAGCACAGACAAGAAAGAAGGGGAAAGCTAGACAGAAGTGATAGATTGCAGGAGGTTAGTAAGGTAATAAATGGGATTAAGCAACAAAAAGGATTTTATGGTAGAGTATGTCAAATCAAATGAAAAAGGAAACATAAAGTACACTTAGGGGCCTTAAGAGTGCCTGTTGCAACAGTAGAGGGTTATTCGTAATAGGAGATTGGTCAGATGAGTGTTAATAATTATTAACAAAAAAGGTGTAATGTTACCTTTAACCTAATTAGCATTCCGTTTGCATTACTTGTGTTGTGAAGTCTGAAGAGCACTAAAGTTGAAAGCTGGTCTTGGGAAGAAGAGCGCTTGGTTGTATAAATATGCTAACTGTGATGCATGGTTTTGGCAGTTAAGTACCTTCTGTGAGTGAAAGCAGGTCGGCAGCAAGAAGCCACACCAGTATTCAGGCAGATTCCTGAAAGCTATTATATGAAGCCTGACTAGCAAAGAGGTTGCATAGACAACGAGTTAGGATATGGCAGATATTAATTAAAAGTCACCGATCATGTTCTACTCGCCTTACGGGATTCGGCAAATAGAGGAAGGGATTTATGGTTACTCTTGCCTTTTCTTTTTTTCTTTGGTGGTTTGCACTGTTTAAGAGGGGAACTAGAGGCAATTTATACCCAGGAGGAGTTGACGGAGATTGGTCCAGTTTCCGGGATGTTAAGGACATTCTGTAAAGTTTCTGCATCTACCTGGGACAAATCCTCTTGTGAGGACATAACTGAGTCCTGTAGAGGGGTAAACATATTATTCAGAGGAAGCGGTAAAGATAGGTGGGAGCCCCTTTTGGAAGCTGCAGTGCTTTTGTTTGTGGTCCGATCTTCACAGCAGGCAGTTCTGGCAGATTTGGCATTGGTACTTTTTTTGTCTTGAATATGGGCCAACTGCCTGGGGAGTGAGCTATCCGGGCAAGGGGTTTCTGTGTCTGCACGAGTGGGGAGCAAGTTGCTGGTGTCCTGAGCAGCTCCAAACTTGCAAAAAGTTAAATCAGCCAAGAGTCCTATGTGTAACAGTTCGGGAGTGTGAGAAACACTATTTGGAGATGGTAAAGTATCAATGAAAGCAGACAGGTTTTCCGGAATGTTAAAATCTTTAAATACATTACCCCAATAAAGTTTCATCACTGCAGGGTATCGGAGAGCAAACCTTATCTTTTTGGGTGTAGTACTTTTTTGATTGTGTTGAAAGCAGCCTTTTAGCAGACAGTTCTTTACAGTAGTCTCTGTATATGTAAATTCTAAATTCTTGCCACATCAGGATTCCGATTTCTCTTGTCTTCTGCAGTATAATTTTGGTGTGAGCATAATTAAGAAACATTGCGATTATTGGGCTTGGTTTTTGGTCTGGACTTCGCCTAGGGCCCAGTGAGTAGTGGGAATGCTCTATGATTAAGTTGAGGTTGCGTGGAAGATGCAGCATAGCAGGCAAAACATGCAACAGTAAGGCAGTCGTATCTCCAAGTTTGGAACCCTCAGTGAAGCCAAAGAATCTTAAGCTATTTCTACGGCTTCTATTTTCAATGTCCTTTATTTTAGTTTGGAGTGTTTTGATGGTTCTGTCTTGTTCCCTTATGGTAGCTTTGAGATCTTGGACTGAGGATTCATTTTGTTTAGTTTTGTTTTCAGTGCTCAGTAAGCGAGTGTCCAAGGTCTGCAGAGCTGCATTTTGCTGAGAAGCTATTTTTAAATCTTTCATTTCAGATATTAATTTCTGAAACATAGTTTCCACTCTGGAGAGTGAGGAAAGGGGAATTTCTTGCTCAGCCATGCTGGTAGGCCCAGGCAAACAGAAAAGATTGGTAAGTAGTAAAAAGACCAAATCTTAAAGGAATTGTAAAAATGACCCACCAAAGCTGTAGATATGAACTTTATCTTGCTGGCTGTCACTGTTGACTTACATTATTGTCCTGGATAGCTGTAAATGAAGACATATTGCTGGGTGTCTTTGGAGAGCAGAGAAATTAAGCTGTCATCTTGAGCTGAGCCAGGCCATGATCCCATCACCACTAATTTGAAACTGTTAACCCATAGTTATAAAATGAGTAGACTAAATCCAAGAATTTGATTGGCTAATAGACATGCATGAAATATGTTCCATGCATAGGTAAAATAAAGGGCAGCTGTACAAAGGCAGAACTCACTAAGCCTTAGAATGTTGGCATCTAAAAATGCCGCCATTGTTGTTTCCTCGCTAACTCGGCTCATCCCAGTCTTGCGACTGACGACTGAAGCTGTGGCACTGGTGCAGAAACCCTACACATGTAAAACTAAGGATGTCTAGCCCAAACATGTGGAGCCACTTCCTGAATCCACAGAAAGTAGGCCATTTTATAAGCACAATGAGACATGACAGGGTGTGCATGGAACATATTTTACTGCACGGCCTGTGGCTAAAGTCACTACCTATGGCCTCGTGCCTTATTATGCTGCAGGCCATGCAGTAAAATATGTACTATTACTGCACATTGTAATGAAGTGTTGTAATGTTTTCTTTTTTTTTTTAGGTACACAAACACTGGACTGGGACAAAGAATGTGGTAATAACGACCCACAACCTCATACTGTTGATGCCTCGGTGCAGCGCAACCTCCATTTCACTGCAAGGAATGTAAGGCATTCAGCACCACAGAAAAAAATGGATTCCAGTTTTGTTACTGATTGCTCAGATGTGTTGTCATGAAGTTTTATGGATGATGAGGTAAACGACCCAGCGTATGAACCATCTGATATAAATATGAAAGACTGTTACAGGTATGTTTGTGTGTAATATTCACAGCTATGAAGTGATGCATAGGTCACAGATAGAAAAGTAGTACATTTTGGAGTAACTATCAGATGCATGTTGATGCAGATGTTGTAGCCGAAGAACAACACAAGTTATGCCACAGTGTAACCATGGTGCAGTGACTGTTATAAAATTAGTTTCATGAAACAAGCAATCACATTGATTGACTGTGTCAACATGGCCCTTGCTTAATCCACTGGGATGAATACAGTTGATGTCAAAGGTCTACATAGTATGGCACATTGGCACTTGTTACCTGGTTGCTGTTAGTGTGTGGAAAAGAGTATATGCCACTTATCTACCACCCTTTCTGTGAAAAATATCTCCAGATTTCACCCCTTAAACTCCCCCCCCCTACAATCTCAGATGATGCCCTCTTGTTTCTCTCCCTCCCTCTCCTATCAGGAAAATCCATTCTGTGTTAGTCTTGTTTATCCCCTTTAAGTATTTACAGATTTCAATCATATTACCCCTATCCCTCCTGTCCTCCTGTTAATACATGTTCAGCTCGCCCAGGCTATCCTCGATTGATTTTCCCTCAAAATCATGGATCATCTTTGTCGCACTGCACTGTACCACCTCCAACAATCTGATCTCCTTCTTCAGGAGTGTGTGCCCATACTGCATGCAGTATTCGAGGTGCAGCCTGACCAGTAATCTGTTCAGGGGAAGGATCAACTCCTTGTGTATGGAGTACATTCCCATCACTATACACCCAAGTATCTTGTTTACTTTTGCTGCCACCTTACTGCACTGAGCTTAGTGATTCATACTCCCTGTTATAAGGACCACTACATCCTTTTCTTACTCCATGCTTTCGAACTGTACCACTACCATCTGATAGTTCCTCCCCTGGTTACTAGCTCCGAAGTGTAGTCCTTTACACTTCTTGGTGATTAACGCCAATGGACATGTTTTCAACCACTCCTGTACATTGGTGAGGTCATCTGGTCACCCCCTAAACCCTTTGATGTCATCTACCACTGCTCCCATCTTGCTATCATCTGTGAATAGACTGATTGTACTCTGGATGCCATGAGAGATATCGGCTATGAATTTCCCAAACAGCACTGTTCGCGGTACAGATCCCTGTGGTGCCCAAATCATTTCCACTCTTGCTGATGATAGTTCCCCTACCACTAACACCCTTTGCTGCCAATTCCTCAGGTAGTTTTTGATCCATTTGACCATCTTTGTGCCCACATCTATGTCTTTCTGCTTTCACCCCGGCCTTCCATGCAGCACTGAACAAAAGGCCTTTCTTTTTTTTTTTTAATACTCTATTTCTCCCCCCAGGTCCCTGGTTGTCAACCATCCTAGCCAACCGTCCAGCCCCGTACCTCAACATCAGACTGCAACCTCTCTTCCCCATGGCTTACCCCCTTGGCAGGGCAGTGAGGAGCCTCCCAAGCTCTACTCACCTCTACCAGGATCCAGTTCAGGGAGCACCATTTGGGGTTGGGGGCCTGCAGCAGGTGGCTACCTCATCTAGCCGAGCGGGACCATTTTCTCATTTTCTTACCTTGAGAGTGGGGCGTGCAATGACGTCAGTGGAGGGAGTGCACATGGGTTCCTCCCAGCACCTGCCCCCACTCAGTTCCTTTCTTGTAGCATTGGTGCTGTTTCCCTCAGCCACTGCCAGGGGTCAGAAGTGCACCAACCACTGAAATCCCCCCTCCCTGGAGTGGGAGATCAGTCCCTCAGACGTTTGATCCCTCTCCACTCCTGCTGACCCCGGTGGCCTGTGCTCATTCCAGAACCATAGTTCACCAGCGCAGCATGAAGTAATGCAACCAGCACCTCAGCCCTTAATGCCACTGGGCCAGCTGAATCAAAGGCCTTTCTGAAGCCCAAATACAGGATATCCACTACATTACCCTTGTCCAGTTCCTTGGTCACCCACTCAAGTAGGTTTGTTTTGCAAGATGTGTCAGAGACAAACACATGCTGTTGACTGTCCTGGCATACATTTTCCTCCAAAAAGGTCACCAGCCTCTCTTTAACCACCACTCCTTCTTGGCAGCCTCTGTGGCATCATTGTCCATGGTAGTAAATGGATGGTCCATGTCACCAAAATCCTGTCCCACTCCACCTGGAGACGAGCAACCTTAGCCACAAACATAGACAGGTGCCCTCAGATGTGATATGCATGCACACGCCAGGCACAGTGTGCCCTATGATTGCACCCTTTCACATCAACTATGCCATCAAATGATATTACTGTATGATATCCTGTTTAGCCGATCACTGGAAACAGGGGAGGTACCCAAAGACTGGAGGACAGCAGATGTAGTCCCTTTATACAAAAGTGGGAATAAAGAGGAAGTGGGGAACTACAAACCAGTCAGCCTCACGTCAGCTGTGGGAAAGATCATGGAAGCAATACTGAAGGAGAGATTGGTGGAACATCTGGTTGTCAATGGACTACAGGACCCAAGGCAGCATGGTTTCACCAGGGGGAGGTCATGTCAGACCAACCTCATTGAATTTTTTGACTGGGTGACTAGGGAGGTGGATCAGGGGAGGGCAGTGGACATGGCCTATCTGGACTTCAGCAAGGCCTTTGACACTGTGCCACATAGAAGACTATTACACAAACTGGGGAATATGGGTGTGGGCAGGACAGTAGTGTGGTGGGTAGGTAACTGGCTGGGTGGCAAGACACAGAGGGTGGTGGTAAATGGCTGTCACTCCACAGAGGGAAGAGTGACCAGTGGGTACCACAGGGATCAGTGCTGGGACGGTCCTATTCAACATCTTCATCAGTGACATGGAGCAGGACCTAGAAGGCAGAATTTCACTGTTCGCTGATGACACAAAGCTCTGTAACAGAGTAGACACACCACAGGGGTAGACAGAATGAGAAGCAACCTGCAGAAACTTGAAGAATGGTCAGGGGTTTGGCAGTTGAAATTAATGCAAAGAAGTGCAAGATAATGCATATGGGGCACAAAACCCTGGCACAATATATCAGTTGGGGGTGAGGATATAGCATGCACCAAGCAGGAAAGGGATCTTGGGTTATCATCTCTGATGACCTCAAGGTAGGGAAACAGTGTGACAAGGCAGCAGGTAAAGCAAATAGGATGCTGGGATGTATAGGCAGGGGCATTACCAGCAGGAAAAGGGAAGTCATAATTCCGCTATACAAGACACTAGTGAGGCCCCACCTGGAGTACAGTGTACAGCTCTGGAGACCATACCTACGTAAGGACATAGACAGGGTAGAGAAGGTTCAGAGGAAGGCAACAAAGATGGTGCATGGATTGCATCACAAGTCCTATGAAGTCAGGTTGAAGGAACTGAACATGTACTCCCTGGAGGAGAGGAGGGAGAGAGGGGATATGATAGAGACATACAAGTATCTTACAGGGAGGAACAGGGTGCAGGAAAACACTATTTTTAAGCGAAAAAGACGTTCCAGGACTAGAGGGCATGGGATGAAGTTGGAGGGAGGACGATTCAGAGGAAACATGAGAAAGAATTTCTTCCCAGAACGGGTGGTGGACAAGTGGAACACCCTGCCAGAGGAAGTGGTGGGGGCTGAAACAATCACGGGATTTAAGAATGCATGGGATAGACATAAAGGAATTCTGGAGGTCAGGGGTGAGGTGCAACAGACTTCTAGGAAAACAAACTGAACTTACAAGCTCAAATGGGCAGACTGGGTGGGCCATAGGCCCTTATCTGCCGACACTGTCTATGTATCTATGTATCTATGTATATATTACAGGGGAAAGCAATTTTTAGTTACTGAAGTTTTACTTCAGCACTACACACCACTTAATGCTGCTCCTATCTTTGCAGTGTTATTGGCTATCCTGTATCTGTATTTGAAAAGACTTGAAAGACCAAAAAAAATGTTTAATATGTATCGAATGCTATAAACACTGTGTTATCTTGTTGCATGCACAGTTCATTGGCTTACCAATGCTGAGTGATGCTCTTGTTCACCATGTCTTCATTCCAACAGTGTTGAAGGTGACCAAGGATTTTTTCAGGAAAGAAAACACATTGTCTTTTAGACCAAGCTGCTGAATCTGTTCCAATTGTGCCACACGTGTCTATCCAGCAATGTAAACTGCACATCCCATGAGCTTGGAACCATGGTTGTCATCAAAGAGAGCTGTATGGACTGCCTTTATATGCAAACCTGGTGAAGCCAACCATTTCTTGGTGACACACCAACAGGGAACCTTCAAATGTCTGCATCCATACTGTTTTCTAGATCCCTTCTGCGGAAGGCACTGAGACTCTTCAAGCAACTAAACTGCATTGGCTTGAACAAGAATACATTTTATAAACACCAGCAACTGTACCTCTTCCCTGCCATCACCAAAGTCTGGAACTGACATTTAGACCAGCTCATTGCTGAAATAAAACTGTCTGGTGACCACACTGTGGTTGGCGGAGACGGATGTGCCGATAGTCCCGGACACTATGCAAAGTACGGGAGTTCTGCCCTGGTGGCTCTATCAAGAAACAAAGTTCTGACTGTCCAACTTGTGCAGGCATGATAATGACTACAGGCTTCTGTTAATGTAGATACCTGGTTCCACAGACTGTCTCTGAAATAATTGCACTGTTGTTTCACTGCAGAGCAGTAAGGTTGATGTATCCTACCATGTGGAGCTTGAGGGTCTGAAAAGAGCAGTAAGCTTCCTAGAGGAGAACAGAATCTACCTGTGATGCAATGTCACTGATCAACATCCATCGGTCAATAAGTGAATTCGGGAAGATTTGCCACATACTGAACATCAATTTGATATTTGGCATATTGCAAAAGGTATCTTCAAGACACAATTACAGTACTGTTCCACCGGCTTATGTAAAGTTAATGTTATGTGTGTAGTTCACAGAACTACACACATAGCAAGTTATGGATATTTTTGTGTAGAATGTATGAGCATTGCTCAAGCAACTTTATTGTTCTTTGTGGATCAGCAAATCAGGATGCAGTAAGTTCTGGATTGCTAAGTTTGAATCCCATCAGTCTTTTAATCAGGTGGTCCATGGTTCCAGTCCATGTCAGGCTGCATTGGCTGTGAAATGCCAAAAAGTAATCCTTCTGCCTTCATATGTTTTGTAAGAAAGCTCATGGACATAATCGGAAAAGAGAGGTTGGTAACCTATTTGGTAGACAATGCTCTCCATCACAATCACCATCACTAGTGGTGGGCGAAGTGAGGAAAATTTGCTTTGTGGAATAATCCCCCAAATTCTGCCCATTTTAGGGAGTGAAATGCAAAATTACGCAGAAAGAATTGTGAAATTTCACCTTCTGCAGCAAAATTTCACCCGCAGAAAGTGAAATTTCACCTGCCGAAGGCAAAATTCTGCCTAATGCAGAAAATGTCATGAATTACTCAATGCGGCAAAATTGACCACTTCACTGGCAGAAATTAAATTTGCTGCATCTCTTATCATCATGGTGTTGTCTATGGAACATCCTGCCAGACAAACATAGTTGATGCCTATTACTGGCACATGAGGGAACTGGGCAAGGGGCATGCAGTGCATGTCTGGAACTTTTATTTCTTCAAGGCCTTTGGTTACATGCCACAAAGGCTGCTGGTGGTGAAGCTGGAAAATTAAGGAGTGAAGATAAACATGTTCAGAAGGGAAGGCATAACAAGGTGGTGGTGTGTGGAACTATCCTCACCGATAGCTGTGATGAGTGTGGTGCAACACAGATTGGTACTCTGTCAGGTGCTGTTTGGGGTATTCATACCCGATATCTCACATGGCATCCTTAGTCAGATCATTCTGTTCTCAGTCAATACCATGATATGAGAGATGGTGGGTGACTTAGAATGGTGGAAGATGCTTCATGAAGACATGAATAATGCTAGTACGACTGTTCCCTCATGTGCCAGTAATAGGCATCAGTGAGCTGTCATACCAGCACTTACTAAGGAGAGGACAACTTGATCAATTTCAAAATTACCTCCGCCAGTATGACTGTGCACCAGTTGACACAGCCACAAGTGTTAACCTAGCATTGGGGCACTTTATATCCATCTTTAAAAAAGCATGTGACCTTTTTGCCTATTACAGAAAGCTAAAAAGAAAAGGGCCCAACAACCCCTGGCTCCACCGCACCCCTTCACAACTTAATAGCATCCAGAGATCATCTCTGGCACATTACACATGCCACTAACAGGCCCACTAACTGGCAATGTTACAAGAAGGCCAGGAACGCCTGTACCCTTGCAGTACGTCTCACTAAGACTATCTACTTCCAGGACTTGTTCTCTAGCTCCTGGGGAGACAGAAAAATATTCTGGAAGAACATAAAAAAACTCAATGGTAAGCCCACCAAATCTCCTCCCTCGATGCTCAACACAAATGGTTCTACTACTCAGGATCCTAAAGAGATGACAGATATATTCAATGCTGCCTTCACTGACCTGAGTGGGGTACTTCCTTGCAATTTATTTGATGGCCTGCCCTACCAAGGTAGCAAATGCTACACTAACCCTTCCCCCAATGTTCCCCCCTTCTCTTTCAGTACAGTCAGCCCCTCGACAGGAAAAAAGTATCTCCTGTGGGTAATTGGAGAAGCTCAATCGTGGGCATTTGTAAAAAAATATGTATGGAGGCAGGCGGTAGGTGCTGCCCGCCAGCTGACTGGGGGAGCGGGTTTGGGGATCACTGGGCGTGGTGGGAGGGGTACCACTAGACCACCAGGATATTGGACATATTTTTTTTTTTACAAATGCCAGCGATCTGGCAGGAAGCGGTCCACTGGACCACCAGGGATATTGGACAGATTTATTTATTTTTTTTTACAAATGCCTGCAACCTGGCATGGGGGGCACCACCAGGTGCAGTCAGAGCATGGGTGGCAACCCGCAGGTGGCAGCTGTCATGTTGTGCCCTGCAATGTGGCAGCTCACCTGTGGGTGGCCATCAGTTGTTCCTCTTTTTTTTGGATCAACTTTGTGCTGTTGCAGGTAGGGGTTGTGCAAGCATGGCTCTGCACATCCTGGGCTGAATATGAGACTGTGCAGGGTATGCATGGGCATGCCCCCCCATCTGCACCTGCATACATTACTGATGAGCTCTGGCGCATTGGGATTTGTGCCACGCACTTTTCCCTTTTGAATATCACACCGGGGCGCATCAGTGGGTTGTGCATGGTGCAACACTGTTGCGCCATGCGCAACCCTTTTGAATATCTGGGCCAGTATGTTTATGACTGTATTATGGCAACCTACAGTATAGTACTTATCAATCATGTTTCTTTCTGCAGGTAACAGTGAAGAAAAGCAATACGGAACAATGTTTTTTCAGCATTTGTTGATGGGCCTGGTAATGGTTGGTATTGCCATCAAGTGTTGTGAAAGCACTTGTCAGAATGTCTGTTAAAATATCATGCATCACAGTGGGCATGTCTACCCATTACCACAGACAATAAATAACAGCCATGCAGATTACCTTGTGAAAATTCATTGACTTGTGATACATCTCAGTATTGCACCATGACACTGCAAACCAGAAAATAAATACCAGCAAAGGCAACAGTGGAGTTTGCCAGCATTTGTGAGTTGGCCTCCTGCAGACAGCTGAGAAATCACATGTGATGACTTGGGGTATTTGTTTGATGTTTTTAACAACAGTTATGCAGCACATTTGAAGTTAGTTACGTGGAATGATATTTTGTCCGTACAATAATTGGCTCAACGACACTAATTAGCACAAGGTAAGCTGACTGTCTGTTACTTACTGTTTGTAGTAATTGGGACAAATATATAGCATGCCACACCTTGGTGTGACATATTGTGGTAAGTAGGCTGAACCCCCTTTACTATTACCTACTGTATGTGCTTCTCAACACCAAACAGAGGTTGTACAAGTACAGATTGACGCAAGCCTGCAGCATTCCAGTGAAGAAGGGCTCAAGTGCACCCAAGCAGAGATCCACAACTGTGGGACTGAAACAAAGCAATATGAGGGGTGATGGCCACCACAAGCCACAATCAACAATTGCTAAAGTTATACAAATCCTTGGGCAAGCTGGTGGACCACCTAGAACATAAACAAGATTTTGTAAAAGTAAAAATAAGATTGCAGGCTAACAGACCACACAAGCACAGATCAATGCTTGTGTAGTAGTCAAAAGACCTTTGTGGGCTACAGTGACACCAAGGTCAGAGCCAATAAATGTAGATACAGTGATCATGTCAAAGCCCTGATCACTCTCAGCATAAATTAAGAGTCTATATGAATGACGCACTCACCAAATATATTCATCCATAAATGTTTGGTCATTAATGGTGACTCACTGGCCACACCATCCCTACCCAACAGTGACAGACCACCCTGTTCACAACCATGATCCATACACAGCCATCAACTGACACACCCCACATCTCACCACCAAGGCCATCAGCAGAATGATCTCTGCTAATTGAATGACAGCAGCTGTAATTCAGTTGGTGTGTATTATGTATTGTAAGCACTCACGTCAGAGGTCAGTCAACATAGTAGTGATAGATGGGATGTGAAAGTAGCAGGCTGGGTGCTGGTCTGTGTTGGTAGTGGGTTGGTCTGGCACTGTCAGGTGTGGAGGTGTGGGCTACTAGACCACCAGGTCTGACATAGCTTTTACTGGTGAATGTATTAGGAGAACGGTGATAGGGGCTTGGCAGGAGGCTATTCATAAATGTTTTGCATGATCGAGGATGTGAGTGTGACTCTGTATGTACATTTTTGGGATCTGAGCTTTGGAGGGCCATAGCCGAAACTGTGGGTAACATGCACCAATTTCAGAACAGCAACAGTCCATGCAGCTATGTCCTGTGACTTCTGGTACAGTAAGTGGTGCGCAAAAGGGATGGTGCACCTGAACATGTTGCCGCAAGCAGCAGTAATGCCCACTAACATGTCACAAGCCAAACACCCATTGTCCCGATAACAGAATGTGAAAACCACCCAGTGCTATTGTAACCCAGTCACGATACCCCCTATGTCAGCATAGTAGAGCCAATCAGGGCTATTTTCCTCCAGTCCTGATACCCACTATGTCAACACCGTAGACCATAGCGGAACTAACGCCCTCACCACCCACTTGGCAGTGCCACCTTCCACACACATTCCAAGATTGCGGCTGGCACAGCACACATCTCACCACCACGGCCAGCAGCTGACTGAGCTCTCCAATGAGCATGTACTGTAAATAGCAGCAGCAGCTATCATTCACTGAACACGTACTATTTACACTACGTGCTTATTGGAGATCTCATTCTGTGGCTGGCCATGGTAGTAACAGGTGGGCTGTGCCAGTCATTGGCTAGGAACGGGTGTGGGTGGATGAGTGAGTGGACTGGCACTACTGGGTGTGAGGGGGGGTGCCGATAGCCCTGCTGTGGTCTACTGTGCCGAACTTGATGTATCAGGACTGGCAGACAATAACCCTGCATGTCTCTACTGTGCTAACCTAGGGAGTATTGGTACTGGTAGACATTAGCACTGTAGGGATTTCACAGTTTGGAATTGAGGCTGTTGTGTTCTGGCATGCTCCATGTCAGTGGGCATTACCGCTGCTTGCGGCACCCTGTTCAGGTGCTCCATCCATTTGGCGCACTGTTTAGTGTGGCATAAGTGGATGGACATAGCCACATGGAACCTTGCTGTTCTGGAATCGAGCACAGGTTACCCTGTGCATCGCCACTTGGTACGAGTCACTATAGGTGCAACCACCCATTGGCATAAAATAGTCAGACCAGCTATTAGCTGGTGTGACTGTACTTTGATGAATGTCCTCCAGTGGTTCTTTTGGAATAGAAACTGTGGTTATGTGGCAGCCACCCTTACAGAATAGTCCGCAACTACCACTGTAAAACCCCTTGCACCATGTTGCAGGGGGTTTATGGCACACATGGTGGTGTACATTGACTTTTGTGCAAGCATCCTGCAACATGTCACAGGCTGCTTCATGGAATACCAAGTGTCGTAAGTCATGGTGCAAAGGGCTACTTGCCCCATTTTGTTTTTCACAAGCCACTTTGCACTATGCGTAACCCATTCCAAGAATCATGCACCATGTGTCTACAGCTGTGTCACTCACCTTGTGTTGTCCAAACTGGGTGATCATGAAACTTTCCATGAGTAGAACTTCTATGGTAAACTATGTGTTTCAAGAATAATGTGATAGCGTTTACAAGGTAAATGTGTTGAAATCAATATATGTTTTTAACACATAGTGAGCCTGTGAGTAAATATAAAACCTGTTATTATGTACATAACTGAAAATTGGTGCTACATCAGTAGCTCAACAGTTTACTTGTTAATGTTTTTACTAATGATTTCAAGGTTGTAAAATGATGCAAAATATATTATCTGCGTAGGACACTGTCCACACTGTTGTATTTGAAATTGAAGTTGAAGCAATATAGCACTTGTTTTATTTTAGTCCTGTCTCCATTTTTTGTTAACGATTTAAAAACATTTAGGATACATATAAACTAAAAAAGTTCTGAGGTATCATGACATATCCAGTGTTTTACAAATACCTTTTACAGTTGTACTCAAGACTTCTCATTAATCCAGGGTTACACAGATAAAGTCTGCCAATACTTCACAGGTTGTTGATGAGAAGGTTGCAAGACAAATCATGCTGGCAGCAGTTAGCAATGCTTAATTGCCCGCATACAAACAGCAAGATGGTGGACTGGTTTTGCTGCCAGTCAGTTATTTCCATAACCATTCATGGCAAATGTGAAAACATACATGCTGGTGGACCATACCCTAAAGCTAAAAGATCAAGGGAACATCCAGAACGGATCTACGATGGGTCATTGACAAAATATTTGTTGAATGACTCAACAGCGAAACCGGCAGGTCGACTGCATTTTGCAGTCAGCTGCTGGTTTGCAAAAGCCACAAGTGTTTTCTTCGGGGGGGGGCTTTGCCCTCGAACCCCCCACATGAGGAACTGTGCCCCTGCAACCCCAACACTTGGGATTCTCAACTCTGAGTCGGAGCTGAGTCAGGGGGTGTAGGACCCCCAACAGACAGTGCCAGGTTCCAGCAGGTTCCCTACAGTGACGTGGCACTGTTGTCACTGTAGGGGACTCTGTTGTTGACATATCGACATTGGGGATGTATACCATCCAGATCCATATGATGGGGTCCCTGTACCATACTGTATAGCTATTTTCTTGCCATTTGTACTCTTGATTGGTAGTGGGGAAACAACACTCGTCTGTATCTGTCTGCATACACAGTTAGAAGCCACCATAAAGTAAGGCTATAATGATATGACAGAGACATTGTCATAGCAGAGAAACATGCAAACTCACTGTGATACAGTGGTTGCAGCACAGACACAGTCCAGCCTACCAATCACTGGTACACTGTACCAGTACTGCTGACAAACATGTGATTGCATTTTGGCATAGGTTAACCAAAACACGCAACACACACTTCTATGTGGGGGTGGGTCTTTCATCACTGATGCACAGTCAACAGTGTGTGTGCTGTCCTCCTCTCTATCTGTATCAGTAGTATGATGTTTGTCTTAGGAACATGCTGCCATGCAAACAGAGTGGAGTTGTATGACTGGGTGATCAGGAAAGTGGACAAGAGCCATGCAGAGGATCTCATGTATTTAGATTTCAGCAAGGCATTTCATTCAGTCCAGCATGGGAGGCTGGGTGGGAAGCTGGAATATATAAGGGTGGGTACAAAGATGATGCCATTGATCACCCACTGGATGAAGGTATTTCAGTAAAGGGCGGCAGTGCTGTGTGAACTCTTGTCACCGAGTGATGTGACAAGCGGGGTACCAGAGGGATTGATACTGTGATCGGTGCTGTTTGGGATTTTCAGATACAGTATATCAGATGGGATTCAGAGTAAGAGCAGTCTGTTTACAGATGATATGAAGATGGGAGCAGTGGGATATGACATCGCAGGTGGAAGTTGGTGCAGGAAGACCTGACCAAACTACAGGAGTGATTGGAAACATAGCAGTTGGAGTTCAAAGCCATATTGAGAATTGGATAATGTTGCAGGATAAAGCACAGTTTTTTCGGTTTTCACAGCTGAAATACACTGTATTTTTGTGCTGGAATAACACACAAAAGTGTGTGCGGTCATTGTATATTGCACAATATCATGGTGCTGTCAAGACAGTACACATACAAAGTATTGCATCACAATACACAAAGGTGTTGAGTAGTACACAACAAATGCAAACACTGCCTTTGGTAAGTGGTAAAGTGAGACACAAAAGACACAACAGACATAAAATGACTGGATTTTGGTTACAGTGCTTACATAGCACTGTGTTAAGCCTCTGTACCACATCAAGGTAGACAGCCTTACAGAGCTCCATTCACACCAGTACTCACAAATTGTGACATTGCCAGATCAATCACACAGTCAAGGACTATGACTGTAACAATCACATATGTTTAAAACATAATTCAGGGGGGAGGGCCGGCACACAGGTGCACAGGTGGCACTATTGTTTCCAACGGCAGAAACAAGGTATCATGTCTCATGTCACTATTGATGAAATAGTGTGGGCAGTGAGATGAAATTGTTTAAACACCTGAGATGTGACATTGGGTTAGTAAAAAAAAATTAAAAAGTTGGAGCACAACACAAATTGGCCAAAAGAAGTCCCTGTGTTGAACAGCGAGTCAGAACATGTCACCATGATGTATATTATATGGGTGAGTTAATGTG
The DNA here is from genome assembly GCA_016271365.2 of Neoceratodus forsteri. Classification (NCBI taxonomy): domain Eukaryota; kingdom Metazoa; phylum Chordata; order Ceratodontiformes; family Ceratodontidae; genus Neoceratodus; species Neoceratodus forsteri. The sequence continues at coordinate 638,174,438 of CM028132.1, read as the reverse complement.
GGTGTTTTTTCTCTGTTTGTGTGTGTGTGTAACTGCAATAGTAAATCAGTAATGACAGGTCACTTATTCATGTATATCCTCCACCTCAGGACATCCATGTTCTTGACAAAACTGGTAATATTTGGTTTCAAGAACTGGGATTCGCAGACAAACATCTTCAAACCCAAAGTGATCAATTATACAGCCTTCCTCCAGATGATACTCAGCAACTAAACTTCATCAATTTCTTTGCAGCATCTACATTCCCATTCAGTGAGCATTGTTATGCAATTGACACATGAACACCTAAAAAACAAAATGTGAAAATGTGGTATCAATAGACAAGCAAAATAAAAGATATATGAAGCTGGTAGACAAGATTCATAATGAAATCACTCAGACACAGCCACACAGACAAGCAACCAAAGAAATATACAATTGCTTAGAAAAATAGAGGGTCACACATCAAGACACATACGTGCAGTCACAATGAAACACACAACGAGAAAACAAATTACACACCATTGCACACAGACATGCAGACAAACACATGCATGCAGTCATAGACATGTACACATACAGGGCGTGATTCCAGAAGCCATGTAGCAAGTTGACGCAAATTTACATTTCCACCAAATTCAGATCCAACAGGGACACTTTGCCATATTACAGAAAGGCCTGGGTTCATGCGGTTACTTCCTGCAGCTCGAGGCAACCCAAGGGGTGAACAAAACAGGGTGCAAGCAACACACCCATGCCAAGATCACCACTGGCAGCACTAAGATAAGACAAAAGTTTGGCGTTTACCAACCCAAAGCCTTGATACACAAGCCCCGCAAGTTAAATCACGTCCATGTATGCAGTAGTTTTACTTACTGTCATATAGTGTTATACATGGCCATGGTAATGTAGTGGTCACCACCACCACACCTGACAATACAAGCTGACCACACTCAACCACCCAAACACGTACCCATTCAGACAGTAGCACAGCCCACTATGGCCAGCTGCTGACCTGAGCTCTGTATCCACCTGTACAGTGCACAGTATGTGCTCAGTGAATGACAGCAGCTGTGAACCAACGTGCACATACAATGTGCTGTATGCGGTTACACAGACAGCTCAGTCGGCTGCTGGTCATGGTGGTGAGAGGCAGGCTATAGATGTCTGGCTGGGTACTTGTGCGGTTCAGCGTGGTGGTCTGGCACTGCTGAGTGTGTGTATGTGGGGGAGGGGACAGTAGACTACCTTGTCCACTGGAAAAAAAAAAAGCACAGTACAGTAAGTTACACTACTGCATATATGGCCATGACTTAACTGGCTGGGTTTGTGACACATGGGTGGATGTGTGTGTGTGTGTGTGTGTGTGTGTGTGTGTGTGTGTGTGTCCAGTGCTAAGTACAACATTACATGGCATGGGGGGGAGACATTTTAAGGCTCACAGCTGCTGGCTCATTGCTGGAAGCACAGGTGGGCAGCAAAGTACAGATACACCACATCCTCTAAAACTTTCTTCAGAATTGCACTTGGAGGTGTGGCACCCACAATTTGGAAATAGGGCGCAGATATTGCCACACAGCACCATTGTGCAAGGTCACTGCAGGGTAAAGAGCACAATCTTGGTGAAGAGAACATTGGCACAAGAATCCTGAGGCTTCTTGCAGGCTGCCTTTCAGAATTACACGTCATATATATTGGCACAACTTACTACTTGTGTCCATCATGTTGGATGCAAGTCAGCTTGAGTCACACCCTGGGCTTTCGGAATCAGGCACACACACCATCAGACATGTGAAAAAACAAACACACAGGCACAGACACAGAGAGACACACACTATGTGAGGACTGAAGACAGAAACAGAGAAGAAATCTATATACACAATTGACTGTATCATTGGTAACCGATACACTGATGTGTATATTGTGAATGAGTCTAGCTCAACACAACATCACTGTGGCATGTGTAATAATTGATGATGCATTCCATGATTGACCAGTGGACAACCATCCTGGACAACACAGACATGCCCAGCACTATAGAACAGTACTCTACAGTGCTACAACAAACAATGCCACAAAGCATAAACATCTGCTGTTGGTAGAAGCAGCAGATGAGCAACAAGCCTGCAGACAGAAACCCATGCCATGACCCACATAGCCATGTTTTGCATGTTCCCGGATGCCTACACATAGGGGCCACACCCTGCCAAACCGGTAGTACTGGGTAGACAGCATGACCAACAAGGCACCAATCACCTTTGGGGGTTGCAGAGCAATGTACACACAATTGTCACCATATGCAGAAACAGGGACAGTCGCAGCAGTAGACATCGCCCCCCCCATCCACCAGCATACTCCTGGGTTGTAGTGGTCTGTGTATGCAGATCCAGGCTATCAGTACCCATGCCATGTCTGCATATGTTAAGCACAGCAGTGCACATCACACTGTGTGGAGGGTCAAGAGGGCACACAGACCCCAGCATAGTCCTGAGTGCACCGGTACATGATGAGGAGGGTGACAATGGGCTACAGTGACTAGAGCATACAACACAAACCACAGCAACAGCACTATGATGTGTACAGTGCAGGTGATCACATGGCTGACAGGTACGATGCTGTGTGGCATACTGTACACCAACAGGACAGCCAACAACCTGATGGCTAGAAAGTGCACATGGGCCACGTGCATGGCATAGGAAGCTGGAAATGGTGCACAGCAGGGGAGTTTATTCATGGAAATGATACAAATAGCACACTATGCCAACACAACAGGAAACAAGAAACAAACACAAGACACAGAACACAACAACAACAGCAAGAATAGGCAACAATTTGCATCAGTAAGTGACCATCAGGGAGGGTAAGTAAAATTGGGGTATGCAACAAGGGGAACAGATGAAAGGCAGGTAAGAAGAACATGCACAAATAACAGCACATGAACTATGTATACAGACACTGTGGACCACCGACACACATCACAGTCAGACCTGATGGGAAGACATCAGTGGCGCCATGCCAATATTGTGACTATCAAAGTGTTGATGGACCCATGCACCCTCTGTATGTCATTGCTGAGGCTGCCAAAGCCAGCAACAATGATGTCTGCAAGCACCTCAACACTGCCATGGCCTGAGAATGCGCACACAAACTCAGCAGGGCCAATCAACTCATTCTCCTCTGCAAGGTCTTCAGTGTGTGACACATGTGCACCCTCCTACAGGTCAGTGTACTGTTCAAATTCTACAAACACATGCATCTCTGTGTCCTCAATTCCTGTCAAGTGTCACCATGCTGTGGGTACCATGGTCCCCTTGTTGCACTTACACTGTTGGCTGACATATTGTGTTACAGCCATCGGTAGGGCCAGGTACATCTCCAGGGTATTGCACAAAGTCCACAGCACTGCCATGCTCCACAGCAGGCCACTGCTGCTGTCCAGTTCCTTCAGCATGGGCCTGTCTATGGATAATTCATTCTCTGTACCAGTGAACCTACCTTTTCTTGACTCTACGCATTACCCTCTCCAGGGCACATTGTAGGGGTGTGCATACTGCTTTAGCACTCCTTCTGGTTCCTGTGCAAGCTGTATAAAAAGACTTGTGGCATGTAAGCTGATAACAGCACAAGGCACATGGGTCTCACAAACAAAAACTGTGTGGCTGCAGTGCACAAATAGGGTGTCTCCAGACAGTATCAGTTGTATCCTCACCCGCCCCAAACAACCATGCTGTGTGGCACAGTATGGGTCAACATGATTGTAGTGCACATCTTCCAATAAGTGACACAGATCTTGGATACAGTGGTCACTGCCATGTTCATGATTGCTCCATCAGGTGACCTCATGTGGTGAGATGGGGTGGCCCCCCATGTGCCAAGCTGATAAGGCTCTACACCATGACTGGGGATGTGCTTGTGTAGCTAATGCCTTTGGACTGTTTGTTTGGCACATGGTCCCACAATGCTGTAGATTACACACCTGCTGTACAGAGTGAGCCACCTATGCATGCAAAAGATTTTTGGAGTCATAGGAGATCCTGTCTGCCCAAATCCCCACACAGTAATGCACCACATGTGTCATGGGATACAGCTCCCAACACCCGATATCTGTCATAGCAGCACTTACACCACCTGCAAACCGTGGGGGGATGGGCACCACAAACTGATGGGTACAATGTTGCCCCCTCCTGGGAGACGATTGCTTGGTGACATTGAGCACACTACTTAGGCCCCAAGACAGCTTTCACAGGTGCCAAATGTCAGGCGCCTAGCTGTGTAGTCCCACCTCAGACACTCACCACCCACAAGTCAGACACAGGGAAATGGATCATCAACCTCACCTGCATATGGCATGCACATGTGTCCTGTGCTCTCTGACATCACATCAGACTAATATGACACAGGGGCATGTACACCACCACAGTGTGTTGAGGTGGTCCATGTCCACCACATTGCTCATGCTGCACCACCTGCTGGGGAGGTGTTGGTCATGTGTGCGACATTGGCCCATGCAGCTCCTTTCAGAGTCTAACACAGAGAGGATGTCCTGTGCATGCAGGCCCACCACACCTGCTCACTTGCAGAATGGCTGACACTCAGATTACATTGCCCTGCACTACCATGGTAACACCTGCCACAACACACTGTGCAGACATGTACACCACACACACACACACACACACACACACACACACACACACACACACACACACACACACGTCCATGGTGCAGTGTACTTGACCATGGCCCCCTACATACTGTACATGCTTGAAGGATCCCATCCAGCAGGGTGCATGCAGACCATCACCCCAGTCATCACAGTGGTATGGTGTGCATCTCTGCCTTAAAATAAATATGCATGAAATATCTTCACTCGAAAAGTAAATGGTGAGAGACACCTTGAAGTGTGCAACATGCAATACAGTGTCCCATTACAGGACAGTAGTACACTTGTCATTGATGTTAGCTGCAATAAATTAATAAACAACTCACAACTGCAACAACAGATAATATTTTGACAGTGGCTAATGACACTGGAGCACTGAATGTGTAAAAAGACCACTGATAAAATAAATGATTTGCCATGTGGGTGGGTCTATGTATAGGGGGGGGAGACACAACACTAATAAATCTTCATATGCAAACATCATACAGCAGCAAAGGAAAAGACATTCTGAAATGCACAACAATTACTTTGCTATAGTCACAGAATAAATACCTGGGGCAGGATATTCAGAAGGGTTGTGCATGGCGCAACACAGTTGCACCATGAGCAACCCCACTAATGCACCTGGCACGATATTCAAAGGGGGATTGAACCTGGTACAAATCCTGATGTGCCATAGCGCATCAGTAATGTATCTGGCGCGGAGCAGAGTCATGTCCATGCATACTCCGCTGTCCGATATTAAGCCGGGATGTGCTACTATCATGTGCAACCCTACCTGCGTTGCACAAGGTGAGCCAAAAAAGGAGCAACAGCTGGCCACCCACAGGTGAGCTGCCATTGCAGGGCTGCAACATGGCAGTTGCCACCCGTGGGTGGCCAACCAACTCTGGCAGCACCTCCTGGTGGCCCCCCATGCCCGATCACGGGCATTTGTTATAATTAATAGTCCCTTATCCCTGATGGTCCAGTGGACCACTCGCAGCCCAATCACAGGCATTTGTGACAGATAATCATCCTATATCCCTGGTGGTACAGTGGACCGCATGCAGCCTGATCGCGGGCATAAGTACATGTCTGACAGTTAACAGTATCCCTGGTGGTCCAGTGGACCACTTGCAGCCTGATCACGGGCATATGTAATAACAAAAAGAGGTCCAAAATCCCTGGTGGTCCACTGGACCAGTCCAGCCTGATCATGGGAGTATGTTTCACAATAGAACACACCAAGCCATCCCTGGTGGTCCAGCGGCACCCTCTCCCCACCCGCCCACTGAGCCCCAGCACCCCACTCCCCCCAGTCAGTGGTGGACGGCAGCTCCCCACCTGCCAGCCACCCTGCAGCCTGCCAACTGACTGCATACGGTAGGGCTGTATGCCCACTGGTCCACAGCATAGGCCAATGGGTGTACATACCATACTGTACTACACAGTCCATCTTTGTAGGTCCAATCTGAGCTGTTTCAACAACTGGTCTAAGTTGCAGTGAACATAACCTTCATACTCTTTGCTATCACTATCCCAAGGCATGCTAAGGCATCTGGGGGCCAAGTATCCACCCCCAATCACATGACACTGTTTTTCAGTGTGAGATAGTTAAGTGGCATTAGGCAGGTTTGGTAAAGATTTAACCTGTACCTTGAAATTTCACCAAGATTGCTGAAAACTGATTTCGCATAGCTACCATGCTATTCTGTGCCAGACATGTGAAAACACATTTCAGCCAGGATGTGTAACATGACAGCTGTACTGTTCATAAGGAGATGTGGAAAAAATGTCAATTTTGAAAATCTGGAGTGAAAATATTGCAAATTCACGAAGTTATGAGCGTGCGTGGAAACTGCGCAATGCATGCTCATAAAATAGCCATTTTTGGGATTTCTTTCACCAAATTTGCAACATAGGCTTTTTGAGAGCCACCTTCTTGAACAGTGGCATTGTCATTATGTAACTCAGTTCCAAAAGGTGATTCTGCTCAGTGACTGCAAAATTACCTTTCGGGACAGAATAACACCATGACAGTGACTGAATTCATGAGGAGGGTCCCAATAACCCCATGTTTAAAATGTGGTGCCAAAATTCCCCAAAATGCCCGAGATATGCACCAAAGTTGAAAAAAAAACCTATTTATGCCATTATACAGCTTACCTACATTTCTTCAGTTTGCGGTCGGCTTTGAAGAGTGCAGACATGTTCCTGGTCCACTGAAGATTATTGTGCTGTGCTCTGGAGGTAAGTATGGGGTGAGGGGGTGTGGTGAGGCAGGGTGTGCAGAGGGTGGCTGCGGGTTGGGGGTGGGGCCACCTGAGTCAATGAGGGACCATTTGGTTTAAAAAAAAAACATCGCAGGACAGTTTTTCTTTTACAGGGGCATTTGGCAGACTTGGGTGGGCTCCAAGCGTGCCACCTGGGTGTTTTTTTCGGGGGTTCTGTAGCCAACGGGAGATTGGGCACCCCCTCTGCACACAACAAATGGGGGGACATTATGCTGATGGGGAGTAGACTTCCCTGTTGGGAAATTTAACTGGGAAGGGGGGACATGATGCTGAGGGGAATTGGGCACCTCCTCAGCACACACTTTAAATGGAAGGGGTTGGTTGCATTATGGCGACGGGGAGTGGGCTCCCCCATTGGCAAATAAAGTGGGTTGGGGCACTCTGCAGTGGCATGCCACCATGTTTTGTAAACTGGTTCATCAGGAAAGACACACTGCTGCGTGAGAAGCTTGGCTCTCATGGCAGTGGACCCTTTCTTTGATCTGGTGGCCAGTTTACGTGTTGCTGGTGTCAACACCTGCAGCTGCCTTATTGGGGAATGAGGGACACATCTACTAATGTGTGCCCTGCATTTGCCCACACTGACCGCACCTCCAAATCTGCTTCTAATGCAATATGTTGATTGCTCAAGTGCAAGCCAACATAAAAAGGTCAGCAATATATTAAGGAGCAGTCCCTTTTAAAACCTTTACCAAAAATAGTGAGATGTGTAAATCCCTCCTTTCACTTAGTCTTAACCAATTTAGCTTTTGGTACATCAAACAATGATGTGCTCTAGGGTGTACATCTAAAACATAACGAGCCAGTCTATTGTAAACTATATCAATAGAATTCAGTAGAGTTTTAGCAGCCCCAACGTAAAGAAAATCCACCAAATCTATAATTGGAATAATAGTATTATTGACCAGCCTGAGTCGAGAATCAATAGTCAGGTAATTGTTTACTCTATACATTGCTTCAATTTTTTTATGAATACTTCCAACTAGTGATTTGATATGTGTGTCCCACTTCAATTGGCTGTCTAACCACATTCCTAAATATTTGTAACATATTGTAGATTTTATTTCATCTCCGGCTTTAGTTTTAATCCTTAGATCAAAGTTCTTATAATCCCTAAACCTACTAAACAGGATTGTTTGTGTTTTGTTTACATTTAATTTCATAAAATGTGGGTCAAAAAAATGTTTGTAAATGTGTAATAAGCTACCTGTAACCTTTCTCAGACTAATTCAACAGAGTTCCCACTAGTATAAATCACTGTGTTTTCAGCGTAAAGATAAGAATCAGCATTCATGCCACATAATTTAAGTTTGTTAACGTATATGTTGAAAAGTAGAGGCCCCAGTATCGAGCCCTGGGGCACTCCAGATCAAACATATTTAAGAGAAGAATCTGATGAACTAAGTGATACATACTGTTGCCTATCTAGTGTATAGGAACCAAACCACTCCATAACCTTAGGGGAAATATTAAGCTCCCTCAATCTAGACAAGAGGGTAACATGATTGAGTGTGTCGAAAGCCCTCAACAGGTCTATAAAAATAGCACCTGTCAAAAGCCCATGATCCAAACCATCATGTATGTCCCCTACAACTTTAACTAAAGCAGTCTGGGTACTGTGATGAATTCTAAACTCAGACTGTCTATCCTGTAGTTTTTTCCCAGATTCCAGAAAATGGGCAAGCTGGCGAGATACCAGGTGCTCAAAAATCTTTGAAATCTGGGACAAAAGTGAAATTGGTCTATAATTTCCAATATCTGTTTTTACACCTGATTTGTGTATAGGGATTGCCTTGGCTATTTTCCAATGATCTGGGAACTCTGCAGTCTGAAGAGAGAGGTTAAATATATATGATAATGGATATGCAATAACTGGAGCTGCATACTGAAGTAATTTTGATGGTATTCCATCAAAACCTATTGATTTTTTGGTATCCCATTTCAAGAGTTCAGAGAGAGATCCAACATCCAATGTAAGGGCAAATTGTTGACAGGCAGAACGAGACAGCCAACCCGATCACATCATGTAACTGTAAGTATTGTCCCTTCTGACCTCACCAGAGCAGTCGTGTCATGGCAGCTGCATTGATTAGGAGAGACAGGGTCTGTCTGCATCTGTATGTGGAGCGGGAACCTAAGACCGTGTCGACCAGTCATTATCAATCTGATTTATTTGGCTCTACCATGCTGCAGTGGCACCAAAGTCGCCGCCATCCTCCACATCAACAGACACAATGCAGATTGTGCTGTCGGTACACTGTTGTGCTTTTTTCAGGGATCCGGGCCCCTCAAACCCCCCATGTGGGGACTCCACCCCCACCCCCCCACTATTTAATTAACAAACTCCAAGCCGGAGTTGTTTTAGGGAGGGGTGAAACACCGAGTGACACAGAGCTGGTGTTCGGAGGGGACCATTACAGCGACCTGTTGATTTCTGTCACTGTAATGGTCTTCACTGTTGTGATTTCATTGTTCGATCAGTACGCTGATTTATTTTACATCTTTTTTTCAACTTTGTGTGGGCACTTAGAAAACCACCTCAACTGAATGAAAAATAAAATACAAATTTAAAAATCCAGACCAGTGCAGATGTGGTGTGTGGACATATGGAGGGAAGGGGGGGGGGCCTGGAACTCAACTTCAGCTTGCTGCTTTTGCAGCCCATCTTATCTATCTTTATCTCTTTGTAGTTCATTGATCTGATATTAAAATTTGCAGTTCAGCTTCAAACCAGAAGAACATGTGAACTGTCGTAGATAGAATCTGAAAAAAAAACTTAATTTGAATAAAAAAATAAATATAATTATATTTACAAATTAAGCCCAGCATGTAGATGTGGTGTCTGTGAGGGAAGGGGCTAGAAGTGAACTCAGCCTCAGCTTGCCTTGCGGCTTTTGCATATTTTATTTTGCAGCTACCTTAATACCAGCTATCTCTTCATCTGATATATATAAAAAAAGCAAACAAAAAGAGGCAAAAAATCCTTCTAGGCTTCTACTTTTTTTATGTTTAATTTGTATTTATCCAACATCTTAATTGCAGCCTGAGAGTAAAATAAAGTTTTAAGTCATTCTGTGGTGCACTGTGCAGGTGGGGGCAGGGACTAGCAGACATAGCTTGCTGCTTTAGCAGCAGATCATGTTTTCCACCTGGACCTGATATAAAGAAAAGTTTGCTTCTGTATAACTTGGATTTTTATTTAATCTAAACAGTCAAGTCTGCTTCACAGCCTAAGAGCAAAACCGCAGGCTTTATTGAATGTGGGGGTAGGGCCCTCACTCAGATTGTTCATTTATCAAACAGCTAGCCAGATCATCTTGGTTTATTAAAAAAAAAATTACAGCAAAAAAAAAAAAACTCATAGTCCACTTCTTATATATATTTTCTAACACACCCATTTTGTCAGGGTTACTACTGAGCTAGAAGCAGTCATGATTAGCCTTAGTGAGCTAACTTTGAATCACTACTTAAACAGTTGAAGTTCATTCAGCCTATTATTGCAAGCTGTAATTTGTCTGAGACAGCTAAAATTTATAATGGACATTAGCAAGTTTTTGATTAAAACAACAAATTGTTCTGAACCACCAGTGCCTGATCCACAGCAGCAATGATGGGATGTTACAACACCTCCAGGCCCAGCAGCATCAGCTTCTGGTAACCCTTAAGGAATTACAAGTGCTCTGTGTACATATATAATGCATGCCACATGCTTAATTGTGCAATGTTTACATGTGGTTTGCTTACACAAAGTGAACCTAAGTGAACGAGGTCTAAAAAGCAAATCAGATTTGCATGCTGCAAGCTTGACATGTGTGCAGCAGGTAAGCTGGTGTGAAAATCAATTAAAAATCTCATCAGGTTCACATGTTGCACACCTGTCATGTGTGCAGCAACTAAGCTGGTGCAAATATCATCTAAAAAAATATCTGTTTCTATTTCTCATACTACTGCTAGCAATTAGAGCCATTAAAATATAGTTTTCATTAATTTACCTTTAAAATTAGGTAAACTCATTAATTCTGCTCCTTTTGCAAGTTAATGACTTTTGATTTTTGTCATTAAATTTCCAATAATTTGTAAAGTATTGTCTGCTTAATCCATTAAATGCCTAGAATGTATTCAGCAACATCCCCCATTCCAGATGTGCAAAGAGCGGCCTCTGTTGTGAAGCCTGACCATTTTGTTTTGGGCTATGCAAATCCCCTTATACATATTTAATCAAAAATGTGTTTCTTCATGACTGTTTCAGCTCACTTACTTTCCCTTTGTCATTCTGTATAGAGCATATACACTATAGCCATGCTCAGCATTCTTTGTGCTGAGTAGGGTCTTGGATGCATGCACCATACCTCACATTGTGTCACTGAAATGAGGGACATGGACACTCAAAATGAGGGACAATGAGGGACACCAACCCTCATGATGATCAAGACACAACTTGAAACATGGAGAATACAGTACCTCAGAACACAGTGAAAACTACTGTATTTACTTGTATTGATGTTAGCACCTGAGAAAGAATTTCTACCATAAAGCAGGGGTGCCATTTATGTAGGGCAGAATGAGGCAGGTGTCCCCCCCTCACATTTATGCCTAGGTTGTTTTTATGGTTGGGCAATAATAGCATTAAATTTGGATTTAATCTTTTGCATAATAAGTGCCCCCTTAGCTTGTGTGCTCTCACACTTCAGGTGCACTCCTGACATGACTGTGACTGTATTGTGTTGTCCAATCTCTCCACCTATTAGCAGCAGCACCATCACACATGATGTGGAGGAGCTCCAGCCAAGCAAGAGCACATGAGTCACATGAGTGTGACGCTGTCTTTCCCACCACAGAGTAGGCAGGCTGCACACTACAGCTAGAAGGAGTCAGTGAGCACTGAACTCTCAATAGCAGTGTTGTGGTGGCATGTTTTTGTTGGTCTATTCTTAGTGATTCTTCATCTCCCCTGGTAGTTGAAGGGGAAGGGGATGAGCTAGAAGCTAACTTGAGACTAGGCTACATACTTGCTCTACTAGACTTACCTCACAAAAAAAAAACAGCACAGTCCCACGTGGCAGTAAGCTAGGCCTAGCAGCAGTGGTGACAGCAGTGTGAGCAGCCTTCAGAGGCCTTGATCAGTGCAGTGCATCAGCAGCCATGGTGGCAGCCAAGTAAGAAGCAAGCAACACAGGTTGGGTGGGGTCAGTTGGTAAGGTGACTTGCTTGTGGACCATGTTGGGGACCTTGGATGGTTGGTTCTAGCCTCCAGCTTCTGGCAGGAGGAGGAGGAGGAGGGAGGAGGAACAGACTGAAAACTGGGCAGGTGACACACTGGGCCAGGCTGCCAGTTTTGGCTAGATGGCCGAGTAAGTAAAAGTAAATATTTTTTTAAAGGGGGATTGGGGAAGGAGGAAGGACTAAAATATTGATGTGTTTTCATGCTTCTGTGCCTGTGGGCAGCTTCACAACCCATATGGGATGGGTATTGAATGAAATGGAGTCAGAGAGAGATCAGGACAAAGTTTCCTTTCTTTTTGGTGGTGGGGGGGTTCGGAACTTCAGCACCCCCAAAAAATTGGTTAGTAATTGGGTGAGTTTAAGCCCAAATCTGATGCACTGCTCCAGGGTATAGACAGATAAATCTTAAACATTTCAATTTTTCCTGATTTGCATATCAGTTTTCAGTCACAACAAATGTTTAATCTTTTAGAGAAGTTCCAGACATTATAGAGCTCTCCACCTAGGAGCTAACTAGAACTGGGCCTCCACTGGTTGTTGGCTCCCTTTGCTAAAATTTGAAATGGTGCCCATGGCATAAAGTCTAAATTTAGAGGACATCCTTTGTGTGAGCGGCATACGGCATTTTCCATATGGGATGGATCTGGGGCAGATCAATTATCAGGGATAAAATGAGGACTGTCCCTCACATTCAGGGACAGTTGAGTGGTATGATATGCACAGATTATTGGAGCCCCACTATAGTCAGGCTTATGCCCTCCCCCTTGATGCTGACCTCCATGATCCCACATTCAGGCACATTATGACATAGAGCAAGGCAGGCTGCAGGGGCATGCATAACTGAAATGAATAGGGGTGTTTTTTTAATTACTATTTTATACATTATTGATGGCAAGTTGAAATTAATGAAGGCCACCGCTTGACTAACCAGGGCCTTGTTAGTAGAACAGTGGCCTTCATTATTCTCCAACTCATCATCATGATATATAAAATAGTAATAAAATATCACTCCATTCATTTCAAGGGGGTATGGGGGTATGCCCCAGCACTCTGACCCAAGGGCATCATCTCTTAAAGACTCCTACCTTTGGCTCCCTAGTACTCAGGAACAGTCAGTAAGAGACTCTCAACTTATATCTATACTTGGTGGGTTGTCTGTAGCAGCATGGCCACACCTGCTGCAGTGTATGGTCATGGAGGGGGGTACTAGCCATGTGGGTGGGTGTTGAGCTATTGCTGCTTTGGTGTTTGCCCCTTAAAGTCTGTTTGCATTGAAGCATTGAAAACTATGGAGAGAAAATAGTAGGAGTACAGGCCAGACAGAAGTAATTAAGTAGTTTTGTGGGTAACTGTGTGTATTGGGGGTGAGACGAACCACATGTGTTTCCACTGGAGAGTGTGATACCGTTCAGCTGTGCAGCTGAAATGAGAGGGGACAAGAAAACTAAAAAGTATAACAGTGGCTACAAGCATGCTGCATGCATGCAGCTGTATGCAGATTTGTATTAAAGTACAATTGAGCCTTGTGTGTGAAAGCAGTATAGCTTAGTGGTTATTATTTTTTTATTTAGATTTTGTTAACCAAGGTAAGCCTACTGAGACCAAGGTCCCTTTTTCAGGGGCAACCCGGGGTTGAGAAAACCAACCACTTTACATTAGGTATGCACAAAGTAACACAGTATAAGAGTACGTTCATAGTCAGAGAATACATAAGACAATTACAGTCTCATAACATAAGGGCTACGACATTAATTGGATTTTTGCTTCTGGGCAGTCAAGAGGAGAGAGAGAGAGATTTTAGTCCTTTGTCATAGGGAGGGGTATGTGGGTTACAGGCATTGAACTGCAGACCTGGAGACCTGAAGATCCAGGATGAATCTCATCAGCCCCTACTTGTATATGGTGTGATCCTGAGCAAGTCACTTGACTTTTATGTGTGCAGTTATCAGTGACCACTTGCTTTTTCCACACATGCCAAATGCATGCAGTCTGTTCCAATTTAACATAAAAAGCATGCTTTCCACACTTGCTTGCTGCACGTATGCCACATGCATGCAATAAGTACCAATTTAACATTTGCATCATGCCTGCAGCATTCATATCACATGTAGTGTGTGTGTGTGTGTGTGTGTGTGTAGCATGTAAACATTTCATATAATAATTTCTGTAAGGTAAGCCCTTAGTTGCAGTACAAGTACAGCAAGAAGATCATCTCATATCTTCAGAGTTAGTGAGTATGAATAGGTCTTCTTCTTCTTCTGTCACAATAGATTCTACAAAAAGACATGATTTGACCAGCCCAACTGTCCCTATGGTTCTCAGAGAAAAATGCAATGGTCCTAATCAACTACATTTGCATGGTTTTCCAAAGAGAATGTTTGGGAAAAACAGCCAGTCATTTTATGTTTTCCATTGCACAAAATCTCCTTGGATTGAATATTCAGTTCAAGAAGATGTTATATTCTACTTTCCATGCCATCACTTTTTCACAGTGAGACAGGCTATGTGGATGATTCATTTATCAAAAAAGTGTGAGAGATTGGAAAAAAATCTCAGAAAAGTTGTCTCTAAACGTCTCCAAAGGTCATGTGAAATGTATGGAAAAGTGGCAATTCTTCAAACTCAGTCAAGAAACTGGTTCAATAGCTATGAAGCTTTCAGCAAGCCAAAACACTATTGTTGAAAGAAACTGTGATTATCTTATCAAGGTTTGTGACATCATCAAATTACTTTCAAAACTGGTTTACCATTTCGAGAGCACGATGAGGGAAAAAAATGTAAACTGAAAGGAAATTTCCTTAAATTTTGTGATTTCTTTTCAAAGTATGATGAATCTTTCAAGAAAATTCAGGAAAGTTATTTTAACTATACAAGCACTGACTTTCAAAATTAAGTGCAGTAGATTTATGCAGATTTGGTTTGCAAAGAAATTGTAGGGGCAGTGAGTAAGACTAGTTTCTTTACTGTACTTGCAGATAAGGCCAGGTTATTTAATACAGAGCAGCTTTTATTTTGCATCATATATGCAGAAATAATAAAAGTTAAAGAGAGGTTTTTGTACTTCATCAATTGCTCAGCTTCCAGAAATGCAAATGGCATTTATAATGGTAAAGAGTTATAAAGGGTAAATGGAGAAAATGACAAAGGCAATAAGGACAAGGATGGGGCAAAAAGGGGTAAGGCCATCAAGAAATGGAGGGTAATGAGTACCAAAACCCGTAGTCTGGGCAACAAGCTTCCTGAACTGGTGGCTTTGATGGAAGAGGGATGCCTGGATATCGTAGCAGTCACAGAAACATGGTACACAGAGAACCATGACTGGGATGTTAACATACCAGGGTACACAGCCTACAGGAGAGACAGGGAGGGTAGAAGAGGGGGAGGAGAAGCTCGCTATGTAAGGGAAGGGATAAAAGCAATGGAACAAAACAGTAAACAGGGAGGAGGAGAGGAGAGGGGCACTGTAGATCACCTTAGAGACTGGAAATGGCACCACAATCTGCACAGGGGTTGTATACAGACCCCCATGTCAGGGAATGGACAAGGATATGATAGAAAGCATCCTTAGGATGGCAGAGAAAGGGGAGATACTGTTGATGGGGGACCTGAATATACCAGATGTTAACTGGAGCATCTTTGCTGCAGCCACATCCAAGAGAAGGGCCATTCTCGATGCCCTATATGTGGCATGCCTCAGACAGCTAGTTTTGGAACCTACTCATGAGGGAGCAATCTTAAACCTCATACTCTCAAATGGGGACAGCGAGAGGATCTCAGATCTAGAAATGGGTAGCCATCTGGGAACAAGTGACCCCCAAATAGCGTGGTTCATGATAAACTCAGCTGCAGAGTCAAGCCACACAAAAGTGAGGGTACTGGACTTCAGGAGGGCTGACTTTGGCAAGATGGGAGAGTGCCTTAGAAAAGCACTAGCAAACAGGCTAGAAGGAGGGGTGGAGCAACAATAGGGAAACATCAAAACTGCCATCACAGAGGCAATGAGCCTTTGTGTGAAGCAAATAAACAAATCAAAAAGAAACAAAAAGCCAATATGGTTCTCAAAAGAGGTGGAGGGGAAGGTTAGGGAGAAAAAGATAGCATTTAGGAAGTAAAAGGAAACACAGAAGGACCAGGACAGAGAACTGCACCACTTTAGGCAGAAGGAAGCAGGGAGGGAAGTCAGACTAGCAAAAGCCCAAACTGAGGAAAAGATAGCCAACTTAGTTAAGACGGGGGATAAAACCTTTCATAGGTACATCAAGGAGCATAGAAAGACAAAGAGAGGGATAGTGAGGCTGAATAGAAAGGATAGTGGGTGGGCAGAGAGGGACAGTGAAGAAGCAGGAATACTGAATGAATACTTCTGCTCAGTATTCACAAAAGAGGAAAAGGGGGAGGTGCCTAATCCAATTAACAGAAGCACTTTGGAATGGGGGGTCGATCCTAGTCCTTTCACAGAAGAAAGGGTTCTGCAAGAATTCCTAAAACTGAAGGTGGACAAAGCAATGGGGCATGATGGAATTCTCCATAGAATTCTAAAAGAATTAAGGGGAGAACTAGTGACAGCACTGACTACCCTTTTTAACAAATCATGGGAGGATGGTGTGGTACCTGAGGACTGGAGGAAAATGGATGTGATTCCCCTTCACAAAAGTGGGAGCAAGACAGAGGCAGGAAACTATAGACCTGCCAGTTTTACCTCTGTGGTAGGGAAAGTGATTGAATCACTTCTGAAGGAAAGAATTGTTGAGTACCAAGAGGCCAGTGGGGTACAGGACCCAAGGCAGTATGGGTTCACAGTGGGAAGGTCATGTCAGACGAACCTAATTGATTTCTTTGACTGGGTGACCAAAGTAGTAGACCAGGGAGGGGCTGTGGACGTGGCCTACCTAGACTTTAAAAAGGCATTTGACACAGTCCCACACAAAAGATTAATAATCAAATTAACCAGCCTGGGAGTGAGTCCCGGGATGTTAGCCTGGATAAAACATCAGCTGGAAAACAGGACACAGAAGGTAATTGTAAATGGAGTCCACTCTGAAGAAAGAGGGGTTACTAATGGGGTACCACAGGGTTCAGTACTGGGTCCAGTCCTTTTTAATGTTTTTATGTGACGTTGCAGAGGGACTGGAAGGAAACGTATGCCTCTTTGCAGATGACACAAAGATCTGCAACAGGGTTGATACACAAGGAGGCATGGAAAGGATGAGAAGAGACTTGGCAAGGTTGGAGGAATGGTCACAAGTATGGCAGCTTGGATTCAATGCAAAGAAGTGCAGAATAATGCACCTAGGAAACAAAAACCCAGGGGAACGTTACACAATGGGGGGGGGTAGTAACAACAACAAAAATGGAAAGAAACCTTGGTGTAATCATATCAGATGACCTTAAGGTTAGCAAGCAATGTGAGAAAGCAGTAGGGAGGACTGGGGGGATACTGGGATGTATAGGGAGAGCCATCACCAGCAGAAAACAGGAAGTTGTTATTCTTCTCTACAGACAGTTGGTGAGACCCCATCTGGAGTACTGTGTCCAGTTCTGGTGACCCCATCTCTGCAAGGACATAGACAGGATGGAGGCAGTCCAGAGGAGGGCAACTAAAATGGTGCAGGGTCTGCAAGAGAAGCCATATGAGGAGAGATTAAAGGAGCTTAATATGTATACCCTTGAGGAAAGGAGGGAGAGGGGGGACATGATAGAAACTTTTAAGTACCTCAGTGTAATCAACAAAGTCCAAGAGGGTAGGATCTTTCAGAGAAAGAGATGTGCAAGAAGAAGGGGACACAATTTGAAGATAGAGGGGGGACGGCTCAGGGGCAATGTGAGGAAGTATTGTTGCACAGAGAGGGTGGTGGACACATGGAACAGCTTTCCTGAGGTGGTTGTGGGGGGTCTAAAACTGTGGGAGAATTCAAGAATGCATGGGACAGACATAAGGCAATTCTTGTGGGGGGTAGGAAGAAATAGGCTATTGGTTAACTAGGATCTGCAGCATATCCTGTAGGTAGGGAAATGGGCAGACTAGGTGGGCCAAGCAGTCCTTATCTGCCATCAAAGTCTATGTTTCTATATTTCTATGTAATGCCATAAAGAAAGCTTTAGAGACAAACAGATTGCATAATCTTCCAATAGTTGCACAGTTTTATGACAGTGCAGCTGTAATGTCAGAACATCTTACTGAAGTTCAGTAACGGCTGAAAGAAAACTATCCATTAGCAATGTAAGTAAATTGTATGGCACACAAACTCAAACTTGCCCTTGTGGAATGCTGCAAAGTCAATTGTACTGCTGTTTTTTTTTTAAATGTAATTTAGAAACTGCATTCAGTTTTTGCTGAGCAAACAAATCAAGTGTTTCTGATATACAGAAACTTTGGGTCTAAAGCAGCAGGAGGTAGTGCAGTTGAACGATACACATTGGGCATGCAAGTAGAAAAGTGTGTTTACAGTAAAAATGCAATACACTGCCATCATGCAATGCCTTAAACAACTCTGTGAACTAGAAGAAACGTGATATGTGGAAGCAAGTGGTCTATATGAGCAAGTGAGTGGAGTGCAGTTCACTGCATGCTTAATTATCTTCCGAGATATTCTGAAAGTAGTTCATATCTCTCACAAAGGACTTCAAGGCAGCGATATCATACTTCTAAACGCTTCTTGTTTAATAGACAACATGAATGTGTGCTTTACAAAATGCAGAACTGAAGAAGGCTGGTATGAAATGTGGAAAGAAATTACAGAATGCTGCCAAGAGCATCAAATTGCAGTACCAGATGAAGATACACATCAAGCTCCAAAAGTAAGGGTTGTAAAAACCTCAGCACATCTTAAAGACTTCCTTATACCAATCACTTCAGGTCAAAGAGAGGGTGTACAAGAGGCTGCAACTGCATGTACACCTGAAAAACTATGGTGGCATCAGCAGTTATTTTTACCAGCTTTGGATGCCATAATTGGAGAGTTAGGGAAGCGATTCTCAAAAAAAAAAAAAAATGATGGAAATTGCTAGAGCCTGTGATTCAGTGTTAAAGTGCAACAAAAATGGCATTCATCCAGTTTTGCAGTGGTATGCATATCCACTAAACATTAATCCTCATATTGAAGCTGCAAAAATGGAAATGTTTGCCAGTAGTGAATCTCCTATTACTTTTCAGAGGCTTCGAGAAGAAGTATCTCAAACCCTTTACCCCAACTATTACAGACTTATTCAGTTAGCTCTCACTTTGCCAGTCTGGACAGCCACATTTGAAAAAGATTGTCTGCAATGAGACAGATTAGAAACTGGTTGCGTTCAACCATGAGAGAAAAAGATTTTCTTCAGCGGCTCTCCTTCACGTAGAAGCTGATTTGGCTGCAAACTGATCCTAGAGAATATCACAGACATTTATGCTAACCAAAGGGAGAGAAGAATGCAATTACATTGAAGTATTTCTATATTAGGGCAATGTAGATGTATCTGCTAAACCACCAGGGAGAGATTAATAGTTACATGCAACTTATTTAGGCCCGCCCCCTGCCCCCCCAAATGTCAAAGTCAAACTATGCCTATGCCTCAGTTCTTTCTTTGGCAAGCAGTGTTCAGGTCAGAGGCTCTAAGCACAACTTAAGGGAGAAGGATTCTATGTGGACACCATTGCAAGTGATTTTTGCATTGGGGTACGAGAACAGTAGTTTGATCTACTCCAAGAAACAGTCTGGGAAATCACACTCCTTTAATGACAAAAACAAAAACTCTCAGTTAAATGCTTTTTTTGGTGTCCAGGGACAAGATACTAGCTCTGCAAGTGTCCTACAGTCCAAAGACATGGAATTTACAAGGGCTAATTTACATAGGGTATCAGTGGATACCCTACTTTGCATGAACCGCACAACTGCAGTTGGGCAGGGCCACTAAGTCCTTCCCTAGTTTAGGGATGAGTGTTATATGGGCTTCCTGAAAGTCAGGATCCAGGTCTTTCCCCTACTCTGAGGCACTGAACAAGTTAATGAGTGGTGTTACTACCACTTCTCTTAGGGCTTTATATCGATTCAGTGAGAAGCCACCTGACCCTGGTTCATTGTCTGATGTTAAACTCTAAAAGGCTGATTTCACTTCACTTTCTATTATATGCCCTTCTAATTTTAAAGTTGTTATTCTCTTCTGAATACAGCTCTGTGTAATAAACCTCAAAGGCAGCAGCTAATTCTCTAGGGTTACTGATTAGGGGACCCTGGGCAGTGGCTCTGACTTCTTTTATAATTCTAGGCATTTCTTGCTGCCTTAATTTCAGAGCAAGCAGCTTCTGGCTTTATCCCCTGGTCTACATTCTTCATATTGGCACAGAAAATGGCATGCTCAGCCTTTTCCCTCAGTGATTCCTCATACTTGCCCCTAGCTGTATTGCGTTTCAACCCACTTGACTCCCCAGAGAGTTTGACAGCGATTCTTCTAATTCTCTAATTTCTCTGAGCATCTGGGTCTATAAATATTCTTGATTCAATTCACAAAACTCTGATTTTGATGCAAGGTGCCTGCATCAAACAGAACTGATGCTAGGGGCACCTTGCATGAAAAACTTGCAGAGTTTCCATTTCTTGAAGGTTGGCTGCAGCAAACCAGGACCCCCTGCCCCAGACCCACCATGCGCCAGATGTTCACAAAGGTAGGGGTATGCCAGAGTGCTAGGGGGTTTGCGGCAGATGCTGGCGGCCATGTCCCCTTAAATGGGATTCTAACAGACAGTGGGACCTGCCAGGACTTAGTCAACCCAACAGGTGGTCTAACAGCCTGTGTTCCACCCCCACAGTGTGTGGCAGTAGCTGGGGCTGGCCTGGTTCCTGGAGAAGTGGGCAGATGAGCAATTAGCACTGTATAGGATCACAGCCAT
This sequence comes from Neoceratodus forsteri, assembly GCA_016271365.2. Lineage (NCBI taxonomy): Eukaryota > Metazoa > Chordata > Ceratodontiformes > Ceratodontidae > Neoceratodus > Neoceratodus forsteri. The sequence continues at coordinate 638,153,431 of CM028132.1, read as the reverse complement.
GTGGCCAAGTGCAGACCACACCAGGTTGGTGCCACCCACACCCCTGACATGTGCCCTGCCTACCTACAGAACCTGCAGCAGGCATGCCTGTTGGCAGCACTGTGCAGGCTCTGGGCATGGTCCTATCCCCCCTACCATCTGTCCGTCTTCTGGCACTGCAGCCAGTTTCAGCCTCTGGGACTTTTGCACATCCCTGTGCTGTGCAGCGGGGTTAGTGATCCATGCCACCCTGTGACACTCTCTGCTAAACTCTTCCCATGCACCAAATGTGTGGTGCACAGGAGCAGCTGCCACAATCAGAGGTTGTTTGGCACTGGGACCCCTTCCCATATGTGAATAGGGTGCACAGTCCCAGGCACAGTGAGAATCAGCACATGCTGCTGTTGGTGCAGCTTGCACTGATCTTTGAGAATCAAGCCTTCTATCTTTATCTTTCTGGTGGAGATCATTCTAATCAATTCATCCTTTAATGTGCATTAAAAGCTCCCCCCAGAGGTGTGCCTGTCTCTTTACTTAGTAGTTGTTTTCAGCAAAGAAATGTTGGATGCATTTTTAATTTTAGTAATGCACTGAAGGTCTTTGAGGAGATTATTTTTCATGTGCCACCCTCTGTCCTTGTCTATACTGTTTCCAGGCTCTATAGCCAGATATACTGGAGAGTGGTCAGAGACCACTCATGGCAGTATCTCACAGTGTATGGCGGTGTATAGTAGCTCTAAAGACTAGTAAGAAAGTAGTCTAGTCTGGATGAGGTGTCATTGACTGCTGATCAGAAGGTATAGTCTCTAGTGTTTAGGTGCAAGGTAAATCAATTTTCCACTAACTCCAGAGTATCCTAAAATTCCTGGTAGGCTCTCTGGCTAGGTGAGATGCCTGCTTACTCTATTTGAGCTCAGCCTGTCCAGTATGATGCCCTGTACAGTGTTTCAATTCCCACCTATTATCAGAAGGGTCCTTATATGCCTTGCTAGTAATGTTAGGAGCCCTGTGAAAAACTGTGGGTCCTCTTTGTTAGGGCTGCAAAAGGAGGCTGTAACCATTTTTGTTCTTTCCAGTACCCCTCCGAATATGATAAATCTTCCACTCGGGTAAACTGTTTCTTCAGTAATCTGAAATTTTGTATAATGCTGGATTAATATAGTCACCCAGCCCTCTTGTTACTGCCTCCGGAAGCTAGCACATGGCCTACACACTGTCTCCTCCAGAGAGTGCCTTGTTCAGTTTTAGTGTGTCCCCTGAAGGAGTGCTGTCTGTGTTTTTGCTCTTTTTAACAGCCTGAAAACTTGGTGTTTTTTTTCTTTCATCTGTGCTCCTTTAATGTTTAACATGATGATATTATATATGGAACTAACTGTGATGCCAACTCTCTCTTCACAGACTGGATCAGTCGTAAGAGGGTTGTCAGCTTATTTCATTGTTGCTGCTACCAGCTGGTTCGCCAGCAATATCACCTTCCCCATACACAGAGCAGGGAGGTCAAACATGTAGTTGCACAGATCAACATATGATAGTGTGCCTTTCGAGTGGTGGATGCTATCAGAGTTTTGCCTCAGCCAGTGTAAACCATAAATACCTTAGTAATAATTTAAATCACAGCTACAAGTAGTGTGGAAATAAACAGCTCTTTACTTAAAGAAGGTCAAAAAGATGCATTACAGGATTATATATATGTATATATATATATATATATATATATATATACATACACACACATATTCTATGCAAAAAACTTTGTTAATGCATCAGTTAGGGTTCTTCTATAGCAAAAAAAGTGAGGAAATTTGATTTTAGCGTTCCCACCCCTTGCACCCACCCAAGCTAGCCCCACCAACAGGCATTGGGGTGTGCGTGGTCCTGGCCTAACTCTCACCCCATCCCATGTGTAAACAAGCTGAGGTGGTGCAGTGTAGGAGAATGGGGTGAGAGTTAAGGGCCAAGGACCTGACAGCACACCCCCAATGCCTATTAGTGAGGCACAACAGGGGTGGGTGCAGGGTGGGAACCTAAAATTGAATTTCCTCACTTTTGCTGTAAAGACAACAACTGATGCTTTAATGAAGTTTTTGCATAGAATTTCTTTACTTTTTAAGAAAGAATAGAAAAGTAGAAAGTTAGGTAGGTGGGAGCATGGGTCCCTTCGGGCCCCGCGCTCCCACCAACTTGTAAGTGTCAGGCCACGTTACACACCCAAAGACTAAAAAGTACATTCACAACAGCAAGGCCAGCCACCAAACAAATGTTAATCTAGTAGAACAATAGAAAACCCTGTCTACAAATTGTAAACTGAGCCACACAATATATCTGCAAAAAATATATTGTCCAACATGTAAACACTTCTATTAATATATACAGGACATGTCATCAACACCCTCTAAATTTCAAGTAAAAAGACCAAACCATGTCCAAGATATGACATATCAAAATTTGAAATTTTCATTTGTCAGAGTGGCACAGTTCCACACCTGTTGACATTTAACACACACAATGACTGAAAACTACATCCATGACACTAAGTCTAGGTATCCTATCAGTTTTAAGCCACCACCACAAGCAAAACGCTGTCAGCAGACAGTAAACTGCACCAAAATAAATTTCTGACATGGAAACACTGTAATTTTCATCCACATGACATGCTGTCAACACCCTCCAAATCTCAAGTGAAAAGACCAAACCGTATCTGAGATATTACATTTTAACGTATGAGATTTTAATTCATCAGACTGGCACAGTTCCACACCTGTTGACATTTAACAGACACAATGACTGAAAACTACATCCATGACACTAAGGCTAGGTATCCTATCAATTTCAAGCCACCACCACAAGCAAAACACTGTCCGCAACACATAAAGTGTGTCACGCAATATCTCTGCAAAATAAAGTTTCACCAACACGTAAACACCATAATTCACATCTATAGGACATGCCATAAACACCCTCCAAATTTCAAGTAAAAAGACCAAATCTTTTCTGAGATATTCAATGTCAAAGATTATTAAAATTTACCTATCTATTCCATTATAAAAAACTGGCCATCTTGTCCATCCCTCGCGATCAAAGATGGCGATCAAAGAATTTGCAGGCTCACGAACAAAGATTTAAAAACCTCATACATCAAAAAATTGAAGGAATTGTGATAAATCATTACCATGGTTCGACAGAACGAAGCCCCCTGAGTAAAACCCACCCTCATTTGATTTCCTACGACACCCCTGGGCTGAGAAAATTGATTTTTTAATTGTTCCATTTCGTCCCTCTCTCACAATGCATGATTGTGATCAAAGAATCTCATGATCAAAGAATTTGCAGAGTCACAATCAAAGAATTTAAACTCTTCAATATTGAAAAAATAAACTGAATCGTGGTAAATCACTGCCATGGCTCATCAGAATGAAGCCCCCAGAGTAAAACCCACCCTCATTTCTCTTCATAGCACACCCCTAAACTCAGAAAATAGATTTTTTCATCTGCCCATCTTGTTCCTCACTCGCGATGCACGATTGTGATCAAAGAATCTCGCGGTCAAAGTATTTGCATACTCACGATCAAAGAAATTGCTCACTCACGAATAAACAGCAAGGGATGAGATGGCCAGATTTCTTAATAAATTTGTGTAGCCCGGGGTGCTCTAGACTGTTAAATTAAGGTGGGTTTTGCTCGGGGACTTGGCTGTGCCCCATCTGCATACCCAAAATAATGTACAAACTATCCCTGGTAGTCTAGAGGCCCCCCATCACAATAAAATATTAACATCCCTGGTAGTCTAGTGGCCCCCCCAAAAAATATATTATCCTATGTAGTGCTCTGGTAGTCTAGTGCACCCCACCCCCTTCCCTGTATTTTTTTCACATTCCTGGTAGTCTAGTGGCCCCAAGCTGTATTGTATTATTATAAACAAATGTTTATATCCCTGGTAGTCTAGCAGCCCCCTCCAGCATAATGAAATAAATAATGATTTATATTACCTGGTAGTCTAGTGGTCCCCCACCCATCCATGTCAGACCATCTAGCACCCCCCCACCCTTCACCAGCCGACGACTGGCACAGCCCACCTCTCACCTCCACGGCCAGCTGCTGACTGTCTGTATTATGAGTGGTAATGCAAAGAGGTGCTCAGAAATATTTTCAGAGTGTCTCTTTGCATTACCACTCATAATACAGACAGTCAGCAGCTGGCTGTGGAGGTAGGAGATGGACTATGCCAGTCACCAGCTGGAAAGGGTGGGGTGCTGGGTGGTGGCATGATGTGAAGGAGTGGAGGCCACTAGACTACCAGGTAACAGAAATCATATTTTATTTCATTATGCTGGGGGTGGGGCACTAGACTACCAGGATATAAACATTTATTTATAATAATATAATACAGCCGGGGAGCCACTAGACTACCAGGGATGTGAAAAAATACAGGGGGTTGGGGGCACTAGACTACCAGGGCACTACATAGGATAATATATTTTATTGGGGGCCACTAGACTACCAGGGATTTTAAGGGATAGTTTGTACATTATTTTGGGTATGCAGATGGGGCACAATGAAGCCCCCTGAGCAAAACCTACCTTAATTTAACAGCCTAGGGCACCCCTGGGCTACAAAATACTATTTTTAAATCTGGCCATCTCTTCCCTCACTCGCGATGCTCTATCACAATCGAAGATTCTCACAATCAAAAAATTTGTCAGCTCACGATCAAAGATCGTTAGCAAGCCGCGAAAGAAGAATTTAAAAGCTAATAACTCTATTTTTGGACGGATTTTGATGGAACCAAAGCCATGGCTTGATAGATTGGAGTCCCTTGAGTAAAACCCATCAAAGTTTTACTTCAGAAGTGACCCCTGGGCTGAGATATTTGTGTTTGTGCAATCTGAAAACTGAAAACAAGATAATGGACCTCACGGTCAAATAATTTTTGAAATTCCTTGGGAACAAAGATTCTTGAACCGAGAGGCTGCAAATTCTTGGACCACCAGGCAGGACGAGATGGCCAGAACCTCCATTATTTGATCGCAAGATATACATAAAAATGTTCCCATTGACTTATAATGGGAACTTAAAAGTGCCATAACTTTTGAATGCCTTAATAGATTTTCATTGAACCAAAAAGAGTCATGTTTGGCCACCAAAGCTCTTTCAAACGAGCAATCTTACAGAGCAGCATGCCACACAATGGCGGTGCAGGACCACATTAAGAATGCCAAAAGGTTCCTCCAAAAATGGATAATTTTGCGTTTTTCAGCTGTACACAAAGACCAGCACTCCAACCAAATGCAACATGTGTACCCAATTTCAGGCAAATCCATTGAATGAGTCCAAACTTGTTAACATCCAAACTTTTGACTTTAATATGTAACTGACCGCTCAACCCTAACTATAGTGGTGCAGCCGTGCCACTATAATGTATGTCTAACATACAAGATTATCACTGTTACAGGGAAATTAAAGAAATGGTTTAAATAATAGATGACAACAGAAAAAGACTATTAACTAAGTTATGCTACCCTTTCTTATCCTTTGCTACACTTGGAGAGAGGAACTGAATTTCTATGTTATCTATCTGCTCCCACATACCTCTGCAGACAGAGTAGCAGGCTCACAGCTTAAACAGTAGCCCATGATGTTGGTGCCTGAAGTAAGGCACCATCTGAAACAGGGATGCATTGTGGGCGAAAGCCCAAATGGTGATGGGGGGTAGGGCGACCAGATATTGTGGAGTGGGCAACTGTAGCAACAGAATGTCACTATATTTACATGTGCACGGGGAGGAGCAAGCATGGTGAGCATGGGCTTTGAGGGGGCGGAGGGGATGTAGGGGGTGGTGCTGCTGTCAGCTGCCGAGCTGTGCCATTGCGTCGGGGGTTGGCCTCCACTTGCGGTGCTGGAAGTTCTGGGTTGGTTCTGGGTCTGGGTGATACTGCAATTTTGTTGTGCCCAGCCAGAAACTTGCTTTGTTGCTTTTACCACCCCAACATGCACCCCCTGGAGTTGAGAATCCTTTAGTAGGGGATGCGGGGGGCAAAGCCCCCCATAGAAAGCAAAACAACTAATTCCCCAGCACCATTCTTCCATGCGCCGAGGATGTCAGGGTGGGGAAAATGTTTTCGCCACCTTGACATTGCGATAACGTGGCTTGCCGTTCAGCAGTCACCATTATCACATAGAACCAATTCAACCCTCTTGGATGGTAACCTAGCAGAGCACTGCCTCTTGTGACTATCTTTCAGAATTTTATAGTCCTCCTTTGAGTAGGTAATTCTTGTTCCCTTTGAATGCACCAACCATTTACCATGTATGTGTTTTAACTGTTCCAATCAGTTTAAACATCTATACATGCCCAGTTATATCCATTTAACATTCAGTTTATATTTGAGTTGTCCAATCTTTTCAAACTATGTGTGTATGTAAGTGTGTATGTCCACTCCCCATCTTGGTCACTGTCTCTCTGACTTTTATTACCTAGCCCATTACCTTATCTAGGTACTGCTAGTGGAGTGGGATCCCAGTTTTTTTTCCCTCAGAAGGCCAGAGGATTCCAACCCCTTAACTCCTTTGTTCCCATTTCTGTCACATCTCCCTCCCACCCCGGAGATGACGGCATGTCTTTTGGGCCACCCCAAGTGACACAGCCATTCATGCAGTTGCTAGGAAATGCCCAGACCTGCCTAGATAGCCCATCTGCATTGGCATTTTGTTTACCACTGCGGTGCTGGATGGTCATGTTGTATGCCTGCAGTACCAAGCTCCAGCATAGTAGTTTTCCATTTTGCCTGCTTGACCTATGGAGCCAGATCAGGGGATTATGATCTGTGACCACAGTAAATTCTCTTTCATATAGGTAAGGCTGCAGCTTCTGAAGGGCCCACACTATTCCCTAGCACTCCTTCTCAATTGTGGCATAAGCCTTCTCCCTGGGCAGAAGCCTCTGGCTGAGGTACATGACATAGTGCTGTTATCCCTGCTGGGTAGCCTGGCTCAGCATGGCACTCAGCCCATGATCTGAGGTGTCCACATGGACAATGAACTTTAGACTGTAATTGTGGCTGGCTAATACAGCTGGCCCACTCAAATCCTTCTTTAGCTCCAGAAAAGCAGTCTCACAGCCCTCTGTCCACTGCACCTCATCTGGCTTTCCCTTCTTGGTTCGGTCTGTATGTGGCTTGGCCAGATCACTATAGTGAAGGACAAACCTCCGGTAGTACCCTACTGTCCCCAGAAATGCCCTTACCTGTTTCTTAGTGGTAGGGGTGGGCCAGGCCAAGATGGCATCGACCTTGGCAGGTTCTGGACAGATTATATGCAAATAGGAGATGAGGCAGATATTTGTCCCAATCCCTCTTGTGCTGGTCAGCAAAGGTCTTTAACATGGTCTTCAGGGACAAGTTAAATCGTTCCACAAGACTGTTAGTCTGGGGATGGTATGGGGAGGTTTTGAACTGCTTTACCCTACACTTCTCCCACAAATTACTCATTAACCCAGACATGAAGTTAGTACCCAGATCTGTCAGTATCTCCTGGGGAAAGCCCACCTGGCTAAATATGCTTAACAATGCGTCAGTCACCTTTTCTGATTCAAAGGACAATAAGGCCACTGCCTCCAGGTATCTTGTGGCATAATCAGCTACCACCAGGATCTACCACTTGCCAGTGCTACTTAGGGTGCTTACTGCTTAGTGGCCCTACTATGTCTACAGCTACCCTCCTGAAAGGTTCATCAATAATGGGCACGGGCACCAAAGCTGCCTTGGCCTTGTCCCTTATTTTCCCCACCCTCTGGCACTGTGGACAAGTCCTACAGTAATTTGCCACATCATTGCCAATACCAGGCCAGAAGAAATTGATGGTCAGCTGCTTTTTTGTGTACCTCACACCCAAGTGGTCTAAAAATGGGATATCATGGACAAGGGTCAAAAGCTGCCAGCAGTGAACCTTAGGGAGTACTAGCTGCTAGAGCACCTCTCCATCTAGCCCCCTCCTCCTGCTGTACATTCTCTTTACAGCAGCCCATTGACCCAGTAAACTGACTCTTTACCCCACTGAGAGCCCTCAGCCTTGTCAGCTATTTCCCTCAGTTTTTACAAGGAAGGATCAGCCTGTTGCACAGCACCCAGCTTCTCTCATCAGATCCTTCCCAGCTCCCCTTCAGAAGGAAGTCCTGTGGGCTCCTACATTTGTGACTCAGGCTCAGGACTGCTGCTTCTAGACAGCCCCTCCCCCATGTCAGCCACCTCCTTAGCTGCTGAGGAAGGGGCTGGTCCCAATTCAATCACCCCCTCTTCACCCTCAGAAGCTTGCCCTTTTACCTGGCTGTGGGTTGTAACACACCAGAGATTTCCTGTGGTCAGAATCATTCCACATGATCATATTTACAGGGATATCCTCTAAAACTCCCAGCTCCCTTTCTCCATGGCCACCCTCCCAGCTCAGGAAGACTCGAGCCATTGGTATTTGGACTGCTGGCCCTTTGACTCCTCATAACTTGGAGTATTTCCCTGGCAGTATCTGCTCCACCTGAATTAGATACTACCTCACCAGGGAGATGTAAGTGCCCGTGTCCCTCAATCCCTGGGTTACTGTCCCATTAACTACAACAAGGAGCATGTGCTTGGGGCAGGTGTGTGATCCTTCAGGCTGCATACAACCTACCATTAGATTAGTGCTATTTCTGATCACCCCCTTCCCCAGGCCTTTGCCCATTAGCCTTTTTCTGAGGGCAGTTATAACTCAAATACCCACTTGATTACAAATATGACATTTCTTGGGCCCCAGCTCTTGGTCCCCTTTGGAACTGGGGGGTTCTGCTTTGGGATCAGGTGCAGGCAGGTTTCCTTAGGGCTGCTCCCCCATGGGACCCCTTAGAACCATGTGCTAGAATTCATTAGACATACACTGTGTATACGGTCTGCTGGCCATGTACAGGTCAGAGCTTTCTGTCACCTCCTTTCAGGAGCTGCATGCCCTGTTTAGCAACCATATGCATAGTTCCTCAGATACAATTCTAAGTAATTGTTTCTTTACCATTAAATCTTTTATCAACTTCACAGTGTCTGCTTTTGCCCCATTCATCCACCGGTCAAGATAAGTGTACAATTGAACATGCAATTCTGTGTGACTATCTTCTATGCTTTTCTTTAACTCCCTAAATTTATTTTTGTAAGCTTCAGGAGTTAATTCAAAACACCTGAATAACACAATTTTAACCTTATCATAATCAGCACTGTCTACATTGTTCATATTATTCACTGCCTGCAAAGCACATCTCATAAGTAAGGGGGTAAGATGGACCATCCATGAAATTACTTCTACTTGGAACTTAGAGTATATTCTTTTGAATGTCTTTAAAGATAGATCAAGATCCTCTCCCTCTCTATATTGTGGTAACAATTTAGAATTAATTTTGGCTTCATGGGATGAGTCTCCCCCCATTACTTACGTTTAGTTGGCGTAGTGTCAGCGTCTCCTTCTCATGCTGTTGTCTCTGGACTTCATGCTGACATTCCTTTTGTCTTCCATCAGTCTTTGTGCTTCCCATTCTTTCTCTGCTTTCAGCCTTTTGGCTTCTGTTTCTGCTTTCAGTCATTTTGTCTCTGCCTCCAGTTTCTTTGCCTCTAGGTCCAGCCTTTTCACCTATAGTTTCTTGTCTTGCAGCAACAGCTGCAGTTGCAGGGCATCAAGCTGATTTGGGGGCTTTGCTACCCCAGCTCCTGACTCATTCACAGGGGCACTCTGCCTTAGGTCCTGGTACTACAGAATCTGTCTGAGGTCCTTCTTGTCCTTGCCCTGCCACTGTACCCCCTTTTGCTGGCACCTGTCCTGAAGCTGTGTCACAGTGAGCCCTTTATAGACCTGGGAGCTCATTCTCTCTCTCTATCTACACTAAGGTGTTCTGACTAGAAACAACAAAAACATTGTACAAGTGTACTCTCTTGTATATCCTGTTTTATGACTGCTAAGGTAAAACTTCCACCTGCAAACTCTGTTTCTTAGAATGCTAGAAAGGCTGCAGTCATTCCACCACTGCCTAGCAATTGTGGCATCAACCCTTCCTTCACAGACTGGATCAGTTTTAAGAATGCTGTCAGCTTGCTTCTTTGTCACTGCCACCAGCTGGCTCACCAGCAAAACCACCTTACTGACTGAAATGTGGCTTGAAAACCATGATGATTGGGATTAATAGTATAGAAGGTTATAATCTGATTGGGAGAGATCATGTAAACAAAGAAGGAGGAAGAATAGCGATCTATATATCAAACTCATTAAAATATGTAGATATTTTGTCACAATAATAAATCGAAATACAAATGCAGAAACCCTGTGGATCAAAATAAATAATGAAGCACCATGTGAACAGGCTGTAGGACAATGTTATAGGCCATCAGACTCTACAACAGAAATAAATGAGGAAATACTACAGAAAGCACAAAGGGCTCTCGAGATAGGTACTTTATTATTTACTGGAAACTTCAACCTCCCAGACATTAATAGGGATAGTAACACTGCCAATACAAAAGTGAGTAGACAATTTCTGGACTTTTGCTAGACAAAAAAATATTTGGTGAGCAAATTATGTGGGTGGTCTGGTAGTACAAAAAAACTCAGTAGCACTTTAAATGTGTAATGAAGAAAAATACTTATTTTCCAACAGACATAACAATTGCAATAAAGTGCTATACTCAATACTTTATGACAAAGATATACATTATGGCCTGGAATCATTCATATATCTGGACTGTGTAGTACGGTATGGGCTGCACGCCCATTGGTTCACGCTGTGAACCAATGGGCATGCAGCCTACTGAACTGTCAGTCGGTCGGGTGGTGTGGTGGCAGGCAGGTGGGGTGCTGCCGCCTGCCAGCTGACCAGAGGAGGGACCGAGGCGGTGGAGATTAGTGGGTGGGTGGGGAGGGGTTGCACTAGACCACCAGGGTAATAGGACTATTTTATGTTTTACAGATGCCCAACATTGGGCAGAGTGTGGTCCACTGGACCACCAGGGATATTGGGGGGGTGATTTAAACAGATGCCCGTGATCAGGCCACTGGACCACCAGAAATATTGGACGGGGGTTTATTGACACTGATGCCCACAATGGGGCATGGGTGGCACTGCCAGGTGTAGCAGGAACTCAGGTGGCCACCCACAGGTGGCAGCTGCCATGTTGCACCCTGCAATGCGGCAGCTCACTTGTGAGAGGCCATAATTTGTTCTTTTTTTTTTGGCTTAACTTTTTGCAGGCACAGGTAGAGGTTGCACATGCATGACTCTGCACATCCCAGGCCAAATATTGGGCTGTGCAGGTTATGCATGGGCATGCCCCCCCACCTGTGCCTGAATACATTACTGATGGACTTCAACTCATTGGGATTTGTGCGGCACACTTTTCCCTTTTGAATACACACTGGGACACATCAGTGGGTTGTGCATGGTGCAACTCTGTTGTGCCATGCACAACCCTTTTGAACATCTGGGCCTATCTGCCTAGCTAGGTGCACTGGACTAGGGTAGGTCATTTTCATGGCAGCAGATCATGTATATTTTTGTCATAAAGTATTGAATCTAGCACTTTATTGCAATTGTTATGTCTGTTGGAAAATAAATACATTTCTTTATTGCATATTTATAGTGCTATTGAGTTTTTTGTACTACCAGACCACCAACATAATTTGCTCACCAAATATTTTTGTCTAGCATTATTTGAGCAAGAGCGATAAAGCTGAGGCTCTTTTGGTTGAGCAGCCCTATGCGTTAGTGAGTGCAGTTCCTATATTTTCCTGTTTAAATTTCTGGAATTGTGCCTTAAAATAACTAAATGCAGCAGGTACATACTCCTACCAGAGAAAAACAACATATTGGACTGGTGATAACAACTGAGAAAATAAATATATGTAATTGTGAGGTGAAAGCCCCAATAGGGAACAGTGATCACCCGACTATATTCTTTAAAATGTTAAATCAAAAAAGTAATATCAGGGGAAGTACTGAATTCTGCCTCTATAAAACAGAAGATAAGGAAGCAATTGATAGAGAACTATCAACTATTGATTGGCATTCTAAACTAAAAGATAACTCAGTAAATGAATGCTGAGGGTATATGAAAACCATTATAAATAATACCATGAATACACATGTCAAAAAAGTAACAAAGTATAAACATCCAGGAAAAAAGCCAAATGGTTAGCTAAGAGCATTTTCAAAATAATAAAGAAGAAAAATAAGGCCTATAGTATATATAAAACACAGAATACAGAAGCAACATGGACAGCTTTTAAGGAGATACAAAGAAAACGCAAAAACAAAATAAATAAAGTGAAAAAGAAATTTGAGATCAAATTAGCAAAAAATTCAAGAAACAACAACAGTAAACAATTATACAGTTTCAAAAAAATTAAGGAGAATTAACATCTATAATCAAAAATGGGAAACAAATTGATCCAATAGAAATGGCGAATACATTTAATGCATATTTTACATCACTATACAAAGGCAAGGCAAAGGCAAAGGCAAATTTATTTAAAAGACGCCCAATCCCGGAGGCTCTGGGTACCATACAAAATTTGTATAACATTCATACACAAAGCGTAAAACATTCAAGAAATAAAATAATAAACTGCAACTTATAAAATAACCTACTCTAAGTACCAAATGCTTGTAAAAATAGGAGTAACAAAAAGGTAAGTCACTGCACTAACATAAATAAAGACCCTGAAACAGAACCATACACTATAGACAAAGAAGAAATATTAAAATTAATAGCAGAATTAAAAAAACTATATTTCTCCAGGCTGGATAACATAACTCCTGAAATGTTGAAATTATTGAAAGATCATACTTGCATTCCATTAACAATATTATATGAGAAATGATTAAATTATGGTGAAATACCAACAGATTGGAAATACTCTAATATTATCCCCATTTTTAGGAAAGGAATAAAAACATCCACTGAAAACTACAGACCGATTAGTTTAACTTCTATTCCATGCAAAATGTTAGAAACAATAATTAAAACAAAAATATTACTGCATCTAAAGAATACAGCTACTTTTGACATAAATCAACATGGCTTTAAAAAGAGAAGGTCATGTATGACAAACATTATTTGTTTCTATGGCTACACAAGTAAAAATGTAGCTAGAAATAGGTCTATGGATGTCGTCTTATTTGACTTTAGCAAGGCCTTTGATGTGGTCCCACACTAGACAATTATACCAAAATAGAAGAAACATAAAATTGAGAATCAGATTATTTACTGGATCAACAACTGGCTGACTGATAGAAAGCAAAGACTATCCATCAGGGGCCACTTGTCAAGTGAGGGAGAGGTTACAAGTGGAGTCCTGCAAGATTTGGTATTGGGACCAATAATATTCAAAATTTTTATATCAAATTTACAAGAAAATGTATCTAACACTATTATAAAATACGCTGACAGTACAAAATTAGGGGCACCATGTGATACTAAAGAAGAAATACTTTCAGTACAACGTTATATATCTAACATTGTCTTATGGTCATCAAAATGGGGAATGAGATTGAATACTCAAAAATGTAGCATCCTTCATTTAGGAAAGAATAACCCAAGGTATAATTATATTCTCAATAACAATAATATACAGGTCAAAGACATAGAAAAAGATTTTGGGATACTAGTAGACAATAAATTAAACTTCAAACAACATCACACGAATATTGTTGCAAGGGCAAATCAAACAATATATGCAATTACAAGAAATAGTAAAAGCAGATCATCTGGAGTCCTTTTTCCGTTAGATTTATCCCACATTAGACCTTATATGGATTATGGTAGCCAGTTATGGAACCCATACATAACAAAAGAAATAGATATGCTTGAAAAAACTCAGCGTAGATTTACAAAATCAATACATTCCTTAAAATATAATACATATGAAGAAAGGTTACTCTTGTTAGGTTTACATAGTCTTGAAACACGAAGAACAAGGGGAGATATGTTATTATACTATGACGTCATGTGCGATCCAGAAATGATGACAGAATTAAGTATAGATTACAAACCTGATGGATTTAATGTACAAAGGCACCCTTTTCAAGAACAAACAACAACTTATAAAACAAATATAAGAAAATATTTCTATACAGATCGGATATTTATGGAACAGGCTACCAATGGAAGTAGTCATAAGTAAAGACAAAAACTGTTTTAAAAGAAATTAAGATAAATTTATAGCAAGCGGAGGAAATATGAATTTTTACTTAATGTCTTAGTGGAGCAAACTCATGGGCTCATGCCTTTTTCTGTTCCTTGATTCCAAGTGATTCCCTCTGCACAGAGCTGGGAGGTCAAACATGCAATTGCACAGATCAACATCTGGTAGTGTATGTTTTGGGTGGCAGATGCTAACAGAGTTTTGCCTCAGGCAGTGGAAACTATAAAATACCTTAGTAATAATTTAAATCATAGCCATGACTAGTGTGGAAATAACCAGCTCTTTACTTCAAGAAGGTCAAAAGCTGCATTATGGGATATACTGTATATGTCTAACACAAGGGAATAACACTGTTGCAGGAAAATTTAACAAATGGTTTAAATAACAGATGGCAAAAAAAAGGCTATTAAGTTATGCTACCTTTTCTTACCATCTGCTATGCTTGGAGAGAGAAACAGAATTCCTATGTTATCTACCAGCTCCCACACACCTCTGTAGCCAGAGAAGTAGGTTCACAGCTTAAACCCTCTCAAATGATAACCCAGCAGAACACTGCATCTTGTAACTGTCTTTCAGAATTTTATAGTCCCCCTTAGAGTAGGTAATTCTTGGTCCCTTTGAATGCACCAACCATTTACTGTGTATGTGCTTAACTGTTCAAAACAGTTTAAACACCTCTCAGTGCCTAATTATATCCATTTAACATCCAGTTTGTACAGGCCCACTGGTACTGAGGGTTGTGGCACTGAACATCACACCTCAAGCCATGCCGGTGACCCAGGTTTGGGAACAAGCATGGGCCAAAGGGGGTAAGCAGGGGAAGGGATGGGATTAAGCATCTGTAGGACTGCTCTCCCTTCCCTGGGGAGGGATCATGACTCATGCCACTCTGTAGGGCTCCTGGGGGAGCTCAAGAGCAAGACAGGGTTCTGATGCCGCAAATGGAGGGGAGGACCGTTGGCGGATGTCAACATGTTGTGTTATGATGTCATGGCACATCTGCGCTCCTGGGGACAATACAAGAGAAAATCCCCAGAGGACTGAGGAGGCGATGAGAGCCTCAGGGACTAGGCCACACATTCCCAATGCCGGACTTCTGCTCCACTGATCCCTAGGCACCACCTGCAGGGGTGGACCCTCTAATTTCAGAAAGACGCCGCCAAGGTAGAAGTGGCAGGCCATCCCCTGGGAAGTGACTGGGGGGGCTGGGAAGTCCTTGTAGGGAGGCCACTGGGAGGAGTCTTGATGGGGAGTAGCAGGGCTGAGTTGAGAAGGCACTTCTGAGGGATCTCTCAGATTGAAGGAACATAAAAACAGTTGGAAAAAAAAACATCCTGTTTATATTTGAGTGGTCCAGTCCTTTAAAGGGAGGGATAGTGAGAAGGAAAGGAGAGGATGGGGGCCACGTGGAGGATGACAACAGTAAAGCTGACATATTGAACAGGTATTTCTGCTCAGTCTTTACTGAGGAAGAAGAGGGTAATGGGCCTGAAGGGAGTACAAGGAGTGAGAATGGTGCAGAAATGGACACAAGTCCCTTTACACGAGAAAGGGTCCTGAAGGAACTGGAAGTAATAAGGGTTGATAAAGCAATGGGGCCAGATGAGGTGCACCCCAGAGTCCTTAAATAGTTAAGAGAGGTGGTGGCTGAACCTCTGGCTATCCTGTTTAGCTGATCACTGGAAACAGGGGAGGTACCCAAAGACTGGAGGACTGCAGATGTAGTCCCCTTATACAAAAGTGGGAACAAAGAGAAAGTGGGGAACTACAAACCAGTCAGCCTCACATCGGCTGTGGGGAAGATCATGGAAGCACTACTGAAGGAGAGATTGGTGGAACATCTGGTCGTCAATGGACTGCAGGACCCAATGCAGCATGGTTTCACCAGAGGAAGGTCATGTCAGACCAACCTCATTGAATTTTTTGACTGGGTGACTAGGGAGGTGGATCAGAGAGGGCAGTGGACATGGCCTATCTGGACTTCAGTAAGGCCTTTGACACTGTGCCACATAGAAGACTATTACACAAACTAGGGAATATGGGTCTGGGCAGGACAGTAGTGTGGTGGGTAGGTAACTGGCTCGGTGGCAGGACACAGGGGGTGGTGGTAAATGGCTGTCACTCCACAGAGGGAAGAGTGACCAGTGGGGTACCACAGGGATCAATGCTGGGACCAGTCCTATTCAACATCTTCATCAGTGACATTGCGCAGGACCTTGAAGGCAGAATTTCACTGTTCGCTGATGACACAAAGCTCTCTAACAGCGTAGACACACCACAGGGTGTAGACAGAGTGAGAAAGGACCTGCAGAAACTTGAAGAATGGTCAGGGGTTTGGCAGTTGAAATTCAATGCAAGGAAGTGCAAGATAATGCATATGGGGCACAAAAACCCTGGCACAATATATCAGTTGGGGGTGAGGATATAGCATGCACCAAGCAGGAAAGGGATCTTGGGGTTATCATCTCTGATGACCTCAAGGTAGGGGAAACAGTGTGACAAGGCAGCAGGTAAAGCAAATAGGATGCTGGGATGCATAGGCAGGGGCATCACCAGCAGGAAAAGGGAGGTCATCATTCCACTATACAAGACACTAGTGAGGCCCCACCTGGAGTGCAGTGTACAGTTCTGGAGACCTTACCTATGTAAGGACATAGACAGGGTAGAGAAGGTTCAGAAGAGGGCAACAAACATGGTATGTGGATTGCCTCACAAGTCCATTGAGGACAGGTTGAAGAAACTGAATATGTACTCCCTGGATGAGAGGAGAGAGACAGGGGACATGATAGAGATATACAAGTATCTTGCAGGGAGGAACAGGGTGCAGGAATACACTATTTTTAAGTGAAAAAGATGTTCCAGGACTAGAGGGCATGGGATGAAGTTGGAGGGAGGACGATTCAGAGGAAATGTGAGGAAGAATTTCTTCACAGAACGGGTGGTGGACAAGTGGAACACCCTGCCAGAGGAAGTGGTGGGGGCTGAAACAATCATGGGATTTAAGAATGCATGGGACAGACATAAACGAATTCTGGAGGTCAGGGGTAAGGGGCAACAGAGTTCTAGGAAAACATAAACTGAATTAGAAACTCAAATGGGCAGACTGGGTGAGCCATAGGCCCTTATCTACCAACACTGTCTATGTATCTATGAAAGGGTAGTCTACACTTAGAATAGTCTGCCACAGGAGGTAGTGGGGGCCAGTACAGTGGAGGAGTTTAAGCATGCTTGAGACAGACACAAGAGAAGCCTGTAAGGGGAGGGAGTGATGAAAAGCCATTGATCACATAGAGTCAGTGGCCACATATAATGTATAAGGTCTATGGGCCCACTGGATGGGCCTAACAGTTTTTATATGCCGACAATTTCTAAGTTTCCCCTTGAAAGTCAGACAGAAGGTGATCAGAGGATGATATAAAAAAGAAAAAAGGGGAGTTTCCCCATGAAAGTAGAACAGGTAGTGATCACAAAGATAGCATCGAAACAAGGTAACCTATAAAGTCCAACAACAGCATTCAGTGGGGGTTGGGCATCACAATACCAGAGGGACTGAGATTTGGGGGACGGGAAAAACAGCAGAGTGCCAGCATTCGGGGTTGTGCCCCTCCCCCAGTACTACAGTCCTACTAGGACTTGCAGGTTCCCTAACTGCTGTCCTGTGAACTAACAACAGTAATATTTTTCTGCAGTAAACATTGCTAGTCAATTCCAAATCTATACTGGACACACATCAGCTTGGTATGGGGCATGAGTGTTAGCAGTGATTGTATTCAGAAGAGACACTATGAGTGGCTGTTAAACAAGAGGACCACTCCTGGAGTTGCTGTGCCAGTGAACAAGTGCCACAAAAGATACTAGATCCTAACCTGGTATTATTGGGTATGCTCAGCAGCATTGTGACCTCAGTGACATCACAAGTGATCCAGTTTAGCAGCATGCAATTGGCTCTTCTTGGTTGTAATGTCACAGTGAGGTCACATGGCCCTTTTTGGTTGCAATGTCAGTGAGGTCACAGGGCTGATGCATATTACCTGGAAAAGCAGAGGTTGTGATGTCACAGTGAGATCACAGGGCTGATGTATGTTACCAGGAAAAGTAGAAATAAATCCAGGTAGAACTTTATAGAGTACTGCTCCACAGATCACACCTACTTCCACTACTGTGTGACTAGACCATTAAAATGCCACTTAACGTACCCATTACACATTAATGATACCTGCTATGAAATTCCTATTAATTGGTACATAATAGAGCTGTGCGAATACTTTTTTTCAAATATTCGGCCCAATATTCAGGGCCCAAAACCCTGAATGGCCAAATATTTGGCCAAATATTCATATTCAGCAATTATTTAACTCCTCCTACCCTCCATCCTCAGATAGCACCCTTCACCCCCCCCCCCAGCTCCCCAACAAGTTTTACAACAAAAAAAAAGTCAGCAATTTCTTTTGGGGTGACCAGCAGAACTCCACCCACTTCCACGGCCGGCCGCTTGCCAGGTTTCATACATTCATCACTATGGTAATTTAGTTGTTCAAATAGTCCTTGTGGTTTACCCTCATCCTCCTCATTCTCCACCCCCAAAGCAAAAGGCAGCCAGCAAAGCCTGCCCTCCTCCACGGCCAGCTGCCTTCGTGTGAATGAATCCGCACTTGCTTGCTCTTATATAGAGAATGAGCTGATCACTGCTGCTGGCTATGGGGGGTGAGAATAAGGAGGATGAGGGCGGACCACAGGAGGACTATTTGAACTTTTAAAGTACCATAGTGATGAATGTATGAAACCTGGCAGGTGGCCGGCCATGGAGGTGGGTGAAGTTGTGCCGGTCACCCTAAAAGAAATTGCTGACTTTTTTTTTATTGTAAAACTGGTTGGCAAGCTTGGGGACTTGGGGGGAAGGGGATTTTTGGTGCTGAGGGTGGGGGGATGGGGTTATATTATTCCCTGAATACGGCTCGGATAGTGAGCTATTAGTTATTTGGATTCCGAATAAAAAATAGCTCATTAATAGCAGTATTCGCACAACCCTGGGGCATAATGAATGGCCTAAAATATACAAGAGACTTTCTAAACATTTAATTTGTTAAACTAAATGGGTATTTTTTTTCTTTTTTTTTACATTTTTTCTCTCCCATGGGGGTCCCAGCCTCATTATCCTTGCATCCCCTGTGATCCAGCCACCATCCAACCTGCACCGTCTCCATCTGAGGGCAGCCACCGATTACCCCATGGCTTACCCCCATGGTGGGGGCAGTGGGGGTTGATCAACTCCCCCACCACACAACGGATCCACTCTTGGTGGTCCCTTGAAGCAGCGCAGGACAGCGTGGATGGCCATCAAGCTGCAACAGCTGGGCACTCCTTTTTTTCCGTGTTCTGCTGGAGGCAGGGCATGCAATGCCAACATGGGCTCCCTGCGCACGCGTCCATATGCAGTGCACCCACGGGCTGCCCCACCTACCACCCCATTCTACCAGGCCAGTTCTGCTGACACCCAGCCTCCGCTAGGTGTCAGACCTACACCGGACACTGTAACCCGATCCACCCCGGGAGAGTAGAGCAGTCCATAGGATGCTTGATCCTCTCCATCCCCTGCTGACTCCCAGCAGCCAGAGCTCACTCCTGAACTCAGGTCGCTGGCATGGCACGAGATAAGGCGTCCAGTGCCTCAACCCTCAGTTCCACCAGGATGGCCTCTGAATGAGGTATTTTAAATCATAAGGGAATTAAAATGGTGCAGGACTTGCACAAAAGGCTCTATGAGGAGAGACGGAGATCTATACTAATGGTAGCCAGTAAATCAAGAGGGAACATCATAGAGATCCGCAAGTACCTTATGAGGTTGAACAGGGTGCAGGACAGGAATCTCTTTCCAGTGAGGAACAGCACCAGAACCAGGGGGCATACGATGAAGCTGGAGATGGGGGGGGGGGTAAATAAGGATCCAAGAAAGGTTTATGAGTGGTCAAGAGGGTGGTTTCTAAGTTTCAATGTGAAGTGCAAAATCATGCAGTTGGCATGCAGAAGCCCAGGGGTGGAGTGGTAGTAGTGACCAACAAACAGGAAAGAGACCTGTGGTAACCATAGCCAATTACCTAAATGTGGCTAAAAAATGTGACAAGGCAGTTAGGAGAGCCAGTGGGATGCTAGTGTGCATAGGGAAGGGTATCATCGGCAGAAAGAAGGAGGTGGTGATACTAGATTACGGTGCCCATTTTTGGAGACCACATCTCCAGAAGGACATGGAGTAGAGGCAGTGCAGAAGAGGGCAGCTAAAATGGTGCAGAGTCTAAAGCCCTATGAGAAGAGACTGAAGGACCTCAATATGTAAACCTTGAACAAAAGTAGGGAGTAGGGGATATGACAGGGACTTTTCAAATACCTCACTGGTATAAATAAGGTTCAAGAGTGAAGTCTTTTTCAGATAAAAAGATGCTCAACAATAAGGGATCATGCAATTAGGCTGGAGGGGGTAGGCTCAGAGGCGATGTAGTGGATGCTTGGAACAGCCTCCAAGCAGAGGTGGTGGAGGCAGAAACTAATGGGATTCAAGAAGGCATAGGTCAGACACAAGGGAACCTTAGTGATACAGGGGTGGGGGGGCAGAGCTCAAGTAGGGTCTGAGATGTTACAGTAGGTAGAGGAGATGGGAAGACTGGTTGGGTCAAGCAGTTCTTATATGCTGTCGGACTATGTTTCTAGGCACTGGTGCTCTACCTCCTGTTACACTAGCAACCAGTGTTCAATGATGAGCGCAGGTTGATGGCGGTTGGCAGGGGAGAGGCACTGGCATTCTACCTCCTGTTACACTGGCAACCAGTGTTCAGTGAGGAGTGCAGGTTGTTGGTGGTTGTCTGGGGAAAGGCACTGATGCTCTACCTCCTGTTACACTGGCATTGAGTGTTCGGTGATGAGCGCAGGTTGATAGTGGTTGGCAGGTGAGAGGCGCTGGCATTCTACCTCCTGTTACAATGACAACCAGTGTTCAATGATGAGTACAGGTTGATGGCAGTTGTCTGGGGAAAGGCACTGGCATTCTACCTCCTGTTGCACTGGCAACCAGTGTTCAGTGATGAGCGCAGGTTGATGGCGGTTGGCAGGTGAGAGGCACTGGCATTCTACCTCCTGTTACACTGGAAACCAGTGTTCAGTGATGAGCGCAGGTTGATGGCGGTTGGCAGGGGAGAGGAGGGAAAGGATTGTGCTCCTGATGGCTGCTGTCCTTTCCCAGTGGTGGGGTGGGAGACCTGCACACTCCACCAAATGACTGCCACCTGGTGATGGTAAGGTGGTAGTGTGGATCAATGGTAGTAGAAGGGAGAGATGTGGGACACCAGGGCTCGACACAACATAGGGAACTGGGAGAAAATTGTGGAAAAAGCACATGCCACCCCCCCCCACCATATGTGTCAATCCTCAGGAGAACTCTGAAGGACCCGATAACAGAAGGTGGCAACAGAAAACAGGCACGGCATAATGTCTGCCCAGACCTGTGCAGAACTGCCTTCTGTACGAAAGGATGTTGAGACATTAACAGTACCACTACAGCTAGGGTGTGGAGGATAATTCCCCATCAAATATAGTTAGGGGTTAAAGGTTTTACTTACCTGATTCTAGGTGAGCCTAAGGCAAGGATTTCAAATAGAGGGAGACCTGTAAAATAATAATCAAAAGGGTCACAAAGGATCTGTAGTTCTTTGGGAAAGGTAAACTCAGGAAAAGGCAAAACAGGTAAAGAATACTTATCAGACATGATGTAGGCTGCTCCACAGACCTGCTCATCAGATACGATTTTGAGTGATAACTGAAAATAAAAAATAAAATAACTTACATGATCAAAACAACCAAATGGAGGAAGTACACTTAATTTATTAAATGGATCTCCAGGTTCACAGCTCCTTGCTCAAACTACTATGCTTTCATTCTACTCCGACCCGGGTTGCACATTAAGAGTTCCCAAGTCTACAGTGATCACATAGGCTTGCATTTTTCATAGGAAAAAAAATTTCATCTATAGGAACACACTGATGAAGCTCTGGGAGAACAGGATGAACCTACATGTAGCTTGAAAGGACTGTAGGTAGGCACTCTGGGCAGGCACTCCTCACTCCCTCAACAACTGGCAGCACCTGGATTTCTCTAATAAGCATTTTATTTTATACTCCTTACCCAGGCCACCAGGCCACCACTCCTTGAGGCTCGCATCATCCCTACTGCCCACCGGTCACTCCAGCACCAGTCATGCTCCATGGGCCCCACTACTAGGGAAGGTCCGGATCTAACCCTACCAGAAGGGCCCCTCCCCCCAGCTGGGGAACAGGGAGAAAGTCTGAATGAAACTCCTGGCAGTCACGGTGGACAGAGATGGTGCACTCTGGGGAGCACATTGTAGTGGGTCAGGCAGCCATCATCCAGCAAGGCTAGAACAGGCCCAGTTTCTATTTTTTCTGGCCCCACCCTCTCACACAAGCAAGCACCACAGTTTCATCCTGGGATGGGAAATGTCCGGTGGCGCGTGGTCTCCCCTGCTGCCTAAGACATCACCACTATCCACCACCAGGAGCCGCCTTGAGAGTGGTGCAATGCAGCCCACAGCCCCCCTGTCAATTAAAGGGGAACATCTATCCCCAGTGTCCCACACCTTAGTGTAAGGGCAGTCTCTAATTAGCATCTTTGAGGAAAACGGCATCTTTTACGCAAGTTGCTGCTGCATACTTTATATTTAATCTAGTTGATCCTGTCATCTCTCTCACTCAACAGCCTCAATTCTTGCTACCAAAAAGCCATCCCAAAATCTCCTTGCGTGTCAGACTTTGATTTCAGTTGGGCAGCAGAAGGGATGCCACTATGGCACAAATGACCTTGGCTAAGAAGCAAGCCCTAGAAGTTGTCATGTGGCAGACCATGGCTGAGACAGCTGCTGCTCGGCCAGGAAGGGTTAGCGGCTGGTTCCATCACGTTGGCCACTTCTAGTCTGCCTGGTAGCATGCTCCTGCTGCAGGGGAAGATGTGTATGCAAATCAGACATAGGCATCACCCATGTCAGGGGAAGAAAGAAGTAAAATGGGAAGGAGAACAGTACCCCTCTAAATGATGGTTGGGATCCTCAGCCCAAACAGGGTAAATCACTGAAGACTACTAGACAATGGATAAAATGTATATGGGGAAAAACAAATAGAGCAGCAGGACTGGGTGCTGGCAAAACTTTAGTCATCATGGTGGCAGGCCTAGCAACCACATGAGTAAACAGACTGGACTGTGGGACAGCAGGGCAAGGGATCCCTCTTGCAGACAGGGGGCCCCATGAAAATGCATGGGTTGTTTGTGTGCAATGCCTCCCCTGGATAATGTGGGAGTACACTCACAACACTAAAAGGAAACTTCAGTCCCCCCCCACCAAACCATCCTTCAAGAACAGGTCTGCAACAGAAGCCACATGAGGAGAGACTAAAGGAGCTTAATATGTATACTCTCAAGGAAAGGAGGGAGAGGGGGGACTTGACAGAAACTTTCAAAAATCAACGAAGTCCAAGAGGGTAGCATCTTTCAAAAGAAGATGCGCAAGAACTAGGGGACACAATCTGAAGATAGAGGGGAACAATTTGAAGATAGAGAGGGGATGGCTCAGCAGAAGGTGAGGAAGTATTTTTTCACAGCGAGGGTGGTGGACAAATGAAATGGCCATTCTGAGGTGGTCCTGGGGTCAAAACCAATGCGGGAATTCAAAGAATGCATGAGACAGACATAAGACAATTCTGGTGGGGAGGGTAGGAAGCAGTAGGCTGTTGGTTAACTAGGATCTGCATCTTATCCAATTGGTAGGGAAATGGGCAGACTAGGTGGGCTGAGCATTCCTTATCTGCAGTCAAACGTCTGTTTTGTAAGCCATCTTGGGTCCTACCATCAAAAAACAAATAAACAAAAAAAAAACACCTAAAGAAAAAAGTGGAAAATGAAAAGAAACTGAAGATGACGAAAGTAATAATCCCCCCCCCCAAAAAAAAACAAAAACATACACATCCTTTAATTATTACAATGGGAATGAGGATTTTTTTTAGGGGGTAATGGACAACTGGTACTGGAATCTGTTCACACTGTTAAAAACCACTGCCAAACAGAATAATTTGCAACAACCAGTACCATTATATTTAGCGTCCGTCAACAGCAGCCCAGCATAGGGACAGAATTACCCTCTGTCTCAACCCCAGGGTGATCCCTAAAAGTCAAGTTTGATTGTTGGAATATTGTGTGGGGATGCCCATCCCCTCGCAGCTGGATCCCCCACTGCAAAAGAAAAGACAGCTTTGTGCTCTCTAGTCACTATCTGCAGTTCAGAATAGGGTTGCAGAGTGGAACATACACATGGATTACAGCCACACAGAACAGATGCTATGGTGCTAGGAGTGCTCACCTGGCCACAATCTGCAGTATGAAGGGCCAGGAGAGCAGGAATGTGGGGCACATGTGGTTTTGGGGCAAGACAACATTACAAGATAAGCTGTCACACCCACTTGCAAACCAATGGCGATCCTCCAGAGGCAGTGATTTTCACCATCCAAAATATGGCAGTGCACTTTACATACCTCAGAAGGTGGCATTGCCATTTCTAGTTCTACTTTGATTTCTTTTTTCTTTCTTAAAATGTTTTTTTACAAAACTAGCTCTACTTTACGATTTCTGTCGCTGGGCCCTTTCGGTTCTAGATTTCAGCTCTGGCCTTCTTGGGCTCCCCCTCCCTCAGCTTCTGCTTCCCCAGGCCTTCCTAAAATTCTCCCAAAGATGGGGTCCCCACTAGGCTGTGGGTTCTATCCCCACTCTAGGCACTTGGATTAAATCCGAATACTGACACTGTGATACAGCACTTGGGGGGGTTGCACTCCTGAGCTGCCATCTTTCGGATGAGATGTTAAACTGGGGTCCCATCACCTGTTCTGGTGGATGTTAAAAATCCCATGGCACTTCTCAAAAAGAGCAGGGGAATTTCCCTGGTGTCCTGGCCAGATTTCCCTCATTCACTAAAAATACCACCACCAACTTAAACTGGTTCAATGTCAGCTGGCTTCCATCTGTGTCCCCCTCCCCTGGGAGGAGGCTGAAAATAGGTAGAATTGTCTAGTCCTCCTTTCCTGGTCAGCAAAAACAAAATAATAAATAAAATAAGACACACAGGGCAATGGGCAAGTCAAGCTGTCACATGTACAAAGGAAGGAATGTGACCATGATTCCTGTACTGTACAATACAGCAGTTCAATCAATTTATTTTATTTATTTTTTGTTGACCGGGTAAGTGCACTAGACAAATCCTGCCTATTTTCAGGCACGACCTGCTGGAGTGGGATACAGATGAATGCCAACTGACCTTGAACCAGATTAAGCTGTTGGTGGTATTTTTAGTGAATGAGGGAAATTTGGCCAGGACACCAGGGAAATTCCCCTACTCTTTTTCAATAGGTGCCATGGGATCTTTAACATCCACCTGAACTATCACCAATCCAGGCAGATGGGACCTCAGTTTAACATCTCATTTGAACGACAGCACCTCAGAAGCGCAGCACCCCTCTGATGCTGTACTACAGTGTCAGTATTGGGATATTAACCCAAGTGCCAGATGTGGGAACTGAACCCACAGCCTTCTGATTTCCCAGCCTCAGAGGTGAGTTTGCTACCTACTGAGCCACTGACACGACATCAAGACATGTAGAGCAACCAGATATGCCATGTCTATAGGAACCAACAGCCAGCTACCCACTTAAATGTTAGAGCCTTGACTGTTGCCAGGTGCAGACAAGGCAGGAAGATGGGAAGTGGGCAGGCAGGGCCCACTGGTATCAACCATGCTCTGTCATCAATTTATATGCATTTTCTTCTTCTATTTTTTTTTTTTTTTTTTTTACTATTTCCCTGGCCAAGATAAAATTGACACAGCCAGCTCCTCTTTTGAAGTAATTCAAATCCAGACTGTTTAGCCTAGAAACAGTTCAGTAGTTTGTCTTGGTAGCCCAGGACAAATCCCACCCCAAAAAATGGAGCCAGCACAGTTATACCGCTAGTCTTTTACACAGTACAGCCCTGACTGGTTTTATTTAACAGTTTCAGGACAGCTGTCTGTTTACAGTGCACATCAGCAAGCACTCATAGATTTTGATTAGCAAATAAGAAAAGTCAATTGGCTGTTTTCTTTTTTTGCACAGACATCACAGCCAGCAATCTGACCATTACTTTGAGTTTAGTGCTGTACAGAGTGGTTTTGTATTTTCTGACTTTTAAAAAAAACATGAGACAGTAAAAAGCAATGCTTTTTGTACATGCTGCAAGCCCAGGAGATTTACAAATGTGTCCTGCCAGTAAATCAGTCAGTGCTACAAAGACAGTTGGAATTTGCTTCAGACAGATGGTTTTCCTTCCTGTTTGGAGATCGCAATTGCTGCCCTATGGTGAGAACACGCCGGTTTGCAAACTCTAAAGAGGAGTCACTTAGTGCGGGGCACGGTGGCATTTACACCCTCGCATAGTACAATCTCCATCTTGCCCAGCCTAACAACGTTTAAATGAGGGAGCACAGCACTAAACAGACCTTTTGAAATGTTTCCATTTTCTTTCTCTGTCCCAGCTGCAAATTAAAATTTTGTAAATGTGCCATAAATCTTACCTGCAAGCTGCTCCATGCAGCGTGTGACATGACGTTAGGAAAGTTTAGGAATACAGAACTGCCACTTGCTCCAAGGACAAATGCAGAGCAAAACAAAAAGTGCAGCACCTCTCGCAAAACCCTGTTTGACTTTTACTATTTCCACAACTCAGAGTGGCTAATCTCAAGAGACAATTGGAGCTGGGAAGTCTCATGAAACTAGCACTTCACCAATCTGGTGCTGCAATAATAGAACATAGCTTGAGTGAGAAATAGGATCCTGTGTTTATAAAAATGTTCACACTCTGCAATCAAGATCAGGGAAGGCTCATATAGTGCTGAAGGCAGTAGCTATAGATGGAGAACCTGCCTTTGGTGCAACTGGGAGGGAGTGAAAAACAGAAACAGTTTTAAAAGAAAAAGTAATTGTACAGCTGTAAAAGTAGGATTTAAAATAAAGATGTAATTGTGACTCTTTTCAAAAATTGTATCATTTAGGCTGTGTCCTTTGTATTATGTACCTATACTGCTCCAATTTTTTTTTTTTTAGCTGTTTAACTAGAAGTAGCATACTAAGCTGAAAGCCTTTTTAGAGGTGTGACCTGGGAGCACAGGCAAGTTAAATGACTTGCTCAAGGTTGCACAGTATGCAAGTGAAAGCTGTAGCATTCAAACCCAGGTCTAGTCTGCTGGATGTCACCAGATTTGCAGCTCAGAGCCTGAAACCACTGTGCTATACTGCCTGCCTATTTACTTATCCTATGGTGACTGTTATATTACCTACTTTGTATTGTGATTTGTTGAGCTCCCAGGACCTCCTTGTAAATGAGCTTGCTCATTGCAGCCTTATCCCGGTAAAGCAGTAAATTAAACTAAAGAGCAGTGTGCTATTATCAGTCGCACCTTCTTACAGCACTCCCAGTCTCCACTCATGGGTAATCTCTGGCACTCTTCTCAGGCTGATGCAGGAAATAATTTCAGGATTGAAATCCAATCCCTCTCCTCCCCTGTAATTCCCAGACTCCTCAGTTTCTTTTGTGCATCTCTTCAGGCTGGTCACAGATTGTTGACTCTGTGCCAAGAAAGGTAAGATTTTTTTAACAAAACTAGATTATATTTCCAAATGTCAGCCAGCATGTTTTAATGTTGCTACTGAATTAGTTAGCAAATTGATGAGCGTCAGGGACTACTATATTAAGATAAAAATTGTAGTCAGAACTATTTGAAACTGTCTGTCTCACTCCTTCCTCAGTACATCTTGTTCTGCTGAGGAAATGATTGCCTATGAGCCTGGCTTCCCACTGGCTTACCTTGTTCAGCCAGTGAGCACAAGCTAATATTACAAGTTTTTTCCTTTTGGCACCTCATAAAACAGAACACTGGTTGCGCGCCTCACGGTCCACCTTGTTCAACCGCGAGAGCAACATTGCATTTACTGATTGTCTGATTACTCCTCATAGTATGCCTACCTGCTGCTTTGGTGCGATTTCTCTCTCCTACAGTCCAAGTGCCTTTTGGCAGCTTCTCTCGCTCTGCGTTCTCCATGCTGCGAGACAAGCCATGCCTTCGCCCTTCCCCCTTTTGACTTGAGATCCCTTAGTCTCGCGAGACACCAGCCAACCTATCATGGCTTCTGTACTCACCCACCTAAGATGGCGGCGCCCTGAGGACCTTTCCCCTTTCCTAAAATGGCAGCACAAGGCAGGAAATTCTTAAAGGGGCCATGGCGTTTCCATTTCAAAAGGGAAATGCTTACTTTTTTGGCGATTTTAATCTACTGATAAGGGATTACAAGGAGGCATACAGAGGCACAGCAGGGGAAGCAGAGAAACTGCTTTATGCCTCATCAACAAGATTTATTTGCTCCTTAATGCATGGGCAGCTGTTCTTCTGAGTACAGTCATATTGCTTGGCCCTTACTTCAGAAGCTGAACCAGGTCTAGGTTCCATGCTTCTGTCTAGTAGCTGCACAGTTTTTAAATAGTTTTTTTAATAGTCATATTAAGGTACATAACAACAGTTTTATCTCTTCCTCTATTCTATTATGTTTTTCAGAGGAGACAAAATGACTTACAGATGGATTCCAGAAAATGTCCCCATATTCTTTTAACCTCTAACTTGGGTGTCCTATGTTCCCTATGCATGGTTGATGCAGAACCAAATATTTTCAATCCAATAGCCAACTCTTTGCACACAAGGAAACAGGAAGAGTATGGCAGCTAGTGCCCATTTTTATTTATTGCTATTGCTATCATATTTTATCTCCTTTAGCCCTTGCAGGAGGCCTTTGGCTCACTGCCACTCTCACAGTCCATTCACCAAGGTATATGACTTCATACCTCCATGTGACCCGCAGTTCACAGTTTAGACCCATAAAATAAGAATCAAAGCTGCTAACTTGCAGACACGCAACATGCAGCTATCTCCCATGTCTGCAGAGTAGTGTCCTGAGTGCATGCTCACAGCTCTCATTCCCTGACTGGCTCACTCTAGTGCACAGCTGCTAATGTCTGTATACTACAAGTCCTGTAGTTTGAGTGGGCAGTGGTGCATTGCAAGGGACCAGAGGGTAATTTTGTGGTGGAGAGGATAACAACTGCAAAAGCACATTAGCTTTTAAATATTATCAAGTTAAGTGATCCGACATCCAGGTGGCATGAGGACAATGGCGAGCCCATCCCAGTTGCCAAGAAATTGAGGAAACATTCTTCCATGAGCTTTCAGTGGGAGTGGTCAAGGTTGTGGCCTTGTGAGCAACCTGTCACAGGCAATTCTGGGAAAACATGGTGTTTGGTAACCTTGTCTGATCGCTTTTATATCTTCCTAGGCCATTATAAGTGTAAGCTTGGGAATGCGACAAATCAGAATGAAAATGCTGGCTAAAGAAAAAAACATGCATAGGAGAATCTTGGAGGTAGGGCAGAGAGAGGGGAAACCGCTGACCAGATATGGTCAAGTATAGGACTAATGGGCAGACTAGATGAGCCTTGCGGTCCTAATCTGCTGACAATTTCTGTTTCTGTGTTTTAAAAAAGCTGTCTTTTAAACAATTATGTGAACTAGGTCAGGATAGGGGGTGCATTTGGCAGACCAGGATGATAAATCAAAGTGTGGGCTTAGATGTCCTCTGGATCCAGAAGTGCAGGACTTCCTCCTCCACCTGAGCACAAAGGGACAGCTGCTTCAACATGCACTGTATACAAATCTCTTGTAGTTTATGTACCTGTGGATAGCATTTTCAAGAAAAGGAGTTACTCAAAGACCAGACAGCATGGACTGAAACTAGATAGAGGTAGAATCAGAGGAAATATAAGAAAGTACTGCAGAATGAGTGGTGGATGCATGGAATAGCCTCCAAACTAAAGCGGTAGAATCAAAAACTGTAGTGGAATTCAAGAAGGCTTGGGACAGGCACAGGAGCATTGTAAGGGACCAGACCAGGATAGGGAGGAAATAGCCAGAAACCAGGTAGGGCCTGCAGTGGTACAATAGGTAGGCAAATTGGGCAGACTAGGTGGACCACTAGTTCCTTATCTGCCATCAAATTCAGTTTTTATGCTTCCATGTAAGGGATAGAAGGTATGGGTCAATGCTTAAAGAGCCACTGACATGATTTAGGCAGGCAACTGATTCCAGGAACTCGTCTGCCCGATTAACTAAATGAGCAAGAGGGAGCAGTTTTTAAGATAGTATAAATATATTTATTTAACCTTATTTGCTTGACTCATAATTCTCTGTACAAGCTGATCAGCTATGGTGAGCACTGCAGCCCCGCTCCAAAAATCAGCACTTTGACGCAAGGTATGAGGCTGGACTGCAGGCGATCTGTTAGTTCTCTATGTAGTTACTAATTGAATCAGGGAGGGGTGATTTCTAAATGCAATATGATTATCTTTGCTGTCAGTTTTGCATGTATGGGGCTAGTATATCATATTTAACTGCCAGTAAAGATAATCGTAATTCATTTAGACAGCCCTCTCTCTGATTCTAGTAGTAACTTCATAGAGCACCTGCAGCCACATCCCATACTTCATATCAAAGTACTGTTTTTCCTAGTCGGGGTTGCAGCACTTGCCAGTCGCTTGGCTCATATGGAGAACTTATGGGCCAAGCAAAATAAGGTCAAATAATACATCTGTAGCATCTGCTGCTGCCATGTGGTGTAAAGTTAAGCAAGCGATGGTTCTGATGTCATATGGCACTAACGGGTAGAATGGGGCACTGAGCTGCAAGCCTAGAGACTTGGGTTTGAATTCTATCAGCACATACTTGCCCTTTACAATAGATCTGTGGCCAGGGCTTCTTAAATTCTGCAACAGTTTTTACCTCTACCAGTTGTGAGGCTGTTCTGCACATCCATCACTCTTTCTGTGAGGTAATACTTACTTACAGTTTCTGTGACTCTGCCCTATCTAGTTTTATTCTGTGTCCTCTGGTCTTTGAGTAGCACCTTTACCTGAAAATGCTATCAAAAGGTACCTTGTTTATATATTTATGGTACTTGAAAGTCTCTAGCATGTCCCCCCTCTCTCCCCTTTCCTCTCCTCCAGGTACTACATATTCAGATCATAGAAACATAGAAGTTGAAACATCATTGGTCACACTGTGCAGGCCATGCACCATCTTTGTTGCTCTCCTCTTGACTGCTTCTATTCTGTCCCTATCTTTCTGGAGATGTGGTCTCCAGAACAGGACACAGTACTCTATGTGAGGTCTCACCAAGGGTTTATACTGCGGCATCAATACCTCCCCGTTCCTATCAGTGATACCTTGCTCTATGCATCCCAGCATCCCACTAGCTCTCCCTACTGCCCTGTCACATTCTTTGGCCACCTACATGTTATCCAAACTGATTACCCCCCAGGACTCTTTCCTGCTTTGTTGTTGCCAGCACCTCCCCCCCAATTTAACAATTCACCCTTGGGTTCTTGACCGACTGACTGTAGGCCACTTATTATATCGTACTGAGATTGTCAACATAGAAGAGAGGTTATAACAAAGTCCACTTTACCCCGTGGGCCTACAAACTGGGATAGAGGCTGAGTGAATGAGACTACAGAAGAGGGGGTGTGTTCTAAGACTACTTTCAAAACCTTCCAATCTGTAATAGCTAGCAGCAGGCATCATGTACCATTACTGCCTGCCTAACAGGCTACAAAACTACATTACAGGTAAATTAGCATATGAACTAGAAACCATGATGAACAGAGAATATTAGTGCTTCAAAATATTGCATTTCTTTTACCAAGAAAACCTCCACTGAGTAAATTGATCATTATGGTATATAAACAAAAAAAAATGTTTCACTAGGTTGCCTATTCACGAAAGTGGCTGGGGGTAGGCATGAAAGGCGCATAAGCTCCAATGCACAGTTCCACAACATTGTGAGATCCGCTCGGTGTCCATATTCCAGTACACTGGCCAACACACATCTCCTGTACATGGCTCAGCCCTCTCCCAGCATGCAGGTTCACCGGGGCAGTTGGGTGTGGATTGGCAGACCTGAGCAGGCAGCCAACTAGCTGCATGACCTGGGTTCCACGGCAGATGACTTGTGCCCATGGGGCACCATGTTGGCAGCTGGCACACAATGCTCAGACAGCAGAGGGAGAGAGTTAGCCCCCACTCCCTGCCCTCCCAGAGTGCCCCAATGACTGGGGCAGCTGAAGTGGGGGATTGAATAACATGGTAGTATCCAGGGCGGGCATGTAAATGTTACAGCTAATGTTAGATAGCATAGCCATCACCCCCCCAATGCACTGCACTCTACAACTTCATGAATGGCACAGAGTGAAGCCATGCCCCCACACTGCCCCCCCCGGTGGGGGCACAGTGGTCATGAGCAGGTGCAAGGAGAGCTACATGCTGGAGTTACGTGGCGCGTATCCACCATGCACCTTTATGAATAGGAACCAATAATTGTCTGCAAAAGGATAATCAAAAGATGAATTTTCTCTAATTATGTGCAAAAGGATAGTTGAAAGATGGATGCTAGTTCAGCAGCAAAGAAGGGGAGTTACAAGGGTACAGGGACTCTAAGCAACAGAATGCCTGCAGAAACTCTTGGACATTGCAGACATTAGACAGGCATTAAACAGGTATGCTATACATCCAAACAATGCAGGCATTTGGCAGGCATTAAACAGCTACTCTAAATCTACTGCATAATGCCTGTTTTTTGACTGATGCATACACAGGCAGAATGCAGTGCTTGCAGGCATAGAACAGTGCCTGTTTTCTGCCTGTACAGATACTTTAATAGGACTGATTTCGTATTTCAGACATAGAACAGTGGAAATACAGGCACTCAACAGGACATGTAGTTTTAGCAGACAAGTGGCATACAATAGCCAAACTAGTTGTAGAATTTAGCTAGCAACCTCAGCATCATAGTTGCCACAGCCATAGCCAGTTAGCCACCCCAGAAGCATAGTTGCTACAGCCCTAGCTAGTTGGCCACCCAGCAGCATAGTTGTTACAACCTAAGAGCTAGTAACCTGAATAACTGGCCCAAAGACCCCTGTAACACTAGCCTTAGCTTGGCTACTGTGGCCACTTGACTACTAGTCACTTGTATCACCCATGATTAACTTTATAATCTGGGGTTTACTTCCCCTAAGTGATCCCCAGTGCTTATTTCTGAATAAATAAAAAACCTTTCAGACATATAGCCATTATTCACTAGCCCAACTGGCTTGCTCATTAGCTTGCTTGACTATGACTGGGGCTTTACTCTACTTTTGCTCTTTCTGGAGCCTTGTTTACTATCTAATTCACATCCTGCTCTCTGCACTGCCTCCAATAGCTAGTTTAATTGAATTCTGCCTGACCCTGACCTATGCTCCAAGTAGGAGTGTGAGTTAATAAATTTAGGTCATTTTGAATAGGGCTGCATGTCACCCTGCCTATGCTACCGTCCCAGAGCAATTTTAAATACATTTGAATAGATCTACCATTGGCGATCCCTTGCTCCAGGGCCTTGCGGACATCACTAACAGCCATGGATGTCTGTGACAGGAGTTTGGGTGCAGAAGACTAGGTGGCCTTGTGGGCCTTTTCTGCTGTCAATGTTCTATAATGATCTGCTCAACTGCATCAAAACTAATGAAAGCATTCAGATGCAAATTGAGTTTATTGCTTTCTGAAACTTTAAGCTCTCAAGCCATGCTCAACTGCATCTCTAATTAACTTATTCTAAAACTAAAATCCTCAACCAGTACTCAACTACCAATTTAAACACTCAACAAGCATTCAGCTGTGCAAGTTGAGTTTTGTTCAGTGCTAGTTTAGTTCAAGTGCTCAACAGCTAGCACTCAACTAAATTTATCATTTCAATGCATTTTTTGTTGTTGGTCAACCTACTATGTGTGCAGCATTGGTGAATGCTCAACCACACTTTTCTGTAAGGGTGGGCAATAAAATAGAGCTGCCATGTTTTTCAAATGGATACCAAGCTTTTTCAAGCATAACCCCAAAGTTTAGTAGCTCATTTTGTTTTCTTGCACATTCTGCCTTTGTATTCAAAGAGACATTGCAAGAGTGTGTGTGTGGGGGGGGGGGGGGCTTCTAGAGTGCCAAGATATACCCAGTTGTTTTGCACCATTAAAGGTGACTACAGTGTAGATAATCAACACTTAAAATAAAGTATAACTAGATAAATATATACAAATGCTGTACTGCCCTGCAATAAGATCCCTATATTAATATTTTTATTACTTTTCTTTTTTAACCAAGAGAGACACACTAAGCTGAAAGCTTATTTACAGGTGTGATCTGGGAGCACAAGGAAGTGACTTGCTCAGGGTCATATAGTAAGTAGTTGGGGGCTGTGAGATTCAAACAAAGGTCTCCAGATTTGTAGGAGCTAATTACTTTTTTATGTCAGCCCTTTCATCACCATGGCTGCCCCTTAAATCGGTGTCCCCAATGCAACCACTCAGGCTGTTCTGGGAGGACCTGAAGATGTCTGCTCCCATTAAGTGCCCTGGTCCTGGAACCATTCAAGCATCCCAGATCCTCCCCAGGTGGGCCGAAGGGTACTCCAACTCCTCCGTACCTCAAGTGAAGCAGATAACTGAAGCAGCCACAATAAAAAAATGTAGTGGTTAAAATAATTGAGCTGCTACAAGATGTCTTATTTGAAGGTTATTTGAATGGATACTGGGAGCAGTGTTGACAATGAAGGATAAAAATGGAAAATGAATGGTTCTGAATAATTGAAAAATGGAAAATGAATGGTTCTGAATAAGCTGCTCAAAAATATGGGTAATTTAAAGGGTATTTGAAGAGATATTGGGAGTAAAAAATGAAGGGTGAAGACAAAAAATGGAAAATGAATGGCTGAATGGTACGAATACTGAGGAATGAAAAGACTTTGAGAATAAAACAACTGGAAATTCACCAGTATTTTTCGATATGGGTTACCCCCTTTTTTGACCCCTCTAGCTATGAGCTCTTCTGACTGTGCCTTTGCCCTCCTTACCTCTACACCTGCTTCTCTTTGGCTCACCTGGTATTTTCCCCAGTCCACTTCTGCTTGTGTTTCCTTGAACTTTCTGAAGGCCTTCCTTTTTGCCTTTACCTTTTTTGCTACCTTCCTATTGTACCACAGAGGCTTCCTCTTCCTCTTATTTATACTTTCTCTCTTGGCACAGATGTCAGTGTCCTCTACAATAGTTTCTCTTATCTTCCCCCACATTACCTCCACCTCTGTCAACTCCTCCACCCCTTCCAATTCCCTCTTCACCATTTCCCCCATTCTCCCGTAGTTTGCCCTCTTGAAATCCAGCACCCTCATCCTAGACCGGTGAACCTCCGCAGTGTTCCTTATTGTAAACCTGACTGTATTGTGGTCACTTGTACCAAGATGTTCCCCCACTGATACATCTCCTACCCTATCCCCATTTGTCAGGACTAGATCAAGAGTAGCTCCTGCCCTGGTTGGCTCCCTGACCAGTTGATTCAGGAGGTCCATTTGCAGGGAGTCCAATATTTCCCTGCTGCCAGTTGAAGCAGCAGAAAGGGTGTCCCAGTCTACATCCTGTAGGTTCATGTCCCCCATCAGCACCACTTCCCTCTTGCCGCCATTCTCATGAACTCAACAGCCATGCTTCTATCCACTGATTCCTACTGTGCCAGGGGCCTGTAAACCACCCCCATATGCACTGTCTCCCCTTTCCCCACTGCCAACAAGACCCAGAGTCTTTCAGCCTCTTCCCCACCTACCCTGCACTTCTGATGCCCTGATACGCTCCTTTACATAGAGTGCAACCCCCCCCCTTCCACTCTGTCCCTCCTGAACAATTTTTTACCCTGGTATCTCCATTTCCCATCCCTGACCCTGGTGGCACCATGTTTCTGTTACCCCCACAATGTCAAGGCCTTTCTCCACCATTTTTGCTGTTAGATCTGGGATCTTCCTACCCAGACTTCTGGCATTTGCACATATGACCTTCCACCCTCCTCTTTCCTCCTGCCCTATATATTCTACCCCTTAACCTTTAGCTGTGTGGGTATGGCTTTTTGCTCCCCTCTTGCCTCTTGCCTTATCAACAGGGCTTACCCCCTACCCCCCTCCCCAGATTTAGTTTTTCTTTTTTTTTTTTAGTAGTAATACGTTTATTGTTTAGCCATACAAGGCCATTACAAAAAGACAAAAACAAGCACATTATATAAATTACCTATATCTTGCCATAAAATCTCTTAGATTCAACACTCACGTTGATTGAATTATAAATATATAAATCTCATGGTAAAAACATTCAAAGAACATCTTTCATCCTAAAAGATCTAAATATGACAGCAGTTTCATCATCATCATCATCATCATCAAATCTTTATTTATTCAGACGAACATCATTGAGCAAGGCTCATTTACAAGATGGACCTGATAAGGTCAAGGTTCAATAGTTGATACACAACAGATACA
This sequence comes from Neoceratodus forsteri, assembly GCA_016271365.2. Lineage (NCBI taxonomy): Eukaryota > Metazoa > Chordata > Ceratodontiformes > Ceratodontidae > Neoceratodus > Neoceratodus forsteri. The sequence continues at coordinate 638,116,697 of CM028132.1, read as the reverse complement.
TCATACACTTATATAAGACAGTTATACATACAGGGGAAAATAACGTTTATAAACACAGTGATGTACAGTAAATTCACATGATAAAAAATGGTTACAGGAAAGTTAAGCTAATATTTACAGTATGTACAGTATATACATATCCCAGTGGGTGGGCATGGCAGACACTCAACATAATGTAATACTAGGATGGTGAAGGTATTACTGGGTGCCATAAGATGGGGTGTCTGTCTGGAAGGAATATGCCATATATGGTTTGGAAGGGAGATTTGTGAGATGACAATGCTAGATCTAGTGGTAGCAATTGCAGTTCTCTTTGAAGAAGACTGTACAGTGCTGTTTAAAGGATGCAAATGGAATGATATTGGACAGTGTTAGGGATTTTTGTAGGGTGTTCCATGCTATAGCTAGAGAATAGCTGATTGCTGCCCTCCCTAGCCTGGTGTTGAATTTGGGCAATTTGAGCAGGATGATGTTGTTGCTTCTTAGGGCATAGGAGCTAGGAGAGGTCTGGGTGAAGCAGTCCAGGATATAGTTTGGAAGTTTTTTTGACAACGCTCTGTAAATCCACTGATGCATTTCACATCAGTTTACAATAACACATCATGATTAATACATTTAATCCATATTATTTCAAATGAACTCATTTCACTTTAACAAGAGAAATGCAAATTACATATTATACAATCTAAACAGCTGAGTTATCCAATTTCTCCCAATCTGGCTGACTATGCTAAAAGCTTAACTAAAAGGAATCAATTCCAATATGGAGAATTCTAATTCATTCTATCATCAACCACATCTCTTTCAGTTTTTTTTTCCTAATTTTAAAAGTATATTTAAAATAATTTACAATTCTTTTTGACAGTGATCTAGTCACTTGTGTTCATAACAATAAGCGTAAGTTCACTATTTGTTATTGTATGCCAATTGATATACGACTCTAACCAATACTGTAGTATTCTAGTATACCAGGGACATTGCCATAAAACATGGTTGAGATCCTCTCTTATTCCCATATTACAATTGCACAATTCATACTCCTTTGGAAATTTATAATATCTGGTTCTCAAAATATTGTTATCAAAAAGTTCTAGTCTGGCTTTAAAGAAGATACTTCTATCTACCCTATTTTCTAATATATCCCAGTAACTCCTTTACATTATGTCTTTAGAGTTAGAGGTATACCAATTAAAGTATCTATATAGATGTATATTATCCACATCTTGTTTTTTCCAATATTCATTCACCTTATTTTGGATAAAAGATTTGTAATTATTATTTATCTTAATATTCTTTACAAAATATGATTTTAAGAAATTCAATCCATATTGATCTAATTTCTTACAGAGGTCCTGCAGCCAGCACTTTTTCCCGCAATCTTTTTTAGTCCACAATAGTTGTTCTTAAAAAACATTGCTTAACTAAGTTATCTTTATCAGTTCTTGCTAAATGTAACCAATATTTTATTTTTCTACCTTCTGTAAGTGCATTTACATTAATCAGTCCTAATTCTGCTCTCAAATATACTGCTGGACAACATTGGGGAATTCATATTTCTGAGCGTAAAACCTTGTAAACTGGGGTCATACATTGTTCAGCATCCTTACAATTCCAAATTTCAGATGCATAAGACAACTGTGTCCAGCTTTTGGTCAAATTTATTTTTAATTTTAGATCCTCAGTGCTCCTTTGAAAAGCATTTATTTGGCTTTGGAGTCCTTTTTTGGTCTGAGAGATCATTACAAGGTCATCAGCATAGGCCAAGATAGAAATACGCCTCTGGTTTACCTTTGGGCCATCCAAATCTCTTTGTCCTAACTTCCTAATGACAGGATCTATATATAAATTAAACAGAGTAGGGGCTAGTCAGCAGCCATTTCTTACCCCATGGTTAGTTCGAATAGGGATAGATGTTTCCCCCGGACTGCTATATCTAATCTGTGCCCAAGTTTTATTATAAAGTTCACTGATTATTAAAATTAATGCCTTATATATTCCTTTTTCATACATAATGGTCCATAATTGAGATCTACAGGCCGTATCAAAGGCAGCAGACAAATCAATAAATACTGTGTATAGTTTTTGCTTTCTGATTTTGACATATTTGTGAATTAGATGGTTCAAGGTAAAGCAGCTGTCTATTGTTGATGGCCCACTACAGAAACCCAATTGTGCCTTGCTAAGTCCCCCGTTAATTGAATTTGACATTTTAAATGATTTAGAGTAATATGTGTAAAAATGTTAAGACTTACGTCTAGCAATCTAATAGTGCTCATATCTCCCTTTTTATGTATGGGTATAATTACTGCTCATTTCCAAGAATAAGGGAATGAAAGAACTTCTATCCATTTATTAAAACAAAAACAGAGTAATTTGCTCCAAAAAGGAGCATTACATTTGTAAACTTCTGCTGCTACTTTATTTATTCCAGAAGCCTTATTAGGTTTCATCACATATATCGCAAAATATACATCTTTTATAGTAATTTTACACTGACAGCTTGTATTTTGAACAGTATCTTCTGACTCACATATATCTGGGTCATAAAATATCTTCCCAAAGTAATCAATCCACTGTGATTCTAATATTTAACAATCTGCATTAATTTTACTATTTATAGAACCTTGAGCAACCAGTTGCCAGAAGCCCTTATTGTTTTTTCTTCTAATAGTTTCTAACATTAAAGACCATTTTGTTTGTTGAAATTCACTCCTCTCATTATTTAACAGTTGTTTATATTCTTTTTTCTTCATTTTAACCTGTTCTTTATTTGAACATTCCTTTGTAGTCTTGCATATCTTATTATTCTCCTTAATTCCTTTTTAAACAGAACACATTCCTGGTCAAATCAAGTTTGAATTTTTCTAGACTGAGATATTATTACTTCTTTGTAAATTTTTGTTCTCAGATCTTTGAAAAAATGTTCCAAGTCCCATAATACTACTACATCTTAAGTTGAGTCTGCTTTTAGTTAATACATTATCAAATAAAATCTGTTCTCTTACATTCCCTTCTAAGTAGCCATCCCATCTGACTCATTTCATAGTTCTTATTTCAAGTGGAACCACAAATGACACCTTTTTCATCACAACATCCCACTGTTCAGTGCATAACAATAAGGGAACATGGTCACTTTCAGCTCTACTCAGGTTACACAAAGAAGACCAAACTCTAACATCATCCAACCAAAGAGCCAAGCCAAGTAGTGTTTTATTGTGGGCTTTGATGTATGTATAATTCCCTATTTCATCGCCATAAATTTGGCCATTTAAAGGATATCAATCCAATTCCAAAATTAATTCAATTAGAATCTTGCCCGATTTATTAACAGCTGTATCCTTAGAGGATCTAGTTAGAAAACGGTAATTAGAATCATATATAAATAGGGAATTATCTGTGTATCTATCAAAAACACCTATTCTGGCATTAAAATCCCCTATAACCAAATATTTGTATTAGGAAAAGTTTGGTTATATTTGTTTATCTCATTTTTTATTATCAATCGTACTTCATTACTATAATGCACTGAGCCACGTGGTGGGAAATATACATTCACAATTATCATATTCTGTTTCAATTTTTTAATATAAACAGAAATTACATTTGGCATAATACATAAAGCCTTTACCTTTAAATCAGGGCAGATTCTACAAAGTGTAGCAATCCCAGCTGAATTCCTACCACAATTTGTCCCCTTATAACCATGATGAGAGAATGTTATATACCCATTTATATTAATTAAATCACCTATCCCATGCCATGTTTCTTGGAAACATAAGATTTCAAACTGACTTACAAAATTAACCCAGGAATTACCTGCTATTTTAGTCTTCCAGCCAGCAATATTCCAGGAGAGAACTAGGAGAATCCCATCAATCATCTGTGTAGAGACGCTCTCATTAGAAGACTCATAAGATCCAATTTGAAGTCATTCCGATTCATCTACCAAAGTTTGAAATTTATTATTTGTACTAATTTGGCAATTTGCCGCAATATTAGATTCTGCCAACTTATTTAATACAGCATTTGTCCGAGTTTCTTCCCACCTTACCATATTGAAACCCATTTTATCCAAAATACTTTCTTTTGCTTCTATTAAATCAGACATTTGTAAATCCCTTATTAATAAGTCCATCTGACTACCATTGGGATTTCTGTTCACTTCCAAAATTCCATCCCTACCAAGGGGTATTCCTAGTATATTATTAAAATAGTTACATAACACTTCCTATAATTTGTTATTATTTTCATTTTGAATTTCAGGGATGCCAAAGGTACTAAGCCAAACAGTGGAGAATTGTTTTCCCCTCAGTAGCTCTTTAGTAAAAAGATTTATATTCTCAAAGTTCACATATAGTCTAAAAAGCTGGAGGGTTTCATCATTATACCAAATATCATTGGCTAATCTTGGTGAGAATAAAATAATATCACAAACAGAGACATTTTATTCATCATCAATAAGCTTAACACTTTATATATCCAATTGTGTCATAGAAACTCTCATATTAACCCTAAATAAAACAACTAGTTGTTTTTTAAGTTCTAAATCAGATCCTGTATCCAGCTGGAGGGACCCTTTAAGATAATTCTGGGTAAATTACCTTCTAGATGATTGTTTCCCTTATTACTTATCTCAGCTCTTAATGGAGGGAAATCTGTCCCATATGGACTATCTTTAGCAAATAATCAAATTTGCAATAATTACCTATCTGCCTGATCATTTGCATTGGATGGTCATTATTCTTATCTGATGTTCCAGTTAAACCCTTTACCATTGCTGAGCACTCAGTCAGAAAAGTTCCAGTTTCTTTTTCCAATTTATTTAAATTTCATCTCCAAATTCTCCTCTAAATTACCAGTGACACTTGATGGATCTTGAGTTGCTATACAAGGAGGTCCTAACTCTGCTCCGAAAGTTATTTTCCCCAGATCAAATTTATCTGTCTGACTAATCTTAGATACTGTCTTAACTACCTCAATATAAGCCCCGTTTGCCTTCTTAACCTGCAAATTGCCTCTATTATCCTGAGAACTATTATTAATTACTAAAAGATCATCGGTACTACCTCCATCATCCTGAAAACTGTTTCTAATTACTAAAGGGCCATCAGCACCATTACCTCTCAGACTACCTTCACCTTTTAAATTTTTATTTTCTTTCTTCGTCCCCCCTTTCTTAACTCTTTTTCCCCCTTTTTAGTTGTTTTAGATATTTTGGGAGTATCTGGAATAATCAGTATAGAAAATTGATCCCATATATCCCATATATCCTTAGATACAACCCCCTCTTCATCAAGAATTGGGATAGAAACTGATTTCTCCAGAGATCGATTGAAAGTTCCATCTTATTATTTAAATTATCAATGGAAAACTGATTATTAAATAAACCAACTTTGACCGTCTCCAAATCTTCTTTAATTGCTATTAGTTGCTCCATAATAAGTACATTCACTGAAAAAGTAGATTTAAGCATATGTAACAATCATTATTCAGAGATGTAGGGTATTTATTATTATCACCAAAATCAATCAAGTTATTATTTGAGGTGAATTCAATCCTCTGTGTCTTTATGGGGGAACCAACAAATCCTGGATTTACCACCAAATCAATCAGTGCAGCCTGAGATCTATTAAGATGTATATTTGGTGTATCAAGCAGCTTCAGACCCTCAATTGTAGTCTGAAGGTCGGCTGAGATAGCTTTAAGCTTATCAGTTATCCCAGACGATGGGCTTGGGATTGTATAAACTGAATCTGAATTGCTATCTAGTTTACTTTCCAAATCTACTAACTTCCCATAATACTCTAAGGATTCCAGGTTATCAGAACCTAATAAACTCTCCAACAAGCTATCAGATACAGGAACTGTTACTGAGGTATCAGAAGGGAAGCATAAAGCATCCATCCCATAAAGTCTACTTCTCTTCTTATGTTCATTTACAAAATCCCCCATCATCTTAACGTCATTATTAGCAGTATTGATAGAGTTATTCATTTTTAAATCACTAAACTCATTATTAGGAGCATCAGAGGCAATGGTAACATTCTGAGTATCGGGAAAAATCAATGAGGATGGCTGTAATGACTCAGTAATACTATGTGATAAAAAAACAACTTTAACAGTTTTGATAAGAGTATTACAATCCATAGCAGCTGCAAAAGAGTCCCAAGATGTCACTAAATTGGTATCATGTTGAATTACAGGAGTGGAAACTTTCTCATAACTATTAATACATTTCAGATGGTCTGTGATTTTAGACTGTATCATATGTGCAGCATTCACTTTATATTTTTTGTGCTGTTTTTCCATGCCAACTTTAACCACATTAGGCACTTTAGAGTCATTAGGCACATTAGAAGTATCTTCCGTGATGATTTGGGCCTGCAGAGCCTGTTTCCTTGTAAATACCATTTTGATCAGTAAAGACAAAGCACAGCGCAAACCAAGACCTCACTGAAGATCACAAGGGAGTTAACTAATACAGTCCACTTGTACTCAGATAGTTCAAATTAGATCTGTTGTGACGGCAAAGTTGCTAATGAAAAATGGCTGAAAAAAATGGTTTAGAGCAGCTTGTTATTTCAGATGTGAACCAAATTATCTTTTTAAATCTTCTCTCTTTCAGATTCCTTCCAATATGGTCAAATGGCAGACAACACTGGTACACAAATAGTAACCAGAAAAATACCAAACAGTAGAGAACAGCATAAATTGTGTAAATGAAAACCATGCATATGAGACCAAGCAACTGCACCTGCTCACTGCTCACCAAGAGGCAAATCTTGATTTAGTTTAAACGGCAGCGTTCACCAACATAATGGTCCAGTTTGCATTTGAGCACTGCTTTGCCCTCCCCATGTAGTTGCAGCCTATCCGGGGCATATAGGCTATTGTCACTCTATGTTGAACTCCAGTCTCCTATCACTCCATACCCCTGCTGAGCACACCAACCTGCAAGCCAGCTATTGAACTCCACTATACTTTGCCTCACCTCTGTACTAGCCCTTGGTACTGGCAGCACCTCAGAGAAAGACAGGGATTTATAGTCCAAGCTGCTGCAGAACCTAGACAGTGCCATAAACCTTGCCTGCACCTCCATCACACTACCCCTTGCAAGGTCATTTGTGCCGAGGTGGAAGATCAGATGAGTTTTCTCATCTATTTCCCTCTCCCTTGAGGGGGATCCAGTGCATGTCTTTGGCTGCCGTCTTGCCTGGCAGGCACTCCACCCATATTTTATCCCCTCGCTCTCTCTCCCCTTCTCCCCCATATAACTACTTTTATAATAGAGTCCCCCACTATTACGACCCTATCCCCTTTCTCCTCTTGGGTGTCTCTCACTGCTGCTGTTCTACTCCTCTTTCCCAAGTTTTCCCCATCCTTACCATTGCTATCTCCCCCTCCCCCCGAAACTTCTTGAGACCTACTCACCCCATCCTCCACAGGCTTATTTCCCTGGTCCCCTTTTTGGTTCTCAGGTTTTTCAGTGCAGCTCTTTTCCCCCTCTGAATTTTTTTGAGCCCTCCTCTCCCCATCTTGTTCATCTCTGCCCAAAACCTGGTTTCCTGGCTACTTCTATGGTACTACCTTCCCTTGTGCCTTGCTCATTTGGATCAACCACCCCCAAAGATTTCCCTTCTGTTTCTAGTACTCCAAGCTTCATTTCTGGTCCTTGCCCCATTTCCTTATCCCTTCCTGCCGAAGCCCCCATCCCCTGCGTCCCTGCTTCCTGCCTGGCCTTTTCCCACACAGTTTCCTCCCTTCCCTGTCCTTGCTGTTTGTTCATGGTTTTCCCAGGTCCCACTCTTGCAGCCCCAATTTGTGCCTTCCTGCGGGGTCTGAGGCCCCTGCTCCCTCCGGCTACAGACTGACCCCTACCATTTCAATCCCTCCCTCTCAGGTCTCCCTTATCAACCCCATACCTCTGCCTGATTTTAAGGACTCTCCCCCATTCTGGGCTCCCCCTGCCAGGATGCGCCTGTTCCCCAGAGCACCTCCATTTCCTCTCCTTGTACCCGAGGTTTCAGTGCCTGATGTAGTTTCATAGGCACCCCTGTGCCCCCTATTTTTCCACTCCCCTAGCTGTCTCTGAATTTCTTCCATCTCCTCCCTGAATTTTGACAGCTGGTGGCACACTGGACAACCCCCAAACTTCCAAGCCCAGTCAAGTACCATGGCTGCCCCACATCCCGTGCACCCAACCACCCTCCCAAAGATGCCTGCTGTCATGATTTGAGGTCCCTTCCCCATCATATCATGTACCTTTGGTCAAGCCCCACACTCAACTTTCAATACTTCTCAGCTAGCAATTTCACACATACAATATGTAACTTACAATTTGCCCTGGATTTCAAATTCAAAATTTCCGGAATGATCAGTGCTTCAGTGCCCTCACCCTGATCAGCGCTACCCTAGCTTATTTGTACACTTAGCAGTTTTAGTGCCCACCAATTATCTACACCTCTGCAGCCACAGTTCCCAATCTCTGGTCAGATCTGCCCTAGCAAATGTACCCTTGCCTGATCAGAGCATTAATAGGTTAAAATCCTCAAAAGTCAAAAGTCAGGCCACTCCTCCCCCTTGGCACTTCCCCCTCTGTCCATTTAATAGAGGTCAGAGCTGGGGTGGGTGGTGTGGGATAAAATTACCGCTCCTTTTTGTGGCTGTGTAAAAGGAATGTGGCTGGGCCTGCCTTTATAGCCCAGCCACGAGTTCAAAGCTTTGTGCCCTTGCTGCCGATTGGTCCACTGCTCCTCCCTGAAAACATTGAACGAAACAGTTTGGCCACCCTAGTAAATTGACAAGAAGACATGTAAGCTAGATCACATTAAAAAGCTTTAAAAGTTGCTTTTTCAATCACATTGAAAAAGCATCTTTTAGACGTGAAACGTGCATCTGTGTTTTTGGAGTACTGGCTGTTTTTATGCTATCATTAAAGCTTTTTAACGTGACCTAGCTTATAGGTATTCTTGTCGATTTACTGCATAGCCGAACTGTTTTGTTCGTTGTTTCCCTGGTCGTTTTGGTTCCAGTTTTTTTGTCAGTAGCTGCCTATTGTTTGTTTATTCTCCTCGAAAACCCCTGGCCTGCCGCCTACTGCAGCTGCAGGGAAACTCTGCTCTTGTGCCCCTCTTGCTGCCAATGCAGTTCTGGCTCCTCCCACCTCTGATGTGCTCCTCAGCTACATGCCCTGGCCTGCCTCCAACTAGCTGCCAGGAAATGGCCTGCTCTGGTGCCACTCTGAATCCTCCTGCTCCCGATGCGATACAGCTCCTCTTTGTGGTTGTGTAAAAGGAATGCGGCTGGGCTTGCCTTTATAGCCGAGCTGCAAGTTCAAAACTTTGTGCCCTTGCTGCCGATTGGTCCGCTCCTCCTCCCTGAAAAACCCTGGTCTGCTGCCAGCTGCAGCCACCAGGAAAACTTGCTCTTGTGCCCTTCTTGATGCTGATGCAGCTCTGGCTCCTCCTGTCTCTGAAGCACTCCTCAGCTACACACCCTGGCCTTCCTCCAACTAGCCACTGGGAATGGCCTGCTATGGTGCTCTGGTGCCACTCCTAATCCTCCTGCTCCCGACGCAATACAACTCTTCTTTGTGGTTGCGGTCTTTATGTTATAAATAATAGCCCTAATGGTCCAGTGGATCCCCCCACCCTGCCCGTACTTCTGATTGCTCATAAATCTGCTCCAGCAATCCCTGGTAGTCTAGTGGTACCCGCACCCCAGCAGTAGCCCCAATTGCCTGTAATGGTGACCAAAACAGTTCCTTGGTGGTCCAGTGGCACCTCCTCACCCACACAGGCCCCCCCAACCGCACAGCTCCCTCCCATCATCAGCAGGCAGAAAACCCACCTGTATACCTCTGCAGCTGCCCACCGAATGACAGCGTACAGTAGCAGCTGCAATCCTATTGGACCACACTGTGTACCAATGGCCTTGCAATGTATACTGTAATACTGATTTACAAATATGTGACTGAAGTCATTCATATATTTGTGAATATTACAGTATGCACTGCAAGCCCATTGAGTCTACAGTGTGGTCCAATGCGATGCAGCTGCTACTGTATCTGTCATTCAACAGACAGTCATGGAGCTATGCGAGGTGTGTTAGCTGCCCACACATGACGGGGGAATGGGTGGGCGGGGGTCCCTTCTGTGGTGGAGGGGTGGGGTGCCACTGACCACCTGGAATTGTTTTGGTCACCATTACAGGTGATTGGGGTCACCAGCAGGGTGGGGGTACCACTAGACTACCAGGGATTGCTGGGTCAGAATATATAAGTGATTGGGGGTTGGGAGGGTGGGGGAACCACTCAACTCCCAGGGATATTTTTGTAATAATATATGGTGATCGGAGGAATGGGAGGGGAAGGGGATACCACAAGACTACCAAGGACATATGTGAGTGCTTGTGCATGGTGTTCTGGAGGGTGAGGTAGCCATGCATGGTTGGCGGCTGCTGTGTTGTGCATTTTTTACGGGCTCATCTTTCAGCCCAGGTAAGTGGCACATCTCTGAGTTCTGGCAGCAGTTGCACCACACATCCTTGGCTAAATATTGGGGATGTGCCACATATGCATGTGCACACCCCCAGAGATGTGCAGCATACAGCTTTGCACCCCAGCACATCGGGAATTGGGCTGTGCAATTCCCACCTTTGAATATTGCTCCGGGGCACAGTTCTGGGGTTGTGCTGGTGCAACCCCTTGAATATCTAGCCCAATGAGTGCTAAGAGTACAAAAATATCTCCAGGTAACACAGGGAGAATAGAGGTTGAGAATGCTGGGAGTGGTGCAGTGCAGTACCTGTGGGATGATAGTTTTCAGAGAGAGAGACCTTCTGGAAACTAAGATGCTGCCCCATCTGTACACACCACTATGGGTTAGGGATGAGGTTGCTAGGCTTCTCACAGAGTTGACTAGGATATAGGGGATCTCTCCCCCCACCCAGAGGCCACCAAGTCTGCCACTGTTACTTCAAAGGATGCCAGTAAAGAGGAATGGCTGGAATAACTATGGTGAGCTCTGGAAGGATGGTGGTGGTGGGAGAGAGATACTCTTCTTAGTCAGTACCACTACAAAATTCCTGTGCCACTCTGGTGGTGGTGCAGGACGACCTGGAGGATGCACCTGTGGTAGTGACCAAGGGGAGTTTGGTGGCCCTCCATAGTGGCAACCCCAAGGAGGGTGGCAGAGGAACCCAGAGGAAGAGGAAACAGCTTCTGGTGGGGGACTCAGTTATGAAGGGGATAGGTAAGGGAATAGGACTTGGGGGGAACAGGTTAGGTAACTAAGTAGTGCTGTACCATTTATTTATTTATTTTTTATTCTCTCCACTATCTGTCTTACTCTCACTACAAGAAGTTCCTTATACTAATATTTTTTTCCCTTTATTTCTACAGGTCTGGCTAGACTGTATACCAATCAGATAAGTATCTTTGTTTACTTCTAACTTCCTAATCTCTCCTCTAGGACCCCCAACTCTTTGTGTCTACTCAACTTTCTCTGTTCCTGTCTTTCAGATCATACCAGAATTCCCGGAAACCAAGACACCCCAACTGTGGACTCCCTGACTCTGACTAAGCATGTAAGTCCTATTTAATTACTTAGAAAATGGGACAGACACTATCAGCTCTCTGACTGGCTGAGAGCTATAACAGGGGGGTACATTAAGTTATGATAGATGCCCGCTTTGAAAGACATGCCAATTCGAGATGCCCCATTACCTAAAATTATCTTTGGGCACCCTGAGTTGGCATACTGTTGAACAACCATTTTTTGCCCTCTCTAACTGACCGAGATGTATTGCCCCACATTCCCTCACCGCCGTGCCAGTCTAGAGTTTCAAAAGTAATAAAAAACATTTCTTACTTGAATCCGCTGTCCCTCGTTCTCCCAAGAAATGTTTTCTGTATCGTTCCAACTCCCACAGCTTTCACCCTCGGTCAGTCATTTTCCGAGTCTCCACTTCCTGGTTTTGTGGGTCATGCAAGGTTATGTGACAAACACGAACAGCCTTCCAACCCATGCTACCGACCGGGGCAAAAATAAAAAGTTTACAGGAAACAAAACTGCCATTCTTCAAGCTAAGCACAAAAACCCATGGCAACCAACAATATTATTAAAGTTTACAACGAACTCCATCTCTTGATGTGGTACTGGAATGGGGAGAGGATAACTAGAAGGGAATGGCTGGGGGGGTTGCAACAGCAGAAGGAACAGTACAAACTTTGAGGGACAATTTCATCAAAAATATGTCTTTTTTTTACTCTTTGTGTTCATTTACAAAATAATATCTTCTTTTTTCTTACTACTTAATTAAAATTTACAAAGATGCCCATTTTCTAAGCAAATAATGCACTCCAGGGTAAGTAGTATGGGCAATACCGGACCGGCCAAGGGTTATAAGGCCCTCTGTCTGTGGCATCAGGCCTCATTACGCCCCTAGCCGGTCCAGTATATACCCCCTGTCGGGCATTATTGCTTGCTTAACTGATCTGTAGGGTGAGCAGCATATAACAGGGTGTCACTTGAGTCCTTTTTACAGGCTCAACTTTGAGCACAGATATGCAGCACTTCTCTGGGATCTGGCAGCATATGCACCATGCATCCCAGGCTGAACAGTGGGGATTTGCTGCATATGCATGGCATGCCCCCTACAGATGTGCAGCATACAGCTTTGCACCCCAGCACATTGGGAATTAGACTGTGCAATTCCCACCTTTGAATATTGCTCTGGGGCACAGTTCTGGGGTGTGCTGGTGCAACCTTTTGAATATCTAGCCCAATGAGCACTAAGAGTAAAAAAGTATCTCCAGGTACCTGTTACTGTTAAGTAAGCAAAACACCAGGTAGGGGAGGCTGAAAATAGCTCTCCTTTCTAGGCCAAAAATAAATAAATAAAAATTGAGTTGCTACACATTACACAACAGTTGGGATGCAAGTATAGTGCAGTGGTTTAAGACTCTGAGCTGCAAATCTGGAGACCTGGGTTTGAATCCCACAGCCCCCACTTGCATACTGTGTGACCCAGAGCAAGTCACTGAACTTCCCTGTGCTCCCAGGGCACACCTGTATGAAAGCTTTCAGCTTAGTGTGTCTCATCTGGTTAAACAATTGGGAAACAAAACAAAAAGGGTGCCAACACTATTGTAATGTGTAGCAACTCGGATTTTTATTTATTTATTTATTTTGGCCAAGAAAGGAGAGCTATTTTCAGCCTCGTCCCTACCTGGTGTTTTGCTTGCTTAAGATATTTGACAATAGAAGGCTCCATGGAGGTAAGGCTGCAAGCACATACAGAGAATAATGAACCCAATCTGTGCTGAATGAGCTGTTAACCTTTCACTGACTGAGGTTAGTGAAATCATGGGCATGACAGCAAAGCTAGAGTGCCCTTGTGATGTCCCAAATCTCTTGAGGTGTGAGGTTACTAATGCATTTTGCAAGGAGACAAGTTCAGTATATATCCTATATGAGCAGGCTATTTCTAAAACAAACAGGTTTCAGACAAATCCCCTCACGAGTGCTGATTTCAAAACAGCACCCGGTACGGTTTTACATTTTTAATGGGTGCTGTTCTGAAATCATTGCTTGTGGGTGAGTTCCCCTGTCACCTGTCCTAATGGTAACCCGTCATATAGGTGACTGTAAATGAGCGACTCATTTACAATGCCTGAGATGTGGGCTACTGGTTGAGAATGCCGGTGGTTGGGTTATAGCAACTGTGGAGTACAAAATGGCAAAGGAGCAGGAGAGCGACTGGAGGAGGGAAGGACAGGAAGTGGGTATAAGGGTCAGAGCTTGCCAGTTGATTCTGAAGCCAGGTGTCTAGCATAGTGGGGGGGGTGATCACATGGAGATGGAAAGGCACAGGGATCTGGGTTGACTAGGGGGTGGTAAGTGTTGTATATAAATTTTTTTTGCTTGTTTTTTTAATCTTTGAAGCAATCTCTTGCAGCAGGTCATAACGTGTGGGATTCAGCAGCAGGCATCATTTCCTCTGGATGATTTTCACAGCAGTCAATCCAGGGACCTCCCTCATAGCACCACCACCATGTAGTGTTCACCTGGCAGAAATAAAAGGGAGAAGGTCCCAACCACTTATTTTTTTAAGTTACTACTAATGTCTCTGGATCCTTTATTCCAAAATTGTTCTTGTGCCCACAGAATTGCTATAGAAGACCTCCAAGCAGTCTGTGTTTGTTGCCTTGGTCCTAAACACGACTCCGTGGGGTGTGCCTTCTGTAATGAATTCAACAGAGCAACAAAAAGTGCTGGCATTTGCAACATCTCTGTTAGTTTCTCATGGAGTAGAATGTAGACCTCTTGGAGCAGCACCTAGAGACCTCTCAGTGTCCTCTTCAGGGTCTCACTGCTCCACGGGAGACCCTCCATATCGGCAAGGAGTCATGGTAAGAAGCCTCTAAAACTAAGCATGTCTCCACCACCTCTGTGTTGTCGTCTACTACAAAAGTGATTATGGAGAAGGTAGCTTTTCACATATCGTCTTCTACACCACCGACAATTTTGGGCTCCTGTCTTCCCTCATTAATGGCTTCTCCATCAACTAGAGGCTCTGGAGTTATCCTGCAGCTTCCAAAGCTTCCCCCCTACCATGTTACCTAGCCATCATCTGTCGCTGATAGCTTCAGCTTCATCGATGATTCTCTCATTGACCTTGCCTCATGGCCTGTCGACAGTTCTGTTGTCTATAATGCATAGCATTCCGATGATTCTGCTGTCATTGATGATTATGGATACTCCCTCAGTCATCAACAGCATGGGCTATGGGCTAGTCGACGATCTCCTCATCAACGACCGTCCTTTCCCTGCAAAGCTTACCACTGGCACCCTCGTCAATGGCTGCTCGTGTGGTCCCACTGCCTGCTCCCATTCCATAAGTGGTACCCATATGCTCCACCCAGTCTGCCACATCTACTTCCACTGGACAGAAGGCCATGATAGATGTCCAGGCACTGGTAAACACCATCTTGGACCTCACTCAGACCTAATCTCCCTCCCCCCAAGAGGGGGTGGACTCCAGTCTCTGCAACCTCTAGGCCTCCTTCAGCCCAGTGGACAA
Source organism: Neoceratodus forsteri (assembly GCA_016271365.2). NCBI lineage: Eukaryota > Metazoa > Chordata > Ceratodontiformes > Ceratodontidae > Neoceratodus > Neoceratodus forsteri. Next base: position 638,101,613 of record CM028132.1, on the reverse strand, counting down.
CCAGCTTTTTTTCTGTCTCCCAGTGTCTGTACACCCAGGATGTGGACATGAAAGACCCTTTCCTGCAGGACTGGGACCTGGTTGACAGGGAGGACAAAGGATGACCTGGACCATGAGAAATTCCCTCAGTCCTTCTCTGCCACCTTCTCTGTTTAGGGGAAAACTACCCCTGAACTCCCTTGTTCTCTGCCAGATGACCCATTGTTTTCAGACATTATGATCCACCTCCAGAAAATATTTGGTTTCCAAGGCACTGAGCAGGATGCTTCTTGCAAGAAATTGGCTCAGTAGCTAATGTGCCAGAATGCCCCTTTCTGGTCATCCTCCTCTCTCCCCTGTGGTGGATGCCTTTGAAGAGGCCATCATGGCTGCCTGGAAGTAAACTTTCAAGATTCCCTCCAATCCATGGAAGGCTGATAGGCTATTTCATATCTCTGCCTCAGGAGAACTTCAGTGGTGATCAGTGCCATTCATAAGTCCTCTAGACCTCAACACATGAGTGCAGAGGCCTCGGATCCAGAACCAAAGAAATTGGATGCCATAGGAGAGTGTTTTTATTTTGTTTGTTTGTTTTTTCTTCTTTGCCACTTTTTCCCCACTTTTTCTGTGTATTCAATTACATGGGACATCTGAAATATCAGAAGAAAATTCTAAAAGCCTCCCAGGCAGGAGTTAAGTCCCTCCCAGTGGGCCCTGTCCAGCAGGAGCTGATGGTGGAACTGTTTACTGTGGCAGTAGTAGGCCACCACCTGCTAAGAGCAACTTATGATGCTGTGGATACTATAGCTTATATGTCCTCTGCTGGTGTATGTCTTGGGTGTCGCGTCTGGCTTAGGGTGTCTGGATTTTCCCAGGACGTACAGCAATCAGTCTTGAATGCTCCCTTTAAAGATGTTCAGCTGTTTGATCCACAGACCCAAGACATCTTGAAAGATTTACAGGACTTTGGTTATACCCTTCAGTCAGTGCAGACCCTTTATCATCCTAAAGCCAAAATGGCCTATAGGGGTTACTCGAAGGGTTGCCCCTACAGTGGCCATCCCTCATACAACTGGCAGCCTTTCAATAAAAGGAAACCTCAAGTTACAATTGCTGGGTCCTTGAAATGCCCAGAAACCCTGTTACATCCCTGCTGCCCCCCAGCAGGGCCAGCCTTCCACCTGAAGGTCTTCCTCTGGCCATGGGTATGGAGGCCCTACACACTGTTGTCTGGCAGGTTTTCCCTGAACATGCAAGGGTGACACACTGTCTCCTCTAATCAGTGACCCCTGTAACTGAATGAGATGGGACACACACTGGAGTTCACGGAGATGCCTCTTCCATCGTCACCTAGGGTCTCTCACTACGTACCAGACCAGGCATGGATCCTATGGACTGAGATCAGTGTATTACTTTCAAAAAGGTCATTGAACCACTAGTTCCCCTTCCTCAGAAGGGTGTGGGAATTTTCTCCTACTTTTTCCTGGTTCACAAATGAACAGGGGATTTATGCCACATTTTGTATCAGAGGTGTCTCAATCTCTACATCATTTAACAAAAGTTCCCTATGGTGTCCTTTCCGACACTTCTCCCTTTGCTAAACATGGGAGATTGGCTGTGCTGTCTAGATATGAAGGATGCATACTTCCACATTATGATGCACTTCATTCACAGACGGTTTCTCTGTTTCATGTTCCAGGGTCATTACTAGTTCAGGGTCCTCCCTTTTGGATTTTTCTCAACCTGAGGGCATTTACAAAATGCTTAGTGGTGGTTGCAGTGGCCCTCTGCAGGGAGAGCCTCTATCTTTTCCTACCTGGATGACTGTCTCCTGAAAGCATCCTCCAGACACCAACTGTCTCTAATACCTTCTCAAACCCTACAGTTGTTCACCAAAGTAGGGATTGTGGTAAACTATTTGAAGTCCAAATCGGACTCTACTCAAAGCTTCCTAAATATTGGGGCAATGCTAGACACCTCCGTGGGAAAGGTATATCTGCCCATAGCTCGGGTGAAAGCCCTGATCACTTTGGCATGAAGTTTAGAGTCCAGCAGATTGGTCTCCATGGCAGATTTGTCTCTGCAAGGGACTATCTCTACCTCTTGGGACATTAGGTGGCCACGATACCGACTGTCACCAATGTTAGGTTGAATATGAAGATCCTTAAGTTGTCCCTCAGAGTCCAATGGAACCAGAAATGGGACAACTTCGATGCCCCCGTCCTGCTGTCTTCTCCAGCTCTTCAAGCCCTACAGTAGTGGAAGACAAGGGACAGTCTCAGGTGAGGCATGTTGTTTCACTCTCCTGTCCCAGGTCTTCAACAGATGCTTCCATGACAGGGTGGGGTGCTCACCTTCTGCATGTCGGATTGCAAGAATCTTGGATGTTTTTGGAGACCAGCCTCCACATCAGTGTTTTGGAACTAAGGGCTGTTCTCTACACCTTAAAAGTGTTCAAGGTTCACCTCCCTCCAGGTTGCCTGCAAGTGCAAGCAGGTATTTCCATGGTAGTTCACTACCTAAACTAAAGGTGGCACCCATTCCTGCCCTCTGTGCAGAGAATCAGTGAGGGTGTGGCGTTGTGCAATCCAGAGACATATCATCATCTGACAGTACTCATCCTTGGAGCGTTCAACACCCTAGTGGATGCCCTGAGCCGATCCACTGCCAGGGCCCATGAGTGGGAAATCTTGCCCGATGTTCTAAATTATGTCTTCCGCTTGTGAAGCTGACTTGAGTTGGACCTGTTTGCCTTGCCACAAAATGCAAAACTGCCACTTCACTGCTGTCTCATGTGAGGTCCTGGAACTGTGTGGCAGGACGCATTATCTCTTTCCTGGACAGGAAGATTTCTTTATGCCTTTCCGCTCATTCGGAAAGTACTACTCAAACTGGTCCAGAATGGGGTGTCTTATGATTCTCATAGCACCATTCTGGCTGAGATGGATTTGGTTCTGTCTGGTTCTACAGCTTTTGGAACCAGAGTCAATCTCTCTGCCTATTTGTCAGGCTTTACTGTCCCAGGCGCTAGGCTTCCTGTTGCACCAGGGCCTTTGCTTCCTCTACCTACATACCTGGCTCCTGAGGACGTTATCTTCTTACACTTCTGGGGTGTCCCTGAAGGTGGAAGAAGTTCTCCAGGCTGCTAGGAAGTCATCTACTCTGTCTTCCTATTCTATGAAGTGGAAATGCATCTCTATTTGGGTGTCTACTCTGGACTTGGATCCTTACGAGTGTTCTCCTCAGCACATCTTAGATTATTTGCTCTCCGTGTTGGAGGGTGGACTGAAATATTCCTCTATGAAAGTCCACCTTTCAGCCATAGCCACATTCCATTTGCATGTGGATAATTTTCCTTTGTCCATGTTACCTTTGATTCAAACCTTTTTGAAATGTGTCCTGCACCTACGCTCCCCTATCATGGATCCAGTCCCTGTCTGGGATTTGAATTTTGTGCTTGAAAAATTGACCTTGAGTCCTTTTTAGCCCACTGAATCCAGTGACCTCCATCATTTGTCATGGAAAACTGTTTTGTAGTTGCCATCATGTCTGGCAGACGTGTCTCGGACTTGCACGGCCTGATGTGCAAACCTGCATATATACAGTTTCATAATGACCAGTTGTCTTTATGCATTAACTCTGCATTCTTACCTAATGTTGTTTCTGAATGTACTTTTAAATCAGATCATCCAGTTGCCATCCAATTGCCAGTATACTTTGCAGAGCCTCAGAATCCGGGTAAAGCCTTGCTTCATACTCTCGATGTGCATAGAACATAGAAAATTTACCTTCTCTGCACTTCCACGTTGAGAAAATCAGAACAACCTTTTGTTTCTTTTGTGCCTGGAAACCAGGACTTCGGTGTTTCTAAGCAGTGCTTGTCCACATGGCTGGCCACCTGCATTACGTTTAAATGGTTGTGCAAGAACTTACCATAACAATAGATCTTCGAGAGTATCTCTTGCAGCAGGTCATAAAGCCCCACCATCCTTCCCCCTAGCTCTTACTTCAAAAGGGATTCTTGCTCCTGTCTATAGTACTTCACGAGCTGCTGCCTTAATTCTCCCCCTCTATTCCCATTGAAGGTCCTGAGATATGGTTACACATACCATCACCGGGATGGAAAAAGAACTAAGGAGTGTCTGGGACCTCCCCCTTTTATATCTGCCAGGTGAACACCATGTGGTGGTGGTAGGGGAGGCCCCAGGGTTGACTGCTATGAAAGTAATTTGGAGGAAATGATGCCTGCGGCTGAATCCCACACATTAGTACATGCTGCAACATCTCGAAGATCTACAGTTATGGTAAGTTCTTGTGCAACCATACTTTACATTTGAACTTGGCAGTTTTTTTTTTTGTCTTATTTTGTTTGATTCCCAGTTCTGTGTCCCCTGGTTTTGTGCCCCCTTCCCTGAGTAGACCCCTGTGGAGTGAGTCCACTACCCCAGTGTCAAGCACACCCTGGGTTAGTCATAATGAGATCAGGGGTGGGGTGGGCAGCAGAGCCCTCCCCACATGGGAGTGCGGGGCAGAAAAATGTACTATTAGTGCATCCTGGTTTATTGTGGGTCCTCGTTAATTGAGGGTCCGCTCTTGTTTACATTCAATGACTCTGTTTCTAGCAATGTTCCTTCACTGATTAGCGTCACCATTACTCATTCACCATTATGACATGGAACCATTGTAATCAGCTTGCGCTCCATGCAATGTGTCTCATTTGCTGTCTGGAGCATCACTGTGCAGAGAAATGATTTATGGTCTAAACAATGAATTATTTGTTTCAACATTCTAAAAAGGTGGATTATCGGTTTTGAAAACCACTGCATAAACTGGCTTTATATTGCTATACCGTACAGCCCAGTTGCTGGCTCCCACCCTCCAATCCACAGCATGGCCACCTGATTTATCAGTCATTTATTCAATGCAGCATGAAGGCATCAGTGAGTGAGAGGGAGTGGCCAGAGTAATGAGTGTCATTACTAGTGCTAGGAAGATTGATTTCTGCATAGCTTCATGAATGGCATACACCGCTCTGCTTCCTCCCTCCTGATGAGGCACACTATCGTGCTCTGCCATTCAACTTGTGGACTGATGCAGCTGGTGGCCCACTGCTCTGTTGGTTAGGATTTAGGATAGGGAAGGGATGAGCCTATCCTGGATATCTTGCTACGTGGTCCCCAAATCATGGCTTGGGTGTCGGGGGAGGGCCTAAAACAATGACAGTTTGGGTGTGGGGGCCTGGCTAAAAGGGGGGGGCTTTTAAAAATGCCATGAGCTGGTATTATTTTATAATCCATTTGGAAGAACAGGGAAGGGGTGAGCGTGTAAACTGCAGAAGTATGGAGGGTGTAGCCTTGGGACTTGCCTTTGTCACCTGGGAAAGGACCGGGTCTTTTTTGTATTTTTTTTCCAATTCGCAAGTATGAGTACCACAAGTACTGTGGTGGGAAATACTTGGGATGCTGTTATTTGTGATTTTGTGGTATTTTGAATTGTTCAGGATATGCACACCCACAGCTGCTGGAGTTTTGCTATGTACATGTTTTACCTTTACCCTAACTTACAGACTTTTTTAACTATTTTTTCAGTTTTACAGTGCTGACCAGATGTCCCCATATCCTCCCAATATCCAATGTCTACTTTTCCTCTATAGAACAGGTACAGTATCTATTACTGATCTATATGATAAACTTATATTGGATCTGTTACCTGGGCGGCGGGGATACAACTAAAAATGGAGGCCTGTATTAGCAAAGGTGAATGGAGGTGGAGCTTCGTACATTGGGGCATGGCTGGATGACAAAGTACTGTTATGTGGGGATGGGGAAGGTTAGAGGGTATGAGCGTCAGTATAGTGGTGACTTTTAAAGCCTGTTTCTCAACATATTTTATAAAGTGTTAAGTGTGCTTATATATGATACTGGACATTTCTTTGGCCGTGAGTTGCATGTTTGCTTCTAAAATTCAGTAAAAAAAAAAATGAAAAAAAGCTATGCTGCATTTTTTTTAATTACAATAACTCTTGTTAATTTGCCTGCTTGAGGAAATTGCATGCAGATGGGTTGTGCTGTATATCTCGTGCTGTTTAAGGGAATAATAACTAAAGGGAAATGTCTATCAGTAATCGGGCCATGTCTGGATGTAAGGCAAGGCCCATTAGTTTTTTGACAAAGTGTATACATTTTATTAACTTAGTGTTACTGAAATATTTCTTGTATCTGGTTATTTCATTTAGTTTTTTTTTTTTAAATGGGTAAGGACACTGGGACAAGCCTTTTTCCAGGTCTGACCCAGACCAGGAAAAGAGGGCTAGATAATTCTGCCGGTTTTTCAGCTTCATCCCAGGGGAGAGGGACACAGATGGAAACCAATTGAAACTGAACCAGATTAAGCTATTGGTATTTTTAGTGAATGGTTGAAATCTGGCATGGACACAGGTAAAATTCCCCTACTCTTTTCAAGAAGTGCCATGGGATCTTTAACGTCCACCTAAACAACTATCAGAATAGGCAGGCAGGACCTCAGTTTATTGTCATCTGCTGCCCCCCCCGCCAGCATTTTGAAGTGCACAGGATGCCCACAACCTCCTGTGGCTGTCCCAGTGTGATGTATGACACAGGGACAACCAAGGGAGAGCCCATAGACCATCTGTGTAAAATGTGCTGTTGACAGATCTGGTTATAGAGTACATGTCCTGATGGTATAGAGACCAGGTATAGAATGGCTGCAGGCTGACTGCATATACCTGGTTCATTTGAATGAATTTAAAGGGAAACATCCATCAGCAATTGGGCTATGCCTGGGTGTAGGGCATGCCCCAGTTAGCTTTTCTGCAAAGTGTATTCCTTTTATTAACTTGGTGTTGATGAAATGTATCTCCTATCAGGTTGACCCTGCCTCCCTGCCACCAGCATATTGATGACCACCCACAGTTGTCCCAGTGTGATGCATGACACAGAGCAGCCAGGGGAGAGCCCATAGACTGCCTGTGTAAAATGTGCTGTTAATAGCTTGGTTTCCAGAGTACATGTCCCGATGGTTTACCGAAATCAGGTATATACCAGCAGCTGGCTGCCATTCTGTACTTGGTCTCTGTAGCCCATAGCCTCATGTCTGAAGCACAAGATACAGCTCCAAGCCAGTGCATCATAGGTAATAACTCTTCCAAGAGAAAGAAATATGGCTTAGCATATGTGGCTAACAGAATCAGTCATAGCTTTCTTCCCACAGGGCCCTGCGTGATACAAGAGATCATGTTTGGTTTTGGTATACCACCGGGACATGTACTCTGGAAACCGGAGCTGTTAACAGCATATTTTACACAGACAGACAGGCAGGCTACGGGTTGAGGAGAGGGGGTGGGCTTTAAGGCTAGAAACCCCAAAACACCACACAATTGATTTTCCAAGACTCATAAGACTCAAAACCCTGTTTTTCATTTTCATTGTGTGCTTTGTATTCTTCAACTCTGTCTGCATTGTCATTTTTTATGTTTGCTTGCACTCATGTGCAAGAAACACTATGTGACAGCTTAGGAAAGGAGCGGGGTTTTGTAGATGCAGCACTGTGGCATCCAATGCCCCCACTGTACTTTGAGGCTTTGCCCTCTTTCCCTAGTGCAGTGGCATGCTGCTGTTGACACTAGATCAGCAAGCATGTCACCAAGTTGAAATTAATTTGCAGCTGCAATGAAGGAAAGACCCATCATTGCAGGGTGGTGCCTTGCCTGGTGTAACATTTCAGCTAATATGGTGGCGGTTCTCACCTCTGGCTGCAGAGTCCCCATGAAAGCCGATGTCGGGCTGCCCAATCCCTGGTGGCATGCCCCCCCTCCCCAGTTCATTAGCCGAAGGGGAAGCCTACTCCCCATCGGCATAGTGTCCCATACATTTAGCTTGCCAAGAGGGGTGCCCATTCCCCCTGAGCATCATGTTTCCCCACAAACACAGATCCTTTTTTATGTGCTGATGGGGGTTCCCAATCCCTGTTGGCTCCAGCTCACCCCCAAAGTAAACACCCAGATAGCATGCTGAGATCCCACCTCAGCATGATCATGCGCTCCCGCCCCCACACACTTTATGGCTGATGGGGGTGCCCAATCCCCATTGGCTCCACTCCCCCCCAACAAACATCCAGGTGGCACACTGGGAGCCCACCCCAGCATGCCAAAAGTCTGGCCTCATATTTTTTTTTGAAACCTGTAAAAATAGAAAACAGTCCCTCGTTGAGTCTCTTGCTCCCTCCCCCAACCCGCACCCACCCTCTGCGCACCCCACCTCACCACAACCACCTCACCCCTTACTTACCTCCGGAGCCTGGTACAATGATCTTCAGTGGACTAGGAACACGTCTGCACTCTTCAAACCCGACCATGAACTGAAGAAATGCCAGTAAGCTGTATAATGGCATAAACGTTTTTTTTTTTCAACTTATGTGGATATTTCGGCCATTTTTTTTCACTTTTGGCACCACATTTTCAACATGGGGTTCTTGGGACCCCTTCTCATGAATTCAGTTACTGTCATGGAGTTATTCAATCCTAAAAGGTGATTTCACGGTCACTATGCAGAATCACCTTTTGGGACCGATTAGCGAAATGACAGTGTCACTGTTCATGAGGTGGGCAAAAAGGCTATGTTGCAAACTTGATAAAAAAATGCAAAAAAATGACTGCGTTATGCACGTGTATTGCACAGTTTCTATGCATATTCATAACTTCATGAATTTGTAATATTTTCACTCCAGATTTTCAACATTGGCATTTTTTCACACCTCCTTATGAATGGTATGGCTGTCGTTGTTCACATCCTGCTCGAAATATGTTTCCACATCTGGTACACAATGGTGCGGTTGCTGTGGGAAATCAATGTTCGGGAGAGATTACGAAAATTATAGTGACAGTGTTCATAAGCAGAGATCACAAAATGCCTATGTGGAAAATTTGATGAAATAATTCCAGTAAATGACTGTGTCACGAGCATGCATTGCGTAGTTTTCATGTATGTGCCGAAGTTAGAGCATTTTTAATATTTTCACTCCAGATTTTCAACATTGCCATTTCTTCACACCTCCCTATGAATGGTACAGCTGTCATTCTTCGCATCCAGCCCTATCTGGGTTTTTGCACATCTGGTGGCATGGTCGCTGTGGGAAAGCAAAGTTAGGGACACATTAACAAAATCACAGTGCCACTGTTCATGAGCAGAGGTCCCAAATGCTTTCACGAGGTGGGGGTCACAAAAAGGCCATGTTGAAAATCTGTAGTGCAAATACCAACAAACACCTGGAGCGTTAGGGTTTTTAACCATAACCTCCCACCCTGTACAGACTGACAGGCTTCAGGGGTGTGTCTTTGGATTGCTGGCAGTAAAGATCACACCATTCCACCCCCCCCAAGCCAGTGCCAGGCATTGTGGTGTGCCTTGGACTCTTTGGTCCCAAACTTCACCCCATTCTCCTATACTGTACCCGTTTAAGCATATGTCCTTATGAAATGGGGTGACTGTGAAGCTGAACATCCCAAGGCATACCTCAACACTTGTCGGTGTCTACAGGACAGGGTGAGGTGAAATGCCATAAGCATTATGGGAGATGACCCAAAGGCACACCCCAATGCCTGTCCATCTCTGCAGGGTGGAGGTGGGGTTGGTGTGAGCTCAGTACTTCACTGCCATTCCTATTCTGCATCTGTCTGACTCCTGCATGTCCAATGCTAATATCAGCGAGCAAACATTCGGTATTGACAAATGCTTGTTTGCAATGAGTATATACTGTATGCATATATGGAGGGAACATGATGTAGAATTTTGGGGCACTCAGTCACCATATGCAAGCAAGAAGGCAGTATAGCCTAGTGGTTAAAAGCTCTGGGCTGCAGACCTGTAGACCATAGTCTGAATCCCATCAGCCCCCACTCACATACTTTGTGACCCTGAGACAGACAAGATCTGGCTTAGTGTGACTTTCTAGTAGTTTTTCCTTCCTTATATGCAAGGTATTTTGCTCAATCAACATTAAAGAAGTGAAATACCAATGTCACAGGATGTAGTTTTACATATATTTGAACTGTGTTTGTCAGGTCGGGGGGGCAGATTGTGGCTGGTACTCTCTTTCTGTTTCTCTCACTCTCTCTCACTCCCTCTCTCTCTCACTTTCTCACTCTCTGTCTCTCTCTCCTGTTTGAAGTTCGTTGTGCACCAAATGATAGCAGTATTCTTATCTTTCCCGCTCCTAGACTGTAGAAAGGAAACAATTTAGTTTTACATAGCATCTTCATGCAAAATGAATCCCAGAATGCATTACAGTAGGGGAGCTGAGAGAAACCTCTTCGTAATCAACTGTCTGACCATTCTCACAAGCCTTTAAACACTTTGTTACCTTTTACAGCATGATAGCCTGTCAAAATTGTTCCAGTGTCCTAAGCACTGTAAGAAAGCATACCATTCATTTCCTGCACACCCATAATCTGGTTTCTAAGTGCAGGGTGGGGTGGGGGGCTATAATTGACTCCTTGCATGTGCATTTCTGTTGCCAAGAACAATGCAAGGGGTTATATCTGAAAAGTGTAGCTGAGCATGGGTACCACTTTTTATAGTGCATGCTACCATTGAGCTACAGTAATGCTTCTATCCAGCTAATTCCCAATCTCATTGACACCAATCAAGTACAGAAGCAGTTTGTAGATAGGTCCTTGTTAAAGTTTGATACCCATAAAGTATTGCACTTCAGGGATAATAACCAGGTGAGGAGCTATCAGCTGGGAGGGGGGTACAGCTAGCATGCACAGAGGAAGAAAAGGATCTAGCAGTGCTTATAACGGGAAGTAAGAACAACTCATCTCAGTGCAGGAAAGCGGCAGCAACAACCAACAGGATGCTGGGGTGTATAGTGAGGGGACTCTGCTCCAGAAGAAGGGAGGTGATCCTGCCCCCTTCAGGTCGCTGGTCAGGTCGCAAAGGGAATACTGTGTGCAGTACTGGCATCCATACCTGAAGAAGAACATCAGATTGTTGGAAGGTGTACAGTGGAGGAAGATAAATATGATCCAGGGATTAGAGGGATACTCCTGTGAGGAGAGGCTGGGTGAGCTGAACATGTATTCCCTGGAGGACAGGAGGGATGGGGGGACATGATCAAAGCCTTTAAATACTTAAAGGGGATAAATACAACTAGCACAGATGTGAGTTCCCAGATTAGAAGGGGGATGGTCAGCTGAGACCCCTTCCGGCTGAGATTGGAGGGGTAGATTCGGAAGGGAAGTCAGGAGACACTATTTCACAGAGAGAGAGAGAGAGAGAGAGAGAGAGAGAGGTGGATAAGTGGAATGAGGAGATAGTAGCCTGTAGCATGGTAGACATTTTTAAGAGGGGATAGGACAGAGTGTGTGGGGTGTGTGGTAATTATGAAAAGAGGAGGGGTGGGTGGGGCAGCTGTAAATTGAGGGGCTAGCTGCACAATCAAGCAGATTCTGTAGACTGTGAAGCTTGACTCTGCTGGTGTGTTTGTATGTTCATATAACTGGCATGGAGAAGGGGGCCATGGGATACAGAGAGTGCTTGGCAATGCTACTTACACCAGGGAGTGCTCATCACAATGTGGGGAGGGTTAGACAGGTGCCACAGAACACCAGAGAGTGTGACACAGAGTGGAAAGATGGAGATGTGCTACTGACTCCAGGGAGTGCTTAATGGGACAAGGGGAGCAGTGCTATACAGATTGGCACAGAAACAGAGATTGGGACCACTGGACACAGGAATTGCTAGGCACAGTATAGGGAATCACGTATAAAAGTGGTCCATACTATACTGGTTTCAGATCAATAAGCAGGTTTAAATATTAATTGTTGGTCGGTATTTGTACTCAAAGACATAGTAGTTGTTTTTCTTATTAGATGTACTTATTTTGAAAGCTACTGACTTATTTATGGATTGATTGAGTACATTTTGGTTGGCAATATTCTTATTTATAGCCTTGATTGCCCACATGGAAATTCTTGCTTTGACATTTGCAAGATTTGTCACACTTAAATTCAGACTGGTTTCCCATAAATCCTGACAGTTTTTTGCTTAATTTAAAATGTTCTGAACTTCAGTATCTCTAAGATTTCCTAACTGATTTTCTGGTCTTAATGAAGTATGTCTTAGAATTCTTGTTTCAAGATATTAGCAAGATTTGTCATACTTAAAGTAAGCAGAACATGTCTTGATTTGTTGCTAAACAGTCTTAATTTAAGATTTTTGGACTTATTTTAGTATGTCTATCAATGCTAGCTTTTAGTTCAGCAGTTATATTTTAAGATTTATAATCTTGTTTTAAGAAATTTAAAAATGCTATACAAGACCTAGTATCAAGTAATATTATCTTATTTTTTTTAAAGTAGTACTAAGATAATTATCTTATCACATTGGCAGATAATTTTGTTTATTTTAAGAATAACATCTACAAATGTAAGTTTTCTTGTGTGTGTGTGTGTGTGTATGTATATATATATATATATATAATATTTATAACTTTTAGACAGACAATTTTTGAGTGTAGATCACCAGGGATGTTGGGATGTTGGTTATTTTGATAATACCGCTAAGGGGCAGATCGGGTCTGTGGGGAGAACCACTTGCATGTTCCCTTCCAAGAGTGCAACTGCTGGCTAACCGCTTGCAGCACTTGTGGAACACATGGTGGATGCACCATCTGTTTGGCAAACTGCCACCAATACTACAGGATGCAGGCTCTCGAAACCCGTTCGATACTAAACCAAGGGCAGACTCCCCGACACAGGGGAAGTTGGTGCAAGATGCCATTGTCACAGCCTGCAACCAACCTTTAAAAATCTGACCCCCTGTTGCTAGTGGTGCCCCTCCCCCATTGACAGCTGTCCCAGAACTGAAACATCAATGTTTTCTGTTTTCCTGGTGTCCAGTCGTCCCATGCCAATAGCTGTCCATAAAGTTAAATATGTTTTCCTATTGTCTAGTGGTGCTGCTCCCCTGATTGCTGGCCCAAAGATTCCCTGGTTCTAGTTGCCCCCAACTTTATCAGTCACCACCTGATGTGTGTAACAACAATATTACATTCCCTGGTGTCCCACCTCACACCCATGCCCGATGTCTACACAGTATTCCCTGGTGTCGAGTGGCCCTTCCCCTCACCTGATCATCTGCCTGACACACAGACACCATTTCCCTAATATCCAGTGTACCCCTTCCCAAATTCTGATCCCCTGTATAAGAAACAGAAACCATTCCATGGTGGTCTAGAGGACCACCTTCCCTCTCCCCAATTTTCCCTTACAGTACAATACATGCTTCCCTGAATGTCTAGCATACCCCCTCCTTATTCCCAATCTACCTATAGGATATAATCTATATCTTTCCCTAGTCTCCAGTTGCTGACTTGGGGTTGGGTAGCATGGTACCTGCTGGGATGGGGGGTGAGGGGTCCACTAGCCACTAGGGAAAGAAATAGACTGTATTCTAGAGGCAGATCAGGGATAGGGAGATGGATCTGCTAGACCACCAGGGGATGGTTTCTCTTTCTTATACAGGGGATTGGGATAGGGCGAGGATACACTGGACACCAGGGAAACTGTTAGTGTTTTTTTTAATGCAGATGATCTGATGGAAGGAGGGACCACTGGATATCATGAATACTATCATTGCCATCAGGCATGGGTGGGAAGTGGGGCCACTGGATACCAGGGAATGTGTATTTTTCACATTGTGTGGCAATAGACAAAAGGGACCACTAGCACCAGGGAATCTTTAATTTCTGACCTCGGACTGGCAACTGATGGGGGCCACCACCAGACACCAGGGAAATGTTTATATTTACATATGAACATATGAAATTGATGGCAGAAAAAGGCCCACAGGTCTATCAAGTCTGCCCGATTGTACAGCTGTTAGTTTCAGATCACTACCATAGAAACATAGACTATGACGGCAGATAAGGACCGCTTGGCCCACCTAGTCTGCCCAACCCAAACCACGCTCTTCCTCCTCTTTTCTGGTCCTTCCCACCTTTGCATTTTTTGTCTGTACTAACCCTGCCCTTGACTTTATCCCAACCCTGCTTAAAACTATCCACTGTCCTTTGAGCAATCAAGTCCTCCAGCAGTGTGTTCCAACCTGACATCACTCTCACTGTGAAGTAGTGCCTCCTCATCTCTCTCCTAAACCTTCCCCCTTCCAACTTCAAACTGTGCCCCCTAGTGATCCTTCCTCCCCCCTTTAAGTGGAACAATCCTCCCTCCCTGACTTTGTTTATGCCTTTCAAGTACCTAAAGATCTCTATCATGTTCCCTTTTACCCGTCTGTCTTCCAGCAAGTACATGTTGAGCTCTTTCAACCTTTCCTCATATGGCAACTCCCCCTAGTCCCATGATCATTTTTATAGCCCTACGCTGCACCCCCTCCAGCAATCACATCCTTTTTGAGGTATGTGCACCAGTACTGTACACAGTGTTCCAAATTTAACTCTGGGATGGCGATTGGAGGATGGGGATTACTGGACACCAGGGAAACTTTCAGTTAGGAAGGCAGTTGGTGCGGGGGGCACTATCACCAGGGAAACATTAATGTTTCACTTCAGGGATGGTGATTGGCTGGGGTGGAAGGGTACCACCAAAGAGCAGGGACTACTGTGTTGGTAGATATGTGTGCCAGAACATAGGGAAAGTGTGTGGGTGCTAAAGTTCAAAAAGGCACAGGGTAAAAAAGGTGGTTTGTGCAAGCAAAGGGGCATTCTGAATCCTCAATGGCAAAATTGGTGGTGATACAGATTACAATTACCTTTCCTGCACTTGTGGTTGGGGGGGGGTCCACATTTCATCATGTAACAACTAGGGCTGCATAGTAAGTCGAGGTGTATGCTGGCAGTAAGTGCACTGTGTATGGGTACTATGCAAAATGGTCTTGTGAGGCACACATACTCTGATTCCTGCCCCATATTGACATTGTGCCCCCCCCAAAATGTTGCCCAGGTGCGAACAGAATTAGCCCATGCTAGCCAGGCTTTTCAAATATTGTCTACCTGTGCTAAACCCAAATGGCACAGACAAACTCTGTTTTGTGCCTTGGTAAAGTTTTGGATATTGGGCCCCTGGTGTCTTCATCCTGCCCTGTGTTGGTCAATGGGTGGAGCAACATGGCCCCCTACCCCCCAAGAAAGATCAATCCTAGGGACACTGAATCCTCCCCCCTGCCCACATGACTGTCCCTGAGAGTCTGTTTTATAATTCAGGTCAGTGGTGTGGACAGGTACTAGTCTTGTAATTTACATGCTCGCGCGTGTGCGCACGCATACACACACACACACACACACAACTTTGTTTTTCCAACCTCTTCAGTTCTTTCCCAACTGAACCAGCTGATCAATATTTTTATTCTTTTTACTGACCCCTTTTCCAGTTTATATGTACAGGTCTGATAGGACATTGATCAGGTGTAGGACAACACTGTGACCATACGTATCAGATAAGTACTGTTTTTTTTACCCTACATTGTTTGTCATAGTTAGTTCGTAAAGAGCTGCAGATCCTTTGTAACCACATTGTTGTTCCTGTTTTACATGTATAACTGGCTGGTCCCCTGAGACTCCCCTTATCCCAGGTTCTACAGGAACCAGGTAGAGATCTCTTGTCTGTGCTAGAATGTTAACCTGTAATGGTACAACCTTAAGTGTAATGACACTAGGCTTTCACTTGTTAGGTGGTTGGTGATGCAGGATTAGAAACATCCCCACTATTCTGTTGAGATTCCGCAGTCACAAAAGAAGGGAAGTTTACTGCAAAAATCTATGGTAATGTAGACATTAGGGTGGAAGAATGCAAAGCACATGAAGTGCACAAAAATGTGGTTTTGAGTCCTAGGGGTCTTGGTAATTGGTGACAAAGAAACATAGAATCTGACTGCAGATAAGGACCGGATGGCCCACCTAGTCTGCCCATTTCCCTACCTAATGGATAAGCTGCAGATCCTAGTTTACCAACAGCCTACTTCCTTCTACCCTACCCCCCCACTAAAATTGCCTTATGTCTGTCCCATGCATTTTTGAATTCCCCCACTGTTTTTGACTCTACGACCTCCTCAGGAAGGCTGTTCCATGCATCTACAACCCTCTTTGTGAATAAATACTTTCTCACATTACTTCTGAGCCTTCCCCCCTCTATCTTCAAATTGTGCCCCCTTGTTCTTGCACATCTCTTTTTCTGAAAGATGCTACCCTCTTGGACTTGGTTGATTCTCTTGAGGTATTTGAAAATTTCTATCATTTCCCACCTCTCTCTCCTTTCCTTGAGGCTATACATATTAAGCTGCTTTAGTCTTTCTTCATATGTCTTCTGGTGCAGGCCCTGCACCATTTTGGTTGCCCTCCTCTGGACAGCCTCCACCCTGTCTATATCTTTGCGGAGATGGGGTCTCCAGAACTGTACACAGTACTCCAGATGTGGTCTTACCAACTGTCAGTACAGAGGGCCAACAACTTCCGGTTTTCTACTTGTGATGCCTCTCCCTATGCATCCCAGTATCCCCCCAGTTCTCCTTACTGCCATCTTACATTGCTGGCCTACCTTTAGGTCATCTGATATGACTACCCCCGGGTCCCTTTCCATTTTTGTTTTTGTCAGTATCTCACCCCCCATTGTGTACTCTTTCACTGGGTTTTTGTTTCCCTGGTGCATTACTTTGCACTTCTTTGTGTTGAATCTAAGCTGCCATACATTTGACCATTCCTCCAACCTTGCCAAGTCCCTTTTCATCCTTTCCACCTCACCTTGCGTATCAACCCTGTTGCAGATCTTATTGTAATCTGCAAAGAGACATACTTTCCCTTCTAGTCCTTCTGTAATGTCACTTATAAAGACATTAAAAAGGACCGGCCCAAGTACTGAACCCTGCGGTACCCCACTAGTAACCCTCCTTTCTTCACTGTGTACTCCATTTACTATTACCCGCTGTGTTTTGTTGTCCAACCAGTGTTTTACCCAGACTACCACCCTGGGACTCACTCCCAGGTTGGCTAATTTGTTTAGCAATCTTTTGTGCAGGACTGTATCGAATGCCTTGCTAAAGTCTAGGTAGACCATGTCCACAGCCCCTCCCTGGTCTACTACTTTGGTCACCCAGTCAAAGAAATCAATTAGATTTGTCTGACATGACCTTATTGCTGTGAATCCATGCTGCCTTGGGTTCTGTGCCCTACTGGCCTCTAGGTACTCAACAATTCTTTCCTTCAGCAGTGATTCCATCATTCTCCCTACCATTGAGGTCAAACTGACAGGTCTGTAGTTTCCTGCCTCTGTCTTGCTCTCACTTTTGTGAAGGGGAATCACATCCACCCTTCTCCAGTCCTCAGGTACAACACCATCCTCCCATGATTTATTAAAAAGGGTAGTCAGTGGTGTTACTAGTTCTTCCCTTAGTTCTTTTATAATTCTGGGGTGAATCCCATCAGGCCTCATTGCTTTATCCACTTTCAGTTTTAAGAGTTCTTTCAGAACCCTTTCTTCTGTGAAAGGACTAATATCAACCCCCCTATCCAGAGTGCTTCTATTGACTGGATTAGGTATCCCCCTCTGCTTTTCCACCATGAATACTGAGCAGAAGTATTTGTTCAGTATCCCTGCTTTTTCACTGTCACTCTGTGCCCAACCACCTACCTCTTTATTCAGCCTCAGTATCCCTGCCTTAGTCTTTCTTTGCTCCCTAATGTACACATAAAAGGTTTTATCACCCTTCTTAACTGAGTTGGCTATCTTTTCCTTGGTTTGGGCCTTTGCTATTCTGACTGCCTTCCCCTCTTCCTTTTGCTTTAACTGGTACAGTTCTCTGTCCTGCTCCTTCTGTGTTTCCTTATACTTCCTGAATGCTATCTCTTTCTCCCTTACCTTACCCGCTACTTCTTTTGAGAACCATAGAGGTTTTTTCTTTCATCTTGATTTTTTTATTCACTTTACACAAAGGCTTGTTGCCTCTGTGATGGCAGTTTTTCCCCATTGTTGTTCCACCCCACCTTCTTGCCTGTTTGCTAGTGCTTTTCTGAGGCACTCTCCCATTGTGACAAAATCAGCCATCCTGAAGTCCAGTACCTTCACTTTTGTGTGGCTTGACTCTACAACTAAGTTTAACGTGAACTACACTGTTTGGTGGTTGCTTGTTCCCAGATGGCTTCCCACTTCAAGATCAGAGATCCTCTCTCCTTCCACATTTGATAGTACCAGGTCTAAGATTGCTCCCTCCTGAGTGGGTTCCAAAACTAGCTGTCTGAGGCATGCCCCCTGTAGGGCATCAAGAATGGCCCTGCTCTTGGATGTGGCAGCAGCAAAGGTGCTCCAGTTAACATCTGGCATATTCAGGTCCCCCATCAGCAATACCTCCCCTTTCTCTGCCATCCCAAGGATGCCTTCTATCATTTCCTTGTCTATTTTCTCCTCCTGAGATGGGGGTCTGTATACAACCCCTGTGCAGATTGTGGAGCCATTTCCAGTCTCCAGGGTGACCCACAGTGGTGTGGTGTTCCTTTGGGTTGCCAAAATGCCTACACCCTCCTCTTAGCAAACATGATCTCTTGCATCATGCAGAGCCCTTTGTGTAAAAAGCTATGACCTGGGCCAAGTGTATACCTTGAGGGTGGGGGATGCTAAAAGTCTCAATGGCTGAGAGGGACCTGGGGGTGGTGGTGGATGTCAAGATGAACAGTTTTGAGATTTGGTAGGAGGACAGCAGCCATGACCAACAGGATGCTGGGATGCATCACTAGGGGGGATTACCTCCAGAAGGAGGGAAGTGATACTCCCTCTGTATAACTGCTTGGTTAGACCACACCTCGAGTACTGTGTGCAGTTTTAGAGGCCGCACTTAAAAAGGGACATTGCACTCCTGGAAAGGGTTCAGAGGAGGGCAATCAAAATGATCTGTGGCTTGGGGGGGAAGGACTTATGGGGAGAGGCTTGAGGAGCTAAATATCTACACATTGGAAGAGAGAAGGGACGGGGGCATGATAGAGGTCTTCAAGTACATTAAGGGGTAAATAGAGGAGACAAAGAACCTCTGTGTGCAAACAGTGAGGCAAGGGTTACCCCAAAGGGCATTTGGCTGGGAAACCAAATTTCAAGAAATACAAAATCACACATACCACACAATGCAAAGCGTCATGGGATGTATATGCAAATCACCACAGAATGTTATACTGGTTCACTCTCACACAGTTTGCAAAGGGTGCTAACAAATGACATAGACATGTGTTTCATCCAACCAGGACTCATCAGTATGCCTCTTCTGCTTGACACCCCAGTGGAATGAACCAGCTACCCTAAGACAGTCTGTCTGGGTTATGTTGTGGCGAACCCATTAAAATAAAAAAAACTATTTAAAAGACAAAGAACCTCTGTGCTAAACACTGAGGCAAGGGTTACCCCAAAGGTCATTTGGCTGGGAAGCCAAGTTTCAAGAAAATACAAAATCACGCATGCCCACACAATGCAAAGCATCATGGGATGCATATGCAAATCACCACAGAATGTTATACTGGTTCAACTTTAAGCAGAATTGCACGGTGCCAAAAGGCCTCTCACACAGTTTGCAAAGGATGCTAACAGATGACATAGACACGTGTTTCATCCTACCAGGACTCATCAGTATGCCTCAACTGTTTGACACCCCAGTGGAGGAGGCTCAGTTGGGGTACTCTGAAGGAAGGAAGGGGGTAATCAGAGGGCATGGGTGGAAGCTGGAGGGGGGAGGAGGTGCTACTTCACTGAGAGGGTAGTGGAACCATGGAATGTGCTGCTGTATATATTTGTTAAAAACTACACACAGGGATAGTATGATAACATAATACTGCAAATATACTTGGACCACAGCTGAAGTATATAAATAATACATTTGATGAACACTACATATATTTTAACATGATATGTTTAGTTTACTGATAATGAACTGATCTGTGTATTTATAGTATGGCACACATACAAGGATAATACTATAACAGTATACTGCAAGATGCACTTCCAGTACTAGTGCAGTACATGAATAATACAGTTTATGAACATTACATACAGTATATGTCAATAGTATGCTATTAGTGTACTAATTATGAGCTGATTTCTATACTCCACATACAGAGCTACTATGAAAATATATACTATGAAGTATACTTGAATCACTGGTACAGTACATAATATACTAACATACTAAAATGCCAGCAGAATAGGCCTAATGGTCTTTCGTGTCTGCTCGTTTGGTCAGCTTCCACCCTGGGTGCTGACCTTGCTGCCCCCCTCGCCTCCTCTGGCTTCTCCCTTCCCAGTTCCGGATATTCTTGCTGCATTGGATTTTGCTTCCAAACCCTTCCCCTGTACCTGTCCCACCACCTCTTGAACCCCTCCACCATCTCTGCCTCCACCAGCCCCCAGGCAGCACATTCCATGGCTCCACCACCCTCTCAGTGAAGTAGCACCTCCTCCTTTCTCCCCTGAATCTTCCCTCCTTCAGCTTCCACCCATGCCCTCTAGTGGCCCCCTCCTCCTTCCTTCAAAGCACCCCGACTGTTCCTCCCCTATTTACTCTCTTCATGTACCTGAAGACCTCTGTCATGTCTCCCCGGTCCCTTCTCTCTTCCAATGTGTACATATTTAGCTCTTCGAGCCTTTCCTCATAGGTCCTGTCCCCCAAGCCCCAAATCATTTTGGTTGCCCTTCTCTGGACCCTCTCCAGGAGAGTAATGTCCCTCTTTAAGTGTGGCCTCCAAAACTGCATGCAGTACTCAAGGTGCGGCCTCACCAAGCAGTTATACAGAGGGAGTATCACTTCCCTCCTTCTGGAGGTAATCCCCCTAGCGATGCATCCCAGCATCCTGTTGGCCTTGGCTGCTGCCCTCCTACAAGTCTCCGAATTGTTCATCTTGACATCCACCACCACCCCCAGGTCCCTCTCAGCCATCGAGGCTTGTAGCATTTCCCCCCCCAGGGTGTACACTTGGCCTGGGTTTCTGACCCCAGGTGGAGTACCTTGCATTTCCCTGCATTGAACCTCAGCTTCCACTTTCTAGACCATCTTTCCAGAGCCTCCAGGTCCCCCTGTAGGGCCACCCTCCCCTCCTCCCCATCCACCACCGCCCCCAGTTTTGAGTCATCTGCAAAGAGACTCATCTCACTCCTGATTCCTGTCCTTATGTCAGAGACGTAGGCATTGAAGAGGAGGGGCCCAAGGACTGATCCCTGTGGGACCCCACTAATGACCCTCCTTGGGGATGAGACTATCCCGCCAACTACAACCCTCTGGGTCCGGTCCTGGAGCCAATTGCCCATCCATCTGATCATCTGGTTCCCCACCCCCATTTCTCCCAGCTTATCCAACAGGCCCATGTGAGGAACAGAGTCAAATGCCTTGCTGAAGTCTAGAAAGAGGACGTCCACTGGTCTACCCAGGTCCAAGGTACTCATCACCCAGTCATAGAACTCCACAAGGTTTGTCTGACACGATTTCCCCGGGACGAATCCATGCTGTCTATCGTCCAGGCACCCTGACTTTTCCAGGTCCCCCTAGCCTCTCCTTGACAATGCCTTCCATCACCTTGCCCACCACCGATGTCAGGCTGACAGGCCTGTAGTTCTCTGCCACCTCCCTTGATCCCCCCTTGTGGATAGGCACTATATTCGCCACCTTCCAGTCCTGGGGCACCCACCCTGTCCTCAGAGAGATGGTGAAAAGCTCCGCCAGGGGTTTCGCCAGGACATCCCCAAGTTCCTTCAGCACTATGGGATGTAATTTATCCAGCCCCGGTGCTTTCTCTGTCTTAAGGGAGCTGAGGGCTTCCCTCACTCTCTCTGCTGTGATTTCCACTTCCAGTACCTCTTCTCCCTGCTTAGCTCTCCCCCCTCCTGCCAGTGATGCCCCCTCTCCCAGACCCACCGATCGTGGTGTCCCCCAGTATCTCTGTCTCCTCCCATGTATGATGCAGCACCCCATTTTCCTTGGTGAAAACTGAGGTGAAGTACTCATTTAGTACCTCAGCCTGCTCCCGGGTCTTGTGCCCATCTCTCCCCTGATTTAATCCTGCTAATCTGCCCCTTCACCTTGTTTTACCCAATGTATCTAAAGGGCCCCTTGTTCCCTCTCCCAATTTCCCTAGCCAGGTTCTGCTCCTTCCTTGCCTTAGCTGCCCTCACCACCCTAGTGGCCCTTCTAGCCATCAGCTCATACTCCCCTTGATCCCTTTCACTCCTTGAGCACTTGAGTTGCCTGTAGGCTGCCTTCTTTCCCCGCACCACCTCCTGGATCTCCCTGGTCCACCAGCAGAGTTTTCGGGCCCTACCGCATTTTCGTCTTACTCTTGCACAGGTGCTGGTAGCATCCTGTACCCCTCTCCTGATGATTTCCCGCCTACTATCAGCATCCATGTCTGACCCAATCACATCCAAATGTTCCTTAAGGATCCTTCCCATTTCCTTAAAATCTGTCCCCCTGAAGTCAGTTACCTCCGTCTTTGTGCAGCCTTCTAGCCCTCCTAGGTCCAGGTAGAACCAGACTGTGGCATGGTCACTCCCCGCCAACGGGTCCCTTACCTCCAGGCCCCCAATCTGGTCACTGTCTGCCAGGACCACATCCAGTACCCGCGCCTCCCTGGTTGGTTCCCCCACCTGCTGAGTTAGGAATGCGTCCTGAAAGACATCCAACAACCTCTGTTCCCTGGTCACAGAGGATGTCATAGTCTCCCAGTCTGTTCCTGGCATGTTTAAGTCCCCCAACACCACCACCGTTCCTCTGCCCAGTCTGCAGTGTCTCCCAACATCTGCCACCAAACTCTCCTCCAGCTCCTCCGCCAGGGCAGGGGGTCTATACACCACTCCTATTTTTACTCTCTTGCCCCCCCTTGTTATCAAGGTGACCCAAATCACCTCCACGGTTCCCTCCGCCTCCTCTACTCCCCCTATGCCAATGCAGTTTTTGACTATCATTGCTACCCCTCTCCCCTTCCCTCCCTCCTGTCCTTCCTGAACATAGTGTAACCCTCCAGGTTCAGGTCCCAGTCATGTCCTGCAGTGTCCCAGGTCTCAGTGACCGCTGCCACATCCACTGCTCCCTCAGTTAGCATCACCTGGAGCTCAGGCATTTTATTGCCCAAGCTCCTGGCATTTAGCAGGACTACCTTCCACCCTTTCCCTATACTTCCATTTCCCCTGCTCTTGTTCCCATGGGGATTCTGTTTTCCCCTGGTCTGCACTTTACCAGTCAGCCTTTCCCCGCAATCCTCCAGCTCCCCAGGGGGGTGGAGGCAGAGTCCTTCCTTTATTGGCACCCCCTTGACAGCCTTTTCTCCAATCCCTTCCCCTTCACAAGTTTAAACCCCACCTTTCACCAATGAACCCCTATATTTTCAACTTAAAGATTCCCCTTCCCTCCAAATTGAGATGGAGTCTATCTCTAGCATACAGCTCCTTATCCTCCCAGGTCTCCCTCCAATCCCCCATCAACCCATATCCTCTGGCCTCACACCACTCCCTGAGCCACTGGCTTATCTCCCTAATCTTCCTTTTGTGTTCCCCACTAGCCCTTGGCACCGGCAGGATTTCTGAGAAGGAAACTGTGCATCCTATGTCATGACAGACCCTGGCAAGCTCCCTGAATCTTGCCTGTATCTCTAGCTCACTATTTCCCTCAATGTCATTTGTACCCAAGTGGACCAGTATGTCCGGGGAACCCCCACAGTACTTTGCCAGCTGATATACCTCGTGCTTAGCCCTGTGCACCATTAGTCCAGGGAAGCATTTTGTTCTAACTGGCCAGGCTTCTCCCTCCCTATCCCATTTGATACCCCTGATCATAGAATCCCCCAACAGGAGCACTCTGACTGCTCCTTTTCCTCCATTTCCCCCCCTTCCATGTCCCTCATCCTTTCTACCCGCCCCTCCACCCAGCTGGCTCCTTCTTCCTCCCCCTATCTGGGTGCCACATGCCACCCCTCCTTATTTACCTGGCCACCCCTCCCTCCAATCCTATGCCTCCTCCTCCTGAGTATCTTTCTGTACCTTGCTAAATCCCCCTCACTGCTCATGACTGGTCCTTCTCCCATCTGCAAACTAGCCTGGCTCATCCTCCCTTCCTTCCTTCCTGTTTCCATTTAGTCCCTCCTTGCTTGTTGTGCTCCCCCGGCCTAAACCCTCAGCTCCCTTTACTGAATCCTTCTTGTACTTCTGGTCCTTCTCTTTTACCTTTCCTCCCAACTGGTCCTTCTCCTTGCGCTTTCCTCCCTCTTGCCCCTGCCCCTCCTGCTCTGATTCACTGCTCCCCCCATTTTCCTGCATTCCAGGTTCCTCCCTGTTCTTCCTGCTATCTGGCCCCTGCCCCCCACTCCCTTTCTGTCTCTAACCACCCCTGCTGTGGCTACATCACCCCCCTCATCCTCGAGCAGAAGAAGAGAATTGAAGCGGTTATTGAGTGTAAGGTCTGATCCACCTCCCCGCCTTGCTTCCTTCTGTCCAGTCCTGGCCATCTGCCTACTTCCCTGAGAATGTTGTCCCTCTGTCTCTCCTTTGTGAGGGTCCCCAGTTACCTGCCTGCTTCCTTGGTAGTGTCCTTTTGGACCCCCTCTGCCAGGGTCTCTATGTGACCCCTGAGTATTCTCCTGCACTCCTTTCCCTATGCCCCCACCCCCAGTGCTTGGTGCAACCCCGTGGGAGATCCCCTGCCCCCTTCCCCAACCTTATCTCTCCCCTTCCCCCAGCTGTCTCCTAATCCCCACAACCTCCTCCCTAAGCTGTGCCAGCTGGTAGCACACTGGGCAACCACCGAACTTCCAAGCCCAGTCCAGTATAATGGCTGCTCCACACCCTGTGCACCCCACCACCCTCCCAAAGATGCCGGCCCTAATGATGTGTGGTTCCATCTCCTTTCAAGTAGGTTTCCTTGGGTGAGCCACCAGATTCCCCCCTAGTCCAAGATACACCCCTACTGCCTAATCAGGTCACCCACTAATCTTAGATACAGTCCCACAGTACACTGGTAACCCTGTTACTAGATATAGTACAGCACAGTAAACTTAAAAGGGAAATAAACAACTCCCTAAGCTGCTCTCTCCCAGCCTTTAAATCCAACCCCTAGTGGCTAGAACTACATGAGCTGCACCTGTAGCCTTTTCTTCCAATTGCAGGACAGGTGTTCCCCTATAAATTAGCAGAACTCTGGGCAGTGAGGGTGGGTTTTGAGCAGACACCTGACTCGAGAGAGAGTGTATCAGCCCTGTGTCTCCCTCCAAGCCCAGCAGCCAAAGAACCAGGCCCCAGCAAATCCCACCAAATAGGTTTTAAATCAGAAGAAATAGGCCTCCCCCAGCGCAGCCTGTTACACATTTTAAGAAAACTATAAATATCATAATAGTATGATTTGGGGGTACTATGAATGGACAGATTTCTACATTTCTAGTAAACTCTCCACATAGGGAAAAGCATATTATCAGTATGTTTAAGCAATATATAGTTCCTATATAAAAACACAGGGGTGCATTTTAAGTACATTTTACATACACTAATGTGACTAGATAAGTATACTTACACAGAACATCTGAATACAAATGCATTTTTAGCATATTGATCATAAACTGCTTTAATACTGATAACATTTACAACATACTTTGCAAAAAGCACATTAGTCATGTACTAAAAGCATATTAACTTGGTAGGTAAATGAGAGAGAAAATATATTGTAATAACCATATCAATATACTTAGAATTATACTTTCAGCATTCATAAAAGTATACTATTCAGTATTACTAAGTATATTATTTGAATACTGAAGTATGCTGATTTGGGCCAATTCAGAACACAATCAGTATAAGATGTACGAAATCAGGTTAAAATTAGTACAAAGAAGTACAAAATTAGTTTACAACAAAACTACATATACTGAATGTACTATGTTCATAAGTATATGAACATACTGATTATATATATATAAGATTTCAGTAAACTTAAATATCAGAAAAGTATACTACTATTTTGTAAGGGTGATAGCGCATGGATTCAGATGCCCTGCACCAAAGGAAGACTCAGCCCAAGGGCTTGCGCTTTAGTACAGTGACTGATGTGAAGAATTCATGAGGCTGTCTTGTGGGTTGTGGAACTGCAGGGCCTTTGGTCCTTGCACTTTCATGTGTCCACAGATACGGATGCACAGGGCAATGAGTGCAACTGTCAGCCAGTGCACAAGGAACTCTGCCACCCACAGGTGGAAGTGCAGGGCCCTCTGCCAAGAGGACAGTTGTCTTAATTATATGGTACCCAGGCCGATGCAGACAACCCTACGCCCTTTCATTCCCTGGCTGAGGGGGTGTCACATAGCAGTGCCATTCTTCTATGCTCACCCCATCCAACTGGGTCACTGAGTTCACCCTCAAACTCAACTCACTGAGACAGGATCACAAAGCATGGCTGCTGGCGTGAAGACTGGCACAACACTCAAAGGTTGTTAAACAATTCTAATTGTTTGTTTTTTAATTTTGACACCAACTAGTCAAGGTGCTTCTTTTTATGATTCACCTTATAAACATGACATGTACCATTTATAGTATATTATAACATGGGCTCCATAAATGAAGATGGTGATTGGCTGAAGCAGAGCAGGTGACCGTTCATTAATGGATGTTAGTGCACAGTTGGTGTTAACAGTCGTGGCTGCATGATCCCTCTTCAGAAGCCGAACTTGTTCCCTGTCCAGGCAAACTAAAAGTGTGTGGCAACCATTAAATGTCCCTAAGTAGAGTAGTGACTTAGTGCACAGTTCCCACTATTTGCCCCTTGTTACCATCTGCAGCAATGAAACAGTGTATTGTTATCATTTCCCCGTCTCCCCTGTGTTGTTACCCACTGACCCACCCTGCAGACCTCCTGGAATGGAGTAAAAATCCCTTACAATGAGACACAGAGTTTCTCCCTCCCTTGCCCCAGACACTGGTGTCAGCTCCCTGGCCTGTGCTTAGCGAAAGTGGGAGTCTTGTGTCCCTATCTAGAGAGCTGTAGTGTGTTGTGCTTCTGTTGGCCCGCTCAATTCCATACGCGGTGTTGCACTTCAGGGGAAAGAAAAGAACACAGTATCATCCTGCCTATGCTTCAGAAGAGACAAAGCCCACCTCCCCGCCTCCCCATGGCTTGGTTAACCATGAAGTGCATATCGTGGACTGCAAAAGAGAGAGACATAGTGACACAGTGAGCGAGAAGATGTTAAATGACACATTTCTTTAGTGTGTCTCTGTTGTGTCACTGTTACTGTTTTGTGTTAGTACCAGGGTGCAAATACAAAGTTGTCCTGTGTCCTCTCCCTTTGAAGGTGTTCTAGTGACAAGTGATGGCTCGGTTGATAAGCACAGGGAGTGGAAGGTTATGAGAGAGAGAGAGAGAGACAGAGACAGCATGCAACAGAATGGGACACAGTCCTCGTAGGTGATCGTGACAGTTGCTTCTCCTCCATTGCTGTGGGTCCCCCAGTGCTGCAGTTTGTGTATGCATGTGGCCCCCCCATAACCACCACCACCACAATGCCATGCTTTCTG
The DNA here is from genome assembly GCA_016271365.2 of Neoceratodus forsteri. NCBI lineage: Eukaryota > Metazoa > Chordata > Ceratodontiformes > Ceratodontidae > Neoceratodus > Neoceratodus forsteri. The sequence goes on along the minus strand of CM028132.1, from coordinate 638,074,090 downwards.
CCAATAAGTATGTTTGAAACAAGGAGAGCCCTTGATCAAGTGAAAGAGCGAGACAAAGACAGAATGGCAATGGAGAGCAAAGTTCTACAACAATAAGTGGCAGTGAGTGTTCAGTTTTATGGGATTTTCTGTTTCATGATCCCATGGATTCCTGCACTGTCCTCTGTATTACTTGGTCCATAGAGTCGGTTTCATGATTTGCAGGCAGAATCTAGTGTGTAGTCAACTCATGTCTCTCTCTCTCTCTCTCTCTTAGTGCATCTGGTTGACTGTTCAGTTGTTTGGGGGTTTTTGCCCCTGGGTTTTTGCCTGTGTGCAATCCCTCTGAATCCTGCACTGTTCTGTGTATTAGTTGGTCCATAGAGTCAGTTTTGTGGTTTGGAGGCATAAACAACTGAAAAGTCATGTCCTGTGTGTCTTAGTGTCTGTGGCTGACTGTTCATTTTTAGATTTTCTTTTCCCTGTGAGCGATCCATAGGATTCCTGCACTATCCTCTGTACTCATTTTCCATAGAGTCAGTTTTTTGTGGTCCCCTGCACTCTGTACTGCTACATTGGATTTTGTTTCCTCTGCACCATGTTGGTGCTCCCTTCCTTACTATAGTGAAACAGTGAAGCTGCCTACTTTGCAGACAGGCAGCCTGAGGTCCTTAGCTAGTGTTCCTGTGCAAGAACTACTTTGTGTGGGGGAAGGATACTTCCCAAAATCCACGTTTTCTTCATTTTACATGAGTTTCCTTCAGTTTATGAACATGGGGATGACCCCATGTTATAAGCGCAATAACCCATTCCAGGCTATGCAGTTATTGGGGATTAACACACACCCAGCTGCTGTGAAGACACTCGGCCTGCAGCCTGGTGCCTCACAATGCACCCGGGTGTGTGTTAATCCCCAATAACTACACACCTTGTCATGGGTTACTGCTTGCTTGACCAAAATATCATTTCACACCAGAGGTGCAAAAACACATCTCCTCCAGGATTTAAACCAGCTCTAGCCAGAGCCAATACAGCTGTGGCGAGCAGCCAAATGACCAAAGCTGCACCTGTGGGTACAAAATTTGGAACAACCGGGCATAACTCAGCCATTTTTTGGGTTGTTTCACCAAATTTTCAACTTGGCCTTTTTGGGACCCCACTTCATGAAAAGTGTCACTGTCATTTCGTTCACTTGTCCCGAAAGGTGATTTCACAGAGTGACCATGCCATTCTGCGCTACAGGTGTAAAAACATATTTTGGGCAGGATGTGAAAAATGACAGCTGTACTGTTAATAAGGAGGTGTGCAAAAATGGCAATGTTGAAAATGTGGAGTGAAAATACAAAAAAAATTAGCGAAGTTAAGAGGGTGTGCACAAACTGCTCAATGCAAGGTTGTAACGCAGTCATTTTTGGGGAATTTTTTCACCCAGTTTTCTAATTTGGGCTTTTTAGGACCCCACCTCATGAACAGTGGCATTGTCATTTTGTTAATCAGTCCCAAATGGTGATTCTGCACAGTGACTGTGAAATCACCTTTCGAGACTGAGTAACAAAATAACAGTGACAGTGTGCATGAAGTGGGGTCCCAAGAACCTCATGTTGAAAATTTGGGACCAACATTCCGAAAAATGGCTGCTATATTAAGATAAGTTAAAAACCCCATTGAGTGCCATTAAATGGCACTTACCTTTGATTCTTCAGTTTGCAGTTCGACTTTGAAGAATGCAGACATGTTCATGTCTAGAGAAAATGACAGCACTGACCTCCAGAGGTAAATATGGGGTATAGGGGGGTTTGGGGAGGTAGGTGCTGAGTGGGAGGTTGAGGATGAGGGAGGGGGACTGGAACAATGACATGGGTCTGTTTTCTTTTCTTACAGGTAAAAAAAGATGTTGGGGACTGTTTTCTTTATTTACAGGGGAAAAAAACAAATGTGGACACACTGGGGTGGCTCCCAGTGTGCCACATGAGTGGAAGAGATGGACATGATGCTGACATAGGTATTGGGAATTCTGATGTCAGCACGGGAGATAAAAAAGACTTACATTTGGGCACATTGGGGTGGGCTTCCACTGTGCCACATGAGTTGGGGGATTATATGATGCCGACATGGGGATTGGGCACCCCATTTTCAGAGTGGGAACAGGAAATGAAGGGAGCGGGAGGACTAAAGCAGTAGGATGGAGCAGGAGAGTTTCATTACCCGCCGGTGCTGGGAGGGAATGGAGGGAGCAGGGAGGACAGGAGCAGTGGGAGGCTGCAGGAAGAGTACAATCCACAAGATGGAGGATGTGACAGAATTGTGCATGCGTGATGTTCACACATGCATAGTTGCGGTTCACAAGATGGTGGCACCAGGAATACAGAAGTAACAGCCAAAATAGTGCAGCTGTTACTCTGTACAGGCCAATCGTGGCAGAGTGTTACAAGCTCCATTGGACGTTCAGAAAGATACTTCCAAATGTCCAATGAGAGGTGCCACGATTGACTGTTTTAGGAGCAGCAGATAGATCACAAAACAGCTGTAGACGCCACTCTCAGTTGTAAAAAAATGACATGCATCACGTTTATTAGGTGGTGAGGAAAAATGGCTAAGTTGAAAGTTTGGAGTCAAAATATTGAAAATTAGCAAAGTTATGAGTGAACATTGAAATAGTTCAGTCATAACCTGGGCATTTTATGATATTTGTTCACCACATTTTCAGCATAGCCTTCTTATTACTCCACCTCATGAGTCCAGTAGGTGAACATTTTCAAATCCCTGCCAAAACATCATTCTGCATCACAGAAAAGTCATTCCATGCCATAGGTGTGAAAACATGTTTGGGCCTGTATTTGAAAAATGACAGCTGTCATGTTCATGAGGTAGTGTGAAAAAATGGCTATGTTGAAAATTTGTGGTCAAAATATTTAAAATTACCAAAATTATGAGTGAGTGTAGAAAAAGTTCGATGTATGCGCATAACTTTGCAGTCTTTACATATTTTGATCACAAATTTTCAGCAACACCTTCTTATGACCTCAACTCATGAATAAGGGCAGTGAAACATTTCAAATCCTGCCTGTAAGGTGCTTTTGCAACACAAATGCAAAATCCCCTTTTAGGCCTAATTTGCATAATTCATTTGCCATTGGTCATGAGGTGGGGTCCCAAAAAAGCCATGTTGAAAATCTGGGGCCTAAAATATGCAAAAAATGAAAAAGTTATGCATCAATGTTCAAAACCCCATAGAAATACATTGAACTGCACTTACCTTAGTTTCTCACATTACAGTTGGCAGTTCCAGCAGCAAGGCATGTCTTTGATCAGAGAGTGTATCTTCACCATAGGACCTGTTTGGGTGAGTGAGGGTGTGTGGGGGCTGTGGGGTGGTGACTTCTGTGTGGGTGATCAGGTGGGGTGGGTCGGTGTGTGTGAGGGAGCAGATCGGTGAGGGATAGTTTTCTGTTTTACAGGTAAAAATGAGGGACAGTTTTTTTATTTCAGGGATTTCGACATTGGAATTGGACACTACAGTGTCAGGCTGATTTTTTTGGGGGGGAGAGGGAGTGGGCAACCTGGGGGGGTCAAGAGAAGCAGTACTGGGGTGGGCATCCCGGTTTGATTTATATTTTAAAAATGTTAATAAGAACTGGGAAGGGTGGGCAGGCAAGTAACCTGGAGGAGATGGGGAGAAAGAAGCGGTACCAGGGTGGGCACCCCAGTCCACTCAATACATAGAGACACAGAAAGAAAGAAAGAAAGAAAGAAAGAAAGAAAGAAAGAAAGAAAGAAAGAAAGGAAGGAAGGAAGAGAGAAAGAGAGAAAGACTGATTGCGCTGTCACTCAGGCTCCTAATGCTGAAAGCCGATCAGCTGCTAGCTGACCAGTTTTATGCAAATGAAAGGACCAAAGCCCCCTTGATAGTAATGGCTTTGGTCCTTTCAACAGCACAAAGTTTCTACTCAGCAAGTGGTGTCAGGATCACAATGTGAGGTCATTGGTCTGGACTGCTGAGCCTCTTTCAGTTTGAGTTGCACTGGGCTTGGCAGTGATACACCTGAGACGTGCCATTTATCATAACAAACCATTTCTTGCAGATGTGCAAGCAGACATAAACATTGATGGGCAACTGGAACCATATACATTTTTTCTATTACTCACTGCATACTTAGAAAATGTTTTATATTGTATGCTTCAGAATATAGGGCTGTATGCATCAAAAATGCGCAAAGCATGCAAAAATATGTCAGAAATCCAGCGTGCAGCTACTTGGCGCATAAGGCAGATGCAGGACATGTTATGATGTCCCAGCACATAGGAACAGTGGACACTAGAGGCAGGACTCAATAAGGGCTGTGCATAGCCTTGGTAGCACACAGGGATAGCATACACGATCTTCCCTTGACCCCTCACCCATATAAGGGCATGTGGACTGCCCTATGCGGTGCTGTGGAAGTGAATAGTGTGAAGGTACACAATGCACAGGTAATGGGGGAGAAAAGCAGGACCGCAAAGGATGCCACACTGCAATCCATGATGCCCAAGGGGGCGGCACAGAGAGGAGGCCAGTGCCAGAGATGTGTCCACACCCAAGATGGCCCATTGCCCTGCGAAACCAACTTCACCAGTGGCCAGGTGGTGGCAATGATCTCTGACAAAAGGACCCACTCACTATGTCACACTGTATGGGGTGCGATCCCTGTCTGCATCCCTGGAGATCAAGGTATGCCTGCAGCTGGATATACAGACCAGCTTAAATGCTGCCAGCCCAGAGGCACGGACACTGGTGGTCATAAAAGATAAGTGGCATGACCTGCATGTAGCAATGAAGAAGAAACTCACTGCAGGTGTATGGGCATGACAGGGCACAGGTGGGGGGTCCCCAGCATAGACACTACACTGACCCTGGTGGACAGGATGGTCACAGACACTCTCACAGAGGTCAGCCTCCACAGGGAGGTGGAAGATATAGACACACTGGAAGGTATGGCGGCATAGGCAGGGGCTGGCGACCACAGGGAATGTACCCCATGAATGTATTGACTGCCTTTGTCCCACCCCACAGACCCTGATGCAGAGGAATGCACAACCACAGGTGTAACATTATCCTGCTGGGATGACATGGCAAAGCAGATCAGTGGTGCTGATGACCCAGAGGAAGAGGATGGCACAGGTGTGACACCAGTGTGCATGCATACCAGACACCAGCTCCCAGGATGGCACTGTCACAACTGTACTAGCATGTCCTTGTTGCCCACAGGTACTGAGCTGGAGACTGATCCATGGCCAGAGATGGATACTGATATAGACAGCACACAGGCAGTGATGCCCAAGGGGACAGAGAAGCCATACAAGGAGGTGGATAGAGGGGGAAGCACCCAGGAGGGGCAGCATGGCCGTTGCCAACAGGCAAGCCCTGCAGAGTACAGGCCAGAAGGCATGAGTGATGGAGATAGGCCATACCCTGCATGCCAGACCACCACAAGCATGGACAGGACACCAACATGATGCCCTGTGGACAGTGGGGATGAGGGCCTGTCAGCACAGGACAGGGTCTGCCACAGCCAGCAAGTAACAGATGTCTCATGGAGAAATACTATGCAGAGCTGCATCAGCTGGTGCAGAACAGGCTGGCGGCACAGAACCACAACACAGAGGCAGTCCTAGGACTGACTGAGGAAGTGTGTGGCATGTGGCATGGTACTGACTGAGTGAACTCATGTGCTGGCTAGTTGACCACCAGGTTGCAGAGACAGCACCACACCCAGTCTTCCAGCCCGCCGCACTGCATGTCTGTGCCCCCCAGATGTGGGCAGCATGTCACCAACCGACAGTCACCAAGACAGGCTGCCCTCTGACACAGACAGTACCCTGGAGGCAGGGTCCCAGTGTGCATGCACAGACCAGCAGCAAACACCCAGAACACAGTGCCCAGACACAGAGGAACATGACACAGCTCCCTCCAGATGTAACACAAAACATCACAGCCAGTTGCAGCACCACACCATAGGAGGGGACAGAGGAAAGGCAAACAGGGCTATCCCCCTTTGGCCGTGCATCCCAGAGGCGATGTGCCTTGCACTGGGGCTGACATGGAGACTTGGCACACAGTCATCTGCACTGCTACTGAAAAAGCCCTCTGAAAGAACAGGGTAGTAATACCTCCACCCCAAACAAGATGGCCATATCCCCCCACAATGTTGCCACCACATGGGCGGGTGCACTCAGTGTGTGATGTCATTATCATGCACCTGTCGATGGCCATCCCTAACCTACAGAACTATATTTTATTTTAACTACAGTATTTAGTTATTTTAGTCTGTTTTTAGTGTAGGGAAATGGCATTAGGCAGGGTGTTTAAAGTGAAGTAGAATAGGAGACTAAGTTTTCCTTTAAACTGAGAGTAGAACACAGAGTGAATGTTTGCTGCAGTCATCTACTCACTTGAGTCCTGAAGGAGCAAATCGAGGATTTTTGGGCACTCACCTAAGAGGCTTGCTGATGAGAAGAAGAGGTGAAGGCACTGCTGGAGACTTGGAGTGCCGGTTTGTCCCCAGTTGCTGTGATGAGTGTGTAGGAGTGGTCCTGCCAGGAGAAATAATCTCGACCTGTCTTCTCCAGAGGCCATCTCAGAGGTTTAGTGGGAGATCTGCTGCGCAGGGGTGGCGGTTGAGTGGTGGGGGTAACCGGTGAAGCAGATGATGGGAGCTCTGCTGTCTCCCGAGAAAACCCCGCCTGTCTCACATCCCGAAGAGTAATGATATGGATCTTGGTACTGAGTGAGATGGCATGTTTACATCCCATCAGCACTGGGGTGAGGAACGCCTGTCAAAGGGACTCCTTCCTGCTTCTACATAAATTGCATCTTCCTTCTCCTGTGAGCTGCCTGCTCATTGGACTCTTGCCAGTGTGAACTGTGCTGCTCTGCAGAAAAGCCAATTTGAGAGCAGAAGCCTGGTAAGAATTTGCTTCCCTCTACTTTTTGGAACTTTTCTGCTTTGTGGGGGTGAGTGACCATTATTAAATATCACTGCAGCCAGTACAGCTCTAGTGAGAGGAGAGCTGCATTAAATGACTGCTTCCCTCGAGGTGCTCCTTAAGAAACTTAAATTGCTCAAATTTGCTTTGGATTTGCAGCCAAATTAGACTTCTGACTGTGGTGGTGTGAGCACCTTTGTCCTTTCTGCAACTAAAGCTAACTGCTAGCCTAGGAAGACATTGACAAATGGACTGGGTAGCTAATTTCTACCCATAACGGGACACTTTAAAATTTCTTTTTTATTTTTTCCCATTCATAGTTTTTCCTTCTTTTGAGCCCTGGCAGGCAGCTTTGGCTCTCCTGATGGAGGGACACTCTCTCCAGTCCCACTGCTCCCCACACTCACTGACCCTGGTAGTTCTGCCGTGGATTGCCCCCCCCCCGCAGCAGGGCCAGGAAGGAGGTGGCCAACCCCCTTTCCTGAAGACCCAATCCAGAAGCCAGGGTTGGCCCTCGGGGTGTGGCAGACCATCATTGAGTGCTGCCAGGCTCAGTTTTCCTCTGTCTTTTCTCCTTCCCCCCCTTCCTACCAGCGTAAACACATCAAAGTGTGCCTTCCAACCCCTACTGCCCTCCAGCCACTGCCAGAGGGAAGTTAGCAAGCTGGACGACAGGTTTCCTTCCCCCCAAGAGAGGTGAGCAGTCATCCAGATGCTTGATCCTCTCTCCCCCTGCTGACCCCTGGTGCCCTGGGCTTGTTCCCGAACCCGGGTCACTGGCATGGTGCAAGGTGTAGCAACCAGTGCCTCAACCTCCGGCAACACTGGGCTGGCACAATTTCTGTTTTAAAGTTGAATTTTCTGCAGCACACTAATTTATCTGAGGTTTCTCCCTGTGATAATTTACTTTGTTATTTTACTTGTTTTTTCATTAAAACGATTTGAGGAGGGGGTGGATTGCCTTTTGTGGTGTTTTTTTTTCCTGTGGGGGCTCTATGATTGGTGGGTGTAATATGTTTTAAAAAAACATTTTTGTACAGTGAGTGGTGGTGTGAGTGGATTTGATTGGTCATAAGGTAAGGCTTATTAGGTGTCTCTCTCCAGTTTGGGCTGGTGGGCTAGGTGGAGATGTGTTGGGACCATGGCCCGACGCAAATTACCTATGCTGCTTCACAACCTCTGCTCCTTTACTGACTTCCCAGTCCCTTCCATCACAGCCAGGCATTGCAGGGAGGTCGGGATTACAAGGGGGTGGGTGGGTCAATGGTAGCGGAAGGTAGCTGATGTAGGGGAGGTGAATAGTATTGAGGTTGTTAGGTACAGGAGACACCCTGGGTTTAAACAGATCCTAGAGAGAGAGGCCAGATGTGTTTGGTCTCCATACCCAGGTGTACCACCAGACCAAGTAGGCAGGCAGCTGGAGTGCCAGCCATGCAGTCCTCTTCGGACAATGCTTAGCTATGCCAGGTCGATAAAGAACAAGACCACTATTTTTGCAGACTTGATTTCCTCTGACAGCCTGGCTTGCATCACAGAGACCTGGCTGGGTGATGATACTGACCTGGTTTTAGAGGCACCTGTCCCTGCTGGGTACTCCATAGTGCACTTCCCGAGGAAGGACCACAGGGATGGGGGAGTGGCCATCATTTTTAAATCCAGCCTGGGCTTCACGGTGCACCCAGTTGGTACTACCAGATCCGTTCAGTGTGTCATCGTGCGTGGGGGTCCAGGTGCAAGCTGCAGGATTTTCCTCATATATTGACCACCCCGGTCAGGTGGAGAATTCCTGCAGGAGGTGGTGACTTTGTCATCAACCAGGTGTAGGAGCCCTCCAGGTGCTTAGTCTTGGAGGACTTCAATGTCTGGGTTGATGACAAATCCTTGCACTTTGGGTGTGACCTCCTCTAGTTGATGTCATCACTGGGCCTGGCACAAGTGGTTGCTTCTGCGACCCACCAACACAGTCACATGCTCGATCTGGTGTTCCAGCTGGGTCTTGAGGTTGATGGCCTCAAGATTGATCAAGTCTCATGGTCTGATCATTGCACAATGGGGTTCACATGGTCTTTCCCCTGCAGAGATGGTCAGCTAGCACCCTTTAAGGGGTTTGTGCCCAGAAGGACTATTGCTGTTAGTCGACTTATCTAAAGTGGACAGGGCATGTGCGGTTAGCACCAGTGAGGAGGTGGCCACCTATAACATGGTGGTATCCGAAAGCACTGAAGGTCATTGATCCAGTTCATGCATGTCCCCTGATCTTCTCACTTGAGATCCCCGCGGTTTGATGAGGATCTCAAGTCATTGAAGATCAAGGGTCAGAATTTGGTAGCTGGAGGAAGACATGGCTAGAGGCTGACAAACTGTCCCTGCATGCTCACTATGGTGAGTACCAGGAGGTAATTTACCATAAGAAGGCAGAATTCCTGTCCAGGGAAACTGCTGCAGAGAGAAACAGACCTTCTCAGCATTTTTAACAGAGTGTCGTCAATCTGGTTGGGGATTCTGTCAGTGTGGCCATTGCCTCACAGTGGCCAGACTTGGAGGAACAGAGGCACTCCATCAATCTAGGAGGAGTTTAGGCCAGTGGAGGTGGCTGAGGTCACTGGGGTGATCTTAGAGCTGAAGCACACACATATTGTGAACTGGACCCAGCCCCGACACATTTCTTAATGGGATGCACCGAGGCTGTTGGCCTGGTGTTCGCCTGGATTGACAGGTGTTCGATGGTGAAGGGTGTGTTCCCAGTGGCTCTGAAAAAAGCACTGGTAATACCCCTCCTTAAGAAACCTTCCCTTGACCCAGACATCCTGGCAAATTTTGTCCAATCTCCAACCTGCCATTTTTGAGCAATGTTGTTGAGAAACTTGAGGCACAACAGCTCGAGGATCACCCCTTGTCTTTTGATATCTATGAGTCATTTCAGGTTTTCAGGCCAGACACAGCACAGAAACAGGACTGGAAAAGATCTATATATTTTTTAATATCTTAAATATATCCTAATGTCGTTAAATATATCTCAAATACATGTCAGATATTAGTAATAGTTTTCAGATATATTTTCAGATATATTCAAGATATTCACAGAATGATTCAAATACATGTCAGATATTATTCGTAGTTTTCAGACATATTTTTAGATATATTCAAAATATTCACAGAAGTGTCACATATTAGTCACAGTCTTCAGATACAGTATATTTTCAGATATATTTAAGATATTCACAGAATGATTCAAGATCTATCATAATTTGGAAACATCTTTGATATATATGTTTGAAATATAGTTCTTTAAATTAAGTCTGCACACTCTGTTCATTCAGTTCTATTTTAACCAAATATATATATATATATATCTATATATATATAGATATATATATTTATATTCTGAATATGTTCAAGATATTTATTATGATTTACCTGTTCCTATTCACTTTTTTGAGGCCCTTATTTATGGCAATTATGGTAGAAACCATAAAATTATATTAATAAAATATGTTTAAATTATGAAGACTTGTATGCAAAAAATACCCAACCTTTAAAAGAATAGTTTTGAATATGGGTAAGGAGGTTTACACTTTTTTGGTTGTCAAAGGCCCAATTGGCTCTGCCTCATGCCCAATAATATGCACATTCTTTTCATAATCTGTGTTATCACTGGTCTCTTGTGGATCACCAGCAATTGTTTCATATCAGCCCATATGGAAAAGATCTACTGTATATTTTTTAATATCTGAAATATATCCTTGTATCTCCAAATATGTTTCAAATATATGTCAGATTCATTAACACTTTTCAGATATATTTCGAACTTTGTTCTAGATATTTGCAGATTGATCCAAGATGTATTTGGATACATCTTTGACATATATATATATATATATATATATATATATATATATATATATATATATATATATTTAAAATATAATGTTGCTGTATTATTTCAAAATTAAAGTTTTTGTTCTTTCAATATTATGTCCTTGAATAAAATCAAAAAATGTTATTTGTGCATACATATTATTGCAGTTTCTACATGTTTTGCATTTTAGGTAAACATACAGCATATTTTGAATCAATCCAACATACATATTCTGAGTTACTTATACATTTCCTATTTTGGTTTCCCTTGTAAGATGCTAAATACATTATGGTAGCACGGTAGTGCTACCATAGTTAGGATTGAGGAGCTATTTCTATGTTAAACCTAAAATTTTGCACCTTACTAACTTTGCAACTGTTTGATGGATGTGTCCAAAATTTGTAACACATGATCAAGAACCATAGGCCTTGGGATCTGCCAAGTTTCGTACCAGTCAGATATATGGCTGCGGAGTTATTAAGCATGTTCTGTGCATGTGTTTATGCTTTTTCTGGAATTCTACTGTCGCGCCTACAGGTCGCATCACTGTTTTAGCGACTGCCCCGAAATCTTTCAGGGAACGCGGCGTCGGGTGTTCGATGTTTTGAAGATTTTGTGAAAAATATTAAACTGTTCAAAAGTTATAGCAGTCGAACTTCTGTTTTTTTTCCCTTAGGATAACATTACGGCGTTCGCCGCGCCTTTGAGGGCCCGTATCTCGAAAATGGTGTGAGATACGCAGTTTTTGTCAAAACATTATAGTGTATAAAAAATTGCCAGGAAAGTGATAATACATATGACTTTTAAATTTTTTTTCTATGTCGTACGGTTACTGAGATGTAAGCAATTTACTATTACAACTACTGATTTTTATGTTCCGAGAGTCATAATTTTGCATATATTCTTTCTACTCACTGTCTTTTTCTATACAGCTTTTTGGGAAAACCAGCCTATGTGCTTACATTACTCTTACCATTACCATTTCTGCTTGCGGTTCCGTACCCGTTTCACTTACCGTTCACGTTTACACCACCATGTGCGTTACCCTTTGCAGTTTCATTTGTGGTTGCGTTTCCATTGTTTTTAACATTTCTGTCTACAATACTGTTCCCCTTTCTGTTTCACTTTGCGTCACCATGCGCATTATGATTTGCGTTTGCGGGCACAATGTTACAATACAACAAGGCATCACCCCCGTGCTCCCGCCGCTGCATTACATTCACTATTTCTCATTATCATTCTTAAAAAGAAGGGATATTAGAGGCAAAAAACTCCATTTAATGCATCAGTTAGGGTTGTTCCACAGTGACAAAAGTGAATAAATTCGATGTTAGGGTTGAAACCCCCTTTGCACCCCTCCAGCCCACCCCCCAAGTTGGAGTCAGGGTGTGCACTGGGGTCATCGGTCCTAACTGTCACCCCATTCTCCTATTCCTCTGTTTCTTTCCACATGTGATGGGGTGACACTTAGGGCCCATGAGCCCAATGCGCACCCTGATTCCAGTTGGGGGATGGGCTGGTGGGCAAAGGGGGTTTCAACCCTAACATCGAATATATATATATATATATATAATAACTGGTGATCCCTGTTATCAACCCGTTTTTGAGAACTGTAAAAAGTCATATCAACCAATGGGTTGATACGTAAAAAGTCGTATACTTTTACAGTCTCACGCCAAGAAGCCTGCAGCACTCGCATTCCAAAGTAAACAGTTTCAAACTCATAGCAAAACTAACACAGAGCCCGGCTGCCAAAATGCTCCTACTTCCTCACTAGTGAGCGCACGCCCCACGCTAGCACGTTATGTGACGCCAGTCTTTGAATATGGGGGCATGCCTATTAGTAAGGAAGTATGAGCATTTTTGTCTCGCGTCTCCTCGTAGTGGTAATACTTATGTTGAGTTTGTTTTGGTGCCAGTTATTATAAAAAATAAAACATATGTAGGGGTAGAAATGAAGTTTTTCCACACACACTCATTGTGTGATAATACTAAAACCTCTCGAGCTTCACTTTTGAGGTTTACATATTATCACACAACTTGGGTGTGTGAAAAAACTCCATATCAACTCCCTACATATGCATTATTCTCTATATATATTATGGTGGCACGGTAGTGCTACCATAGTTAGGGTTGAGGAGCCATTTACATGTTAAACCCCAAATTTTGCACCTTAATAACTTTGCAACTGTTTGACAGATTTGCCTGAAATTTGAAATACACAATCAAGAACCATACGCCTTGGGATCTGCCAATTTTTGTACCGGTCGGATACACGGCTGCGGAGTTATTAAGCGTAATCTGCGCTTGCATTTACACTTTTTCTGGAATTCTACAGTCGCACCTACAGGTCGCATGGTTTGCATGACTGTCCCAAAATCTTCAGGGAACGGTGGCGGGGTCCCCAATGTGCCTTTTGAAGATTTTGTGAAAAAATATTAAACGGTTCAAAAGTTATTCAAAAAACAATTTCCCATTATAAGTCAATGGGAAAAGTTAACAAAAAGTTCGACAGTGTCACAAATGCATTTTTACTTTCGCAAATGGCCCTCTTACTTTCACAAATCCACCATCTTGTTTTCAGTTAGTGATCAGAAAAATGCTTGCCATTTAAATTTGGGACCCTCAAGCAACCAAATTATTTTTGTATTCACCTAGTCGGAGCCTGAGGATGCTAGCCATGTCTTTATTTTGGGGTAAAACACCCCAGAAATATGTTTTTCAAATTTCTGGAAAAAGTACTTTTGCAAACTACTTTCGTGCTCACAAAAGTGTCGCAAATTTTTGCGAACGCTTTTGCAAATTGAGACAGTACTTTTCTAGGCTGTGGGGAAATGACAGCAATTCTTTGGCACCCCGCTGCAAAAGAACGGTTGGGAGTTTTGGGCTGAAATTTGGGGGGAACATAGCCAACATCTTTCAGATGTGCCTTTCAGTGCTGTTTTGAAAAAATATTACATGGCGGCAAAGTTACTGCACTCTGAAGTTGACAGTTTTTCCCATAGGATAACATTACGGAATCCTTTGGCACCCTGCTGCAAAATAACGGTTTGGTCTTTTTTCCTGAAATTTGGAGGGAAGACAACCAACAGCCCACAGATGTGCCTTTCAGTGGTTTGGTGAAAAAATATTACAAGGAGGCAAAGTTATTGCAATCCGAACTTCTCTTTTTTTCCCATAGAATAACATTACAGCATTCGCCACGCCTTTCAGGACCCGTATATTGGAAACGGTGCAAGATATGGACTTTTCGTCAGAAAAATGCTTAGCTGCCTGATGGGGGCTAAGCACAAAACTAGCCAGGACAGTCGTAAATCATATGACTTTTAAATTTTTTTTCTATGTCATACGGTTCCTGAGATATAACCTATTTAGTATTCCAAGTCCTCATTTTCTGCTCCGATACCCATTATTATGCATACATTCTTTGTACTCACTGTCTTTCTCTATGCAGCTTATGGAAAAATCAGCTTGTACTTACATTACTGTTACCGTTACCCTTTCCGCTTGTGGTTCCGTACCCATTTCACTTACCATTGACGTCTACGCCACCATGTGCGTTATCCTTTGCGTTTTCATTTGCGCTTGTGTTTCTGTTATTTTTTGCCATTTGTGTCTACAGTACTGTTACTCTTTCTGTTTACTTTGTGTCACCATGCCCATTGACATTTCCATTTGCAGGCACCATGTTACTATGTGACAACACATCACGTGGCACACCGTTCCCATCTATGCCACCGTGTGCGTTACCCTTTCTGTTCTCATTTGTGCTTGCGTTACCATGTGCACCACTGTTAGCGCTTCTGTTTGCATTGCTGTTCCTGTTACTATGCCACAAGACATCATGTGGTGGGAGTGCGGGGCCCTTTCACTATTTCTCGTTATCATTCTCAAAAAGAAAGGAAATTAGAGGCAAAAAAACTCCGTTTAATGCATTAGTTAGGGTTGTTCCACAGTGACAAAAGTGAGGAAATTCAGTGTTAGGGTTGAAAACCTCCCTTGGACCCCCTCGCCCACCCCCCCAACTGGCATTGGGGTGCGCATTGGGGTCATCGGTCCTAACTCTCACCCCATTCTCCTATACTTCTGCTGAGAGTTAGGGCTGATGACCCCAATGTGCACCCCAATGCCGTTGGGGGTGGGTGGGGTCCAGGGTTTTCAACCATCAACCAATTCTCACTTTGTCGCTAAACAACCTTAACTAATGCATTAAATGAGTTTTACCATATATATATATATATATATATATATATATATATAACAAAATATATGAATAACATAGTTTTAAATGATATCCAAATGGAAAAGAACTAGACTGTATTTTGTTAATATCTAGATTATAATTGAATATGCCTAAAGACATCACATATTTCTGAAATCTGTGCATTATACTTTAGATATGGACAATGGATTCTCCTCCTGTAACCCCCCAAGCCCCAGCACTATTATCCAGTTAAGCGTAGTTCACAATATCTATTTGTACTTTGACACTGTCAGGCCTACTGTATTTCCTGGCAAAGCCTCATTCTTGTTTCCTTTGTTTTATCTCCTGTAACACATTTATGTACTCAAATTCTGTATGTTGACCTACCTGTTGTATATTTGTCTAATGACATGGTGCCTTTGGAAATCAATCTGTGACTCAAAGGTTGTAAACCGAAATGTTCAATAAATAACATACATTTGTAGAATTCAATGAGGTATCTTATACCTGGCATTGATATTCTAAATGTATATGTTTTGTTATACTGTCAAAGAAAATATTTTGTTTTACTTTTAATATTTTATGGACCCTAAAATGAAAAATCATTATAGTTTTATGCAAGCATAATTTTACCCTTTAATTTCTGCAATAAGTGTGTGTTAGCAAACATATATTTTCAATATATTAGAGATTTATATTCTGAGATATATTTCATATATGCTAAAGTAGGTTTGGCCTGATATACATCTGGAAAGTATCTGTAATATATGTATTATATATACTGATAATACATTTTAAATATATGTTTTACATAGCAAATAAATAAGTTTTATAGTTTATAAATATGACTGGAATATATATTACATGTATGTTTAAAATATACTGTAAATAGGCTACATTCTGTAAATATATGTTGAATGTACTATTTCTAAATAAAAAATTAAATGTAAAACCAAAGCCAAAAGTAGCAATACACATAGTAAAAGTCAGACTTCCCCACAGGACTGGCATTTTGTGCTGTCCTTGTGCTTTTTCAAGAACAGTGCAAAATATCTGTGCTGTGGGAAGGCCTGTTTTTCACCTATTGCTACTTTTGGTTTAGTTTAACCATTTTTTTACTGTACAAATAAATTTTGTGATGGAAAATCTAAGAAATGCCTTCTGGAGTTTCTGCTGTCAGTAAAATATGAATCTTGTTTGTTTGCAAGATACAGTATGTGTAGAACAGAAACACAGAAGTTGACAGCAGATAAGGACCGCAAGGCCCATCCTGTCTGCTCGTTTCTTTTCTACCTTATAAATGTGCCATCGGCCTTTGCTCTGTCAATGGCTTATCTATTCATACTCATCTGTATTGCTCCTTATGCCTATCCAATGCCTGTTTGAAGCCCTGCACTCTACTCATATCCACCACTTCCTGATGTAGGCTGTTCCATGCATCAACCACCCTTTCTGTGAAAAATAACTTTCTCTCATTACCCCCAATCGGCCTCCTCTAATCTCATGCTATGTCCTCTTGTCCTGCTATATTTCTTATATTGAAACATGTTAGACTCTTTCACTTTGTTTATGCCCTAAAGGAGTTTGAATGTTTTGATCATATCACCTCTCTCCCTCCTTTGCTCTATGGTATACATATTGAGCTCCGTTAGTCTGTCCTCATGTTTTTTGATGCAGTCCCTGCACCATTTTGGTTGCTGTTCTCTGGACTGCCTCAATTTGGTTAATGTCCTTGTGAAGGTATGGCCTCCAGTACTGCACACAGTACTTCAGTTGGGGCCTAATCAGTGTCTTATAAAGAGGGATTATTACCTCCCTCTTCCAACTTGTGATACCCCTACTAATGCACCCCAACATCCCCTAGCCTTACCAACTGCTTTAGTGGTCTGCTTGGATGATTTCAGGTTATCGGTGATGATGATGCCCAAGTCTCTTTCTTCCCTTTGATTGCCAGCAACTCCCCTGCCAGCCTATAGGTGGCTTCAGGGTTTTTCTTCCCTATGAGCATGATCGTGCACTTCTTTGCATTAAACCCCAGTTGCTGCTCTTCCATTCATTTTGCTAGTTTATCCAGATCTCTTCTCATTCTGCATACCCAACCTGGATCACCTAATCTGTTGCAGGTCTTGGTGTCATCTGCAAACAGACAAACCTTACCCACCAGTCCATCTGCAATGTCACTGATGAAGATATTGAAGAGGACTGGCCCCAGAACTGACCCCTGAGGTACCCACTTGTGGCTTGCATCTCTTCTGACTGTATACCATTTAACACCACTCTCTGTTTTCTGACCGTCAACCAGTTTGCCACCCAGTTGATCAACTTCTGACCCACCCTGACCCTACCCAGCTTATTAATCAATCTTCTATGTGGAACAGTTTCAAAGCTTTGCTGAAGGCAAGGTAGGTGACATCAACTGCTCTCCCTTGGTCCACCACTCTGTTACCCAGTCAAAGAAATCTATGAGATTAGTTTCACAGGACCTTCCTTTGTGAACCCATGCTGTCTTGGATCCTGTGCTCCTATGGATTCCAGGTGTTGCACTATCCTTTTCTTAAGGAGTGCCTCCATAATCTTGCACATTACTGAGGTAAGACTGACTGGTCTGTAGTTCCCTGCCTCATCCCTGCTACCACTATTGTGGAGTGGGATCACATGAGCCCTTCTCCAGTCTTCTGGGACCTCTCCTGTGCTCAGAGACTCACTAAACAGTTCTAATAATGGCCCTGCTAGTTCCACCCTTAGCTTCTTTAGCATCCTGGGATGTATGCCATCAGGTCCCATTGCCTTGTCCACCCTGAGCTTATCAAGCTCTTGTAGGCCCCTTTCTTTTGTGAAGAGACTAATGCACACCTCCCTCCCTCTGTGTCCATGGTGCTGAGCTGTGGGCTCTGCCCTACCTCCTTTTCAGTAAATACTGAGCAGAAGTATCTATTTAGGATAGATGCTTTTACTTGGTCCTCCTCCTCCTCACATGCCCCGTTATCTCCTCTGATCTTAGCAATACCCCCTCTGGACTTTCTCCTTTCACTATTGAATCTATAGAAAGTCTTGTCACCTTCTTTTACTGTTCGTGCTAGTGTTTCCTCGGTTTGGCCTTTGCCTGCCTTACTGCCTTCCCTCCTTCCCTTGGAGAAGTTTGGTATGCCTCCATGACTTCATCCCGCTGTATTCCCTTATATTTCCTGAAGGCCAGCCTTTTGGCTCTGACCTTTTCGGCTACTGTTTTTGAGAACCAAAGTGGTTTCCTTCTTCTTTTGCACTTCCTTTTCTCTCTAACACAATGGGATGTTGCTTCAAGTATTGCATCCTTAATGCTTTCCCACTTTGTCTGCACCCCCTCACCTGTATTTCTTTTTGCCAGGGCTAACTTAACTCTGTTGGCCATCTTATCAAAGTCAGCTCCTCTGAAGTCCCATATTTTTGCCTTGGAATGGGATGACTTAGTTCTAGTGGTCAAATTGAACCATATCGTGTGATGGTCACTGGCCACCAGGTGACCTTCTACCTGGAGATCTGTGATCCTTTCCCTGTTATTCAGTACTAGATCTTGGATAGCCCTGTCTCTTGTGGGTTGTTGTACCAACTGTTTAAGGCCCTCCTCCTGCAGGGAATCCACCAACTGTCTAGTTCTGGCAGATGTTCCTGCTGGTATTGACAAATCTGTATCTGGCATGTTGAAGTCTCCCATTATCAGAACCTCCCCTTTAGCTGTCATGATTTGTATATCTTCTAACAGTAATGTGTCTATGTCCTCCCTCTGGTCTGGGGGCCTGTAGACAACTCAAGTTAGTATGGCAGTCGCATTTCCTGTTTCCAGGGTGACCCACAGTTCTTCTGGCTCCTTATGTGTATTCTGAATTTCTGTAGCTTTGATATTTTCATTGACATACAGGGCCACCACCCCCCCCCTTTTGCACCTCGGTCTCTTTTGAAGAGTAAATAGCCAGGTACTGAAGTCTTCCAAGTGTAGTTACTGGTAAACCACATTTCACAAATTGCTACTGTGTCCAGTTTAGCCTCTGTCATTATTGCCTGCAGGTCTGGGATCTTGTTTCCCAGACTGCGAGCATATGATTTTCCATTGGCCAGATTTTGGTGTGTTAGTTTTTGGGTGAGGTCTGGCATTTCCCATTTGTGTCATATGGGAGCCAGACCTTTTGGTTACCTGGTGATGCAAATGAACTGCAAACATGCTGAACTCCTGTTTGACCACTAACTGAGGGAGGAGGGTGGTCTTCCCATTCGATGTATGGGTGCTGCACCCTCCCTTTGCTAGTTAAAATATTCTGCAAAGACGCCAAACTTCTGCCCCAACTGACTCCCTCCTTAACCAGATACAGTCCATCAAATTTAAAGAACTTTTGCTCCCAAACTGATAGATTGCTCCCAAACCTGATAGATTTCTTTGACTGGGTGACCAAAGTAGTAGATCAGGGAGGGGCTGTGGACATGGCCTACCTAGACTTTAGCAAGGCATTTGACACAGTCCCACACAACAGATTAATATACAAGTTAGCCAGCCTGGGAGTGGGTCCCAAGATGACAGCCTGGGTAAAGAATTGTCTGGAGAATAGGACACAGAGAATAATAGTAAATGAAGTCCACTCTGAAGAAAGGGGGTTACTAGTGGAGTACACAGGAGTTCAGTATTAGGACCGGTCCTCTTCAATGTCGTTATAAGCGACATTGCAGAGGGACTGGAAGGAAAAGTATGTCTCTTTGCAGATGACACAAAGATCTGCAACAGAGTTGATGCACAAGGTGAGGTGGAAAGGATGAGAAGAGACTTGGTAAGGTTAGAGGAATGGTCAAATGTATGGCAGCTTAGATTCAATGCTAAGAAGTGCAAGGTAATGCACCTGGGAAACAAAAACCCTGGGGAAGAGTACACAATGGGGGGTGAGATACTAACAACAACAAAAATGGAAAGGGACCTGGGGGTAGTCATATCAGATGACCTAAAGGTGGGCAAGCAATGTGAGAGGGCAGCAAGGAGGGCTGGGGATACTGGGATGCATAGGGAGAGGCATCACCAGTAGAAAACAGGAAGTTATTATCCCTCTGTACAGACAGTTGGTGAGACCCCATCTGGAGTACTGCATCCAGTTCTGGAGACCCAGTCTCTGCAAAGACATAGACAGGATGGAAGCTGTCCAGAGGAGGGCAACTAAAATGGTGCAGGGTCTGCACCGGAAGACATATGAAGAGAGACTTAAGGAGCTTAAATATGTATAGCCTCGAGGAAAGGAGGGAGAGGGGGACATGATAGAAACTTTCAAGTACCTCAAGGGAATCAACAAAGTCCAAGAGGGTAGCATCTTTCAAAAAAAGAGGTGTGCAAGAACAAGGGGCACAATTTGAAGATAGAAGGGGTGGCTCTGAGGTAATTTAAGGAAGCATTTTTTCACAGAGGGTTGTGGATGCATGGAATGGCCTTCTGGAGGAGGTTGTAGAGTCAAAAACAGTGGTGGAATTCAAGCATGCATGGGACAGTCATAAGGCAATTCTAGGGGATGGGGGTAGGAAGAAGTAGGCTGCTGGTTAACTAGCATCTGCAGCTTATCCATTAGGTAGGGAAATGGGCAGACTGGGTGGGCCAAGCGGTCCTTATCTGCTGTCAAAATCTATGTTTCTATGTAAAACTGTTGCCAGTTCCCTACAAATTTGTGTCCATGCAGAATATATTTCTGTATATATATCAAATATATTTTGCAAATGCTTGCTATGGTACTGTGTACAGATCTGCATAACTAATTTGCACATTTCAGAAGTACAGTTTATTGACCAAAAGCATGGCAATTTCTGTTTTTAAAATAGTTTTGAATTGACAGCATTAGCTTACAAACCAGAGAAATGTGAAGAGTGAAAAATAAGTACATGTTGGAACTCACCCCAACATAAAAATGAACCAAACAGAGGTGGTATAAATACCAATATATGTCTCACAAAATAGTGAGATTAAGAGGTAAGTTCTATGTGTGAGTATAAATGTGTAATCTATAGTAATGGTGCATTATTAGATAAGTGTTCTATACTGCACTGTATGGTTGCTAAGAAGAAAAATTCCAAATACACAGTCGTGGTATACAACATCAAGATTAATCTCTTGTTTGGGTATTTGAAGATATTTTTTACAATGCATATATTTAAAAACTATTTTAGAAATATGTCAACTATATAAAAAGTATAGCTATTAAATATTTAAAATATATACTCAGATATATAAATATATATCATGTACCTATTTCAATAATATGCTCACCCACAAAGCACATGACATACACAAGGAACATCATGACTACAAGCTTACACACAAATATCATGTGCACAAGGCACGTCATGATTACCTGTATGCTCTGCCATGTGGAAGACACACACACACATAGAATTGGGGCACATTATATATAGAGCTAGGGATACACACCAGCAGCGCTCTATCCACAAATGGTTAAATGGTTACTGGGCACAGCTGGGGCACAACAGATGGCAGCCAGGGCACTGATATATTGTAACTATGGGAAAGCTCTGCACCATAAGGGCACCAACTGGGGCACAGCATTTTTTTAGCGGGGCACGTGCCCTGGCGGGCCCTGGTGTAGAGCTGCCACTGATACACACACATAGCTAGGGAAAATCTATATAAGATTAGTATAGGTTTACATACACATAAGGCTAGGTGATTCTTTATTCTTGCATAGAACCTAGGTACAAGCTATGAAACTGCACTGCTTCTTAAGCATAACCTTTACCCTACATATGATCCTGTAGGCTAGAGACCAAAACACCATGAATGATATGCTAGGCTAGAACTGCGCTGCTATTTTGCTACGATAATGTCAGAAACGTTATGATTTATTTTCTCAGGAGTGCCCTCTGCAGCTAAAGTGTCATGTGCTAACACAGCTGTATTTATATAAATGGACCTTTCAGAAAACATGATGATACATTACAAAATGTTTCATCCATAAGAACACATCATTGACATAAACATATTCTTTTGACTAAAATGATACACTTTGTAGCATTCTAAAGGGCAACTGAGATATTACTCTGCTGCCCCCCAAGTTGACCAGTAGAAGTAATAGTAAGTGAGATCATCACACGCACGTGAGCTGGTTATCTATCACTATATCTATCACCAGACTAAGATCTTATCAGGGTATAAAACCCCTTTTACCGTGACCTCTCTCCAAGGAAATCACTGGCAGACCCTGCATGACACTGCAGTGTTCGAGAGAACCAGACTCCCGGGTACGTATGTTACATAACTAGTATGTGATGTATAATGACTGTTCTATAAGCAAGCTAATAATGTAATAAAAGAACCTTATGTTGCTTTTATGACTGCTTCTGTTTCTTATTATTAGCCTTTCTCAGTCCTAAAACCTGTAAGAGGGTATTGTATGTTTTGTTTTAGTGTAGTAATCTCCTGACGTTCCCCAAAGGGTTATGTTTCCCTGCAGGTAATTAAGGGTTTGTTAGATCATAATAACAAAGTCAGAGGGTGTCCAACAGAGCCCAGCAAAATACCCAACATATTTGGCGATGTGACTCAGGACTAGAACAGGATTTAGAGGCAGAAGCAGTTTCTCCTACAGTTATGCAAACTGTTCAAAAACAGAGTAAGGGGTTGATCGATACACTTTTTATGTCTATTGGTGAGCAGGATATGGAAGGTGCTCTCGAAATGGCCATTAAAAATAGACCAGCTAGTAATTTAGAGCTTAGACTAGGTATTTCTAACCTTTTGACTTTGTATGGAAAATGGGGTGTTTTGCTTCAATGGCCCAGATATTCAAAGAGTTGAGCGATGCACAATAGGGTTGTGCCTGCGCAAGTCCAAATTGCACCATTCTGTGATATTCAGCAGGGGCAGTTGCACCCCAAAATCATGCTGAGCAACAGTGCAATGATAATGAAGGCATGCGCAACTGAAGGGGAGGAACCATGCATAAATGGCGCGGTGCGATATTCAACAACTTAGCCATTCGCAATAGAAGCAAGCGGAAGTTAGCCATAGTGGAAATTAGCCAAAATAAAAAGGAGCAAGGGAGAGGTGCAAGAACGCTACAGGGAAGCCACATGAGGCAGAAGCATAGGCAGATAGACAGGGCAGGAGGCACAAAGAGAGCAGGCCAGGGAAAGGGCACTCTGAACAGCCAGGCACAGGGAAGGTGTGGGGAGCTACACAGCACAGAGGCCAGCACAGGCAGGTGTACCCGGTGCAGGGGAAGTAGCAGCCAGGACAGCAGGGGGAATACAGCAACAGCTGCCAGGGGGTGAACACAAGCCAGGGACATGGCCAGTGCTACCTTCCAAATGGAGGCTGTTATGAGGGGGGTGAGAAGGCGGGTGGCAGGGGGGCATGGCCGTGGAAGGGCCCGTCGGCGGTATGCCCCCAACAGGCAGTACCGAGCCCGCACCAGCTTTGAGCTGTACACTGATACTGAGATTGTGGGCTGGTACCACCTGAATAGGGCAATTCTGAGGCGGCTTTGTGAGCTGTGCAGTGATGTGATGCAGGCACCTACACAACCGAGTCATGCCCTGTCAGTGGAGACTAAGGTAACAGCCTGCATGTGCTTGCTCACCACGGGTACCTTCCAGAGACCAACTGGGGACACCACAGGCATAACCCAGTCGGCCACATCACGCCACCTCACCCAATTCCTCAGTGCACTGCTGCCACATGCTGCGGAGTACATCCATTTCCCCAGCACAGTGGCGGAGCACTCAGCAAACATACACGAGTTCCACAGGGTAGCACATATGCCTGGCATGCGAGGGGCAATAGACTGCACCCATGTCCATCGACACCACTTGGCCCGAAGAGACGCATACATCAATTGCAAGGGCTATGCCGTGGTGTGCGCCAGTGGAGTGCATAATCAATGTCTGTGCCACCGCACCTGGGGAGCACACGATTCTTTCATCTGGCACCAGTTGGCACTGTGCCACAGATTCGAGAGTGGGGACATCCCTACTGGACATCTAGTGGGTGAGTATGCAAACCACATGGACAATCATAGGGCCTGGGGGCAGGGCGACGCTGATCACAAAACTAACCTCCGCCCTCTACACACAGGTGACAGTGGATACCCACTCCGTCCCTGGCTGCTCACACCCTACTGGCGGCCCATGACCCCATCGCAGCAATGCTACAATGAGGCACATGCCACCACACGTAATGTCATTGAGTGGGTGTTCGGGATGCTGAAGGCACATTTCCATTGCCTGGACACCTCTGGCAGTGCCCTATAGTACAGCCCCTTAAAGGCCTGTGGGCTATTCCTGGCCTGTTGCATCCTGCACAACATGGCCAATGAATGTGGGATAGCCATACAGGTTGAAGATGGGGACAGCGATGGAGACGATGGGGACACTGGTGATGATGGTGACAGGCAACCCCCCCTTGGGTGACCGGACCCCTGACTGCTCTGGCTGGCACAGCTGCACCTGGACACCATCACAGAGAAGCACTTCAGCCAACCCAGGTAAGTCATGGGGCCATGTGCAACCACCAGTGGCTAAGGCATAACCCACAAACACACATGGACACACACCAGGGGTGCATGCCATCAAAGGAAGTGGCAGGGCACAGAAGCACACACACAACCAGGGAAGGGTGAGGATTAACATGCCATGTGGACACACACACACACACACACACACACACATACACAACACAACAAATGTGCACAGAGGGCAGGAGGCACACCGACCCAGAACACCAACCCTAGCAACACACATGTCCACAGGCCACCACGCCCACTGCCTGTCTATGTGCATGTGTCAGATGCTGAGCACCATTGCACATTGGTGTACAGCGCAATGCAGATATCATCATGCACATGCAACTGCGGACAGCAGCCGGGAGGGTGTGCAGGTGGACTGTGTGTCCACATGCAAGGCCGGGTACCCACCCGTGCACTGCCTACTGAAACACAAAATTCACACAGGGCAGAACCAGACAGTAGCCATGCTGGAAGACAGGTCAGTCACGCGACACAGTGCCCCGGCCACCACAGATGCATGAGCAGCCCCGCTGAGGCCTGCCAGCACTGACAGACTGACCACTGGCCTCATGGGGTGGCACTAATGGTTCCCCAGGGGTCCACTGTGTGAACACAACCGTGCTCGCACAGGGGTCTGCAGCACACCAAACATGCCTGCACCAGGAGTGCTCGGGATGCCCATAGCTGAACCCGGCATCGACAGGGTGGGAGTCGCATGATGCCGGGAATGGGGGGTGGATAGTGCACTGCGTGGTGTCCAAGATGCATGGGCACCTGACTGTGTGGCCATGACAGCAGTGAATGCCTGTGCATGCCTGTCAATGGCAGTGGTCACATCCTCCGTAAATGGTCCATCCCTGCCAGGATTAGTGCAGTGTCCCTGCTGCGATGCTCCTCTGCCCACTCCGAGCCACACAGTGCATCCATGGATGTTACAAGCCGCATCTGCTGCTGGACCAATGCTTGCAGTAGGCGGGTGTGCTTGTCCAAGAGGTCACCAGCCTCCTTGGCATCCTGTCCCTCAGGTGTGCATGGCCCTGATGATCAGCACCCTTGAGGTGGTGCTAGCACCAGGTCCAGGTCTGAGCATGTCCACAGGTAGTGCACAGATGCCATGGCTGAACCATGTACCACCAAGCCTATTGCATGACTGCTGATGCTGCCCTTCTGGCTGCCGCTCCCAGGGCTCAGTGGTGCCACCGCAGTGGCCTAACAGTCCCATTGTTCTGAACAGATGCTAGTGCTGCCCCACTGGTGCTGACATGCACAGGCTGGGACTGCTGACACTCAGGCCTCCACAGCAGCACCACCCACAGCCATGGGCACGAATTGCTCTGCTGTGTGGCCATCCCATGGCACACACGTGTCACTGCCCATAACGGTAGTGTCATCATCACCAGAGATGGACTCTGCTCCTGCCACAGTAACAGCATGCTGGTGTCCGTGGATGCTAGCATGCTGGGACACAGGCAGGGCTTCCTCCATACCTGTTACAATGCCCCACTGTCACAATGCTCCACGTATACCTGTGGGGTTGATGGTCCCTACTCCAACTCCAGCTGACTGTCCGCAGTGGACAGGCCCACCACCACTGACCCATGCAGATGCTCAGGATCTGTAAGGGAAAGCAAAGTCGCTATCATGCATGTGACCTACCCTGCCCCCATAGACAGACCATGACTTACCATGCAGTGATGGGCCACCACCCGACTGGAAGCCACCACCCGGAACACCCTCAATGGCACTGCACTGCATGTTTCCAGCAAGCCTCTCCTCCTGTGTGGTCAGCTGTACCACCTCCGGCTGTCCCCCACCTATTGCAGCACGTGCTGCCCTGATGGCAGCCACCTTCTCCTTTACCCTCCTCCTGTCTGTGCCCATATTTTTCATACACTCCTGCATGGAGCACTGGTGGCTGCCATGCAGGTTCACAGCATGTGCAACCTCCTCCCATGCAGCAGCATAGGCTTGAGGTGTTCCCTGCCGTCCACTGAGAAGTGGCACCTGATCCAGGTAGGCCTCGAACAGTGCCTCAGTTTCGGCCTTTGTAAAGTTAGGCCTTCTCCTCCTCCCACCACTGTGTTCCTCCTCCCCAACAACCTGCTCGGTCATTATGTAGCCTGTAAGAATGGCAGTTGTTACCTGTGACTGTGCAGTCCCATGCATGTCCCTGAATCCACAGTCCACACTCCCAAACAGCATGCAACTCACCAATAGACTGCAGTAACCGACTATGGCCACTGCAGCACAGTGTCACACTTTTATAGTGTAACCTATGCAAATGAGGCGAGGAGCAACTTTAAGTAGATGCAAATTGCAGTGCTTCACCATTAAACGGCTGATTAGATGATTTGCATATGACGGCTGAATATCGTGCTGTTGCACTTTGCACAATTGTGTTGAATGTGCTGAGCCAATGGTGCAGTTCTGTGACATGCATGGTACACACCTCACTGCGCATGCCCGGGTTGCTGACGCAGGCGTCTGCCACTCTGATGATGTGCTGTGCATGGTAGGCAATGCAGAGCATGGCCACCATTGTGCCAGTGGTGCTATATCGATGGTCACTACATGGTGCTGTGGCACTGGGCCATCATAGGTGCAATGTGCCAACTGCATGGCAGGCCGCTATGGCACTGGCACACAAGCAGCCAATCGCACAACACATATTGTGTTCCAATGGCACTGTGCATGGCCATGCGCCAGAGACCCTTGACCCTGTGCCCGACCTTTGCCCCCTAGGCGCCATGCATCAGGCATGGGCGCTCCTCTATCGTGCTGTTCGGTAACAGCGTGATAGGGAATAGTAGCGCTGTACCGTGCAGCATCTGCACATGGGGAGCCTCGCTGCAGAGCGCCATATTGCCAACTAGTAGTGAGAGAATGGCACACAGATGGGCAGCCAAGTGGTCTGTAATAGAACTTGCTAATCTAGTGGCAATTGTGGAGCCACACCATGGGCATCTCTTTGGGGAGATGCCCCTGGACAGGGCCAGGACCCAGGTGTGGCAGGAGGTGGCCATTGCCCTGAAAAAGGCCACTGGATGGGGGAGGAGTGCAGAGCAGTGCAGGCACTGATACAGGGACCTGTGGAGGAGGGAGCCGGAGCTACTGGCACGACTGTGAGCATGTGCCAGGAGGGGCATGGTGCCACGGCCAGGTAGGGGTTCCATCAACACACTTTATGTTCATATGGGTAACAGTGTTGTAGTGTCCAGCACATAGGGAGGGACCATCTGGGGTTGGCTGTGGTGGTGTTCACAGGTGTGGAGTGGGTGGGTCTGGCTGGGTGGAGGCACACACCTGGGGACAGGGGACTTTGCTTTGGGATTGTACTGATGTTCCTCTCTCCTTGTTTGCCCCACAGACCCAGAAGAATGCTGCCATACGAGGGAGTGGTGGAGGGAGGAAGATGGTGCAGCCAGGCGGGAGAGGGCCATCACCACCCACCTGACTGACCCAATGATGGTGAGTTCCATACATCCATGATTACTACTGCATGCTGCGTGACAGGGTGGGCAGCAGGGCATGGGCACCATACATCGACACCACTGCCATGCACGCAACTTGTTACAGTCAACACTGTCCAGTGGCAATGCATGTCTGGGAGTGCATCAATGGTGGTCCATCGTGCACCAGGTACATGGTTGTGCCACTGCCTTTACCACATAGCCATGTCACTAAACAGCCAGCGGTGGTGCTGTGCGTGATTGGCCAGTGGGTGTGCAGCGTTCTGCATGGCTGTATGCACCTGGGTGGGCAGGTCATGTGGATGTGATCACTGCGGGTGGTCACACACCATCACAGTGGTATGTCCCATGGCTGTATGCCATGCACAGTGGGCAGGCTTTATGGGGTTGTGCATTCACACCTATTGACTGTGCTCCCTTGTCCTAGGTACCTGCCATCTATGTGAGATACAGGAGGCACTGTGGGAGATCTTGGTGTTCACACGGGTGTCACTGGACATCCTGCGACGGTTGGATGAGACCGGAGTTCTGAGGAGACACAGGACCCGGAGGAGCCAGAGCAGGGAGAGGCACCCCCACTGATGATGGATGGCTCACAGTATTCCCCTACCCCCCTGGACCCACCCTCACACCCCTCCTTCCCTGTCCCATTTGTCCACCCCTGCCCTCTACCTACCCCCCACCTTGTTTGTGGCCCCACAACCTTGTATATAGTTCCAATGTTTTATTGTATATAGTTTGTATTATTGTAAATAGTTGATCATTATATATTTTTTCAATAGATTTAATTTTGATATGAATACTGTTGTGGTCTCTGATTTGCAGTGGACTATAGGTGCTCAGCTGCAGTGGTGTGCATGGCATCAGGGTGGTGCAGTCATGGGTGTCTGTGTGTGTCAGTGTGGAGGTGACTATGGTGTGGGGGGTAGCTATCAGTCAGTGTCTGTGGTGTGTGTGTTGTTCCTGTGCTCTGGCTGACTGTGCGCAGGGCCATGGTGCATGCACTGAGTCCATGGCACACCCATTGGCCCATCCATGGCCTGTGCAGCTGACACACAAGCATGTCTGTGACCCGCACAGTCCGCTGGCATGTCAGTGGTGGCAGTCGCTGCAGGGAAGCCACTGTACCTGTCACTTTGCTGGGTTGCCTCCTGTCACCGGTGTGGTGCATGCCTGGCTTGGGTGGCACTGTGGGCACCACAGTCATTGTCCCACCTCCATGCTGTGCCTTGTGTGTGTTGCAGGGGATGTGCCCCACTGTCTGTGATTTGTGCTCCGGGCGACTGCTGGTGGTGGTGTACGGTCCATAGTGCCTGTGCAGGGTGGCTGGCACTCCAGTGCCATGGAGGACTGTGGGTTGTGTGTACATAGTTTACATGGGCCCACAATGGGGCTGGTTGCCTCACCACTGCGTCCCTGTGTTGTTGTGCCCTTGGGTATGGGTGGTGTCTGTCCATACACTGTGTGGCATCCGTGTGGTGCATGCCTCCATGCATCACTGTGGGTGGCTGTGCTGGCTGTTGTGGCCAGTGGTGGGTTGGGGTGTGTCACTGGACTGCTGTGCAGGTGCTGTACCACTGGTGGTGGTGTCAAGGGCACACCCTGTCCCGCTGGGGTACCTCTTTGCGACGCATGGTTGGTCTCTCAGCAGTACCCTAGGGGACTGTGCATGGTGGCACTGTGTCTGCCATTGTTACATTGCTGTGTGCTGCTACCCGATGGGTGCCCATGGTGGGGCTGGTTTGCATGGTTATGTGGTGCACAGGGTTGCAGTGTCACAGTAGGGGTGGTGGCATGCATGGGGTTTCCTGCAGTGGCAGTCACTGCTCATTGGGGGTGTCTGGAGGTCACAGTGCAGGGTGTGCTCTGCATTGGAGGGATGGTGTGGCACAGGGTGGTCAGCCCTCCTTGTGTGCCAGTCACTGCTTGCTGGTAGGTGTGTTGGGGTACCGTGGCCTGACTGTGGGTTGTTTTCTTGTCTCCATGGGCCAGTGGTTATTCCAGCCCTCCCCCAGTTGTACAGTGCATTGGGTGTGGGGGGACGATGTCTGTTCTGCTGTGTGTTCCTGTGCCCATCTGTGGCATGGGTGGTGGGCCACTACCTCTCCGGTTATGCAGTTACAGTGCTCTGCTGCTGGGGGCATTCCTGATTGCGCAATGGTGCCTCTGAACTGCTCAGCTGCACATCCCTGTTGTGCTATGGCGCATCAGATCTGCTCAGCTTCCCTCCCTAGTTGCGCTATGGCACAGGTGGTGTGATTTTCAGTCGTCAGCTGTAGGCACAGTTTGGCCTGCTCCATTTTTGAATATCACCTCTTGCGCATGGGCGCAATAGACTTGCACTTGCTCCTGCTACCTTTTGGGCACAGTTTGAATATCTGGGCCAATGCCTATTCACACTGTGTTCCAACACAGTGCCCAGCGCACTTTATTCAGATACTAAACATGTGGGCTGCTATGCATGAAGGTGCAGAAAAGGCGTGGAAATCAGGGGATATGTGACGATGGCTGTGCACCATGCAGGGCCACCACAACATGCAGCATGCACAAAGAAACACGTCCCACACAGAGGCAGTTGGTGGCACCGCAGAAGGCATGGAGGCAGATACAATCACAGTGGTGAGCATCCATGGGGTGGACACATCTTCAGGTAGGTACAGAACAGATACACTGCACACCGTGCACAGGACTGCCAGACCTGCTGATGCCTAACGAGCCCCTATGTGCCAACAGAGCCAGCCAGGGATGGTGGACATGGAGGTGATCAGCTACCATGGACAACACACACTGTGGACACATGGTGTGGCCATCCAATGGAGGACAACACCACAGGTAAGCCAGGGTGGGCACAGTCGGGGACACAGGCCACATGGTATGGGCAATGCAGGTAACACAGTCTAATAGCTACATCCCACAGGGATAAACAAGCCACAGAGCCCATGCCACCAGACACGGAGGCATGCAGAGCAGCCACACATCAATGGACACACAAGAGCCATGGCCAACTGGCCAACAGAGTGCATGTGGGTGGTGCTGTGGCATGGGAGTGCACACCGTGGGCAGTGCAGACTCCGACAGTAGGGATGAGGCACGTCCACCCGGATGACAGGACATAGTCACGTGGCAAGGGCCATGGTGACATGTGCCATGGTGATTGGTGACCAACAGTACCATGAGATGTGGCAGCTGGAGCAGGACCAGCCAGAGGCACAACAGCAACATATGGAGGCACTGGTGGTTCTCACTGGCTCCGTCACCACTATGGGGTGTAACATAGCATACATCGCAGTGTCGCACGAGTGTCTAGAGACCACCATCATGGGCACAGGGCTGCTACCATGGGCATCCAACAGAGGGTCGTGACAGGGTGTGACAGCACCGACCATGGGGCAACGGACACCGTGATATGCACACAGGTGGACTGGGCCATGGGCACAGGGGGGTGGGAATGGCATGACGTGGAGCTGCCAGGCATGTGTGGTGACACAGACAAGTCTGCGCGGGCACCAGGTGATGCCCTGCCAGAGATGGACATGGGGGTAGTCAGCCAGGAGATGGCCAGGGAGGTGTGATGGACATGGAGAGTGGCACCAAGCAGGATGCCATGCCCACTGCCATTTTGAAGGATGTACCATGGCACAGGGACTGTGGTGGCAGGGCACTGGGGCATGCATGCAGGTGGGAGACATGGGCAGTGGGCCACACCATATGGCACACCATGGCAGTGAGATGCCATACCCGTGTGGTGCCCAGCAGGGACATGGAAGTGGCATGGCAGGGGAGCACACAGAGGTGGGCGCACATGCATCCATGCACATGCACACACACTGGCATGGTACACAGGTGCGGAGCAGCACATGATGATGGTGGCACCATATGCAGCATGCACACGGACATGCGATGGAGGGACCCCTGTCCAGTTGGCTACCATGCTGTGGTACAGGGGCTTGATGCAGCGGCCCTGGGGCCCTGCCACCAGATGACAGCCACACCGCCCAGCACCACATTCATGCACCATGGGTATGCTGGGGCCAATGTACACCCTCAGGCCAGCCTCATCACTGGGTACGCAATGGTCACAGTGGCAACACCCAGCGCAGCTGGCATGTGCCGCACCATAATGGACACTGGACTGTCATGGTCGCATGGGTATGGGGGGCCATGCCTAGCAGTGGAATGTGCCATTGACGACCACTGCACAGCCTGCTGCTATCTCCTGGATGCGCACCGGCCCATCAGCAAGGTGCTCTGGTGGCATGTCGGGGGGCTCATAGTCTGGCATCATGGTACCCCCAGTATGGTCCAGGCACCTGAATCGCATCCAGGATGTGGGCATCGTGGCATGATAGGTGCCCACCTCTCACCTAGGGTTGCCAGATGTCCTCATTTACGGGGCTGATTCCTGTTTCACAGCTGCCAGTTGGTTATCTTGTACCTTCTCTATCCAGTTCCTAGACTTGTTTTACGCCTGTAATATCACCTGTCCAGGTCCACCTTGTACATGGGCTGTGTCGGCTGTGGGGACCAGGGACCTCTGTACCCAGGGTCTGGCACCAGGGCTCACTGGGGATGACCATATGTGGCCAGGGTACAGGCATGCCACTCGAGTGCCCAGAAGTGCTGTGTGAATGCTGCAAGTCTTGGTAGGCCATGGGTCCCTGTTCTGGGATGGGGCTGTGTCCTGTCAGCGGGCTTCTGCAGAGGCTTCCCTGGCACTCGGGGCTGTAGTAGGATTTGGGTGGGTGGCCTACTTTGGGCTGTCACAGTGCACCATCATAGCTGGTAGGTGCTGCTGGGGTGCTGGCTGCCGCATGGGCTGCATGGGTTGGGACTCATGGTATCTCCGCATTGAGCCCGGGGGGGGGCTTCAGTTTTGCAGGTTGGGTGCGTGTCTTACCTGATGTACTTGGTACTTACTGTCTGCTTCTCTCCACAGCTCTATCAGGCACCCATCTGGTGCCTTGTGCTATGGCATGTGGAGTGGCCTGTGCCAGTGACGGAGGACATCGCCAGCAGCAGCAGCGAGGTGGAGGACTGAACAGAGCTGACAGCACCGACTCAGAGTGTGCAGCATGCCATGTGAGGGGATGCATGGGCCAGGATGTCTGCCTGTGCTACAGCAGTGGACTGTGGGCAGCTTTTGGAGGGGTTGTGGGGTACAGTGCTGTCCTGCTGTACTTGTCTGTTTAATAAACATTTGCCCTGACAACACTGTCTTTTCACGTATGTGTGTGAGTGTGTGGGCATGCCTTGTTCGACCATGGAGCCATTGGTGTTTCCCTCCCTGTTTCTGGTGCTGGGGAGGGCTACAGTGAGTTTGGTCACCTGCATCATTGTGGGTCATTGGCTGGGCTCGCCTGCTGGGCATCTGGCTCTGCCATGTGTGGGGTACTGTGTTGGCCTGCAGGGCACACTGTGGGGGCATGCCTCTCCTAGCCTTGCTTGGTATGCTTGGTCTCCCTGTGCCATGTACTACCCCTGCTGGTCATCATGGGCCCAGGGCCCTGGTGGGCGGTGTCAGCGGCCACTGCCCAGCCACACCATGGGTGTGTGGGAGCTTGTCCACTGCAGTGGCATCCAATGTCATACCTGTTGTCCATACCACTGGTGTGTGCCGCATGGGTGCTGTTGCTGGTGGCCTCTGGGGGCTCATGTGGTTGCCCCACTGTGTGCACTCTGGTGCCATGCTGGCATGCGTGCCCATCTGGGTGCTTATGGCATGGCTTGTGGGTGCTGCTCCCTGGCGGCCCGCCTCCCACTCTGTCAAGCCTCTGCACCCTTCTGTGTTCCCCTACTGTGGGTGTTTGCTGCTGTTGGTGCTCCTGCTGCTTGCATGGCCTGCACACCTGTTTATGGCTGTCCCTGGCCACACATTGCTCTGCATTCTGTGCAGCATGTGTGTACGCATGTTCTGCATGTTCATTCATAAAGCTGTACACTTCACTGTGTAGCTGGCATGCGGTTCCTCCCATGCACAGCCAATGCAAATGCAGGCTGCGTAGCTCCACGCTGCCATGCTGCGCGGCCCCTTCCATGCACGTCATGCATGTCGCTCCTGGCTTGGGCGCATGATTACTTCCCTGCTTGCTGTGCCCATGGGCTGTGCACATTGCATAGCCATCATGCATAGCAGCCATGATGAGGAAAAAAACAGGATCATAGGGCGTTAGTTGTTTCAACACTGTGTTCCAAAATTCATGCACTAGAGACTGAGAATTTATCATTGAAGCAAGATTGTAGCAAAGCAACCGGAGAGATATGTAAAAATGTAGAATTCTGTGGGAAAAAGAGCAAAAAATTTTGCACTCCTTGAGAGTCATGCTTAAAGCTTTTGTATGTATCCCTCATTGATCCTGCCTCATCAGAAGATGACAAAACAATCTATGATGAGTCCAATGGCCAGCCCACTTGGGGTGTCGGAAACCCCAGGTGTGATGTCAGAAAGGGAAAGGGAACTCCAATCCCTCCAGAGCGCATGAGTTCTGGTAGACCTCCACCCCAGCCCAGTTACCAACAAGCCCCCACCCCAGAACAAACTGTAAAGGAAAGATTATGTTAGTAAACAGCAAACTAGCCACGTAAAATATAGAATACATTTGAAAAGGGTTATGTAAATGCTTTGCCGTATGTGCTGTTTATCAATCTTAAAATGTTTAGAATGTACTATGCCACATAATTTCTCACATAACTGTCCTATGCAATTTTCAGAGCTAAACTGTCTCTCTCTCTCTCAGGACTTCTGAACACTCACTCTTAAAAGTATATTAAAAATCAGAAAAGAGGCCTTCAATTACTTTAAATAACTAAATCTTAAAATTGGAACGATGGCAAACTCAACATACAAAGGAAGAGCTCTCAGGCAGTGAAAATAAAAGCTATGATGAGCACAGATAAAGAGCAGGGCCCACTGCTAAACTCCCGACCAACCTCCCAGTGGTGAGCATTGCGGACTCAGAAGAAAGCCTAGAAATACTGGACCCACATGCAGTTATGGCTAAGCTCGATGGCATAATTAAAACCTTACATCGAGTGGAGTCCTCAGTGGCAGATGTTAGAGCGGATCTCCGTAAAATTGATAAAAGGACCACTGCTGCTGAGCAGATTATAGGCTCCCTGGCAGACTCATCAGGACAGCAAGACCGTGCCATTCTCTACCTGCTAACACGGGAACGTGAATTGCATGCAAAGTTAGATGATCAAGAGACTAGAGCAAGGCGCAACAACTTCAGAATTTATGGCGTACCGGAGGGTATGGAAGCTTCTTTTGTTACAGTGGAAGACTTTATACAGCATATCTTCGAGTCGGTGTTAAAGATGGAATCATCTAAGTCCCTGATCGTGGAGAGAGCTCATAGATCACTTCTTCCAAGACCCAAGGAGCAAAGTGCTAAACTTCGCTCTATAATTATCAAAATGCTTAATTACAATGACTGTCAACTTATCCTCCAGACGGCTTGGAAAAATAAAGAGATCCAGATAGACGGCACGAAAATCTTTTTTGATAAAGACTTTTCTGACTACCTGAACAGTAAAAGAAAGCAGGTTAAGGAGGTGATACGATTGGCAAAGGAACAAAATGTAAAAATACAGTTGCAGTATCCAGCACGACTTAAACTTTTCACCTAAGAAGGTTCATGTCTTTTTGAATCCCTGTTAGAGGCCTCCTCGACTCTGCGAGGCCTAGGGATCCTGGTTCCAGATATGCAAGTGGAAGCACTGGAGAGAGACATTACAAAGGTGGCTTGGTACAGAGTGGGAAGACCGAGACGCAATCTGCAGACAGCGATCTCCTGGCCATCACATCTTGAAGCTGACTTGAGAGACATACTGGACAGAGAAACAAAGATTTCAGAGGGGGTAGTAAAACCATCAACAATTACCTCCTTTACTGGACCCTGAAAACTAAAATGACAGGTGGTCTAGTATCTTGAAAAACATGCAGCAAACTCAGTCGCCATGAAGAACCTTCTGTAGGGACAATTCAAAGGACAAATGCATTTCAATAAAAAGTAGTAGGACTCAGGGGGACAGGAGGGACTAGGATGAGGGTCTGGAGATGGGGTTAGATATGGTGGGACAGGTCAACTCATTGGGTGACAACTTTTCCTCTGTTCCCCCCCCCCCGATGTCGTATGATATTTGAAAACTGGGGACTGAAGAAAACGATACAATGATTGATGATGAAGTAAAATGTTTAAGTGATCCCTCTGAAATGCATAAAAGTCCAAATTAAATATAGTGGCCAAATAAAAGAGTGGGGTTCTTAAGTCCTTAGACTGCAGCCACAGAGCCCACTATCATCTTAAGGGCCAATTTCTACCACATGAAAATTGGTAATGTAAACACTATCCTGACTTTTTAAAGTCAGACCTGTTAACACCAGCAGGTATAATAGCGTACGTTATTAAATCCGTTTGTTCTTTAAAGGAAATTTTCATTGCCTTGAAAAGTAATAACCCCCCCTTTTTTTCTTTTGGTCTTCTCCTCCTCTTTCTGGATACTTTGAAATAATCAGAGGGGGATATTAACAGAGCGAAGAGAGTAGATACCTGCGTTGGTGCGTGACTCCTCATTTCACTGACTCTCAGATCTCTGTTTTCCCATTTTTTCCTATCCACTTATTCCTAATCCCCGGCCCATTAGTAAATTATTTTTCTCCCTAACGCTTCTCCCCTTTTTTTCTCCCTTCTTTTTTTTTTCGCTTTGGATTCCAGATTCTGAAAAAATAACCACAGTAGTGTGTTAAAACTAATGGGAAAATCAGTTAAAAAATTAATGTTAAGGATGTTGGCACCTGTTGTGCCGGTTGTTTTTAATGAAGGGCAGAGCTTAGTAATGAATTACTACTTGAGGCCAAGAAGAAAAAAGGAGTAGATATTACTTTGGTATGCACTAACCTAGAACTGATTCTGACAGTAATAGATGTAACAGAGACAGTGCGTAGGCAGAGCATCTCTGATTTAAGATATGAGTCATATTAAAATAGTTTCACTTAACGTGCAAGGCATTAACTCGCCTGCAAAATGAACTAAGATCCTTCATTACCTTAAGAGCCTTAACGCAGACATTTGTTTTTTGCAGGAGACTAGACTGTCTCAGTTGGAAAATCAGAAATTAGTGAGATCCTGGGTAGGGACAGCAGTGGGGTCATCTCACCCACAACATAAGAAGGCAGGTACTGTGATTCTCCTTAAAACAAATATACCCCTGACCATCATTGGGGAGGACTATATTCAAGATGGTAGATATATATCCATTACAGGGCAAATATTTTCCCAAAAAATACATTTGATCAATGTATATGGTCCAAATAAGGACGATCAATCCTTTTACAGAAAGATTTTTCAGAAAATCTCAGGGCTGGGGGAGGGAATGATAGTGATGGGTGAGGATTTCAACAGTGTGATTTCCCCATTGAGGGATAGGTCTTCTCAGATCTCATCTACCAATAAAAACATGAGTAGAATGGTTAGGACGAACATGCAGGAACTAGCCCTAATTGATATTTGGAGGGAGCATAATCCAACAAGTAGGGACTATACATTTTATTCCCATTCTAAGAAATCCTACTCGAGAATAGACTACTTCTTATGCAGTCGGGCAGATATATTCAAGGTCAGAAACTGTGATATAATGCCTAAGTTAATATCAGACCATGCAGCAGTGGCTTTAGAACTGCAGTTGGGGGACTGGCAGAAGGAAACTGTGTGGATAATGAACACCTCACTCTTGGGTAAAAAAGACTTTGTTGATATGATAGAATCTGCAAAACTAGAATTTAAAGAAACTAATAGGGTACAGGACACAGGAATCAAGTGGCACTGGGACACCTTGAAGGTGGTCTTAAGGGGCCAAATTATAGCGTACTCCTCCCAACTTAAAAAAAAACGAAAGGCGAGACAATTAAAATTGGAACAACAATTAAAACAACTGGAAGCCGAACATAAAAAAGAAGGCTCACACTTAGTTTGGCAACAGATGGAGAAAACTAGAAAGGAATTACAAAACCTTTTAGACATCCAACTGGAAGGGAAACTTAGATATTTAAATCTGTCTTATTATGAACATGGAAACAAGGCGAGCAGATTACTCGCCTTCCGACTGTGGAAAACACAAAAAGACAGGTATGTTAAATATATTCGCTCCCAAGAGAATGGTCAACTAATTAATAGTTACACCCCTAAAAAAATAGCCAAAGCATTTCAAAAATATTGTGCTAAATTGTATGCATCAGAGAAACTAGGCCTCGACCCTCAAGAGAAAATCGAAGAATTCCTCTCCCAGATACAGTTTCCACAGTTGAGTACAGCCAATAGAACTTTGTTGGAAGCCCCTATTATCGAGCAGGAGATAAAACAGACCATAAAAATCTGAAAAATAAAACACCAGGTCCAGATGGGTTTAACTCAGAATTTTATCAGACTTTTAGCAATTCCTTAAGTCCTATTTTAGGAAATTTATATTCAGCTTGCAAAGAGAGGGACGACCTGCCAAATTCCTGGCATAGTGCCATAATTGCAGGGATACCAAAGGAGGGTAAGCCACCAGAGATCTGCTCCTCTTATCACCCTATATCCACGTTGAATGTGGACTCCAAGATCTTTACAAAGGTTTTGGCCTCCAGATTGAATAGTTTTATGCCAGACCTGATTCATCCCGATCAGACCAGGTTTGTCCCGAGCAGGCATATCCAAGACAATATACGACGTTGCCTGAATATTTTGCAACTGGGTAAAGCATGCAAAAAACAACAAATTGCTATATCAATCAATGCTGAGAAGGCGTCACCACCTACAATGGGATTTCTTAAAGGCCACATTGGATAAATTTGGATTTGGTTCTCAATTTCTGGTTTGGATAGAGGCATTGTATCAGTGTCCTCAGGCAAGAGTGAAGGTTAATGGCACAGTCTCAAGGCCTCTAGAGATTCAAAGAGGCACACGGCAGAGGTGCCCCTTTCTCCCTTACTTTTGCATTGAGTATTGAACACCTAGCAGAACATATTCTGCTCAAACCCGCAAATACAGGGAATAAGAATAGGAGGGTAGAAAATAAAATATCTCTCTACGCAGATGATACAATGATCTATCTAGGTAACCCTCAACAGTCCTT
Organism: Neoceratodus forsteri; assembly: GCA_016271365.2. Lineage (NCBI taxonomy): Eukaryota > Metazoa > Chordata > Ceratodontiformes > Ceratodontidae > Neoceratodus > Neoceratodus forsteri. The sequence goes on along the minus strand of CM028132.1, from coordinate 638,034,985 downwards.
TCCAGTATTAATGCAAGTTTCAGAAACAAATGGCCAGGTTTCTGGCTTCAAAATAAATACAGACAAGACTGATGTCTTGCAGGTGAGTGGCCATACAGTCCCCTCTTTAACTCAAATTATACCCTTTAGATGGGTGACAATAAGCATTAGATACCTGGGCATATATCCCTATGCAATTAAACAAGTTATATAATTGTAACTATGGGAAACTTTTACAAGAAGTTTTTATGGATTTAAAAGGATGGGAAATACTGCCCCTGACGCTGCTGGGTAGAGTAGAGATGGTGAGAATGAACATCCTCCCGAGGTTTCTGTTTCTGTTTAGTTCCCTGCCTCTCCACATTCCAGTACCGGAATGGAAAAAAAATAACAGGGCGATTAGACAGTTTATATGGGGGAAAAGTAGAGCAAGAATAGCCTGGACAGACCTAATGAGACCGAAAATACAAGGGGGGTTTGGATTACCTAATTTAAAAACCTACTACTTAATGGCCCAGCTGACAGCATGGGTGGTGTACTGGTCAAAAGAAGATAATAGTGCCTGGAAAGAAATGGAATTCCTCTGTCCCATCAGCTAGTCCCTTGTTGGATTTTGACAACCTCCAAATAAGTTAATTGTCTATAAATCAAATAATCCATGGCAGACACAGACACAGCACATGGGGTAGAGTAAAAACAGGTTAAAACTGAGTACTCTTTTTCTAAAGAATCAAAGATAGCTTCATGTGTGCTATTTAACCTACCAAGACTAGATGACATATTCGAGAGGACATACACAGGTTTGGTTTATTTTAGACAGTTTATAGCACAAGGGAAGGTGAGGACAATCCATGAAATACAACAGGAACATCATATCCCTAATTCACATTCTTTTAGGTATCTCCAGGTGGTCTCCTTCTTAATCCAAGGTGCTAACCTCATAAACATGCAGTCGGACCCCCACCCGATTGTGCAGATCATCCTAAATGCAGCAAATAATCCAAAAGACAAACATATAACCTCACGGTTGGTAGAAATCTATCAGGGCCTCACAGCTAGAGAAAGCCTGAAATGCTAAATGAAATGGCAACAGGAAGCAACATTGCAACTAGTCCAGAAACAATGGCAATTGATTTGGGAAGGTGTTTCTAAAACTTCTGCTTCTAACATATGGAGAGAATTCAGGTGGAAAATAATTAACAGATACTTTCTTACCCCAACCAGAACTAAGCATTATGGAACTACTGGCTCAGATCTTTGTTGGAGGGGGTGTGGAGAGAGGGGTAGTCCATATCATATATTCTGGGGGTGCCCTAGATTGCTTGCCTTCTGGTCAGAAGTAAAGGAACATTATGGGAAAATGATGGGTTACTCGGGTCATTTGGACTTCGAACATTTAGTCCTAGGGCTGCCCATCAGGAAAAAAATGTCTAATAAGACAAAAAGTTTCTCAGGGGTACTAGTGGCAGCAGCTAGTAAGGCTATTGCAAAGAGATGGTTATTCCCCATCCCACCAACATTAAAAGAGTGGATAGACGTAGTGAAAGGAATAGAAAGAATGGAAAGAATTACAGCATGTCTGCACCTGCAAAGACAAATTCAATGGGGTATGGTTACCTTTATGCAATTGCTCGAGAGTATTGAAGGTATCTCAGTGCTATCCCAACAGGCCTATATGTAACATAAGATATAAAAAGTAATAGGTAAGAAAGATAGAATACATTTGCTCAAGCCCTAATTAATTAGACTGTTATGTGGTTTTGTAAGTTAAAATGTCTTTGTTTGATATCAGAATAATGTGCCAATTTGATACATTTTATATATTAGTAAAGCACAGATCACACCATTTAAAAGGAGAAGGAAAAAAATGAAAACTATAAATGGCAAGAACATGAAATGAACATTGCACATGAAAGACTTGTATCCCTGAAGGCATGAACTCTTGAAGGAAAGAAACAAAGGAAACTGAGTGGGATGATGACTAAAATCATAGACTGATCTCTTTTATTGAAATATTTTAGGGTGTATTGGTCAGTCAATCAAATTGTATTTGTCACTGCCTAATAGATTGATCTGTGCAGAAAGATAATAAATATGAAGTTTAAAAAATAAACTGTTCTCTAGCTCGCTTCTTTCTCCTCTCTCTCTCTCTCGCTCTCTCTCTCTCTCTCTCTCTCTCTCTCTCTCTCTCTGTATTCTAAAATAAGACTGGCCAGTTGAACTATTCTTTATGTTTCTTTACTCTAAGAACCTATTTTCTTACTCTAAGAACCTATTTTTCTAGTTTCTGAGCCTAATAAGCTCAGAGCAAAACCAGATACATGCTCTGCAAGCTGTAAAGAATAAGTGTGGTTTTCTTTCTTGTTTTATCTGAATTTTCTAAAAAGTAGCAGTTTTCAAAGTGCTATGTAAATATGAACAGTGTGAAAAGTTTTTTTTCTTGGTGAAATGAAGCAATAAAAACACTTGTATGTGATCTTAAAGCATCAATATGTGAGCTAAAAAGATTAAATCCGTGCAGGAGGGCTCAGCTGCCTCCGTTGTTATTAAATATGTATATTGTTTTTGAAATCTTGTCCCTAGAAAGATATGGGGAGAATCGTTATTTACAAATGGTTTTGTTTTTTATAATTTGACTTATTTAGAGAGAAAATTGGATTGGTTGGTTTATGTGCAAGAAATTAAAGTGTTTTAAAGGATGTAATTGGTTTGACCTGTTTGTGAAAGGGAGTTAGTGATGATCTTCTGTATGATGCAGAAAGATTAAGTCTGTGAAAGGAACTTGCAATTGGTTTAATAGCAGCTTGAGATGCCTTTGTTGGTTTTAAAAAGTTTTTTTTAAACTTCTCTCCTTTCAAAAAGGAAAAAAAAGTGTTTCTTTGTTTTTTTTTTTAAATATGGCTGATACGTCAGCCTAACACCATGTCATCAGTCGTGGCAGCTGGTCAGGCTAGAAGGCGTGACTAACTGGCTGTGTTCTCTCTCACCCTTCATTATCCAAAGCAAAAGTCTTCAAAGCTTTTATTTTTAAATGCTATTATAGTTTTTCCTGTATTTGGTTTTATATGGTTAAAATGTAAACAAAGCATTACTTTTAAAAGAAAAAGGCCCCATCCATTTTAATAAGCTACTTTCTTTTACAGTTAATTATACCATTTTTTTTTTTGCCAAACATGTTTGCCACGTGATGCATCGTCCTCCTGTGGACTTCCAGTAAAATGCAGTTATCAATAGCACTTTGGATACAAACCTTGTAACCTTGGTTTGAATCCCTTCAGCCCCACTTGTATACTGTGTAACCTTTGGTAAGTCTCTAGACCAACTTGTATTCCCATACCATACCGAAAAGCTCAGACATGGTGTGCATGTCCTGGCTAAATAATATTCTTTTTCCTTTTTATGCAAGTGTTTTAAGAACACACATTGGCCAAGATATTCAGACTGTGGAGGGCAGTGGTGCAAGCCTGGGCACAGTGCAACTGGGCTGCACCAGGGCCAGGACAGGCGATATTCAATGGTGATGCGCCATGGTGCAGCACCATTGAATATGTGTCGGTGCACATACTGTGCATGGCGCAGTGGCACTGCACCAGTGTAAGACACAGAGAGGGAGCACTAGGATGCACTAGCACAAGTGCAGTTGCTCTAGGTGCAACACCAGTGATATTCAGCTGGGGCATGCAAATGAGGCCATAATATACAGAGAGCAAATGGGGCCAGTTGCATGTCATTATGGCCGATTTGCATGTGTTGCCAGAGGAGGCATGGTGAAAAATGCCTGGCACCCTGTCACGCTGCCGTCATTGGGAGTTGGGTCCCTGGTGGGCTATTTTAACCCCCTCCCTCCCGTCGCCTGAGCGCGGGCTTCTGTACTATGAAATATTAATCTGGTGGTCTAGTGGTTTCCCTCCCCATAACTTACTATTGTGGGCTTCTGTAATATTAAATTGTAACCTGGTGGTCTAGTGATCCCCTGCCTGTATGCCTTATCGCAGGCTGTTGTATGGTAAACATTAGCCTGGTGGTCCAGTGGTACCCACCCACAGAGGAACCCTGGCCACCCAGCACCCCCCTGACATCGGTGGGCAGCAGCACCCCACCCGCATACCACCCAGTCACCCGCCGAATTACAGTGTACTGTATGATCTGTACGCCTATTGGTCCACAGTGTGGACCAATGGGCTTGCAGACCATACTGTATTAGACAGGACCAGATATGTGAATGAATGCATTCATTCACATATCTGGTCCTGTCTAGTACAGTATGATCTGCAAGCCCATTGATCCACACTGTGGACCAATAGGCATACAGATCATACTGTACACTGTAATTTGGCGGTGGCTAGCGAGATATGCAGGCAGAGTGCCGCCGGCCGCCGATGATGGGGGTGCTGGGTTGCCGTGGTCTCTGTGGGTGGGTGGGGAGGGACATACCACTGGTCATACGGGAGGGGACCACTAGACCACCAGGTTAAAATATATTATTACAACAGCCCGTGATTGAGCATATGGGGAGGGAACCACTGGACCACCAAGTTACAGTTTAATATTACAGAAGCCTGCGATCTGGCACACAGTGAGGGAACCAATAGACCACCAGGTTAAAATTTATTATTACAACAGCTCATGATCGGGCATACGGGGAGGGAGGGGGGTCCACTGGACTACCAGGGAGGGTCTGGGTGCTTGTGGATGGTGTTCCTGCTGGGCGGGTGGTCATCTACAGCTGGCAGCTGTTGTGTTGCACCTTGCAATACAGCCACCCACCTGTGACTGGCCAGCATTTGAGCCTTTAATTTTGGCTCAACTTTGAGCACCAGTGTGCGGCACATGAAGGGGTTGCGTCAGCAAATGCTCCACACATCCTGGGCTGAATATTGAGATATGCCGCATATGAATGGGCATGCCCCCAGCATCTGCGCCGCATACATTACCAATGTGTCCCAGCACATCAGGAATTGTGCCACACAACATGTCCCTTTGAATATCATGCTGGGGCACATTGGGGGGCGCCATTTTCTCCTGGGATTGCTGCCAATACTCTGGCTTATCTTTTAAAAATGCCAACCCTTGTGTGATCTTCCTTCTCAAGGCTCATTATCCTCACAGTTTATTTATTTCTTCACTGTACCATTCATATTTATTTATTTATTAGGTTTTCAGAATTACAACCCTTTGAGTCAAGGACTCATTTACAAAGGCTCCACGTCAAATGACAATACACAGGTAGGACACAAAATAACAGATGCTATTATACAGCAAGAGGGTGGTACAGAGAAAGTACAGTTAAGATACATAAAATTTTGGCAAAACAGGCAGCTAATATAGAAATCTAGTACATACATATTGGTATACTGGCTATCAACCTAGTATAAGACACTGACTAAGCCAGGGCAGAGTAGTTCTGGCTAACTAGTTAGTTAGTAACTCTGAGAATACAAAGGCATTCCAGATTGTAGACTTTGGTGGTGGCCTGTGTCAGTATGTTAGGCAGGATGTAGTCCATTGTTGGGGGCTAGGGGCAGCTAAAGGTGTGGGACAGGATGAGGTGTGCCCTGAGGAGAGATTTCAGCCTGCCTAATCTGGGTTCAAGGGTGATGGAGGAGTTGAGCCTGGTGGGGGTACAGAATGGGAAGAGCATTGGCCTAGGTAGGTTTTGGCAAGTGTACTTGGGCCGTGGGTTAAGTGAGCTGTGGGTGGACTTAATGGTTATCACAGGTGACAAGAGGGAGGAGAGACAAGGGACAGTTAGGCTAGCAATCACTTTTTTTGCTAGGAGGCAGGTGTGGTATTGCAATCTGCACTCAAAATCAAGCCATCTAGCTTGGCTATACAAGGTGCAGGTGTGGGTGGTCCTGGGATAGTCCAGGGAGAGGTGGCAGACCTTATTAAGGGCCACCTTTATTTATTTATTCCGTTTTTGTTGACCGGATAAGTGCACTAGACAAATCCTGCCTATTTTCAGGCATGACCCGGGGGAGGGGGATACAGATGAATGCCAACTGACCTTGAACCAGATTAAGCTGTTGGTGGTATTTTTAGTGAATGAGGGAAATTTGGCCAGGACACCGGGGAAATTCCCCTACTCTTTTTCGATAAGTGCCATGGGATCTTTAACATCCACCTGAACTACCACCAATCCAGGCAGATGGGACCTCGGTTTAACGTCTCATCCGAAAGATGGAAGACCTTAACATGCTGAAGGGCAGTGTTGTCAGCGGCCTCATAGATTAGGATGCCATAGTCAATGATTGACAGGACAGAAGAGATGACAAGCTGGAGGGCTTCTGCAGTGACACGCTACATTGACAGTACAGCAGGCTGATGCGGAGTTGATGGAGGAGCAGAGAAGGTTGATGTGATCATGGAAGGAGAGGAAGAGATTGAAGGTAACACCAAGATACTTGAAGGTGGACTTGTTCAAGAGGGAGGTATGGACTTGGAGGGGGAATCCTTTAGTTTATTCTGGTGATGAGCAAAAGCATGACCTTAGATTTTTTTTGGTTCAGCACAAGCTCATGCCTGATGAACCAGAATTCAGTGATCGAGAAGACGGTCTGGAAGAAGTGTTCCAGGATGGTGGGGTTGGCATGGGAGGTAAAAAGGATGGCATTTTTGGTGTAGAGTAGGATGTTTCCAGGACAGGCCATGGGTAAGGTCTTAAGGAAAAGGCTGAATAGAAGGGCCATAGGATGGACCCCTGGGGAATACCTGAGTGGACAGGAAGGGGTGAGAAGAGGGTGGAGCTGATTTTGACCTTTTGAGAGTGACCAGTGAGATAGTCAGCAAACCAGATGTTGACTTCCTGGGACAGGCTGATATGAGCATGGGAGGAGACAAGGAAGTCATGATTAACAGCGTCGAAAGCTTTAGACAGGTCCAGGAAGACAGCCCCAGCCAGATGACCATTGTCAAGGGCTGAGTGGATGTGAATGGAGAATTCCAGCAGGGCAGTGGTGGTGCTATGGTCCTGATGGAATCCATGTTGTTCTGGAGATAGGAGATCATTCTTGGCAAGGTACTCGGTTAGCTGGTCTGGGGCGATGCGTTCTAGAGCTTTGGGGGAGGATGGAAATAGGGTGGTAGTTCCGGGGATGAGTCAGTCACCTGACTTATGGATAGGGGTAATGATGCCTATTTTCCATATAGAGGAACTTGATGAGTTGGAGTGAGAGGTTGATAACGTGGGGGAGAGAATGACATCTAGTACAAGGAAGAGTAGCTTAAAGTCAATTGAATCACTACTATTACATGAGCCCTGGAGAGCTTTGAGGAGGTATGGTTTGATTTCCTGGGGATGAGGGCTAAAACTGAAAGGGGTGGGTTGGGGAGGAGGGAGGAGGGGGAGTAGAAATCAGTGGGGGGAGGATGGTGCTTAGGTCAGAAAACAAAGTGTTAGAGGTGTCAGCAATGGTAGTTTTGTCATTGGTCATGGACCCATTCATGGTGAGTTGGGATGGGAGGAGGGGGAGGGATTGCCGTAAAGGGTTTTCATATTCTGTCAAAGATTATGACCAGACCCCCAGGTGGTCAGTGCGGCCCTGTAGTGGCTGGGCTTACCCTTATGGACAGCCCAGGCACATAGATTACAGGCAGTCCAGTATGCCTGATGGTCAGCAGGCTTGCCCGAGTCAAGGGCTTTTTTCCAAAGATCATCATGACAGTGCATGAGGCTCAGGAGGGATGGGGTGATCCAGGGGCATCAAACCCTTGAATCATCTTCTTGGTAAGAGGGGCGAATTTGTTGCAGGCATCATTAAAGGTGCACTTGAAATAGTCTAGGACTGAATCGGGATCCCTGGCACCCAGTAGGGGAGACCAGTCCCAACTAAGGAGATAAGATTTAAGGTGGGTGAGCATGTCTGGCTGAAGTGGCCTAGTGAGGATAGATTTGGGAGGTGGTTTACTGATCAGGCAAGACCAGGTACAGAGGATTGGGGAGTGATCACTGAGTGCATTGAAGAGGACTGTGATATCAGCTAATTTTTTAGGCCAATTGGTGAGGACAAGGTCTAAAAGGGTAACAATGCCAGTGGAGTGGTTGAGACACGTAGGGCAGGTGACCAGTTGGGTTAGGTCAAGTGATGCTAGAGAATCTTGCATTCACTTGCAAGGCAAGACAATGGGGGAGGCATGAATCTTCTAATGCCCCAGCATCCATAACAAGCTACTTATTTTGACAGCTCACAGGAAAAAGACAGCAAGGTTACCTGCTACACAGATTTCACTGCTAAAAGGAAAAATACTAAAACTTCGTTCTGTTTTTTTGTTGTTGTTTTCCAAATTCATTTACCTACTGTGCCCATAAATTACACTAGGGGCATATAATCTAAGAATAATTTCCAAGATCAATAGGGAGATTCTCGTAATCATTTTGACTTGTTTTAACATGTTTTGTTGCAGGCATGGTGTGACTCACTTCACATATAAATAAAATGTACAGGATTTTTTGTACAACTCAGTTAAGACTGTATTTGTAAATTAAAACCAAGAGAAAAAGGGATGCCTTTCTATCTTTGTGTAACCCCTAGGAGCGCTATCCCAAGGGCTACTACCCCTGCCTGCTTAACTACTAATAGGTTGAGGGGCCTAGGTCCAGTGGCAGGTGCCTCCACCCAGAGGTCATGGTTTGCAGTAGTTAAACTAACTTGGTCACAGCCCACTGGGACACTGTAACCCCCCCCTTTCTTCCCACTAGTGGCCCACACAATGCATTAGGAATATCTTCACAATGTACACTTACCCCCAGGACTGGCTCCATTGACTGGACCCCGGGGAACTCCTGCAAAACAAGAAGATACAGTACAAACACCACAGTACAATACTTTAACGTAAACGAATACCTCAGCCAGTGTAACTTTGCTGAAACCAACAGATCTGATTTATTTAAGGAGCTATAATAAGAAAGGGGGAAATCATGTTAATTAGGTTAAACACATTAATAATCACAGTACTGTGCGCATATTCAGAGTCCCAAATTGTCACTTTCGCTGGGTACCCAGGATGGGGGGGGGGCTAGCCAGGATTGGTTGCAGCTGGTTGGGGCCCCGTGATGGAAAAAACACTGGCACAATACCCAAATTGTAATCCGGAGCCGGTTGGCTCTGTTTGTGAAGAAATGAAAAAAAAACAACAATTAGATGACACACTTGCAATTCGATAAACAGTTGGCAGGGACTACCCTGCTTTGTACTCATGAACTCAATGCTGGGAACTGGATGGAAGGCAGATTGTCCTGGATTGCCAGGAGGAACAGACCCTGTGGACAAGGTCCTTGTGACTGGACCCACTGCAGTTTAGAGCAAATGGATGTAGTCTGGATTAAGCTGGGGTTTACTTTCGCTTCATCAGCACTCTGTTCACTGTACAGGGAGTTTGACACTAATTCCCCACAAGCACTACACACATTTATATGTAAAAGGAAAGTACTATACCAGGCAGGCTGCTTCTCTATCCCGATCGCAATTACTGCACAATACCCGGGAGAACACACAGCAGATTCAGTTCCTGACAGACTGAGCGCGATTTAACAATTTCTCCAGTCTTCTACAGAGTGAGCCTGGTTTCTACTCTTCAGATCTCCTTGATTCTCTTCACAGGTCAGTTTCAGTCGAAACAGGCACTTGGACAGACTGCAGACTGAAACTTAGGGCCTTACATGAGATCCCTGCGCTAAAACTACACATTGAAGAAGCACACAGCTCCCTGTCTCTTCACAGCCCAAACTGATCTAATCTTTCCAGTAGACAGAGCCGGGCATTTCCTCTGAGTTCCTCCCAGTTCAGTTGGCTGGTTTGGCTGCCACTCATAGTAAACTCCCCCTGTTGGTGGAAAAAAAGCGCCAAAGTCAAAACTACATTTCCCAGAGTCACTGCCCTCACAATCCCCTTACAGCAGGCTCCAGAGGAAAGTCCAAGTTCTGATTCGCCCAGAGCAGGCTCCATTTTAAAGGATCCCCACCATGATTGGTCCGATTCAGCAGTTCAGAATCAACATGAGGGAGCTACTTTGCACTGTTCTTGTTACAAGAAAGCAGGTTAAATCAAACTGCATTTTTCATTATTACTCTAACAGGTTACAAGCAAACAATTACATATTTGAAGAGTGCTCCTTCTGCCCACTTAGCGATGGCAGAAACAGAGCGATTTGGCAGTGGCTCGAGCGGGACTCAAGCAGGAAAACACACAGTCCCCCCCATACAAACTAATTATGTCTGCAAGCAGACTGCTTTTAAAGAGACAGTACCAGAGGCTCTAAAAGCACTCACAGATAAACGACTTAAACTCCAAACACCATTCAAGCTTGGAGCATTCAAGCAAGCTCCTGGAAGACTTTTTGGAACCCCCATTTGCAGGGGGGGTTACATTTGCTTTGATTTTGTTTAATTTTATTTAATTTTTAGGACTCAAGTAAGGTGTGGCTGGCAGCCATAATACCATCTACCCTGCCAGTGGCACAGTTGGTAAAGGTAGCTGAAGGCATTCACCAGTATAAGACTAATGTAGCAGCATTTTAAAAATCAATGTTAATCTATCACAGAGAGACCTTGTTCTTTGTGTTGTGTTTTTATTTTCCTTTCTCTATCAGGAAAAAAGGGTCCCCTCTAGCCAAGGACTGAAGCAAGACATAAGACCCACCCACGAGAGAGGCAACAACACTCAATACCCAACAAACCATCTCTGGTAATGTACGGAGTAGATGATTTTAAAATGTAATGCTGTTAAAAGTGTAAAAATATTGGGATACTCTAGGACACCTCATCAGTATCTATTCAGCATACACCTTTTAATTTGCTAACTGATTGGCAAATAAAATTACCAACATTTTGTGGTTAAATTGCCTGGCCTTTGCTCCAGCATTGGCCAACCCACGCTTAACCCTTCCATTACTACAATTACTGAGCTGCCTCTTTCAACAAATAAGGAACTGGGGGGGGGGATAAATAACAAAACAAAAGTCCCTCTAAACCTGACTGAGCCATAGCTGGCAGATCCAGAAATAAAGGAAGTATATCAATATCTCTCCTAAACCACAGAAAAGAAATGTCTACAAATAATCCATTTGTTGTTTACAGTTTTCTTGTTCATTTGTCAAACATACACAAACTCAACCTAATGGCACCCTGTCTATACATTAGGCCCAAGCACAACAAACAGGTTTATAAACACACACTGCACTCATAAACCCACATTTTTGTGCTCAATTTCCAGATGGTACTATTAGACAACATTGTGCATGTCATTCCATTGCTAGCACTGTCATGTTTCCAACTGTGGTTCCCTCAACAGAGGAAAAATCCACCCAATGTCCAATGCAGAAACACAGACCAACTAGTGGACTGGTTGTATCATCACTCCTAGGTACCCTTGTGCATAAGGTGCAATTTATGCACATCCCTGTGATTTTAAATCTCACCAACCATAATATGGCAGAATTTAGATTCTGCTCCAGTACTAACATGTCTAGGTTTTATAGTGCCATGTTGCTAGACCTACTTGCAGCATACCAGGTACGTACTCAAGATCCAGTAGCAGGGCCCCACACTACTGGATACCTAGGAGCATTTAACCAAAAAGAAACATAGCCAACTGAAAATGGTGCCATGCAAATCAGTTGAAGCTGTTTAAAGGTGTAACCCCCCGTTACCCATAGGGTTACCACCTTTTAAGAAGCCCAAAGTGGGACATTTCTTACTGAAACAGGATTTTTCGCAGGACAATATGACATCTCGACCAATGTAACAGACATGTTTTCTCTAAATAATCAGAATTAAGACTGATCATTGTACTTTTTTAGTTGTTTCTTGTGTTTTTTTATTATTTTAAGGTATTTTAGTTAAGGTGTTAAAGTTTTTTTGCAACATTTAGAGGAAAATCAGAAAATATTTTTCCACTATAATGTCAGGACATTTAGTATTTTTCCATGTTTTTCTGCAGGACACAGCTGCCCAAATCAGGACTGTCCTGTGAAAATAGGGACAGGTGGTAACCCTAGTTACCCGGGGTTACTAGAATCCCAGGAGAAGATTGAAAAAAGTGGGAAAGCTTGGATTTGGGAAGAAGCAACGAAATGTGTGCATCCTGGTGCAAACAAGCATGTCAAGAACAGATTGTTTCACGAACAATACAGCCAGTGGAAAAGTGGCAGGACACTGTTTATGGACAGTGGTCGAATAGTGGTTGGAGAGGGATATTAAACCTTTCACAGTGTGAATTATGAGTGCCCAGATGGGGAAATAATTCAAGTGTCTGACCCATTGTGCTATTGGCCACAATGCAATGACCTTCCTGCGAATGTGCACATGCCTACCAAGTGGAAAGCAGAGCAGTGGTATCCAGTGCTGCCACTCTAGCCATTGCCTACCTATGTTGTTCCACCAGTCTGGACATCCAGGACTCAGGTGCCTCACATTCATCAGTTCTACAGTGTACTGGCTTTCCAGAATCCATTGACTGGCCCACCAGATGACTTCAGATCCATAGAGGACACCAGTCCAGCTGTATCCTGATGCATTGCCTGGGTATCGGATGACTTCAGACCAGCTGTTTTCCTTTTTGTTCCTGTTCCAAGGTTCCATCTCCAGAGTTGACATCAACCCAGCAGTTTCCAGATGTGCCCTCCTGTCATTTCCCGGAAGATGTCCGCCCAGCTGTATTGGAAGAATGCTGCCAGGGAGTGTCTTCAGCTGAGGATCAGGTGTGGTACCATTTTCGTTCTACAATGGACTGGTAAGTCCAGACTTTCTATTCTTATGACATTGCAGTACACACCCACACTAGCAGACTCCAGATGTTTGAACTGTCCTCAAATACTCTCCCTTGAGGATTTTTGGCCTGCTAGAACTGTACTTCACGGGCTCCGGCCCAGGAGAAACTCTTTAATGGACTTGCCTTGGGCACTATGGTCACTAGATGGGACTTTTAGGGTACTCCATCCCCAAATATTGTGTATTGTAAATAATATTGTTGTTTTCTAATGTTTATACTGTTTTTTCTTTTCAAAAAAAATCTTTTTGGGATTCTCCAGTGTTTAGATGGTAGGGGTTTAGATAGACTATGTATGCGGATTAGGAGTGTGTGTTGTCTTTCTTTTTCTTGCAAGTGTTCCTAAAGAAGATAGAAGAGAAGACAAGAAGAGGAGGAGGGACTCAGCAGAGTTCCTCAGTAGTACTTTAGAGTGTAGTGTTTAAAGTACTGCAGTTGTTGTTGTTACTGTGTGTAACTTTTTCTTCCACAGGTATGGTTGTGGGGGAATGTGGGAATAATGCATAGTGTGTGGTATTAGTTCCTGGTGTGTGGTTGCATGGTGTCCAGGGTCAGAGAGGTCCCTGTTTGTTTTGTTTTGGGAAGTTTTAAGTTAGAGGCAGACAGATTTTCCCTAGAGAGCTAGAGGGGATAGACAGGCTGTGGCCTGACCTGCAGTAGGGGCTGCAGTACTGATCTGTTAGGGCTATGCACTGTACAGCTCTACCAGAGCCACTAGGTACCCATAGCCAGCGGGTAGCATAGAGGCTGATACGTCAGTTGAAGGCCTCTCACGTCTTAGTGTTGTCTGCCTGTGCCTAGCACATGGTAGGTGGGGCCTGATAAACCCTCTCCGTAGGTAACACATAGGGTAGGATGGTCTAGGTCTGGAACTAATGACTGCGGACAGTCATTTTCCTGGCCCAGGGTGAGTGTACCCCCCCGTTACCCGGGGTTACTAGAATCCCAGTAAGACCTAGTGGTAGGCAGGGAAGGCAGTTTGTGAAACTCCAGTTAAATGGATTTCACACTGTCTCACTCTGTTCTCAGTCTCAGCTGAGACTGAGGGATGACATCATTTAGAACTGTCGCAGCTGCATAAGCCACACTGGAATGTTGTAGTTGGAGGTTAGAGTAGAACGTTGGGGAATTTGAAGAGAGTCTGTAGAGTTCAGTAGAGTGTGGCAGTCTGAAAGAGGGGCTCTGCTGTAAGTAGGCCCTCAGTGCGCTAAGCTCTGTCAAACAGCTACTTTTGTTATATAGGTGTGTGTTTTCACCTAAAGAGGAACACAAGAAGAGCATATTGAAGTGATGGAGACCACTTTCAATGGTTCAGGGCCCCATCCCTGTGGGGATGGGGGGAAGGAATCCACCTGTTTCCAGGGGCAACCCCCTTGGTCTGGCTAGCGAAAAGAAGCTGCCTAGTTTAAGTTCGTGCTGAGGCACCAGAAGTTCTGGACTGGATTCCTTGAGGAGGAAACGCCTATGGGGCACCTGCAACCGAAGGGTGAGTTCACTCTGCTAAAGAGCCATGTGTTTTCACCTGCATCAAGATGAAACTAAAGGGACTGTTACTGTGGGGTCAGGAAAAGACCGCCAAGTACAGTTTGGAAGATGTAGAGATTGGACTGCTTGACTCTGTGGGGGGTCAAGAGTAATGGACAAAGCCACTTATTAAGTATGTTCAAGTCCAGCACAAATGGGATGTCAAGAAAGTAGAGTGAATGTGGAAACATTTAAAAATAATCTACACTGCAAAGTGTGTTAAAGGATGAGGTGTTACAGTCCAGAGAAATGGCCGGTTATGAATTATGGGAGCTAGAGGTGGGAGACCCCCCCCCCCATCAGTAGTAAACAAATTCACCTCCATGGATTTGCTCTGGGACACCTGTTGCTTCTCTCAGGTACTTGGCCAGTGCCTGAGGAAAGTACCAGATGTGGATTGATGAGAAAGATTCCCTTATGGAGCAGAAGTGCTCATAGGTGGTTTAGGGAGCCACCAATAAATGTTTCCATGCTGTATGGAAAGTGTTCAAGTGGCTGGCAAGGGAGCCGAGCCAGGAAAAACCCAGAGCAGCATACAGGTTTGGGCTGTGTGCCAGTGTGTTTCAGAGGCTGAGGGCTAAAGTGAATGAAGATGTGTTCTGGTCTCCTTAAATCTGCATTACCAGGAGTGTAGCCCCGTGGGGGTCCATCTATGCTTTGTTTATTCTGTTGGATGTGAATAAAAGCCACACTTTAGAATCCTACTTCTGGTATTGGACATTACAGTTATTGCTTTCTTTGTCCAGAGTTACTTGGGTGCCCTGTGCAGAGTAACAAACCTAGCCAATGTGCGAGTGACATATTCCTCCCGAACTCAGCCCACCATGTAGAGCTGTCAGATAACAGCATACCTGGGTGGGGGTTACAATTATGTATACAACTGTATAACCCTTCCCCACTTACTGAAGAATGGACATGTATTTTTAACAGATGGCCTATTTTTTGTATTTAGATATTGAAAATAATAAGTGCCAAAATCCATGAATAGAAGGTAATCCTGGGTAGGCCTATTCCAGGCCTACCTACTTGTGACCCTATTGCAATGCTTGGGTCAAGGAGGTCCGATCCAAGAACCTGACCAGAGAGAGATGTCTGTTCCAGTACCATGACATCATCCCCAGATAACTACACCTTGGAAGGAGACCCCGACCAGAAGGATACAGTTCCACCCCTAGAACCAGACCGAGATCTGGTCCATTTCCAGTTCCTGTACAGGTGAAGTCAATCACAGGCCCAGGCCCAGGCCCAGATCCATATGCTCCAGAGAAAGTTCCAAATGACCCCAGAAAGGAAAAAAGTTTGCTTCACTTCATGTTTTTGTTTGCCCCTTGACCTCTAGCCATCCATCCTAGGCTCCTTTTAAAATTTTGATTTCCAAATCTTATTGCATAACACGTAAAGGTTCTAATATCAGTCTGCAGGTCACCGTGACTTCTCTTAATCCCCTTATTTTGCAGCTGGACATTATGTGGGTATTTACAGACTTTAATGTACTTTTAAATGGTAAATCTTTTATAGGTTGGCCAAACACTCAAATCACTTCTAAGGGATCATTAACAATCCAAAATGTACACTTACAACATGCTGGACTCCACACCGTTATGACAAATTCTGATTTTTGCCTTTCATTTTCATAATAAAGAGATTTTGCTAGCTGAACACTATTCTTATTGAATCTATTTACCTAACTGTAATTTCTAAACCTGTTTCTGAATATCATGAACACTGCCCTATACTTAAAACCAGCCCAAAAAGTGGCCTAACCGCTATTTCTTTTCCAGGTGTATTAATTAACAATGTAAATGACATGCATGGGCCTATAATTTTAAATTTATCTAACTGGAACATGGCCGAATTCAGACATTGTTCCAAACATACAGTCCTAAATTTCATACAGTAATATTACTTGACATTATGGCAGCATTTCAAACACAAGCTCAAAACCCTGTAGCAGGGCAGTATTCTACAATACACCATGGGGTGTTCAGACCTAAATGTGGTAAAAGAGGGTTAGGTCTTCCTGGTGTGACAAGCATTTTAAGGTCTGCCACAGGTATTTTTGGGACTAAATTATCTATTTGGAATTAGTTCAATTTGGCCAAAACTGGGAGGCATGCTAAATTATTTAATAGTAAATTAAACCAGGATGTAATGCAGCATATGCTACACGGTATTGCCAGTCTTGCGCAGAAGAAGAAAAGTTCACCACAAAAAACATGCTCTTTATTGCTAGGATTTTCAATCATGCCAGACACAAGTTAACACAGTTAATACACTTTTATAATAGGGAGGCTAGACAACACCACATAGGTAGGGAAATCCTTTGCTCTGCTTATGGAAGCTTTGCACTCATCACTATTACAAATCTCTTATGAGATTTACAAACTGGTAAGATCCCAAATCTCATGAATGACACATATTGCCAAGTGGTATTGCCCCACTGTGATGATATAGCATGTACTACAAAGTGCATGGATCATACAGTTAGAAACCTTGGTTATGTTACAGTACAACCCAACCAGGGCCGCTGCTATAGCAGACATGACAGTAATATAAAAAAAATACAATGTTTTCCACATTTACTATTGCACTGCCTATATTTGATAAGGATACTGCAGTATTTAATAAACTGGTACAGGTACAATCACTTGGGCACTTAAAAGAAGACATCTTTTGAGAACTGATAGAGCTGCCAGATATCCTTGTTCATCACCATCATCTGAATGTCTGGGTAGCCCCTCATACAGACTGATGCATAAGAAATGGCTACCACTACCTGTGCAGGTGTGATGTCTTTATCATGGTCACACCTATGTGTGGATATAAACCAGACTTCAGAGAAGAATCATACATTGATCAAGCAGATATGAACTTTGATACAACTAATGGAAACCAGCACACTATTTCCTTGCCAGCCACCACTGGTACCCACAACAACGCTAATACTCAGGGTACCATACATTAAGACAAGCCTGGGGTAGGGGCAATCCCTGACTTCAGTGAAGAAAACATTTCTTCAGATGTCTCTTCAGTCAAGACTTCAAGCAACACTTTCATAAAGGCTGCTGAAATTTCATTTTCCACTAAACTCATCAACTCCTCGATTTTGTGCCCCATCAGCCTTATCAAATGACTTGCACCTGAAGTTTGAGATACCTACAATTCTGAAGGTTTGTACTGTGTGGTTACTAACCATAAGTCTTATGTTTATAACAATATGGTTTGCAATGTGACAACACCCAATTTCTGATTTACACCCCATAAATGTACTATTATTGGTTATACAGTCGTTACTCCAATGATCTCCATGACCAAAATTCTATAGATACTAAACCCACTCATTTAAAAGATAAAAGCCAATACTTACCAGGTTTTTAATGTTCATGTAGATCACTTGCACTTTGGTGTTAAAAGGTTAATAAAAAAATAGACACACACTATCCAAATCAAAAATAGTGTTAAAAAAAACGGAGGATTCATTACAAACTATGTTTCATGATGGAGATACACACACTGCACTTACCAACACATGGTTGAAGTTCACATTTAAGGGATTTGTTATTGTTCGTTTTTCTCATTTTCATACCTATTACTACTTTTTTTTGCCTCTGTAAAACTCTCAACTTTTATAGATCTCAACTCCACTCTCATACAATGTACCGTAATTCTTTTTCTTCATTCTGTGTTGCCTGTATGCTCACAAGTAACAAGGGAGGGATTGTAAGAATATGCTCACTCACAAAGCACATGATGTACAGGTACGTCAGTATGACTACAAACTTACCCACACACACATCAGGGTGCACAAGGCACGTCATAATTACCTGTATGCTCATTCCGTGCAGAGGACACACACACACACAGAATTGGGGGCACATTACATATAGAGCTAGGGATGCACACACATAGCTAGGGAACACCCACATAAGTTTAGTATAGGTTTACATACACATAAGGCTAGATGACTCTTTATTCTTGCATAGAACCTATGTAAATGCTATGAAGCTGCACTGCTTCTTAAGACATCCTTTACCCTACATATGATCCCTGTAGGCTAGAGACCAAAACACCATGAATGATATGCTAGGCTAGAATTGCACTGCCATTTTGCTGCAATAATATCAGAAATGTAATGATTTATTTACCCGGAGTGCCTCTACAGCTAAGGTATCATGTGCTGACACAGTTATATTTATAAAAATGGACCTTTCAGAAAACTTGATGATATATAGTGTATGTTAGAGCGCTGTATTCACTGAAAAACAAGCTTTCCTCAGGCTTGTTGTACCACTGACGTGACATCACGATGTTGTTGTACCATCATGAGTACATCACATCGATGGTACAGCAGTGTCAAACGTCTATGTACATGCGCAGTCAGCAACGCACGGGATCTCAGGGAAATGGCCACGGTGGTGAGTCAGAAACTAAGAGAACATAATACAGAGAAATCAATGGCATATGGTAAATCTAGTGTCCCAATATTGATTTTCTGGTGCCCATACACTATAAAAGACAGTGCATGGGCAACAGTGAACAACAACAACAGTGCTGTTCACTTCTCGAGGTGTCATGACTCCCTCAAACCTCTTGAGCTTTGCTCACGAGGTTTCAACGATTATCATGACAACCTCTCAAAGTGAACAACCCTGTTGTTGTTCATTGTGCCTATCACTATCATTTATATTACAAAATGTTTCATCCATAAGAACATGTCATTGACATAAGCATATTCTTATGACTAGAATGCTACACTTTGTAGCATTCTAAAGGGCAAATGAGATAATACTGCTGCCCCCAAATTGTCCAACAAAAGTAATAGTAGTGTAATCATCACATGCACATGAGCTGGCTTTCATCACCAGACTAAAATCTTATCAGGGTATAAAACCACTTTCCCAAGGACCCCTGTCCAAGGAAATCACAGGCAGACCCTGCATGGCACTGCAGTGTTCGAGAGACTCCCGGTGCATATGTTATATAAATAGTATGTGATGTATAATGACTGTCCAATAAGCAAGCTACTGTAGTAAGATAATAAAAATAAATTTATGTTGCTTTTATGACAGCTTCTGTTTCTTATTATTAGTCTTTCTCAGTACTAGAACCTGTAACACAGGTATTATGTGTTTTGTTGTGGTGTAGTAATCGCCTGACATTCCCCAAAGGGTTACGTTTCCCTGCAGGTAACTAGTTTGTTAGATCATAATAACAAAGTCAGAAGGTAACCAACAGAGCCCAGCAAAATACCCTACACTATAATAAAGATATCATGGAAATATATTTATGATGTATCTGATATATATCTGTCACATATATTCTGCAAATGAATACACTTTTATAAATATATCTAAAATATATTTCTTTTCCATATGGGAGAATATGTATTCACAGAATATTAACAAGACATTTCTATGAAATATACAAAAATAGTATCTAAGATATATCTGAAATATATGCATCAGATATATCTCAAATATCACAAAACCAGCAAATATGAAATATAATGCATATATTTGGAAACTACCATGAACATCTGTTTATTAATGAAATTCAAAAACGATTTCAAATATGTTTTATAGCATAAAATCAAAATATATTTCTTTTCCATATGGGTAGTTAGGGTGCAAAATTATCTGCTTGGGGCTAGAAACAGAGGAGATAAGTCAATTTTTTTTCTATATAGCTGTTTTTCCTCCTGGGAGCCCTGGCAGGTGGCTGCGATCTCTCCTTGTGGGGAGACTCACTCTCTGGCTTCTTCCCGCATCTCTGTATCACCTACCCTGGCCAATCCCCCATGGATTACCCCCCGTGGCAGGGCCAGGGAGGAGGGCACTGGTATTTCCCCCCCCAGAGACTAAATCAGACACACCGGAGCTGATGCACACGGACGCAGGAGCCATCATGGAACCTGCCAGGCTCCATTTTCCACTTTTGTCCTGTCCCCCATCCATACTGACATGGTGATATTAGCACGTGTCTCCACCCTTACTGCCCTCCTCTGCAGCCAAAGGGCAGTCAACGAGCAGGATGACAGTTCTCCCTCCCTGAGAGAGAAGAGCAGTCCTCCAGATGCTCGATCCTCTCTCACCCTGCTGACCCAGGCTCATTCCCAAACCCGGGTCACAGAGTGTTGCATGAGGTGTGGTGTCCAGAGCCTCAACCCTCAGTGCCACTGAGCCAGGCTTAAGACAAGTCAGTTCTTGTGCTCCTCAGTCTCTCTTCAACCTTTGACATTGTGGACCATGTCATGCTTCTTGATCAGCTCTGTGAGTTTTGTGGACTCACTGGTGCTGTCATCAGATGGTTTGAGTTCTATCTCTCTGATAGGGTGCAGCAAGTGGTGATGGGGAATTTCTCCTCCTCCCTAATGTCCCTGTCATGTGGAGTACCACAGAGCTCAGTCTTGTCACCCATGCTATTCACAGTGTGAATAGCATGGTAGATCATTCAGCAGTACAGCATGGAGTTACACTGTTATGCAGATGACACCCAGCTGTATCTGTCATTTGCACCCAGAACATCAAATGCTGTAGATGTTCTTAACACCTGTCTGACTAAAATCAGTGACTGGATGGATTCCAGCTGACTGCAGCTAAATCCAGATAAGACGAAGGTGCTGGTGATCGAGCCAGGTCGCAGGCATGATGGGTTGCCACCTGAGCTAACACAGGTCTTTTCCTGGCATCTGCTCCATCGCTGGCCTCTCCAAAGGTGCACAATTTTGGTGTGACCCTGGACAGCACACTGACATTTGAAGATCAGGTACCATCTGTTGTCAAAAATGTTTTTTACCACTTGCGGAACATTGACAGTATTGAGCCCCTCATTCTGCTCGAGGACCTGCTGACTCTGGCACATGCCCTTTGGTACCTGTAGACTTGACTACTGCAACTCTCTATACTTTAGTATCATGGTAAGAACCCTCCACAGACTTCAACTGGTGCAAAACACAGTGGCCCGGTTGCTGATGGGCCTGTCTAAGTCCAGTCATGTAACCCCGGTCCTACGTGCTCTTCACTGGCTGCCTGTTAGATGGAGGGTCCTTTTTAAGGTGGGCTTGCTCACCTATAAGGCCTTATATGAACTGGGTCCTGGCTACTTGTCGGAGTGCCAGACACCTACAAACTGTGCTTGGTCCCTCCGCTCCTTCTCAAGGGGCCTCCTAGATGTTCCCAGGGTTCGGCACAAGACATTGGGCAATCATGCCTTTATTGTCATTGGGCTGACCCTGTGGAAATCACTACTACCTGTGGTCTGGGAGGCCCCCACTTCTTCAGCCTGGCCTTTATGGATTAATTCTCCAGCCTAATTGTTTAAAGTATCTGATGCATTTCCTAAAGCAGCAATTCTGAATTTTGTTAATTTTTAAATTTTATCTAATTTACTTTTTGTTTTATTATTGATGTGTTCTATTGTTAGACACCCAGAGCCCCCGGGAATGGGCACCATATTAATTAAAATTTCCTTGCCTAATGGTGGATAGTACCCTGTACAAGGGCATCACACACTGCATGACCACACAGTGTCTCACATCCATAATTCATGCAAGGTGCAGGGGGGGCCATTTGCATCTAATTATGGCCCCATTTGCATGCCATTAGCATGTAGGTGCACTGATCCCCGAGGACTTGCGCCTGGCCGCCCTGCCAGGCAGCAGCCGTCGAGGACCGGCGCTGCTGCAGCCCGATCACGCGGGCAGTATGTATCTGAATACCTCCCCCAAACAGCTCCTGATGCCCGATCGCGGGCAGTATGTATCTGAACACCTCCCCAAACATCTCCCGATGCCCGATCGTGAGCAGAGCGTGAATAAACCCCCAGTGCCCGATCGCCGGGTAGAATGTAAAGCCCCCAACCGAATATCTTCCTGGTGGTCAGTGGACATATGCCCGATCCGCGGGCAGAATGTCCAGTGACAGCCCCCAAACATCTCCCTGGTGTCTAGTGTCACCCCACCACACCCACCCACAAGCCCTCCGCCCGCTCCCCGGCGGCAGGCGGGTGGCAGCGTCCACCCACCTGCGGCCCGCCACCACCGACTGACTGGTGGGCTGCACACCCATTGGTGCAGAGCTAGAAGCCAATGGAAGCGCAGCCGCCGTCTATGACAGTCAGATTTATGTGAATGATGTTCGTTTACCGTCAGACTATCATGCTCTGACAACTGCCTGATGGGGCTAAGCACAAAACTAGCCAGGACATGTGTAAATCATATGACTTTTAAATTTTTTTTCTATGTCATACGGTTCCTGAGATATAACCTATTTAGTATTCCAAGTCCTCATTTTCTGCTCCGATACCCATTATTATGCATACATTCTTTGTACTCACTGTCTTTCTCTATGCAGCTTATGGAAAAATCAGCTTGTACTTACATTACTGTTACGTTACCCTTTCCGCTTGTGTTTCCAGTGCCCATTTCACCCACCATTGGCGCTCACGCCACCATGTGCGTTATCCTTTGCGCTTTTCATTTGCTTGTGTTTCTGTTATTTTTTGCCATTTGTGTCTACAGTACTGTTACTCTTTCTGTTTACTTTGTGTCACCATGCCCATTGACATTTCCATTTGCAGGCACCATGTTACTATGTGACAACACATCACGTGGCACACCGTTCCCATCTATGCCACCGTGTCGTTACCTTTCTGTTCTCATTTGTGCTTGAGTTACCATGTGCACCACTGTTGGCGCTTCTGTTTGCATTGCTGTTCCTGTTACTATGCCACAAGACATCATGTGTTGGTTGTGAGGCCTTTCACTATTTCGTTATCATTCTCAAAAGAAAAGGAAATTAGAGGCAAAAAAACTCCGTTTAATGCATTAGTTAGGGTTGTTCCACAGTGACAAAGTGAGGAAATTCAGTGGTGGGGTTGAAACCTCCCTTGACCCCTCGCCCACCCCCAACTGGCATTGGTGCATCAGTCATCGGTCCTAACTCTCACCCCATTCTCCTATACTTCTGCTGAGAGTTAGGGCTGATGACCCCAATGTGCACCCCAATGCCGGTTGGGGGTGGGTGGGGTCCAAGGGTTTTCAACCCAACACCGAATTTCCTCACTTTTGTCGCTATGGAACAACCCTAACTAATGCATTAAATGGAGTTTTTCCTATATATATATATATATATATATATATATATATATACAAAAATATATGAATAACATAGTTTTAAATGATATCCAAATGGAAAAGAACTAGACTGTATTTTGTTAATATCTAGATTATAATTGAATATGCCTAAAGACATCACATATTTCTGAAATCTGTGCATTATACTTTAGATATGGACAATGGATTCTCCTCCTGTAACCCCCCCCCAAGCCCCAGCACTATTATCCAGTTAAGCGTAGTTCACAATATCTATTTGTACTTTGACACTGTCAGGCCTACTGTATTTCCTGGCAAAGCCTGATTCTTGTTTCCTTTGTTTTATCTCCTGTAACACATTTATGTACTCAAATTCTGTATGTTGACCTACCTGTTGTATATTTGTCTAATGACATGGTGCCTTTGGAAATCAATCTGTGACTCAAAGGTTGTAAACCCGAAATGTTCAATAAATAACATACATTTGTAGAATTCAATGAGGTATCTTATACCTGGCATTGATATTCTAAATGTATATGTTTTGTTATACTGTCAAAGAAAATATTTTGTTTTACTTTTTAATATTTTTATGGACCCTAAAATGAAAAATCATTATAGTTTTATGCAAGCATAATTTTACCCTTTAATTTCTGCAATAAGTGTGTGTTAGCAAACATATATTTTCAATATATTAGAGATTTATATTCTGAGATATATTTCATATATGCTAAAGTAGGTTTGGCCTGATATACATCTGGAAAGTATCTGTAATATATGTATTATATATACTGATAATACATTTTAAATATATGTTTTACATAGCATAAATAAGTTTTATAGTTTATAAATATGACTGGAATATATATTACATGTATGTTTAAAATATACTGTAAATAGGCTACATTCTGTAAATATATGTTGAATGTACTATTTCTAAATAAAAAATAAAATGTAAAACCAAAGCCAAAAGTAGCAATACACATAGTAAAAGTCAGACTTCCCCACAGGACTGGCATTTTGTGCTGTCCTTGTGCTTTTTCAAGAACAGTGCAAAATATCTGTGCTGTGGGAAGGCCTGTTTTTCACTATTGCTACTTTTGGCTTTAGTTTAACCATTTTTTTTTTACTGTACAAATAAATTTTGTGATGGAAAATCTAAGAAATGCCTTCTGGAGTTTCTGCTGTCAGTAAAATATGAATCTTGTTTGTTTGCAAGATACAGTATGTGTAGAACAGAAACACAGAAGTTGACAGCAGATAAGGACCGCAAGGCCCATCCTGTCTGCTCGTTTCTTTTTCTACCTTATAAATGTGCCATCGGCCTTTGCTCTGTCAATGGCTTATCTATTCATACTCATCTGTATTGCTCCCTTATGCCTATCCAATGCCTGTTTGAAGCCCTGCACTCTACTCATATCCACCACTTCCTGATGTAGGCTGTTCCATGCATCAACCACCCTTTCTGTGAAAAATAACTTTCTCTCATTACCCCCAATCGGCCTCCTCTAATCTCATGCTATGTCCTCTTGTCCTGCTATATTTCTTATATTGAAACATGTTAGACTCTTTTCACTTTGTTTATGCCCTAAAGGAGTTTGAATGTTTGATCATATCACTCTCTCCCTCCTTTGCTCTATGGTATACATATTGAGCTCCGTGTAGTCTGTCCTCAGTTTTTTGATGCAGTCCCTGCACCATTTTGGTTGCTGTTCTCTGACTGCCTCAATTTGGTTAATGTCCTTGTGAAGGTATGGCCTCCAGTACTGCACACAGTACTTCAGTTGGAGCCTAATCAGTGTCTTATACAGGATTATTACCTCCCTCTTCCAACTTGTGATACCCCCTACAAGCACCCCAACATCCTCCCTAGCCTTACCAACTGCTTTAGTGGTCTGCTTGGATGATTTCAGGTTATCGGTGATGATGATGCCCAAGTCTCTTTCTTCCCTTTGATTGCCAGCAACTCCCCTGCCAGCCTATAGGTGGCTTCAGGGTTTTTCTTCCCTATGAGCATGATCGTGCACTTCTTTGCATTAAACCCCAGTTGCTGCTCTTCCATTCATTTTGCTAGTTTATCCAGATCTCTTCTCATTCTGCATACCCAACCTGGATCACCTAATCTGTTGCAGGTCTTGGTGTCATCTGCAAACAGACAAACCTTACCCACCAGTCCATCTGCAATGTCACTGATGAAGATATTGAAGAGGACTGGCCCCAGAACTGACCCCTGAGGTACCCACTTGTGGCTTGCATCTCTTCTGACTGTATACCATTTAACACCACTCTCTGTTTTCTGACCGTCAACCAGTTTGCCACCCAGTTGATCAACTTCTGACCCACCCTGACCCTACCCAGCTTATTAATCAATCTTCTATGTGGAACAGTTTCAAAAGCTTTGCTGAAGGCAAGGTAGGTGACATCAACTGCTCTCCCTTGGTCCACCACTCTGGTTACCCAGTCAAAGAAATCTATGAGATTAGTTTCACAGGACCTTCCTTTTGTGAACCCATGCTGTCTTGGATCCTGTGTGCCTATGGATTCCAGGTGTTGCACTATCCTTTTCTTAAGGAGTGCCTCCATAATCTTGCACATTACTGAGGTAAGACTGACTGGTCTGTAGTTCCCTGCCTCATCCCTGCTACCACTATTGTGGAGTGGGATCACATGAGCCCTTCTCCAGTCTTCTGGGACCTCTCCTGTGCTCAGAGACTCACTAAACAGTTCTAATAATGGCCCTGCTAGTTCCACCCTTAGCTTCTTTAGCATCCTGGGATGTATGCCATCAGGTCCCATTGCCTTGTCCACCCTGAGCTTATCAAGCTCTTGTAGGCCCCTTTCTTTTGTGAAGAGACTAATGCACACCTCCCTCCCTCTGTGTCCATGGTGCTGAGCTGTGGGCTCTGCCCTACCTCCTTTTCAGTAAATACTGAGCAGAAGTATCTATTTAGGATAGATGCTTTTACTTGGTCCTCCTCCTCCTCACATGCCCCGTTATCTCCTCTGATCTTAGCAATACCCCCTCTGGACTTTCTCCTTTCACTATTGAATCTATAGAAAGTCTTGTCACCTTCTTTTACTGTTCGTGCTAGTGTTTCCTCGGTTTGGCCTTTGCCTGCCTTACTGCCTTCCCTCCTTCCCTTGGAGAAGTTTGGTATGCCTCCATGACTTCATCCCGCTGTATTCCCTTATATTTCCTGAAGGCCAGCCTTTTGGCTCTGACCTTTTCGGCTACTGTTTTTGAGAACCAAAGTGGTTTCCTTCTTCTTTTGCACTTCCTTTTCTCTCTAACACAATGGGATGTTGCTTCAAGTATTGCATCCTTAATGCTTTCCCACTTTGTCTGCACCCCCTCACCTGTATTTCTTTTTGCCAGGGCTAACTTAACTCTGTTGGCCATCTTATCAAAGTCAGCTCCTCTGAAGTCCCATATTTTTGCCTTGGAATGGGATGACTTAGTTCTAGTGGTCAAATTGAACCATATCGTGTGATGGTCACTGGCCACCAGGTGACCTTCTACCTGGAGATCTGTGATCCTTTCCTGTTATTCAGTACTAGATCTTGGATAGCCCTGTCTCTTGTGGGTTGTTGTACCAACTGTTTAAGGCCCTCCTCCTGCAGGGAATCCACCAACTGTCTAGTTCTGGCAGATGTTCCTGCTGGTATTGACAAATCTGTATCTGGCATGTTGAAGTCTCCCATTATCAGAACCTCCCCTTTAGCTGTCATGATTTGTATATCTTCTAACAGTAATGTGTCTATGTCCTCCCTCTGGTCTGGGGGCCTGTAGACAACTCAAGTTAGTATGGCAGTCGCATTTCCTGTTTCCAGGGTGACCCACAGTTCTTCTGGCTCCTTATGTGTATTCTGAATTTCTGTAGCTTTGATATTTCATTGACATACAGGCCACCACCCCCTTTTGCACCTCGTCTCTTTTGAAGAGTAAATAGCCAGGTACTGAAGTCTTCCAAGTGTAGTTACTGGTAAACCACATTTCACAAATTGCTACTGTGTCCAGTTTAGCCTCTGTCATTATTGCCTGCAGGTCTGGGATCTTGTTTCCCAGACTGCGAGCACATGATTTTCCATTGGCCAGATTTTGGTGTGTTAGTTTTTGGGTGAGGTCTGGCATTTCCCATTTGTGTCATATGGGGAGCCAGACCTTTTTCGTTACCTGGTGATGCAAATGAACTGCAAACATGCTGAACTCCTGTTTGACCACTAACTGAGGGAGGAGGGGTGGTCTTCCCATTCGATGTATGGGGTGCTGCACCCCTCTCCCCATTTGCTAGTTAAAATATTCTGCAAAGACGTCAAACTTCTGCCCCAACTGACTCCCTCCTTAACCAGATACAGTCCATCAAATTTAAAGAACTTTTGCTCCCAAACTGATAGATTGCTCCCAAACCTGATAGATTTCTTTGACTGGGTGACCAAAGTAGTAGATCAGGGAGGGGCTGTGGACATGGCCTACCTAGACTTTAGCAAGGCATTTGACACAGTCCCACACAACAGATTAATATACAAGTTAGCCAGCCTGGGAGTGGGTCCCAAGATGACAGCCTGGGTAAAGAATTGTCTGGAGAATAGGACACAGAGAATAATAGTAAATGAAGTCCACTCTGAAGAAAGGGGGTTACTAGTGGAATTACCATGAGGTTCAGTATTAGGACCGGTCCTCTTCAATGTAGATTATAGCGACATTGCAGAGAACTGGAAGGAAAAAGTATGTCTCTTTGCAGATGACACAAGATCTGCAACAGAGTTGATGCACAAGGTGAGGTGGAAAGGATGAGAAGAGACTTGGTAAGGTTAGAGGAATGGTCAAATGTATGGCAGCTTAGATTCAATGCTAAGAAGTGCAAGGTAATGCACCTGGGAAACAAAAACCCTGGGGAAGAGTACACAATGGGGGGTGAGATACTAACAACAACAAAAATGGAAAGGGACCTGGGGGTAGTCATATCAGATGACCTAAAGGTGGGCAAATGTGAGAGGGCAGCAAGGAGGGCTGGGGGGATACTGGGATGCATAGGGAGAGGCATCACCAGTAGAAAACAGGAAGTTATTATCCCTCTGTACAGACAGTTGGTGAGACCCCATCTGGAGTACTGCATCCAGTTCTGGAGACCCAGTCTCTGCAAAGACATAGACAGGATGGAAGCTGTCCAGAGGAGGGCAACTAAAATGGTGCAGGGTCTGCACCGGAAGACATATGAAGAGAGACTTAAGGAGCTTAATATGTATAGCCTCGAGGAAAGGAGGGAGAAGGGGGACATGACAGAAACTTTCAAGTACCTCAAGGGAATCAACAAAGTCCAAGAGGGTAGCATCTTTCAAAAAAAAGGTGTGCAAGAACAAGGGGGCACAATTTGAAGATAGAAGGGGGGTGGCTCTGAGGTAATTTAAGGAAGCATTTTTTCACAGAGAGGGTTGTGGATGCATGGAATGGCCTTCTGGAGGAGGTTGTAGAGTCAAAAACAGTGGTGGAATTCAAGCATGCATGGGACAGTCATAAGGCAATTCTAGGGATGGGGGTAGGAAGAAGTAGGCTGCTGGTTAACTAGCATCTGCAGCTTATCCATTAGGTAGGGAAATGGGCAGACTGGGTGGGCCAAGCGGTCCTTATCTGCTGTCAAAATCTATGTTTCTATGTAAAACTGTTGCCAGTTCCCTACAAATTTGTGTCCATGCAGAATATATTTCTGTATATATATCAAATATATTTTGCAAATGCTTGCTATGGTACTGTGTACAGATCTGCATAACTAATTTGCACATTTCAGAAGTACAGTTTATTGACCAAAAGCATGGCAATTTCTGTTTTTAAAATAGTTTTGAATTGACAGCATTAGCTTACAAACCAGAGAAATGTGAAGAGGGAAAAATAAGTACATGTTGGAACTCACCCCAACATAAAAATGAACCAAACAGAGGTGGTATAAATACCAATATATGTCTCACAAAATAGTGAGATTAAGAGGTAAGTTCTATGTGTGAGTATAAATGTGTAATCTATAGTAATGGTGCATTATTAGATAAGTGTTCTATACTGCACTGTATGGTTGCTAAGAAGAAAAATTCCAAATACACAGTCGTGGTATACAACATCAAGATTAATCTCTTGTTTGGGTATTTGAAGATATTTTTTACAATGCATATATTTAAAAAACTATTTTAGAAATATGTCAACTATATAAAAAGTATAGCTATTAAATATTTAAAATATATACTCAGATATATAAAATATATATCATGTACCTATTTCAATAATATGCTCACCCACAAAGCACATGACATACACAAGGAACATCATGACTACAAGCTTACCCACACAAATATCATGTGCACAAGGCACGTCATGATTACCTGTATGCTCTGCCATGTGGAAGACACACACACACATAGAATTGGGGGGGGGGCACATTATATATAGAGCTAGGGATACACACCAGCAGCGGCTCTATCCACAAATGGTTAAATGGTTACTGGGGCACAGCTGGGGCACAACAGATGGCAGCCAGGGCACTGATATATTGTAACTATGGGGAAAGCTCTGCACCATAAGGGGCACCAACTGGGGCACAGCATTTTTTTACCGGGGCACGTGCCCTGGCGGGCCCTGGTGTAGAGCTGCCACTGATACACACACATAGCTAGGGAAAATCTATATAAGATTAGTATAGGTTTACATACACATAAGGCTAGGTGATTCTTTATTCTTGCATAGAACCTAGGTACAAGCTATGAAACTGCACTGCTTCTTAAGCATAACCTTTACCCTACATATGATCCTGTAGGCTAGAGACCAAAACACCATGAATGATATGCTAGGCTAGAACTGCGCTGCTATTTTGCTACGATAATGTCAGAAACGTTATGATTTATTTTCTCAGGAGTGCCCTCTGCAGCTAAAGTGTCATGTGCTAACACAGCTGTATTTATATAAATGGACCTTTCAGAAAACATGATGATACATTACAAAATGTTTCATCCATAAGAACACATCATTGACATAAACATATTCTTTTGACTAAAATGATACACTTTGTAGCATTCTAAAGGCAACTGAGATATTACTCTGCCCCCAAGTTGACCAGTAGAAGTAATAGTAAGTGAGATCATCACATACGTGAGCTGGTTATCTATCACTATATCTATCACCAGACTAAGATCTTATCAGGGTATAAAACCCCTTTTACCGTGACCTCTCTCCAAGGAAATCACTGGCAGACCCTGCATGACACTGCAGTGTTCGAGAGAACCAGACTCCCGGGTACGTATGTTACATAACTAGTATGTGATGTATAATGACTGTTCTATAAGCAAGCTAATAATGTAATAAAAAGAACCTTATGTTGCTTTTATGACTGCTTCTGTTTCTTATTATTAGCCTTTCTCAGTCCTAAAACCTGTAAGAGGGGTATTGTATGTTTTGTTTTAGTGTAGTAATCTCCTGACGTTCCCCAAAGGGTTATGTTTCCCTGCAGGTAATTAAGGGTTTGTTAGATCATAATAACAAAGTCAGAGGGTGTCCAACAGAGCCCAGCAAAATACCCAACATATTTGGCGATGTGACTCAGGACTAGAACAGGATTTAGAGGCAGAAGCAGTTTCTCCTACAGTTATGCAAACTGTTCAAAAACAGAGTAAGGGGTTGATCGATACACTTTTTATGTCTATTGGTGAGCAGGATATGGAAGGTGCTCTCGAAATGGCCATTAAAAATAGACCAGCTAGTAATTTAGAGCTTAGACTAGGTATTTCTAACCTTTTGACTTTGTATGGAAAATGGGGTGTTTTTGCTTCCAATGGCCCAGATATTCAAAAGAGTTGAGCGATGCACAATAGGGTTGTGCCTGCGCAAGTCCAAAATTGCACCATTCTGTGATATTCAGCAGGAGGCAGTTGCACCCCCAAAATCATGCTGAGCAACAGTGCAATGATAATGAAGGCATGCGCAACTGAAGGGGGAGGAACCATGCATAAATGGCGCAGTGCGATATTCAACAACTTGCGCCATTCGCAATAGGGGAGCAAGCGGAAGTTGCGCCATAGTGGAAATTAGCCAAAATAAAAAGGAGCAAGGGAGAGGTGCAAGAACGCTACAGGGAAGCCACATGAGGCAGAAGCATAGGCAGATAGACAGGGCAGGAGGCACAAAGAGAGCAGGCCAGGGAAGGCACTCTGAACAGCCAGGCACAGGAAGGTGTGGGGAGCTACACAGCACAGAGGCCAGCACAGGCAGGTGTACCCGTGCAGGGGAAGTAGCAGCCAGGACAGCAGGGGAATACAGCAACAGCTGCCAGGGGTGAACACAAGCCAGGGACATGGCCAGTGCTACCTTCAAATGGAGGCTGTTATGAGGGGGTGAGAAGGCGGTGGCAGGGGGCATGGCCGTGGAAGGGCCGTCGGCATGCCCCCAACAGGCAGTACCGAGCCCGCACCAGCTTTGAGCTGTACACTGATACTGAGATTGTGGGCTGGTACCACCTGAATAGGGCAATTCTGAGGCGGCTTTGTGAGCTGTGCAGTGATGTGATGCAGGCACCTACACAACCGAGTCATGCCCTGTCAGTGGAGACTAAGGTAACAGCCTGCATGTGCTTGCTCACCACGGGTACCTTCCAGAGACCAACTGGGGACACCACAGGCATAACCCAGTCGGCCACATCACGCCACCTCACCCAATTCCTCAGTGCACTGCTGCCACATGCTGCGGAGTACATCCATTTCCCCAGCACAGTGGCGGAGCAATCAGCAAACATACACGAGTTCCACAGGGTAGCACATATGCCTGGCATGCGAGGGGCAATAGACTGCACCCATGTGGCCATACGCACACCACTTGGCCCGAAGGGGGCCGCATACATCAATTGCAAGGGCTATGCCAAGTGGTGTGCGATGCCAGTGGGTGCATAATCAATGTCTGTGCCACGCACCCTGGGGGAGCACACGATTCTTTCATCTGGCACCAGTTGGCACTGTGCCACAGATTCGAGAGTGGGGACATCCCTACTGGACATCTAGTGGGTGAGTATGCAAACCACATGGACAATCATAGGGCCTGGGGGCAGGGCGACGCTGATCACAAAACTAACCTCCGCCTCTACACACAGGTGACAGTGGATACCCTCCGTCCCTGGCTGCTCACACCCTACTGGCGGCCCATGACCCCATCGCAGCAATGCTACAATGAGGCACATGCCACCACACGTAATGTCATTGAGTGGGTGTTCGGGATGCTGAAGGCACATTTCCATTGCCTGGACACCTCTGGCAGTGCCCTATAGTACAGCCCCTTAAAGGCCTGTGGGCTATTCCTGGCCTGTTGCATCCTGCACAACATGGCCAATGAATGTGGGATAGCCATACAGGTTGAAGATGGGGACAGCGATGGAGACGATGGGGACACTGGTGATGATGGTGACAGGCAACCCCCCCTTGGGTGACCGGACCCCTGACTGCTCTGGCTGGCACAGCTGCACCTGGACACCATCACAGAGAAGCACTTCAGCCAACCCAGGTAAGTCATGGGGCCATGTGCAACCACCAGTGGCTAAGGCATAACCCACAAACACACATGGACACAGGGGTGCATGCCATCAAAGGAAGTGGCAGGGCACAGAAGCACACACACAACCAGGGAAGGTGAGGATTAACATGCCATGTGGACACACACACACACACACACACACACACATACACAACACAACAAATGTGCACAGAGGGCAGGAGGCACACCGACCCAGAACACCAACCCTAGCAACACACATGTCCACAGGCCACCACGCCCACTGCCTGTCTATGTGCATGTGTCAGATGCTGAGCACCATTGCACATTGGTGTACAGCGCAATGCAGATATCATCATGCACATGCAACTGCGGACAGCAGCCGGGAGGGTGTGCAGGTGGACTGTGTGTCCACATGCAAGGCCGGGTACCCACCCGTGCACTGCCTACTGAAACACAAAATTCACACAGGGCAGAACCAGACAGTAGCCATGCTGGAAGACAGGTCAGTCCACGACACAGTGCCCGGCCACCACAGATGCATGAGCAGCCCGCTGAGGCCTGCCAGCACTGACAGACTGACCACTGGCCTCATGGGGTGGCACTAATGGTTCCCCAGGGGTCCACTGTGTGAACACAACCGTGCTTCGCACAGGGTCTGCAGCACACCAAACATGCCTGCACCAGGAGTGCTCGGGATGCCCATAGCTGAACCCGGCATCGACAGGGTGGGAGTCGCATGATGCCGGGAATGGGGGGTGGATAGTGCACTGCGTGGTGTCCAAGATGCATGGGCACCTGACTGTGTGGCCATGACAGCAGTGAATGCCTGTGCATGCCTGTCAATGGCAGTGGTCACATCCTCCCGTAAATGGTCCATCCCTGCCAGGATTAGTGCAGTGTCCCTGCTGCGATGCTCCTCTGCCCACTCCGGAGCCACACACAGTGCATCCATGGATGTTACAAGCCGCATCTGCTGCTGGACCAATGCTTGCAGTAGGCGGGTGTGCTTGTCCAAGAGGTCACCAGCCTCCTTGGCATCCTGTCCCTCAGGGTGTGCATGGCCCTGATGATCAGCACCCCTTGAGGTTGGGTGCTGCGCACCAGGTCCAGGTCTGAGCATGTCCACAGGTAGTGCACAGATGCCATGGCTGAACCATGTACCACCAAGCCTATTGCATGACTGCTGATGCTGCCCTTCTGGCTGCCGCTCCCCAGGGCTCAGTGGTGCCACCGCAGTGGCCGCAACAGTCCCATTGTTCTGAACAGATGCTAGTGCTGCCCCACTGGTGCTGACATGCACAGGCTGGGACTGTGCTGACACTCAGGCCTCCACAGCAGCACCACCCACAGCCATGGGCACGAATTGCTCTGCTGTGTGGCCATCCCATGGCACACACGTGTCACTGCCCATAACGGTAGTGTCATCATCACCAGAGATGGACTCTGCTCCTGCCACAGTAACAGCATGCTGGTGTCCGTGGATGCTAGCATGCTGGGACACAGGCAGGGCTTCCTCCATACCTGTTACAATGCCCCACTGTCACAATGCTCCACGTATACCTGTGGGGGTTGATGGTCCCTACTCCAACTCCAGCTGACTGTCCGCAGTGGACAGGCCCACCACCACTGACCCATGCAGATGCTCAGGATCTGTAAGGGAAAGCAAAGTCGCGTTACTGCGTGTGACCTACCCTGCCCCCCATAGACAGACCATGACTTACCATGCAGTGATGGGCCACCACCCGACTGGAAGCCACCACCCGGAACACCCTCAATGGCACTGCACTGCATGTTTCCAGCAAGCCTCTCCTCCTGTGTGGTCAGCTGTACCACCTCCGGCTGTCCCCCACCTATTGCAGCACGTGCTGCCCTGATGGCAGCCACCTTCTCCTTTACCCTCCTCCTGTCTGTGCCCATATTTTTCATACACTCCTGCATGGAGCACTGGTGGCTGCCATGCAGGTTCACAGCATGTGCAACCTCCTCCCATGCAGCAGCATAGGCTTGAGGTGTTCCCTGCCGTCCACTGAAGTGGCACCTGATCCAGGTAGGCCTCGAACAGTGCCTCAGTTCGGCCTTTGTAAAGTTAGGCCTTCTCCTCCTCCCACCACTGTGTTCCTCCTCCCAACAACCTGCTCGGTCATTATGTAGCCTGTAAGAATGGCAGTTGTTACCTGTGACTGTGCAGTCCCATGCATGTCCCTGAATCCACAGTCCACACTCCCAAACAGCATGCAACTCACCAATAGACTGCAGTAACCGACTGGCCACTGCAGCACAGTGTCACACTTTATAGTGTAACCTATGCAAATGAGGCGAGAGCAACTTTAAGTAGATGCAAATTGCAGTGCTTCACCATTAAACGGCTGATTAGATGATTTGCATATGACGGCTGAATATCGTGCTGTTGCACTTTGCACAATTGTGTTGAATGTGCTGAGCCAATGGTGCAGTTCTGTGACATGCATGGTACACACCTCACTGCGCATGCCCGGGTTGCTGACGCAGGCGTCTGCCACTCTGATGATGTGCTGTGCATGGTAGGCAATGCAGAGCATGGCCACCATTGTGCCAGTGGTGCTATATCGATGGTCACTACATGGTGCTGTGGCACTGGGCCATCATAGGTGCAATGTGCCAACTGCATGGCAGGCCGCTATGGCACTGGCACACAAGCAGCCAATCGCACAACACATATTGTGTTCCAATGGCACTGTGCATGGCCATCAGCCAGAGACCCTTGACCCTGTGCCCGACCTTTGCCCCAGGCGCCATGCATCAGGCATGGGCTCCTCTATCGTGCTGTTCGGTAACAGCGTGATAGGGAATAATAGCGCTGCACCGTGCAGCATCTGCACATGGGAGCCTCGCTGCAGAGCGCCATATTGCCAACTAGTAGTGAGAGAATGGCACACAGATGGGCGCAAGTGGTCTGTAATAGAACTTGCTAATCTAGTGGCAATTGTGGGCCACACCATGGGCATCTCTTTGGGGAGATGCCCCTGGACAGGGCCAGGACCCAGGTGTGGCAGGAGGTGGCCATTGCCCTGAAAAAGGCCACTGGATGGGGGAGGAGTGCAGAGCAGTGCAGGCACTGATACAGGGACCTGTGGAGGAGGGAGCCGGAGCTACTGGCACGACTGTGAGCATGTGCCAGGAGGGGCATGGTGCCACGGCCAGGTAGGGGTTCCATCAACACACTTTTATCGTTCATATGGGTAACAGTGTTGTATGTGTCCAGCACATAGGGGAGGGACCATCTGGGGTTGGCTGTGGTGGTGTTCACAGGGTGTGGAGTGGGTGGGTCTGGCTGGGTGGGAGGGCACACACCTGGGGACAGGGGGACTTTGCTTTGGGATTGTACTGATGTTCCTCTCTCCTTGTTTGCCCCACAGACCCAGAAGAATGCTGCCATACGAGGGAGGAGTGGTGGAGGGAGGAAGATGGTGCAGCCAGGCGGGGAGAGGGCCATCACCACCCACCTGACTGACCCAATGATGGTGAGTTCCATACATCCATGATTACTACTGCATGCTGCGTGACAGGGTGGGCAGCAGGGCATGGGCACCATACATCGACACCACTGCCATGCACGCAACTTGTTACAGTCAACACTGTCCAGTGGCAATGCATGTCTGGGAGTGCATCAATGGTGGTCCATGCGTGCACCAGGTACATGGTTGTGCCACTGCCTTTGCACCACATAGCCATGTCACTAAACAGCCGCGGTGGTGCTGTGCGTGATTTGGCCAGTGGGTGTGTGCAGCGTTCTGCATGGCTGTATGCACCTGGGTGGGCAGGTCATGTGGATGTGATCACTGCGGGTGGTCACACACCATCACAGTGGTATGTCCCATGGCTGTATGCCATGCACAGTGGGCAGGCTTTATGGGGTTGTGCATTCACACCTATTGACTGTGCTCCCTTGTCCTAGGTACCTGCCATCTATGTGAGATACAGGAGGCACTGTGGGAGATCTTGGTGTTCACACGGGTGTCACTGGACATCCTCATGACGGGTTGGATGAGACCGGAGTTCTGAGGAGACACAGGACCGGAGGAGCCAGAGCAGGGAGAGGCACCCCACTGATGATGGATGGCTCACAGATTCCCCTACCCCTGGACCCACCCTCACACCCTCCTTCCCTGTCCCATTTGTCCACCCTGCCTCTACCTACCCCCACCTTGTTTGTGGCCCCCACAACCTTGTATATAGTTCCAATGTTTTATTGTATATAGTTTGTATTATTGTAAATAGTTGATCATTATATATTTTTTCAATAGATTTAATTTTGATATGAATACTGTTGTGGTCTCTGATTTGCAGTGGACTATAGGTGCTCAGCTGCAGTGGTGTGCATGGCATCAGGGGTGGTGCAGTCATGGGTGTCTGTGTGTGTCAGTGTGGAGGTGACTATGGTGTGGGGGTAGCTATCAGTCAGTGTCTGTGGTGTGTGTGTTGTTCCCTGTGCTCTGGCTGACTGTGCGCAGTGGGCCATGGTGCATGCACTGAGTCCATGGCACACCCATTGGCCCATCCATGGCCTGTGCAGCTGACACACAAGCATGTCTGTGACCCGCACAGTCCGCTGGCATGTCAGTGGTGGCAGTCGCTGCAGGGAAGCCACTGTACCTGTCACTTTGCTGGGTTGCCTCCTGTCACCGGTGTGGTGCATGCCTGGCTTGGGTGGCACTGTGGGCACCACAGTCATTGTCCCACCTCCATGCTGTGCCTTGTGTGTGTTGCAGGGGATGTGCCCCACTGTCTGTGATTTGTGCTCCGGGCGACTGCTGGTGGTGGTGTACGAGTCCATAGTGCCTGTGCAGGGTGGCTGGCACTCCAGTGCCATGGAGGACTGTGGGTTGTGTGTACATAGTTTACATGGGCCCACAATGGGGCCTTGGTTGCCTCACCACTGCGTCCCTGTGTTGTTGTGCCCTTGGGTATGGGTGGGTGTCTGTCCATACACTGTGTGGCATCCGGTGTGGTGCATGCCTCCATGCATCACTGTGGGTGGCTGTGCTGGCTGTTGTGGCCAGTGGTGGGTTGGGGTGTGTCACTGGACTGCTGTGCAGGGTGCTGTACCACTGGTGGTGGTGTCAAGGGCACACCCTGTCCCGCGTGGGGTACCTCTTGTGCCGACGCATGGTTGGTCTCTCAGCAGTACCTAGGGGGGACTGTGCATGGTGGCACTGTGTCTGCCATTGTTACATTGCTGTGTGCTGCTACCCGCTGATGGGTGCTCATGGTGGGGCTGGTTTGCATGGTTATGTGGTGCACAGGGTTGCAGTGTCACAGTAGGGGTGGTGGCATGCATGGGGTTTCCTGCAGTGGCAGTCACTGCTCATTGGGGTGTCTGGTCACAGTGCAGGGTGTGCTCTGCATTGGAGGGATGGTGTGGCACAGGGTGGTCAGCCCTCCTTGTGTGCCAGTCACTGCTTGCTGGTAGGTGTGTTGGGTACGTGGCCTGACTGTGGGTTGTTTTCTTGTCTCCATGGGCCAGTGGTTATTCCAGCCCTCCCCCAGTTGTACAGTGCATTGGGTGTGGGGGGACGATGTCTGTTCTGCTGTGTGTTCCTGTGCCCATCTGTGGCATGGGTGGTGGGCCACTACCTCTCCGGTTATGCAGTTACAGTGCTCTGCTGCTGGGGGGCATTCCTGATTGCGCAATGGTGCCTCTGAACTGCTCAGCTGCACATCCCTTGTTGTGCTATGGCGCATCAGATCTGCTCAGCTTCCCCTCCCTAGTTGCGCTATGGCACAGGTGGTGTGATTTTCAGTCGTCAGCTGTAGGCACAGTTTGGCCTGCTCCATTTTTGAATATCACCTCTCTTGCGCATGGGCGCAATAGACTTGCACTTGCTCCTGCTACCTTTTGGGCACAGTTTGAATATCTGGGCCAATGCCTATTCACACTGTGTTCCAATACAGTGCCTGTGCGCACTTTATTCAGATACTAAACATGTGGGCTGCTATGCATGAAGGTGCAGAAAAGGCGTGGAAATCAGGGGATATGTGACGCATGGCTGTGCACCATGCAGGGCCACCACAACATGCAGCATGCACAAAGAGAAACACGTCCCACACAGAGGCAGTTGGTGGCACCGCAGAAGGCATGGAGGCAGATACAATCACAGTGGTGAGCATCCATGGGGTGGACACATCTTCAGGTAGGTACAGAACAGATACACTGCACACCCGTGCACAGGACTGCCAGACCTGCTGATGCCTAACGAGCCCCCTATGTGCCAACAGAGCCAGCCAGGGATGGTGGACATGGAGGTGATCAGCTACCATGGACAACACACACTGTGGACACATGGTGTGGCCATCCAATGGAGGACAACACCACAGGTAAGCCAGGGTGGGCACAGTCGGGGACACAGGCCACATGGTATGGGCAATGCAGGTAACACAGTCTAATAGCTACATCCCACAGGGATAAACAAGCCACAGAGCCCATGCCACCAGACACGAGGCATGCAGAGCAGCCACACATCAATGGACACACAAGAGCCATGGCCAACTGGCCAACAGAGTGCATGTGGGTGGTGCTGTGGCATGGGAGTGCACACTGTGGGCAGTGCAGACTCCGACAGTAGGGATGAGGCACGTCCACCCGGATGACAGGACATAGTCACGTGGCAAGGGCCATGGTGACATGTGCCATGGTGATTGGTGACCAACAGTACCATGAGATGTGGCAGCTGGAGCAGGACCAGCCAGAGGCACAACAGCAACATATGGAGGCACTGGTGGTTCTCACTGGCTCCGTCACCACTATGGGGTGTAACATAGCATACATCGCAGTGTCGCACGAGTGTCTAGAGACCACCATCATGGGCACAGGGCTGCTACCATGGGCATCCAATAGAGGGTCGTGACAGGGTGTGACAGCACCGACCATGGGGCAACGGACACCGTGATATGCACACAGGTGGACTGGGCCATGGGCACAGGGGGGTGGGAATGGCATGACGTGGAGCTGCCAGGCATGTGTGGTGACACAGACAAGTCTGCGCGGGCACCAGGTGATGCCCTGCCAGAGATGGACATGGGGGTAGTCAGCCAGGAGATGGCCAGGGAGGTGTGATGGACATGGAGAGTGGCACCAAGCAGGATGCCATGCCCACTGCCATTTTGAAGGATGTACCATGGCACAGGGACTGTGGTGGCAGGGCACTGGGGCATGCATGCAGGTGGGAGACATGGGCAGTGGGCCACACCATATGGCACACCATGGCAGTGAGATGCCATACCCGTGGTGCCCAGCAGGGACATGGAAGTGGCATGGCAGGGGAGCACACAGAGGTGGGCGCTATGCATCCATGCACATGCACACACACTGGCATGGTACACAGGTGCGGAGCAGCACATGATGATGGTGGCACCATATGCAGCATGCACACGGACATGCGATGGAGGACCCCTGTCCAGTTGGCTACCATGCTGTGGTACAGGGCTTGATCAGCGGCCCTGGGGCCCTGCCACCAGATGACAGCCACACCGCCCAGCACCACATTCATGCACCATGGGTATGCTGGGGCCAATGTACACCCTCAGGCCAGCCTCATCACTGGGTACGCAATGGTCACAGTGGCAACACCACGCGAGCTGGCATGTGCCGCACCATAATGGACACTGGACTGTCGTAGTCGCATGGGTATGGGGCCATGCCTAGCAGTGGAATGTGCCATTGACGACCACTGCACAGCCTGCTGCTCCTGGATGCGCACCGCCCATCAGCAAGGTGCTCTGGTGGCATGTCGGGGCCTCATAGTCTGGCATCATGGTACCCCCAGTATGGTCCAGGCACCTGAATCGCATCCAGGATGTGGGCATCGTGGCATGATAGGTGCCCACCTCTCACCTAGGGTTGCCAGATGTCCTCATTTACGGGCTGATTCCTGTTTCACAGCTGCCAGTTGGTTATCTTGTACCTTCTCTATCCAGTTCCTAGACTTGTTTCGCCTGTAATATCACCTGTCCAGGTCCACCTTGTACATGGGCTGTGTCGGCTGTGGGGACCAGGGACCTCTGTACCCAGGGTCTGGCACCAGGGCTCACTGGGGATGACCATATGTGGCCAGGGTACAGGCATGCCACTCGAGTGCCCAGAAGTGCTGTGTGAATGCTGCAAGTCTTGGTAGGCCATGGGTCCCTGTTCTGGGATGGGGCTGTGTCCTGTCAGCGGGCTTCTGCAGAGGCTTCCCTGGCACTCCGGGGCTGTAGTAGGATTTGGGTGGGTGGCCTACTTTGGGCTGTCACAGTGCACCATCATAGCTGGTAGGTGCTGCTGGGGTGCTGGCTGCCGCATGGGCTGCATGGAGTTGGGACTCATGGTATCTCCGCATTGAGCCCGGGGGGGGGCTTCAGTTTTGCAGGTTGGGTGCGTGTCTTACCTGATGTACTTGGTACTTACTGTCTGCTTCTCTCCACAGCTCTATCAGGCACCCATCTGGTGCCTTGTGCTATGGCATGTGGAGTGGCCTGTGCCAGTGACGGAGGACATCGCCAGCAGCAGCAGCGAGGTGGAGGACTGAACAGAGCTGACAGCACCGACTCAGAGTGTGCAGCATGCCATGTGAGGGGATGCATGGGCCAGGATGTCTGCCTGTGCTACAGCAGTGGACTGTGGGCAGCTTTTGGAGGGGTTGTGGGGTACAGTGCTGTCCTGCTGTACTTGTCTGTTTAATAAACATTTGCCCTGACAACACTGTCTTTTCCGTATGTGTGTGTGAGTGTGTGGGCATGCCTTGTTCGACCATGGAGCCATTGGTGTTTTCCCTCCCTGTTTCTGGTGCTGGGGAGGGCTACAGTGAGGTTTGGTCACTGCATCATTGTGGGTCATTGGCTGGGCTCGCCTGCTGGGCATCTGGCTCTGCCATGTGTGGGGTACTGTGTTGGCCTGCAGGGCACACTGTGGGGGCATGCCTCTCCTAGCCTTGCTTGTAGCTTGGTCTCCCTGTGCCATGTACTACCCCTGCTGGTCATCATGGGCCCAGGGCCTGGTGGCGGCATGTCACGGCCACTGCCCAGCCACACCATGGGTGTGTGGGAGCTTGTCCACTGCAGTGGCATCCAATGTCATACCTGTTGTCCATACCACTGGTGTGTGCCGCATGGGTGCTGTTGCTGGTGGCCTCTGGGGCTCATGTGGTTGCCCACTGTGTGCACTCTGGTGCCATGCTGGCATGCGGCATCTGGGTGCTTATGGCATGGCTTGTGGGTGCTGCTCCCTGGCGGCCCGCCTCCCACTCTGTCAAGCCTCTGCACCCTTCTGTGTTCCCCTACTGTGGGTGTTTGCTGCTGTTGGTGCTCCTGCTGCTTGCATGGCCTGCACACCTGTTTATGGCTGTCCCTGGCCACACATTGCTCTGCATTCTGTGCAGCATGTGTGTACGCATGTTCTGCATGTTCATTCATGAGCTGTACACTTCACTGTGTAGCTGGCATGCGGTTCCTCCAATGCATAGCCAATGCAAATGCAGGCTGCGTAGCTCCACGCTGCCATGCTGCGCGGCCCCTTCCATGCACGTCATGCATGTCGCTCCTGGCTTGGGCGCATGATTACTTCCCTGCTTGCTGTGCCCATGGGCTGTGCACATTGCATAGCCATCATGCATAGCAGCCATGATGAGGAAAAAAACAGGATCATAGGGCGTTAGTTGTTTCAACACTGTGTTCCAAAATTCATGCACTAGAGACTGAGAATTTATCATTGAAGCAAGATTGTAGCAAAGCAACCGGAGAGATATGTAAAAATGTAGAATTCTGTGGGAAAAAGAGCAAAAAAATTTTGCACT
This sequence comes from Neoceratodus forsteri, assembly GCA_016271365.2. Classification (NCBI taxonomy): domain Eukaryota; kingdom Metazoa; phylum Chordata; order Ceratodontiformes; family Ceratodontidae; genus Neoceratodus; species Neoceratodus forsteri. The sequence goes on along the minus strand of CM028132.1, from coordinate 637,992,307 downwards.
CCTTGAGAGTCATGCTTAAAGCTTTTTTGTATGTATCCCTCATTGATCCTGCCTCATCAGAAGATGACAAAACAATCTATGATGAGTCCAATGGCCAGCCCACTTGGGGTGTCGGAAACCCCAGGTGTGATGTCAGAAAGGGAAAGGGAACTCCAATCCCTCCAGAGCGCATGAGTTCTGGTAGACCTCCACCCCAGCCCAGTTACCAACAAGCCCCCACCCCAGAACAAACTGTAAAGGAAAGATTATGTTAGTAAACAGCAAACTAGCCACGTAAAATATAGAATACATTTGAAAAGGGTTATGTAAATGCTTTGCCGTATGTGCTGTTTATCAATCTTAAAATGTTTAGAATGTACTATGCCACATAATTTCTCACATAACTGTCCTATGCAATTTTCAGAGCTAAACTGTTCTCTCTCTCTCTCAGGACTTCTGAACACTCACTCTTAAAAGTATATTAAAAATCAGAAAAAGAGGCCTTCAATTACTTTAAATAACTAAATCTTAAAATTGGAACGATGGCAAACTCAACATACAAAGGGAAGAGCTCTCAGGCAGTGAAAATAAAAGCTATGATGAGCACAGATAAAGAGCAGGGCCCACTGCTAAACTCCCGACCAACCTCCCCAGTGGTGAGCATTGCGGACTCAGAAGAAAGCCTAGAAATACTGGACCCACATGCAGTTATGGCTAAGCTCGATGGCATAATTAAAACCTTACATCGAGTGGAGTCCTCAGTGGCAGATGTTAGAGCGGATCTCCGTAAAATTGATAAAAGGACCACTGCTGCTGAGCAGATTATAGGCTCCCTGGCAGACTCATCAGGACAGCAAGACCGTGCCATTCTCTACCTGCTAACACGGGAACGTGAATTGCATGCAAAGTTAGATGATCAAGAGACTAGAGCAAGGCGCAACAACTTCAGAATTTATGGCGACTGGAGGGATATGGAAGCTTTTGTTACAGTGGAAGACTTTATACAGCATATCTCGAGTCGGTGTTAAAGATGGAATCATCTAAGTCCCTGATCGTGAGAGAGCTCATAGATCACTTCTTCCAAGACCCAAGGAGCAAAGTGCTAAACTCGCTCTATAATTATCAAAATGCTTAATTACAATGACTGTCAACTTATCCTCCAGACGGCTTGGAAAAATAAAGAGATCCAGATAGACGCACGTAAATCTTTTTGATAAAGACTTTTCTGACTACCTGAACAGTAAAAGAAAGCAGGTTAAGGAGGTGATACGATTGGCAAAGGAACAAAATGTAAAAATACAGTTGCAGTATCCAGCACGACTAAACTTTTCACCTAAGAAGGTTCATGTCTTTTTGAATCCCTGTTAGAGGCCTCCTCGACTCACGAGGCCTAGGGATCCTGGTTCCAGATATGCAAGTGGAAGCACTGGAGAGACATTACAAAGGTGGCTTGGTACAGAGTGGGAAGACCGAGACGAATCTGCAGACAGCGATCTCCTGGCCATCACATCTTGAAGCTGACTTGAGACATACTGGACAGAGAAACAAAGATTTCAGAGGGGTAGTAAAACCATCAACAATTACCTCCTTTACTGGACCCTGAAAACTAAAATGACAGGTGGTCTAGTATCTTGAAAAACATGCAGCAAACTCAGTCGCCATGAAGAACCTTCTGTAGGGACAATTCAAAGGACAAATGCATTTCAATAAAAAGTAGTAGGACTCGGGGGGACAGGAGGGACTAGGATGAGGGTCTGGAGATGGGGTTAGATATGGTGGGACAGGTCAACTCATTGGGTGACAACTTTTCCTCTGTTCCCCGATGTCGTATGATATTTGAAAACTGGGGACTGAAGAAAACGATACAATGATTGATGATGAAGTAAAATGTTTAAGTGATCCCTCTGAAATGCATAAAGTCCAAATTAAATATAGTGGCCAAATAAAAGAGTGGGGTTCTTAAGTCCTTAGACTGCAGCCACAGAGCCCACTATCATCTTAAGGGCCAATTTCTACCACATGAAAATTGGTAATGTAAACACTATCCTGACTTTTTAAAGTCAGACCTGTTAACACCAGCAGGTATAATAGCGTGATCGTTATTAAATCCGTTTGTTCTTTAAAGGAAATTTTCATTGCCTTGAAAAGTAATAACCCCTCTTTTTTCTTTTGGTCTTCTCCTCTTTCTGGATACTTTGAAATAATCAGAGGGGATATTAACAGAGCGAAGAGAGTAGATACCTGCGTTGATGCGTGACTCTCATTTCACTGACTCTCAGATCTCTGTTTTCCCATTTTTCCTATCCACTTATTCCTAATCCCGCCCATTAGTAAATTATTTTTCTCCCTAACGCTTCTCCCCTTTTTTTCTCCCTTCTTTTTTTTTTCGCTTTGGATTCCAGATTCTGAAAAAATAACCACAGTAGTGTGTTAAAACTAATGGGAAAATCAGTTAAAAAATTAATGTTAAGGATGTTGGCACCTGTTGTGCCGGTTGTTTTTAATGAAGGGCAGAGCTTAGTAATGAATTACTACTTGAGGCCAAGAAGAAAAAAAGGAGTAGATATTACTTTGGTATGCACTAACCTAGAACTGATTCTGACAGTAATAGATGTAACAGAGACAGTGCGCAGGCAGAGCATCTCTGATTTAAGATATGAGTCATATTAAAATAGTTTCACTTAACGTGCAAGGCATTAACTCGCCTGCAAAATGAACTAAGATCCTTCATTACCTTAAGAGCCTTAACGCAGACATTTGTTTTTTGCAGGAGACTAGACTGTCTCAGTTGGAAAATCAGAAATTAGTGAGATCCTGGGTAGGGACAGCAGTGGGGTCTCACCCACAACATAAGAAGGCAGGTACTGTGATTCTCCTTAAAACAAATATACCCTGACCATCATTGGGAGGACTATATTCAAGATGGTAGATATATATCCATTACAGGGCAAATATTTTCCCAAAAATACATTTGATCAATGTATATGGTCCAAATAAGGACGATCAATCCTTTACAGAAAGATTTTCAGAAAATCTCAGGGCTGGGAGGGAATGATAGTGATGGGTGAGGATTTCAACAGTGTGATTTCCCCATTGAGGGATAGGTCTTCTCAGATCTCATCTACCAATAAAAACATGAGTAGAATGGTTAGGGACGAACATGCAGGAACTAGCCTAATTGATATTTGGAGGAGCATAATCCAACAAGTAGGGACTATACATTTTATTCCCATTCTAAGAAATCCTACTCGAGAATAGACTACTTCTTATGCAGTCGGGCAGATATATTCAAGGTCAGAAACTGTGATATAATGCCTAAGTTAATATCAGACCATGCAGCAGTGGCTTTAGAACTGCAGTTGGGGGACTGGCAGAAGGAAACTGTGTGGATAATGAACACCTCACTCTTGGGTAAAAAAGACTTTGTTGATATGATAGAATCTGCAAAACTAGAATTTAAAGAAACTAATAGGGTACAGGACACAGGAATCAAGTGGCACTGGACACCTTGAAGGTGGTCTTAAGGGCCAAATTATAAGCGTCTCCTCCCAACATAAAAAAACGAAAGGCGAGACAATTAAAATGGAACAACAATTAAAACAACTGGAAGCGAACATAAAAAGAAGGCTCACACTTAGTTTGGCAACAGATGGAGAAAACTAGAAAGGAATTACAAAACCTTTTAGACATCCAACTGAAGGAAACTTAGATATTTAAATCTGTCTTATTATGAACATGGAAACACAAGCGAGCAGATTACTCGCCTTCCGACTGTGGAAAACACAAAAAGACAGGTATGTTAAATATATTCGCTCCCAAGAGAATGGTCAACTAATTAATAGTTACACCCCTAAAAAAATAGCCAAAGCATTTCAAAAATATTGTGCTAAATTGTATGCATCAGAGAAACTAGGCCTCGACCCTCAAGAGAAAATCGAAGAATTCCTCTCCCAGATACAGTTTCCACAGTTGAGTACAGCCAATAGAACTTTGTTGGAAGCCCCTATTATCGAGCAGGAGATAAAACAGACCATAAAAAATCTGAAAAAAAATAAAACACCAGGTCCAGATGGGTTTAACTCAGAATTTTATCAGACTTTTAGCAATTCCTTAAGTCCTATTTTAGGAAATTTATATTCAGCTTGCAAAGAGAGGGACGACCTGCCAAATTCCTGGCATAGTGCCATAATTGCAGGGATACCAAAGGAGGGTAAGCCACCAGAGATCTGCTCCTCTTATCACCCTATATCCACGTTGAATGTGGACTCCAAGATCTTTACAAAGGTTTTGGCCTCCAGATTGAATAGTTTTATCCAGACCTGATTCATCCCGATCAGACCAGGTTTGTCCCGAGCAGGCATATCCAAGACAATATACGACGTTGCCTGAATATTTTGCAACTGGGTAAAGCATGCAAAAAACAACAAATTGCTATATCAATCAATGCTGAGAAGGCGTTCGACCACCTACAATGGGATTTCTTAAAGGCCACATTGGATAAATTTGGATTTGGTTCTCAATTTCTGGTTTGGATAGAGGCATTGTATCAGTGTCCTCAGGCAAGAGTGAAGGTTAATGGCACAGTCTCAAGGCCTCTAGAGATTCAAAGAGGCACACGGCAGAGGTGCCCCCTTTCTCCCTTACTTTTTGCATTGAGTATTGAACACCTAGCAGAACATATTCGTTCAAACCCGCAAATACAGGGAATAAGAATAGGAGGGGTAGAAAATAAAATATCTCTCTACGCAGATGATACAATGATCTATCTAGGTAACCCTCAACAGTCCTTTCCAGTATTAATGCAAGTTTCAGAAACAAATGGCCAGGTTTCTGGCTTCAAAATAAATACAGACAAGACTGATGTCTTGCAGGTGAGTGGCCATACAGTCCCCTCTTTAACTCAAATTATACCCTTTAGATGGGTGACAATAAGCATTAGATACCTGGGCATATATCCCTATGCAATTAAACAAGTTATATAATTGTAACTATGGGAAACTTTACAAGAAGTTTTATGGATTTAAAAGGATGGGAAATACTGCGCCGCTGCTGGGTAGAGTAGAGATGGTGAGAATGAACATCCTCCCGAGGTTTCTGTTTCTGTTTAGTTCCCTGCCTCTCCACATTCCAGTACCGGAATGGAAAAAAAATAACAGGGCGATTAGACAGTTTATATGGGGGAAAAGTAGAGCAAGAATAGCCTGGACAGACCTAATGAGACCGAAAATACAAGGGGGGTTTGGATTACCTAATTTAAAAACCTACTACTTAATGGCCCAGCTGACAGCATGGGTGGTGTACTGGTCAAAAGAAGATAATAGTGCCTGGAAAGAAATGGAATTCCGCTCTGTCCCATCAGCTAGTCCCTTGTTGGATTTTGACAACCCTCCAAATAAGTTAATTGTCTATAAATCAAATAATCCATGGCAGACACAGACATACAGCACATGGGGTAGAGTAAAAACCGGGTTAAAACTGGAGTACTCTTTTTCTAAAGAATCAAAGATAGCTTCATGTGTGCTATTTAACCTACCAAGACTAGATGACATATTCCGGAGGCGGACATACACAGGTTTGGTTTATTTTAGACAGTTTATAGCACAAGGGAAGGTGAGGACAATCCATGAAATACAACAGGAACATCATATCCCTAATTCACATTCTTTTAGGTATCTCCAGGTGGTCTCCTTCTTAATCCAAGGTGCTAACCTCATAAACATGCAGTCGGACCCCACCGATTGTGCAGATCATCCTAAATGCAGCAAATAATCAAAAGACAAACATATAACCTCACGGTTGGTAGAAATCTATCAGGGCCTCACAGCTAGAGAAAGCCTGAAATGCTAAATGAAATGGCAACAGGAAGCAACATTGCAACTAGTCCAGAAACAATGGCAATTGATTTGGGAAGGTGTTTCTAAAACTTCTGCTTCTAACATATGGAGAGAATTCAGGTGGAAAATAATTAACAGATACTTTCTACCCCAACCAGAACTAAGCATTATGGAACTACTGGCTCAGATCTTTGTTGGAGGGGTGGAGAGAGGTAGTCCATATCATATATTCTGGGGTGCCCTAGATTGCTTGCCTTCTGGTCAAAGTAAAGAACATTATGGGAAAATGATGGGTTACTCGGGTCATTTGGACTTGAACATTTAGTCCTAAGGGCTGCCCATCAGGAAAAAATGTCTAATAAGACAAAAAGTTTCTCAGGGGTACTAGTGGCAGCAGCTAGTAAGGCTATTGCAAAGAGATGGTTATTCCCCATCCCACCAACATTAAAAGAGTGGATAGACGTAGTGAAAGGAATAGAAAGAATGGAAAGAATTACAGCATGTCTGCACCTGCAAAAAGACAAATTCAATGGGGTATGGTTACCCTTTATGCAATTGCTCGAGAGTATTGAAGGTATCTCAGTGCTATCCCAACAGGCCTATATGTAACATAAGATATAAAAAGTAATAGGTAAGAAAGATAGAATACATTTGCTCAAGCCCTAATTAATTAGACTGTTATGTGGTTTTGTAAGTTAAAATGTCTTTGTTTGATATCAGAATAATGTGCCAATTTGATACATTTTATATATTAGTAAAGCACAGATCACACCATTTAAAAGGAGAAGGAAAAAAAATGAAAAACTATAAATGGCAAGAACATGAAATGAACATTGCACATGAAAGACTTGTCGTCCCTGAAGGCATGAACTCTTGAAGGAAAGAAACAAAGGAAACTGAGTGGGATGACTAAAATCATAGACTGATCTCTTTTTATTGAAATATTTTAGGGTGTATTGGTCAGTCAATCAAATTGTATTTGTCACTGCCTAATAGATTGATCTGTGCAGAAAGATAATAAATATGAAGTTTAAAAAAAATAAACTGTTCTCTCGCTCGCTTCTTTCTCCTCTCTCTCTCTCTCTCGCTCTCTCTCTCTCTCTCTCTCTCTCTCTCTCTCTCTCTCTCTGTATTCTAAAATAAGACTGGCCAGTTGAACTATTCTTTATGTTTCTTTACTCTAAGAACCTATTTTTCTTACTCTAAGAACCTATTTTTCTAGTTTCTGAGCCTAATAAGCTCAGAGCAAAACCAGATACATGCTCTGCAAGCTGTAAAGAATAAGTGTGGTTTTCTTTCTTGTTTTATCTGAATTTTCTAAAAAGTAGCAGTTTTCAAAGTGCTATGTAAATATGAACAGTGTGAAAAGTTTTTTTTCTTGGTGAAATGAAGCAATAAAAACACTTGTATGTGATCTTAAAGCATCAATATGTGAGCTAAAAAGATTAAATCCGTGCAGGAGGGCTCAGCTGCCTCCGTTGTTATTAAATATGTATATTGTTTTTGAAATCTTGTCCCTAGAAAGATATGGGGAGAATCGTTATTTACAAATGGTTTTGTTTTTTATAATTTGACTTATTTAGAGAGAAAATTGGATTGGTTGGTTTATGTGCAAGAAATTAAAGTGTTTTAAAGGATGTAATTGGTTTGACCTGTTTGTGAAAGGGAGTTAGTGATGATCTTCTGTATGATGCAGAAAGATTAAGTCTGTGAAAGGAACTTGCAATTGGTTTAATAGCAGCTTGAGATGCCTTTGTTGGTTTTAAAAAGTTTTTTTTAAACTTCTCTCCTTTCAAAAGGAAAAAAAAAGTGTTTCTTTGTTTTTTTTTTTAAATATGGCTGATACGTCAGCCTAACACCATGTCATCAGTCGTGGCAGCTGGTCAGGCTAGAAGGCGTGACTAACTGGCTGTGTTCTCTCTCACCCTTCATTATCCAAAGCAAAAGTCTTCAAAGCTTTTATTTTTAAATGCTATTATAGTTTTTCCTGTATTTGGTTTTATATGGTTAAAATGTAAACAAAGCATTACTTTTAAAAGAAAAAGGCCCCATCCATTTTAATAAGCTACTTTCTTTTACAGTTAATTATACCATTTTTTTTTTTTTGCCAAACATGTTTGCCACGTGATGCATCGTCCTCCTGTGGACTTCCAGTAAAATGCAGTTATCAACAGCACTCGGATACAAACCTTGTAACCTTGGTTTGAATCCCTTCAGCCCCACTTGTATACTGTGTAACCTTTGGTAAGTCTCTAGACCAACTTGTATTCCCATACCACATACCCGAAAAGCTCAGACATGGTGTGCATGTCCTGGCTAAATAATATTCTTTTTCCCTTTTTATGCAAGTGTTTTAAGAACACACATTGGCCAAGATATTCAGACTGTGGAGGGCAGTGGTGCAAGCCTGGGCACAGTGCAACTGGGCTGCACCAGGGCCAGGACCAGGCGATATTCAATGGTGATGCGCCATGGTGCAGCACCATTGAATATAGCAAGGTCGGTGCACATACTGTGCATGGCGCAGTGGCACTGCACCAGTGTAAGACACAGAGAGGGAGCACTAGGATGCACTAGCACAAGTGCAGTTGCTCTAGGTGCAACACCAGTGATATTCAGCTGGGGGCATGCAAATGAGGCCATAATATATGCAAGGAGCAAATGGGGCCAGTTGCATGTCATTATGGCCCGATTTGCATGTGTTGCACAGGGAGGCATGGTGAAAAATGCCTGGCACCCTGTCTCGCTGCCGTCATTGGGAGTTGGGTCCCTGGTGGGCTATTTTAACCCCCTCCCCTCCCGTACGCCTGAGCGCGGGCTTCTGTACTATGAAATATTAATCTGGTGGTCTAGTGGTTCCCTCCCCATATGCCCTATTGTGGGCTTCTGTAATATTAAATTGTAACCTGGTGGTCTAGTGATCCCCTGCCTGTATGCCTTATCGCAGGCTGTTGTATGGTAAACATTAGCCTGGTGGTCCAGTGGTACCCACCCACAGAGGAACCCTGGCCACCCAGCACCCCCCTGACATCGGTGGGCAGCAGCACCCCACCCGCATACCCAGTCACCCGCCGGAATTACAGTGTACTGTATGATCTGTCGCCTATTGGTCCACAGTGTGGACCAATGGGCTTGCAGGACATACTGTATTAGACAGGACCAGATATGTGAATGAATGCATTCATTCACATATCTGGTCTAGCTGTACAGTATGACTGTAAGCCCATTGATCCACACTGTGGACCAATCAGGCATACAGATCATACTGTACACTGTACTCTGGCGGGTGGCTAGCGAGTATGCAGGCAGAGTGCCGCCGGCCGCCGCCATGATGGGGGTGCTGGGTTGCCGTGGTCTCTGTGGGTGGGTGGGGAGGACATACCACTGGTCATACGGGAGGGGACCACTAGACCACCAGGTTAAAATATATTATTACAACAGCCCGCGATTGAGCATATGAGGGAAACCACTGACCACCAAGTTACAGTTTATCATTACAGCTCACATCTGGCACACAGTGAGGGAACCAATAGACCACCAGGTTAAAATTTATTATTACAACAGCTCATGATCGGGCATACGGGGAGGGAGGGGTCCACTGGACTACCAGGGAGGGTCTGGGTGCTTGTGGATGGTGTTCCTGCTGGGCGGGTGGTCATCTACAGCTGGCAGCTGTTGTGTTGCACCTTGCAATACAGCCACCCACCTGTGACTGGCCAGCATTTGAGCCTTTAATTTTGGCTCAACTTTGAGCACCAGTGTGCGGCACATGAAGGGGTTGCGTCAGCAAATGCTCCACACATCCTGGGCTGAATATTGAGATATGCCGTGATATGAATGGGCATGCCCTCACATCTGCGTCAGATACATTACCAATGTGTCCCAGCACATCAGGAATTGTGCCACACAACATGTCCCTTTGAATATCATGCTGGGGCACATTGGGGGGCGCCATTTTCTCCTGGGATTGCTGCCAATACTCTGGCTTATCTTTTAAAAATGCCAACCCTTGTGTGATCTTCCTTCTCAAGGCTCATTATCCTCACAGTTTATTTATTTCTTCACTGTACCATTCATATTTATTTATTTATTAGGTTTTCAGAATTACAACCCTTTGAGTCAAGGACTCATTTACAAAGGCTCCACGTCAAATGACAATACACAGGTAGGACACAAAATAACAGATGCTATTATACAGCAAGAGGGTGGTACAGAGAAAGTACAGTTAAGATACATAAAATTTTGGCAAAACAGGCAGCTAATATAGAAATCTAGTACATACATATTGGTATACTGGCTATCAACCTAGTATAAGACACTGACTAAGCCAGGGCAGAGTAGTTCTGGCTAACTAGTTAGTTAGTAACTCTGAGAATACAAAGGCATTCCAGATTGTAGACTTTGGTGGTGGCCTGTGTCAGTATGTTAGGCAGGATGTAGTCCATTGTTGGGGGGGGCTAGGGGCAGCTAAAGGTGTGGGACAGGATGAGGTGTGCCCTGAGGAGAGATTTCAGCCTGCCTAATCTGGGTTCAAGGGTGATGGAGGGAGTTGAGCCTGGTGGGGGTACAGAATGGGAAAGAGCATTGGCCTAGGTAGGTTTTTTGGCAAGGTACTTGGAGCCGTGGGTTAAGTGAGCTGTGGGTGGACTTAATGGTTATCACAGGTGACAAGAGGGAGGAGAGACAAGGGACAGTTAGGCTAGCAATCACTTTTTTTGCTAGGAGGCAGGTGTGGTATTGCAATCTGCACTCAAAATCAAGCCATCTAGCTTGGCTATACAAGGTGCAGGTGTGGGTGGTCCTGGGATAGTCCAGGGAGAGGTGGCAGACCTTATTAAGGGCCACCTTTATTTATTTATTCCGTTTTTGTTGACCGGATAAGTGCACTAGACAAATCCTGCCTATTTTCAGGCATGACCCGGGGGAGGGGGATACAGATGAATGCCAACTGACCTTGAACCAGATTAAGCTGTTGGTGGTATTTTTAGTGAATGAGGGAAATTTGGCCAGGACACCGGGGAAATTCCCCTACTCTTTTTCGATAAGTGCCATGGGATCTTTAACATCCACCTGAACTACCACCAATCCAGGCAGATGGGACCTCGGTTTAACGTCTCATCCGAAAGATGGAAGACCTTAACATGCTGAAGGGCAGTGTTGTCAGCGGCCTCATAGATTAGGATGCCATAGTCAATGATTGACAGGACAGAAGAGGAGATGACAAGCTGGAGGGCTTCTGCAGGTAGACAGCTACATTGACAGTACAGCAGGCTGATGCGGGAGTTGATTGAGGAGCAGAGAAGGTTGATGTGATCATGGAAGGAGAGGAAGAGATTGAAGGTAACACCAAGATACTTGAAGGAGTGGACTTGTTCAAGAGGGAGGTATGGACTTGGAGGGGGGAATCCTTTAGTTTATTCTGGTGATGAGCAAAAAGCATGACCTTAGATTTTTTTTGGTTCAGCACAAGCTCATGCCTGATGAACCAGAATTCAGTGATCGAGAAGACGGTCTGGAAGAAGTGTTCCAGGATGGTGGGGTTGGCATGGGAGGTAAAAAGGATGGCATTTTTGGTGTAGAGTAGGATGTTTCCAGGACAGGCCATGGGTAAGGTCTTAAGGAAAAGGCTGAATAGAAGGGCCATAGGATGGACCCTGGGGAATACCTGAGTGGACAGGAAGGGTGAGAAGAGGTGGAGCTGATTTTGACCTTTTGAGAGTGACCAGTGAGATAGTCAGCAAACCAGATGTTGACTTCCTGGGACAGGCTGATATGAGCATGGGAGGAGACAAGAGTCATGATTAACAGCGTCGAAAGCTTTAGACAGGTCCAGGAAGACAGCCCCAGCCAGATGACCATTGTCAAGGGCTGAGTGGATGTGAATGGAGAATTCCAGCAGGGCAGTGGTGGTGCTATGGTCCTGATGGAATCCATGTTGTTCTGGAGATAGGAGATCATTCTTGGCAAGGTACTCGGTTAGCTGGTCTGAGACGATGCGTTCTAGAGCTTTGGGGGGGAGGATGGAAATAGGGTGGTAGTTCCCGGGGATGAGTCAGTCACCTGACTTATGGATAGGGTAATGATGCCTATTTTCCATATAGAGGAACTTGATGAGTTGGAGTGAGAGGTTGATAACGTGGGGGAGAGAATGACATCTAGTACAAGGAAGAGTAGCTTAAAGTCAATTGAATCACTACTATTACATGAGCCCTGGAGAGCTTTGAGGAGGTATGGTTTGATTTCCTGGGGATGAGGGCCAAAACTGAAAGGGGTGGGTTGGGGAGGAGGGAGGAGGGGTAGAAATCAGTGGGGGAGGATGGTGCTTAGGTCAGAAAACAAAGTGTTAGAGGTGTCAGCAATGGTAGTTTTGTCATTGGTCATGGACCCATTCATGGTGAGTTGGGATGGGAGGAGGGGGAGGGATTGCCGTAAAGGGTTTTCATATTCTGTCAAAGATTATGACCAGACCCCCAGGTGGTCAGTGCGGCCCTGTAGTGGCTGGGCTTACCCTTATGGACAGCCCAGGCACATAGATTACAGGCAGTCCAGTATGCCTGATGGTCAGCAGGCTTGCCCGAGTCAAGGGCTTTTTCCAAAGATCACTCGACAGTGCATGAGGCTCAGGAGGGATGGGGTGATCCAGGGCATCAAACCCTTGAATCATCTTCTTGGTAAGAGGGGCGAATTTGTTGCAGGCATCATTAAAGGTGCACTTGAAATAGTCTAGGACTGAATCGGGATCCCTGGCACCCAGTAGGGAGACCAGTCCCAACAGAGGAATAAGATTTAAGGTGGGTGAGCATGTCTGGCTGAAGTGGCCTAGTGAGGATAGATTTGGGAGGTGGTTTACTGATCAGGGCAAGACCAGGTACAGAGGATTGGGGAGTGATCACTGAGTGCATTGAAGGACTGTGATATCAGCTAATTTTTAGGCCAATTGGTGAGGACAAGGTCTAAAAGGGTAACAATGCCAGTGGAGTGGTTGAGACACGTAGGGCAGGTGACCAGTTGGGTTAGGTCAAGTGATGCTAGAGAATCTTGCATTCACTTGCAAGGCAAGGCAATGGGGGAGGCATGAATCTTCTAATGCCCCAGCATCCATAACAAGCTACTTATTTTGACAGCTCACAGGAAAAAGACAGCAAGGTTACCTGCTACACAGATTTCACTGCTAAAAGGAAAAATACTAAAACTTCGTTCTGTTTTTTTGTTGTTGTTTTCCAAATTCATTTACCTACTGTGCCCATAAATTACACTAGGGGCATATAATCTAAGAATAATTTCCAAGATCAATAGGGAGATTCTCGTAATCATTTTGACTTGTTTTAACATGTTTTGTTGCAGGCATGGTGTGACTCACTTCACATATAAATAAAATGTACAGGATTTTTTGTACAACTCAGTTAAGACTGTATTTGTAAATTAAAACCAAGAGAAAAAGGGATGCCTTTCTATCTTTGTGTAACCCCTAGGAGCGCTATCCCAAGGGCTACTACCCCTGCCTGCTTAACTACTAATAGGTTGAGGGGCCTAGGTCCAGTGGCAGGTGCCTCCACCCAGAGGTCATGGTTTGCAGTAGTTAAACTAACTTGGTCACAGCCCACTGGGACACTGTAACCCCTCTTCCCACTAGTGGCCCACACAATGCATTAGGAATATCTTCACAATGTACACTTACCCCAGGACTGGCTCCATTGACTGGACCCGGGAACTCCTGCAAAACAAGAAGATACAGTACAAACACCACAGTACAATACTTTAACGTAAGCGAATACCTCAGCCAGTGTAACTTTGCTGAAACCAACAGATCTGATTTATTTAAGGAGCTATAATAAGAAAGGGAAATCATGTTAATTAGGTTAAACACATTAATAATCACAGTACTGTGCGCATATTCAGAGTCCCAAATTGTCACTTTCGCTGGGTACCCAGGATGGGGGGGGGGCTAGCCAGGATTGGTTGCAGCTGGTTGGGGCCCCGTGATGGAAAAAACACTGGCACAATACCCAAATTGTAATCCGGAGCCGGTTGGCTCTGTTTGTGAAGAAATGAAAAAAAAACAACAATTAGATGACACACTTGCAATTCGATAAACAGTTGGCAGGGAGCTACCCTGCTTTGTACTCATGAACTCAATGCTGGGAACTGGATGGAAGGCAGATTGTCCTGGATTGCCAGGAGGAACAGACCCTGTGGACAAGGTCCTTGTGACTGGACCCCACTGCAGTTTAGAGCAAATGGATGTAGTCTGGATTAAGCTGGGGTTTACTTCCAGCTTCATGCACTCTGTTCACTGTACAGGGGATTTGAAACGCAATTCCCCACAAGCACTACACACATTTATATGTAAAAGGAAAGTACTATACCAGGCAGGCTGCTTCTCTATCCCGATCGCAATTACTGCACAATACCCGGGAGAACACCAGCAGATTCAGTTCCTGACAGACTGAGCGATTTAACAATTTCTCCAGTCTTCTACAGAGTGAGCCTGGTTTCTACTCTTCAGATCTCCTTGATTCTCTTACAGGTCAGTTTCAGTCGAAACAGGCACTTGGACAGACTGCAGACTGAAACTTAGGGCCTTACATGAGATCCCTGCCAAAACTACACATTGAAAGCACACAGCTCCCTGTCTCTTCACAGCCCAAACTGATCTAATCTTTCCAGTAGACAGAGCCGGGCATTTCCTCTGAGTTCCTCCCAGTTCAGTTGGCTGGTTTGGCTGCCACTCATAGTAAACTCCCTGTTGGTGGAAAAAAGCGCCAAAGTCAAAACTACATTTCCAGAGTCACTGCCCTCACAGTCTCCTTACAGCAGGCTCAGAGGAAAGTCCAAGTTCTGATTCTAGCAGGCAGGCTCCATTTAAAGGATCCCCACCATGATTGGTCCGATTCAGCAGTTCAGAATCAACATGAGGGAGCTACTTTGCACTGTTCTTGTTACAAGAAAGCAGGTTAAATCAAACTGCATTTTTCATTATTACTCTAACAGGTTACAAGCAAACAATTACATATTTGAAGAGTGCTCCTTCTGCCCACTTAGCGATGGCAGAAACAGAGCGATTTGGCAGTGGCTCGAGCGGGACTCAAGCAGGAAAACACACAGTCCCCCCCATACAAACTAATTATGTCTGCAAGCAGACTGCTTTTAAAGAGACAGTACCAGAGGCTCTAAAAGCACTCACAGATAAACGACTTAAACTCCAAACACCATTCAAGCTTGGAGCATTCAAGCAAGCTCCTGGAAGACTTTTTGGAACCCCCATTTGCAGGGGGGGTTACATTTGCTTTGATTTTGTTTAATTTTATTTAATTTTTAGGACTCAAGTAAGGTGTGGCTGGCAGCCATAATACCATCTACCCTGCCAGTGGCACAGTTGGTAAAGGTAGCTGAAGGCATTCACCAGTATAAGACTAATGTAGCAGCATTTTAAAAATCAATGTTAATCTATCACAGAGAGACCTTGTTCTTTGTGTTGTGTTTTTATTTTCCTTTCTCTATCAGGAAAAAAAGGGTCCCCTCTAGCCAAGGACTGAAGCAAGACATAAGACCCACCCCACCGGGGGGGGGGGGCAACAACACTCAATACCCAACAAACCATCTCTGGTAATGTACGGAGTAGATGATTTTAAAATGTAATGCTGTTAAAAGTGTAAAAATATTGGGATACTCTAGGGACACCTCATCAGTATCTATTCAGCATACACCTTTTAATTTGCTAACTGATTGGCAAATAAAATTACCAACATTTTTGTGGTTAAATTGCCTGGCCTTTGCTCCAGCATTGGCCAACCCACGCTAACCCCTTCCATTACTACAATTACTGAGCTGCCTCTTTCAACAAATAAGGAACTGGGGGGGGGGATAAATAACAAAACAAAAGTCCTCTAAACCTGACTGAGCCATAGCTGGCAGATCCAGAAATAAAGGAAGTATATCAATATCTCTCCTAAACCACAGAAAAATGTCTACAAATAATCCATTTGTTGTTTACAGTTTTCTTGTTCATTTGTCAAACATACACAAACTCAACCTAATGGCACCCTGTCTATACATTAGGCCCAAGCACAACAAACAGGTTTATAAACACACACTGCACTCATAAACCCACATTTTTGTGCTCAATTTCCAGATGGTACTATTAGACAACATTGTGCATGTCATTCCATTGCTAGCACTGTCATGTTTCCAACTGTGGTTCCCTCAACAGAGGAAAAATCCACCCAATGTCCAATGCAGAAACACAGACCAACTAGTGGACTGGTTGTATCATCACTCCTAGGTACCCTTGTGCATAAGGTGCAATTTATGCACATCCCTGTGATTTAAATCTCACCAACCATAATATGGCAGAATTTAGATTCTGCTCAGTTATAACATGTCTAGGTTTTATAGTGCCATGTTGCTAGACCTACTGCAGCATACCAGTACGTACTCAAGATCCAGTAGCAGGACCCACACTACTGGATACCTAGGAGCATTTAACCAAAAAGAAACATAGCCAACTGAAAATGGTGCCATGCAAATCAGTTGAAGCTGTTTAAAGGTGTAACCCCGTTACCCATAGGGTTACCACCTTTAAGAAGCCCAAAGTGGGACATTTCTTACTGAAACAGGATTTTTGCAGGACAATATGACATCTCGACCAATGTAACAGACATGTTTCTCTAAATAATCAGAATTAAGACTGATCATTGTACTTTTTAGTTGTTTCTTGTGTTTTTATTATTTTAAGGTATTTTAGTTAAAGGTGTTAAAGTTTTTGCAACATTTAGAGGAAAATCAGAAAATATTTTCCACTATAATGTCAGGACATTTAGTATTTTCCATGTTTTCTGCAGGACACAGCTGCCCAAATCAGGACTGTCCTGTGAAAATAGGGACAGGTGGTAACCCTAGTTACCAGGGTTACTAGAACTCAGAGAAGATTGAAAAAGTGGGAAAGCTTGGATTTGGGAAGAAGCAACGAAATGTAGTATCCTGGTGCAAACAAGCATGTCAAGAACAGATTGTTTCACGAACAATACAGCCAGTGGAAAGTGGCAGGACACTGTTTATGGACAGTGGTCGAATAGTGGTTGGAGAGGATATTAAACCTTTCACAGTGTGAATTATGAGTGCCCAGATGGGGAAATAATTCAAGTGTCTGACCCATTGTGCTATGGCCACAATGCAATGACCTTCCTGCGAATGTGCACATGCCTACCAAGTGGAAAGCAGAGCAGTGGTATCCAGTGCTGCCACTCTAGCCATTGCCTACCTATGTTGTTCCACCAGTCTGGACATCCAGGACTCAGGTGCCTCACATTCATCAGTTCTACAGTGTACTGGCTTTCCAGAATCCATTGACTGGCCCACCAGATGACTTCAGATCCATAGAGGACACCAGTCCAGCTGTATCCTGATGCATTGCCTGGGTATCGGATGACTTCAGACCAGCTGTTTTCCTTTTTGTTCCTGTTCCAAGGTTCCATCTCCAGAGTTGACATCAACCCAGCAGTTTCCAGATGTGCCCTCCTGTCATTTCCCGGAAGATGTCCGCCCAGCTGTATTGGAAGAATGCTGCCAGGGAGTGTCTTCAGCTGAGGATCAGGTGTGGTACCATTTTCGTTCTACAATGGACTGGTAAGTCCAGACTTTTCTATTCTTATGACATTGCAGTACACACCCCACACTAGCAGACTCCAGATGTTTGAACTGTCCTCAAATACTCTCCCCTTCGGGATTTTTGGCCTGCTAGAACTGTACTTCACCGGGCTCCGGCCCAGGAGAAACTCTTTAATGGACTTGCCTTCGGGCACTATGGTCACTAGATGGGACTTTTAGGGTACTCCATCCCCCAAATATTGTGTATTGTAAATAATATTGTTGTTTTCTAATGTTTATACTGTTTTTTCTTTTCAAAAAAAATCTTTTTGGGATTCTCCAGTGTTTAGATGGTAGGGGTTTAGATAGACTATGTATGCGGATTAGGAGTGTGTGTTGTCTTTCTTTTTCTTGCAAGTGTTCCTAAAGAAGATAGAAGAAGACAAGAAGAGGAGGAGGGACTCAGCAGAGTTCCTCAGTAGTACTAGAGTGTAGTGTTTAAAGTACTGCAGTTGTTGTTACTGTGTGTAACTTTTTCTTCCACAGGTATGGTTGTGGGGAATGTGGGAATAATGCATAGTGTGTGGTATTAGTTCCTGGTGTGTGGTTGCATGGTGTCCAGGGTCAGAGAGGTCCCTGTTTGTTTTGTTTTGGGAAGTTTTAAGTTAGAGGCAGACAGATTTTCCCTAGAGAGCTAGAGGGGATAGACAGGCTGTGGCCTGACCTGCAGTAGGGGCTGCAGTACTGATCTGTTAGGGCTATGCACTGTACAGCTCTACCAGAGCCACTAGGTACCCATAGCCAGCGGGTAGCATAGAGGCTGATACGTCAGTTGAAGGCCTCTACGCTCTTAGTGTTGTCTGCCTGTGCCTAGCACATGGTAGGTGGGGGCCTGATAAACCCTCTCCGTAGGTAACACATAGGGTAGGATGGTCTAGGTCTGGAACTAATGACTGCGGACAGTCATTTTCCTGGCCCAGGGTGAGTGTACCCCCCCGTTACCCGGGGTTACTAGAATCCCAGTAAGACCTAGTGGTAGGCAGGGAAGGCAGTTTGTGAAACTCCAGTTAAATGGATTTCACACTGTCTCACTCTGTTCTCAGTCTCAGCTGAGACTGAGGGATGACATCATTTAGAACTGTCGCAGCTGCATAAGCCACACTGGAATGTTGTAGTTGGAGGTTAGAGTAGAACGTTGGGGAATTTGAAGAGTCTGTAGAGTTCAGTAGAGTGTGGCAGTCTGAAAGAGGGGCTCTGCTGTAAGTAGGCCCTCAGTGCGCTAAGCTCTGTCAAACAGCTACTTTTGTTATATAGGTGTGTGTTTTCACCTAAAGAGGAACACAAGAAGAGCATATTGAAGTGATGGAGACCACTTTCAATGGTTCAGGGCCCCATCCCTGTGGGGATGGGGGGAAGGAATCCACCTGTTTCCAGGGGCAACCCCCTTGGTCTGGCTAGCGAAAGGAAGCTGCCTAGTTTAAGTTCGTGCTGAGGCACCAGAAGTTCTGGACTGGATTCCTTGAGGAGAAGCCTATGGGGCACCTGCAACGAAGGGTGAGTTCACTCTGCTAAAGAGCCATGTGTTTTCACCTGCATCAAGATGAAACTAAAGGGACTGTTACTGTGGGGTCGGAAAAGACCGCCAAGTACAGTTTGGAAGATGTAGAGATTGGACTGCTTGACTCTGTGGGGTCAAGAGTAATGGACAAAGCCACTTATTAAGTATGTTCAAGTCCAGCACAAATGGGATGTCAAGAAAGTAGAGTGAATGTGGAAACATTTAAAAATAATCTACACTGCAAAGTGTGTTAAAGGATGAGGTGTTACAGTCCAGAGAAATGGCCGGTTATGAATTATGGGAGCTAGAGGTGGGAGACCCCCCCCCCCATCAGTAGTAAACAAATTCACCTCCATGGATTTGCTCTGGGACACCTGTTGCTTTCTCTCAGGTACTTGGCCAGTGCCTGAGGAAAGTACCCAGATGTGGGATTGATGAGAAAGATTCCCTTATGGAGCAGAAGTGCTCATAGGTGGTTTAGGGAGCCACCAATAAATGTTTCCATGCTGTATGGAAAGTGTTCAAGTGGCTGGCAAGGGAGCCGAGCCAGGAAAAACCCAGAGCAGCATACAGGTTTGGGCTGTGTGCCAGTGTGTTTCAGAGGCTGAGGGCTAAAGTGAATGAAGATGTGTTCTGGTCTCCTTAAATCTGCATTACCAGGAGTGTAGCCCCGTGGGGGTCCATCTATGCTTTGTTTATTCTGTTGGATGTGAATAAAAGCCACACTTTAGAATCCTACTTCTGGTATTGGACATTACAGTTATTGCTTTCTTTGTCCAGAGTTACTTGGGTGCCCCTGTGCAGAGTAGCCAAACCTAGCCAATGTGCCGAGTGACATATTCCTCCCCGAACTCAGCCCACCATGTAGAGCTGTCAGATAAAAACGGCATACCTGGGTGGGGGTTACAATTATGTATACAACTGTATAACCCCTTCCCCACTTACTGAAGAATGGACATGTATTTTTAACAGATGGCCTATTTTTTGTATTTAGATATTGAAAATAATAAGTGCCAAAATCCATGAATAGAAGGTAATCCTGGGTAGGCCTATTCCAGGCCTACCTACTTGTGACCCTATTGCAATGCTTGGGTCAAGGAGGTCCGATCCAAGAACCTGACCAGAGAGAGATGTCTGTTCCAGTACCATGACATCATCCCCAGATAACTACACCTTGGAAGGAGACCCCGACCAGAAGGATACAGTTCCACCCCTAGAACCAGACCGAGATCTGGTCCATTTCCAGTTCCTGTACAGGTGAAGTCAATCACAGGCCCAGGCCCAGGCCCAGATCCATATGCTCCAGAGAAAGTTCCAAATGACCCCAGAAAGGAAAAAAGTTTGCTTCACTTCATGTTTTTGTTTGCCCCCTTGACCTCTAGCCATCCATCCTAGGCTCCTTTTAAAATTTTGATTTCCAAATCTTATTGCATAACACGTAAAGGTTCTAATATCAGTCTGCAGGTCACCGTGACTTCTCTTAATCCCCTTATTTTGCAGCTGGACATTATGTGGGTATTTACAGACTTTAATGTACTTTTAAATGGTAAATCTTTTATAGGTTGGCCAAACACTCAAATCACTTCTAAGGGATCATTAACAATCCAAAATGTACACTTACAACATGCTGGACTCCACACCGTTATGACAAATTCTGATTTTTGCCTTTCATTTTCATAATAAAGAGATTTTGCTAGCTGAACACTATTCTTATTGAATCTATTTACCTAACTGTAATTTCTAAACCTGTTTCTGAATATCATGAACACTGCCCTATACTTAAACCAGCCCAAAAGTGGCCTAACATCATTTCTTTTCCAGGTGTATTAATTAACAATGTAAATGACATGCATGGGCCTATAATTTTAAATTTATCTAACTGGAACATGGCGAATTCAGACATTGTTCCAAACATACAGTCCTAAATTTCATACAGTAATATTACTTGACATTATGGCAGCATTTCAAACACAAGCTCAAAACCCTGTAGCAGGGCAGTATTCTACAATACACCATGGGTGTTCAGACCTAAATGTGGTAAAGAGGGTTAGGTCTTCCTGGTGTGACAAGCATTTTAAGGTCTGCCACAGGTATTTTGGGACTAAATTATCTATTTGGAATTAGTTCAATTTGGCCAAAACTGGGAGGCATGCTAAATTATTTAATAGTAAATTAAACCAGGATGTAATGCAGCATAAGCTACACGGTATTGCCAGTCTTGCGCAGAAGAAGAAAAGTTCACCACAAAAAACATGCTCTTTATTGCTAGGATTTTCAATCATGCCAGACACAAGTTAACACAGTTAATACACTTTTATAATAGGGAGGCTAGACAACACCACATAGGTAGGGAAATCCTTTGCTCTGCTTATGGAAGCTTTGCACTCATCACTATTACAAATCTCTTATGAGATTTACTGAGTAAGATCCCAAATCTCATGAATGACACAATATTGCCAGTGGTATTGCCCACTGTGATGATATAGCATGTACTACAAAGTGCATGGATCATACAGTTAGAAACCTTGGTTATGTTACAGTACAACCCAACCAGGGCGCTGCTATAGCAGACATGACAGTAATATAAAAAAATACAATGTTTTCCACATTTACTATTGCACTGCCTATATTTGATAAGGATACTGCAGATTTAATAAACTGGTACAGGTACAATCACTTGGGCAATTTAAAAGAAGACATCTTTTGAGAACTGATAGAGCTGCCAGATATCCTTGTTCATCACCATCATCTGAATGTCTGGGTAGCCCTCATACAGACTGATGCATAAGAAATGGCTACCACTACCTGTGCAGGTGTGATGTCTTTATCATGGTCACACCTATGTGTGGATATAAACCAGACTTCAGAGAAGAATCATACATTGATCAAGCAGATATGAACTTTGATACAACTAATGGAAACCAGCACACTATTTCCTTGCCAGCCACCACTGGTACCCACAACAACGCTAATACTCAGGGTACCATACATTAAGACAAGCCTGGGGTAGGGGCAATCCCTGACTTCAGTGAAGAAAACATTTCTTCAGATGTCTCTTCAGTCAAGACTTCAAGCAACACTTTCATAAAGGCTGCTGAAATTTCATTTTCCACTAAACTCATCAACTCCTCGATTTTGTGCCCCATCAGCCTTATCAAATGACTTGCACCTGAAGTTTGAGATACCTACAATTCTGAAGGTTTGTACTGTGTGGTTACTAACCATAAGTCTTATGTTTATAACAATATGGTTTGCAATGTGACAACACCCAATTTCTGATTTACACCCATAAATGTACTATTATTGGTTATACAGTCGTTATCTAATGATCTCCATGACCAAAATTCTATAGATACTAAACCCACTCATTTAAAAGATAAAAGCCAATACTTACCAGGTTTTTAATGTTCATGTAGATCACTTGCACTTTGGTGTTAAAAGGTTAATAAAAAAATAGACACACACTATCCAAATCAAAAATAGTGTTAAAAAAAACGGAGGATTCATTACAAACTATGTTTCATGATGGAGATACACACACTGCACTTACCAACACATGGTTGAAGTTCACATTTAAGGGATTTGTTATTGTTCGTTTTTCTCATTTTCATACCTATTACTACTTTTTTTTTGCCTCTGTAAAACTCTCAACTTTTATAGATCTCAACTCCACTCTCCCATACAGTACCGTAATTCTTTTTTTCTTCATTCTGTGTTGCCTGTATGCTCACAAGTAACAAGGGGAGGGATTGTAAGAATATGCTCACTCACAAAGCACATGATGTACAGGTACGTCATGACTACAAACTTACCCACACACACATCAGGTGCACAAGGCACGTCATAATTACCTGTATGCTCATTCCGTGCAGAGGACACACACACACACACAGAATTGGGGGGGCACATTACATATAGAGCTAGGGATGCACACACATAGCTAGGGAACACCCACATAAGTTTAGTATAGGTTTACATACACATAAGGCTAGATGACTCTTTATTCTTGCATAGAACCTATGTAAATGCTATGAAGCTGCACTGCTTCTTAAGCACATCCTTTACCCTACATATGATCCTGTAGGCTAGAGACCAAAACACCATGAATGATATGCTAGGCTAGAATTGCACTGCCATTTTGCTGCAATAATATCAGAAATGTAATGATTTATTTACCCGGGAGTGCCCTCTACAGCTAAGGTATCATGTGCTGACACAGTTATATTTATAAAAATGGACCTTTCAGAAAACTTGATGATATATAGTGTATGTTAGAACGCTGTATTCACTGAAAAACAAGCTTTCCCTAGGCTTGTTGTACCACTGACGTGACATCACGATGTTGTTGTACCATCATGAGTACATCACATCGATGGTACAGCAGTGTCAAACGTCTATGTACATGCGCAGTCAGCAACGCACGGGATCTCAGGGAAATGGCCACGGTGGTGAGTCAGAAACTAAGAGAACATAATACAGAGAAATCAATGGCATATGGTAAATCTAGTGTCCCAATATTGATTTTCTGGTGCCCATACACTATAAAAGACAGTGCATGGGCAACAGTGAACAACAACAACAGTGCTGTTCACTTCCCGAGGTGTCATGACTCCCTCAAACCTCTTGAGCTTTGCTCACGAGGTTTCAACGGTTGTCATGACAACCTCTCAAAGTGAACAACCCTGTTGTTGTTCATTGTTGCCCATACACTATCATTTATATTACAAAATGTTTCATCCATAAGAACATGTCATTGACATAAGCATATTCTTATGACTAGAATGCTACACTTTGTAGCATTCTAAAGGGCAAATGAGATAATACTCTGCTGCCCCCCAAATTGTCCAACAAAAGTAATAGTAAGTGTAATCATCACATGCACATGAGCTGGCTTTCTATCACCAGACTAAAATCTTATCAGGGTATAAAACCACTTTTCCCATGACCCCTGTCCAAGGAAATCACAGGCAGACCCTGCATGGCACTGCAGTGTTCGAGAGACTCCCGGTGCATATGTTATATAAATAGTATGTGATGTATAATGACTGTCCAATAAGCAAGCTACTGTAGTAAGATAATAAAAATAAATTTATGTTGCTTTTATGACAGCTTCTGTTTCTTATTATTAGTCTTTCTCAGTACTAGAACCTGTAACACAGGTATTATGTGTTTTGTTGTGGTGTAGTAATCGCCTGACATTCCCCAAAGGGTTACGTTTCCCTGCAGGTAACTAGTTTGTTAGATCATAATAACAAAGTCAGAAGGTAACCAACAGAGCCCAGCAAAATACCCTACACTATAATAAAGATATCATGGAAATATATTTATGATGTATCTGATATATATCTGTCACATATATTCTGCAAATGAATACACTTTTATAAATATATCTAAAATATATTTCTTTTCCATATGGGAGAATATGTATTCACAGAATATTAACAAGACATTTCTATGAAATATACAAAAATAGTATCTAAGATATATCTGAAATATATGCATCAGATATATCTCAAATATCACAAAACCAGCAAATATGAAATATAATGCATATATTTGGAAACTACCATGAACATCTGTTTATTAATGAAATTCAAAAACGATTTCAAATATGTTTTATAGCATAAAATCAAAATATATTTCTTTTCCATATGGGTAGTTAGGGTGCAAAATTATCTGCTTGGGGCTAGAAACAGAGGAGATAAGTCAATTTTTTTTTTATATTGCTGTTTTTCTCCTGGGGAGCCCTGGCAGGTGGCTGCGATCTCTCCTTGTGGGAGACTCACTCTCTGCTTCTTCCCAGCATCTCTGTATCACCTACCCTGGCCAATCCCCATGGATTACCCCGTGGCAGGGCCAGGGAGGAGGGCACTGGTATTTCCCCCCCCAGAGACTAAATCAGACACACCGGAGCTGATGCACACGGACGCAGGAGCCATCATGGAACCTGCCAGGCTCCATTTTCCACTTTTGTCCTGTCCCCCATCCATACTGACATGGTGATATTAGCACGTGTCTCCACCCCCTTACTGCCCTCCTGCCAGAGCCAAAGGGCAGTCAACGAGCAGGATGACAGTTCTCCCTCCCCCTGAGAGAGAAGAGCAGTCCTCCAGATGCTCGATCCTCTCTCACCCCTGCTGACCCAGGCTCATTCCCAAACCCGGGTCACGAGTGTTGCATGAGGTGTGGTGTCCAGAGCCTCAACCCTCAGTGCCACTGAGCCAGGCTTAAGACAAGTCAGTTCTTGTGCTCCTCAGTCTCTCTTCAACCTTTGACATTGTGGACCATGTCATGCTTCTTGATCAGCTCTGTGAGTTTTGTGGACTCACTGGTGCTGTCATCAGATGGTTTGAGTTCTATCTCTCTGATAGGGTGCAGCAAGTGGTGATGGGGAATTTCTCCTCCTCCCTAATGTCCCTGTCATGTGGAGTACCACAGAGCTCAGTCTTGTCACCCATGCTATTCACAGTGTGAATAGCATGGTGAGATCATTCAGCAGTACAGCATGGAGTTACACTGTTATGCAGATGACACCCAGCTGTATCTGTCATTTGCACCCAGAACATCAAATGCTGTAGATGTTCTTAACACCTGTCTGACTAAAATCAGTGACTGGATGGATTCCAGCTGACTGCAGCTAAATCCAGATAAGACGAAGGTGCTGGTGATCGAGCCAGGCGCAGGCATGATGGGTTGCCACCTGAGCTAACACAGGTCTTTTCCTGGCATCTGCTCCATCGCTGGCCTCTCCAAAGGTGCACAATTTTGGTGTGACCCTGGACAGCACACTGACATTTGAAGATCAGGTACCATCTGTTGTCAAAAATGTTTTTTACCACTTGCGGAACATTGACAGTATTGAGCCCCTCATTCTGCTCGAGGACCTGCTGACTCTGGCACATGCCTTTGGTACCTGTAGACTTGACTACTGCAACTCTCTATACTTTAGTATCATGGTAAGAACCCTCCACAGACTTCAACTGGTGCAAAACACAGTGGCCCGGTTGCTGATGGGCCTGTCTAAGTCCAGTCATGTAACCCCGGTCCTACGTGCTCTTCACTGGCTGCCTGTTAGATGGAGGGTCCTTTTTAAGGTGGGCTTGCTCACCTATAAGGCCTTATATGAACTGGGTCCTGCTACTTGTCGGAGTGCCAGACACCTACAAACTGTGCTTGGTCCCTCCGCTCCTTCTCAAGGGGCCTCCTAGATGTTCCCAGGGTTCGGCACAAGACATTGGGCAATCATGCCTTTATTGTCATTGGGCTGACCCTGTGGAAATCACTACTACCTGTGGTCTGGGAGGCCCCCACTTCTTCAGCCTGGCCTTTATGGATTAATTCTCCAGCCTAATTGTTTAAAGTATCTGATGCATTTCCTAAAGCAGCAATTCTGAATTTTGTTAATTTTTAAATTTTATCTAATTTACTTTTTGTTTTATTATTGATGTGTTCTATTGTTAGACACCCAGAGCCCCCGGGAATGGGCACCATATTAATTAAAATTTCCTTGCCTAATGGTGGATAGTACCCCTGCTACAAGGGGCATCACACACTGCATGACCACACAGTATGTCACATCCATATTCATGCCATGGTGCAGGGGCCATTGCACCCACTAGGGCTTGATGCCATTAGCAGTGATCCGATTCTGTCGCTTCGCCAGGCAGTGCCGTTGGACCGACGGTAGTTTGGTGGTCGACAGGCAGTATGCTATTATCCCCGCCTCAGGATGCTCGATCGCTGGCAGTATGTATGCAGATTGAGCCTTCAACATGTCTCGATGTTCATCGCGGCAGAACGTGACAATTTTCAGTGCCCTATCGCTGGTAGAATGTGTGCCCTCAACCCGGTTGCCTTGGTGGTCCAGTGATCGAATGCTCGACACGGGTAGAATGTCCAGTGACAGCTTCGGGGGGGCCTTTCAGGCCAGTGTCACCATCATTACTCACCACAAAGTTTCACTGCTCTCCTTTCTCGGCAGCAGGCTGGTAGTAACGCCCCACCCACCTGCCTCGCTGCAGCCATCGACCGATCGTTCAGGCTGTACACCCATTGGTGCAGAGCTAGAGAGCTACTGGCTTAGAAGCCCATACAGACATGACAGTTCAGATTTGTGAATGATGTTCATTCACAAATCTGACTGTCATGTACGGTATGGGCTGTACATCCATTGGCTCTAGCTAGGCACCAATGGTGTGCAGCCCTACCGGACAGTCAGTCGGTGGGGTGGGGTGGCAGGTGGTGATGCTGCCGCCCACCGCGCTGCCAGGGGGGAGCGGGTGGAGGGCTTCATGGTGGGTGGGTGGGGTGACACTAGACACCAGGGAGATGTTTGGGGGTTGTCACTGGACATTCTGCCCACGATCGGGCATTATGGTCCACTGGACCACCAGGGAGATATTCAGGTTGGGGGCTTTTTACATTCTGCCCGCCATCGGGCACTGGGGAGGGTTGATTCACGCTCTGCCCACGATCGGGCATCGGAAGATGTTTGGGGAGGTGTCTGCATACATACTGCCTGCGATCGGGCATTGGGAGATGTTTGGGGAGGTATTCCATACATACTGCCCGTGATCGGGCTGCAGCAGGCGTCGGTCCTCGATGGCTGCTGCTCTGGCAGGGCGGCCAGGCGCAAGTCCTCGGGGATCAGTGCACCTACATGCTAATGGCATACAAATGAAGAGAATTAGATGCAAATGGCCCCTGCACCTTTGCATGAATTATGGCCCCATTTGCATGTCACCTTTGAATATTGGAAATTTGGATGGCGCAATGGTACTTGCGCCACCGCAAGTTTAATGCTCAACTTGACAACTTGCAGTGGTGCAAGTTCCACTGCACCATGCACAGTGGCTGTGGCTGGGGGGTGATATTCAAAGGAGTTGCTCAATAGCGCAACTCCTTTGAATATCGCCCTGGCCACACCACTGCACAACTATTTTGAGCAGCACAAGGGCGTGCGCCTCAGAATGGCGCAGTTTGAATATCCAGGCCACTGTGTATTATCCATGTTGGCGCCAACAACATCTACAGGGACTCTGTTCAGAATATCAAATTAGCCTATGTTTCTATGACTAATAAAATGATTGATCTCGGGTGTGATATTATTTTTCCGGAGATTCTACCCATACCACGATACTCCCGGTTTCTTAATCATAAAATTAAAATGATTAACAACTGGCTTAGGCAATGGTGTTTATGACAGAATATTCAGTGCATGACCCATTGGGAAAAGTTCTCTGATAGATCTGAGCTTTACTGTCCTGACGGTTTGCATCTTAACAAACTAGAGAATGCATTGCTGAGTCAACAATTCCTATCTACAATTAACATAAATTTAAACTAAATAATGGGGGGGAGGGGGAATGCAAATGTACACACCTCTTTGTCTCACTCTTATAAAGTCTCCAGTAAACAATTACAGTTTCTTAGTTTTAATGCGAGAAGTTTGACACGTAAATTTGATGAGTTACAAACTGTGATTTCGAATAAGGATTTTGATATTATTACGGTCTGTGAAACATGGGGTGATTATAACTCCCACTGGATCAAGCAACTCCCTGGATATATCTCTCATTATCTAAATCGAAGTGAAAGAAAGGGTGGAGGTGTTGCCTCATTTATTAACAATAAAATCAACTAAGTCAATATTTCTAGTTCTAAAAAAATTCATAATCTCCCGACTGAGAGTCTTTGGCTTAAAATTTTCCTATCCAAACAGGATTTTATTATCCTTGGGACATGTTATGATCCCCCAAATTCATCTAGTTTAATTATCGATGCCATTCGTACCAAATTTGAAATAGCTACTCAAATGGGTTATGTTATTATTACAGGGGATTTCAATCTCCCAGATATAAATTGGCAGTCATTCACAACATCTAGCACTATTAGTAATAAATTTTTGTCCACTTGTTCGGAATTGGACTTACAGCAATGGATAACTTCTGCAACCTGAGGTAATAATATATTAGATCTTGTTCTGAGTAGTACTGCCTTAGATATTAGGGATGTGCATATTTCATCACCAATTGGCAGCAGTGATCATAATTCTATTTTATTTAACTTGCAGAGACATATTGCCTTTAATACTAATTCTTCAATTATATACCTATACGACAAAACTGATCTTCACAGTATCAATCTGTACCTTGAAAAAATAAACTGGTTATCTTTTTTTGATAACAAGTCCTTATATCAAAGTTGGGTACTTTTCAAATCACTTATTTCGACTCTTCTTGATACTTATATTCCATCAAAAAATAAGAATTCTAATGGGAAACAGACTCCTAGATGGATGAATAAAACATAAAACATTTAATAAATATAAAAAATTAAAAAACATCGTAACTACCTAAAGAATAGGAAAACCTCTAATTGGGAATCCTATTTAAAATCAAGTAGGATGTGTAAATTAGTCATCCATAGGGCCAAATCTAGATGGGAAATGAAATTGGCAACAATAGCTAGTAAGTCTAATTCCAGACAATTTTACTCTTATATAAACTCCCTCAGGAAAAGTCCAAGTGTGGTGGGGCCTCTTACAACAGAAAACATACTTATCCATGAGCCAAAAGCCATGGCTGATGTCTTTAATAATGAATTTTGTAAAGTTTTCTCTGCATCAGAAGTTCAGTCACCTGTACCTATGATGTCACCATCAGATACTTTTGTCACATTCTCCATTGAGTTTATTCTTAAAAAACTACACTTACTAAAAGGTAAATTTTGTTCAGGTCCAGACAACATAGCAGGGCATTTACTTTACCTATTATCTAAACATATTGCCTTTCCACTCAAACTTTTATTCAACCTTTTTTTACAATATCATTTTATCCCTTGTGAATGGAAAGAGGCGTTTGTGGTACCAATACATAAGAAGGGAACAAAACATCTATGGGAAAATTATCGGCCGATTAGTTTGACTTCATCCATATGTAAGGTGTTAGAAAGTCTACTAAAGGATATTATTGCCCCTATTATTGATGCATCTGATTTGGAACAACATGGCTTTAAGAAGGGTAGAAGCTGTCCGACAAATTTGCTCTGCTTTTATGAAAATTTTAGTTCTTGTTTGGATAACCGGTTAGCCTGTGACATTGTCTTTATTGATTTCAGTAAAGCTTTTGACACCATGCTACCTGGGCTCTAATTCAAAAACACACAGGTCTTGGTATTAATAGTCATATAATTACATGTATTCATAATTGGCTTTCAAACAGAACTCAAAAGGAGATGATTAATGGGACATTTTCTAACTCTGGTAAAGTTTTAAGTGGTGTTCCACAAGGCTCGGTTCTCGGCCCCTGTCTTTTTCAGGCTTTTATATCTGATTTAACTAATTCCTGCCTTTCATTTACAATTAAATATGCAGATGATGTGAAGATCGGAGGACCATGTTCTAATTTAGATCAAATATCTTGTATTCAGCATGATCTTGATATTATTAGTACCTGGGTTAATAAATGGGGCATGAAGTTAAACTCCACAAAATGCAAAGTAATGTATTTGGGTTCCAATAATTTAAATTTCCAGTATATTCTGGATGATTTACCATTGTGTGCCACTAATGATGAGAAGGATTTGGGTATAAACATTTCAGATGACTTAACATATTCCAAGCATATGCATTCGGTTATTAGTACATCTAATAAAATTATTTGGTCTATTTTGTATAATATTAGATCTCGAGATCAGGAGGTGTCATTACCCCTATTCAGGTCCTATGTCCATCCCCATCTTGAATATGCTTCACAGTTGTGGAGTCCTTTTAAAAAATCAGATAGTCACTCTCTTGAAAGGGTTCAGCGAAAATACACTAAAAAAATATCTGGTCTCGAATCCTCATCTTATGAGTTTAGGTTGGATACATTGAAACTAATGCCTCTTACTATCAGATGCATTAGAGGTGACCTTCTCTTCCTATATGACATTATTCATGACTCCTATATCATGACTGAGTTAGTATTTTCTTTTAAGTCATCAATACATAATACTAGAGGTCATGTCCTCCAGTTAACTGGCAAATCTTTTAAACACAATAATCGTAAGTTTTTCTTTTTCTGTAAGAACTATTGGGCCTTGGAATAGACTTCCATCTGATGTAGTAACAAGTAATACTAAAGAGATTTTTAAACATTGTCTCGACATGCTAATTATGTCTGGGTATGAGTCCAAGGCCACTGTTTTTCGTTTTTTAACGGAAAATCCGGTAAAATTCCGGAATTAGGGCTGCCTGAAAACCGGTAAAAATGAAGATTTCATGGAATCTGGCATTTTCTATCAGATCAGTAAATCTATAAAAAAGTCTGTTTTTCTTTTAATTTCTTCCTGTACTAGTTTCAGTTTGCTTTATTTAATGCTCTGTATATTAAGCCTTCTTTAATTCTGATTATTTATGCACATAATAAAAGAATGATAACAGAATCCTGGTAAAATCCAGAAATTAGAGTAACAATCACCGGTGAAATTCCTGAATCTTAAGTCTTGAAAATGGAATTTAATTGTTTTAATCGCCGTAAATCAGTGGCCTTGGGTATGACTTAACATTCTACTCTATGGCCTAGCATAGGAGCATTATGGGCTTTGGCCTACTAGCTCTTTCTTCTAACCTTAGTATGAACCTTAGTATGAACCTCATCTTCAGCAGGCCAATCATCTTCTTGATGACCGACCTTGCCTTCTTGTGGGCATTGTTGTACGCCACCTCCACAGTGGTGTGTGGATCCAGGAATGGTCTCATCAGGTATGACCTCAATGGGTATCTGCTGTCATCTATGTAAAGGACAAGAAGAATACACAATCAGGTGCTGTTGGCATGGGCACACACAGAGCCAGCACAGGGTGCTGCTGTATACTCACCTAACAGTCATTCCTCAATGTTGCTGTCACCTAGAAGTTCGCTGAGCCATGAGCCCTCCAGTATATATGAGTCATGGCTGGACCTAGACAGGCCCATCAGCAACTGGGCCACTGTGTTTTGCACCAGCTGTAGTCTGTGGAGGGTTCTTACCATGACACTAAAGTACAGAGAGTAGCAATAGTCAAGCCTAGAGGTAACAAAGGCATGTGCTGGAGTTGGCAGGTCCTCGAGCAGAATGAGAGGCTTAATACTGGCAGTGTTCTGCAAGTGGTAAAAAACTTGGCACACACGTGGGTGAATGTGCCCTCAATATAGCACACAACCTGGCAGTTCACACTATGGAACCCCTTTTGGTACCTATATCCCTCCTCATGTTTGGACAGTAACACAGTCCCTATATGTGTGCAGTCTATCACACTGATAATGCTAGGCATGACATGCATGGCATTGAATGCCTGTTTTGTGGCATGGATGGCAGCCCTAGATGTGGGGAAATGAATGTGTTCCCACACTTGGTACAGCAGGCTATCTGTGACCTGCACAAGGGCCCAGGACTTGGAGGACTGGCTGATGCCCATAACATCCCTGGACACCTTCTGGAATGATGCTGTGTTAGCACCTTTGTCTCCACTGTCATTACCCTGGACCACCTTGTCCATGGTGCAATGGTGTCATGGACCATGTTGCACAGCTGTTGTATTGTGGCTCGGTCCAGTCTGAAGCACTCTATGCAATGTGTGTTCCTCCAGGTCCATGCATTCAGCTGTGGTCAGAATACACGGGGTTGTGGTTTTGACATCCTTTGCCACTCCCACTCCACATCCCACAGGAGAACATTTATCAGCATGGTTGGGCACATCCTGTCACACCCCTACAGATACCTGTCCACCTATGTGTCCACTGCTTGCAACCATTTATGGGTGCCCAGACACATGTATGTCCCTTTAAGTGTGCATGTGGGGGGCCCCCTGTGTGTGCTGATGGTACACCATCGCAGCATCACATGCACACACCAACCAGCAGGTGTTATGGATACAATGGTGGCAGCAGTGGCTCCAGCATACATCTGTGCTCCACAGGTTGGGTGGAGGGGTCAGTACCCCAAGAAGCTATGGCATGTCTCTCAGGATTGCTACCTGGATGGACCCAAGTGGGGACACCTGTGGCACCTGACCGTACCTGTCTGGGTGAGTACCATGCCTATGGTGTGGGGGGTTGGGCCAGTGCTGAGGGGGTGATCCCTGTGTAACTGTTTAATGTGCTTTCTTTCTATGTCATGCAGTATCATCTTGGACTGCCATACAGGATGGTGCTCACATGGCTGGTGCAGCAGGATGGAGAAACCTGTGAGGTGGTCATACCCCTGGGAAGGAGGCATTGGAAGAGGGAGGACCCTTACTTCTTTGCACTGCTAGTTGGCATGGAGGCCATGTGGCACAAGATGGATTATGGGGAGAAATGGCAAGTGGAGTCATACTCAAAGATATGTGGCTCTTCCTGTATCACACCTGTGTATGTTCATTTTGCCTATTGTATCCATCACATGGCTCCCACTCATGCCAGATCTGTGTTTGCTTTCATGTTATTGCAGAGCTACAGATAGCCACTCCAATGTATTGTGTTTGTGCCACACCCATGGACAGCAATGACACCACCTGGGAACAGCAGGGCCTCCGAAGAGGAGGGGGAGGATTAGGGAATTGCCTCCATATGGTACGGACAAGAAAGTCTGTTGGATCCCAAAGGTAATCACCAACATATATATAATATACAACCCATACCAGAAAGAGCCGGAAACTATGTGGTGGATCTATGAGATGGATACACTGGATAGAATATGGGGTCTAAATGAGGAAGCCAATTGGTAGGCTTGCTCGTAAATGAAGAATTCATAGTAGAATGAGGTCTACACAGTGTGATCCCTGAAGCCCTTCCTATACACAAAATTTTTTTAACCCCCCCACACCCCACATAATGAAAACGAATAAGAACATAAGCAATAGTGACATGTACATGCATAAAAAGTATAGAGAAAATTATTAGGACACAAATACACATATTCTGAAGAACACAGGAATGACAGTCAATAATCTCCAGCAGTAGCAGAATGATGATAGTAACAAAAAAAGTTACTAGGGAATAAGCTTAAGAAAATCTATGAAGTAAGTAAATCTTTTCCATAAGTAAGAAGTACAGAAGAAAGTTAAACTTCATACAAGTACAAGCAAAGTACAGTACCACTAAATATAACAAATGATGCTTTAAGGACCCCCTAGCAAATGAGATACAAGAGCACAATACAAAAAAGAAACAATATTGTCACTATCACTACACAGTAACATCGAACATTCTGATGTAGTATAAATAAGAGAAAGAGTTTTAAGTCAGAAAACAAAAGCATGCAAAAGCTTCCAACAAATGATCAGAAAAACCCTATACTAGCCAAAAAAGTACCTGTGGAGGAGTCATGATTGCCTAGGCAACAACATCATCCAGATGATGTATGATGTCATGAACCGACCGTCACATGACCTCCACAACAGGTACAAGAGGAAGAGAGCTACAACTCCACACCTGCTGCCAATTCTGACTGCTACTGGAAACCAGACACTACACCTAAAAGCCAAGTGGAGTAAGTATCCCTCTTTCACAGTTAAAATACAGCAATAAAAGCAGTTGAAACATGTAGAAGAAGCACAAATGTTAGAAAATATGTATAGAAGTAACTGACAGCTAAAGAAATGTTAAAAAAGGTATAAAATAAGAACAAAGTGTAACACATTTGTTTTTTAGATACAAGGTATGACTGTACAAATGAAATAAATAGCGCAACTTCAGGAAGTTGACCTGAAACGTTTTGAGGTACTAGAAGAACCATAAACTGTTCAGTGTTTCAAATGAGTGAAATCTCTTTATGCAGATTTTCAAACTCAAAGAAAAAGCAGAGTGAATGGTAAATTTTTCATGCTTGAGCAAATAAAAAATGTAAGAAATAACCCCTTAATACTAAAGAATAAACAAATAAGTTATAATAACCAGAGGGAAAAAAGTGTCATGTCTCTCTCGAGAACAGATATACTGGCAAATAACAATACATGTAACAGTGGCTTATAAAATGGCAGGGTAAAATCCAATAATCTGATTGGCTCTTATTTATGTATAAACTATGGTTTACACATGATTAAAAAAAAGAACTGCTCAGCAGTGAAGAGTCTGAAACCCAGATCAATGGGCATTTGGAACACAAGCATTTCAGCCAGAACTGATCTTCCACCACAAACATAGCTGCTACCTTTACACTGTATAAAACAAAAACAAAAATTCAACTGGGACCTAAAAATAAAACTACCTTAAATAAAAAATAAAACAAATTAATCAAATGTTGTTTCCCTGATTATCACACTCTCTTTACATACATACACAAATTAGAAACAATAAGTAATGTTTATATTTTTCACTACAACTGTTTCTTTGCTGGCAGTGAAAACTCCTCCTTCTATCTTTACCTCCTCATCAGGGAACTCTGTTTCTTGCCCTGCCAGTGAGATAATTGAGTCTTTGGCTATAACCAAGGCCTTTGTTGTCTGTGTGTATAGTGTGTTAGGAGAGAAACATTCTGCAAGTGGAACTGAACAGAATTTTGAATCCATGCATTCCATGGTAAACATTCCATATCTTGAATGTGAATACAGAGGAAATAAAACAGGAAGATGAAAATAGGTAATAACACAATTACATCATCAATGACATCATTTGCAGTGGGCAGAAGGACTATTTTATCACAAATGCACACAAGTAAATATATTATTTCTACATATAAACATGCTTTTCCCAATAGTAAACAAAAAAAAAAAGAGGAGTCAATTTTATAAGCACCATAAGGCACTCACGGACATGTGTAAAACATATTTTGCAGCATGACCAGCAGCTGAAGTCACTCGGTCTTCAGACTCGTGCCTTACTATACTCCTGGCCATGCTGTAAAATATGTTTTACACACACTCCTTCATGTCTTATTGCTTACATATAAGCTATGAGAACTTTGCAAGCTAAAGAGGTAAATGACAAAATGATAATTGTTTATAAGAAAGAGGTTTAAAAACGCTGTAATGAAAACTAAGTTTGTACAGTATGCCTAATCAACCAGAAAACAGACAAAATAAAAGAGAGACACACACTCTTGGTGGATGGTTCGGGGAGGGCAGTATCAGATTTTTTGACAGGTTGTTTCATTTTGGAACAAATGCATAAAAGGTGGCTGGGTATTATACTCTGAATAGCAATATGCCATAAGCAATACCTGATTCTGGCATAAATATAATGCATGAAGCTAGCATTAACAAAGTATACTTAAGATGCCAATGATGTATAAGAGAAAATTATTAATGAAATATGAAGGTATGAATATTAAAAATATTTATATTTTAACATTACCCCAGATGAAGCCTAATGTATAGGAAAAATGTTGGGGCTACAACACAGAAATGAATAAGAAAAATAAAGATTTCTTTTTGAGAAAGAACTTTAAGTGTGAGAGAAATTTTTCTCTTAAAAAGTGACTGAACTCCAAGCATATCCATATGGTACAGCCCATCGGGGATGCATGTCTGCACATCAGAGGCATCTCAGTGCATGTACATGGACTTGTTACAGTGCATGATGACTGCTCATCTATTTGTTATGTTGCACATGCATATGGCTTCCTGTTGGCAGGGCTGATGCTTTTTCATGGGGCTTTCAGCATGTCTTGTGGTTTTAATAAATATGTTTCTGTTGGATTCCTGCATGGTTTACTGTCTCCTTCATGTAGGTACACATGCCACAGTGGGTGAATGGGTCAAAGGGGCAGGGGAAGGAGGCTGGGGGCATGTGTGAGGGCCACCATGCGGGCATGGCGGTGTGTACTTTGCACAGTGGGGGTGACCTGTGTGGTTGCATCCCATCCATGTGGCCTGTAGGGGGGTGTCCATAGATGACCAGTCTGAGGGGGGGAGTTCAGGGGCTGTGGGCACTGTGAAGTTGCTGGGCCCATCTCCCTGTGTGGCACTGGGCTATGGCATTGTGGTGGTGCAGCTTGCATTGGGAAGTGGTGGACTGATGGCTGTGCAAGTGACATGCCACCATCACTACTGGCCAGGAATGTGAGGTACTACAGCATGCCCTTGTGCTGGTCACCCATACTCCTGAAGTCTATATGGAGTCCCTGCACCTCCACTGAGAGGGAACAGAGCTGGGCATCATTGTTTCTGCTGGTCTGTAGCAAGCCCTGCTCTATTTGCCTCACCTCAGGGAAGTACCTCCTGAGTACCTGTGCAGCAGTGCTACCCCTTCTATTTGGTACTGTCCTGTCTAATGTGCCTTCTTCACCACTTCCAGGGCCAGGGTAATTTTCTACTTTATGGCATGCCAGTGTTGTTGGGTGACCCCACCATTGAGTGCTGCCTGTTTGTCACTACTGTGTGTGGGGGTGTCGGGGTCTGTGGCAGTGTCAGGCAGCAGTGCAGTAGACATCTGTGTTGCATGCCCCTCTCCATCCATGTCTGTACCCTCTACATGCCAAGATTGGTGCACTGGGCTCTGAGACTGTGGTATGGGGAGTGCGGAGTGACCTGTTTGGTGGCAGTGCATGGCTGCCTTGTGTTCCAGTCAGCCAGTCCCTCCGCATTATGTTGCCAGTTTTCCCTTCTTCCTTAGGGTTGCTCCCTGTTTTGGCCTTGCTGGTATCTGTGGATGAACAGGCATACGGTTAGGGGCTGGTCAGGGCACAGTTGTGGGTGGTATGGTGCACCATTGTTGTACTCACTTTCGTGAATCAGCAGGGCACTATCCTGGTTAGCAGTGTCCAGCAGGTCAACCATGTGTTACCACTGTCATGCCATCCTTATCCTCTCCTCCACTAACAACACAGGCAGATTTTCTGCTGGGGTAGAAGGCATGCCACAGCCATTGTCACCTCAGTGTGTACTGCACCATATGCGTAGGCTATGTACATTCACCTAGCATGGTGTTCACACCTTCCTCCTTGTCATCCACAGTCACCTGGCTGATGTGTCCACCACCTTGTCCTCCACTTGTGTGAGCTCTGGGGTGATAGTGAGCCCCCACTGATGGTATTCCATGTTAGCCACCTGTCTGTCCTCAGGTCCCCCCACTTTTTCTTCATGGCCTCAAAGCACCTGTGTACCAGCCCCACGGTGTTGATGGTGGTCTGGATGGATTTCCAGATGCAGTCTTGTAGGCTGGATGTGGTCTGAGGGATTTCTACCTGTACAGCATGGCATTGTTGTTCCAGATCTCTGACACCAAAGTTCCTGGCATGGCAGCACCTGGCACTGCTGATGTGGACACTGCCATTGGTGCATGGCTGCAGTGTTCTGCTAGAGGAGGCTACCTCTGGGGTGCCCACCCTGCACCATGTGTTCCTTGGGGCACTACTGGCTGGCTGCCACTTGCCACTGTCATGGTCAGTGGAGGCATGCCCAGGTGTTCTTGATGCCACCTGCTCTGACCTTCCACCACTGACTCCAGTCCCCAGAGCCTGTGCTCCCCTATGTCCATCAGCTCATAGCTGCCCTACATTTTGACACTGCATGATGCCATGGCTGGCACTATCCTCCTCTGTGTTACCAGTATTTGTCATACCTGTGTAGTAGGTGTGCACCTCAGCTTGCGGAAATCCAAATATGCTGGGGTCACGGTGCATAACAAGGTCTGCATGGTCCACTCTTCCTTCCCTGTGCACAGAATTGTGCATAATTAGGTGGTTGGTGAGCACCCCAGTAGCATCCTCCCTCTCCATAATGCATGACATTGTGGTATGTGTGTTTATGCCCCTCGTAGTTGTGTGCCTGCTTTACAAGGCACTGTTGCATTTATGTGTGCTGTTTTGCACAGGCCCAGCCATTTTACTCACATTTTAAATAAGCATTTTGTTATTAAGGTATCTCATTATGTGCAGGCATGTATTCTTTGTCTTTCCATACTTTGAATTAAGCATATTTTTCTTAATATGATCCTTAATGAAAATTAAGGAAAAGTGAGGTTTTTATTCAATTTTGGACTGCATTTCAATTAAGGGGATTTTATTTTTATTAATGTGCTGCTTATTTTAATTTAAGCACAATCAAAAATTATTAATTTGTACATGAGTTTTAATTAAGTACATTCTGTTTCAGTAAGTAAGGATAATTAATGGCTTTTGGATTTTCAATGTTTATTTTTAAGGCATCCTTAATTTTGAACTAAGGGGCATATTGAAAATGCAATGGTCAATTAATGGAAAATTAAGGAGAATTTAGGTGCTTTTTGTCCCATAGTGATGGCTGCGCCTTGTTGCTTCTCTCATTTAAAAGGACCCTAAAACATAATGTAGCACTGCAGCTTACAGATCTATGTAATTTCCCATACACTGAAGGGTCACAACCTCATTCTTTGCAAAAAACATTCATCACCTTTTTGCTGAAGCCAAACAGAGATGTTCACCTAAGCTCCAATTACAGACCCATCACACTGTTGAACACCAGTGCAAAATTACTAATGAAAGTAGTGGTTGCTCAGTTGGCAGAATTTGGGCCTGAACAGATTGGTTTCATGCAGGGCTGGTTATTTTCAGACCATATATGTAAGCTTTTTCATGTGCTATCTGAGTCCAGGGATTCTTAAGTGCCTTTCACCTTGGACTCCCTTGATGCAGAAAAAGTGATTGATAGTGTTGCAGGAGTGCCTTTATAAAACATTAGAAAAATATGAGTTGCTCTTAAAATTTTTAAATTGGGTACAGCTTTTATATGTAAAACCAGGACTCACATTTATTGCAATGGAGTTAATTCTTCCTTCTGTCTACAGACAGCAACCT
Organism: Neoceratodus forsteri; assembly: GCA_016271365.2. Lineage (NCBI taxonomy): Eukaryota > Metazoa > Chordata > Ceratodontiformes > Ceratodontidae > Neoceratodus > Neoceratodus forsteri. The sequence goes on along the minus strand of CM028132.1, from coordinate 637,952,633 downwards.
GATAGGGTGCCCCGTGTCCTCATTTCTTTAATTGATATTTAGAGATATTGATTAGGACAATCAACCTTACCCAGAGTATTAGAGGGAACCCATTGGACTTTACTTAATATTAGACATCTGCTTATGTAGACAACCTGCTGTCATACTTGAAAATCCCATGCATCCAACTTCCAAATGCTTTCAAATTATCCAAGAATACAGTAGGTTAAACAGTAACAAAATGATGATCATGCCCAGAATAATAGACTGTTCAGGTAGGAATGTCAGCACCTAGTGCTTTGGTGGTCCCCAGAATGAATCCCCTGCCTTGGCTTGTCAAGCTCTACCTCTATTAAGACGATTAGAATGCAAAATATTGATACTGTATAGAAGAAACTTCTGCAGGATTTGTTGAAGTAGATGGTGCTTCCCTCTCCTTCTGGGGCCATATCAATGCCAGTAAAATGAATGTTCTACTCTGTCTACTTTACCTGTTATGTATGATGCCACAAGTCTTCCCTACTGTGAACTTGCTGGCACAGTCATCCACTGCTGTGGGTTCTTCCTCAGAGATAGGATACAGAAGATGGTACTGGGGAATGTCTCCTCACTTCCACAGCCCCTGCTCTGAGGTGTCCTCAGGAGTTGATCCTCTCACCCATATTGTTCATGGCTTACATAGTACTCCTGGGAAGGATCATTAAATGGTACAGTTTGGGTTTTCACTGCTATGCAGATGGCACCCATGTGTATATATTGTTTGCACCCAGGACACCTGATGCAGTTGATGTACTAAATTTGTGCTTGGCCAATATTCAAGACTGGATGTCTTTGAGTTAGCTATGACTAAATCCAGATAAAATGAAGGTACTGGTGATTGAGCCTGGCTGGATGAGGGGTGCAGATGTCACCTAGAAGATGACCAGTCTTCTGCTTGGGTCCACCACTCTGGTGGCCTCCACTAAGGTAAAGAATCTGGGGTTCATTCTGGATAAAAGGATGGCATTTGAGGCTCAGGTGTTGGCTGTAGTATGGAGTGTTTTTTACCATCTCAGAAACATCACCCGGATTAAAGCCTCAATCCTTCTGAAGACCTGCCATCATTGGTGCATGCATTTGTCACTTCCAGATTGGATTACTGTAACACTGTGTAGCTCAAAGTAATTGGAGGTGTCCTATGATGCCTGCAGCTGGTGCACAACACAGCAGTTCAGTTATTGACATGCCTTCCTAAGTCATGTTATATAAACCCAGTTTTGCGTGAAGTGCACTGGCTGTTGGGGAAGTGGCATAGCACCTTCAAGGTTGACTTGGTGTTCTGTAAAACCCTATTTGGACTGGGTCCTGGTTACCTGAGAGACCTCTTGACTCTATCAGATCTCCTGTCCTCTCCACTCCTCCAAGGTGGGCCTCCTCACTGTTCCCAGGGCTTGACTGAAGTCATCAGGTGATCCAGGCTTTTGGGTCAGCTGGCCTGGCCCTGTGGAACAGACTACCTAGATCTCTGAGGGAGGACCCCTCAGTGGAGGCCTTTAAAAGAAGACTGAAGATTCTCCTGTCTCAAGAGGCCTTTGCCTTCTCTTAGTGGCCGCTTCCTTTCCTAGCTGTCAACAGTTTTTACTATTTACTGTTTTGACATTTTAAACTATAACTTGCTCTATACTAAGTTATAGGTATTAATTGAAGTTATCTCATTTTATCTGATCCATTTATGATTCTGTAAGGCACTCTGAACCTCAGGGAATGGACACTTGATAAATAAACACTATTATTGCTAATACTACTGCCCACTGGTTCAAATTGGCCCATGCATTCATAGTAAACTTCCTATGGAATTGTAGATCTCTGAGGAGAGCCTAGTTATAGCTAATTTTATATTATTTATTTCTTTCATTTTACCAGGAAGGACATACTGAGCAGGAAGCTCATTTCCAGATGCATCCTGGGGGAAGGGGGGCAGAATGGGAGTTCAGGTGAGTTATAGTAAATACAGCATTTGCGGGTGAGAGTACATAACATAAGAGCAATAGGGAAATTGGACTGAATAGAAACAAACGCAGAGAAGGGCAAACCATACAGCAAATGTAACAAGTTATAAATACAGAATAGGACAAGATAGAACAGCAGAAATTGCAATATTATAAATATCCATTTTGAAATATTAAATAAGAATAGAGTGACAAAAATAGCAGATATTACACTACATACTTACACAATTTATAAATGAGAATACAGTGAATTGCTGAGATAAAGTATACACATGATTTGTAGGACCAATGCAGGAAACCCAGTGGAGATCAAAAAGGGTAGGATGGGTTGGGTAAGTTAATCCTAATGGCCTCAAGGAAGAAGGAGGAGGAGTTAAAATTACCCAGTTCTAGTATGTACTATTATGCAGCACAGGTTAGCAAGTACCTGCAATGGTGCAGTATGGAATTTACTGACCATGGAGTGGACTTCCATCCTCTGGAGTGAGATAGATGCAACCTCGGTTTGAATACAAGATGAACCTGGCAGCTCTTCTTTCCTGTACCTAGAGCCCCTGCAAATACCCCCATCACCTACTCTTTTCCTTATCTGGGTACAATAATGCCACTTAAATAAAGGCTAGTTATATATCCTAACTTCGCAGTCATAATGGCATAAACACAACTTTAAGGCAGGAAAGTATGTACTTGGCAACCCTGGTTAGAAAGTTAAAGACATTGAATCAGTGTACTCTATAACACTGGACAATACATTCTTGACCTTTGCCACAGGTAATGCTTGATATGATCCCTGGAATAGAGATATTTTCTCCTTTTTCTGATGAAATATATTATCAAGGGAACATCTGGAAGGACCCTATGGCATAAAAATGCATCACAAATATTGATGTCCCTTCCCCCATCCTTTGTCTCAGCAACTGCCTGTCATTTTCACTGTACTTTATATAAAGCATTGGTTATTTAGTTAAAAGCTAGAAATGGCTCAGAGGGAAGATTCAGGGAGAATGCTTTCAGTTCACGACAGGTGCAGGTGTAACTGAGCCAACCAGGGAGGGTACCATACTGAATCTTGTGTTTTCACATGGGGAACATGTCCAAGGTATAATTGTGGAGGACCCCTTAGTAGACAGCAACCACTGCATGGTGTGGCTCTTCCTCAATTTGGGCAGGGAAGCAGCCAGGACCAATACAAGGGTGATGGACTTCAGAAGAGCAGACTTTGGTAGGATAGGTGACATCCTAATTAAACATCTTGCCAATATCTGCCCAGAGATGGATGCTGACCAGAAATGGTCCATTATCAAGCTGGGTCTAGTGGAAACCACTAACATGTGTGCAAAGACCCAGAGTAAGAATTTCAGAACCAAAAGACTGAGCTGGTTCAGCAAGGAGGTAGCATAGAAACTGAGGGAGAGGATGGCAGCCTTCAGTAGCTATACAAGAACTATGAGAAAGGCAGACAAGGAGGAGTACTCAAGGAAATCCAGAGAGGTGAGTAGAGCAGTCAGGGCAGCTAAGGCTACAATGGAGCTAAGGCTGACACAGGGGATCAGAGAAGGGGAAAAGGGTTTCTTTAGGTACATTACAGAAAAAAGAAGCTGTAAGGATGGGATAGTCAGGATTAGGAGGGGGAGGGGGAATAGGCAGAAAGTGGGGTGGACCAGGTGGAGGCACTTAATGAGTACTTCTGTTTGGTGCTCACCAGGGAAAAGGATGGGCCTATGCCACAGGGGAAATTAGGAGTGGGAAAGGAGGGAACAGGGGTAGCTGATGGGGAAATCCTGGAGGGCAGGGTTTTATAGGTCCTTAGGGCCCTGTGGGTGGATAAAGCTCCGGGACCAGAAGGAGTGCATCCAAGAGTCCTGAAAGAGTTGGCAGAGGTCCTGGTGGGCCCTCTGGTGGACCTGTTCAACATCTCACAGGAGATGGGATGCATGCTGCATGACTGGAGGATGGTGCATGTGGTGTCTCTCCACAAGAGTGGACCCAGGGACAAGCCGGGTAATTACAGACTGGTCAGCCTTACCTCCATTGTTGGGAAGTTAATGGAGAACATTCTGAAACAGAGGCTAAAGATCTTTTTGAAAGCAAATCATCTCCAGTTCAAAAGGAAGCATGAGTTAGTCATGGGGAAATCCTGCCAGACCAACCTAATTGACTTTTTCGATTGGGTCACAAGGTCACTTAACAGAGGCCATGTGGTGGATGTCCTGTATTTGGACTTAAGCAAGGCCTTTGACTCTGTGCCTCTTGGAAGGATGCTCAGTAAACTGAGGAACCTGGGAGCTGGGGAGAACTGGTGAGGTGGGTTATGAGCTGGATTCTGGACAGATCGTATTAGTAATAAAAGTTTTATTCTGATAATTGCAGTGTCAGTGGCTCAGTAGGTAGCACACTTGCCTCTGAGGCCGGGAGATCAGAGGGCTGTGGGTTCAGTTCCCACATCTGGCACTTGGGTTACTATCACAGTACTGACACTGTAATGCAGCATGAGAGGGGTGCTGCATTTCTGAGGTGCTGTCTTTCAGATGAGACGTTAAACCGAGGTCTCATCTACCTGGATTGGTGGTAGTTCAGGTGGATGTTAAAGATCCCATGGCACTTATTGAAAAGAGTAGGGGAATTCTTTTATTAACAAAACTTCAAAGAAATAAAACATATACATTGTTAATATACAATAGTACATAAAATGAAAAACTCAAAACCCCAAAAAAGGAAACAAATCAAAAAGGGAAAAAGAGAAAAAAAAAGACAAAGAATTAAACAGGTAACATCAGACCTAGATGATACAGAAATAAACTATGTAACAGGAACATCATTATCCATTACCCAAGGTAGATTTCTCCAAATAGACATTAATTGGGCATGATGACATCTGCCCACTTCATATTTATAAATGTTCAATAATTCAGAATTTATCTTTTGTAAAAGTTCCTTATAAGAAAAATCTTTTTGTTGTAGAGTAAAAAGACACCTGTTTTGCCAAATAAACCATTTAAAAACTGCAAAAATAACATGTAAGGTGCCAGTATCCCATTTTCCCCAATGGGCAGTGTAAGAACCATAAATGAGAACATCATAAATTACAAATTCAAAGACTGGTTCATTCCAACTAATGGCAACATAACTCCAAAAGGTGGAAATACATGGACATGAAAAAAATAAGTGATACATTGATTCAAGAACTTGAAAGCAACCAGGGCGGGAACAGTAGCGATCCTGCAGTTGTTTATGAAACTGATTGCCCTTGACATTCAGCTTGTCATGACCACATAACCAAGTTACATCCCAGAGTTTAGGAGGAATCTGGGTATGAACTATTAAGCTCTGTACCAACAAAAGCAGTTCAGCAGGACATTTTGGAAATATGGTGGATTCTGTAAAACAGGACTCTAGAACAGAGTGATATAAAGATTTTTTATGTTTGGAAAGTATCCAAACACTAGAGATTTTCCACTGTTGTAGTTTAAGGAAAATTTCACGTTGATAAGGTGGAACCTTAGAATAGTTAATAAGATGTCCTAGCTTACCAGATGCCCAATCGGTATACCAAATCCCCATTACCTGCAAGGTAAGACTAGTCCATAGTTTGGGAAATTGTTTCAACAATGGAAAAAAATTAGTAGAAAAAATTTGACAGTAAAAAAAAAAGCAAGGGATTAATCATGTTTAAACCGCCCCGGGACACCGGTAAGTATAAAATATTGCATTTAATGGGATTGAGACGACTACTCCAAACTGCTTGAAAAAAGATACTAAATAAAGTCGCTTCCCTTTGTTTTGGTGGGGGAAAAATATTACTCAAGAATAAAAATAATGGAATTAAGTAGGTACGTATCAGATGGATACGCCTGAGTTTGGAAAACTGCCATTTATTCCGACTCTGTACCATCAATTTACCTTTCTGCAAGTGAATATCCCAGTTATAAACAGCTGGTGTAGAGGAACCAAAGAAAATACCTAAAATCTTTATGGGTGACAACGTAAAACGGATATCACACATAAGTGATTGTTCAGGGACAGCCCCACTTAAATCAAAACCCAAGCACTTAGGCACATTTAAAGACATACCAGAAAGGGAACCAAAAGAGTGGCACAGATCCACAACCAAAGGAACAGAAGAAGCAGTGGAGGTGCAAACGCAGATATCGCCCACATAAGCAAGGGCCGAAATGGGGATAGAGACTCCAGGTACAGAAATAGGGGGTATTAAATTATTCAAAGTGCACAACAAAGGGTCTATACTATATATGTATAATAATGGACTAATGGGAAAACCCTGCCAAACACCTTGCTTCACCAGAAGCATAGGCCCAAGATGTCCATTAACCAAAGGGGATACCGTAGCTGTTTTATAAAGTTTCTGTAACCAAAAAACAAAAGTGGATGGAATACCGTAATGCAATAAAGTAAGCCACAAAAATTTATGATTCACAGAATCAAAGGCCCTTTGTTGATCCAAAGATAAAATAAATCCAGGTAAGCCAAGTGAAGTAGAGCTATCAAAAATGCCATGCAAAAAAAGCAACTGGTCTATAAGAGATCTATTAGGAAGTGCACAAGACTGTGCAGGAGAAATTAAGTAGGAAGATATAGTCAACAGTCTCGTATTTAAAATTTTCATCAAAAGTTTCAAATCAACATTCAATAAGCTGATAGGTCTCCAGTTGGAAAGAAGTCTTTTGTCACCTTTTTTAAATAAAAAAAATCAAAACTCCCCTCATCTTTTTCAAGGAACAGTCAGAATGCATCAATAAATCATTATAAACATCTGCAAGTTCTTGGGAAAAGATGGGTCCTAACAATTTGTAAAATTCAGTAGTTAGACCATCCAGACCAGGTGCTTTTTTGCATGAGAGAGTGTTGAGAACCGTAAGAACCTCCTGTGACGTAATAGGAGTAATCAAACCAGCCAAGAGAGATTGATGACAGTCTGGAACCGCAGTGTTGCGGAGGTAAGCTCGAGCAGAACCCAGGTCGACTGAGCTTTCCGAAAAGAGTGTCGCCGTATATGAAGACACCTCAGCCATTAAGTCTGCTAGTGAATGTTTAACTAGACCATCTTGCCCCATTAGACTGGTTAAAACCTTTTTCCCAAGCCTTGCATTGCTTCTCAGAAAAGGGCAAATAGTGGCAAAACCACCTTGTGTACCAAATTGTTGATGAAATTTCAAAACTTGGGACTGGTGTTTATGAAAGGGTGCCATTTTGTCCTTAATAATATTTATTTGGGATGAGAAATTATGCTTTGTAGTCTGGGGCCAGGGACATCAATTTCTGCAATTGACTCCGAAATTGTAAATAAGAAACATAAGCAGCTGAACGTTGAGATTTCCCAAAAGATTTCAATAAAGAAATAACATCTGACTTAGTATCCAACCACCAAAGCAGTGGGTCATCATACATTTCATATAAAGATTTCCTTGCCATCATAAAAGCATGTAAATGTTCCAAAATATCCTGACAGAGAAGCAATTGAGAATTCAGTTTCCAGAGACCTCTACCAAAGGAACAGGCAGCTGGAGACCCAACCCGTATGCACAGAGCACTGTGATCAGAAAATTCCACCAGGGTAACCCATGCTGAATGCAATGGTAAATTCTGATTAACAAAGAAGAAATCTATCCTCATGGCTAATGCACCTCTGTGAAAGGTAGGAACAGGAGCCATATGAAGATGAGCATAAGCGTCAATTAAACTAGCTGTGTGAACCACCCCCGCTAAACAGGACATGTCACTAAAATTTTAGTAGTCTTTACTCTTTTACCTTTATCTTTATTGGATAGACCACAATTAAAATCTCCACCCAAAATAACATTATAGGAGGTATCCAAATACGGTTGCAAAAGCCTAAATAAATCCACCCTGGTTGCTTTAGTTTCGGGGTGCATAAACATTTAATAATCGGTAACATGTCCCAAGGAGCACAACATCTAAAAGTAATACTCGGCCAGGAACCAAGCCAATTAACTTCAAAACTTTTACCTCAGAGGAAGAAAGTATTGCAACCCCTGTACACCTTTCAAGAACCAGTGACCAGTATGAAACCCCCGCAGACCAACGCCGTGAGGCACCCGTAAGTTCAGCTATCGTATGTATACGTGTATCTTGTAAAAAAAAGATATTACAATGTAAAGATTGTAAGAAGGAAAAAAAAGCAGCCTGTCTGAGCTGATTTTTAATGCTGTTCATGTTAAGTGAGCAGAAAGTTAAGGAAGAAATCATTTAACCATCATGATGGTTTGAGTTTATTCTTTTTCCCTTTTTTTGGAACTGCAGTATTGTTCTTTTGAGGGAGGGATGGGAGCAGAATACTCTCAGAATCCACATCCACAGATTTTCCTACGGGGTCAACTCCTGACTGGGAGGATTCGGAATCAGCGTCAGATACATCTTATGCCAGTAGGAGGGCATGAAATCAGTTAGTAGTAGGGGTGTTCACTAATTTAGGAACTTTTGAAGCAGGTTGAGCATGATAGGACTTGCTCCGAGCTCTAGTGGGAAAAGGTAAGACCTGGGGAGGCGGGGGGGGCATAGAAAGGCCATCTACAGGAAGAGAAGCTTGAGGTGGAGGGTCAGGTAGTGGCACATCTCGGTCAGGGGCCAATGAGGGTGGGGAGGTAGGAGGGGGGGAGAGTCTTGAGAGACAGGAAGGGTTTCAGCAGAGGAGGGTAACTTAGTAGGAAACGGTGTTGCACGGGATGTGAAAAGGGTGGTTCTGGAGCATTGTGCAATTGCTATCAACAAACGTTGTTCTTCAGAGTCCTGAGTGTCTGAGTGTTGGTGAGCTGCCTCTGGGCAGGTGGCATAAGTGTGTCCATGAGCAGCACACAGAGAACAGACAGCCATATTACGATAATGTTCACTGACATGTCCTAAGGAATTGCAACGGTTACATCGTAAGTGGTCACAGGCACTACTAATGTGACCCGATTTTCCACACCTGTAGCAGGATTTAGGCTGGCCCGCATAAAATAGTACCCCCCTGTCCTGTCCTAAAAAAATACAATTTGGGAGGTGTTGTAAACCATCTTCAGTAGAATTCAATATTACCTGAATCCTCCATCCCCCTGTCCAGATATCTTCCAAGTCAAAAATTGCCTCAGGTTGGCCTAATAAAGTACACCTCTGTTTTAACCAAAAAACAAAGTCCGTAACACTAACACTCTCATTCCAAAAAAGGACAGTGACAGTTTTATGTGCCGGTTTTGTGAGGGGAAAAACCTCAAATGGGGACCAAAGAGGAGTTTGTTTTACCAAATAAAATTTAGACTAAAACTTCTCCAAACCGCTATGCAGCTTAAAACTAATATCGAAGGTCTTTTCACCAGATACATGTATTAATGCATACAATTCAGCAGAAGTAAACTGCAGACTATCTTTCAATAATGACTTTGCCACATATTTTCTATCAAGAAAAGCCTCCAATCCCCCCCTTATAGATAAACCGAACAGCATTATGTCTTTTAGCAGTATAAGAAGAGGAACGAAAAAAGGAGGCATAGGAGCGTGGAGGAGGTCGGTCTGGGCCAGACAAAGAGTCCGGTGAAGGGCTCTCAGCACTGCGAGACACCCCAGGGTCATTCAAACCTCCCTGGGCCGAAGGGTGCAAAACTGGAATCAGAATTGGGTCAGGAGGGGGTGTAATCTGTCGTGGGAGAAACCCAAGTTCAGGAGACTGTGTAAAGGAAAGTTAAGGGGGTAAAGCCAAAGGAGAAGCTAAAACTTCTTCGAGGTGTGTGTCAGGTTCAGCAGGTAGAGTCACTTGAGGATCAGAGGGTTCATGCATCAGCTCTGGAGAAACATTAGACAGTTTCCATGATACCCCTGGAATGGTGATCGGTGTAAAGCCAGAGATCCACTCACCTGACTCGGGGTGCTGCGCCCAGCCCACAGACATTAGGGCCTTGGAAACCGACCAAGAGGCGTCGGTGTCATCTACCTGGTCTGCCCAGGAGCGGGGTTTGTCAGCCTGAGTTTTCTTAATAGCTGGTTTAAAAACTCGTGAATGTTTAGCATCAAAAGGAAAAACAGATGCTTTGCTTTGGTCAGAGGGTGTAGTAACGTAGACAGTACCTGTAGGAGAGAGACCAGATGGAGATTCTCTCAGCAGTTCAACTGGGGCAGCAGTCGCCTGAGAGGTAGTTCCGATTACTTGCTGCATAGCAACCTCGCTGTCAGACAGCTTAGTTCCAGCTGTCATAGTATTTCCAATCATTGGTTCCGCATTCCGCGGTCGAGGAGAAAGAATGGGTAGAGTTGGAGCTGGAAACTTGAAGTCAGAAGGTAATATCTCAGAAAATGGAGTCGTAGACAGTGAAGCCACTTGTAGGTGTTTTGTTGTGGTCGAAACCTCCAGAGGAGTAATTAGTGTAGCAGATAAGACAGGTTCCATTGGCGCTTCAAAAAATATCTTGGAATCCGCAGTTTCCATCAGAGTAGAAGTAATTGGCCCCTCGGCCTGCGGCACATAATGCTGCAACAAAGACAGCTCAGCGACTGAGCATTCCATCACGAAAGTCAGCAAGTCCCCCTACTGGACAAGCAGTAGGGGAATTTCCCCGGTGTCCTGGCCAAATTTCCCTCATTCACTGAAAATACTACCAACAGCTTAATCTGGTTCAACATCAATTGGCATTCATCTGTATCCCCCCTCCCCGGGTCGTGCCTAAAAATATGCAGGATTTGTCTAGTGCACTTACCCGGTCAACAAAAGCTAAATAAATAAATTTCCAGAAAAGGATAGCCCAGTTTAGCCAAAGCTAATTTTCAGTGGGATCCCTTGTCTACAAAAGTAGTCCAGTTCACAATAATTTTAACAATATATAATAAAAATACATAGTAAAAAAGGGAACATACAACACAGTATACGTACAAAGAGGGAACATACAACACAGTAACTTCACAATTTCTTTTAGAACTAAGCATGTCTACTCAACTACAACAATTTTTTGGCAACATAGCAGCATCTAAGAACTAGGTTTTAATAGTCCTCCAAGGTATAGTACTTTTTTGTAACCTCAACTGGCCAGGTAGCCTATCCCATAACTTAGGGCCAATGCACACAAAACTGGAATTACCCCTAACAGATTTCATAACTGGCACCACATACTCACTAGTTCCTGATGTGTGCAAGCCCTCCCTAACATTTCTCTCCTCTATTAGATTTGAAATATACTGAGGCATTTTCTTCTGTTTGTATCTATAAACTAGATGTACTGTATGTAATTTATGTTGCTCTGTCAATTCCATCCAGCTCAAGGCTCAATACAGAGAACAGTGATGCATATCCCTGGGTGCATCCAGGATAAGCTATGCATACCTGTTGTATAACACATCAAGCCTGCACTGCATTCCCCCCAGATGCTCCCCCCATAGACAACATCACCATAATCTAGCAATGGGACTACCATGGAATTCATTATTTTCAATCCAACATTCAATGGTAAACAATTTTTGTACTTGTACAGAATTCACAGTTTTTTATTTAACTTTCCGGTTAATAGATTAATATGTACAGTATATCCCAGTTACACTGAGAGTCTATTCAGACTCCCAGGTACATATATGAGTCAACAAGAGCTAAACAATGATCATCTAATGTCCTTATATCTAAGGCTAACTTGTTTTGAATTTATTTCCCAGACAGCAGCATTACTTGTGATTTTATAGGATTCAGGACTAAACCATGGTCCCAAAAATAATTCTACAGTATGTTAAAGTCCTTTTGAAGTTTTTCTTGAATCTGATTAACAGATCTACCTTCTATGTATAACATCATGTTGTCCGCATACAAATGGTGTTGGACATTACCCAACAGTTGTCCGACACCATTTGTATAAACATTAAACAACACCAATCCAAAAAACCAAACCTTGAGGAACCCTGGTTCTAATTCTAAGCAGAGGATAATTGAAGGGTGAGAACTATCAAAACTCAAACCTGTAACCAGCAGGGTTCCACAGGGCTCAGTGCTCAGACCGATGTTATTTAACATCTTTATCTGGGACATAGCAGACAGCATCAAGAGTCAGATCAGCCTGTTCACAGATGACTCAAAGATCAGTGAGAGAGTGGATAGTGAGGAAGGGAGGCAGAAACTCAGAGAGGACTTGGCAAAGCTCGAGTGCTGGTCAGGCATGTGACAGTTGGTGTTCAGTGCTAAGAAGTGTAAGGTCATGCACCTTTGAGCCAGAAACTCTGGGACTAGCTATTGGGTGGGGGGAGTGCAGGTATCCATTTCAGTGGAGGAAAAGGCTTTAGGGGGCTTTTCACAAGGGACATGAAACACACTATGCAGTGCCATAAGGTGGGAGCCAAAGCAAATAAAATGCTGGGGTGCATCACCAGATGAATTGCCTCAAGGAGGGAGGAAGTCATTCTGCTTTTGTACAGGTCACTGGTGAGACCACACTTGGAGTACTGTGTACAGTTCTGGTGCCCATATTTAGAAAAGGATGTTAAACTACTGGAGGGGGTGAAGCGAAGGGTGATCAATATGATCCTTGGTCTGGGGGACAAACACTAAGAGGAAAGACTATGGGTTCTCAGTGTGTATTCACTGGAAGATAGAAAGGAGAGAAGGGGATATGATTGAGAGCTTCAAATATTTAAAAGGTGTGAACAAGGTTAGAACAGAGGTAATTTTCAGCTTAAGGTGGGGATCATGAGGGGACATGGTCTGAAATTTGAGAGGGAAAGATTCAAGGGGGAAATGAGGAGACTACTTCATGGAAAGGGAGGTAGTAAGGTGAAATGAATTGCCAGAGGAGGTGATCTTGCTGAACACTGTGGCAGTTTCAAGAAGGGGTGGGATAGCTTCGAAGGAAAGGTCAAAACTGAGGTTAGGCTGGGAAGGGGAGTGATGGTGGTGTGGGATAATAAATTGTGGGGACTAGAAATGGGGGGCAGCTGCAGTAAAATAAACTGTGAGCTGCATACTTGAGCAGACTTGATAGACCTTTACGGCCTGTTTCTGTTGGCGTTTTTGTATGTTCATAGGATCCTTATCTATAGACATTACTTTGGAAATCCAGATATAAGTACAGTATGTCAAGTTTGACAAATACATATTACTCAAATTTCCAGTTTTGTATAAATATACCCCATGTCATCTGGCCACTATGTGAGATTGTTCCTCCACTCAGCTTTTACCAGATACGGGCAAGTGGTTTGCGATATTAAACATATAATATGGGGCTGTCTTGTAGTACAACTATTGCAGTTAAAAATACAGACCCATCACGATCCATTACTGAGTCTAACTGATCACTTTACTCCTGAAAGATGCTTGATTGGTGTATGTCATGAACTATTTGTGACATTTGTAATGTTAAGATTTTTTTTTCTGTGTTGTATTGTTAGTTTCTGTTTTTATTTTTGTTTTACATTTTTACAGGTTTGTATAGTGCTTTGAGTTTTAGAAAGTTTTTTTTAAATATTTATCTATCTATTCATCCATATATCTATCTAGCTGCAAAAGTATTGATAATTTGATAGGTAATCAGAGGTTCCATCTATACGTGATTGTGGCAGTAGCTAAATGGATTGTTTTAAGAAAACCGGATGAATCTAGCTATTTCTGTTTATTCTGAATGGCATTGGGGATATTATTGTTTCTTGGGGGGCAGGGTAAATGATTGCTAGCACTGGACATTCCCTGGTTTTATATCATAGAAGGTAGGAAGTCACTGTTAACACTATTTTCTCTTTGGCCGCCACAAACAGTTCCACGTTTGTACAGTGAAGAATACCTACTGTATTTACATTATCTTGAGCTGTAACTAAACCTTCACTACCAGACTAATGTATCTGTATGACTTGAATAATAGAAATGCAACGAGGGAGGGGGATATGGGATGATGCCTGCATTTTCATATCTTGTGTGTTTTGACAAAGTCAAAACCAATAAAGTATACTGAATTTAAAGAAAAGGAGTTACTGCTTACAGGGAAAACTAATCTCTACTGTGGTTCAGCTAAGGCAGAGAAGTAGCGGATTCCTGGGAAGGGGATTTGCCTATACATGCTCTCTTGAGAAGTTGCTCTATTGTAGCAAGTATATTGCTGTTACACTAAATAACAACATCTAGCAAGAGCCAATATGGCTGCAGCTAAGGTCCGGCGAAACACGGCATTGTTCACCATGTTTAGGATGGCCACCAAAGTGTCCTGTGTGCATCTATTCCATTAGCACTCTAGGTGTATCAGGAGAAACAGAGGGAAGTAGGGAGAGCAGTAAGGAGCACGAAGGCACAAACTGAAGACAGAATAGCCCAGGCAGTGTCGAAGGGGGACAAGACATTTTTTAGGTATGTAAGCAAAAGGAGGAAGACCAGTGGTGGGATCTTAAGGTTAAAAAGAGAAGGAGGGGGACTATGCAGAGGGGGACCAGGAGAAGGCAGACATCCTGAACAAACACTTTTGTTCAGTGTTCAGGAGAAGGAGAACCGCTAAGCAGGAAAGACACCTGGAGGTAATCATATTGTATGACCTAAAAGTGTAGTCGGGCAGTGTGACAAAGCAGTTGGGAGGGCTAGTGAGATACTGGGGTGTATAGGAAGGAGTATCACCAGCAGAAAGAGGAAGGGGGTATTGCCTTTATAGAGATTGCTAGAAAGACCACACCAAGAGTGCTGCGTCCAGTTCTGGAGACCACATTTCTGAAGGACAGAGTGGAGGCAGTCCAGAGAAGGGAAGTTACTGCACAATGGTGCAGGTTCTGCATCAGAAGCCCTGTGAGGGGGTGTGGCTAGCTGCTCAGCCATCAAGACGCTGTTTCAGAGAGCTCCCCAAACCTACTGTTTAACTATTAAAAATAATTGATTCACAACCTATTTGGTTGTTCAGAAGTAAACGTTTCTGATAATCGAAGGTTTGTGTACTCCCAGAGGTGGATTTGGTGATCATGGGGCGGAAAACTGCAGAAAATAAAGCCAACTTCTTTGCACCTCGTGGTGGGGCTGCAAAGGCACCAACATTCTCGGAACTCATATTGGAGGAGCCCAACAGGGAGGATTCTTGCCCGGCATTGCTAGACTCACTGTAACAGGCTCGCTCGACCCTTACTAAAATGGTACAACACTTGGACAAAAAAATAGACTCATATCATGACCGTATGCTAGCAATGGAGCAACGAATGGATTGCCTGGTGGAGACAGCTGCATGTGCTGAAAAGAAATTGAATAAAGCGCTGGCTATAGCAGCAACATATGCGAAAGAGTATGCCCTGTTGCATAGCCGAGTGGAACATCTAGAAAATACAATAAGGGCCTCGCATGTCCTGGTGCTTGGCATCCCTAAAAATACAGAGGGTGATGATATATGTGCTTTTGTTATATCTTGGCTTGAGGAGACTTATGGATTAGATCTACATGATGTTATCCTCAGAGCTTACTGGATCGCACCATGGAGAGCCAGTGGGCAGAAATCAGAGCCTCGTACTATCCTGGTGGTCACAGTGTCATCTGTGATTTGAGACCAAATCCTACAAGCTGCCAGAGCCAAGAGGAATGTGCACATTGATTGGTCCTGGGTTATGTTATTCCTGGACCTCTCCTATGCAACCTGAATAAAACAAAAGGGTTTTGATGCACTGAGGTGGAGATTCCACAACCTAGAGGTCCCCACAAGCATGCTAATGCCAGCCTGACTTCATTTGAACATTGAACGCAAAACGTATGTTTATACAGACCCGAAAGAGGCTGGGAAAATTGCAGAAAAACTCAAAGTGGAAAAGGCAGCCCGGGAGGGAGAGGGAGAGATATCTTCAGAGTCAGAAGAAGGGACTTAAAAGTGGACACTTCAGTTGGGTTCTTGGCCTGGTTTTAAGTAAGCTGTGCAGGTAACGCTCGAATTACTGGGGACTGATTATGGGTCTATTAAAAGATAAGGCAAATTACGTTATGGGACTTAGCTACAGAAGCCAGTGACCTGCGAACAGCATTTCTTGTTTTCTTGAACTTTTGGTTTGTTGGACTTGCTCCCTATGTATAATTTTAAAGTTGATGTGGTAGCTCCTTTTCTGCGGATGACTCAGTCTCTAATGTGGTCCAACTAGGAATGGACATAACGCCTCTTTAATTGGCACTGTATACAGTTAAAATGAAAGTTCTGATATTCCCTCCTTTATAGGGAGACCCATTCATTCTTTTAAGTTACTGAAAACCTGCTTCTAGAATTGAAGAAATATATATATATTTTTTAAATGTGATTTTGGAAAATAAGAAGTTGGAAAGTTAAATAATTAATTTTCTGTCTACCAAATAGGCTAAGGGAGCAAACTGAGAGGGGAAACTCTTTTATTTCATTTATGGGGTTATACAAACAAAGGCTTATATAGCCTTACTACACTTGTATAAAAACTTATCTGGTTATATTAGTTTAAGGCATTTAGCAGCATACAGCCATTTTGTATAATTAATGTATAAGGTTGGATGTTCCCCCCATATCTTGTAACAATGGTATCACCGACTTAAATCACCTAATATCAACTCTATTTGAAAATATGTTGTATGCTCTGTTCCGAGTGTAATTCTTGTACTGTATAGTATAAAAATATAAATAAAAAGTTTAAAAAAAGAAGCCCTGTGAGGACAGAATTAAGGGTCTAAATAGGTTTCACCTGGAAGAGAGGACAGCAAGAGGCGATATTTAATTTTATTTACCAGGCAGGTGCACTAGACAAAACATTTGCCTATTTTCATGCTCAACCCAGGAGGTTACAACATAGGAGATATGACAGAGGCATTTAAATACCCACAGTGGTAAAAAAAAGGTACAGGAGGAAGTATTTTTCAGGAAAAAAGGTGCTCAAGATGGAATGATAAGAAGATGGGGGGTGGCAGATTAAGGGGAGATGTGCGAAAGTACTTCTTCACAGAAAGAGTACTGGATTCCTTGAACAGACTTCCAGCAGATGTGGTGGGGAGCAAAAACAGAGGCTGGGCTCAAGAATGCATGGGGCAGGTATGAGGGAATCTTAGGGAAAGGGAAGGGGGTGAATCTGTGATGATACTATAGGCATGGAAAAAACAGGCAGACTAGGTGGGCAAAACAGTCCTTATCTGCTGGCAAAGCCTGTTTCTAATAGTTCATTTTGAACAGCAATGCTTCAAAATGCAATGTGCATAAATGAAAAAGACACTCAAGGGGCAGTAGACAAACAACCACAGATGCCACTGAACACCAACTAGTTTTGCACTTCTGGGCTTCCTCAAAAGAGGATCATGTTATATAAATATAATATAATATCATATAAATATATTATATTATAAAATGGGTTGAGAAATTCCTGCTTCCCGATTGGCTAAGAGGTACCTTGGCCATGTCCTTATCAGGACATATTGTGCCAACTGGTACTTCTTTAGCCAATCAGGGCACAGTGCTGGCAAAGATCCATGCCTGCCACAAACTTTTTTCTAGTCCAGCTGAAGCCGTTACTGCCAGCAATGCAGCAACTCCCTGCCTGAGATGCCTACTTGAAGCCATGCTGCTCTCCTGGAAACATCCCATACTCTGTGTACACCTCAGAAAAATAAGTACTGTGCCACTCTCACCTTGTTCTCCTGACCATTCACAACTATCCTGCTGATTTAGATGCTGCAACAGCTTATCTCCATTCCCGTTTAATTTCTTCCATCACCACGTCTTGTAAGTGCCACCGCAACCCCACCACACCACAGACCGTCACCAGAATTAAATACCTCCAGCTCTCCACCACATTTCTAACAGCCACTGCAAGTTCCACAGACTGTCACCAGAACTAAGCTTCCTGTACCCCAAAAAAACCCAAAAATGCTTATTTACACAGACTAGCACCTGGGATAAGCACTAACGGAAAGAGCAACACAAATACAACAGCTGAAGAGGGACATGCTTGCTCCCTACATTACTGCCATACTCCATTTAAAAAACACTGTCAGGTTCTGAGAGGGAAAAACATCTACAATATGAAAGTAAGAGAGCGAAGCACTATCTGTGATGGGGAGGGGGATGACACAGGACAGTACTGCCAACCAAGCCAAATACATTGCATACAGAACAGTACAAAGAGGGACTACTTTATTCCTCTAACAAAAAAAAATGCTCTTTTTTCATTTTTTACATTTTAAGTGTTTTTCTTTTTTTAATTTTCAGTCTACTTGGGGGCCCATTTTATAAGCGCAATAAGACACTCCAAGGCATGGGATATGGCCTGATAAGAGCACGCCCCAGGTGCTTAAGGCACTTGGCACATGCACCTCATGCCTTATAACGCACCTGGGACGTGGCTCTTATCAGGCCATAACTCACACCTCATCATGTCTTATTGCTGGCTTACATTACATATATTATAATAAATATTTATAGAAATATCATTGAAAAAAACTTCATTTTACAAAACCAGTTAGGGTTTCTATTACACCTTTAAAAGGATGGAAATTAAATGTTAGGGTTAATGCACATATCAGCACAACAACACTAATCTCTGCCAATATTAGAAGCAAAACAGTTATTTGATATATCCCTTGGTGTCCTTCCACCTAACTCATACACCATTTGAGCTGTTAATCATGTGGTATAGAACAATATATTTGTATGGTGTACGAGTTAGGTGGAGGGACACCAAGGGATATATTGAATAACTGTTTTGTTTCTAATGTTTGCAGAGATTGGTGCTGTTGTCCTGATACACGAATTAACCCTAACTTTGAATTTCCATCCTTTTAAAGGTGTAATAAAAACCCTAACTGGTTTTGTAAAATGGATTTTTTTTTGCAATGAATTTCCTTACTTTTTGAGAGAGGTGTATAATAAAATTGCAACAAATACTCATAAGTTTGTCATTTTTTTTTACATTGTGATCCCAAATTTTCGACATAGTCTTCTTATCACCCCACCTCATAACCCTCATACTGTAGGTGTACATTTCTTAATCCATGGCAAATTGCCATTCTGTGCCACAGCTGTGAAAACACATTTTGAAGAGGATGTGAGATGACAGCTCTAGAATTCATGAGGTGCTGTGAAGACATTTTTATTTATTTATTTATTAAATTTTGGTGACCGGGTAGCCCACTGAGCCCCGAAGGTCCCTTTTCCGGGGTGACCCGGGATAACAATAAATGGTATGATTCAGTGAAGAAAAACTTTTGGTCACAAGGTTATACAAGCATATGGAGGTTACAGACGTGGTTAACACCATGACACAGTTTTGCCTTGGTGCTACATGTCATAATATTCATGTTCAAGCTTTGGATTGAAACTATAAATGATTGGCAGTTACATGCATGCATAGGAAAATTTCATTGATTGCATGTAACTCAGGCATTCTTTGTTACTTTTGCTCCAAAATTTCAACATTGTCTTTGTGGGACCCTATGTTATGAACACTTATACTGCCATTTTGTTACTCAGTCCTGAAAGGTGATTTTGCACAGCTACTGCACCATTCTGCACCACAGGTGTGAAATCACATTCTGGACAGGATGTGCAAAATGATAGCTGTTCTGTTCATAGGGTAGTGTGAAAAAATGGTAATGTTGAAAATCTGGAGTGAAAATATGAAACAGTAGTAAAGGGATGAACGTGCATAGAAAGTGCATAACACAAGTCCGTAAGCAGCCATTTTTTGGAATTTTTTCACCATCGTTTCAACATGGGCTTTATGTGTCCTCTCCTCATAAACAGTGTCATTGTCAATTTGTTAATCCATCCCAAAAGTTGATTTTGCTCAGTGACAATGCCATTCTGCACCACAGGTGTGAAAACACATTTTGGGCAAGTTATGAAAAATGAGTTGTACTGTTCATAAGGAGTTGTTAAAAAATGGCAATGCTGAAAATCTGGAGTGAAAATATTAAAAATTGGCAATGTTCCGAGTGTGCATAGAAACTGCACAATGCATGCTCATAATGTAGTAATTTTTAGGAATTTTCTCATCAAAATTGCAACATGGACTTTTTGGGACCCCACCTCATGAACATTGGCATTGTCATTTTGTGAATTTGTCCCAAAAGTTGATTCCACGCAGCGACCACGAAATCACCTTTCAGGACCAAGAAATGAAATGACAGTGACAGTGATCATAAGGAGGGGTCCCAAGAACCCCATGTTGAAATTTTGGGGCCAAAAGTCCTAAAATTGGCTGAGATGTCAACCAAAGTTGAACCCCCCCATTCAGTCCCATTATACAACACTTACCTGATTCCTTATTTTGCAGTTCAGTTTTGAAGTGTGCAGATATCTCCTGGTGCAGAGAAGATCATGGTTTCTGACCTCCCGAGGCTAAGTATAGGTGAGGGGGAGTCCAGGGAGGTGGGTACACAGAGGGAGGTTGGGGATGGGGGAAGGGGATGGGGAGACCACGATGGACCGTTTTCTTGTTTACAGGTTAAAAAGAAAATGTAATGGGATGCTTCTCTTTTTTACAGGGATTTGTGTCCCACAGCGCTGACTTCCTGACAGCAGGACCAGGGTACGAGGGTGGCTGGTGGGACTGCACAGAGGGAGGGAGCAGGGGGGATTTATTATTTCTCACAAAGGTGGCCAGGGTACAAGGATGGTGGGTGGGACTACACAGAGGGAGGGAGCAGGAGGGATTTATTTTTTCTCACAAAGGAGGCCAGGTATGATTGTGATGGGTAGAACTGCACAGAGGAAGGGAGGGAGTGGGAGGGATTTATGTTTTCTCACAAAGGGGCCGAGATACGAGGGTGGCTGGTGGGACTGCACAGAGGGAGGGAGCAGCAGGAATTCATTTTGTCTCATAAAGGGGGCCAGGGTACAAGGGTGGTGGGTGGGACTGCACAGAAGAAGGGAGTGGGAGGAATTTATGTTTTCTCACAAAGGGGGCCTGGGTTCTAGGGTGGTGGGGAACTGCACAGAAGGAGTTAGCAGGAGGAATTTTTTAAAATGACAGCCCTCTGTGGAACGTAAAGTAAATACACTTATGGACAATATCCTTATATAAACATATATTTATATGATATTGTGTAAGACACATATGAATTGACATGGCACTGCATGGAATATAAGGATAATACTGGAGGTCACCCACTTCGAATTAAGGCAAGCAGATTTATTACAGATAAAATAAATACTTTCTTTAGTCAAGCAGTTTTTAATCCATGGAACAAATAGAGCTCAATACAGTAGCTGTTTAAATTTCAGTTCAGCAGCAGGGCAGAATTTCAAAAAGCTGGAGCAAATAAAGTTATTGCCTCTCTTCTAGTAAACTGAGCTATGCCTAAGGGATTTGGGAGTATTTTTTTTCCAATGTTAACACTGCATTTTGAACTGTTCAACAGACAGCGGGGGGGGGGGAGTGCCACCAGGATTTGTCATTCTACTTCGATACAGGATGTATCACCCTGTAACATACAATCGTTGTTCGATGCACAATCCCTCTCCCAACAGCTCCTCCCCCAAACAAGATTCTATAGCTTGGCAGAAGACACCAGGAGAAAAGACTGCTGTGTGACTGGACTTCTCTACTGGGACTATGTTGCGCTTCTTCCCACCCAAAGCTAGTTCTACTTTTATAGAAACAGGATTTGACCAACAACAGGAACTTCCTGTTTGGGAGCAGGAAGTGAGTGACCACAGAGCCACCAAAGACCCACCATCCTAGAAGGGCAAGAGTAGCTCTCTGGACCCCTCTAGCTGCTGGAGATCTGCCTCTGAGAAAGTAAGGGGTTTACTGAGAAATATAGGATATTCTTGTTTCAGAACAGGACAATCAAGAGCTTAAAGGGCACACAGGCAGAAAGTAAGGAGAGAGAGAAAAAAAATCAGAGGAAAGAGTAAGGATTGCAAACAGTTAAGGGGCCAGAAATAAGACATGATTAGAGTGGTGCAGTGCAGTGGCTGTGGAGCAGCAGTCTTCTGGGAGATGTTCTGGAGGATGCGGTGTTGTCCCATCTGCAGGCACCTCTCTGGGATGAGGGAGGAGGTTGCTCATCTCCAGGCCAAGTTGGCCAGGATTTGTGGGACCTCCTCTTCCATCCAGGGACCACCAGTGCCACTGCCATTGCCTCAGAGGTTGCCAAGAAAGAGGAGCTGTTGGACCATAGTGGGCTCAGGGAGGGTGAGGGTGGTGGAACAGAGGCACATCCCTCCAGTTGTACCTCTTCACAATTCCTATGCCATTCTGGCAAAGTGTAGTTCCTCTATGGAGGCACCCGCAGTGGAGACCAAGGAGGATGCTGGGAACCTCCACAAAGGAGACACACAGGAGGGTGGCAGGGGACCCCACAGGGGAAGGAAACAACTCCTGGTGGGGGACTCCATTGTTAGGAAGGTAGAACTGGGGGAGGAAGGGGAGAGGGAGGTAAGGTGCCTGCCTGGTGCCATGGCTTGGAGGGACAGGGAGCGAATCCTCAGGATTGCTGGAGCAGCTGCATAGGGGAGGGAGCTGGCTGTCATTGTCCACCTAGGGACAAATGACCTGGCTAAGAAAGAGATTAGAGAAGTACAGGAAGAGTTTGTGGAATTGGGAAGGGGCCTTAGACAAGTAGCATGCACGGTAACCTTCTCGGAGGTGATGCCCATCTATGGCATAGGATGTTCTGCACCATGGGATTCAATCACTGGTTGAAAAACTGGTGTGGAGCTCAGGGATTTGGCTTCATTGGGGACTGGGGGTGCACCTGGAGTGATGCAAGCCTATACTGGCATGATGGGCTGCATCTGTCCAGGAGGGGAACCAGGGTCATAGGTGATAGGTTTAAATGCTTCATTGGCAAGCATTTAAACTAGCCAAGGGGAGGCACTGTAAAGGAGCAGGAAAATCCTACCCCCAAACAATCACAGTAGTAAGTGCGGTAAACACCAACATAGAGGTGTCGATAGGGAGAAGGGCAGGGGTAAATGGAGAAAGTGACAAAGGCAAGAAGGACAGGGATAGAGCAAAAAGGAGTAAGGCCATCAGGAAATGGAGGGTAATGAGTACCGATGCCCGTAGTCTGGGCAACAAGCTCCCTGAGCTGGTGGCCTCGATGGAAGAGGGATGCTAGGATATCGTAGCAGTCACAGAAACGTGGTACACAGAGAACTATGACTGGGATGTTAACATGCCAGGGTACATAACCTACAGGAGAGACAGGCAGGGGAGAAGAGGGGAAGGAGTAGCTCTCTATGTAAAGGAAGGGATAAAAGCAACTGAACAAAAGAGTAAACAGGGAGGAGAGGAGGCACTGTGGGTCACCTTGGAGACTGGAAAGGGCAAGACAATCTGCACAGGGGTTGTGTACAGACCCCCATGTCAGGGGGGAATGGACAAGGATATGATAGAAGGCATTCTTAGAATGGCAGAGAAAGGGAGATACTGTTGATGGGAGACCTGAATGCCAGATGTTAACTGAAGCACATTTGCTGCAGCCACATCCAAGAGCAGGGCCATTCTTGATGCCCTACAGGTGGCAGGCCTCAGGCAGCTAGTTTCAGAACCCACTCATGAGGGAGCAATCTTAGACCTCATACTCTCAAATGGGGGCAGTGAGAGAATCTCAGATCTAGAAGTGGGTTGCCATCTGGGAACAAGTGACCATCAAACAGTGTGGTTCATGTTAAACTCAGCTACAGAGTCGAGCCATACAAAAGTGAGGGTACTGGACTTTAGGAGGGCTGACTTTGGCAAGATGGGTGAGTGCCTCAGAAAAGCACTAGCAAACAGGCTAGAAGGAGGTGTGGAGCAACAATGGGGAATCATCAAAACTGCCATCACAGAGGCAACAAGCCTTTGTGTGAAGCAAATAAACAAATCAAAATGAAAGAAAAAGCCACTATGGTTCTCAAAGAGGTGGCTGGAAAGTCAGGAAGAAAAGATAGCATTCGGAGTATAAGGAAACACAGAAGGAGCAGGACAGAGGCTGTACCAGTTAAGGCAGAAGGAAGCAGGGAGGGTAGTCAGAATAGCAAAGGCCCAAACTGAGGAAAAGATAGCCAACTCAATTAAGAAGGGATAAAATCTTTTATAGGTACATCAGCAGATGTAGAAAGACAAAGGTGGATAGTGAGGCTGAATAGAATGAACAGTGGGTGGGCAGAGGGGGACAGTGAAAAAACAGGGATACTGAATGAATATTTCTGCTCAGTATTCGCAAAAGAGGATGGGGAAGTGCCTAATCCAATTAACAGAAGCACTCTTGATAGGGGGGTCAGTCCCAGTCCTTTCACAGAAGAAGGGGTTCTGCAAGAACTCCTAAAACTGAAGGTGGATAAAGCAATGGGTCCTGATGGAATTCACCACAGGCAGGAAACTACAGACCTGTCAGTCTGACCTCTGTGGTAAGGAAAGTGATGGAGTCACTTCTGAAGGAAAGAATAGTTGAGTACCTAGAGGCCAGTGGGGCACAGGACCCAAGGCAGCATGGGTTCACAGCGGGAAGGTCATGTCAGATGAATCTAATAGATTTCTTTGACTGGGTGACCAAAGTAGTAGACCAGGGAGGGGCTGTGGACATGGCCTACCTAGACTTTAGAAAGGCATTTGACACAGTCCCACACAAAAGATTAATAGTCAAATTAACCAGCCTGGGAGTGGGACCAGGGTGGTAGCCTGGGTAAAACATTGGCTGCACAACAGGACACAGAAGGTAATTGTAAATGGAGTCCACTCTGAAGAAAGACGGGTTACTAGTGGGGTACCGCAGGGTTCAGTATTGGGTCCAGACCTTTTTAATGTCTTCATTAGTGACATTGCAGAGGGACTGGAAGGAAAAGTATGCCTTTTTGCAGATGACACAAAGATCTGCAACAGGGTTGATACACAAGGAGGCATGGAAAGGATGAGAAGGGACTTGGCAAGGTTGGAGGAATGGTCAGAAGTATGGCAGCTAGGATTCAATGCAAAGAAGTACAAAATAATGCACCTGGGAAACAAGAACCCAGTGGAAGAATACACAATGGGGGGAGGTAGTAACAACAACAAAAAAGGAAAGGGACCTGGGGGTAATCATATCAGATGACCTTAGGTTAGCAAGCAATGTGAGAAGGCAGTAGGTAGGGCTGGGGTATACTGGGATGCATGGGAGAGGCATCAGCAGCAGAAAACAGGAAGTTGTTATCCCTGTGTACAGACAGTTGGTGAGACCCCATCTGGAGTACTGCATCCAGTTCTGGAGACCCCATCTCCCCAAGGACATAGACAGAATAGAGGCAGTCCAGAGGAGGGCAACTAAAATGATGCAGGGTCTGCAAGAGAAGCCGTATGAGGAGAGACTAAAGGAGCTTAATGTGTATACCCTTGAGGAAAGAAGGGAGAGGGGGGACATG
Source organism: Neoceratodus forsteri (assembly GCA_016271365.2). NCBI lineage: Eukaryota > Metazoa > Chordata > Ceratodontiformes > Ceratodontidae > Neoceratodus > Neoceratodus forsteri. The sequence continues at coordinate 637,927,411 of CM028132.1, read as the reverse complement.
ATAGAAACTTTTAAGTACCTCAGTGGAATCAACAAAGTCCAAGAGGGTAGCATCTTTCAGAAAAAGAGACTTGCAAGAACAAGGGACACAATTTAAAGATAGAAGGGTGGTTCAGGGGCAATGTGAGGAAGTATTATTTCACAGAGAGGTAGTGGATGCATGGAACAGCTTCCTGAGGAGGTTGTGGGGTCTAAAACTGTGGGAGAATTCAAGAATGCATGGGACAGACATAAGGCAATTCTTGTGGGGGTAGGAAGAAATAGGCTGTTGGTTAACTAGGATCTGCGGCCTATCCTGTAGGTAGGGAAATGGGCAGACTAGATGGGCCAAGCGGTCCTTATCTGCCATCAAAGTCTATGTTTCTATGTTTCTATTTTGTGCCTGACATCTGTTTTTTTCCCCATAGAACATAATGGGAAATTCAACCTGTCATAACTCTGGAACAGATTAATGTTTTCCCACCAAATCTTCAAAAGGCACATCTGTGATGCCAAGGCTTTCTACCCTGAAAATTACAGCCCAGCACCTAAAGACGTTTCTGAGATAAGGTGGCTGAAAAAACAGCAAAAAAAAGGGAAATCTCTGTATTTTCAGCACTTTATACCTCAAAAACTTCAAAGGGTATTCAAACCAAATTTGGTTCATCACCGGACTTACTCCAGCAGAAGATGCATGCCAAATTTCATGAAAATCTGTGAAACCAATTTAAAGTTATTAACCAGGAAAAATTGCTCTTTAACATTAAACATTCTTACAAACCCTAACTATTCTGGCCCTACCCGGCCAGGTGTGTGTGTGTGTGTGTGTGTGTCTGTGTGTGTGTGTGTGTGTGTATACATGCATACATACATACGTGTGTATATATCTCCTTTACAGGGTTAAATAAAAAGTACTGCAACATTTGTAGTTTTACAATGAGTTATGCATGTGATTTTCACTTAAATACTGTTTTACAGGTGAAATAACACTGTAAATCCTAGGTGGATAACAGTGTGACTCATCAAGATGTAATGGGTGTGGCTGCCCCGTTAGAGTCAACCCACCCTATTTATGCAAAATAGAGGGGCTTATCAGGGTGCCAAGGGGTAGTCCTGGGGAAAAGTTGTCTACCACACCTTTAAAAAAAAAAAAAAAAATAGAAACATAGAAAAGGGGTCACAAAGGATCTGCAGCTCTTAGGGAGGTAAAACAGGACAGAAGGGACAGATTAGGAAGGGAATTATACTTATTTGATGGGGTAGGAGTCCACGTCCCATCAGACCTGCAAAATAAAAAGAGAAGTTAAGCTAGTAAAAACAAAAAACAAAATAAACAAACTGTGGTCAGATCCACCATGGCTGCATAATGAAGTTAGTGAAGTTGTGTGGAATTGTTAAGGAGGTATGAAGAAACAACACAATGATTTGTAAGTAGTAAGATTTGTTTTAGTTTCTGTTCTAAGGAAGGCATACACATTATTAGGAAAATATATGGAGGTGTACATTTTAATGGAAGGAATAGGAAACTTACAAAAGAACCTCAGAGCAAATGCCACTGATGTCTGTGTTATCCCGGATGAAATTGGCCAGACAGCCAAAGTTTAAAGAAAACATAATTGCACATATCCCAATAATGCAAAGCATCAAGGGAAACATATGCAAATCCCCATGATGATACAGAAGGTGGCAGTACATAAAAAAGTAATGGTTGGCATATGTTCAGCCTTGGAATTCTGTACACATTTTTTTTTTTTTTTAAGAGAAACAGGGTTTTTGTCCATTAGGTGATGTAAGTTATATTTAAGCAATGTGTTGATGTCAGGAAGTAAGGTGTAAGGATGATGGACTGTTAGAGAAAATGTGATATTAACTTTCAGAGGGGGTCGCTTTGATAAGGGCAAGGTAGTTATGCTTGTGATAATGGGAATATTAAGAAAGTATGAGGTCTACGCAGAAGTGGACTACAAATATGCACAGTTTCATAAGTATGTGCTCAGAGTGCAGGCAAATGTGATATGCAGGTTTGTTTTAGAAATAGGTAAAAATAGTGATACATGCAATTAATAGAAAGATAATTACACAGACATATAGACAGAAAGAGAGAGAGACACACACACAGACAGACAGGCAGAATAGGAATGGCAGTGAAGTATTGAAGTGACGCCAACCCCACCCCACCCCCGCAGACATGGACAGGCATTGGGGTGTGCCTTTGGGTTATTGCCCATAACGCTCACACCATTTCACCTCACCCACCCTGCAGACACAGACAAGAGTCAAGGTGTGCCTTGCGGTTTTCAAACTTTACACTCACCCTATTCCATAAGGAAATATGCTGAAATGGGTACAGTATAAGACAATGGAGTGAACTTTGGGGCTGAAAAGTCAAAGGCACACCTCAATACCTGTCACTGGCTGCACGGTGGGGATAGGGGTGGAATAGCCTGAGCATTACTGTTGACAATCCCAATACACACCCCTGACGCCTGTCAGTCCCTACAGTGCAGGGTGTTATGGTCAGAAACCCTAATGCCCTGGGCATTTCTTTGTATTTTCACTCCAAGTTTTCAGCATGTGCTTTTTGTGACCCCTCCACATGAACAGTGACATTATCAGTTCATTAGTCAAAAGGAGATTTTGCACAGTGACTGTGCCATTTGGCACAACAGGTGAAAACAAACACATTTTGAACAGTATGTAAAAAATGACAGATGTACATTTCTTGCTTCAGTAACAAACACACACAAGAACACACCAGAACACAGCAGAAAAATGGTTAGATTTGTCTACAAGCACCATTTTCTATGCAAGTTGGAGCACGGGGTGGAGGAGGAGTTAAGGCTGGAGATCAGTTATGGTCCATGACATAACCACATGGTCAGAATATTAAATATTTTAAAATAAACATAAATGCAAAAGTAACCATTTCATGAAGAAAATGCAAACTGTGACACTTAACAGTTATATGGTAAGTTAGCACATCTGTACTTATTTGATGCATATGCAGCTCAGTTGGTAAGGGGTCCTGACCATGTTCACCGTTCCTCAAGCCAAGGTAACTACAGTATATCTAACAATAACATGGATGGAAAAATTATGCCATTTTCAACAAGAAGTTAGCATTTTAAAAAGATAGTGCTGTAGACTGAGAATCAACTTGTGTAGGTGAATTCATCATGCTAGCCAATATATGTTCTGGTTGCATTCTATAAGGTTAACCAGTGGGAGAAGTAGGGGAAAGGGACAGAAATCTAAAATAGAACCATTGAACCCATCTGTGATTTAAAGTTGCATGACAGAAATGTGACTTCCAGAACTGGACACCATATTCCAAATGAGGCCTCACCAGTGATATACACAGTGGCATCACCACCTCTTTCCTTCAGCTGGTAATACCTCTCACTTATGCACCACAGCATTCCAATGGCTCTACTCATAGCTTTGGTACATTGTTTAGCCACCTTCAGGTCATCCAATATGATTATCCCCAAATCCCTTTCCATTTTGATGACCATCAGCCCCCCCAATCATTCCCAGGGTTCCTGCAACCCTTCCTTATTCAGCAGGCAGTTATCGCATCTGGACTTATTTGCTGCATATGCATCTCAATTTCTAAGGGGTCCTGACCATGTTCACCCTTCCTCAAGCCAAGCTAGCTGCAGTATGTCTAGCAATAACATGAATGGAAAGATTATGCATATGAAAACTTATTAATTATGCTGTACATACCATAAGACTCAGTGTGTCTCCTTTGGCCGCCATGATGTCTGTGGTTAATTTGAAACAAAAAAGACAATGTAATAAGACACTGGCCTCCACTGGAGATATTAAACAATAGAGCAAATTGCACTCTGGGAAGACTGCCTGTGACAAGATGCAATAAAAAAAAACCTGAATAGCAGGTTCCAGGGCATATAAAACCACCAGGAATGTTAAAAAAAACTACCCCACCCCACTCTTTCACAAGAATCAATGAATGTATTTGTTAACCATGGTGGTTCATCTTCTTGCTTCCCTCATAGTAAAAATGTGAACCTGCATTTGTGTTATTTTAAATGAGTGATAAATGGCATGTCCAGGGGGATGGCAGCTTTGATAGTTGTTCCAGTCTTACTTTTTTTCCTGACTCGGTTTATATCAGTGAAAAGAAAGTAGGAAAAAAAAAACAGCCTTTTGTTTCTACAAGTAGTTGTTAACTGCAGCTGATATTTTTAACATGTGCATGGTAACTCCACTTCTCAAACTTAAAAGAAAAAATACACTTCATCAAAATCTGTGCTTACCAAGTAGTGTGCCCATGATTAAAATAATTTGAACTCCTTCCCCCAAAAATGTGCCCTCACATGAAACTGCATGATTAACTGTAAAGACAATTAAAAAATGTATTTCTAATGCATTACTAACACCAATGCTTTCAAAGTTTTGAAACTACTAAAAAGATAAAGATATATGTGTATATATATCCACCCTCATCGGTCAGACTGATTTCGCCAATCGTTTCCCTAAAATCTGGAATTCCTTCCCCCTGAAATATGACATTCCTCCTCCAACTACTCCCTTACCTCTGCCCTACATGATTACCTTTCCCTCAGCTGTTCCTGATTTAACCCACCTTAATACCTGTCTCCAGTTTTCTGCCTTCCTACCATGACCCCCCGCAGGGTTCTCAACATCCTGAAGGGGGAATCAGGAAATGGCTACCCCTTCTCCTCATATTCAGTTCTTGCCTCCCCCCTTCTCTTCTCCACTTGCCCTCCTGGGTCACCAGTGTGTACAACCTAACCACATTTTTTTTACTCCAACAGCACTTGCGTACTGCCTCTAGCCTGCCCCTGGTACACTCATGCACTATAAATGGTTCTATAGGTTTTGTACGTTCATATGTTCTTTTGTATGATTTTGGACATGCATTGTAATTTATCCAATGTTCCTCTACTGTTTATTATACAATACCTTGTGTTTCAACTGTTGCACAATCTTACAATGTTGTATTTTTATACTACCCACATACTATTGTAACTGATCATCGTCACAACCCTATGTAACCCCCTCCCCCCAGGTCACACCATGAGATGAGCAACTTGTTATTCAGTGTGCCCTCCTGCTGAAACATTTCAATAAATAAATAAAAATAAAATATGTGTGTGTGTGTGTGTGTGTGCATATGTGTGTGTGTGTATATATATATATATATATTTATATATAGTATATATACAGTATATGCCACTTGTAATGGACTGATTTGACAACCGTCAATCTGTCCATTAAATGCAGCATCCATTATATCAATATCCCCACTCAATACCAAAAAAGCGAGCGCAGAGCGAGCGCAGAGTGTAAAGAGAAGTAAGGCAAGTGCTGAGTATAACAAAGGTAGTGATTTACAGTCCTTTTCGGACTTAGTTGCAATCTGCAAAAAAACTCTATAAACTTTATTTAAATGGCTTAAAAAATAAAAACAAACAAAAGCGCTGTTCTCGGTTGTGCTGTACTTATCTACCGCACGATCTGCTTATGGATGTAATCCTCCATTGTAGTTTGGCATTTTTTTCCTATCGTGTAGCGATGCCAGGCAATCTCTACATTAGCAACCAGATCCCACTGGGGGGTAATATCATCTCGCTGCTCAACGGCCCGACGGAGAGTCAGAATTGCCTTCCTTACTTCCCCCGGTGTTACAGGCACCTCGCCATCCTCTGTCTCTTCCTGAGATAAAATCTCCTCATCATCCTCATCTGTTCATGCTCCCTGCGATGCTCTGATTGCCTCTGCGATGTCATCAGTATCAGAGTGAGGTGTGTCATTACCCAGCAAACACAGCTCATTCATGATCTCAGTGGGCAAATCAGTATCAGCTGGCTCCTCCTCCTCCTCAGGTACAACACCAATTGGGGATCATTGGTGAATCCTCCCTTTTGGAAGCATCTCTGTATTGTCTCTTGCGAGATGATGTGCCATGCTTGCTGTATAAGGTGTACTGAATCAAGCAAGTTAATGCGTCGTATGCAGACAGAATCAGTAATTTCTTCCTCAACATCCAGAATATCCAGCAATCTTTCCCTCATCTGCCTGACATAGTGACGCTTGAAGCTGTAAATAATCCCTTGATCTAAGGGTTGCATTAAACATGTGGTATTGGGTGGTAGGAACACAAGTTTAATGTTTTTTAAACCAGCTATTGGTGGGTGGGAGGTACAGTTGTCTAAAAGCAAAGCAATTTTTCGAGATCTCAGTGATCGGTCCCAGTTCCTCAGCCAATTTAAAAAGATCTCGGAAGTCATCCACACTGTTTTGTTATTTTTATAGATAACTGGTAAATGCCGCACACCTCTGAAACACCTTGGCTGTGCACTTTTACCAATCACTACTGGTGTTTGCTTCTCCGTTCCAGACATGCTACATGTAAGGAGGACCGTGATGCGTTCTTTAGCTTTTTTCAAACCTAAGGGATTCTCTGACTTAAAGGCAAGTGTGCTGTAACTAACACAATGAAAAAACAGCCCAGTCTCATCAGTATTAAAGATGTTATCTGGTGAGTAGCCTTGAAGGAGATCAGGCAACACTTCCTGCAGCCACGCTTCAGCAGCTGGTGTGTCAGCTGTTAGCTTCTCACCATGGACTTTGTGGAATGAAATGTTGTTCCGCATTTTCCACTGACTCAGCCACCCATCCGTGGCTTTAAAATAATTTTTTTCCATGGCAACAGCTATTTGGTCAGCTTTCTGCAACAGTAAGGGGCCACTAATTAAAGTCTCCCTATCCCTTGCATTAGTAAACCAATGCAAAAGTGCTTCTTCCACATCAGTATCTTTTCCTTCACACTTTCTTTTTCTATCTGGGTTTTGATTACAATGCCAGTCTGACAAAAGCACCTCCTTATTCTTAAGCAAGTCATACAAGGTGGACTTGGGGATAGAAAAATGTGTGCTGAGGTCACGAACACTTAACTTTGGCATTCTCTCTATCTTCTTGAGTATCTCCACTTTTTTTTGAAAGACTGAGACATGTTCTCTTACCAGCAGCATTCTTGGTGGCACTCATGATTTAGGCAGTAGAAGCACAGCACAGCTCTAAGAACAGTGTCAGCAGCTAGAGGAAAGGAACATCATGGGGATTTTGAAACTTGAAATGAGCATTAGAAGGCAGTAATTCAGCGGAACGTCATTAATTGCATCATTGTTTGCTTCATTGCTTGAACTAATTGGACGGTACTGCAGGAATTAAAGGTCCACTTTAACAGTCATTTTTAACATAGCTGGAATAGCAAATGGCTTTTGGCATGGGCTAAATGTCCATTAGAAGCAGAAGTCCGCTACATTAGGAGTTGATATAAGTGGCATATACTATATATTCATGGCAAAAAACTCCGTTTAATGCATCAGTTAGGGTTGTTCCACAGCGACAAAAGTGAGGAAATTCGATGTTAGGGTTCAAAACCCTAACTCCGAATTCACCCCCCCCAGCACCACACACACACAGACACACACACACATTCAAGTATGGGGGAGGACCAAGTCAACACAACCAATGACAGACATCCAGCAGCAGGTGACAGAAATAACAAACAATTGTCTAAATGTACCACGAGACATCCCCACCCACCTGACCAGGTACTGCATGCTCAGTGGAGATCAACAGCAAAACTGAGGCCATGTACACCAAACACACACCCCTGATTGCAGCTGCACACAACGTACCACACTTAGTAGTTGCATGGCCTTACCTACCAATGCCCCACACCACACCACAACTGGTACTGTGCCGTTATTCAATATAAATGCTGAAGGTACATGATGACAGTTGTACAAAGGTTTTAACACTACTGAGTATAGATTAATTAAGAGAAGCACATGAATTAACTACAAGACATTAGGATACTCAAGATAAAAGTAGTGATACATTTAGTAGGTGATTTACATAGTAGTACATTTACTGCAATGGTTTACTCAACATAGAGAGGCTGATGTAAACGTATGGAAAAGCATTGCCTGTTCTACGCTGCAAAATTGGTACTGCCAGTATCACATGCATTCTTACTGGTGAAGGTGTACTGCTGATGTAAATACATAGACCTCCAGTGTGTTTCAATATTAAAGCTGCAGTAAGTATTCTTTGTAAGAAAGATTGTAATACCATGGATCTGGACAAGAAACTTCTAAATATCATAGCACTACTGAGCCAACAATGATGTACCTGTTTTGGACATGTATATAGAATAGATTTTCCTGTAGGTACTTACACGGGTATATTTGTACCTCATAAAGACAATCTAATTGCATCTGTGATGACTAACTTATTAAAATAGTAATACATTTTCTATTGTTGCAATAGAAACATAGAAACATAGAATTTGACGGCAGATAAGGACCGCTTGGCCCACCCAGTCTGCCAATTTCCCTACCTGATGGATAAGCTGCAGGTCCTAGTTAACCAGCAGCCTACTTCTTCCTACCCCCACCCCCTAGAATTGCCTTATGACTGTCCCATGCATGCTTGAATTCCACCACTGTTTTTGACTCCACAACCTCCTCCGGAAGGCCGTTCCATACATCCACAACCCTCTCTGTGAAAAAATACTTCCTTAAATTACCTCTGAGCCACCCCTTCTATTCTTTCAAATTGTGCCCTTGTTCTTGCACACCTCTTTTTTTTGAAAGATGCTACCCCTCTTGGATGTTGTTGATTCCCTTGAGGTACTTGAAAGTTTCTATCATGTCTCCCTCTGCCTCCTTTCCTCGAGGCTATACATATTAAGCTCCTAAAGTCTCTCTTCATATGTCTTCCACTGCAGACCCTGCACCATTTTAGTTGCCCTCCTCTGGACAGCTTCCATCCTGTCTATGTCTTCTGGAGATTGGTCTCCAGAACTGCACGCAGTACTCCAGATGGGGTCTCACTAGCTGTCTGTACAGAGGAATAATAACTCTGTTTTCTACTGGTGATGCCTCTTCCTATGCATCCAAGTATCCCCCCAGCCCTCCTTGCTGCCCTCTCATATTGCTTTCCCACCTTTAGGTCATCTGATATGACTACCCCCAGGTCCCTTTCCATTTTTGTTGTTGTTAGTTTCTCAACCCCCATTGTGTACTCTTCCCCTGGGTTTTTGTTTCCCAGGTGCATTACCTTGCACTTCTTAGCATTTAATCTAAGCTGCCATACATTTGACCATTCCTCTAACCTTGCCAAGTGCCTTCTCATCCTTTTCCACTCCACCTTGTGCATCAACTCTATTGCAGATCTTGTGTCATCTGCAAAGACACATATGCAATGAGTGATGTATCCCACTTATGGACACAGTGTGATTTTTTTAACAGTTGTTTCATACTCAGGCTGTATGCCTACTGTTTTGGTTTGCCACACTTCTGTCACTCATGCTATCAAAGTGATAACTATGTTAATTCTGCTACAACATAAAGCAAGTAGGTATAGTGTAGATATAAACAGAATGTCTCTTAGTATTGATTTAACTCATACTGGGGTAAATGTACTAGGACAGCAGGGTTATCCTCTATCACTGAGTCTAGTCATAATCACACTAGGTTTTTGATGACTGTAATGATCAAGTTACACTGTTCATCTTCATGAGTTCTATTCACAGCCATTCTCCAGCAACCAGAGGCATGTATGTAACTGGGTGGGACACTGTGTGCAAAGCTGCCACAGTGCCTAGCAGAGGGAGAGTATCTACTCATAAGAGAATTAAGCAATAAGACATGACCAACAGTAATGTTAAATGGTCTGTTAATCACCCTGTAGGGGTTTAATGTTGAATGAGGCATATCCAAGTACCACATGTCGCTAGACAGTGATAAACTGACCATTTACATAATACCTGGGAGTGGCTTATTGCTATCATAATAAAACTGTTTTTAAACAACATTAAACCATGTTCATCATATGGTTAGTCTACATGTATGTTAATAAAAACTAACCATAGGGCTGTTACAATGTTTACAGTCAATTAGAAAGCTGCATTTCTCAAACCCTTGTTATAATCACAGATATAATACCTGTACAACTCCTTGGTTTTGCTTAGCTCTATTGCTCAGGTGGCCCACCACAAGTGGTGTGGTGTGGTGTGGGGCATCGGTAGGGTAAGGCCATGCAACTACTAAGTGTGGCACGCCATGTGCAGCTGCAATCAGGGATGATACGTTTGGTGTACATGGCCTCAGTTTTGCTGTTGATCTCCACTGAGCATGCAGTACCTGGTCAGGTGGGTGGGGATGTCTCATAGTACATTTAGACAATTGTTTGTTATTTCTGTCACCTGCTGCTGGATGTCTGTCATTGGTTGTGTTGACTTGGTCCTCCCCCATACTTGAATGTGTGTGTGTGTCTGTGTGTGTGTGGTGCTGGGGGGAATTCGGAGTTAGGGTTTTGAACCCTAACAGCGAATTTCCTCACTTTTGTCGCTGTGGAACAACCCTAACTGATGCATTAAACGGAGTTTTTTGCCATGAATATCCTGTCTTTTTCAGAAGTATCACTCACATGTACATGATTAATAGTCCTAAGAATAGTGCACATACATATAAAACAATGTTCCAGTGTCAGATATATTTCAACTGTTGTGGTTGCATTTACTCACATAGTCTTAATAACTTTATTAATTGTTATTTCTCATTCTCGTTCCATGTAGTAGCTTTTAATGTTACAAGTGTCTTAATCATTTTGTTTGTGAGCACATATGTAACTTTGAAAAGTGCATAACTAAAAGACAATATAACATGACATGGACACTATTAGTTCATGTACTGAACAAATCGATATGCTACTATAGCTACTTGAGATTTCATAGAGTGATTCCACTACCAACTGAGGTCGTACCTCATCAATCATGTGAACAGCGGTGGAAGAGGTTTGTTGTACTGAATACATATACTGGACCACCAGGGCTATGTTCGGGGGGGGGTTTACTGCTTACATCCCAAGAATGGGAATTTCGGTGCACTGGACCACCAGGGTATGTTCAGAGGGGGTTTACTGCTTACATCCTGCTAACGGGAGTTTTGCTCCACTACACCACCAAGGCTATGTTCCACAGGAGTGGGGTTGTGTCTCACACTGATACACCCTGAAATCAGCTTTTCAGTACGCTGGACCACCAGGGATGTATTACAGGAGGACTGTTTTTAAACTAGAGCAGCCAGTGCTCAGGCTTGTGGGGGAGGAATATTTCTGCTGTTGCCCACAACAGGCCCAGTGGTGGGTGGTGCTGGGAATTGTCACTCTTTGACCACGATTAGGCTGCACCACGGACATGGAGTGGGTTGGGGCCAGCCACAGCTGTCAGCTGCTGTGCGTGCCATGCAATTCAGCAGTTTACCTCTCGTGATTGCTGACTTGAGCATTTTTGGCCTGAAAGTTGTGCAAGCGCAGGTTGCAGGTTGTGCCTTCAAACTCTACACAGCCTTGCTGAATCTCAGGCTGTGTCAGTTAATGCATGGTTGGTCCCCTGCAGTTCATCATGCATTCATTTGCATTGCACTGTTACTCAGCATGTTTTCTGTGGTGCAACTGCCTCCTGCTGAATATCGCAGGAATGGAGCAAGTCTTGACTTGGCAGGCACTACCCTTTTACACATGTCGCAACCCTTTGAATATCTGGCCCATAAAGTATTATACCAATAGAAGGAAGGCATTTGTCACACAGAGACTGGTGGCCCCTTTGAATGAGGGTCCTTGTCACTTATTTGTCCTAAATCAAAGATGCTTTTAAAACTCAGCTGATATAAATGTTTTACGAGTAAGCTAACATGACTACATAAGAGATATTGGCTGGGAACAGCTATAGCCTATTCTTTTGTGTCTGGCCTCCTCCACTCCCTTGAAATTTTGTATGAACCTTTCTATTAACTATCTTTATATTAGGGATAACAATACTGCCACATATACCCAATGTTAAGATGATATGGTTATCACAATTGCCCAAAAAATGTTGTGGCTTGAATGTCACACTTTTTCTCTTGAATATGAATAAGACACCAAACACAAGAGAGTATATTATAAATAATTTTACTATAAAAATATTTCCAATATAAAAACTGAGAACCAAAATATTTTTTCTTACATACATAAAAAATAGATTTTTATAAAAATATATACATATAATGGAAAAAAGGTGTGTATTACTCCATACACAACATATGAATTAAACAAAATTTTGTTTTTCATAATATTCATAAAAACATATAAAATTTTTTAATTATTTAACTTTACTCAAAGACTTGCGAGAGGGTGTGTGCATCTGCATCAGGCAATCCAGGCTGGAAGCTGGATTCAATGTGGGCGCAAAAGAAGTAGAAGCTGCTGCCTCGGAGATGATACTGGAACTCTATGAAGGGTGGCCAGTCTCACCCAGGAAGCTGCAGGAACAGTTGGTAGTGCGGAGGTGAAGCACTGCTATGTGCAACAGCACCATCACCCACTGCCCGACCAGTCTCAAGGACGAGGTTCACAGTTCTGCTGCCAGCATCCAAGAGAGACTGGATTTTGTCCAGCCTCTCAAGGATGACAGCTTCTCTTTCGCAGACTGCGAACCTTGCAGTGAGCTGGCCTGTGCTGCGCAATGGCCTGTGCTTCACGAGTCGCCGGCCTCTACAAACAAAAAAAACAGTTATGATGAATATATAACACAAATTAAACAATTACAACTCTAAAATATTTCACTTCAAATATTTATATCTAATACAATATCAGAAATGCATTCATTTTAAACTAATAATAATAGTTTAAACTATGATGATAAACTTTTATTATACAATAGGTAATCCAATATGCTGAATTCTGCCTCTGAGTGGTTGGCTGGCACAATGACCACTGGATAAATCCTCCAGGTACCCAGCACTGGAAGAAGTGCCAGCCAACCTTACACCGCTAATCTGTCAAATTCACTTCAAAACAAAACTGCCGCAGTTTATCCGCGCTACTCGAAAAAACACCCTGGGAAATTCTTAGCTAATCGACCTCCTCTTCGAAGTGTAGGGAGCTCAGTGAGTTAGCACGCAGTTAAAAATATAAACAAACAACATTCTGCATTGTATAATAAAATTTATCCTCCCAGGGTGGTAGTAAGCATGGAGGATTTAACACCACTGGTGTGACTCGAGTCACTCAGCTACGACTCGTGACCGATCGCACCAGCCATAGGTAAATCCTCCAGTATACCCACTCCTGGAGGGATGAATTGCTAAGATATCTAATTTGTCTCTCTGTCATGATGACTATAGATATTATCTAATATGCTCACAACATAAAAAAATGTATGTGTTAGCTGTGAAGCATAGTGGTAACTTCAGATTTCCTTCACTGCAGAACCACTTGGTATGTGCATACTTTAGCATTATTTACACTACTTTTACTCACATACACTCTCACAGACATCTTTTACAATGTCCCAAAAAGTAATTTCGAGCAACAGCCAAACCATCATAGTCACGTTTAAAAAACACTGTTTTTAAAAGAATAGTTGCTCATTGAAACTATGACACTGTGTGTTGCTAACCCATGCATCATTGAACAATTTAGCAATCTGATCTATGTCGGCCAATATCTAGGACAGTTTCACTACTCAACAACTTCTTTTCACAACCACAACCCAGAAACACGAACCATATAATGTACTGGCATTTACCACTGCAACCTGTCATAGTACTGCATTTAATTAAGCAACAATGCCTGACAGTGTAGGTAGTATTTGGAATACCGTACCAGACAGGGGCTGCAATGAGGCCCGACAGGGACGCCTTATAAATCTCCTGGCCAGTCTGGTTTTGATCAATACCCCATCCTGAAGGGCATTATGGCTTAGAAAATGGCCATGGCACTATTTTTATCAAAGAAAAAATATTTAAATGTTTTAATGTGAAAACAGTTTTTTTATTTCTTTGTAATAAAATAGTTCTTCCACATGTCTCCTAGTCGCATGATCCTGTAGTTGTGGTTTTGGAGCCTGTTGTCATGTTAACATAACCTCACCCCACCACACACAGGACTACAGACTCTTGATCAAGATATGTTTAATAAATTTGTTTGTTCCTTGTCCACCACTAGCACAGCACCAGCCCCTCTCACACAGCTATGACCCCAGTGATGTTGAGCTTAATACAATTCCCAGTTCAATGTGTCTGACTGCCGCTTTCTTCTACCAGCAGAGGCTGTACATGATTCTAGGCCATGCCCACGCCACTGCTCCGTGGATGCTGCCAGCTTCCCAGTCAGGCCAAACTAATCCCACAAAGTAGAGTGAAGCTTCTGAGCAGAAACAGTAGAGCGGTAGGGCAGAGATATAGAGAAGGGTGCGAGGAGCAGTGAATCTTCGGCTAGTGCTGTCTCATTTAGGAACAGAATCAGTGCTGAGAGAAGCCATCAGAATACCGTGACTGCTGTGGTTGGCGATCCTAAAATGCAGGACCACAGTCTTGGCAGGTGGGTAAAGTGACATCGGGGACGTAGCTTAAAGTAAAAGTCATCGGTAGTGCAGCTCACAGCTACAATAAAACTGTAATATGGAAAGAAGTGTTAAAAAGCAGCTGGCGCCCAACATCCTAAGCGTTGTTTTAAAGACTAACATCTTTAAAGGAATTCTAAATAATAACGTTTCTGCACAGAATGAATTAGCCTGACAAAACTTGTTGAGGAACAGTGAGTGTGTGTGTGTTTGTGTGTGGTGGGGGCAGTGTCTTTTGAGACAGCTTGTCATTAATGGGCCAATATCTCTCACTAAGTGACAGAAAAAAATGGCAGTGACTTCAAATGTATTTAGATGTTTTAGCCAATGAGCAACCTGCATGGCAGAGGGATACTTGAGTGGGTGAGAGGTACTGGGGCTGATACTTTTTTTGCTGGGCATGTATTGAAAGTTAATGCACCCCCTGGGAAGGAACTAGTCAATCAGATGCCAGAAATAAAAACCCCATTTTCTAAGTGTGGTGAGACAACTTCCATAGTGCTATTTAGAAACGTCACGATATTCATAGAGTGAGATGAAACAGTCACATCATCACCTCCATTATTAGTTTTATCATTATTGCCTCAGTTCATGGTCACCTTTAAAAAAATGACACACATATGCCAGTGCACTGAACAGCATCGCACTACATGTAGAAGTAAGCATTAGGCTGGCAAGGCTGAAGACATACACACTGCACAGCTATTCACTTTCAATGGGGAAAAGAGCTCATGAACACTATAAGGCACACTTTTAAATTTGTAGATTGAGAAAAACAAATTAAGCATTATTGTACACTTCATGCAGTGCACAACATTTATGTAACTACAATATCCTACCACCATGTTTGTGTTTTGGGGTGGTTGGTATCTGCAGTGATCAATGCATTACCACTCCTTACAAGGTCACATCACACGTAAAGTAAGTTATGTAAACAGTGATTCACCCACCCACAACAAACAAAAAAAAGTGGTACTCCCTCAGCAACGAAGCTCTGTCGATCACACCAAACTATTTAACATTTGCAGTGAGGTATCCAATAGACAGTGCACTCCCCTATCATACAGTAGGACTGCAGCAGTGTATTCTAACAGGAGCATTGATCACCACAGAATGTTGACAACCCTATGGTACTTCTCAAGGATGCAGATAATATCAACAACAGATTTTCACTTACGTGGTGGACTGGCGCCGGCTTCCTGCTTCACCTCCACACGTTCCAGAACAGCAGCTTCCCAGGGCTCTATTAAAGGAAACAAGAAAAAAATGATCACATTAATAGATGAAATATCAAGGTCAAAGTGTTTTTCTTTAAAACATCAATTTCTTCAATAACGTATTTTCAAAAACATTACTCACAAATATATTATATGCAGTGCAGAACAAGTAGTGCCTGACCATGAATCACAATACTTATAACATTGTCATAATGCATGGTTGAGACACATGAACATCCTAAAAACATTACATGTATGTTCAATTTACATACATGCATACCCAATAATATGACACTCTGTTCCTTTAATAGTTTAAAAATGTGAGTTATAATAAAAAAAACACAAACACAACGATAATGTCACTGTTCACTCAATGACCCTCTAGCTGAATGTAGCAGGCATGGATGTGTTATTAACCATAATACCCCTACAGGGGTATAAAAACAAATTAACAAACATGTAGATATTCTATTATGCACATTAATAACTATTACAATAATAAAAATGAAACATTGGAATGACATATATAAATATTAACTAAATACAATCAAGAGACATGTCATAATTCGCATCAGATTATTTAGCAGCACGCCATTGAATTCCACCGACAAACCTACAACACTACAATAACATTAGAATTTGTTATCTATTACTCATTATACAATGCAAGAAAAAATCCTGGACTCTGACTGGTCAGTTTTGGGTTGGACGCGTGATGTTAATCAGTACAACATCACGGGTCTAGTCTCAGCCTCACTGTGAACCTGCTGATCATCATGAGCAAGCTGATCATTTGATTGATTGTTTCGTCAACTCTTAAAACACAAAAATATTTTCCCAGACAGAAACATCTGTTAAATTATTTTTCTTTCTGTATAACTACGAGCCATTGCATAATAGCAATAATACCCAACAGGGTGTGTCGTTGAGGATAACGTCACGCCTCAGTTGTTAGGCACACTCGACCCTAAGTCCTCGATTACGCAAGCACCGAGGCGTGAGTTATCACCAGCAACACACACCCTGTCGGGACATTGTTGTAATTGTACGATGAACTCCTCCAACAAAATTAGCAGAGAATAGACTGCCCCACAACACCACATCTACAGTATGCACACCATACATTGTCAGATTCATGAAGAATATTATCCCACTGACATCTGTAGTACTACCAGTTTGTTATGGTAGTACGGTATCTTCTGCCATGGTGGCACTGTTTAATCATTTGAGTTGGTAAACACCTTTTCTAAGTATTTGGGTGCATATTCAAGATAGTTAACCAAGCATACCCACACTGTAGCTCCCCAAAGCGTATCCTGATGCTACACTGACGTGAAATGCCCGATCTCATCCATAATTAGCAATAATGACCCAACAGGGTGTGTGTGTGCTATGATAGCGTCCGAGCCTCAAGTCAGTTGAGCGCGAGGCACAATCAGTCGTTCAACAACTGAGGCATGACGTTATCCAAACAACACACACCCTGGGCATTATTGCTATAACCTAATGGGTCATTCTTATGCAGAAGAAAAATAATTGCAAAGATGTTTTTGTGTGAAAAAGTTTTGTTTTTAACAGCAGGCAAAACAATAAACAAATGATCAACAGTCAGCAATCAAATGATCAGCTTATCTGCTGATCATCATTCACATAATGCAGAGACTAGACCCGTGATGTTGTATGATTAACATCCAGAGTCCAACAATACTGACCAATCCAGTCCAGGATTTTCTTGCCATTTGTATATTCGGAACCTACTAAATGTCCCCTCACTCAAAGAGCTGCAAATATAATGCAGCCAGTTAGTTGAAATAGCCCTGCTGAACATATACGACTGTTCTACTCAAGAAATGTCTATTTGTTATTGATTAGCGTAATCCCTCGTCTGAAGATGAGGTGTGGTGGAACAGGTGTTGCGGATATGTACATTCCTTATGTATCATAAAGCTGCACCACCAATATTGTTCCATGTCTGCAGCCTGTTCACACCCACCACACAATTTCTCATGGAACAACAGACCACAATGGTAATATCATACAAATCACAACATGACAACATACAAATGTCCCACACTGCATCTTGCAATCATGATAATACCACATTTCATGTCACATTTCAAATAGTGCCCCAGACATAGAGCTGTCCAGCTAATTTGCACAACACAATACCTTTAGGTGTATCAATGCCACAATTTCAATATCACACACTTGTGTCATGAGAAACCCTCATTTCTTATTTGAAAACAACCTAGGAACTTTACTAATAATAAAAAGTCTTACCGTCAGACTCAATCCACAATGACACTCTCAGTGTCTGACTGACCACCCTCCACAAGTTCGCGGTCTGCTGGGGAATCCTCGATGTTCTACAATAAATCAAAAAAAAACATTTGAATGTTAGCTGTAAATCAGACAACATTTTTTAACACTGACAGCAACACGTTGTTAAAATACTACTTTCTAATTTCTATCACGGCGTTGTTACTGTATTCAATCTTTGATTATACAATGCAATGAAAAAATCCTGGGCTCTGATTGGTCAGTCTTGGGCTGGACCCGTGATGTTAATCAGTACAACATCACAGGTGTGATGTTAATCAGTACAACATCACGGGTATAGTCTCAGCCTATGAACCTGCTGATCAGCATGACCATGCTGATCATTTGCTTGATTGTTTCATCTGCTCTTAAAAAAAAATATTTTTCCACCCAAAAACATCTTAAAAATTATCTTTTTTTTCTCTATAACAATGAAGCATTGCATTATAGCAATACTGCCCTCCAGGATGTGTCTTGTTTGGGATAACGTCACGCCTCAGTTGTTGGACACACTCGGACTGTGGCCTCGTGCCCAACCACCTGAGGCACGACGTTATCGCAGCACGACACACACCCTGTTGGGCATTATTGCTTTATTGATATATATGTAGAGACTAAGCACATACAAAACAATGTTCAAAACGATTTTCAAAATATTACTATGATAATACAAATAAGGCACTCTGACTGTATATATCAATGGTCACTTAATCACTGTGTGACTGATGTAGTACTCAGCTGTGCCTCATACCACATATACACCAGTAAGCACACAATTTACACAACATTGAATAATCACTCGATGTCTCATTGCTTATTTATGCATGCACAGATATGAAAACTGTGCCATTCTGAATCGCCAGCCCTCCGCTGCTCAAAAAATTTGCACAGGTGTGTCCAGGTAATATTCAATCAAATTGTGCTATGGACCAACTTCTTTGACTATCACCCCAGCCACAGCCACTGGACATATCGCACTGCAACTTGCGCCACCACAAGTTGCCAGAGTTGAGCATAAATTTAGCAGTGGCAGAAGTACCATTGCGCCATGCACAAATTTCAGATATTCAAAAGCTGGCATGCAAATGAGATAATAGTTTATACAAGACGAACGTGGGATAATGTACATCTATTTATGGCCCCATTTGCATGCCATTAGCATGTAGGTGCATGATGCACAAGGATTTGCACCTGGCCACCCTACTAGGCAGCAGCTGTTGGAGACCGATGCACCCTGCAGCCAAACACACACTATCTCTCTGTCTACATTTACCTCCCCAGACAGATCCTAAGCTCAATCACAGGCAATAAAGTAACAATCCCCCCCACCACACAGCTACCGGCCTTGCCCATCACAGGCAATACAGTAACATCATTCATAAATATGGATGTCATGTACATTATGGGCTGCAGTCCATTGGCTATAGTTCGGCATCAATGGGCATGCAGTCGTACCAGGCAGTTATTCGAGCAGCAGCGGCAGCATGCGGTGGGATGCTGCCACCCACCACCTGCAAAGGGGAGCAGGGTAGAGGGCTTCATACAGGACTGGAGGGCACTAGGCACCAGGCTGACTTTTGAGGTGGTAGTAACTGACATTCTGCCCACAATCAGACATTACAATCCACTGGACCACCAGGGAGATATTTTGGTTGAGAAGGGCTTCAGATTCTGCCCATGATCACGCACTGGGGAGGTGATACATGTTCTGGCCATGATTGTGCTTCAGGAGATGTGTGAGCAGGAGGTCATGTTACTCTATTGCCCTCGATCACAGTGGGAGATCTGTAGGGGGCATGTAACTTTATTCCTGCAGGCGGGCATCAAGAGATGTGCAGGTGGGGGTATGTTACTATATGCACACATAATGGGCTGGTGGGGGCACAAGAACCAACTACAGGGTCCAGCCAGGACTGGCAGCTGCTGTGTTGTACCCTGCAATACAGCAGCTCTCACCTGTAGGTGGCCGTCAACTTCATTTCTTGGGGGCTCAAAGTTGTGCAGCCGTATGTTGGGGGTTGCATGCACAACTATCTACAACCCACTGAATATTGTGTTGGGCAGCTTATCCATCGTTCCTCCCTCCTGTTAACCATGCATTCATTTCCATTGATCTTCTGCACAATCTGTTGTCAATGACATAACTGCCTCCTGGTACATGTCGCACAATAGTTTAAAGTTGGACTTGCACATACACAACCCTGTTGCACATGGAGACCCCTTTTCAATATGTGGTCCACACTATAAGACGTTTTCACTAAGTCTGAAAACATTCACAACTAAAGTTAAAAGTTGTGCTGATTTACTTACGGTGAGTAAGGCGCTCCCCGCACTTGGCTTCCCAGCAGCCTCCACAATTAATTTGAGCGAGGTAGTACCAGCACGTGTCGATCATCCGTCACCTCCACTCGCTTCCTTCAGCACTAGAACCGCTGGCGCAACAGCTTCCACTTCTTTTTAATTGAACAATAGACTTATTTTTGACTTTTAGTGCAATATATAGATAACTATTAACACGCCTCCACATTGCATCCAGCTTCGGTTTGTACTCCTCATCAGCACACTAGCATTCCCCGGGCCTGGACTGCCTCAAGCAGTGCACACACCTCTCATAAGGTCCACTGCCTCATCTTCGGTTATCAGTCTTACTAGTTCTGAAATACAAAGACCAAAAACATGCACATTAGTATCATGTAACAATATTCATCATTTCTTAAACAAATTCTATACAATGAGTAATTAAATTACATCAAACACCACTTGTCCTTCAAGATAGCACAAACACAGATCAGTACCATAATAGAACAAAAAAAGGATACAGCCACCTTGACAGTAAAAGCAACTGCTAGTACACTAACATGCTATGCTCTAGTCTCATGCGTTGGAGTAACTGTATCAAACATCAAATTTGGGATACCATGACATATCCATCTGTACCACAGTGAAATATTTGCATAACATTGTAATGTGCTATTAAACACAGATGAACCACACATCACAGAACTGTGTTTTATTGAAGTCGCAAACATACATTACTGGTACACAGGCCTTGAAATAACATACTCTCCACCAGCTCGGACACCTGTTTTTTCATTGGGACAGGCGTTTTACTTTCTTGGCCTGTCCCTTGGACAGGCACTTCTGATTTACAACTTTTCCACACATATTGGGCTGCTAGGCCCCAAACACAACACTCTATATAGAAAAAGGGATGTCAGGACCTCATGATATGAAGATGCACCACAGGACTTTCGAAATAAGTGGGCACTGACACTAAAATACACTTCAGTTTTAGTAATTGCCACCTGCCACTTTAAAGGCAGCAACAAGGGCACTCTAGTAGCTCCTCATGTGTCTGTCCGCAGTAAATAAATTACACACGGTACCCAAATGTAATGTGGGTGAGTCAATCCATCAAGCAGGACAGAAAGGGTATAAAATATTTTAACATCGTTCTGGAAAGCCAAAACCCTACACATGAAACTTCATGAGGCAGGATAGCAAACACAAAATGCTGAGAATGTGATTCAAATATATCCTTCATGCTCTAGTGTTCAAGGATGTTTACCACTGTTCATTTGTACAAATACCTTACCTATACCCTGCCACATCATGATTTTCTCAGAATAAAACTACATATAATTCACATATGCACTTTAACATTCTGTGAAAGGAATCATACTGTGACAGGTTACAGGTATTATCAAACAGTTATCACTGGCAAACATCCTTCAACAGTAAACCAGGTAAGAAATATTCTCCTACAACCCGACAAACTTGAAAAACACTAAAAGCATTAGTACAGCAAAGCATTCAGATAAATTGCCAGACACTCAGTTCACCATGGCAGCTACGACCGCATATTTAAATCTATTTTTGACCACATTAATATGGTTCTGAAAAGAACCTTTGTGTATACTATCATATTTCCTCAAACAGTCTCACAATCTTAAAGGACTTTCAGGATTCCATCTTGAAGGTCTCCCAGAAAATGACAATTGCCAGCATGCGAGAAATGCACACCATCTGGTAGGAATAGCCAATCATTACAGAATTTAATTTCGGGGTGACGTATAGTATGCATTCCATGCATGCGTAAAAAAGCAGTAATCTGTACATTTACTTTTCTGCGAGCTCTGTCAATCAGATACATATGATGCTCTGCTTGCCAGACTCTGCGCTCTGTAATATCTGAAAATATGATAATACAGGCAGGCAACATAGACATAATAGAAGCAAGGTCCAATTTGCTCCTTACTAAATCTACCAGCATTTGAACCCAATCATTGCCTCCAAGATGGATTAGCAGTATGTCAGGAGGAGAGTGAGTTCTCAAAAGTCTGTGCATGGTTGGCATAAGATGTTCCCATCTCATCCCACCATGACCAAACCATTTTACATAGCAATTCGGGAGCTGCAGGTCCCTTCCAAAATCACTATGAAGTGCAAACTCAGCTGCTCGTCTTATGTAACTGCTTCCAATTATCCACAAAATCCTTTTCCTATTTTCTGCCATTCTAAGTTTTTTAACCCAGAACTGCACAGAAAGCTACTAAGAAAGGGACTGTTCACCCTGCAGTGACCAGACAGCACTGAAAATCAAACTGATATTTTCCCTCCTTATTTCAAGCTAGCTTCACTGCATTCAGTCAAAACACACACATTTAAAAAAAAACATTCCCTCCTGCTCTGGCTTCATGAACCAATGTAACTCATGCATTCAGTATTACTAGACTATGTTCCTGCAAAATCTAAAACCACTGAGAACTAAACAAAATGCATGCTTTTCATAGGCAGTTTTAAACAATTACAACATCAGAAAGAAGTCTGATTGGTTGCGTTTCGTCATACAACTCCACGTGCACCTTCCTATCTCCCTCCATTTGCAGCTGTATCTGTACAAGTGAGTACTGAACTTCTTTCTTACTTTAAACTATTTTCTCTTAAGAAAATAGCATGCCACATAATAACAATTAACATCATCAGATTAAACACCCAAAAACGTTTTGATTAATAATATGTACATGTTCTAATAAGTTTTTAAATACTAGAAAATATCATGTGAACATAGACTGTACTTACAGTTTGAACTGCTTCTGCCTCTGCAGTTTTCAAAATGGATCTTGTTTTCTTCTTCTTCAGTGTTGTCCGTCACTGATTGGTTCTCAGAAGTGGCCTGACAAATCTTTAATTTCATTGGTAGAGCTATCTGTCACTCAAACACACTATTTAATGATTGGATAATGAATGTTCCAGCCACTCCCAAGTATTACATTTACTTTACATTCGAATGACGCGAAAGTACATTTGCGACACTTTTCGATATACAGAAAGAATTTCTATGTGTCGAACGACAAAGAAATCTTTTGTCCATGGTGTCGAGATGCGCGAAAATTACAATTTGCGACACTTTCGAGCATGCGAAAGTACTTTTTAGACACTTTACGTGCTACGAAAGTACTTTTCAGAACTTTAGATATATTGACACAGTTTCACATTTTATAGAAAAATGACAATTATCAATTGTAAACACAGTAATCTGCTACATAACTGCCTCAAACTCAGCGCAGTGCAGATATTTAGCTTTACAATGCTTAATGCATACCACAAACTGTGCAGCTATACACTCACAAAACACTTATTTGTTGTATTTTTACACTCAAATGCCCTCATATATCCATTGCACAACCTCTGCTCATAACATTACACTCTTATATGTTAAATTTCTACAGAATAGTCATTTCTCACATCGACTCACATAAAACACAGCACATAAACAAAAACACAGCATCATCAAGAAGCGACAAATGAAATCTACACTTTTCAGAACAGTGTTGTCTGAAGTTAACAATAACACCCTCCAGACTGGATAGTGTAGGAAAAACCAAACCAACCAGAGGCGTAATGAGACCCAACAACACAGGAGGAAGGGCTTATAAGATCTGGAAGGTACAGTATTTCCCAATATCAGCCACCCTAGGGTATTATTGCACTTAAAATGTGCACTGTAAGAGAAAAAAAATGGAGGGAAAAAGTATTTAAAAATATATATAAAAATACAAAATGAGCTTCATACAACTTTTATGAATAAGTAATCCCTCTGGCTGTTTTGATTTCTAAACTATTGGGGACTCCATTATGTGACAGGGCACTTTGTTGGCATGCACTTTGTGACTAAAGCTACCAGACACGGGAGGGCTCTGAATCTGCGATCAAGATACTGGGTAACCATTCATTGAAGATGTTTTTTGTTTTTGTAAGGTACTCTGTACCTGCCAGTAGTTTGGGACACATGCGAGATTAGTAAATACAGTAGAGGACTTGTGGCATTTGTTTATAGATATTTCTGAATAAGGCCAGGCAACAAAAACAGCACTTTCATAACTTACAGTGGCCATGAATGGAGACATGCCGCAAGCTTTGCCATGTAATGGATTACCCAGTCTTTGACAGACCATGATACAGGCATTTTTTTAGCCTATTTGCTGGTGAGATGTCAGTGTTTAGAAGTTTGTATGAGTACTGTGCTTCTGTTGGGTTTCTGTCTGTGTGTGTGTTTTGTGTGTGTGTGGGGACATCATGGTCTTGTTCATTCATTTGCTTACCAAGTGGTACAAAATGGCAGGTGAAAAGCTTGAAGACCCGGGTTGCTACAAATACACAAGTAATGCAGCACCCCGAATAGTAACTCTTTTCTTTGCTGGTATCTATTCAGAAATACCGAGCCCACTGAGATTGGTATCATAGCCAATCAGAAGGCTGAGATTTTCAGACCCATTTTCAAAAGCAAAATAGTAAAGTCTGAACTGAAAAGTATGACACAACACAAAGTTACTAGTGTACCTGTGAACTGTAATTGCACAAGCTTGTAAATCAGAAATATTTAGAATTTTCACACATTCTTGAACATATTCAATTTATCTGTTCGAAACGCATACACAGTAATTCTCACACTGTCTTCCACACAGATTATTTCTGCAAGAAAACTTCATCATTGCACAGCACATATAGAAAAAACATTCTTTTGCCATGCTGTGAAAAATCACAGCTTGAATAACAATACACACCAGCACAAAAAACACTATGTTACTACAATCAGCATCAACATTGAAATCTTCGCTAACATGCAACCATATCTACCAACTCTGCCACACACACAAGTCACACAAACAGCAATAGAGGCATATCCTCCACATTATTGTAAATATACTAATTGTGATACATTTAATAATGCACACTGTCACTCTGAATTTCTTGCTCCACCATATACTTAATCATCAAACTGACTATCACATAACACCACACAGCATTAAACACATCTTAGTACAGATAAAAAATAACATCCATCATAATCGTAAGAACACACATGAAGAAAAAAACATGCAAATCTCCAGAGAAATATTGAGAATGTAAAAATTTCTGATATTACATAGCAGCTGTGCAATGCACATTCATAACAACTATCATTTGCTTGTCTTTTCACCAAATTGTTAACATTTTAACATGCTATTCTATTAATACACATTACTATAAGAAATTTACTGAAGCATATTCTAAAACTTTTTTCTTTTCTCATACAGGTGCCTGATACTTCTGTAAGATTGCTACTGTCACTGTCAACTATAATACCTGAAAATGCCAACTAAATACAGACGTGAGTGTGTCTCAAAACGAGAGCGGATAATAGTACTACACTGTTGTATAAGGCAACAAACAAAAAGTAAAGTCACCCAAAAAATGAACATCGACAGAGCATTACTGCAACAGTGACCCCTACATCAAGTCACTGCACAAAGAAACAAAATCCATTAAAAAAAAAATGTATAACATCACAAATGTTGTGTCGATCTCTAAGATGAAACACAACTATCTTGAGTGTAACCATCAAAGACGCTCAAATCAACAACGAAATGAAAAATTGTGACTTACAACTCAGAAAAGAAAGTATTTCCGATCACTAGCAAGTAAAGCTAAGATCGAAAGACTTATACTACTGCTGTAGCACGGCACACCCAAACAGATCAAGAGTCACCTTCTCTGATGAATTTCATCTGAAAGTACAAACATTTGTCAACAGAGCACTGTTTGTACTACAAAGATTGTGGCATAAGATGTCTCATGTCCTTGAACAATTCAGGAAACTTGTATATAGCATAAAAAAGGCTTCAACAGTATCCTTGTTTGACTGTTGACAACTTCTGCCATGTCTTCACAGGACAGTGGATGCACACACAGCACTCAGAAGCATATTTCTGGGAAGAGTCTTATCATGACTTACAAACAACAGACGTTCAATATCGATGAGTCCGCAACTTACAAATGTCCTCAGTATCTCTGATGACAATCAATTAGATACTGATGATGACTGTGGTCCAACCATAGTCTTGAATAAAGGCACTGCCTTACATGGTCATGTGATGATACCTGCAACCGTAGGCAATCATCATTTCAAAAGTAGAACAGTTTGTTAACCTATTCATAATAACAGATCGAAAAGAGAGACATAAACTATTTACTGAAATTGACCATTGTGAAACGCCACATACTGGACTCATGGGTCACTCACTTGCATGTCTTGATAGTGGTGTTTGTGATAGTTTTTTTCACAACATGCGGATGCTTGCAGTGCATCAAACAGGCATGCGAAACTTTGTCTACAGAGTATATGAAGTACAGCGAGCTGTACATCAGTACACTTGTTTAAATGACTTATTGCAGTCAGGTGACATGCAGGGTGCCATCACTTTCTGAAAAAACTGCAACACATTCCTTCTGTACCAGAAACAGGAAATTTCCAGTGTCACACTTCAACAGAAAAATCTGTTTCAGTGTTGAAAATGACATTCTGAAACAGTATGGAAGAAATTGCTAAGTTTGAGATTGCAAAGTATCAGAGTTTGATTCTGTATGTGTGTCATGCGAACCGTTTGTGCTCACAAAACAAACTGTCACAGTCAACCTAGAAACCTGGTCACCATACAATGACATGTGGTTCTGCCTCACAGCATTCTTGCTTCTGAAATCTGACTTTCATCCACAAGACACCATTGTACTATGCAAACACTGTTTTTCAAAACTGAAGTGCAACACTTTGCCAGCAAGGTCAGTGCTAAACAACATGGAAACAGATGTTACACCAACTGAGATTTCAACATTGAATATGTTTGAACGTATTCTAATTCAGACAATGAAACCATTCCAAACGATTCTACGTCTGAACACAAAGACACGGAAGATTCCACAGAAAGAGCTAGTTAGATCTCTAAAGGGTTCTGTGATGTATCTACCACTTCCTCTACAGGAAAATGTTCAAGCAATCTCAACAGAAAATAGCTTGGTCATTCTAGTAAATGGTGTGCCTACAAAGGCCAAGGTCATCTGGCAAGATGTTGTCAACCTGCAAAAGGTAAAGCTTGCTCTAGCTTATTTAAAGTAACAATTCCTTTATATAGACCTTGACATAGATCAAATGGCCAGCCTCTCTGTGCAACATGATCTATTAGAAAAAGTAAGCCAATCATTGAGAAAGTCACTACACAGACAAGTGACAATGTGTATGAACAGTACACAATTCACCCACTACATGGTAGAGATCCATTAGGAGACAACATTGATCTCTATCAAATGAAGCAGGTGGAAGGTGAGCCTGTCAGCATTTGGGAGGCAACACTAGAAGCACGCTGCTTCCCAGACCTATTTCCAAAAGGGTCAGGTGGATGCCTAGATGAAAGAGAAGTACGGTACAGGGTGCTGAGTACCGCACCAGCCGTATCCTGAGCAAAGATGGCAAATTCAGACGTAACATACAGTACCTGTTCCATCTGCTCTGGGAAAGTGAGCTTAGCATTCTGTCTGCGTCTATAGCACATACCATTCGGCTAACAACTCCACTAGATGGAATAACAGCTGCTCAATTTCTGGAGAAATAAACAGAAAAGATGAAATGTGCAAGTGAATCTGTCTTCCATACTTTCAAGTCTCGGTGGCACCAAAGAATATTGGTATCGCAGACCACTGAAGTGATGACAATGCTACGAGAGTATGGTGCAGCCACATGGTTTGTCACACTTAGTTGTGCATGAATATGCCTGGGACAAACTCATTGAACTGTTGAAGTGGGCAAATTCTGATGTCAAGGCATCTCATCAATGACTGTCGGAGAAATGTGTTCACTTGATCCTGTGTCTGTCACAAGACATTTTCACAAGCGTTCCATGACATTCTCACTTTCATCTTGTCAAAGGACAATCCTCCTCTAGGTATTGTAGACATTACTTTTGGAGGACAGAATATCAAGCACGAGGTGCCCTCATATCCATATGTTATTGTGGATCAAGGATGCACCACGATTGGTGAACATGATGCAGCAGAAGTGCTATCATTCATCAAAAAATATCACTTGTCACATTCCAGACAAGTATGACAGTCCTACACTATGGAAGTTGGTTCAAAGTTCCAGCGACATATTTGCACAAAATATTGCGCGAGCAGTAAAGAACAAATCTAATTGGTACACGATGTCGCTTTGGATTTCCTAGAAGAGTTTGTCAGAATGGTGCCATGAATGACCTTTTCTAGCAATGCGACACCACTTGAAGGCAAAATCAACCAAGAGGGTATACGAGTTACCCAGAGATGAAAAAGAGGTGTACATCAATGACTACAACCCAACTCTTCTCCTAATGTGGCAAGCAAACATAGATGTTCAGTTTGTGGCTGACAACTCACTGGCCCTGGTTCGGTACGTCACTTCGTACATAACCAAACATGAACAGACTAGCTTGCAAGATCTTTGGGAAGATATTGCCAGTTCAAGCAAAAGCCTGACATCTCAGCTGTGGTCATTGGGTTTGAAGACTCTTTCACACAGAGAATGTGGAGCTTACGAAGCCAGTGACCGCTTAATGGGTACACATCTGTACGGGAAGTCTGACGCTGTACGTTTCCTCAGTGTAAACTACAAAGAGAAACGGAAGCGTGTACTGATTCCTCATGCTGAAATTGAGGAGCTTGCTGTCAATACACCTTCTTCAAAACATATCTTGAAGAATAACCTGATAGACACATACTACCCACGTAGACACAACGACATGAATGATATGTGTCTGTTTGAGGTGGCTAAGTGGTATGACTACAAGACAGGTGCAGCACCTGACTCAACACGGCACATTTACAAGGTCAATGGACTAGATGGCTGTCTTGTGAAGAGGAACAAGCCATGGCTTATAGATCACTGCAAACTGCATCTAGGCACATCAGAGAGCACAGAACATTACTACTTTGCTCTCCTATTCCTATTTAGACCCTGGAGGAGTGAGTCTGAATTAAAGGTGACTCTGACACATTCGAAGAACAGTTCAATCTCACTTATGAGAATTTCCAAACGACTACTCACAAACATACATACAAAGACTAAAAGCTGAGAAAGAACAGCTCGAGCAGGCAGAGAAGCAACTTCAGGAAGACACTCCAGTTAGTTCACAAGACAACCTTGATCCAGAAGGACAAGGTGTTCTAGGTGACCTCTGCCCTTAAATGCCCCAGAACTGTTAATCTCAGAAATTGAGACAGCCATGCAACATGGCACACACGTCAAGGCATCTCATCAATGACTATCGGAGAAATGTGTTCACTTGATCCTGTGTCTGTCACAAGACATTTTCACAAGCGTTCCATGACATTCTCACTTTCATCTTGATCAAAGGACAATCCTCCTCTAGGTATTGTGGAACATTACTTTTGGAGGACAGAATATCAAGCACGAGGTGCCCTCATATCCATATGTTATTATGGATCAAGGATGCACCACGATCGGTGAACATGATGCAGCAGAAGTGCTATCATTCATCAAAAATATATCACTTGTCACATTCCAGACAAGTATGACAGTCCTACACTATGGAAGTTGGTTCAAAGTTCCAGCGACATATTTGCACAAAATATTGCTGGCAAGTAGTAAAGAACAAATCTAATTGGTACACACGCTGTTTTGGATTTCCTAGAGAGTTTGTCAGAATGGTGCCATGAATGACCTTTTCAGCAATGCGACACCACTTGAAGGCAAAATCAACCAAGAGGGTATACGAGTTACCCAGAGATGAAAAAGAGGTGTACATCAATGACTACAACCCAACTTTCTCCTAATGTGGCAAGCAAACATAGATGTTCAGTTTGTGGCTGATAACTCACTGGCCCTGGTTCGCTATGTCACTTTGTACATAACCAAACATGAACAGACTAGCTTGCAAGATCTTTGGGAAGATATTGCCAGTTCAAGCAAAAGCCTGACATCTCAGCTGTGGTCATTGGGTTTGAAGACTCTTTCACACAGAGAATGTGGAGCTTACGAAGCCAGTGACCGTTAATGGGTACACATCTGTACGGGAAGTCTGACGCTGTACGTTTCCTCAGTGTAAACTACAAAGAGAAACGGAAGCGTGTACTGATTCCTCATGCTGAAATTGAGGAGCTTGCTGTCAATACACCTTCTTCAAAACATATCTTGAAGAATAACCTGATAGACACATACTACCCACGTAGACACAACGACATGAATGATATGTGTCTGTTTGAGGTGGCTAAGTGGTATGACTACAAGACAGGTGCAGCACATGACTCAACACGGCACATTTACAAGGTCAATGGACTAGATGGCTGTCTTGTGAAGAGGAACAAGCCATGGCTTATAGATCACTGCAAACTGCATCTAGGCACATCAGAGAGCACAGAACATTACTACTTTGCTCTCCTATTCCTATTTAGACCCTGGAGGAGTGAGTCTGAATTAAAAGGTGACTCTGACACATTCGAAGAACAGTTCAATCTCACTTATGAGAATTTCCAAACTGACTACTCACAAACATACATACAAAGACTAAAAGCTGAGAAAGAACAGCTCGAGCAGGCAGAGAAGCAACTTCAGGAAGACACTCCAGTTAGTTCACAAGACAACCTTGATCCAGAAGGACAAGGTGTTCTAGGTGACCCTCTGCCATTAAATGCCCCAGAACTGTTAATCTCAGAAATTGAGACAGCCATGCAACATGGCACACACTCTATGGTCAACCCAGCTGACGTAAGAGAAAGACTAAATCAGCTGCAGCATACAGTACACTCCCAAGTGGTTGAAGCTGTCCAACATGGTATACTACATGAAACAAAAAAATGTGACTGCACTCAGCACAAACCACTACTAATGTTTGTCAGTGGTTCAGCTGGCACAGGAAAGAGTTTCCTGATTGAAGCTATCACTTCAGAAATACGGAGTGTGACAGGCTCTTCAATGTCTGTTGCTGTGACTGCTCCCACAGGACTAGCAGCATACAACATTGGTGGAGTAACATTACACCGTCTCTTTATGTTGCCAGTCGAACATGGGAGAACTGGAGAGTATCGTAAACTGTCATTCAAGGTTGCATCTCAGCTCCGTCCCATGTTCACAAAGATGCAGCTACTCATCGTTGACGAAATCAGCATGGTCTCCAATGTCATGCTAGCCTGTATTCATCTACGTCTACAGCAGATCTTAGGTACTGACGATGGAGTGCCATTTGGTGGCAAAAGTATACTTGTGTTGGGAGACCTTTTACAACTTGCACCAGTCAATGCAGAGCATGTATTCACAACTCTGACTGCCAAGCAAGCTAAGAATATCCTCGGTTGCATTGCAGGCTATAACATATGGGAATTATTTACCTATGTTGAGTTGTCTGAGAACATGCAGCAAAGTGGTGATCCTAGCTTACAAATCACTTTTAGATGAAGCTCGCAATAGGTTCTCTATCACCAGAACATGTTTGTATGTTAAATGATCGGAAAAATCACAGTAGATAGTACATGCATAGAAACAGCATGTAATGTCTTCAGCGACATATACTCTACTGCCAGACACATAGTGTGTCTTATGCCACGACTAAAGAAATGCACTGAATTCAACAATCTAATGCTACAAAGAGAACCAAGAGATTGTCACTCTCCATGCAATTGATACAGTTGATGGCGTTATTCTTAGTCGAAAGCTAGTAGCAAAGATGACTGAACGACTAAGTGAACTGAAGTCAGATGTTTCACGAACAGCTGGCCTAGAAGCTGTTCTCACACTTTGTAAGAATGCACGTATCATGCTACGACGTAATCTAGATGTCGAACAAGGCATGGTAAACGGTGCCATGGGAAACATCACTGACTTTGTCTATAATGTACAGAAGACATTTATTCAGACACTTGTAGTGCAGTTTGACAACATGCAACACTCTGTACATATGATAGAACTCGTAAAATTCCAGGTTTTTAAGGATATCTATGTAAACAGAAACAGTTCCTATTATGTGTTGCATATGCTGTCTCCATTCACAAATCTCAGGGATTAAGTTTGGATTCAGCAATGATAGACATAGGTACAGACATTTTCAAAGATGGCATGAGCTACATTGCACTTTCACGCGTACGCAGCCTTTCTGGATTGCACATCATTAGTATAGCACCTCAGAAAATACGAGCTGACAAGCAATGTATTCTTGAGTACAACAGGTTACGACTCTACATCAGCCACAAATGTCTTTAATACCACTGCCTACATATCTGTCTGTCTCACACAATTCAGTCACAGCTGAGGAAGCAACAAACAGCAGCAAGCTTCACTAGTGATTCACACAAAAGAGTTCAAGCAAAGGCCACAACCTCAAGTAAACATTCACAACCAACAATTCATCAGAAATCAGTTGGTGTAGCTGCTGTACCACTGTTTGACAACAGCAATAGAGTAAACTGCTATGCTAACTCAGCTATGCAAGTTTTTCTACATGCCACACTTTGTGCAAGCAATATCTGCTTCACAAGACAATCCCCTATCAAATGCTTTGAAGCAGATTATCAACATGACTTCTGACCACTCTAACAATGTACACTCACTAACACCACTACGACAGGTGTTATCTACATATGCTGGATGCAGTACATTTGCTGCAGACATACAGCAAGACAGTACTGAGTTTATGATGGCTGTGATAAACAACCTTGATGAAGACGGCACCCAATCCGCAGTACTTACAGTAACATATGTTACAAAATATGTATGTGTTTCATGTGGCACTACAGCGTGAAACCACACAAGACATGCTGTGGATAACTCTTTTTTTCCTAAAGCCAAAAGTGTCAAATTTCGACAGCTGTTCACTAATGCTGAATGTAGTCATGCCTGTGGAAGGTGCGGAGGCAGATGCACTCAGTCCATACGCCTGAGGACTTCATCTCAATATCTGTTGCTTATGTTGCACAGATTTGACTCCAATAGGCTCAGAGTTGATACTCCTATCACAGACTACACAGCTAGTAGAATAGTCTTCAACCAATCACTGTTTGACACTCACAGCATTATCTATCACCATGGTCAATCCATGCATTCTGGACATTACACCTCGTTACTAAGGTGCACAGCTGGATGGTTAGAGTGTGACGACTCTACAACTACTTTTAAACAGAGACTCCCACGTCACCTGAAAAATGCATATCTTCTAATATTGAAGAATTATGACAACCTTCATATTTCAGAAGAATAGGACAAAACATGTACCATTTTAACATGAGTACTTTGTCCCCAAATATGTCATAACTCGTTACAATGTTGTACAATTTACAACTGTAAATAAACAATACAATTTCAACAAAGTTGAATTCAAATACAGATATTACATAGACTGTGACATGTTACATCTTGTGTAGATCAGTGACTACATGAAAATTGTTGTAGTGGCTTCAATCGGCGCCAACAATATTCACAGTCACTAGAGAAACCATGATTACATGTCTATACAAGATTATGCATCTAAAAACGTTACTAAGCTGGACAGCTGGATGGTTAGAGTGTGACAACCTACAACTACTTTTAAATAGACTCTCCCATCACCAGAAAATGCATATCTTCTAATATTTAAGAATGATTACAACCTTCATATTTCAGAAGAATAGGACAAAACATGTACCATTTTAACATGAGTACTTTGTCCCCAAAATGTCATAACTCATTACAATGTTGTAGCAATTTACAACTATTAATAAACAATACAATTTTAACAAAAAATTGAATTCAAAACAGACATTACATAGACTGTGACATGTTACATCTTGTGTAGATCAGTGACTGCATTAAAATTGTTGTAGTGGCTTCAATCGGCGCCAACAATATTTACAGTCACTAGAGAAGCCATGATTACATGTCTGTGAAAGATTCTACCCTTATAACATTAAACAAACATTCCACTGTCTCAGAAGTAGTCTTTTTACACTTCTAGTGACTCTTCACATATAGAGAACATCATTAGATCACCATGCAACAGTGTAGAACTATCACGCTGTCAGACATAGTACTAGTATTGTACATATGTAAAACAACTACCGTTATTGATAATCCAACAACCTGACTTACACAACTGTTAATAATAACCAATTACTCAATCTAATTTTGTGACTCTTACAACTGTTTAAAAACTACTTGTACATAATTGAAACATTTGTTATCAAGTGTACATTGTTCATAACTTGTTTAATAATTGAACTAAAAATAGCAGTGTAGCACAACAGTACAAGTGAATATCCTACATATTACTCTGCAGTATACTAACAGCATGTAACTAAGCATAAGTTTGTGAAAAAATGCATTCCATTACAGTTTTAGTATTTACAAGTTAAGAATTTACATAGAAGCCAATGTAAGAATTGATAAAATTTTTGTGTTCATGTAAAACATTCATTTTTTTTTGTACTTGTCACATAACTAACTTTACCGTTTGTACAAAATATTGACAATTGTAAATCAGGCACTGTTGCTGATCACAACAAACTGCATACCTGTTCCTGACAATATTTATGATCACCTCAATTGAGGGGTCGGGTGAGAATTTTCCATTTGCACCTAGTCAGTGACATATTATTTAATAGTAAGAATCAAATGTCATGAAACTTACAATTGTGTAAACTGTACTACTTAAACAATCAGCATATGGTTTTTTCCCACCCAGGAACATCCACATTAGCAGTCACACAATTACAACAAAACACTTGTCTATCTTGTGTCTAATCACACTTCACTACCAACTGACATTCCCTTATTAACATAGCAGACAAGTAATGCACTACATAGTTACAACATACAACCATTTTTAAAAAAAGTAACATTTTTTACAAACCACATTCACATTCAATAGCAATAGCTTCAGCCTGACTATTACAATTACAATTCAAATGCCAGAAAATACTTCCACACATATAAACAGAAGTGAGTACTGAAGCACAACTAAAAACACACATCTGATTAGTTTCATATAATATCACACACTTAGTCCAATCCACATGACACACTTATAATTATTTTTACACATTAACAAATTTAACAATCAATGATTGCACACATACAAAGATTGTATTGTGAGACTGCTTCTGTTAACAAAATTTTACTTTTGATTAGACCTTTTCTCCATTTGACAAATTGGCAATAAATTTTTTAAAACCATAACCACCTGTGTCGACTCATTACTTTAAATACCATACTGAGATGAAAATAAGTGTCTATGACTTAAGCATACAAATCAATGTTTACTAATACTGCTACAACTATACCTCCATCTATTTGTTTGCTACCTATGACATGACAGTCAGTAACACAGCAACACAAAGGGTAACACACATGGTGACATAGACAGGATCATCAGCCCTAAGTTTCACCCCATGACATGTGTAAAGCAGCAGAAGTATAGGAGAATGGGGTGAGAGTTAGGACCCACGATCCCAATGCACACCCCACCGGTTGGTGGGTGGGCAGGGCAGCACAGCCATGCGCTACCGCCACATGATGTGTTATGGCACAATAAAACTGACAGCACCGCAAGCATTAATGCTAAAAGTGCCACTTGGGGGAGTGGGCAGTGGGGTACAAGTGGGTGTTCACCCCTAACATCGAATTTCCTCACTTTTGTCACCGTGGAACAACCCTAACTAATGCATTAAACAGACTTTTTTGCCTCTAATTTTCCTTCTTCTTAAGAAAGATAAAAAAAATAGTAAATGTAATGCAGTAGCAGGAGTGTGGGGCCCGCTCCCACAACCATGAGTGAGAAGAGAAAAGCTAGTCCATACAGTGGCATACACAGGAATGCTGTGCCACATGATGCCTTGTCACAAAGTTACGTGGTGCCTGTAAATTTAAATATCAATGGGCATGGTGACACAAAGTGAAACAGAAAGCAAAACAGTACAGTGCACACAAATGACTAAAAAGCAACAGAAATGCAAACAAAAAAGAAAACGCAAACAATGGTGCATATGGTGGCATTGGAGTCTGCATTGGGATCATCAGCCCTAACTCTCACCCCATGACATGTGTAAAGCAGCAGAAGAATAGGACAATGTGGTGAGAGTTAGGACCCAGAATCCCAATGCGCACCGTACTGCCGGATTTGGGGTGGGCGGGGGGTCCGAGGGGGGTTTTCAGCCCTAACAGCGAATTTCCTCACTTTTGTCGCTGTGGAACAACCCTAACTAATGCATTAAACACAGTTTTTTGCCTCTGATTTCCCTTACTTTTAAGAATGATAAGAAATAGTGAATGTAATGCAGCGGCGGAAGCAGGGCCCTTTGGGCCCTGTGCTCCTGATGCATAAAGGGCCCTGCGCTCCTGCCACATGATGTGTTGTCCCATACTAACAGGGACAGCAATGCAAACAGAAATGCTAACAGTGGCGCACATGGTAACACAAGCATGAATGAGAACAGAAAGGGTAACACACATGGTGCCGTAGACGGGAATGGTCTGCCACGTGATGTGTTGTCACATAGTAACATGGTGCCTGCAAACAGAAATGTCAATGGGCATGGTGATGTAAAGTGAAACAGTAAGATAAACAGTACTGTAGACAGAAATGGCATTGGCGGGAGCACATGATGTGTTGTTGCATACTAACAGGGACAGCAATGCAAACAGAAATGCTAACAGTGGCGCACATGGTAACACAACCACGAATGAGAACAGAAAGGGTAACGCACATGGTGGCGTAGACGGGAATGGTCTGCCACGTGATGTGTTGTCACATAGTAACATGGTGCCTGCAAACAGAAATGTCAATGGGCATGGTGATGTAAAGTGAAACAGTAAGATAAACAGTACTGTAGACAGAAATGGCAAAAAATAATAGAAACGCAAGCGCAAATGAAAACGCAAAGGATAACGCACATGGTGGCGCAGACGCCAATGGTAAGTGAAACGGGTACGGATCCACAACCGGAAAGGGCAACAGTAACAGTAATTTAAGCGCACAGGCTGGTTTTCCCCAAAACCTGCATTGAGAAAGACAGTGAGTACAAATAATGTATGCAAAATAATGAGTATCGGCGCAGAAACCAGGAACCAGGAATAAGGAACCGTACGACGTAGAAAAAAAATTTAAAAGTCATATTATTTACAACTTTCCTGGCTAATTTGAATCTTAGGGGGCTAAGAATTTTCAGACGAAAAGTCCGTATCTCGCACCGTTTCCGAGATACGGGCCCTGAAAGGCGCGGCGAACGCCGTAATGTTATCCTATGGGAAAAAAAGAAAAGTTCGGAGCACCATAACTTTGCCTCCCTGTAATGTTTTTTCACCAAACTACTGAAAGGCACATCTGTGGGCTGTTGGCTGTCTTCCCTCCAAATTTCAGGAAAAAAGACCAAACCGTTATTTTGCAGCAGGGCTCCAAATGATTTCTGTTAAGTGTCGGGCGCCGTAATGTTATCCTATGGAAAACTGTCAACTTCGGAGTGCCGTAACTTTGCCACCATGTTATTTTTTTTCACCAAACTACTGAAAGGCACATCTGTGTACTGTTGGCTGTCTTCCCTCCAAATTTCAGAAAAAAGACCAAACCGTTATTTTGCAGCAGGGTGCCAAAGGATTCCTGTAATGCTTCGGGCGCCGTAATGTTATCCTATGGGAAAATCTGTCAAATTTGGAGTGCCATAACTTTACCGCCGAGTAATATTTTTTCAATACAACACTGAAAGGCACATCTGTGAGATGTCAGCTGCGTTCCCTCCAAATTTCAGCCCAAAACTCCTAACAGTTATTTTGCAGTGCAGTGCCAAAGAATTGCTGTCATTTTCCCCACAGACTAGAAAATTACTGTCGCAATTTGCGAAAGCTTTCGCAAAAGTTTGCGACACTTTCGTGAGCACGAAAGTAATTTGTGAAAGTACTTTTTCCAGAAATTTGAAAAACATATTTCTGGGGTGTTTTACCACAAAATAAAGACATGGCAAGCATCCTCAGGGCCCGAATAGGTGAATACAAAAAAATTACGTTGCTAGAGGGTCCCAAATTTAAATGCCAACCATTTTTCTGATCACCAACTGAAAACAAAATGGCGGATTTGCGAAAGTAACAGGCCCATTTGCGAAAGTAAAAATGCATTTGCGACAGTGTTGAACTTTTTGTTAACTTTTCCCATTGACTTATAATGGGAAACTGTTTGTTGAATAACTTTTGAACCGTTTAATATTTTTTCACCAAATCTTTGAAAGGCACATCAGGGACCCCAGCTGCACATTCCCTGAAGATTTCAGGCCGGTCACGCAAACCATACGACCTGTAGGTGCGACCGTAGAATTCCAGAAAAGCGTAAACGCGCGCACAGATCGCTCTTAATAACTCCACAACCGTATATCCGATCAGTACGAAACTTGGCAGATCCCAAGGCCTATGGGTCTTGATCATATATTCCAAATTTCAGGCAAATCCATCAAACAGTTGCAAAGTTATTAAGGTGCAAAATTTTGGGTTTAACATGGAAATGGCTCCTGAACTTTAATCTATGGTAGCACTACCTGTTACTAATAATATATATATATATATATATATATATATATTTGTGTGTGTGTGTGTGTGTGTATATATATGTATATACATATATATGTGTATGTGTATATGTATGTGCATATATATATATATATATATATATATATATATATATAATCTATATATGTGTGTGTATATGTATATATATATATATATATATATATGTATATGTGTGTGTGTATATATATATATATATATCTATATATATATATATGTATAAGTGTGTGTATGTATGTATATGTATATGTATATCTATATGTATATGTATATGTATATGGTCTGACCATCACACCATAAGGTTCAGTTTCAGGGCTCCCCCAATAGGTCTGCCCCTATGGAGATGGTTCAGTACCGCCCTTTAAGGGGTATTAGTCCCAGTGACCTGATGGCAGTACTGGATCTATCAAGCGTGTCTGGTGAATGCATGAGTCCAGATGATCTCGTATTAGCCTATAATAAGGCTGTGGGAGATGCTCTGGACAAGATTGCTCTTGTTCATGTTCAGTCTCTCACCCTCCATTCAAGGAGCCCCTGGTTTGAAGGCTCCTTGAAGGAGTTAAGGAGAGTTGGCCAAAGGTTGGAAAGAGTCTGGCAGAAGTCCGGTAATGATGCTGACAGGCTTAGGTTGATGGCACATTATGATGGCTATCAATCAGAAATCAACCTTAAGAAGGCAGAATTCCTGTCCAGGGAGATTTCTGCTGCACAGAATCGACCGGCTCAGCTTTTCCGGACTGTTGACAGATTGTGCAATCCAATCTGTCTCCAGCCCAGAGAAGCTTTTTCTCAGCTAAGATGCGAGGAGTTCACTCGATTTTTTGCAGAAAAGGTTGTTAGCATCAGGTCTGGTATCGGTCCGACTCCTCCTTTGAGGAATTGCAGTTGTCGACAGGAAGTGTTATGCACCTGGTCTGTCTGGTCATATTTTCACCGGCTGGAGTTCATTGACATTGTGAAGATCATCCAGACATTGCGACCAACCAGTTGTAGTTTGGATCCAGGTCCTACACCCCTCTTAGTAGGATGTGTAGAGGTTATCTGCCCCATCCTTGCTGACATCATATGGAAATCTTTGGAGAGGGGAGTCTTTCCTGATCCCCTTAAGGAGGTGGTAGTTTGACCACTCCTAAAAAAATCCTCCTTGGATCCAGATTGTCTAGCTAATTACCGGCCTATCTCTAACCTGCCTTATGTTGGTAAGGTTATTGAAAAGGTGGTTGCGTTACAATTGGATGATCATCTTACAACTCACAATGTCTATGATACTCTCCAATCTGGTTTTAGGAAGAAGCATAGCATGGAGACTGCCCTTGTCTGGGTGTTGAATGACCTCCTAATGGCTAGAGATCGAAAGGCATGTGCCATTCTGGTCCTTCTTGATCTCTCTGCAGCATTTGACACTGTAGACCATGGTGTGCTGTTGGAGCGTCTGCGGATTTATTGTGGACTGTCTGGAACAGTCCTCAAATGGTTTCAGTCTTACCTCCCTGTCAGGTTTCAGAGGGTTACCACTGGAATTTATTCCTCTGACGCTCACTCCCTGCCTTGTGGGGTACCGCAGGGTTCCATTTTAGCACCCATGTTGTTTGCAGTGTACATGCTGCCTTTGGGAGATATCATTAGGTGATACAATCTCAGTTTTCACTGCTATGCAGATGATACTCAGCTGTATTTGTCCTTTCTGCCCAGGCAAGATGGTGCTCTCTCCATGCTAGACAACTGCCTTGCTGAAATCAGATTATGGATGAGTTCTAGCTGGCTGAGACTGAATCCTGATAAGACTGAGGTGTTGGTAGTGGACCCAGGTCATCCGGTGCTGGGTTTGGGGGCTGGCCAACCACCAGGCTTATTGCTTGGTGGTGTGTCGCTCACTACCTCTGATCAGGTACGGAACCTGGGCATTATTTTTGACGATGGCTTGACCTTAAAATCTCAGGTATCAGCCGTAGTCAAATCCTCTTTTTTTCATCTGAGGAATATCGCCCGGGTGAAACACCTGGTCCCACCAGGTGATCTGCCAACGTTGGTCCCTGCCTTTATCACTACCC
This sequence comes from Neoceratodus forsteri, assembly GCA_016271365.2. Classification (NCBI taxonomy): domain Eukaryota; kingdom Metazoa; phylum Chordata; order Ceratodontiformes; family Ceratodontidae; genus Neoceratodus; species Neoceratodus forsteri. The sequence goes on along the minus strand of CM028132.1, from coordinate 637,886,516 downwards.
ATCTTGATTACTGTAATTCCCTCTTCCTAGGGCTATCTGGGGTTGATATCTGCTGCCTGCAGCTGGTGCAGAATGCAGCAGCAAGGCTTTTGACTGGGATCTCTAGATCCAGCCATATTATGCCTGTGCTCCGTGAACTGCACTGGCTGCCTGTTAGGTGGTGGATCACCTATAAGGTTGGTTTACTAGCCTTTAAAGCCCTACATGATCAGGAACCCGGCTACCTGAAAGATCTCTTGGTACCCTATTGCCCCCTCCGTCCTCTCTGCTCCACCAATGAGAGATTGCTGGAGACTCTCAGGGTTTGATTAAAAACATCAGGATCCCGTGCTTTTGCTTTTTCAGCAACAACCCTGTGGAATTCTCTACCTCGTTGGTTGAGAGAATGTCCAACCATCGAGAGATTTAAAATGGAGTTAAAGACATATTTATTCAGTTTAGCATATCCTAGCTGTGGTTGTTAATTTATGATTGTTTTAATCTATATTTATATGTGATTTTATTGTGCAGCGTCTTGGTTTTGAAAGGTGCTTTATAAATAAAGACGATTTGATTTGATGTATGTATATGTATAAGTGTGTGTGTGTGTGTGTGTGTGTGTGTGTGTGTGTGTGTGTGTGTGTATATATAATGTATATGATTTGATTGATTTGATTAAAAGTTTATTTTTTCACAGGAAATTCATTTGTTAGGACAAAGTCCCGTTTACAACAAAGTCCTGCATGTAAATTCTAATACAATTACCAATTAACAATTGACATTTAACACAAGTAATACAAACACAACTAATACAAACAAATGTAATTGCACTCTACATACATACATTATTTAAAACACAAACATAAAAAATACAAACTATTAAACAATTCATTTTTAAATTTAAAAAAATCTAAATTTGTTTTCTGTGATTCAGTCAAACCATTCCAACTTAATGCTACTCTATTCTGGAGCATACCGTCCCCTAGTCTATTAAAACTTCTATACATTGGGATATTGCTTAATGGATTCCTAGTCTTTATATATGATTCGCTATTTATCTTTCTATTTAATTGCTTATACAAAGGATGGTTATACTTTTTGTGAATTATCTTATGGCATATAGTAAGCCAGATATAGTTTCTTTTTGCTTCAGGTTGAAGCCAATTTAACTTATTATAAATTATACAATGATGCTCATTTTTAATACTTCCGGTAGCAAATTTACCTATGCTATAATATATTTGATTAACCAAATTTAAAGCAGTTTTAGTTGAATTCATGTAAATTATAGAACCATACTCCAATATGGGTAACAGCATCTGTTTTGCCAATCGCTCCTTTGCCACCAAAGGTAAAGCTCCCGCAACTCTTCTAAGGGCCCCTAATCTTTTATTCACTTTCTTTACCTGAACTGATATGTGATTTACATATGTCATTCTTGCATCTACTTGAAACCCTAAGTATCTGTATGTTAATACATTTTCAATCTTTGTACCATCTTGTAAATGTAATTGTGGTTTGGACTCTTTTCCTCTATATGAACCAATCGAAAACAACATAGTTTGTGTTTTTTTAGCATTCAAAAGAAAACCAGATTTACTGAACCATTTTTGCATTTGTGACAAATCACTTTGAAGCGAATCCATCATACCTGTGAGACTGTCAGCAGACGCCACTAAAACAGTGTCGTCTGCATACAGTCTCACCTCACTATGTTTAATTTCATGAACCAGATTATTAACATAAATATTAAATAATAATGGGCCCAAAATAGAGCCCTGGGGTACACCTCTCTCTAGTTTCCCAGGGGCCGACATCATTGTACCACATTGAACACATTGATATCTATTTTTCAAATATGACTCAAGCCATTTTAATATTTGGCCCTTAATCCCTATGGCCCTTAACCTAGTCAAAAGCAAATCATATTGAACTAAATCAAAAGCCATACTGAGATCCACAAACACCACCCCTGTGTACTTTCCTTGGTTCATAGATGTAGCAACCAGGTCATTAAATTCCAACAGGGCAGTGTTTGTGATCTCCCCTTTATAAAACCATGTTGTTCATCTACTATTACAGTATTTGTATCTAAATAATTATTTACCTGTTCATAGACTTTACGTTCCAAGATTTTAGATAAAATTTGCAAAAGGGCTATTGGCCTATAATTTGAAGGAATAGTTCGATCCCCAGACTTATAAATGGGAATAATTTTCCCCATCTTCCAAATTTCAGGAACAGTAGAAGTACTCAAACTCCAATTGAACAAATAGGTCACAATAGGGGATATTACATGTGCTCCCAATTTTAAATATTGGGCCTCAATCCCATCAATACCTCCTGATTTGCTTTTATTTAAATTTTTTAGCTCTTTCAGTATATCCCTCTCTTTTAAAATTTCAAACTTAAATATTCCTGTATGGGCTACCAGCATGTCTGATAAGGTAGAGAAATCCATTCCATTCACATTCAAATCTGGCAACTTTAAATCTGGTAATTTCAAAAAATACGTATTAAAAATATTCGCTATAACCTTTGTATCAGTAACTAGTTTTCCATCTTGTACCAAAGTAGGACTTATGGAGTCTTTATTTGGGGATTTCAGCTCTGTTATAAGCTTCCAAACTGCTTGGAGTCAGAGGAATTATTTATTTTATTCTGATAATATTTATTCTTTATGTTTTAATTATATTTTTACACTTATTCCTCCAAAACCTGAAGGTATTCCAATCTGCTTCTTTCTTTGTTTTTCTCGCCTTTTTCCATATCCTATCTCTAATCCTTAAATATTTTTTAATCTTATCGGTGATCCATGGGGCTTCTTTATTCCTTTTAATTTTTCTTATTAATGGGGCATGGTACTGTATTACATTCAAAAACATGTCATTAAACTCTTGAATATCCAGTTCTAGGTCTGGTATCAAATAAATTCTCTCCCAATGGATTTGCCCTAGATGATTTACAAAGGATTACTCATTAAAACCTTTAAAATCTCTGCTCCAATAACTAGTTGATTGTTGAGTAATGCACTGTTGTAACTCAATAGTACAAGTAATAGAATTATGGTCCCCCAAATTTAAAGGTAATACTTCCCAGGTTTTTACTATGTCGTGGGATGCAAAAAATAAATCTAAAAAAGAACCGTAAGTTCCATTTTTTGTATTTCTTGTAGATTTTTGTATTATTTGGTGTAAACCCAGAATTGAAAAACTACTCTCCAGTTTCCTCCCTCTAGTCTGAAACCAATCTGCATTAAAGTCCCCTGTTAAAACTACTTGTTTGTCCTTTATTTTTTCTAAAATTAACTCTGCTAGTATATCAAATGTTTTACTTTTTGTTTTAGGGGGTGCATAAAACACTCCTACCACTAATTTTATCACAATTAATTCAATAATAAGACAGTCAATTCCTTCCTTGTTCACATATACATTATATATGTACATATAATGTATATGTCTGCATGTGTGTCTGTATATTTATATAGTTGAATATGGTAAACACATATTGTTAATCCCAAAAGCTGAACTTTATGTTTTTAGTATATAAATGTTTAACAAAAACCTGTGGCTCTCCCAACCAGAATGCTGTGTCTATTGTTTTCCTTTGGAGCGGTAGTTTCAGACACTTCTTAATTACTCTTTCCTTTTGAGACACCAGGTGGCTCTGATAATCATTTGTTCCAAGGGTTTTTAAGTCAATTTGAAGGCATTAAGCAACTTCTGTTCTCCTAGTCCTTAATAAAATGCAGTGCCTCCACAGACTTGTTCTGTTCCTTGGTCCAGATCCCAAACTAGAGTGTCTTGTTTCAACATGATAGATCACCTCATGCCCCTCCCACATGAATCAAAAAAAGGTGGTGTGGATCTTTAGGAACTTCTCTGGTGGAGGTGGAGATGGATCTTACACCCCCCAAAAAACAATGCTGCCTCCCATTACTCAGGTTCCAGTTCTTGTACAGCCCATTTAAGAAAGAAAATAGTACCCTGCAACCATTGAATAACATGAAAGCGTATTTATTTGAGGGCAGAAAACATTACTTGGAGGAGGGTAAGGTGGAGGAGACTATTTACACCTTCAGTCAGTTCCACGGACAGAAAACATGACATCACTCCTTTTGTACATGCAAAACATCTGCAGGCTCTGCCTACTGCAGCCGTAAAAACAGTAACAGAGCAGAAGCAGAGGAAAGGGAGTGTGGTTTGGGGGAGGAGGACTCAGCCAAAACCCCGTCCCCTATTGGTGGCAGAGTGGCCAGTATTTTACTTAGTAGCCCAGGTGGGTTAGTGGAGGCTCTCGGGGAGCTAGTAGCCCTTTTGTTTAAATAAGAAGAAGCATTGGTGGTCTTGGGGCTAGGAAATGCCCTGGGGGGCTACTGTGTAAAATATAGCCCTGGTGGTCTAATGTGTTAGCTCCTGGATGGCTGAGGCCTGTGTTTCTTAAATAAATTAGTACCCTTTCTCTGGGGTCTAGTGTGGGCTCCCTGAGCTGTTGCGTGGTGTGGAATATGCTGGTGGCAATGGCAGGAGGAGAGCAAGTTGGGCTGCAGTTGCAGCCTGCTGCTAGAGCGATCACACTAAAAGCAAGAGTGCCTGCAGGTACTCATAGCTGCTAGGCTGTACAGAGCTCAGGCTGTGGCCTACTGCATGTTGGTGGGAGACAGAGGTCAAAAAGGAGTCAGTGGGAGGTGGAGAAGGCAGTAAAGGAAGTACCTCCTCTCATCTTCCCAAATCTTCCCAAATCGCCACTCCAGTGGTAAAGTATTTATGCCCTATGGGGCTTAAGAGGCAGCAAGGAGCAGTGGGCTTAAGAAGCAGCAAAGGAGCTGCCATTAAGTGAAACCACTGCTGCAGAATTGTAAGAGCCAGGGAGAGAGTGTGTAGGGCAGCAGGAGCTGCCAGTGAGTAAAGCCACTCTGGCGACAATGCAAGAGCCGAGGGGGGGATTTCAGAGCAAGTGAGGAAGCAGAAGCAGAGCGGCAGGTGCCACATTTTAAAAGCTGCACTGCAGCTTGTGGTGCAGTGGCCAGTGGGATAATTTTAAATGTAAATTAAAAGCCTGCAGGGGTGCAGGCAAGGATTAAGTGCTCCCCAAGGGGAGGAAAATAAAGGAGTTACACCATGGCTATGTGCAAACCCCAAGAGGCTATAAATGTGAAGGGGGTGTGAGTGGCAACAGGAAAAGAGAGCATTTGGGCTACAAGAGCCCACACATAACAGCAACAGCCAGCAGCAAAGGCCAAGAGGGGGAATAAATCATATGTAAATAAAACAGTATATATTTAAAAATAAGGAGGCTACCTGGGGGCAGAAGCAAGCAGACCTCCATAGTAAACTCTAGGTAGGTGTTATACAGAGAATGATGAAAATAAATTATGTTAGCAGAGCTGAAGATCTCCATCCATTAGAGTTTCTGTGAACATGCCCTGATGGTATTAAACCAGTAGGCAAAGCAAACTGAAACAAACAGAGCAGTATCAAGCCAACAGCTCCAAACTGTATCCACACAATTCAGAATGCAACTTACAGGTCTACGCCCCACTCTTAAAACCTGCTTAGCAATTTCAGTCAATGAAAAGAACAAAACATACTGTATATTCACACCAGTTACCATGTTTTACATAAGCTTACCAACAGTTTGTGCAGTCCTCAGCAGACCTACCAGTACCCAAACAATTTACAAAAAAAGACAAAAAACAAACACAAACAAACAAACAAACAAAAAAACAGAATTTAAAACCAAATCAGATGACATGCCATAGCTTCTGCTAACCCCATAAGTATAGGTCCCAGGACCCCTAATTTTTGTCTTGATACTTCTGACCAGACTAGCGAGAGAACTGATGCACCATTCTTTTTACTGCAAAAATGCACACTGCCATTCATTATTTTCATTCCAATAAAGTATTTTCTAGATGAGGCTCTTAACATTTTGAGTGGGTGCTTAAGTCCCAGACTCCCCAGACTCTTTTTAACAAAATGTCTACCACCCAGAAGCACTTCAGCCTGCTGACAAAACGTTGCCATGATTTTCATTAATGGATCCAGTTGTAAATAACTGCATCCACCCTCGACAATGCTACTGCAACTGTTTCAGTCTAAACTGGGTCTTAAAAGGACCCTTGTTATACTTTTGGAGCGTGGAATACAGTTTCTGTGGTTCATTCCTCGGAGCCAGGGATTGAGCTTAATTAACATTATTTTAGTGGTCAGGGCACAATCTAAAATGCTGTAAGCCAACATGGCTTACCTCCAGTTTTCTATAAGGCCAGCAGGTTTTGATGCTGTGTAGCAGAGCACTGGACAAAATGGTTCATTATTCCCCCCTTGGTGTGACTGTGTACCGTAAAATAGGTCCCCTGTTCAAGGAAGGCACAGTTGCTCTCACTGCCCATGCATGATCTCATGAGACTTATTCCGTGCTCACTTATGGGATCTATTGCACAGGGCAGGGAGTAATCTGCTTTATGGGTGTGTGTGTGTTATTTGTTTGTTTCTTTTGTTTTTAACTGGCGGTTACAACTGTGAATTTATGGGGATTTTTCCCATGTCCACACTTTTTAGGACTGTCCTGAATTTTTTCATAGGACAAAGTGGTCTTTTTGCATATTTTGCTGTGTGACTTGATGGGACCCTCCATCTGCCTTTCTGGTCACTCACTGAGCCCTGCAACTTATTTCTTTCACTCTCCAGGCCTGCACTGCATTGCTAGCAAGGTCAGAACTGCAGTGCCGTGGCCCGGTGGTGCTGAGGGTTGAGGCGCTAGATGCCACACCTCGCGCTACGCCGGCGACCCAGGTTCGGGAACGGACTCGGGTTGCCGGGGGTTGGCAGGGGAAGGGAGGATCGAGCATCCCAACGGATGCTCTCCTCCCTCAGGGGTGGGAGCCATGACTGTGTCACGTGATCTGCGTCACTCTCGCGGCCGGTGGAAGCACCGACCAAGGGGAGGACGGAGGCGGCTCTGCTCATCGGAGCCGGGGAGGGGAGACGTCAGCTATGCATGAAGGATGAGCGTGCGTCAGCAAGCCACCTTTGGGACGTATGTCCTAGCGTGGGTTGTCTCAGAGGGATGGGGGAAACTAGGGGAAGAAAATGAGAAAATCCCTCCCGGTAGCACTAGATGATAGCCTCTCAGTACCATCCCAGGACCACCAGAAAAGAGGGACAGACCCCAATGTGCAGGAGGGGATGGAGGCACTCTAGGGGCAGATCCTACCGGAGGTGGAAATGGGGGAAGTTGAGAGGAAGGAAGGAGTGGGCTCCGGGAGTAGAAAGGGGGGTATAAAGATAAAAGTATAAAAAAAAAAAAAAGAACTGCAGTGCCAACTGAGTGAGATTCATGCCTACCTCCAAGAACAGGAGTGTAGACATAAATTGCTGTTTTGTAAACTCTTTTTCCAACTGCTGCCCCACCCATTTAAAGAAATGTACATGTCTTCTTGAACTTCTGCCCCCATTACGAGCTTATGGAGGAACATGGCACTGTCATTTATGCCCAAGATGGCTGTCGGACATTTCTGCACATGCGTGATGACTTGCACATGTGCAGTGAGCTCTAATGGAAATCTTGGACATGGTGGACAGTGCTGTGTTCTACCGACTGACTAAATAGTACAGTGAACATGCAGTGATTGCCATTCATCTCCACTATTTAAAAGTCCATTTGGTATCCAGTGAGCTCCCTTTTCTCTATTGTGCTCACAAGATGGCTGCAGGACTATGCCCACAGCAGCCATAAAAAGAAGTTCAATGTTTCTGGTCACAACTCAGTGATATAATGATATGCCTAGTCACAATTAATTAGGAGATGATAAATGCATGGCTTACCTGAAATAGTAACTAGAACATTTTAAAAGTATGTTCTTTCAAAGCTTCTCCCAAGACATCAGGAGGAGGAGGTTGGGAGTCTAGCCGTGCTTACTTTCATTCTTCAACCCCAGCAAAGGCAGCTCCTCTCCACAGCACAAGCAACACTGGTTTCAAAATGGACTGCCTATGCAGGCTAATGAGGGTCCCCTAACTTTTTCATAAATTTGGGATTTACAAGGGTATCTGCTGTAAAGTCTCCTGAACAGGGGAAAAGCACAAAAGAAAAGCATTAAGACAGCCAAGCTGCTGTTATGGTGATTGTATTTTGTTCTCTGAAATGCATGCTTGACAAAAAAGTATTGATGCAGAAAGTCATTCACTGTGATGAGGAAGGTCAAATAAGAAGTAAAAAAAATCTATAACAGGGCTGATGAAGGACAGCCAAAAACAGAATCAAAGTATGCAGAGGGGATTAAACAGTGCCCTCTGAAGCATTGCCAGAAAAGATGCAAGTTGTTCATTTTAGGTCTTTTTTGCTACTCAAGGAAGGGCCATCACATGAAATGTAATATTTGATGATACAAGTGTAAAGTTAAAATCACATTAATTTTAATGGCATGTATTTTCTCAGATAACAGTTCTGGATGTACACTATACATTGTAAGTTATGGAGGAATAAAATGTATAGTTGTACCATATGCTTTTTGCTAAGACAGAGTATGCTTCTTAACACATATAATCTTCACATGACTACTTTAAAACCTAAATGCTGTGGATTTATTTTCATCATTTTTCATGCTCTCTCCCATTTTAATAGAAACCTAGAATGTGTTGGTAGAAAAGGACCAGTAGTACACCCTGGACCCTACTTGGTCACAGGTGTCCCTCCCACCTTACCTCTACTTATAATACCCATGTGCTTATCTCCCTCATGTTTGAGGCTACTCACTGTCTTCACCCCTACCACCTCTTCTTGCAGGATGTTAAAGGAATACATTGCCCTTTGTGAAGAAGTATTTCCTCACATCCCTCCTAAACTCTCCTCCATCAAGTTTCATAGCATGCCCCCATGTACTGGTTAGAGATATTGCAAAGTTTTAATTCACAAGTGAAATCACCAAATTCTCCTTCATGGAGCAATTTGCAAATTTGTGCTATTAGCTTAAAGATTCACCTAACTGTGAATTGTGGAATTTCACCCACGAACAGTGGAATTTTGCCCATGAACAGCATGTAAGATGTCTAAACCTCGCTTTCAGAATCTTGACGATATTGGGAATGCAAATAATCACAAGCAAGTTGCATTTGAGTAATAAACAAGTTTATTACTACAAAAGGGATAAATCACAGTTGCCCTAAGCAGTTCTTACCAATATGAACCGGGAGCCAGTGCTAAGCATTCCCTACACCTCGAGGTTTCTCTGTATTCTCTTGGGATCTCTCAGGTCTCCAAGGTGTAAAGCCTGTGCATAACATTATATACTTGTGATAATTACTATGGTTACTACATGATAGAAACATTTCTAGTTACAGAGATGAGCCCTATTGGCTAAATTAGAGGTGGCTCCACGGTCCAAGATAACATTATATAATTCTGTAAAGTCATCAGTTTTAGAACAAAGAAATTCTTATACAGAATCTTACATAACAAAGTGTAGTGGTGCACATCACCAAAGGATGGCAATGTTGCATTACATATTATAATTACTTCAAGGACAGGTGTCTTGGCATCTGATAAGTAAGAAATAGACAGAAAATACATGGTATAATATGTGTGCATTAGCTGCTCACGGTATTGTGAAGTGTACGTCGTAGGCAGAAAAGCATAATAATCAAGGTAAATATCAGAAATGCTTATATAATAACAAAACCTTTAAAAGTAATCTCTAACCAGGTGTTAGTTAACACATTATTCATATCTCCATCGTTAATCAAATCGAGAACAGTTTCATTGGCTTTGTTTATATTATTGCTGATGTGGATGAGGTGTGTGTCCTTTCTATCTAAAAGAGATTTCAGTGTGAGTGTAAGTGGGTCTATGTGTACATTAAAGTATGGTAGGTATTCTGACAGTGTGAGTAAATAATCTGGGTTACCATCAATAATGTCTGCATCCATAAGGGGGACGGGGGTTATTACGGTATGTCCAATAACAGTCTTCTGGTGGGGAACAAAACAGAAGTTGGGGTAATCAATAGCACAAGTAACAGAACCATATGTATATGATTTATAGTTCGTAACAATACAGTATTCACTATCAGAGATGTACTGTGAGTGTACAGTAGGCAGTCTCCACTTTTGCAACTGGACAGGGCATGTGTAGGTCATCTTCGAAATCCGTGTTGACAGGCGATGAGCTTCCTCATGATAGGACTGGTAGAGCTGATCAGGAGACAAAGTCGAGTCAAAAGAGTTGGTGCCATATCAGTGATGTCATCATCCATAGTGAAGGTCCAATCAATGCTGTCTGGAGAATAGCCACAAACAGGGCGTATGACATCAAACACATCACATCGGCACAAGTAGATGTATTGCTTTTTCGCACAGCAGTCCGTGTGCAGTGCCACCCAGGCATCCAGGAAAGAATGGTAGACCAGTAGAGGTGGTAGATCCAGGCATTCTCTGTAGATATCATCATTCAAATGCCCAATGGAGTGCGCCAGTGCAAGTTTGTCAAACAAAGCTGTAGTGGGATCAAAACGTGGTAAAGAAACAGTAAAAGAGACAAACATGGTATCTGTTATGGAACACTTCTTAGTAGAGAAACAAGGACCAGTATTAGGGTGTCTGGTCACAAACCCCAAATTTCTTGCTGTGGAGAGAGGAACAGACAAAGTTTGTTGCATACACATGGAAACACAAGTAGATAGTTTACATTTGGGACAATACCGTTTGGAAATGCGTCTATCACGTATGATGTCAGGGATTCTTCCAGTTTCTAAATCACGGAAGAGGTTGTTGATGGTAGTGAGAATGTATGAGCCATAAGCGGAGCAAAGTATTTCCCTACCAATATATTGTCTTTCCACTTCTCTATTGTTCTGTTGTATGAGTGCGTTAATCTTATCTTTTGAATCAGTGAATGCTTTAGCAATATTGTGCATGTTGTATACAGTGTATCTTTCTTCCTGACTAAGACCATCCACACCATGCAATAATGGAGGTAAAATGTTATTAACCAAACCAGTGGAGAATTTTGCAGAATGACTTTTGATAGCAGCGATGTCTGCTTTATTCCAAATTGACATAGCAGTACCAAAAAGACCTGTGACAGTACCTGTAGCACCTGTAACATCAGAACTGTCAACTTCACGTTTATTACATTTATGATTGAAAGTACCAGGAGGGGTTTTCCTCCTAAAATTACCTCTATGTTCAGTAGAATAACCCCCAGTAAAGGGATCCTTAGTACGAATCTGAAATACAGCTAAACTATCAAGTAATAATGTACTGCAAAAAGCAGATGTATTAGTATTGTGACACATACCAAATTCCTTCATGTTTCAGTAAGTAAGGATAAACAAAACAGGTATATGGATAAACTGTAAATTATTAATCAAAGAACCTGGGAGGGCAGTGGCTGTGAGACCACTACGGGGGACCAGGGTTATGTTTTGGATATTCCAAAAGTTGTTTTTCAGTGGGCGGTAAAACAGAGAGATACATGGCAGCAGAGGCCATGTGGTGTACAGCATAGAATCTGTGAGCAGAATCTTTGGAGAGAGAATTACAGTACGAAGGATCTATTAAAGCAGTAATGTTGTACAAACCAGAGTGTCTCAGTGCTGTTTGTAACAAGGACAGTGAACCATTTGGGGATAATTTAGCGTTGGGCCAACCCTGAAAAGTTCCCTTGGAGAGTTTGGCCACAGGGAGAATTTGTCCTTGTGATGTGGTTTGCCGCTCAATTTGAAGGGTAGATTTGTCAGGAGCAACGACCGAGGCAGTGAGGTAAGCATCAGAACCTTCCTGGACAGTGATCATAGTGTCTGGTATTTTGATGGAAACTCCCTCTGTAGGAGGTGCTGGAGGATCCAGTTGTCAGAGGAGGTCCGGTACCATGCCTTGGACACAGGGGATCACTCCTGCAAGGAGGAGGTAAAGGAACAAGATAGCCATCTTGTCAGTGTATCTGAAAAGGAAGATCAAAGATTAGTATATTAGTACAATTCTGCCCAATGGGGTTAGGAAAAGTAAATTAAGTTCCTTTGTATAATTTAAACTGGTTTGCATGTAACCATTTGTCAGTCAGTTTATTGTTGTGGAGGAGTCTAACTTGATAGACTGCCAGACTGAGCTTGTTGACAATGGGGTATGGGCCTTCCCACTTATTGGAGAAGGAGTGGGTGGGATGTGCAAATCGAAGTACCATTACCTGATCTCCAACCTGCCAATCCACTTCTTGTGCGTGTTTGTCAAATTGTATTTTGGACTGTTGCTGGGCTTTGCCCATGCAATTTGCAGCATACAAGTGTGTGTGTATGAGGTCTTTTCTGAGTTTTTCCACATACTGGTCCACAGACACACGGTCTGCGGTGGGGGTGTGCAGGTCAAACAGTAAGTGTTCAGGTAATTTCATCTGTCTTCTAGTCATCACCTCAAAGGGTGTCAGCTGGGTAGTGGCTGAAGGTGTGCCCCTGATTGCCATAAGGAGTAAAGGCAACAGGGAATCACAGGTTTTGGGATTATCCTCAATGAATTTGGAAAGCATTTGCTTAATCCATCTGTTGGCTCTTTCTACTTGACCTGAGGATTGAGGATGATAAGGTATGTGAAACTTTTGATGAACTCTAAGGAGTTCAAGGGACTCTTTCATCAACTCACCTGTGAAACTGGTTCCTTTATCGGAGTCTACCTTGAGAGGTAGGCCCCAACTGGAGAAAATCTGTTCTACCAGGATTTTGGCGGTTGTCTTTGTGGTACATGTCTTAGTGGGGAAAGCCTCAAACCACTTAGAGAATAGGTCAATTACCACAAGAGCATACTTGTTGTTTCTACTGGTATTGGTCAGAGGGCCAATAAAATCAATTTGGATGGCATGCCAAGGGCCAGAATGTCTTTGTGGTAAAAGTTTGGCATTTTGTTTTGTAGGTATGGGGTTGTTTTGTGCACAAACAAGACAATTGTCTATGTATTGTTTAACATCTTTGGTAATACCAGGCCACCAAGCGGTGGTCTTAAGGCGTTGAAGAGTGTTTTCTGCTCCTTGGTGTCCACCAGTAGGAGTATTGTGTACTTGGTGCAAAAATTCAAATCATAGGTGTCTGGGGACTACCCACAATTTGGTGGTAGTGTTATCTGGTTGAAACCAAATGAACTTGTCATCAGGGGATAAGTGTAACTTACCTTCATGCCTTCGGTATGGATTATGTGTAGGTAGTCTTTCTTCAGTACCTTTGTCAAGGAATCTGAACACCTCTCTCAGTTCAGTGTCCAGGTGTTGGACTGCTGAGAGGTCCTGGGGAGAAAAAGACTCAGATTTCTTCTTGAGAGTTGCAACATGTACAGCTGCATTAGCTTCTGGATGGTCCATCATCCAGACGTCCCCCCCTCTGGTCCCTTCCTTAGCAAGGGTGTCTGTGGTGTCATTGAAAGCATGATAGGAGTCATGAAGAGAGTGGGCTTTGACCTTGTGCACATAAAGTTTGTGTGTGTATTTCTGTGCCAATGCATGTATGTAGATTACCAATTCTTTGTATTTCACTGGGCTATCGTCAGAAGAGAGGAAGGAGTTCTTCTGCCAAAAGGGAAGAAATTCTGTAAGGAAACAACAAACCCAATTAGAGTTTGTAAAAATGATGGTATCCTGAGTTCCATGTTGGATGAACTCAAGGGCACAGGCCACCGCTGCCATCTCTGCATATTGCGATGAAGCTACACTACACTATTTCGATATCTTGACAGTGTTCCCATAAGGATAGACTACCAAGATACCTATCCCTGCAATCTGTTCTCCCTGATGGTATGATGCTGAACCATCAGTGAAAATACAGCACAGAGAGGTACTCTCGAGTACTTGTGGTGTGGCAGGGAGGAAAGGACCTGGATCTGGGAGGTCAGGTGACTGCAGTGTACAGTCATGGGGTTCTCCCTGAAACAGGAGACCATGAGCTAGTAGATACAGAACTTTGGTCCGGTGGACCTGGATATCTCTATCCTGGAGGAGAAGTGACCAGTGTGTCAGCCTAGTGTTAGAGACTGACCCATCCTTCACTCTATCTGAGAGCAGAAAGGTAGTTGGTGTGTGGTTATTGTTGAGGATCAGCGGTGAGTACCCAATGATATACAGGAAGTGCTTGACAGCCCAGTAGGTGGCCAGAAGGTTCCTTTCACAAAGGCCATACTTTTGTTCCACTGGGGTCAAGAGCTGTGATGCATATGCAATGGGTCTCAAGGTGCCATGCACCTTCTGGGCCAGCACTGCTGACATGGCAATGTCAGAGGTGGCACACTCCAGATGGAATGGTAGTGCTGGATTGGGGTTGACCAGTGCTGGGGCGGAGGTCAGGGCCTGCTTCAGTGATGTCACAGCCTGGGTGTGAACAGGACCCCAATTCCATGGAACATCCTTTTTGAGTAGGTCATACAGAGGAGTGGCTTTCTGAGCAAAATCACAAATAAAATCTCTCGAATAATTTACCATACCTAGAAACCTTCTAAGAGTTGCCACACTGGTGGGCAATGGCAAGTCTTGTAATCCCTGTATCTTTTTCCAGGTAGGGCTTCAGCCATGGTCAGTTATTTTCAGACCCATAACATAACTGTGCTTTTGCTGGGTTACATTTCTGGCCTACTCTCTGAATGAGAGTCAGTAGTTCATCCAAGAGATCCAGATGTTGTTCCTGTGTGGCTGTGGCCAACAACAGGTCATCTACATATTGCAAGAGACATTGGGGGGCTGAGAAACTCTGTAGGGTGTCCATCATGTGGAGATGGAAGAAGGCAGGACTGTTATGGAATCCTTGTGGCAAACAAGCCCACGTGTATTGTCGTCCTTCAAAGGTGAAGGCAAACTTATATTGACTCTTGAGGGCCAATGGCAATGACCAAAAACCATTGGAAATATCCAGGGCACTGACCATTTCTGATCCGGTATCAGAAGGCGAAGCACATCTGGTGCTGATGCCACAGTTGGGGAACAACTGGGAGTGACCTGATTCAGTTTCCTGTAGTCAATAGTAAGTCTCCAAGTGCCTGTGGGTTTCTTCATGGGCCAAACGGGAGAGTTGGCACTGGAAACACAAGTTATGATTACTCCTTGTTTAAGGAGTGACTTGATCGTTTCTCGGAGGGAGGGCAAGGCTTCAGTCGGAAAGGGGTATTGCCTTTGCCTTTCATGTGCCGGGCCTGGCACCTCAATGACAGTATGCATTCTGCCACAGTTATGCTTGTTAACTGCAAACGCTTCCAAATGTCTTTGCAGAATAGGTAAGAGTTTCGGAAACAGTTCGTGATTCTTGAACAAATCTATGACGTCATACTCTTTGTTATTGATAGATATTGTTGCCACAGCATATGAATCAGGAATCAAGATGGTATGGTATTGACCCTGGATCTGTATCAGCAGCATGTTAGCTAGATCCACCACACAGCCGTGTGGTACAAGGAAATCAATGCCTATGATGCTAGGATGATCATGCAGTACCATTAGTTGAAACGCATGTGAGGCCTTCAAATGGCCTAGCTCTACCGGTAAGGGTAGAGAACGGTATGCAGGTAGCCTAGTACCATCGACTCCTGACATATTGGTCTTCCGTCAGGTAGACCAAGGGGACGTGTCCGGGTGTTCGTCATGTAACACAGATACAGCTGCACCTGTATCTAGTAAGACTATCAGTTGGCAGCCCCCGACCTTGGCCTCAGTGCAGGGCCTTCCATTTGTATCCAAGACCAGCTTGCTTACAATACAGACTGGGGCCTGTAATTGTCAATCCGTATTGTTGGAGGCATGCAGAGGTTGGGCCTGACTTGCATGAATGACTTCACAGTGCTGTACTGATGTGATATAGGGAGGAGCTTCAGGGTTCAGGCTTGTATGACCCTTGGGGCTCATACTTCCAGTGTCTCCATGGCCAGTAGTGGCATGGGCCACTGGTTGTACTGCTGCAAGGGTCTGTGCGGGGACAGCATCTGCTACAGATTGTACTTGTCCCAGGAGCTCTCGGAATTTTCGGTTATCTTCAGCTATCTCCTTATATGAAGGACCCATTCTCTGTAATGGTTTCCCTCTACCCTTATGCCTCCTGTTTTTGGGCCAATTCCGGTTCCCACCCCACTGTTGTTGTTGGCCTTGTTGGGGTTTTGTTGGTTACTAGCTGGAGGGGCCGACGGATGTTTAATTTGCTGTTGTTGGGCCTGCTCTTCCACTGTATAGTGTGTCACAGTCCCGGAGGCGGGTTCCATGGCAGCAACTTTCTTGGAACCAGAACCCAAATCATGGATGTACAGTTGATACACCCTCTCTGTTTTCCGAAGAATATCAGCAAACCTATCCATATTTGGGTAAATGGTTGGCTCTACCTTTTCTCTTACTGCTGGGATCATGTTCCTAAGGAACAGGGTCTTATATTCAATAAGATCTACATCCGCAGCTTCTTGTGCCAGGCGTTTTCCTGCTTGGTAGGCCATCCAGAGTCTCTGGTGGTAGGTCGCTGGGCTTTCTTTTGCATTCTGCTTTATGGGGTATGCCAGCATCACTCCTACTACACCTGGGCTATGAGTGGAGATGAGCTCAGCTGTAACCTCATCAAAGGTAGCGTTCCCATCCTGACGAACTGCTTCTGGGAGTTTGGCCCATAAACCAGGATCGATGGTCTGGCATAGTATTTGGACCTGATATTCTGCAGCGAGGCTGAGCATCTCGCATTTAGAGGGCATCTTTTCCAAGTGGCAGCTGAGGTTGTCGGACGGGCTCATCTGACCGATACTGTCAGCAATTTGCTGAACAGAGTAGGCCATTTGTAGGGGATTAGTCGGTGGTCGATCAGGCAAAGGTAACATGTCTCGCGCACCGTCCAAGGCTGCGCGAGCTGCAGCTTCGGCTGCAGTGCGGACAACACCTTCCTGAGTACCAGCTTCTTGAAAAATTTGTTGAATCTGACTTTTAATGGCTTTCATGCTCCTTTCAGGAAGAGGAACATTACCCAATGCTCAATCAGTCATGGTTTCAATCTCTTGCCTGTCTTCCACACTAATAACGGCTACCGGAGGCGCCATCAGGACCAGGCTTGGGCCTGCTCCCCCCATCATGGGCGCCGCCATGTTGGCATTTCCCATGATGAATGTCACAACATCGTCGATGTGCGACCTGGGGAGTTGTGGGCGGGGACCCGCCATACTGTGGATGGCAGGGTGGAGATTCTGGGCCATAGTAGGGGCATGACTGGGCGTTGTACTGTGAGACGTCATCATCAGATAATGCCCCTTCTGATGACGAGTGAAAGGCAGGGGCTACGCCTCCCATTGCCTTAACATGGCCAGCCAAAACCTCTCGCTGATGGTGCAGTTTGTCCATCATAGCTCTACATTCATCATGATTCACACTTGCAACATCCATATCAACCTGATCTTGCTTCTGTTTCTGTAAAACACGGTACGCGGCGCTCAATTCACGATTATCCCTATAGGCTATTTCTAAATCATTACGTACCTGGTTGATCTCTTCCTGCAGCTCACCCATTTCATCACTCAACTGTGCATTCACAACACTCAACAAATCATTCATTTGCACAACCTGACTCTTATCCTGTCTCAAACTTTCACACTCCTGTTTCAGAGTACACATTTCTTGTTCACCAGCCTGTGCTGAATGATGCAATAGTGAATCCTTTTCATTTTGCAGAGTTTGGAGCTCCGACTCCAAGTTCTGCTGTATTCTGACACATTCAGTTTCCTGTAAACCCATCTTTTGCTTAAGAGATGCGATCTGCAGATCAAGGGTGCGAAACCTCGCTTTGGAGGCTTCCAAAGCAGCGTAGAGAGTGGCGACCATCAACCCTTTAGCGCAATGCTTATTGGTTGATTGCTGCGTCTCTGTGTACTGGGTTGAAATACCCAGTACAGGGTTGTCGGATTGACTTGCGTCCCCCGCGAAGTCATCCCATTCTCCATAGGAGCTAAGGAAGTTAGAGATATCGAGTCTCAGTTCTGCGCAGATATCTGATACTGTGGCCATTGTGTGGGAGGGAACGAAAATTCAAACTGTGAAAAAGACAGCGTGTTGTGTATCGATCCACAACATGAGTACTTTAAACACAGCCAGGCTACTGTATAAGTTGTAGGCTTGCAATTCAAAGCTGCTATGGAGTGGGTTTCGAGATGGCATCGACCACACCCAAAAAGTCAGCCAGACTTTGCAAGTGACCACAACCTGGTAGGAAAAACGGGAGAGGTGATACGGGAATGTACACCTACTGTCCCCATGGGGAAGGGAAAAAGTTTCAGCAACAAGTGAAAACTTACAAACACCAAATATCGTCTGCACACGGTCGCCAATTTGTAAGAGGTCTAAACCTCGCTTTCAGATTCTTGACAATATTGGGAATGCAAATAATCACAAGCAAGTTGCATTCTAGTAATAAACAAGTTTATTACTACAAAAGGGATAAATCACAGTTGCCCTAAGCAGTTCTTACCAATACGAACCAGGAGCCAGTGCTAAGCGTTCCCTACACCTCGAGGTTTCTCTGTAGTCTCTTGAGATCTCTCGGGTCTCCGAGGTGTAAAGCCTGTGCATAACATTATATACCTGTGATAATTACTATGGTTACTACAAGATAGAAACATTTCTAGTTACAGAGATGAGCCCTATTGGCTAAATTAGAGGTGGCTCCACGGTCCAAGATAACATTATATAATTCTGTAAAGTCATCAGTTTTAGAACAAAGAAGTTCTTATACAGAATCTTACATAACAAAGTGTAGTGGTGCACATCACCAAAGGATGACAATGTTGCCTTACATATTATAATTACTTCAAGGACAGGTGTCTTGGCATCTGACAAGTAAGAAATAGACAGAAAATACATGGTATAATATGTGTGCATTAGCAAGCAAAGTGGATTACAACAATATGCATTCATATCCTGACATCTATGGTAGATGCCTTTAGCCCTATGTATTAGTACAACCTATGCCTAAGCATTAGCTGTCTATGGTGTACTTCTGAGGGTATCAATTAGGGTGCAGGGAACTCGTGTAACAAGCAGAATTTTGCTCCAGAATGGTGGAATTTTGTCCACAAATGTCAAAATTCTGCTGTTTGTGGGTGAAATTCTGTACTTTGCAATGAAATTCTGCACTTTGCAAATTGTGCTAGATCTGCAAATTAATTTGCTGAGTGAATTTTCCCTCCCAACTTTGCCCATCTCTAGTATTGGTGCTCCTCCTCCTTTGAAAAAGGATCCCCCCTGCACTTTGTTTACCCTCATGAGGTACTGATAGATCTCAGTCATGTCCCCTCTGGCTGTTCTCTCTTCCAGGGAGTAAATGGCGAGTTTCTGTAGTCTCGCCTCATATGACTTCTCGTGCAAACCCCACACCATTTTAGTAACCCTCTTCTGGACCGCTTCCACCCAGTTGATGTCCTTGCAAAGGTGTGGCCTCCAGAACTGGATGCAATACTCCAGGTAGGGTCTCACCAGTGAGCGATATAGTAGCAACACCACCTCCTCCCGCCTCCTGCTAGAGATCCCACTCCCTATGCATCCCAGTATCTGGCTCATCTTGCCTACTTCCCTTTTGCACTGCCCCGCCATGTTGAGATCACCAGATATAACCACCCAAGGTCCCTCTCTTACTTGGTAATTGTAAGTACCCCTCCATCTTGTACACAGTCCCCAGGTTACCCCACCCTAGGTGCATGACTTTGTACTTTTTGGCATTGAAATCTGGCTGCCACTATTTAGACCACTCCTCTAATTTCTTCAGATCCCTTTGCATTCTCTCCAACCCTTTCTGAGTGCCCACCCTGTTTCAGATTTGTGTGTCATCTACAAAGAGACACACCTTCCCCTCAAGTTTCTCAGAAATGTCACTTATAAAGACATGAAGAGGACAGGGACCAGTACTGATTCCCTGTGGTATTCCACTGGTCACTCTCCCATTCTCTGAGTGGCTACTGTATACCAGCACACTCTGCCCCATATCTTTCAACCAGTTTGCTATCCAGCATACCACCTTCTCACTCCTCCAGTCTGCTAAGTTTCTTTATCAGCCTCCTGTGTGGTATGGTGTCAAAGGCCTTACTGAAGTCCAGATAGGCCACATCCTATGCCCTCCCCTAATCCACTTCCCTAGTTATACAGTCAAAAAAAATCATGAGATTTGTTTGACATGACCTCCCCCCCTTCCCCGTGAATCTGTGCTGCTGGTGATCGTGCAGCCCATATGTCTTCAGGTACTCCATCAGTCTCTAGTTCATTAGAGGCTCCATTAACGTTCCCACTACTGACGTTAAGATTGACTGATCTGTAATTGCTGGCCTCCTCCTTACTGCCACTCTTGTGCAGAGTGACCACATTGGCCCTGCTCCATTCCTCTGGAACCCACCACATCTCCATTGAGGTGCTAAATAGTGTTGCTAGAGGGGCAGCTACCACTGTGCTCAGTTCCTTAAGTACCCTTTGGTGGATTCTGTCTGGCACCATCACCTTTTTATCCTTTAGGGCTTCCAATCCCTGTGGATTCTGTTCCATAAAAGGACTTGTATCCACCCCCTGGCCAGTGCTTGTTAATGCATGTTGCCCCATACCCTTCTGCTGTGAATACTGAACAGAAGTATTCGTTTAAAACTTTAGCTTTTTCACTGGCCCACCAGTGCGGTGGTAGCACTACCACTTGCAATGCTGATGACCTTGGTTTGGAAGCAAGCCTGAGTGTCAGAGGGCTGGCTAGGAGGAGGAGGATTGAGCATCCACAGGACTGTTCTTCTCCTCCAGAGGGGTAGGTGGGTAACTGCCTGATGTAGCCTGTCCCCTGATGGAAGCTGGAGGAAAGGCAGCCTGGGCCAGCAGGTCAGAGGTGGGGCAGATTTCGGCGCATGACATGTGGGAGCATGTGGTGTGCACCCTGAGATCGCAGTATGCCATGCCTCCTAGGGAATGGAAAATGGGAAAACACCCTGGCTGGAAGGATGAAAACTGTCTGCCGCAGGCCCTGCACCCAGCAACGTAGGCTCCTCCTGCGATCTGGATCCAGTCCTGGTGGGTCGAGAGGACTCCCTGCCACCCTACCATGGAGGACAAGCAGTGGGTGACTGTGGGAGAGGTAAGTCCTAGGGAAAGTCAGGGTGACTGGCTGGGTGGAGTGGAGGGAAGGAAGGCCAGCAAGGGAGGAGAGGATAAATAGCTACAGACCAGTCTTGCCACACTGGATTGCAGCCTTGAACCACCTCACTGGCTCAGCTGCAAAGAGTTGCTCAACAGGTATGTTCAGCGCCAAAACCGCCTCTCAGCCAACAAAAAGATTTTGAACTTATGACACCTAATCGCCGATTGGTCTAGGCTTCTAGTGACTTTTACTGCTGGCTGTTGTGGCGTTTAGATCTATCATGGGAAGTTACAGCTGGTTCCTTGGTGTGTCACTAGCTTTACTAGTGCTCAGCTCAATTCTTCAGAACCCTCATCCCTCCCTAAAGTGGAATTACCCTTGTGCTTCTCCCTGTCCTGCATCCAACAGCTCCTTTCAGGTAGCCATTCTTGACTACTGGGCTTCTCAGCTGTCTCTTCCAGGGAGTGGGACATCTCCCAAGCTGCCTTTGCAGATTACTCCCCCATCCAGACTCGAGACTTCCTACTCATGGCAAATTCCTGCCAGGACACTAGTGGCTGCAACACTAGGCTATTGTAACACCAGGAGTGGGTACAGGCCTACCCATCAACACTGCCTCCCCTATTGCCCGAAAAGTAGTGTTTACAAATTACAGTTTGCTGCCTTAAAAGAATCCTGCTTCTTTTACTAATGTGCTCAGGCAATGTCGAACTCAACCCAGGACCATTAGACACCCTTGCTTCTCCACCAGACCTGGTAGGTATCAAAGGAATGTCTTTTATGCATCTTAATGCCTGTAGTTTGCTGAAAAAGTTCACCCTTATTCAGGCTTGGTTGAGCCACACCCTACCTGATGTCCTAGTAATCACTGAGACCTGGCTTAGGCCAGCCACCCCAGACAATCAAATCAATATCCCAAATTATTTACTCTTCCGAGCAGATAGGCAAACGAGAAGAGGTGGGGTGGCAATTTATGTAAGGGACAAATACTCAGCCACATGCATAGACGCATCATCCTCCCCCAAAGAATTCGAGTGCTTCACCCTAAAGATCGAACTTTCTCCTTCCAGTGCACTCTGTGTAATAGGCTGCTACAGGCCCCCTTCTGCCGGGCCTCATATCCTGTCTCACCTCAGTTCTGTACTGGGGCTCAGTTCCTTGGAAACCATTATTCTTGGCAACCTGAACTACGATTGGCTATCAAGTGCATTAGCTCCCTTGAAATCCTTTTGTGACACTCTAGGGCTGGTGCAACTCATTGGGGAGCCTACTAGCCCAAATAAAAAGAACCTTAACAACAGATCCCTCTTAGATGTAATTTTGGTTAGCAGGCCACATCTGATCTCCCCCGTCAGAACATTTTTCTCAGACATTAGCGATCATTGTATAATCACCACCATTAGATCCGTGCACAACCCACAGTTTGTGGCAAAGTTCTCTATCAAGAGGTGCAAACGCAACTTTGATTTGTTTGCATATGTCCACGACTTGAAACATTCACCACAAAGGCAGGAATTCTTCCTAATCAAAATGGTTAACAGGGCATATACTATTTTTTATGATATTTTAAGTGAGGCTTTAAATAAGCATGCACCCCTGGTTAAGATGCGGGTCAGGAGCAGCACCTGCCATTGGTTTTCGCCTGAGCTCAAAGCTTCCCTGTTAGAAAGGGATACTTTATGGAAAAAAGCCTGAAGAAGCAAGAACGACTCGGATTGGTGTCTTTTTAAGAGAGCACGTAACAAGTGCACCATGCTAGTCAGAGCAGCCAAGACTGCCTACCATCGTTCGGAACTAGCCTCTGCCTCAAGAAATCCTTCAAAGCTCTGGAAAACATTAAAAGACATGTCTGGACACACACCTGGTAATTCCATTCCAGCAAAAATTAAGTCCGGTGGCAGTGTTATCGCTAACCGATCAGTGCTATTGGAAGCCCTCAGTAACCATTTTGCAACGGCAGGGCTAGCATTTGATACTTCCCCTTCCAATGACCTCCACACAGCTCAGGACCCACCAACCCACGAGTCCCCCCCCTACCGAGGAGGCCTTCTCCCTCCTGCCTGTCTCTCTAAAAGAGGTGGAAGACCTGCTGCTGCAACTGGACACCAGGAAGGGAGCAGGCTCCGACTTCATAGTGCCATACTATCTGAAATGTGCCTACCATATGCTTGCAGTGCCAATCACCCACCTATTCAACATGTCACTCTCCCAGGGTAGCCTCCCCCCAATGGAAAATAGCACATGTCATCCATCTATTAAAAGCAGGTGACCCTTGCCATCTAAATAATTACAGGCCAATCTCCCTCCTCCTCATCCTGTCTAAATTACTAGAAAAAATAATATGTGGCCAGCTAGGGTTATACTTAGAATCCAGTAGCCTATTAAACCCGGTTCAGTCTGGATTCAGAGCAAAGCACAGCACCATAACAGCCCTAGCTAAGGTGACCAATGATTGGCTCCTAGACCTTGACAAGAAGCATGTCTGTGCCATTTTCTTGGATCTTCGTAAGGCATTTGACACAGTCGATCACAGCCTGCTTCTTTCCTCCCTAAGCACCTTAGGCCTGGACCATAAATTTATGCACTGGTTTGCAGACTACCTTGGAGAACAGAAACAGCAGGTTAAAGCTGAAGGTGATCTTTCTCCATTAAAACCTATGCTGAGGGGCATGCCCCAGGGCTCTATCCTTGGTCTCCTCTTTGCAGTCTATATTAACAACATCACTGACCCCATCAAAAAAGCCAACATCCACTTATTTGCGGATGACACTGTACTGCACTTGAGTTGTCCCATGCCGGAAGCAGCTTGTGAAGACCTCCAAGCTGAATTTAACGTTCTATAATACCAGCTCATAAACAAAAAGCTTTTGCTCAATGCGAAAAAGACAAAAGTCATGCTCTTCTCCTCCCTTTGCATGCGTCAATTCCTGCTGGGGGGGGGGCTATCCCACAAATTACCACTGTTCTTGGAGAAACACTAGAGTATGTAGTTAAATTCAAATATCTATGAGTTTGGCTCGATCACAAACTTTCCTTCGCCAACCATCTCGAAGAACTACAGAAGAAACTAAGGCAAAGATTAGGACTATTCTACAGAATTAACCACCTGCTCACAAAGGAGGCCAAGATTCAACTGATTCAAGCTACCTTCCTATCTTTAATAGATTACGTGGACCTGCTCTACAGCCACTGCACTGCCTTTGCACTGGCTAAGTTGAACACCCTCTACCACAGAGCTATCAGGTTCATTACTGGACTTCCACTTTCCACACACCACTTCTCCCTGTACTCATCGTTAGGCTGGACTTCCCTTCACTATAGAAGGAACAGAAATGCCACCCTATGGGCTTTTAGAGTGGTGACCAACAAGCTCCCCTCATATGTCTCAGATTGTATTCCCCAGAGTGTCTTAGGCGCTTACGCTCTAAGGAGCTATTTCCTAATTGCCCTTCAAGTTCCAAGGGTCAACACTCGTTTCGGCAAAGCTGCTCTAAGCTTCTCTTTACCCACATTGTGGAACAGTTTACAAAGGAACTTGAAGCTGAGCTGCCCTGTTAGCCTTAATATCTTCAATGTGCTCTACGATCGCTACATGAAAGCACCTTGCAAATGTTTTTCTCACCGCTAGCCCACTAATTCCACAACTCCCCCTTTCCATCCTGATGCTCGCCATGTTTCTACCCCGGCTCTTACTCTTTCCCTAATAACTCTTCCTGCTGCACCCACCCTTCCCTGTCCGCTCCAGCCTGGCTAAAGTCCCATCCCATCCATAGTAGTGTCCCAATTATCTATCCCTCCTCCGTCATTATCATAATAAACTAGTACACGACAGCCATCGTCACTTTCTGTGGTTTTAGCCCAATTTTTCCCCCAGTCTTCGGTAATACATTCCTCCTCCTTCTTTACCTCTCTAACCCGCCACCCCATACATGGCCTCTTTCCCCTATATGCGTAGTTGCCGGCTGCCTCACTTAGAAGATCTCCGCTTATAACCCCTGTATGCCTGTGGTTGATTGTACATCTGCTGACTTCTTCAATTGTAAAATAATGGTGTTTTTTTATTTCAACCTTGTACTGTATACACTGTATATACTTTTTCTTCCTTGTATATTATTGCTTTTTGTATACCTGCTTCTGTACTGTACTTTGATGTATTCATGACCAGGTCCACCTTGCAAATGAGCCTTGCTCAATGGTGCCCGCCTGGATAAATAAAGATTTTGATTGATTGATTGACATAGAATAAGAAAAAAAAAGTTAGTTTTTTCCTGGTCTTCTTCCACACAATCATCCCTTTCTGATCTCCAAATCTTCACTATACCACAGCTTGTCTTTATCTTCTCACTCACGTATCTGAAGAAAGTCTTATCCCCATTTTTGACCTCCTGGGTGATCCTTTCCTCAGAGCCTTTGCTGTCCTTACCCTCCTTCCTGTCTCCCTTTGTTTCTCTAAATATATCTCCCTGTCCACCTCCATTAGGTGTCCTTGTTCTTTCTGAAATATGCTTTTTTATTCTCCCTTACTGCCTTAGCCACCTCCTTTGAGAATTAAAGTGGCATCTTTCTCCTCTTATCGTTGCTTATTACCTTTAAACAGCTTGCCATTACCTCAGTTATTCCCTTCTTTATTCTCTTCCATTGTGCTTCCACACACCCCCAGCTATCCACCTCTACAAAGTATTTCCTAAGATAGTCTCCTATTTCTCTAAATATCTGCTCCACTGAAGTCCTAGACCAATGTCCCAGCATAGCTTTCTCTTGCCCAATCCATATGCCAAACCACACTCCACAATGACTGCTTGAACCCAGCAGGCTACCCATTGTGATGTCTACTATGTTGTCTCTGTCAGTAGCACATTCAACACTTCCAACTTCCTCTGGGTTCAGAGGCAGGTGTTGAGGCCTATAGCACAGCCCTGACCGATGCCCTGGACCTGATTGAACCTTTCCATGTTCACCCTTTGACCTCTCGATGTTGCTCACCATGGTATTATGCCAAGCTTTGTCAGTTGAAGACTAAGGGGCATAGGTTGGAGCATGCCTGGAGGAGGTCTCACTCTGAGCAAGACAAGGCAGCACTGAGACTCCACTATTTGGAGTATCAGAGGGCATTCGATCTAAACAAGACACAGTTTTTGTCTCAGTCGATTGCTGCAGCAGAGAATCATCCAGCTTTGCTCTTCTGCGCTGTAGAAAGTTGGCTGAACCCATCCTGTCTGCAGGTCCAGGACAGCTTTTTCTGCAGAAAAGTGCAATCAGTTTGGGCATTTCTATACTAACAAAGTGTCCTCTATCAGGGTGAGTATTGCATCCTCTGGTACAGTTTTTGCTGCAGAGGGATTGATCTGTTGGTAGAGATCCTCTGCTTAGCTGGAGTGAGTTCCAGACAGTTTCAGCAGCTGAGATCCTCCTTGTTCTCACAAGCTTGCGTCCCACCAGCTGTGTTCTTGACCCAGGTCCAACGTGACTTGTCATCAGCTGCTTGGATTCCCTGGGTCCAGTGTTCATTGAGATTGTAAATGGGTCTTTAAGTGAGTGTTCTGTTCCTAAAAACTTTAAAGAGGTTGTAGTGAGACTCCTTAAGAAGTCAGCTTTAGACTCTGATGTTCTCTTGCACTACAGACCTATCTCTAATCTTCCCTTTTTGGGAAAGGTTATTGAGAAGGTGGTGGTTGACCAGCTGGTTAAGGGATTGGAGAGCTTGTCCATCTTTGAACCTCTTCAGTCAGGTTTTCTGCCCCAATACGGCACTGAGAAGGCTTTGGTCAGAGTGGCACATGATCTCCTTATGGTGAGGGACCGAGGACAATGTACCATCTTGGTGATCTTGGACCTATCTTCAGCCTTTGATACGGTAGATCACGGGGTGCTATGTGGGCACCACTGACACAGTTTTAAACTGGCTTAGCTCATATACAACCGGGAGATTGCAGCATGGTGTCCTTGGAATCTTTCCTCGGGACTTTTCGTGCTGCCTTGTGGTGTTCTGCAGGGTTCTATTTTGACCCCCCTGTTGTTCTCTGTGTATATGCTGGTGCTAGTGGAGATCATTAGGTGGTACAATCAGGGGTTTCATTGCTATGCAGATGACACCCAGTTGTACCTGTCCGGTGCCCCAGGTGACCTCTCTGCTTTGGGTACACTTAGCCAGTGTTTGGCTGAGATAAATGACTGGATGTCTGCAAACTGGCTAGGCAAGACAGAGGTTATGGTGATCAAGCCCTGCTGTGGAGATGCGTCCACTGATGGAAAGTTGCTTGCCCCAACTGTTGATGGGCAGCCCCTGTCGATGGTGAGTGCAGTAAGAAATCTTGGTGTTTTTCTAGATGACTGACTGACCCTTGAACAACAGGTGTCTTCGGTTGCACAATCCGTTTTTTTTCCTCTCCAGAATATCACCAGGATCTGATTGTTCTTGATGCCTGATGACTTGGCTATGGTCATCCAGGCATTTGTCACCAACAGACTTGATTACTGAAATGCATTATGCCTAGGGTTGTCTTAATGCATTAACTGCAGCTAGTGCAGAATATCGGCCAGGATGTTGACAGGTGTTTCTCTGCAGGATCATGTCACTCCTGTTCTGTGTGCTCAGCACTGGCTGCCTGTGAGCTTGTGCATCCCCTTCAAGATCTGTTTGCTGACATACAAAGCCCTATATGGTTTGGGACTCCACTATCTCAAAGACCTCCTTGTTTTGTATTGTATTGACCTCTCCACCCCCTACACTCCACCAAGGCTGATTTGCTTGTGGTATTGCCCTCTCATCTCAAGAGATAGGGCCACAGAGTCTATGGTACTGCTGCACCATTGCTGTGGAACTCTCTGCCTCCTTATATACATGCAGCCAGCTTGGTGGAAGCTTTTAAAGTCTCCTTAAAAACTTTTCTCTTTGAAAAAGCCTTCAGTTTTATTTAATTCCTGATTTTAATTCTTGGAGTTACTGTTTTTACTGTGAAGTGCTCTGAGCCCTTGGATAAGGCCCTATATAAATAAAATTTGCCTTGCCATCTCTAATGAGATCTGTAACCATCTGCCTGTGAAATGCCCTTTTCAGGGAGTCTAGGATCACCCTGCTTGTAGTTGTAGCTGTGGGCAGGATGTTCCAGTCCACATCCAGCATAGCTGGACCATACATGACTACTACTTCTTCCCCTTTGATTACTATTTTGCCTGTGGCCTCCCCCCAAACTGTGTCCAATTCTTCCCCCTGAGTTGGTGGTCTTCACATACATCTCAACCTTTTCTCACTGAAATGAGGGACATGGACATTTTTGGACACTCAAAATGAGGACGCAGACCCTCAAAATGAGGCACACATCCTCAAACATGGAGTTGCAAGTTCAGAACACTGTGGAAACCATTGGGTTTACTTGTACAAATTTTATTTTTGATTTAGCATCTTAGAATATTATGAATTTCTGCTTTAAAGTCTGAAAGTCTGAATTAACATCACATTGTCTGTTGGCAGCACCTTTTCCATGCAGCGTGAATGAGGGACAGGGCTGTTTTAAGGGAGAAAATGAGGGCTGTCCCTCATAATTAGGGGCACTTGAGAGGTATGGGTCTGTACACTATGACCATGTGTATAACGTCCTCAGACCCAGTTTCTAAGTCAACCCAAAAGAAATTCCAGCTCCTCCATTTCCTGGCTTTGTCTTTGTATTTCCATGGCCTTAATACCTTTCCTTTCATAGAAAACAACTCCCCTTTATTCCCCACCCTATCCTTATGAAACATGTTGGGACCCCGTATGGCCACCTCCTAGCTTTGGTTGTCAGTGCACCATGATTCTGTTATGGCCAACAGATCCAGGTCTGCCTCCGCAATGGCAGCCTCAAGGTCAAGAAGCTTGCTTCCTAGGCTCCTTGCATTGGTGCACATAGCTCTCCACTCCAATTGTCCCTCCCTACCTCTACTTTCTCCTCTCTTCTCAAGTACATCCTTCACCCTACCCTTTTCTCTAGCACTGCCCTTCTCCTTTTTGTCCTCCCTCTGGCCACCCTCTCTATTTTTTTTCTCAGCATAAGTTCCACCTCTCAACCCACCAGTTCCTCCTCCCCTTGTCCATACAACCCACTGCCCCTGGAGATTTTATTTCCATAGGGCTTTTCTTCACTACTGCTCTGTTATGGGATGTGGGGGGGTGCAGTCACTGCCTCCTTTTTTTCTTTGGTCTCCCACCTTGGCAAGTTTAAATGCCCACTGAAGTAGCATTTAACCCTCTCACCCCATTCCCAGCTCCCCAAATCTATCCTGTACCACCCAGGTTGGGTCCCCTGCCAGGTCATTTGTCCCCAGATGGACAATGACATCCCACTCCCCTTTCTGCCCAGCTGCCCTAAGGATCTGATCCGCATCCTTCAGCATCAAGCTGCCAGGTAGGCAACTCATCTCCCCCCTTCCCTCCCATGGTGTTTCCAAACCTACCCCATTGATGATGGAGTCCCCCACCAGAAGCTGCTTCCTCTTCCACTGGGATCCTTTTCCTCATGCCTTGGATCCTCCACTCTGAAGAACCCCCATATCTTCCCTTGCCACTTCCATGAGTACCTCATCTTGGCAGTCCCATTCTGTCAGGGCAGCAAAATAGTTCTCTAGTGACACTGGCTGTAGAATGTGGTCCTTTAACCCCACTCCACCCTCCTGGAACCAAACAGTTCAGCTGACCCTCTTTGTAGGCTCCCTCTGAGGCAATGGCACTTGACTTGGCAGCCCCTGGGTGGTGGAAGAGGCCCCAAATCTTAGCCAACTCAGCTATTAATATATTATGAAAGGTTGTTCACAGTAGTTGTCAGATGATGTCCTAGCTGAACTTTCAAAACCATTATGTGATAGAAAAATGTTATTTACAATTATACAATGGCAAGAAAGAATCATGGGCTCTGATTGCTCAGTCTGGGACTGGACCCATGATGTTATCACAGTATAACATCATGGATCCAGTCCCAGCACACACATGACCACATCAACTATAAAACAAATCACTCCACAGACCAGTAATTCAAACAGCGAAGATGAAGCCATAACAGCGATTGACTTCACTCTTCCACGCTCAGCATCCAGCTTTAATGACCCCACTTCTCATAATGGAGGCTCATGAATGGTACAGTACTGTTTGTAAGTGCAATTTTACTAGCAGCACTGTCCAAAATAAATTGAAAGCATGAAAGTGAAGCCATAACCCCATTGGCTTCATTGTTCACCACTCAGAATCTGGGTTCACTGACCCTGTTCAGCAGTGCTTTTCCTTTCAACAGCATTTCCTTAAAGGAGTACAGTTTGTAAGCTAAAAAAAAAAAGAAACCTGAAACACAGCCATCAGTAGAATTGGCTCGAGGATCCTCTTTACAAACAGACCAGTCCTGTCTGTTATGTGCGCATGTGCTTTGAAACAGCAAATTCAGCAATGCCGGCCACTTCAGGCTCCCACTGTCCCACTCAATATAATTTCGTATCTGACTTTAAGCAGTATCAAAATACTGAAAAACGGTATACCATTCTCACAGCAATGGCAATACCACAAAGATACTTACAGTGACAAATCTGCAGTTGCTGAAACGGTCTGTGGTATTGCCAACACTGCTGTCTGCTGTGATTTCGCCCCCTCTCCGAAACAACTCTGACTTGGAATTGAAAATCTAAACTGTGGGGGGTGTGGGGGTGAGTCCCCCACATGGGAGGGGCAAGGGGTGGGCAAAGCCCCCTTGAATAAACACCTTCTGCTTCTGATGGCATAATGCCAATTATCAGCACTGTGCTGTCACTGTAATGGTGATCAACAAATTTCATGTTGATGCGGCATGCTGGAACCCTGAAAAACAAATGAAAAAAAAGTTCTTCCAGCCATATTGCTTCTTATGGCGGGTGGGGTGGGGTGGTGGTGCTGAGCTGTGATAAGTTGCTCCTCCAGATTGGCAGAGGATTCACAGTACTACACAGCACTACAGAGCAGCACCACCTACTGGCCAACACTGAAACTTAACTTTCCTTTTAATATGTATACTTACCCCTCTAAAAATGAACTAAAACGGTATTTTAAAATGTATCTTTGAATATTTGTCTTCAGGTTTTTTTTTAATCAAGCCATTGTATAATAGGAATAATGCACTCCAAGGTATGTATCATGCTGGGATAAAGTCGCTTCTCAGGTGCTGAATGCACTCGACCTGTGGACTTGTGCCCAACCATCCGAGGTGTGACATTATCACAGCATGACACACACCCTGTCTTGCATTATTCCTTTATTTGGGCAGACTCTTTTGTAGTTGCAACATTTGTGGATCAGCAATATCATTTTGAAACCTGTTCCCATAAAAAAGGAGCATTAAATGTCTTATCAGTAAACAGTAATGGTGGGTTTGCAACATGTACAGTAATTTGTAGTTTTGGAAACCCAGGGCCAGATATTCAAAACTTTGCCCCGAGGCTAAATTAGCACTGCCTGGCATGCTAAATTAGCCCAGAACCAATAGCCCGCTATATTCAAAAGGGATAGCTCCAGTGCTAAACCTGCTGAATATTGTGTGTTAAGGAAGCCGGGCAAACTGAGCTGTGAGTACAGTGCAAAAATAGCCTGGGAAAAAGACAGCTCTGACTATAGCATCCGGGGAAGTGCAAACCACAACAGCAGCCCAGTGCACAGTGACATGAAGGAAGGTAAAGGTAAACTATGTGGCCAATATGTGTGCTAGCAAAGGAGTGGATTCATTAAAGCTGCAAGCACCAGCACATGTGAAATTTTGCAGAAATGTACCATGTTTCCAAATTGCTTGCACGGTGAAGACACATTTGTGCAGGTTTTGTGCGGAGCTAAGATATTTGCCTGCTCTATCACGTTTGCCCAGGGCAAACTTTTGCTGTATTCAAAAGTGACATGCAAATGAGCCTACTTAGGCAGTCTGTGGGCAAACATCCAGATTAGCATCTCATTATGTACTGATTTGCAAGCAGTTTGCCCAGCTCTATTGCAGAGTCCCACAGCTCCACCTGTAGGTCGGTCTGGAAGTGCATGGTGGTAGATGCAGGCTACATTTGTACAAAACTGCATAGAGTATTGTACCCCAGGAGAATACACAGCACAGGCACAGGTGGTGGTGCTGCATGCAATAGTCACAATGTAGCCCCTGCTACAGTGCATAGCAGGTACTACAGTAACAAGGAGGCTAGTAGTGTGAGGGACACAGCAAAGCCTATGATGTGTAAAGCATCAATAACTGCTGCACTTTACACAGTGAAAGGCCCATCTTGCAGGTGTGTACTGACAGTGGACATTCCTGTTATGCTGTAGTGCGACCCACAGACATTGCACCACTGACATAGGATACTCACAGTGACATGTACATGGCTGGCTGTGTGTGCTGTGGTGTCTTTACAGATGTGCAGTATGTATCTGGGAGGGCACATACCATCAGACAGGCACACTGGTGTGTTGGGGTATTCCCTACACTGAACCATTTGCACTGCATGGATTGTCCCAGCCTTGTGGCAGCACCCAGTATGTAGTGCAGCCTGGCCACCTGTACACCCTCCCCTCAGCACCCTCCATGCCCCCAGTGCTGCATGTTTGTGCTGGATTCTGTTGGTGTCCACTGAAGGGTAGTCTGCAGGTGTATGCTATATGGACACACTGCCATGGTATCCACTTAGTGCCAGGTCACCACTTAATGCCTGGCATGGCTGGGACCAGTGGCAGATGATGGCAACAAAGGAGGTGTGCCTTCTGTGTGCAGCATGTTTCTTCTATGGTTTCTTTCTATGTTTAATATTTACTGGTTAGAGTCAATAAACCACCACTGGTAGACCTTCACAAACTCCAAAATTCACACTTGTGAATTACAGAGTTCCATAAACCATGGTTCCATGTCACGTAAAGTCATGCAAAGCCATGCAAAGCTGCGCAAAGCCATAAAGTCACACAAAGCTGGTTTGCCTAGAGTTAAGACTACCTTTTCCTGGCAGTAATTTGCACCACGTAAAGTGTCTCACTAAGTTACACAAAAACACTTTGTGCAGTGTTAATGCACTGAATATAGCACTCCACCTGCATTCATGTACACACCCCTCTCTTTTTGCCCCATGCAAACATTATACTTTTGTCTGGCGCTAATGCAGTTTGCCCATGCTATTTGGCCTTTGAATATAGTGGACCCGTGCAATCCCTGCACAAACCAAGTGCAAACAGTTTGTGCCCAGTGCAAAGTTTTGAATATGGGGCCCCAAGTGTTTTGATTTGAAGAATTAGTGGCACCAAATATAGCAGACAGAAAATATTATTAATTTTCAAACCTATTCAGTTGTTACTTTTCATTTCTGAAGTATTTTCCTTTTCCCATTTAACTCATTAAAAGGTTTGTTACCTGAGTATTAAGTGTGATACAAAAAGCAATACTTTGCCTGGAGGCTGACATACAACAGCAGCACCTAGGTTAGTTTTTGGTTTTAAATCTCAAACTGTCCCCAGAAATATATAATGGCTACGGTTTAAAGGTTAAGGACTGAATTATTAATCCCGCTTGCAGTTTGTCAATGTTTTAAAGTCTATGATGTGTTGACTGTAATATATTTTTTTAATTTTCTTTCAACAAAGAATTGGTCTAGCTGTATCTTTTGTTACAATTATACAGGATTCTTTGCTTTCTGTAATGGGGTGAATTTTCTTTTTTAGTTTAATTATCTGTAATCAAATAATAGAAAAAACTAAAAATAATTAAAAAAAAAGATACTATACAGTAATGCTGCAGTATACTGCAGGGAATATTATGAATCAATGGCAATTAAACCATTTCGTCATGCAGCATTTTGTGGCATATCACTTACTGCAAGTTATTGTGCTGCTTCAAGGCTGCATCCACTCTATATCTAGTTCTATTCCTCTTCATATCTCATCAACCTTGTGACCTCACTTTATGTGACATCACAAGTGACCAATCTGGAATCAGGTAATTGGCTCCTCTTGGTCAATTGTGATGTCAGAGACAATGAGGTCATTGGGCTAGAGGAATAGAAGTAGCTATGCCAGTTCCACACACCACACCAAATATTGTTAGGCAGAAAATATTCTAATAAAAGAAAAGGGAAATGAGGGGGCATGGCTTGGATGCAGAAGAAGATGGACACCTAAGCTGATAGCTCATTCCATAGCTAGAGTAATCCGAGCCATGATGCCGACATCCAGGGCTTTTTCCGCTCCCTAATAGTTGAGTATACCTCCTTAGTCGCTGCCTATCCGAACAGTGCAGGTATTATTGCATTCGGAATTTGGCATATTGTCATCTGACACTGGTCCCTACATGACCTGACCTAGAACTGGGTATGCCTCAAATTCCGGAATAATCCGTTTACTGGCTCAAATTTGAAACCAAGGGATGGATAGCCTTCTAGTACTACTGGCAATATCCATAGATAATGCAACCACCGAGCCTCTGATTTTCCTGCTCGCAACTCAGTGCAGACTCACCCTGGCTTTGTCCATGGCCTCCTACAAGCAAACCACAGAAGTCCTGGCCAATGCAGTCCCAGCGCCACCTGCCCAGACGCCCGATGTAGGCAGCTCACTGCAACATATAACAACACTGCTAGAAATGCTGCAATCCAGGGTGGACTCTATTTCTTCAACCTTGGCAAGCACAGTCGCCGAAGTATGGGTCCTTAATGATAAAATGAACATGGTCAAGCAACAAACAGATGATCTGGAGCACAATCAGGCCAAAATCTTGCAGCACCTACAGGACCACGATCATAAACTAGCCACACTTTGGCGAAGGGCCGAGGATCAAGAAAACTGGGGCAGATGTAACAACATCAGAATATTAGGTATTCCAGAGGGTCTGGAAGGATCTAATACTCAGTGGTTCCTCATGAAGAAATACTTAAGATGCTGGGGGATAGGTGGCATGGCCCAATAGAAGTGGAGAGGGCACATCGAATTCCTGGCAGTCCCCAATCTATGAATGCAACACAGCATCCCATAATAGCCTACCTGCTCAAGTATTCTACAAAGGAGAGAGTTTTAAGAGCTGCTCGGGACATAGGGGACATTACATGGTGAGTGGCAAAAGTATATTTTTTCAGATACTTTTCTGCAGAGGTGGTGGCCCATAGAAAGACCTTCATTCCTATAAAAACAGGCATTTGTCAATGCCGAATGTTGTCGCGCTGGCATTGACAGTGGCAGAGGTGGAGAAGCATAGCACTGTGAGTTTGGTAATGTGTCCCAAAAGGTGATTTTGCACAGCGAGTACACCACTGTGCGGCAGAGCTGCGGAAATGCGTTTTGGGCAGGCTGTGGAAAATGGCAACTGGACTGTAATAATGAGGTGTGCGCAAATGCCAGTGGTAAAAATGTGGCATGAAAATATTGCAGATTGATGAAGTTACAAGAGTGCATGAAAACTGCACAATGCATGCTTGCAACACAGTCATTGTCTGGACTTTCACCACCAAATTTTCAACATAGGCATTTTAGGACCTCTGCTGATCAATAGTGTCATTGTCATTTCCTCAAAGTGTCCCGAAAAGTGATTTCACACAGTGACTGTGCAATTCTGCACCGGACATGCAAAAACACATTTCGGCCAGCTGTACTGTTCATAAGGAGGTATGGAAAATTGCTGGTGATGAACAGCTGGAGTGAAAGTATTACAAATTCACAGTCACGAGCGTGCGTGCAAACTGCACAACACGCACTCATAAAACACTCATTTTATTGACTTTCGTCCCTAAATTTTCAACAGGCATTTCAGGACATCTGCTAATGAACAGTGTCACTACCATTTTCATAACATGTCTCGAACACAGGCTTTCCACAGCAACCGCGTTATTGTGCACGGGAACTTCAAAAACAGATTTTGGTCAGGATGTGAAAAATGACAGCTGTACTGTTCATTAGGAGGTATAGAACAATGGCACTGTTGAAAATGTGGAGTGAAAACATTATAAGTTTGTGAACTTATGAGCGTGCATGCAAACTGCGCAACGCATGCTCATAACAGTCATTTTATGAAATATTGTCACCAAATTTTCAACACAGGCATTTTAGGACCTCTGCTCATGAACAGTGTCACTGTCATTTTCGTAATGTGTCCCAAACAGTGATTTCGCACAGCAACCATGCTATTCTGCACTGGAAGTGTGAAAACACATTTCAGCAAGGATGTGGAAATGACAGCTGTATGGTTCACAAGAAGGTGTGGTAAAATGCCAATGTTGAGAATGTGGTGTGAAAATATTGCAAATGCACTAACTGACGAGCATGCATTGTGCAGTTGCTACGCATGCTCGTAAAACAGTCATTTTATGGAGTATTGTCACCAAATTTTCAACACAGGCATTTTAGGACCTCTGCTCATGAACAGTGTCACTGTCATTTTCATAATGTGTCCCGAACACTGATTTAACACAGTGACCGAGCTATTCTGTGCCGGAAGTGTGAAAACACATTTCAGCCAGGACGTGAAAAATGACAGCTGTACAGTTCACAAGGAGGTGTGGAAAAATGTCAATGTTGAGAATCTGGCATGAAAATAGTGCGAATGCGCTAACTTAAGATCATGCATTGTGCAGTTGCTACGCAAGCTCATAAAAATCATTTTTTGGATTTTTCCCACAAAACTTGAAACACAGGCTTTTTGAGAGCCTCTCTCATGAATAGTGGCACTGTCATTTCATTACCCAGTCTCGAAAGGTGATTCCACGCAGTGACTGAAAAATCACCTTTCAGGACCGAATAACGCCGTGACAGTGCAATAATTTATGAGAAGGGTCCCAAAAACCCCATGCTGAAAATGTGGGGCCAAAATTCGCAAAAATGCCTGAGATATGCATTAAAGTTGAAAACTCCTATTCATTCCATTATACAGCTTACCGGCATTTCTTCAGTTCACGGTCAGCTTTGAAGAGTGCTAAACATGTTCCGGTCACGAAGATTGTCACGCTGGACTCCATGGTAAGTGGGGTGAGGGGTGAGGGAGGCAAGTCGCAGAGGTGGGTGCGGGTGGGGGGAGGGGGCATCGAGACTACAAGGACTGTTTTCATTTTATGAGGAAAAAACATCGTGGGACAGTTGTTTTTTTTTGCAGGGGATTTGGCACACTGGGGTGGGCTCCCAGCGTGCCATCCAACTGTTTGGGGAGGTGTCTGTAGCCGACGGGGGATTGGGCACCCTCATCAGCACACAACATGGGGGAGGATGAGGAAGTAATGCTGACGGGGATTGGGCACCCCTGTCGGCACACAAAGAAAGCGGGGGGGGTGAGCGAGGGGGATTGGGCACCCTCGGCATTCAACAATTGGGGGTTTATGCAAATGGGAGTGGGCTCCCCCATCGGCACACTAAAAAAGTGGGGGGGCACCCAACAGGGGGATTGGGCACCCCCGAAGTCGGCAGTAGTTGGGCGGCCACCCACTCACCAACCATGCTCATAATGTCGGCGAGCACATAGGAAGGGTCCACTGCATATGACGAGCTTTGCTCAGATTGCAGCAGACCTTTTCTTAGATGTGCTCGACAATTATGTATGCATGGTGTGGTGCCAGCATGCAGGCTAATTGGGAAATGAGGGAACCACCTACTGGTGTGTGCCCTGCATTCGCCCAACAGTGACCCCGCCTCCAAAGCTGCACTATCCCATGATGTTGGCTGCACAAGCGAGCCAACATAAAAATCTTGGTACAGAATGGGTTTAAATATGGCTTTCGTCATTTGTCCTACCTGTTTGTCTCCAAGGAAGGAAAGGATATAACTGCTGAGATCCCTCATGATGTGAATATGTGGATTTCTAAACACTGACCGAGGCTCCCCCTGAAGACTTCATTTCCCAAGAGAGTTTGGAACCCAGGACATTGAAATCAGGAGAGGGGGAACCAACCATCTGGCAGCAGCTCACACAGGGAACACATTAACAACCGGACGGTCCTGCGAACAAACATGCCCCCCAGGCCTTCTCACTATGCAAGCTGGACTGGCAACATCCCCAAAGGGCTACAAGGGCCAAAATCCATCTCTCCTCCTCTCAGATCACAGTGAGGATCAGGCTAGATAGCCAGGATACATCATAGCTTGCACAGCGACACTGATTCAGCCTCCGAGGGCCTGGAGACAGCCCCACCTGTTAAGCAAACGATGGATGAACTCCCCTCTGCAAATCGACCTGAAAGCACTGACATTTTGAACGATCTCATAATGGAAGCCGTAGCTATCGTCTGCTGGGCTGAATGTTCTTCACGGATGGATGAACACCCTGATCTTACTGCGCTACCAATCAAGCCAGGACTTTTAACGTTTGTGGAAGTGCTTTCCAAAGATCTGCAGACAACAGCTACAGACCCAACCCAAAGGGAGGAGGCTACCCTACCAGACTGACTACAAGTGTTCCTTTGACTACTTTGTAATACTATCTAGCTAATAAATGCATATGTCTAGAAGGATGCGGGTGGTGAGTGGGGTCTGGGGCATCATGATCAGTTTCTCCCATTTTGGCAGAGAGAATCTGGTTCACGAGTTGGGGGGACCAGAAGAATTGGCACATTGCTGTGCAATTGCATCATCCACAGGTACTGACCCCCCTTCTGGGATTGATATACCCACTGCAAGAAAACCGGTCACCTTAGGTGACCACCTTCTATCACCCCCTGCAAGGTGTCCAGTCTAAAGCCTTTCAAGCCAAGCTCGGACCCTCCGGTTCTTATAGCTCAGGGGATCTAGGCAGTATACCACCTCCCCATATGTCCCTTCAGTACATATTGTATAATGCCTGACCTAAGCATCCGAATGTGTAATATGCTTAAGCAAACTTGTTTCCTTCCATACTGCCTTTCCTACCCCCCAAGTTCTTCCCCCTTACCTACCCCCCTCCTCCTTTTCCCTATCCTCCTCCCCTGGGTGTCCCACCTACTAATCTCTAGGTGGGGGAATTAGACTATAAATATACTGTTATAGCTGGGGATGGAGCCCTGAAGTGTTTATTGGATAGCTCCTAACCCCCCCATTTCAGGCATTTGACTAAGCCTTGTTATGCGATTCTCCCATAAACAAGTGTAGGATTAACACTTTTGTGCTTAACCCAAATACCTTTAGCTTGTTGCTTATATAAACTTGTACTGATCTTGTTCAATTGTTATTATTGCATAGATAAATATATCGCTTACTCCACCTTGTTAGTGGATACTCTGGTTGAATATATCAAGCATTCTTGTATATAACTGTTTTGTTTCATAATTTTTCTTTTAAACTGTTTGTTGGTGTATTGTATTCACCTGTTTTCTTCTATTATCAGGTTAACTGTGTTGTGACCCTCTTTGGCAAGTTCACTCTGACCTTTTCTCTCGCCTGACTCTCTCTGCTACCTCTCAGGTAACCTTTCTGCTTGCACCCACCCTTGGCGGGATCTCTGGGTGAGTACATATACAACCTTTGAACTCCAGGTATAGAGATGCAGCACCCCGGAGCAGGAAGCAAACTTGTATCATGGAATGTTAAAGGGCTGAACCACCCAACCAAGTGATCAGTGGTCCTTAAGCACTTACACTTCTTGCAGGTGGACACTGCTCTCATTCAAGAGACGAACCTCACTGCAAGAACTGTGTTGTGGCTCAAAAAATCATGGGTCAGGTCAGTGATTCCTAGTTCTGCAGCAAGTAAATTAAAAGGAGTCACCATTTTAATCCGGAAAACTTGCCCCGGACGGAAGACAAAGTAATTACTGATGGCCAAGGCTGCTGGATAGAGATCAGACTTTCCTCACCAGGGGGTCACGTGATACTGGCCAATGTATATGGCCTGAACACGGATTCACCTGAAATCTTCTTAGTCCTCAATCAAGCTTTGGAATATCTCTCCACGGGACACCCCAATATCCCTATCATGGTAGGTGGAGATTTCAACCTAGTCCCAGATATTTTTCTGGATAAATCCAAACCGACCCCATAAACACATCCTAGAGCAGTACTCATACTGCAGGAGATCATGAGGGAATGGGGGATGACTGATATATGGCAAAAGGACCACCCCATGGGGAGGGACTACTCCTTTTTCTCACCAGTGCGTGCTACTTATAGCCATATAGATTTCTGATTAGCATACTCCATTGCGGCCAAGGACATTATGTCCTCTGACAAAGATAATATCCTTGTCTCTGACCATGCCCCAGTTTTGTGTATATATACACACCTACAGGGCAAATGGCTCAGCTACCAGGTGGCGATGTAACCCCTTGTTAATTAAGGAACCCTCATTCCAGGCTATGGTAAAGAGCATGGCTCAAGATTATTTTGCTAATAATAAGGCTGTGGACACCTCCTCTGCAATGGTCTGGGAAGCCTTCAAAGCTGTTCTGAGGGAACACATCATTGCATTCATTGCTCAAAGAAACAAGGTAAGGTGGGCTAACCTTAATCATCTCCAGGCTGACCTGCCAAAGTTATGGGGCTCAGTGCAAGACCTCTATGATGGGATGCCCTGATGCAGCGAGCCTTCGGGATATAGTAGGCCTAAAATATCGCATTAACATACTGCTCCATCAAAGAGCAGAATAGCTTATGTCCCAGACTAAACATGCCTATTGGGAAGCTGGGGATAAGGGAGGGAAGCTCTTGGCCTTCCAGTTAAAGAAACAACAGGCTGCCTCCTGAATACACGCTCTTCAGAACTCTAGTGCAGAAGTTGTCACTATCCCTAAGCAGATCAATGACTGTATGAAACAGTTTTGCCAGCAGTTATACCAGTCCCATATTTCCTTAGATCAAAACCAAGTAGGGGATCATTTGAGGGAAATTTGCTCTACAGCCAACATCCCTCAGCTTATGGAACCTATGAAGGCTGCGTTAGATAAACCCTTCACTGAGCCAGAACTCCAGCTGGCGTTATCCCAACTCGCCAAAGGTAAATCCCCGGGGCCAGATGGTATGACCACCGAATTGTATCAGCTTTTGAAACTGGGGATCAGTACCCCACTACAGTCTGCTCTCCAAGAGGCCCATTCGGAAGGTATCCTGCCTCCAACCATGCGATAAGCTCTAATTACTTTAATTTCTAAAAAGTCGGACAACCAACTGAATTGCACAAATTACCACCCTATCTCCCTCATTTCTGTAGATAACAAGATTGCAGCTAAGATGCTAACTAGTCAATTAATGGACACTATATCATCCATAATACACCCATCACAAGCTGGATTCACCAAAGGCAGGGCTGCTGTGGACAACATACGCCTGGTCCTCAACCTTAAGTGGCTTGCTCTCCACTCATCCATTCCCATGGCAGCAATGGCAGTGGACTTTTCCAAAGCCTTTGACTCAGTCGAATCACCCTACTTGCATGAGGTACTTCACCTTTATGGGTCTGGCCCATATTTTCCGCAGTGGATCCATGTTCCGTATAATGAACCCATGGTTAGAATCCTGACCAATAAGGATATTTTCTCACCCTTTTCATTGCAGGGAGGCATGCAACAAGGACGCCCACTCTCACCTCTGCTGTTTTTGGTGGCCCTGGATCCTCTCACTCAGAAACTGCAGGCCACCAAGGACATTCAGGGTAACCAAGTAGGAGAATGCTCATACCTGATGGCCTCCTATGCGGATGACCTACTTCTTACACTTGCTCACACTTGTGAGTCCTTATGTCCAGTCTTGGGGACTCTTCAGGCATTTGGCCAAATATCTGGCCTTCAAATCAATGAAAAAAGACTAGTGTCACCCCCCTTGAATGTGGCATGCACCAAAGACTGTCTACAAGGTTTGGGGTTATCCTGGGCTACCAATACCCTGTCCTATTTGGGTATCCATATCCCATTTGACTGGAAAACAACTGAATCCAGGAACTTCTCTCCCCTTCTGGCCCAATTGACAGTTGAAATGTCAAGTTGGTGTCGTCTTAGCCTCTCCCTTCCAGGGAAAGTTGCTGCGCTGCGTATGCTTTTGTTATCCAAGGTAACATATCTACTCAACAACTTACCAATAGTCCTGTTGGAAAAAGTTGTCTGCCCTCTGGATAAGCTTATATCATACTTTCTATGGGAAGGTAAAACACCACGATGGGGCATTCATAAACTAAGAGCCCACTGGTCCCAAGGGGGTCTTGGACTTCCATGGCTACAAGGCTATCACTGGTCCTTCTTGCAGCTCAGGCCGTCAAATGGTTTATCCCCACATCCTCCTCCCATGCTCCATGGGTGCAATTAGAGGCTCAAAATCTTGCA
The DNA here is from genome assembly GCA_016271365.2 of Neoceratodus forsteri. Classification (NCBI taxonomy): domain Eukaryota; kingdom Metazoa; phylum Chordata; order Ceratodontiformes; family Ceratodontidae; genus Neoceratodus; species Neoceratodus forsteri. The sequence goes on along the minus strand of CM028132.1, from coordinate 637,844,261 downwards.
AGAGCTTCCACTTAGCCTTCTTCTGACCAAGGTCACCATACCCCCGAACAAGCTCACACTGGTCATGGCTGAAACTAGAAAAGCGTGACTCCGAGTTACGACTGCAGCCAAAACTAAGAACCAAACGAGTTCACTACCATTCAGGTATCTCAATTTATGGCACAATCAGCTTCTGACAATGGACAATAAACCCTTTTACTGGGCCTCATGGGACAGGAAGGGGATACATATTGTTCAAGATCTCTACTTGCCTTATTCTAATACACTCATGTCATTTGAGCAACTTCAAACTCGCTATTCCCTTAAGTCTCAAGACCTTTGGAAATTTTTGCAGCTCTGCAATGCAGTGCAGTCCTGTAACTGGTCCCATACAACCGACCCTAAGTGACACTGGTTGTCTACTCTACATCTAAAGCCCTCCTCTCATGGGCTGGCTGGAAATTTCTACAGTACATGGCGCGAGGCACAACCTGACCACACAGACACATGCAGAGCTGCATGGAGTATTGATACAGGTTGCCCCATTACACCTAAAACATGGTCACGCTGCCTACATCTGGCCCATTCTGCCTATAAAGACATGAAAAGCCAATTGATACAACTTAAAATTCTCCTTTACTGGTACCGCACACCAGCGGCCCACCATAAGTGGGGTGTCTTGCCACATGCAGAATGTTGGTGATGTTGACACTGCCCAGCCAACATCCTACACCTTTTGTGGCAATGCCCTGCTTTGGTCCCCTTTTGGTCCTCAATTGCAATGGACTGCTCTGGGGTGTTGGGACAACCTATAGATCTCTCCAGTCCAATGTTACTATTAGGGGATAATGCCCCTCTGCAACAACTTGTCTCACAGCAACGAAGTTGGATCCTGGTAGCCCTCTTTGAAGTTAAACGGCTTTTACTTATGACTTGGCAACAACCCCCCCCCCGCCATTTCAATATGGCACTCTGCTCTGGCTAGGTTGGCTACTTTTGAAAGGCTCACCTATGCTAGCAGAGGACAACTGTCACTATACTACAGTAAATGTGAAGCCTATCTCAACTCAGCATTGTGCTGAGTAGCACTCCCTCCTCCATGTAACCCTCCTATCTAAGCAGCATGCAAAGTGGCATCCCCCTTGTGGATAGTCTGCCAGCTGCAATCTAGCATTAGCCCCCTATAAACCTATAATGGGTGCTTAAATCCTTTTGTATCAATTCTTATCTTTATCCCTTTTTCCTTCTCCTATACTATCTGCTAATATTATACAGTACATGGCCCTTCAGGATAAGTGAGAGTTGTTAGCTTTAAGTAGTTTGATTGTACGACCTGTACTCTGACTTTAATGTACAGAGTAATGAAATTGTGAACTATTGAACTAAGGTTTACTATAATAAGTGCATATATTGATTTAGGACTGTTTCTTTGATACCCTTGTATTTCAATGTACCAGACAAAGCAGGCCTCTTTTGGCAATAGATAATCACCCTTGTAAGCTTTGTTGACACTTTCCATGTATCCAAGTACATATGTTTCAATGCTTGAAATATATACTTAATTGAAAATAACAAAAATTATTCTATGATTAAAAAAAAAAGAAAAGGGAAACAAAAATACTTAATATATAAAAGTAAATTTTCATGTTTTTAAAGATAATATTAATTTGAAGCAGAACACTAGATCTTTAAGAAGTAATGAATTACAACATGCAAGCCATAGAATATTGATAAGCCATGAATGCACTAAACAACATGAGATTTTAAGAAGAGGCAGTGGGTGCAATGTATAGAATAGCAAGGGGCACACATTTCAGGATAAGTGAGGTATGCATGTTTCAGGAGGCATGAGAGTTACATCTTTTAAGAAGGGCAAAGGGAACACATTTTGCAAGGGAAAGGGGGTGCAAGGAGCATAATGTTTTAGAGATGCACTAGTTTGGGAAGGAACACTGTGCAAATATCTGGGCATGCTAGAGCTGCAGAGTTGGAGAGTGGCAAGGGGGCATAGAGTGCTATTTTCCAAAGAATTGCTCCCATTCTTTGCCTAAGGCAAAAAATCTTTTAACAAATAGGGTCTAGGGGGATGTGGTTTGGCTCATACCGTAATGGCTACTTTACCCGAGTGCTGTGAACCTGGGGTTTAACTTTGCTTATATGCACCGCTTAAAGGTGTATAATTGCATGGTGTAGCAGATTTTAACTCACCCGGAACAGCCTAAAACAACTTGAACTATTTTGAAGTTACCACTTACCAGAGATGAGGTCATTTGAATCATTTTGTTTTCCTACACTAGCATGGCATACAGCAGGGGAGCGGAAGCTCCTAGGGGGACTTAACACACAGTAGATAAGTGACATGTTAGTGGCCCTGATGCAGTACATGGTGGAGGTCACTCTGGCCTCTAACAACACAATGACGGCCATCCAACAAATGGATGCCAGGATTTGAAGAATGAAGACATGAGTAAATACTAACATGGAGACCACAGACTAGCTCACCTCTACCATACGGGAGCAAAAGAGGGTAATACATCTACTCCAAACTAAACTGAATGATACAGAGAATAGGAGCCAGCGTAACACTTTCCAGTTCTTGGGTTTCCCCGAAGGTGCGGAGTGGAAGAATCCTCTGCAGTTTCTATAAGATGTCCTGCCAGAGGTTTTGGAACATGAGCTGCCTCCTGGCTTAGCGATCGAGTGGGCACATATGACACTGAATCCAGCACCCAAACCAGGGGAAAGGCCTAGGCCACTTATGGCCAAAATCCTTAATTTTGCAGATAAGGAATGGATCACCACTTTAGCCTGGGAGCTTGGAGCTCTTTCCTGGCAAGGCCACACAATTCTAATTTTTCAGGATTACTCCCATGAGCTGGCAGCCAGGAGGAAAGGATACACTGAAGCCCGCCACTTAATGCACTCCTTGGGGATCAGGTTCTCCCTGCATTACCCTGTCATAATGCACTTGTAGGTGAATGGAACCTCTGTTTCCTTTTCGACTCCAGAAGTTCTCATGGAGTACCTGCACCACAGCTGACCCTCCTGTTCCAGAATGGAACCCTCCTCCTACTGGGGTGCCACCCCTGATCAGGGGGAAAACCAAGGCTCACCTAAAAACTCACACAGCAATTGAGAGGATCTCCAATGGGGCTTCAGTTTTACAGGGGAAGGCCCAGGCCTTCTAGCCAGATCCTGAAAGTGGCAACAATTGGGCTGACATGTTAAAAGAAACCACCCCCAGGACCGCACCTCAGAATCAGGCCAGCATCAACTTACGGATCCAGGGTTGCCTGATACCAGTACGAGTAAGTTCGCAACCCCAAATCGCTATGCATTGCTGGCCACCACTGAACAGTCTGAAACAGGGAAGTTTCCTGAATATCCAGAGGAGAAGATGGTGCTTGAGGCCTCCGCTATGGAAGCAGAGCTACAACAGTGGACTGTTGAGGAGCCTCTGAGCACAGCCTCCCCTTCATTCCATGGCCCAACACACCTTGTGGATCTTGGCCCAGAGAAGCGGGCACAACATTCTCCAACAGCCAAAGTGGATGTTCAAGCAACTGTGCCAAAGGATCATACTTAGATAAGTGTCCTTACTAATTTGTCTTGTAATCAGGGCATTGGTATGGGCTTAGCTGGGTAGCTCCCAAAGTTAGTGTTTTAGTATTAGCACTAACAAGAGGAAACTGCCAGCTACTCATACCCCCCGAGTTTAGTTAAGGATCTAGTCTGCCTAATGCCCTTGCCCTGCTAATTAAGAAAAGTATCCTGGACACTCGATATTCAAAAATGTCAGTGCTATTCTGGCTAGCAAGAGTATTTACTAAATGATTTCTAAACTTCACCATGTCAGTAAACCTACCCTTAGGGCTGGATGGGGGGGGGGGACTGGATATACCCCAGTAGATGGTACAGCAGCTGATGGATGAGCATCTGCTTGGAAGATCTAAGATCAACTAAGGCTGGCTCCTTCAGTTACCTCCACAAGCGTATAGGTGCTTATGCTCATTCCAGTTTGAATGCACTCTATGGGCCCTTGAGCTTTCAGGACACTGTGGCAACTCTTTAGTACTTGTGACAGAAAGATGGATGCACAATCGAACACAGAATGGGTACTCTTTATGAACCCCCCCCCCCCTTCTACATATGAGTATCAACTTTCTGATAGAGGTGTAAGAGGAAGTAGACGAGATGGCACTAAGGCTTAAGGATATGGGATCCTGAACCAGAGGCCTACTATCATCCCTCCACCATAAGCATGACCCTCAGTACCTGTAACCCTTCAGGATACTGGTGATACAGGTGTTTGCACCCTACTAGCTTAATAATAATAATAATAATTTTATATTTACAGCACCTTTCTATTTCCAAGGCACCTTACAACTTAAAATAATTTAAAACAAACATTCAAATCCAAAATCTTAAACATAAATAAAAGATCATATTCAGAATTCAATTCAGTTTTCTACAAAGGCCTTTTGCCAAAGAAGTTTTTAATCCTGTCTTAAATTCCTCCACGGAAGTGCACTCCCGTAACCGACGGGGTAGAGAATTCCAAAGGGTGGGTGCAGCATAAGAAAAAGCTTTAGCTAAGAAATAGCTAAGGGGTTGACTCACAAGCACCACAGTCAGTATCATCCACTCACTACAGAAGCCCCTGCAGCACAGCATGGGGAAGCCCATTGTATCACTGGGAATTGTTGAGAAGCTTATTGCGAGCTGCTTGTTCATCATGAAGTCAGAATGTGGTAGGCCATTAGCTTTGCGGAATAGGCTTACTAAGTATCAAGCAGGTAGTAGCAAAGCATTGCCTCAGCTGAGTAGCTACAGTTCCTCCCATTGCGAGGGGACAATCTTATACACATGCAGGCCCCAGACAGAATGCACAAATGGGCTCACAAATACAGTGTAATATATGTATCAGCTTGCTGAGGGATGAGGAGAGAAGACAGTGAGCATATTCATTAAATGGGTAAATGTTTATATTGAGTCCAGTAACATTGCAAAAGGATATATACCAAGATGTGTCCAGAACATCCCTTTTTAAGATATACTGTACAGTATGGGGCATATCAACATGGTTAATTGGCTAATAAATCATCAGTCCTTGGGGCTGGGTTACTAGTCACAGTAACAAATGGTGCCAGTCAGGTGGAGGAGAGGTAATCAGCCCAGTCCTTGTTGGTGCGTCACTAGTTTCTTGATTTTAGAAGGGGAAAAAGCTGCAGTGACATAGCAACACAGAGTCACAAGGTCAGTCAGTGTAGAAGAAGAGGATGGCAGCAGTATATTCTCTGCTGCCACCACTGGCAGTTACTGTTTAGTGATAGGAGGAAGAGCTGGAGGGGATGCCATGGTCCTGGAGGACCATACAGAGGTGGTGCTTAGTGTAGCCTAGAAGCCTCACCTGTCTTTGCTAAGGGCTCAAATTGCTCCCAGAGACCTGATCACCTGAGCTGTCCAATAGGACCTCCCTCTCCTGACTTCAGCTTCTTCTTCTTGATTTGTGTGTGCAGGGATAGTCCCATCTGTCTGCATTGTTCTTTTTTTGCCTCCAGCTCTCTGCCAGCATCTGGGGTAGGTCGGCTTCCATGACTCTTTGGCTGGGTCTGAGGAGGCAGATGAACCCCGCACTGTCAGTGTATAGGAGTGGGGGACATCTAGTACTAATGTAGTGTCCAGTAACTGTTGAGAGCGGTAGGAAAACTTCTGTAAATACTGATTCTGGCCAAGAACATTTGATTAAGTCCTCCACCAACTCTGAGATGGAAAAGGAGTAAAAAACAGTTTCGGACCAAACATAGAGTAGCTGGATATCTAAGGCTATAAGGGACCCACATCTACTACAAGGCCTTACATGCTGCTGTGAAGGCCCTCAGCTTCTCCATGATGGCTAGTGAGAAATCAGGGAATATTTGAATGAAGTGCCCTTGCCAGTGGAGCAGTCCCCTTTCTCTTACCAGAGTCATAATTCATTCCTTCACAGAGAAATGAAGAAATGTTGCTAGAATGGGTCAGGGTTTCTGACCTGGTTTAGGTAGAGAAGCAAGGAGTGGTGGGACTGCTCAGTTTCCAGTGAGGTCTACCAGTGCTGTTTAAGCAGCACTTGGAGTGCATTCTGCAAGAACCCATTTGTGTCTTTCTCTTCACTCTTTTGGGGAATCCCACAAATTGCAATTTTTTTCTGCTGTCCTCTGTTCTCCATGGGGGGGGATTCTCCAAGGGGCAGAAAGTATGTGCCAGAGGCGTTTATCCCACCCATGGAGTCCTGCACCCACGGAATGATGTGCAGTGGCTGTATTCTCATCCCCCAGCCACTGCACAGCCCCCTTAAATGACCCTGCCCCCCAGCACGCAGGTGTATGGGAGCTCTTCCATGGACATGGGTGGGCAACCAATGGGATGCATGGACCTGGTCCACTATTGGATCCCTTGCACCCATAGGGTACCACAAAAGTCAGACAACCACAGGGCAGCCACAGCATTGTGGCAGGTGGGTGCCCAGTCAGCTGCCCCCAGCTCTCTATGTGAAATCTGTGGGCTGGGGCGGCAAATTGGGGGGGGCTATCCATGCCCCATATCCTCGCTGTGGCTGGTGGTGGTATTCCAGGTGGGCACGTACCAGCTAAGTTTGCCCTTGGGATGTGTAGCCTGCATTTCCCCTCACCCAGCACTCTGCAGTTTCAAGAACAGCATGGAGTGTGGGCATGCCCCCTGGACTGCCTCGCATGGAGATCACCGGGCAAGGGATCCAGCACATATATGCCCTATGTCCACTTGGAGAATCAGGACAGGGGTCGCGGTGGCCATGGAGGGTCTATGCACCCCAGATACGTAGCACATAGACTCTCCACACCATGAAGAATAGCCTCCCCATATCCTCAAGTCGATAACATAAAGTGTGATGGTGCAGTCCTGTTCCGATAGGCGAGTCATGATTCTGTCAGAGTAGGTCTCCTGGTGCACAATGTTTGGTATAGGTGACCCTCTGGCTTAGGCTCACTACGTCCTCTGCATTATGGTGCACTGTTTTTATAAGGTCCCCAATATCTAAGAGGATTTCACTGAACATCTGTTTTATCTCTAAAAGATCAACTGGAGCTGCCAGGTAAGCTGTACTGGAGAGTGCCATCCATGCCCTTTACACAGCTGCCGTGCAGAGTAAAAACACAAGAGCTAGTAGCACCACAGGTGTACCGAGAAGCAAGAAAAAGCTGATCAGCAGCTGCTAGGTATGGGCCTTTTGGCTTATGGATGACAGCTGCAGGATCTCGATTTTAACAGATAAAGGTTGAGGGAAGGGAGAGCTAACAAGATTAAGCAGCCATCTTGTCAGCAGCCAAGCCATGCCCTTGAATATTTTCTTTTTCAAAATGAAACTTTAGAAGCCTAACACTCCCACATCTAAAAAGACCTTCAGTTTCACTTGAAAGACACTTCAGTTTAAAAAAAAAAAACTGCTCTAGTTATTTTCTTGTTTGTTGAAGCATTAATCATCCACAAACTTACTTTAAACTGACTTTGATGGCACCTCAAACATCATACTTTATCCAACCAAATGGTTCTCAATTTACCCTTGTATACCCTTCCAAAACTGTGAGAAATGCTTATTAGCCTTCAAAGCAAAAACTGAAATATTGATCAGTAACTGGCATGAAAAGACCCTTCAATTTTGCTCGAAATACCATTCAGTTTTTAATTATTCAGTTTGACTTCTGACACTAGTAACCAATCAATTTAAAGTGCCAGTAGTACCTAAAAGCAGTTCACATAGAATATTCATTGCAAAAAACTTTGTCAATGCACCACTTAAGGTCAAATCAATAAAATTAGGGAAATGTGGTGTTAGGGTTTCCAACCAAAAAACATTATGGTTTTGGCTGGGGTCTTCCTTGGGGTTATCAACCCTAATGCTCCCCACATTCCATCAGCAGATAAAGCACAGAGGTGCAAACTCTATGAAAATGGGGTGAGCATTAGGGTTCATAACCCCAAGGAAGACCCCAGTCCTTATTTGCCAAGAATCAGGACAGCCAAAACTGTATTTTTTTTTTAATTTTGTTGCTTTGCAGGGATGGGGTGGGTTGTTAGGGTTGTAAACCATAAATCACTACATTTCCCTAGTTTTGTCTGTTTAACCCTAACTGGTGTAGTAACAAAGTTTTTTTGCAATGAATTTCCTTACTTTTTGAGATAGTAGAATTGCATCATCATTCATGCAGGTCAGTTTGGGACCTGCGTGAACACATTTCTGTGATCATGGAAGTGCAGGGCAGTCTGAGCCCAGTACTTCCGTGCTCCCATTTATCCACATGTGTACTGTAGGTGGGTGTGGAAGCGCAGGCCAGGAACACTTTCAATGCACCAAAAAAGCAATTAATGCTTCCTTGTAATTGTTTTCTTTTTTTGTTTTAGGGATGGACCATTTTAAGTTCTAATTTCTTAGGGGCTTAGTATTGTAGTAGTCATTAAGACCTTTGTATTTATATATACACTGTCTGTTAACTGCAATGATTGACAAGAGTTACAGTACAGTTTGTTAAAGTTGCAATGTTATCCTATGGGAAGTGTAATATTTTTTATTTTTTATGCTTTTTTAAATGGCCCCTACATTTCTTGGGGGTGTTACATATTAGTTTGGTAGTGCTCATTAAGACTTTTATTTTGATATATAGATTGTCCCTTAACTCCAAATACTGATGGAGTCATGGATTGTTAAAGTTGAAATCTGTGTGTGTGTGTGTTTGGGGGGACAAAGTCCTTATTCTATTTTTGAATGAAGGGATCTTTTTTCATGAAGTTGTGTTCTTCATACAAAAAAGGACTGCTTCATATGAAAAAAGAGTATGAAAAAAACTAAGTCCAATTTATTTTCTCTTATGAAGGGATCTTTTTTCGTGAGATTGTGTCATTCATACAAAAAATATTCCTTCATATGAAAAAAGATTATGAAAAATAACTAAGTCCACATTCTTTTTTTGCATAAAGGGAATCTTTTTTTGCATGGACCTATTCTTTTTTAGTATGGCCATATGAAAAAATAAATTTGGGTCACGAAAAAAGATTTTAAAATATGTAAAAAACACATCTCTGGGTGATTTTTCCAAAAACTAACTGCAGAATCCACTTAACAGGGGCCCAATTAGCAAGCTATGTGTGTTGGTGTCTCTGCATGATATCTTTTTATGGGTTTTCAAAATAAGTTTTTTTTAAAACAAACAAAACAAATTCCAATGGGTCAAAGGAAAGCTTTTTAAGAAGACTCCTTGATGAGTCGGGTTTAGTTGACATTTGGTGGGAGCTTCATCCAGCATTCCTTCACCATGGGAGTTACTCCTGTATCCATTTATTTCTCCTTCCTATGGAAATGACCTTCTGGGTTAAGGATTGTTCCAGACTCCCAAAGACGTGGTCAGATCACTATCCTGTACAATTAAGGCTGAGCCTCTCCCCACTCCCAGAAATTTGAATTGGCAGTTAAATGTGGGGTTACTAAATTCAGAAGCCTTTTGATCAGAACTTTCAGCTAATACAGCTGCCTATCTGGTGACTAACCCCCCTGATGCGACTTCCCACTCTGTGTGGTGGGATGCCCTAAACACATACTTGTGAGGCATCATTATTGCCCATAGCTCACAAGAAAAGAGAAAACAGAGAGATGTCCAAAGGAAGCTTGAGGAGGAGTTTAGGGAGGCTGAGTTCTGACATAAACTCACCCTAAACCCCCAAGAAAAAAAATATTGGCAGGACAAAAAGATAGATCTGATGTCTTTCCTGGCCCGACAAGTAGAGGGGGCCATGAGATGGACAAACAAGATATACTATGAAGAAGAGAGTAGAGCAGGTAAACATCTAGCTCATGCCTTGAGGCAACAAATTACAACCAGGGTGGTCTTGAAAATCAGAGACCAACATAAGGGCAATACCCCTGTATCTGACCCACCACTAACAGCCCAGGACTTTGCAAATCATTATTCAAATTTATATTGCTGTGACCCAGGTGGCCAAGATGAAGCACTGATAGATACCTTTTTGGCCCCTTTGGCCATCTCAACTTTAAGTCAGGAGGATAGGGAGTTCTTGGACAGTCTGGTTTCAAGGCAGGAAATTATTCAAAAAATTGAACATTTGAAGTCAGGAAAACCTCTAGGGTTAGATGGCCTGCTCTCATTTTTTTTAAGACCCTGTAGGGTACTTTAATGTCCCCCCCCCACACTAGCCTGTTTCCACCATATACAGGAGGGAGAAGAAATTCCAGATTCCTGGCATTTCACTCAGATCTCAGTATTACCAAAAGAGGGGAAGGGCCCCCTTTCCTGTGGCTTCTACTGCTTGATCTCCCTTCTTAATGTGGATTTAAAAGTATTCACTGGGATACTGGCCGACTACCTGCAGAGGGTCATACAAAACATAGTACACCCCAATCAAACGGGATTTGTGGCTGGGATATTCATTCAGGACAACATTAGGCATCCACTGAATATCATCTCTGCACAGGGGGAGAGGGGAATATTTCAATTGGCTATCTCCATGGATGCAGAGAAAGTATTTGATAGGGTAAATTGACTCTTTCTAAAGAAGTCCATGGAGAGAATGAAATTTGGCCCTAAATTTTTAGATATCATTTCTAGTTTGCATGCTTCCTCTCAAGCTCAAGTCCAACTGAATGGTATTAATTCTGGAAGTTTTTCTATCCAAAGGGGCACTTGTCAGGGATGTCCCTTGTCCCCTGTACTATTTGCATTATGTTTTGAGCCTTTGGCAGCGGCAGGCCACCAGGATCGCAGAATAGAGGGAGTGGTGGTAGGGGAGGCCTAGAGCTAAAAGTGGCGTTATACGCCGATGATTCTATTTTCTTCCTTCAAAATCCTGTATCCTCTGTCCCCAAAATCCTACATACCCTAGATATCTTTGGTAAGGTGTCGGGATACAAGATAAATTTAAATAAATCTGAAGCCTTCGTACTGAGCAGTGTTTGCCCTCAGGGAATTTCATGCAACCTTTCCTTTCCAATAGGCAAAAAATAACCAAATCAGATACTTGGGAGTCCAGGTGATCAAGTCTTATTCCAAACTATTTGATATTAACTACAATAAACTATGGAACAGCATGCAAAGAGATGTGGCCAGATGGACACTATTGCCTCTCTCAGTGGCAGGCAGAGTCGAGTCAGTAAAAATGAACCTTCTCCCCCACTTTCTATTTCTTTTCTCAACCCAACAATACCAATTCCAGCTAGTTTTTGGGCAAAATTACAAAAAGGGATCAGTGACTTTGTTTGGGGAGGGCACAAACCGCATATAGCTAAGAAAATTCTGCTTCAACCAAAGGATAAAGGAGGGCTCGGCCTACCGGACCTACACAAGTATTACCTAGTGAGTCAGATGGGGATGGTATGTACCTGAGCTAAGCAGCATAGGGCCTCTGGTTGGTATGACATTGAAGATGGTGATGGTCTCCTCCAACCCCTTTTTATCTTTGGCCTGCCTGGATTCTTCTACATTCTACTACAACCATATTCCTAATTCTTGTTCAAGGCATTCTTTGAAAACTCTCTGGTAGGTAAGGCATATCCTTGTCTCGACCCCTTTTTTGGGGCTTCATTCCCTTATCGGACATCATCCAGATTTCTTGCCTCCCAAATTAGATCAAGGATATGTGGAATGGAAAATATGAGGGCTGACAAGGTTCTCCCAGCTTAAAGAAAATGGGGGGTGTATGAACTTTAGTCAAGTAAAAGAGAAATTCCATTTATCAAATGCTTATTTCTTTAGATACTTACTAGTTAGGCACTTTATTAGAAGTGCTAATAATGAAAATTTATTACTAAGACCAAAATCACCCTAGGAAGATTTTATTTATGGCATTACCACTTTGGCAGTAAAGGTGAGACATACCTCTGCGTTATATACTATGGTCAGAGGCCTGGAATCAAACTAGTTGGTGACAATTAAGGAGGCCTGGGACAGAGAACTCCCCACCCCCATTTCAGATGAGGACTGGGAGAAGCTCCTGCATCTGGGTTGAAAGGTGACATTATCGCCTAGTTGGTGTGAATTCTTTTGGAAGATCCTTGTTAGATACTTCCGTACCCCCACGGTAACCAAGCATTATCACATTTCAAACTCTGACAGATGCTGGCATCAGTGTGGTGTGAAGGGGTCTCACTTTCATATTCTTTGGGAATGCCCAGTCTTCCATGGTTTTTGGTCCTCAGTATGGGATACAGTGGAGCAGATCTTACAAGTAGGCATTCCCACTGAATTCACTAACTGGGTACTGAGTACCCAGGTGGTTCTGTCCCTCCCCCTCCACCATAAATTAACTCTTATCTTTATTGTGGCAGCTCTGAAATGCCTTACATCCCATTGGTTACAACAGGACACCCCATCATTAATGATTAGCAAACTTGGGTCACAGGTATATTTCAGATGGAAAGATTAATGGCTAGACTTCATCTCAGGGAGAACAAGTTCAGAGAACTTTGGGATCCTTGGTATAAGTGGATTTCTAAACAAGATCAAGCAACCTAAATTCAGTTCTTTTAATCATATTTTACTTGGCCTCTGGTGCTGCCTGGGCTGGGATTCCTCCACTTCCTGTTTTTTTTTTTTTTTTGACATATGACCCCTGACTTTCTTTGAAAATTTGTATGAGTTTTTCAGTAAATTGAAACTCCAAGGTCCCTTTCCAATGGAAAGGAATTAACTTTCCTTTCTGCCCCTACTCTTTTTCTCATCCTGCCATATAAATTATAAAGGATGTACAAGGATAATAGATAATACTACCCATGAGTTTATTGTGTTTATTATGTGAATTGGAAAACTTCCTTTTTATGTCATTATAATAAAAGAATTCTCTTTCTTTTCTCTCTGGACCCCCAGGCAATGTAGTTCCAGTTTCTGTTTAGTTCTAATTTTTTGTGATTAGTTACAAGCCTCTTACAGGGAGTTGGAAACTGATTACTTTAAGTTACAATGGGCTAATGGAGTATAGGCACTGACTAATCCAGTCTGAAGTCAGAGAAGTTTGAATATCAAATGTATTGTCAATTTTGGTCAATGTCTGAATGTTTGAAATTAATCTGATGTATAGATGTAAGAAAGATATGTTACTCTGTTAACTATCCATCTTCATTGAAATAAAATGGAGTTACAAAAAAAGAGAAAAGAAAAAAAACAACAACACGGTGGCCATATGAAAAAGAATATTTTTCTCATGAAAAAAGATAATTCCCTTATGAAACAGAATCTTTTTTCATACGGGCCAAATTCTTTTTTTAGTATGAAACAGCTATCCAAAACACTGTACTAAGAATGCTCAGAACAGAAATTTTAAATCCTTATAAATGTGGAACAGATTTTTTTTTCTCCAAACCAGTGAAAGGTACCACTCTGGCCCAAGCCCTTTCTACCCAAAGAATTTCAGAGCACAATTCCAAACCATCTGGGTACTTGGCAATGATAAAAAAAACAGCACCCCCCTCCCCATGATTTTTTAACTACGTGGGTCTTGGGGATCCACATATCTGACCAAAAGGAAACTTGGCAAGTCAAGAGACCTTGTCCTCGAGACTGCACATGCAAAATGTCATGCAAATCCATTCAACAGGGTGGGTGAAGCAATTAAACTGTAAAGTTAGGGGACTAACATTAAAGAGCAAGTTGAGCAGTTTGGCAAATTCATACTCCGTAATCATCTGCTAGCATAACAACTAAGCTGTCTTTCATGTACAGATATTAATTCAAGTGTCAGTAATGTGTAGTTCTTTATTTTTATCTTTCTACTTGGAATCCATTGTTAAGGTGGAGAACACCATCAGAAGTGGAAAAACAGGAAATTACGTATTGGGGATAACAAAACCCGAGGCTGTGGTTTCACTGCTGTCTTTGTGGTCTCCTTTGCATAATCTGGCTGATGACAGCTAGCTGATAGAAAGGGATTTGTCAGTTTGGCGTCAGTGTTCATATGTAGGGTTCTGTTCATATTTATCCTGTCAGTTTTTGTGCTTTGCAGGCGTTTTTGTCTGCACTGTTTTTTTCTTTATCTATGTTCTACTTGGCTCATTCATTGTGCTCGTGTTTTGTATCACACTGTTACCTAGCTGATAATCAAACAGCCAGAGATTTACAAAGTGTCAGAGCTCATCTGAGTTGATACAATAATCATTCAAAGCAGAATGTTAGTTACTTTTTTCTCATGCTTGCTACATCATTTTTGAGCCAGTCAGTACAGTATGTCTTGTGTCATGGAGGTGGGGGTGGGAGTAGTGGTGAAACTGGACATACGGTTTAATCAGGTTAAGGAAAATCAGTTCGGACTTTGCAAGATACAAACCCAGCTGTACATGCGAACAGTATTTCTAAATGTTGTTGTTTGCTCTTTTGATCAGATGGCAAAAGATAGTGCACATGAATAAAACAAGTTCTAGAGTGAGGATGAAATGGTGTGGGTTTTTTGCTTATTTGTTTATCAGTATGAAGGTTCACTGAATCTTTCAAGCATAAGCTGTGACACTTATGTACTATTTCAAGAGATTCTTTAGTCCTCAGCGATTGAATGCCTGCCATGCCGCTATACAGTAGTCACAAACAGCACTGAGCTCTCAGTATTTTTTCTTTTCTTTTTTCTTCAGCGATCAGAAACCGAGAACACCTGCTGCCTGCTATGCTGCCATGCTTTGCCAGAACTGCTATAGGTAAAAATTGTAGGAAGGTAAAAAGTGCCCATGTATATGAACCCTGATATGCCTAGAGAATGGTGCTGGAAGGAAAACACCACAGCAATCTCCCAGCTCTGGCTCCTGAGCTGTGGCATAATTTCAATAAGTCACAGAGCACTGAGTTTATTTTGGGAGATCCTTTTTTTTTCGGCGATCAGAAAACGAGAAAATTAACTGTGAATGTAGATATACCCTGCCATACTTAGTCCCAGTTTATGTGAAGAGAATGGTTCCTACTGTATTTGGATGTGACAATTAATTCAAGAGCTTGTTTCTTCTGATGTATATTTAGTTTTCCTGGACTGCATTGAATTTACATTTATCTCATTGGCATGCACATAGAGATCAATAAATGGAACAGGACTATCATAGAAACATAACAGTTGGCAGCAGATAAGGACTGCAAGGTCCATCCAGTCTGCCCATTTCTTTTTCTATCTTATGAATGTGTCATTGGTCTTTACTCTGTCAATGGCCTATCTATTTATACTCATCTGTATTGCTCTCTTACACCTATCCCATGCCTGTTTGAAGCCCTGCACTGTATTCATATCCACCACTTCCTGAGGTAGGCCGTTCCATGTATCCACCACCCTTTCTGTGAAAAAGAACTTCCTCACATTACCCCTTAACCAGCCTCCCTCTAATCTCATGCTGTGTCCTCTTGTCCTGCTATTTTTCTTATATTTAAACATATTAGACTCTTTCACCTTGTTAATGCCCTTACGGTGTTCGAACGTTTCGATCATATCACCTCTCTCCCTCCGTTGCTCTAGGGTATACATATTGAGCTCAGTTAATCTGTCCTCATATGTTTTCTGAAGCAGTCCCTGCACAATTCTGGTTGCCCTTTTCTAGACTGCCTCACTTTGGTTAATGTCTTTGTGAAGGTGTGGCCTCCAGTACTGCATGCAGTACTCCAGAGGGGGCCTAACCAGTGTCTTGTAAAGAGGGATTATTACCTCCCTCTTCCCACTTGCGATACCCCTACTAATACACCCCAACATCCCTCTAGCCTTACCTACTGCTTTAGTGGTCTGCTTGGATGATTTCAGGTCATCGGTGATGATAACGTCCAAGTCTCTTTCTTCCCTTGTGACTGCCAGCAATTCCCATCCCAGCCTATAGGTGGCTTCAGGGTTTCTCTTCCCTATGTGCATGATCTTGCATTTCTTTGCATTAAACCCCAGTTGCGACTCTTCCGACCATTTTGCTAGTTTATCCAGATCTCTTCTCATTCTGCCCACCCTATCTGGATCATCTACTCTGTTGCAGATCTTGATGTCATCTGCAAACAGACAAACCTTACCCTTCAGTCCATCTGCAATGTCACTCATGAAGATATTGAAGAGGACTGGCCCCAGGACTGATCCCTGAGGTACCCCATTTGTGACTTGCATCTCTTCTGACTGTATACCATTTACCACCACTCTCTGTTTTCTGCCCGTCAACCAGTTTGCCACCCAGTTGACCAACGTCTGACCTACCCCGAGCCTACCCAGCTTATTAATCAATCTTCTATGTGGAACAGTATTGAAAGCTTTGCTGAAGTCAAGGTAGGTGACATCAACTGCTCCCTGTTGGTCCACCACTCTGGTTACCCAGTCAAAGAAATCTATGAGATTAGTTTGATAGGACCTTCCTTTTGTAAACCCAGGCTGTCTTGGATCCTGTGCTCCTATGGATTCCAGGTGTTGCACTATCCTTTTCTTAAGAAGTGTCTCCATAATCTTGCCCACTACTGAGGTAAGACTGACTGGTCAGTAGTTCCCTGCCTCCTCCCTGCTACCTCTCTTGTGGAGCGGGATCACATGAGCCCTTCTCTAATCTTCTGGGACTTCTCCTGTGCTCAGAGACTCACTAAACAATTCTGATAATGGCTCTGCTAGTTCCACCCTTAGCTCCTTTAGTACCCTGGGATGTACGCCATCAGGCCCCATTGCCCTGTCCACCCTGAGCTTATAGAGCTCTTGTAGGACCCTTTATTTTGTGAAGGGACTGGTGCACACCTCCCTCCCCCCGTGTCCATGGTGCTGAGCTGTGGGCCCTGCCCTACCCTCTCTTCAGTAAATACAGAGCAGAAGTATCTATTTAGGATAGATACTTTTACATGGTCCTCCTCCTCACACACCACCTTATCCCCTTTGATCTTAGTAATACCCACTCTGGACTTTCTCTTTTCACTAATGTATCTATGGAAAGTCTTGTCACCTTCTTTTACTGTTCATGCTGGTTTTCCTCAGTTTGGGCCTTTGCCTGCCTTACTGCCTTCCCTGCTTCCCTTAGGGAAGTTTGGTATGTCTCCCTATCTTCATCCTGCTGCGTTCCCTTATATTTCTTGAAGGCCAGCCATTTGGCTCTGACCTCTTCTGCTACTGTTTTTTGAGAACTAAAGTGGTTTCCTTCTTTTTTTGCACTTCCTTTTCTCACTAACACAATGGGATGTTGCTTCAAGTATTGCATTTTTAATGCTTGCCCACTTTGCCTGTACCCCCTCACCTGTATTTCTTTTTGCCAGTGCTAACTTAACTCTGTTGGCCATATTATCAAAGTCAGCTGCTCTGAAGTCACATATTTTTGCCTTGGAATGGGATGATTTAATTCTAGTGGCCAAACTGAACCATACCATGTGTTGGTCACTGGCCCTTAGGTGACCTTCAACCTGGAGATCTGTGATCCTTTCCCTGTTAGTCAGTACTAAATTTAGGATAGCCCTGTCTCTTGTGGGTTGTTGTACTAGTTGTTTGAGGCCCTCCCCTGCAGGGAATCCACCATGTGTCTATTTCTGGAAGATGTCCCTGCTGGTATTGACCAATCTATATCTGGCATGTTGAAGTCTCCCATTATCAGAACCTCCCCTTTAGCTGTCATATTTTGTTTATCTTCTAACAGTAATGTGTCTATGTCCTCCCCCTGGTCTGGAGGCCTGTACAAAAGCCTAGTTCATATAGCTGTCCCATTTCCTGTTTCCAGGGTGACCCACAGTTCTTCTGGCTCCTTATGTGTATTTTGAATTTTTGTAGCTTTGATATTTTCATTGACATAAAGGGCCACTCTACCCCCCCCGCACCTCTGTCTCTTCTGAACAGTACATAGCCAGGTACTGAAGTCTTCCAAGTGTGGTTACTGGTAAACCATGTCTCGCTAATGGCTACTATGTCCAGTTTAGCCTCTGTCATTATTGCCTGCAGGTCTGGGATCACCGTTAAACAGAAAGCAACTATTCAGAGTCTCAACCACAACCTGTTTTATTCGTGCACTAACTTTTGCCATCTGAACAGAAAAGAAAATGAGCCAGCCTAGTGGTGTGGAAGGCTGAGGCACTGTGTGGCTTACCTCCTGCCACACCAGCGACCTGAGATTGGGAATGGACTCAGGTTGATCGGTGGCCTGTGGGGAGAGGAAGGATCAAGCATCCCAGGATAGCTCTCCTTCCTTGTGGAGGGGACATGATGTGGTTTGCTGCTTACCTGCCACCCAGTGGTAGCTGGATGTCAGCTCTTGCAGTGCCACTAAAAAGGGAAGGGGCCCCATGTTCAGGTCAATGGGGACATCTCCTTGGAGGTGGAGCAAGTGCATTGAGGCCATTGCACACCTGTGGGCCCAGGGGAGAAAAATGGAAAAACACCCTAGTGGCAGAATGAAGCCCGACCTTCCACAGGTCCCGCACCAGCAACTGGGCACAACCACAGTCCAGTGGCAGGAAAATAGTGATGGTAGATACTGGAGAAGCCAGGTGATGGGGCTGGGGATGTTGGTCAGAAGGGGGTTGCCAGGAAAGAACAGGAAGATAAAATGTATATAAAAAAAGAAAGAAAATGACAGTCAGGAATTAAACTTGTAATTAAAAATTAAAAAGGAAGCTCTCAAATACTTTACTGGGGATAAATTAGAACACCTAGCTAAATTCACAAAACTCCTGCCAGCTGTCAGATGTGAGTCAGTGTGGTAAAGCATTCCCCACACCATGTCACTTTTACTTTCTTATCCACCATGCACGCGGTGCCCATCTTCTTTCCATTATTGTCATTTAATTTTTCCAGCCATGATTTAAAAAAAAAATCAATGGCCCAATTCACAAAACTTTGACAGGGTGCAAACCCAGTTTGCACTGTGTAAACTGGGTTTTGCCCCAAAGATGGTATTCACAAAATCCCAGTTTGCACCCACAATCTGGGTTTGCACCTGGGCAAGGTTTTGAGGGGGTCACAGTGCAAATGAGGGGGAGAGGACCTGCATATTGGCGCAGTCCAATTCACTAAGCATTTTAACCAGGCAAGGGCCTTTTGTGGGGTTATCCTGCATGGAGAAAATACCTGTTGAGGAAAACCTCTTCTTAACTCCATGCAACCCTAGTGTTTGTCAGAGGTAGTGCATGGCAGCTCCCTGACTCACAACACCATGTCCCTGGTAGTCTGGTGGTCCCCCTATCCTCCGCCGTGTTCTGATCACAGTCCCTGTATATGAAAAATATGCCCTGGTAGTCTTGTGGTCCCCCCTCCTCCCCTGATGTCCAATCACCCTCCCTGTAGTAAAAAATAATTTCCCTGGTAGTCCAGTGGTCTCACCGTCATCCCTGTAGAAAGAAATAATTTCCCTGGTAGTCCAGTGGTCTTTCCCCCTTCTCCAATGTCTGATCAATATCCCCATAGTAAAAAATAATTTTCCTGGTAGTTTAGTGGTCCCTCCCTCTCCCCCATGCTCCAATCGCCACCCTGTATTGAAATAAGTATTTACCTGGTAATTTAGTGGTCCCATCCCCTCTTCTGTTCACCGATCACCATCCCATATTGAATAAGTATTTCTCTGTTAGTCCAGTGGTCCCTCTCCCCTTCCCCATGCTCTGATAACAGTCCCTGTATATGAAAAATATGCACTGTTAGTCTAGTGGTCCCATCCCCCTTCTCCAATGTCCAATCACCCTCCCCGTAGTAAAAAAATAATTTCCCTGGTTGTTCAGTGGTCCCTCCCCGTCCCCTGATGCCCCACCACCATTCCTGTAGTAAAACATAATTTCCCTGGTAGTCTAGTGGTCTCTCCCTCCTACTCCAACGTCCAATCAATATCCCCATAGTAAAAAAAAAAATGTCCCTGGTAGTCTAGTGGTCCCTCCCCCTTCCCCATGCTCCAGTCACCATCCAGTATTGAAATAAGTATTTCCCTGGTAGAATAGAGGTTCCACCCTCTCTTCCATTCACTGATCACTGTCCCATATTGAATAAGTATTTTGCTGGTAGTCCAGTGGTCCCTCCTTCCTCCCCTACTCACCGATCACCATCCCATATTGAAATAAGTATTTCTCTGGTAGTCTAGTAGTCCCACCCCATTCACCAATCACCGGCCTGTATTGAAAAATAATTTCCCTGGTAGTCTAGTAGTACTTCCCCCCACTGATTGCTGTCCTGAAAACTAAAAAATAAATGATTTCCTGGTGTTAGTGTTTCCACTCCCCCAATTGTTGGCTCGGATACTTAAAAAAATATGTATCCCTGGTGGCTAGTTTCACCCCCCCCCACCCCCAGGATCGCCGATCACTGGTCTGAGTAAAAATGACTAGAGCCTGTTGGCTAGTGGTCCCTCCCACCACTCAATCACCCATCCAATATGTTGAAAATATTAGCATTGGTGTTCAGTGGTTCCACCCCCAACATCCTGATATTTGGTAAAAGAAAAATCCCCAGTTCCCTGGTGATTTAGTGGACCCCTCTACCCAGTCTGGGATCAACCCATCACCCCCTCTTCCCCCAAACCCAATCCCCAGCCAGCAACCAACACAGCCCTCCTCTCACCTCCATGGCTGGCCGTCGATTGAGCCCTCAATGAGCATGTTTGCTAAAGCTTATCCACATAACGTGGGAAATGGTTGAATCCAACGTGGACTGGAGGATTGAGAAATATGATGGCTATCTCCATTATTAACATTTTTTCTTTGTTAAGTATAGTAGATGCTGTCATGTGCCTTTTAGTACTCACTTCCTCCTATGCCACAGGTTTGCCATTGGTGTTATAGTGGCTGCTCCTGCCCTGTGAGCTTACATGACGTTGAGGGTCCGGAGTCCTTTAAACTCCTAATGGGCAGGGGGTTGTATCCAAAAGTAGAATAAAATAGCACAGTGCCTGTACTATGAGAAAGATTAAAGTGGGCCTAGTGAAAGTACACCTCATCCCTCAGGGGTGCAGCATCTACCTGCACAAGAGGTTAGTAAACAAGGTGAGCAGTCTGAGAGTGGGTCAGAAGGTGGTAAACTGGGTCAGAAATTGGCTTAGCATCAGGACACAGAGGATGGTGGTAAACAGAGTTCAATCTGAAGAAAGGGAAGTAACCAGCGGGCTGCCACAGGGTTCAGTACTGTGGCCAGTCCTCTTTAATGTCTTTATTAGTGACACTGCGGAGGGACTCAGAGGAAAGGTATGCCTCTTTGCAGATGACACCAAGATCTGAAATAGGGTTGACACTCCAGGGGGGTGGAGAAGATGAGGAGAGATTTAGCTAAGATGGAGAAGCGATCAAGAGCATGGCAGCTTGGATTCAATGCCAAGAAGTGCAAAATCATGCACTTGGGGAACAAAACCCCAGAGGAGGAATACACGATGGGGGAAGGGGTTACTAACAACCAAACTGGAAAGGGACCTGGGGGATAGTCATAACAGATGATCTAAAAGTAGCCAAACAATGTGAGAAGGTAGAGAAGAAAGCCGGGGGGATGCTGGGGTGCATAGGAAGTGGTTTCACTAGTAGAAAACGGGAGGTGGTGATGCCGCTGTACAGGCAGTTGGTGAGGCCTCATTTGGAATATTGCATGCAGTTCTGGAGATCTCATCTCTGAAAGGACATCTACAGGGTGGAGGCAGTCCAGAGAACGGCAATGGAAAGAGTGCAGAGGCTACACCAGAACCATATCAGAAGAGATTGAAGTAACTCAATATGTATACACTGGAGGGAGAGGGGGGATATCACAGAGACATTCAAATATCTCCAGGGGATAAATAGAGCTCAAAGGGCAGCATATTTCAGAAAAGAAGATGTACAAGAACAAGGGGTCACAATATGAGGCAGGAGGGGGAAGACTCAGTAGCAACATGAGGAAGTATTTTTTTCACAGAAAGGGTGGTGGATGCATGGTACAGTCTCCTTGAAGAGGTTGTGGGGGCAACAATGAAAGGTGAATTCAAGAATACAATGGGACAGGCAGAAGTACACTAGGGGTAGGAAGGAGGAGGTAGGCTGCAGATCAAGTAGGATCTGGAGTTTATGCAGTAGGTAGGGAAATGGCTGTCAAAGTCTATGTTTCTATGTTCACCCACTTCCCAACAGGGTCAACCCACCCATGAACCAGTGCCATGCAGTGACAGTCCCCAAAAAGGTGCAACTTATACTTTATAAATAGCATTCAGGTAGTGATTCCAGACATAACAACAGGGCTTTTATTTAGTGCCAGGCATCTTGAAACACAGAAACATTCAATTTGTCAGCAGAAAAGGAATGCTTGGCCCATCCAGTCTGCCCAGATGTTCTCTGCCTAACCTGTCTCTGTAGATCCTAACCGGTCTCTGGTGATCCTCCTTCCTCCTTGCCTGTTTTCTACTATACCCCTATCTATCCCACTCTCACACATGCTTAAAGTCCCCCACTGTTTTCATTTCCACCACTTTTTCTTGCAATCTAATTCCAGTGTCTAACACCCTTTCAGTGAAGAAATATTTCCATACATCTCACTTAAATTCCCATCCCCCAGGCTTCATAGAAACATAGACTTGATGGCAGATAAGGACTGCTTGGGAATACGACGATTCACTCCCGTCTTTTCGCTCACGGATTTCTCGCTCCCGAAAGTTCACTCTGTTGTCAATTCAAACCTATGATGTTACACTCCCTGTCAATTCGCTCCCTCACTCCCAGTGTGAGCTCAAATGCATTAAATTTAATAGCTCTTAACTCTGGAAACTGCAGCCCATGTTACTTGGACAGGTAGTGATAGTGATAGAAACCATAGCAACGAATGCCGCCCATAGTAAAACGTGACATGACATGACGTGACGTCATGACGCTTGCGCATTCACTGGATGTTACTTGGTGAGTTTTAAAAACCACTGATGTCTTTATTTCATACAATTTAAAAACAATGACGGGGCATTAATATTCAAAGCTATGGGCCACCCCACGTAAAAATTCTTTGGTTGTGCGATCTGCACTATTCTTCAAAATACAGGCTAGTCTGGCAATATTGTCGAGGTACACACGCCGTGATGCAGTTGGGGGGTTGCCAACAATGATTTGCTCCACCTCTGAGTCTCTTTTTTTTTTTTTTGTTCTCCCCTGAGGCCTTCAATAAATTTCCACACCATGGGATGTGCCATGCAAAGGATACTCTGCATCCCATGGTGGAACGCCTCAACCACATTGTTTGTCTTTGCCCTGCCGTTACAGACACTTTGTGCGTGATTCCACAACTCAATGGCAAAATGTGGTTGTTTGCATCCAGTTCCACGTCTGTTTCTTCGGCTAACCCACACATCCTCAAAGTAATCAATTACTGGTGTCAGTTCTTCTGGTAAAATACTTGAGTTATTATCAGTAATTTCCTCAAAGCATGCTATTACTTCTTCGGGGGGGGGGGTTAAAAGCCAGTGCTGGTAAGTACTTGCACTTCAGTGCAAATTCTGAGTCCTGTGCATACTGTACTGCCAGCCTATCTGCCTGTATCTTGCAATACACACGTTGGGTGAAGTGGAAAAAGCAACCAACTTGTTTAGCATCTGGGAACACAGATTTAAATGCAGCTATTGTTGCATGCTCAAAATCAGTAATTACAACCTCAGGGCTAAGATTGGGATTAAGATCCTTCAAAATGGTGAGCATTCTTTGATAGCACTCCCTATTTTTGCTAGGCAAAAGCACAAAAACAGCTGGCTGAGCATTCCCCAACCTTTCACCCATTATGACATATAACTGCTTAAACAGAGGCGGTGCAATGCTGAAAGTTCCATCTGCATGCCACAACTTACAGCGCTCTAAGAATTTTAGATTATTCTCAGTGCCAAACATTAAAATACGATTGTGCCCAGGTCCACTATCATAGAGAAAAAACCTTTCAGGTTCACTGGCAGTGTCTGGTTGATACACGGTATAGCAGTCAGGTATTCGCAGCTGACAAAGGTCTGTAGGGTTAGGAGGAGCACCATGTGCACGAACCCTTTGAATGGTTCGTTTTAAGTTTTTGTCAATGATTTTTCCCTGAGCAACCAGTGACACCTCTTGTTTAGCATGCAGAATGACTTGAGCTGTGGTATCCTGTATTGAGCATGCTCTCTCCTTTGCATTGTATGCTGCATCATGTTTTTCTACTGCACAGGGGTCTGGTGCATAGGTATGCTGTGAAAACTGCAAAAGTACGGCTGGGTCATCGTAAGATACAGAGTGCACTCTGGCATTGCAAACCTTGATTTTTTTCACTGCATGCTCGCATTGCCATATCGCTTTATCATTGTGCCCACGTTTATGAAATGTGTACAGGTAGTTACGGTCATCCACCAGTGTTTTCTTGGACCGAGATGACAGGACAAAGCGAAAAGCCATTGTAATAAATATCCTATGAGGAGAAGTGTGCTTTAGTGACTGTATTTATAACTTCCGAGTACAATTGCTTGTGGTTGGCCAATGCAGATAATTGATTAATTGATTGATTTAAATATTTCATTTTCTGCACCATACACTTGTAACCAAGCACTATATAGAATGTGACACTGCGGGAGCTTATGGTTTTGAAGAACTGCAAAAGTAAAATACTATATGTAGTAGGGGCAGGATTCACAACATCTGGAATGCTCATTGCTACAGGAAAATATATAGAATGTGACACTGCAGGAGCGATTTGACTCAGAGCATGTTCACATAGGCACGAGTTTACATGGGAGCGTACTGTCGGGAGTGAAAAGACAGGGAGCGAAATTATGGGAGCGAATTGTCATGTACCCGGACCGCTTGGCCCACCTAGTCTACCCATTTCCCTACCTAGAGGATAAGCTGCAGATCCTATTTAACCAACAGCCTATTCCTTCCTAACCTCACAAAATTTGCCTTATGTCTGTCCCATGCATTCTTGAATTCTCCCACAGTTTTAGACCCCACAACCTCCTCAGGAAGGCTGTTCCATGTGTCCACCATCCTCTCTGTGAAAAAATACTTCCTCACATTGCCCCTGAGCCGTCCCCCCTCTATCTTCGAATTGTGTCCCCTTGTTCTTGCACATCTCTTTTTCTGAAAGATGCTACCCTCTTGGACTTTGTTGATTCCACTGAGGTACTTAAATGTTTCTATCATGTCCCCCCCTCTCCCTCCTTTCCTCAAGGGTATACTTAATAAGCTCCTTTAGCCTCTCCTCGTATGGCTTCTCTTGCAGACCCTGGACCATTTTAGTTGCCCTCCTCTGAACTGCCTCCATCCTATGTCCTTGCAGAGATGGAGTCTCCAGAACTGGATGCAGTACTCCAGATGTGGTCTCACCAACTGTCTGTACAGGGGGATAACAACTTCCTGTTTTCTGCTGGTGATGCTTCTCCCTATACATCCCAGTATCCCCCCAGCCCTCCCTTCTGCCTTCTCACATTGCTTGCCAACCTTAAGGTCATCTGATATGATTACCCCCAAATCCCTTTCCATTTTTGTTGTTGTTACTACCCCCCATTGTATAATCTTCCCCTGGGTTTTTGTTTCCCAGGTGCATTACTTTGCACTTCTTTGCATTGAATCCAAGCTGCCATACTTCTGACCATTCCTCCAACCTTGCCAAGTCCCTTCTCATCCTTTTCACGCCTCCTTGTGTATTAACCCTGTTGCAGATCTTTGTGTCATCTGCAAAGAGACATACTTTTCCTTCCAGTCCCTCTGCAATGTCACTTATAAAGACATTAAAAAGGACTGGGCCCAGTACAGAACCCGGTGGTACCCCACTAATAACCCCTCTTTCTTCAGAGTGGACTCCATTTACCATTACCTTCTGTGTCCTGTTGTTCAGCCAATGTTTTACCCAGGCTCCCACCCTGGAACCCACTCCAAGGCTGGTTAATTTGACTACTAATCATTTGTGTGGGACTGTGTGAATCATAGAAATATGATGGCAGAAAAATGACCCCTCTGGCTAATTGAGTCTGCCCCTTCTCCCTTCCCTCCCTACTCGACATCTATGCCAAAAGTCCTCCCCTTCCATCCACTTGCCAACCCTTTATGTCTGTCCCATGCCCTCTTGAATTCCTCCACTGTTTCCCTGTTTTGGCACCCTGCTGGTCATTGCATGTCCCCTGGTCCTAGTGCTCTATCTCATCTGAAATAGGCTCCCCATCTGCATCTTATTTACTTCTGTGAGGTACAGTTTTTGTAGGTCTCTATCATGTCACTCTAGTTCTCCTCTTTTCCAGGATGTACATGTTGAGATCCCTCTGTCTGTCTTTGTAGGGCTTCTCATGCAATCCCTATACCATTTAGTGCAGTCCGCTGGACTACCTCCACACAGTCTATGTCCTTTCTGAGGTGCAGCATCCAAAATTGGACACAGTATTCTAGGTAAGGTCTCACCAGCCAGCAAATACAACAGCAACACCACCTCCCTCCTCCTGCTGAAGATACCCCTCCCTAGGAACCCCAGCATCCCACTAGCCCTACCCACTGCTTTGTCACAGTGCCCTGCTACTTTGAAGTCACCAGATATGCTAACCCCAAGGTCTCTTTCCTGTTTACATACTGTCAATACCTCCCCCATCCTATACTCCATTCCTGGGTTCCTATGCTTGAGGTGCATATTTTTTTCACTTTTTGGCATTGAACCCCTACTGCCATGCTCTTTGCCATTCCTTGAGTTTTCCAAGATCTCTGTGCATTCTCTCGACCCCCTCTTGAGTGTCCACCTTGTTACAGGTTTTTGTATCATCTTCAAAAAGGCATACTTTCCTTCCCTTCCAGTTCCTCAGCAATGTCACTTATAAAAACATTGAAGAGGACTGGTCTCAGTACTGGGCATTTTGGCACCCTGCTGGTCACTATCTCATCATCAGAATCATAGAATCATAGAAATATGATAGCAGAAAAATGACCCCTCTGGCTCATTGAGTCTGCCCCTTCTCCCCCTCCCCACTCCACATCTATGCCAAAGGTCCTTCCCTTCCACCCACTTGCCAACCCATTATGTCTGTCCCATGCCCTCTTGAATTCCTACACTGTTTCAGTCCCCACCACTTCCCTCTGTAGTTTATTCCAGGCCTCCACCACTCTCTGCATGAAGTAGCGCCACCTCACATTGCCTCTAAATCTTCCTCCTTCTAATCTTAGACTATGCCCCCTCATTTTAGCCCCCACTTTCCTTGTAAATAAGCTTCCCTCCCTCACTCTGTTGATCCCCTTCATGTACTTAAACATTTTGATCATGTCTCCTCTCTCCCTTCTAGTCTCCAATGGGTACAGATCCAATTCCCTCCACCTCTCCTCATATGTCTTCCCCTGCATACTGTGTACCATCTTGGTCACCCTTCTCTGTACCCTCTCTATCCCACCTATATCCTTGCATAGGTGTGGTCTCCAGAACTGGACCCCATACGCCAGGTAAGACCTCACCAAGGTTTTAGAAAGAGGCATCAGTACCTCCCTCCTTCTACTAGTTATGCCCTTCCCAATGCATGCCAACATTCTATTTGCCTTTCCCACCACCTTACTGCATTGGTTACCCACATTAAGGTTACCTGATATTATAATCCTCAGATCCCTCTCCTGCTCAGTCAGCTTAATTACCTCCGTCTCTAGCATGTAAGCGGCTTGTGGGTTTTTACGCTCCATGTGCATCACTGAACACTTTTTGGCATTGAATTTCAGCTGCCAGGTTTCTGACCTCCCTTCCAGAATTTTCAGGTCCCCCATGGCCTCCACTCCCTCTGGGGTGTCCACCCTATTGCAGATCTTCGTATCATCTGCAAACAGGCACACCATCCCCTTCAGCCCGTCCGCTATGTCACTGATATATATGTTAAAAAGGAGAGTCCCAGTACCGACCTCTGGGGCAACCCACTCTTCACCCCCATCACCCCCACCACCCTGGAACCTACCCCATTATCCAACACCCTCTGGCTTCTATCCTTCAATCAGTTTTCCATCCACCTAGTTATTTTCTGTCCCACCCCTAAACTTTCCAGCTTATTTACCAACCTTCTGTGAGAGTTCTGTGAGCCTTCTAGAGTGAGCACACCAAATAAAAAAAAAAAAAGGAGCAGTTGGCAGCAAGAGTTTTTCAGTCTGATTCTAGGTAGTTCTTCCATGTCCTTTCAGGCACATCCTACTTCATACACAGCACTGCTCTTCAGTGCCCTCCAAGGTACAGCTTAATAATATATGCTGTGGCTGTTCTTTAATGCCTATCTAAGCTTGGCTAAAATGCCAGTGCCCACCATGACACCCCACATGCACAATGCAGTTGGTTGCTTTTTATCTGCTCACTTGTATTGGGGTGCTACACTCTCACCACTGGTATAAATGTGAACTCTTAATGCTATGGGAATTCCCAGTGCTCCACTGGATACCCAGACAACGAAAATGTATAGGCCCGATGGAACTACATATGATTAGTCAGTGGTTTTCCAGTTAATAAAGAAACAAGCAATGCAAAGGGTACTTGTAAATCCTTGCCAGATGACCCAGTTCATTAAATGCTTCCCAAGTTATGCTACAGATACAATATGAATTTGCAGGGTAAGCCCTGAAATTACTCGTGGTTCCCATATCTTTGAGCTATCTGCCCCACCCCTGACTCACCGCTGCAACCTCTACACACACCTCGAGTGGCTCCCTCTCGAGAAACACCGCACCTTTGTAGTAGGGAACTTCATTGACAGCATTGTAAGAACAGCCACCCCTGCTGCCCTCACCCTTCCCCTCAACCCTGACACCTATTCCTACCACCTTAGGTCAAGCAAGACACTCAACTGTCCGGTTCCTAGGACACGCACCCAAGCGGGTGATCAGGCCTTCGCCAACTATGTCCCTAAACCATGGAATTCATTCCCAGCCCTTACTCGGTCCACCCCCCTCCCATCCAAGCTGTAAAACTTCCCTTTGGAACTTCTTGAAGGGCTCCTCCACCTGTCTATGCACCTCGTAGCCCTCTGCACTATGAAGGCATGGGGGTCTCTGCACCCCCTGGGGTGTACCACACTTATTCTCCCGTCCACTGATCAAGTAACCGCTGCCCCCCGTCCTACCTCCCAAACAAGGTCACCAGGCCCCCCCATCAGCTCTTCCCTAGGCCCCTCCCTCCACATGCAGGCACTTATTCGGCTTAACATATGACTGAACCTGTGTGCACTTGTCCCAACCCCTTTTGAGGACTGTCAACCACCTACCCAAATCTTTCTAAAGCATACCATCTCCTCCTTGAGTGCCATATTGGTTTAGCCTGCTGTCCTGTTATATGTAAATCTTGTCTCACTCATTGTTTTGTGTATGCTCTAGCTTATAACTCTCCCGGGTCACCTGTAACAACCCCCCGGGTTCGTGACTTGTTACTGGTTGTCATTCTATTCCATCACCTGTTATCCCACTGTATGTAAGACTGACCTGTCACTGTACCTACCTACTTAAGTTTGTAACTCTCACAGGTCGCACCTGAAAATAGGCATTTGGCAGTCTAGTGTGACTTACCCGGTCAACAAAAGCAAATTAATAATATCAGGGGATCCTCCCTCATTGCACTGGGGTGATGACACCATTCGTGGTGAGTCCCTCTCTGGCTGGTTTCACTTTTTCTCTTCTTTTTCTGAAGGCCTCTGGTGTCAGGTAGTACACTGAGTTCTCCAATCCACGTCAGATCTCTCCTTTTGGCTGGTGCCGAACACACCAACAGTCTCCTATCTCCAAATGTTTCTCTTGGACTTCTGCCAGACCTAGTGGCACAGCCCATTTTGTAGCAGCCCCAATCTCCTCCTCTAATTAGTCATATATTCCTGAGCAGTGGAGGGTGCCCTCTAACCCCTCCCAGAAGTGCCAGCAGCAGGGAGAACTACTGGGGGCCACCATATTTATTTAAATATTGTTGCCTGCATCTTAAGGCTTCCCATTTTATTTAAAAGTCCATTCAGGGGCTGATTTCTATATGCTTTGGTTCTGCTTGCTCTGATGGAGCCAGGAAAAACCTTACATTACTTGCCAGGAGCCCTGTTTGGCTGTCGGGGCTCCAGGACCAAGAGGCCCCCTTTTTGCGCCTTTCATGGCTGTGGGTGTGCATGCACATCTCGCTTAGAAAGTTCACAGTCCCACTGCCTAATTGGGGACTGGGAAAACACCAGTGAAGTGCCCGGTGGCATTTTATATTTGTATTCTGGCTCTGCTGCTGGCCCTGGAGCCAGGAAGGACTTTAATGTACAGTATGGCCGCATGGCCAAAATATAACACAGGGTTGCTGCAGCTCCTTTAAGGCTTGGGCCACACATGCGTAGAATTCTGTATGCGCAGCCACTACTGTTTACATCCAGATTTGGCTCCAACTGCTACTGGACCAGACTTTCCAGGAGCCATGAGGCAAAATAGGTACAAAAGATCTCGGTCCCCATTTCTCTATGGGTATTAGGAACAAGAAGACTCGGTGGCAGTGGCAGTGGAGGTTACAAAGGGACCCCTGTCCTGAATCCCACCAGGGACTCCTCAAGGAAGCTCTCAGGTCCTGATCCAGCTGTCCAGGGGACCAGAGGCAGAAAACAAACAAAGGGGCACAAATGGGCTGTAGCCCACACAGGTAAGCCCCAGACTGAGGGTGGAGTAGCTTACATTCTCCTCCAAAGAATCTTGGTGTCCTCAACAAGACACTGCCTTAATGTCCATAAAGTCCAGAGGCCATAGCGGCAGTGGAAACCTCACATTTTTAGGAACAATTCTATCTAAACAATCAGTTCCCAGCTATCAAGGCATTTCAAAACATTGAGCATGTTTTTTCAACTCTCTTTATCTCTGCAGCCCTGGAACTCTATCAGGCATCCCCGATCACCACCACTGCATACCACCAGCCTGAAGCCACCCCACTGGGAAATTGGGGACAGACACTCTCCTACCTACCTACCTACCTGGTCCAGCCAGCCTCAACATCAGAATAAAGGCAGGCTGGGGGATAGAGAGATCCAGTGGGGTAAGCCCGTCATTGGGAGTGTTTTAGCAGGACACGGGAGGTGCCATCACCTATGCAGGGAGCAGGGCTTTTTTCCATAGGTGTTGTCCCTGGAGCATGGACATGCAATGATTCTGCACAACCAACATGCTGATGTCTGCCTCCGCTCCACCCCTTGGTACGGCAATGCTGCTGTAGTACCCCCGATCTCCATTGGGAGCCACTGGTGAGTGATGCATGGCCCACTACCCACCATGGGAGAGGAGAGCTGTCCTCTGGATGCTTGACCCTCTACCTCCCCAGCTGACCCTGCAGGCTCAAATCCATTCCCAAACCTGGGTCACTGGCATGGCATGAGGTGTGGTGTCTAGCACCTCAACTCTCAGTACCACCAGGCTGGCTTAAAACATTGAGCATTACTGTACATTTTCTGACTAGACACCTTCTTCCTCTCTATCCATTATACATCAGCTTTAACACTTATAGACACACAGTAGTACATTTGACTTCAGTCTTAACCCAGGTAGAAATATTACCAGTACATTTGCTAACCCTCATGTGCAGTTCAGGTTAGTGATGGGCAACAATGAGCATATAATAATCAAGCCATTATGTACTTATGTACCACTTGGATAGGGATTTAAGAGGAAGCACTATGGAGGTTGTAAGTCAATTTCATGGGTGGTTGACATGCTGTACTAGGTTTTCAGGGTTCTACTGCATCTTCCATAGGAATAGGATGCGCGCTGCTCTCTTCAGGCACTGTATCCCACACAGGGGCCTAGTCTGAAACAGCAGGTGTCCGAACAGCCTTTGTTGAAAAACCCTCCACGAATGCTTCTACGTCTATAACCACAAAAGTTGCTTCTTGATCTCCAGCTGTGGGTTGCACTCGATGTTGCTGTTTCTGCATTAGAGTTTTAATGGAACAAGGAGTCTGTTTCTTCACAATCTACTTCTGGCCAGTCCATAGGGGGTCACTGGTGTGCTGGGTACATTTACAGAAGGTTGATACCAGTACATTTCTTTGTCCTCCTCATTGTTTGAACTGTCATTTGTTGCAGATTGTGGAAACAAGCTATTACCAATGGTTCTGTTAGGAGATGTCGGTGCCATCTTCTCATTGACTTGGTTATGATTTCTGGTTCTGGCAGGTCTTGGCTCAGGCTTTGTTACAGTGTTTGGAATGGGCGCGAGCTGAGCAATAGACCAAAGTTGGTTACGGTGAAGCTTTCACACTCCAACCACACTCTTGACAAATACAGTACACAGGTAAATCAGACAATTTTTCAAGGATAACAAAAGGTTCAGAAGACCAACAGTCAGCTATCTTTTGTTTTCCACAGAGGCCAAGATTTCTGAGGAGAACTCTATCCCCAACTTGTAAAACTTGGTGATGCACTTTCTGGTCATACCTGAATTTATTTGCAACACTGACTTTTCCGCCGGCTTCTGCAGCCACTTGATAGGCTTCGTTCAGTTGCTTCTTGAGGTTATTTGTGTATGCAAAGTATGACTCTTTAGAGATTTCATCAGCAGACTCTCCAAAAGCTAGGTCAATTGGCAAACGGGCTTCTCAGCCAAACATTAACAGGTAAGTTGAAGAATCTGTAGCACTGTTTGTAGTACAATTGTAGCCATGCACCAACCGGGAGATGTGCTGGATCCATTTTCTTTTCTGTTCATGGTCCAGTGTACCTAAAGTGTCTAAGAAGGTACAATTAATCCTTTCTTGTTGTGGGTCCCTTTGAGATGGTAGGGTGGGGTGTATGACTGCTGAATACCATGTGCAGCAGGAAATTCTCTCACTAGGCGACTGAAAGTTGGGACCTTGATCAGAGTGAATACGCTGGGGTATACCATAATGAGTTACAAACTTTTCGAGATTCTGCACAATAGGCTGGTGGTCTGAATTTTTTTGGGGGGGTAGGTCTGTGCATACTTTGTACAGTGGTTGATGATGACTAAAATGTGGTTATAGCCTTTACCGTCTGGTTCTAGTGACAAAAAATCCATACACACCAGTTCTAAAGGTTCACTGGTTTTAATGTTTACCAATAGTGCTACTTTTTGGGGCAAAGTCTTTCTCTGGACACACCTGGCACAATTCTCACAGTGTTCCACGTTGGACACCATTCTGGGCCAATGGAAATGGTTTTGCACCAGGTTCAGGGTACGCTCCAACCTGAGATGCCCCATGTCATCATAAAGTGCTCTCAGGGCAACCTTGCGGTACTGCCACAGCAGTACCAACTGATTACAGGGGACCATTGTTTTTGAGTCTTGGACAGTTTGGAAAAGCAGTCCATCTTTCAAGGACAACTTACTCCACTTTCTCAACAAAATCAGATCATCAAGATGATCATTTGGCACTTTATCTTGTTTTTTTCCTTTTTCTAAAGCTGTTATTTCCCCTCTCATTCCATAATGTTGCCGCTACTACCATCTTTGTTCTTTCCACTTTGGCCAGGGCAAATGATTGATGTCCAAACCCTCAACGTTGTAATAGGCTTCAGGTATAGCATCAGGATGGGATACCATCACATCAATGGTTCTGGTGTGACCAACAGGCATCTCGCTGTCTGTGTCCATTTATTTTGTACATACAGCTTTTACAGTTGCAGAGATTATATATGTCCATTGACTCCCCTCTGGAGGGTGAGGTTGTAAAGTCAGGGTGTCAGCATCTGTATTGCTCAGGCCCTTCAGATACTCTAGGATGAAGTCATACATGGAAAGGGCAGACAACCAACTGTGACCAGCAGCATCAAACTTAGCAGTAGTGTTGACATAGTTAAAAGGATTGCTGTGAGTTCTTACCGTAAATTTGGCCCCATAAAGGTAGTTGTGAAAGTGATCTGTAATGGACCATTTTAAAGCTAAACACTGTAGCTTGTGCACTAGGTACAGTACAGGTCACATTAAACTGTTCCTCCAGTGAGTTGTTTTAGCATTTCTGACTGAGTTGTATAAGTGTTGCAGGATCCAGCCCAAAGTCCTGCACAAACTGTTTCTTTAAATTTAAAACTCAGTTTTGCATTGTATTGTGACTGGACTGCCAATGCATTCCAATTGAGTTGCAAAAATATTTTACAAATAATGCTCTTGAGCTGGTTAAACATTGAAAAGCAATGCAGTATGAGTTGCCAATGCATTGCCAACTATAAAAAAAAATGCTAAACCAACTCATTAGTGGAACAGTTTAATGTGACTTGTACTGTAGTTCTTTTCACTTGGTGTCAGGCTATGGTTGGTAAAAGCAACAGGTCTCAGTCCCTCTGGGTACTCTTGATACAGTACTGCTCCTAGCCCATCCAAACTAGCATCCATGTGTAATAAATAGTGTTTAGTGGGATCAGCAAATGCCAACACAGGAGCTTCAGTAAGTCTCTCAATTATTTCCCTGAATGCGTTTTCACAGTCCTGATCCCATCGGTCTCTGAATGGTTCATTAATTTTGTAGTACATGTTTTGGGGCATTTTCTTCCTCTGCTGCTTCTTGTAGTTGGTAGGGGGTACCTCCGTGTTAGATTTGTAAGCAGTCAGACCACCTTGGAGAAACCCTGGACAAATGTCCAATAATAACTGCAGAAACCAAGAAAGGATTGTAACGTTTTCACATTATGGGGCTTAAGCCATGTACTGAGGGCCTTAACCTTGTCATGGTCAGTTTTGACTCCTTCTGCTGAAACAATGTGCCCATAGTATTTTACAGAGGGTTGACAGAATTGACATTTGTTGATTGACACTTTGAATCCAGATTCTTCAAGTCTGTTCAGATCCTTCATCGGTGTTCTTCATGTTCCTCTAGCGTGCATCCAGAAACAATCAGGTCATCCAACTAGACTATTACTTGTACCAGATTAATGTCTCCTGTGGCTTTTTCTATCAACTGGGAAAGTGGCCAGTGCCCCTAAGATACTGTACCTTGTGGCATCCACTCAAATTGATAAAATCCCATGGTGCAAATGAAAGCTGTTTTTTCCTTATCCTCTTCGGCCATGGGAATCTGGTAATACCTGCTTTGAAGATCCAATTCAGAAAACCATTTACTGCATGTGAGGCAGGCCAGAGCATCCTCAATATGAGGTACAGTGTACTGGTCTGTTATAGTGTGCTTGTTCCAAGTCCAGTAGTCAATACACAAACGGACAACCCATTCTTCTTGCGGACTACCACAGTGGAGGATGCATAAGGACTTCTGGATTCGAATATGATACCAGCGGCTAGTAACTCTTGCAAATGTACTAAAACCTATCTCTCATGTACTAAGATGCTCTAGCCTATCATTACTGTAGCTCCCGAAGCCCAGGCTAAAGATAGGCCAACGATCCTATGCTGCCACTGCCCCCAGAATTTGGAACAATTAGCCCCACCCTCTACTTTCCTGCAAAATCATTAACCAATTCAAAAAACTCTACAAGGATGAGTTCTTCAATCCCCCCAATGCAGAGGTAACTGTTATTAACAAGTAAGGCCACATGTGACTAATGTTACACATCTCTCTCTCTCAGTCTCTGCAATGGCCACAAACAGCCTCCCTTCTCTCTTATCTCAAAAACAAGCTGTTCTCCCCACTTTTCACTCGTTTTCTACCTAGAATGACATCTGACTATAACCTGAACTGCATGTTCTCTAACTAAATGCAGTTGAATCTGGTTATCTTTAGTTATCTTGCTGTTTAAAATGTTGACATCTGGTATGTGAATGGCATAAATGTCCCTGCACATGGTATAACATATTAATCTGCCTCCTGCCTCCTCTGGCTACCTGCAAACTGCCTCTAATCCTGAATCC
Source organism: Neoceratodus forsteri (assembly GCA_016271365.2). Classification (NCBI taxonomy): domain Eukaryota; kingdom Metazoa; phylum Chordata; order Ceratodontiformes; family Ceratodontidae; genus Neoceratodus; species Neoceratodus forsteri. The sequence goes on along the minus strand of CM028132.1, from coordinate 637,808,627 downwards.
TTTGGTTATTGCCTATTCGGGTACTGTTGTTATTTAGCTATGGCTTAACTGTATATTGTGACTCACTGTACTATTCTATGTGTATTATTGTATTATGTTTTGTTCTTGGAATGCTTTATTCCTCAGGTTGTCACTAAAAAGGGAATTTGTCTCTACCTAATGACCTACTGGTTCTCAAAATTTAAATAAATAAATAAATGTTTGCGAACATCTTCCACATCAGCTGGGGCTAGTCATCTGGATGTCTCTTGAAATGTTCTGTTGTCTGTAAGTCTTATTTGATGCTCTTCCCCTCGAGCGCATCTCATATCAAGCTCACTAGTGGAAAAGACATTAGTCCTCTCGGCCAACTTCTGTAGCAGTTGCCGTTTGTAAGAGTCAGGGAGGGGTGAGTCTCCAAAATTGAACAAGCTAGGATCAAGCCTTTGACTGGTGACTTCAGAACCACTAGTCGTACCGCCTCTGCATGGTAGACATGTGTTAAGGTCCGTCCCCTTTGAATAGTCACTTCTTTGTCAGTCTCATTCCTCAACAGGACATTAATCTTCTGAACTCCAGTAGATGTACAAGGGGCTGGCACCACGCCTCTCAGTACTAGGAAGCTGTTCAGTAGCTTGCCATCAGTATGCATGTGCACAATGCAAGGAGGGCTTGTGGCGAATGACTCAAATTTCATTTCCTCAATCATCTGTTACTGAGCACCTGGGGGTAAAATCAAAGGTCAGGCATCTATTCTATTAATCACAACTACTCACTCTTCTTTAATCTGTCTTACTAGATGTGGATCCTTTGATATAGACACTTCGAATCCAGGGGTGTATCTCAAGGCTGTGTATGGACTGTAGACCCTCCATTTCGGCATAACTGAACCAAACGTCGAAACATGTTGGTGTTGGCATCAACCACTACACATGTCTCACCTTTTATTCCAGTTTTAGGGCACACCAAAGCAAACGTTTCCATAAGGGCCTGGACTCCAGCCATGAGCTGGGAAAATTCAATGTGGATAACAATGTACCCCCGATATGCAGGGTTTTATTTAACTCTAAAAATTGATTAGCGTTTTGCTCATAAAAGTGCTAAAATATTGTAAAAATGCATAACGCTTGCTTCATTGTGTTTAACAAACATAACACTTCTAGAAAACCTATATAAATACTTTCTGTACAGATAGTATTGTCCCAGCAAAAAAACTGCTAATCAATTATTTAAAACCCTGCTGATATGGGTAAGGCTGGTTGCTCACTCCCCAGAAATCCAGTCCTTCCAAAGCTTTCAGAGGCACTTGTGTCAAATGTTTCTGATACTAGTCTTCAAATACACCTGTCAAGTAACACAATACAGTCAATACCCTTTGTCTTGGCTGGGACCTTGGCTGATGGTCCTGTCAGTCTTAGGGGGATGTTGGGGCCAGTAACATTAACAGGTTGCTTCTATTTCACAGAACAGGTTTGGTCCAGGATCCAGTGTGCTTCTTCACTTGGTCCTTCTGGCATTTTTCAGACATATACTTCCCTTTCAACAACTTTTGCAGTACCAAGGCAGAATTCTCAGTCTTTTTGCAATATCTTCATTGGTCCCCATCTTCACTGCATTGGTAGCAGAAAAATCCATCACTACTGGCAGTATTTACTTTCTCAGGCTCTGGCAGGGTGGACTTTTGGCTAGTATAGTTTCTCCAACTCCATGAGGACAGAATTGTCTCTCACTGCATCAGTTTTCTGGAAGCCCTTAGTGCAGCCACCTGCTCAGTTAATTATTTGGGAGGGCGAGGTTCAATGTGGAGGATAGCTCTTCCCAAAAATGCTACTTAAACCCACCATTCACTCACCTCCTTGCTTAGGGTGCATTTTTCCCCTTAGCTCCCTGTTTGGCTCATGTGGCTGTGCCTTCTATCTCCTGTGCCCTACTGCTGCTGCTGTCTGGTTTGTTCCTCCCTTCCATTGTGCATCTCCCACTTCCCTCTCATTGTTGCATTTCTCCTGATCTGTGTCTTTACCTGCCTTTTTCTCCCATGTCCCAGCTAGTATCCTCTCCTTGGCAGCTCCGTTCTGCCTCCCCACTTCTTTTCCACAGCTTGTATTCGTCTCTCGTTGTTCCTGGGTTGTCTCCCTCTATGCCTTTCTTTTGGGCTTCTCTGCCTGCCTTCAGTCACCCTCTCATCTCTCATTGCTTATAAGCATCTTCCAGATCATTCCTACCCAGTTTTCCTGGGACTTGCCTCCAGTGCCCCCCCAAAGCATGCCCGCTTCCTCTCCATCCCCTTCAGGCCATCACTATCTCCTCCTCGACTATTGTGTTTTCCTCTGGTGCTGCAAGCACGCCATCTGCTCCACAGTAGTTCGGTGTTTCTTCTCCCAGGCACATTCTTCTAGCTCATGGATCCCAAGAGCTCCAGCAACTGTGAGGTTATTATCACCAGCCTCCTTCCTCCATAGCAGTTGACCATCACATGGGTTTTGTATATCACCATCTCCTACCACTAGCGTGCTGTAAACTCTGCAGCGTAAGTACTGCTGAATCTAATCAATTACAGCACTTATGTTCACACTGTATTATTAATATCATTATTATTACTGATTTCTCTTATGTTTACATCACCTGGCCAGATCCTTGTCCTAACATCCCATTGAAAGAACATTTGCCCTACAGTGCTTGACTCAGGATGTTGGGGAGTACTCCCAAACCAATGAACATGGGTTGCTTCCACTTATCTGCATCTGCAGCCTATGACCTCAGTCACCTACACCCACATCATCTCTTCCCTGGTACATACTTCCATTTACAGTGGAGTCTTTCTCTTCCTCCATTGTTATTGCTCAAAGGCTGGCCCCTTCCTTCTTCATATAAGTGCCTGTTTATGTGCCTATCATTCCTATCATTTCTCCATATGTCTTACCATACCTATATAATGATTCATCATAGCTGTCTCATTTCAGTTTCCTAAATGTACTCTGTCTACAGCAGCAATCTACACTTTCTGCCAGCCCATACCAGCAGTACTCTGGACTCCATCCCTAACTCATGCCTTCTGAGGTGTTGAGTGAAGGTAGGCTTCCCCTGTCTACCAGGAATGGGATTCCGTTACAGTCACTACTACCTACTTCTTATCAACCTGCCATCCTCCATCCATAACTCTGCCTGGCGTCATTGAGTGAAGGTTAGCTTGCCCCGACTACCAAGGATGGGAGCCATGTCTGCAATCTACTGTGTCATACCACGCATTCTCTGATACTGGTTGCTCCTTCCCTTCGAGAATGTGACTTCTTCACCCCAAGTGCCTTCATCATACTACCTATGCCTAGCTGCCTCAAGTCAAAATCATCTCACCCCAACCATCAGGGACAGGTGCCTGAGTCTACATTTAACTGTTTCAACCTCATGTATTCTCTGCCTTGATACCCAGTTGCTGCTTTCCTTTGGGAATGGGACCTCTTACTACTTGTCTTCGCCATCCTACCTATGCCTGGCAGCCTCGAGTCAAGTCTTATCACACTGACTACCATAGCTGGGAGCCTAAGTTTGTATCTGACTGTTTTCACCTCATGCATTCTCTGCATGATATGGGTTGCTGCTTCCTTTTGGGAACGGGACCTCTATACCCCATTTGCTTTCCACCTCCCAGCTCTGCCTGGTGGCATCAAATGAAGGTCATCTTGCACTGACTACCAGGGATGGTAGCCTGTTTATGTGAATCCACCATTTCAATACATTCTCTACTTGATTCCCAGTTGTGCTTCCCTTCAGGACTGGGACCTCCTTCCACCATTTGCCTCCAACCTCCTACCTCTGCCTGGAGACAATGAGTGAAGCTCATCTCACTTCATCCTCCAGAGATGGTAACCTTCATCTGCAAGCAGCCTGTTTCAACCTTCTGCATTCTCTACCTTATATCCAGTTGCCGCCTCTCTTTGGGATTGGGACTGCTATACCCATTTGCCTTCAACATCCTACCTGTGTCTGGTGGCACCAAATGAAGGTCATCTTGCTTTGACTGCCTGGTATGGAAGCTTGTTTCTGCAATCAACTGTTTCAACTTTATGCATTCTTTACTGGACTACCAGTTGTTGCTTCCCTCTAGGGCTATAACCACTTTATCCCTTTTGCCTTCACCATCGTACATTATCTAGTGTTTCCTGTACAGGTCATCTCACCACAGATACCTGGGTTGGGAGCCTGTGTCTGCAAAAGACTGTTTCATCCTTATGCATTCTCTACCTGATACCTGGTTGCTACTTCCCTCCAGGCCTAGGACCCTATACCCTGACTGCCTTCTATATCCTTCCTCACCAGTCTCCATCCTGCACGTCCATGGACTCATCCTATTTGACCCCCACCTTGGCCTCCCTACACTCTTGACTTGGACTATGCCAGCTTGTTCAGTCTCTACCTCAATCCAGTTCACCTGCCTCATGGATTTCCTTGCTGCTGGTCACCCCTTCCAGCTACTGTGCGAGTTCACCTTCTGCTTTGGAAGTGGAAACCTCATGCTCTTTGCCGCAGCACCTTCTGTTCTGTGCACATGTCATTAACCATCTTCTTCTTCTGCTGTGGGACACATTTATATCAACTTCATTGCACTTGGGACCTGGCTTTGCTTCTTGGTCTTCCATGGCTTATCCTTTTGTTGCCCGAAGAAGCCTTCCTGCATTCTGATTCAGTTCACTGAGGCGCTGTCCCCAGTCCTGTTCCTTCCCACACTTGCAATGCCAGTATGGCTTGACCTCTGCCATCTTCTTCCTGGATTTCTTCCTCCAATCCATTGAGATCCTCTCTGGACTTTCCTTCCATCCTTGGATGGCTGCCTTCTCGTCACTGCCTCAGGGGCTTGGGACTCCTTCCCATATGCTAATGCTGTTTTCAGCATTTCATACCTATCACCGGACATTATTCCAACCCGGTCAATTACTCCTCCAGTTCATTTTTTTTTGTCATACTCCTATCTTGGCCATCCTTACACCTCCCATCCACTTCTCAATGAAGCACTTGTTCATTTCACTTGAAGAAAACTACTTCTAGCGAACATCCCTTAGACAACATGCCTCATAGTCTCTTACATCATCATAGGGTTATCTATACTGCCCATCACCTCCCAAGGATCAGTCCTAGTATCCCATTCGACTGGACTATAGACAGATCTCATCCAACTCTACTGGATACTCCCTACGCATTCTGTCCATTCAAGCACTATGGCTTCCCTATCTATCACGTCTCGCAGTATATCATCATACATGGAAAAATTACCTAATTCCTTCCGTCATACACTGACTCTGTAACCATCATTATTGCTATGGATAATGGGAACTGCAAGATGCCTCATAGCAGTACTGACATCATCTGTTTTACCTTTCTGCAGCCTCTTCTACCAGCACTGACTCTGTTGATCATGTTACTCGGCTCCTATTTTCTCATTAGCCACTGGTTGTCCTAAGACCTTCACAGCTGCCTTCCCATAACTTCCACCGTTGGATCTCTTATGCCTAGCTGTCTTACTAATGACATTCTATCCAAACCACTGTTTTCTAGCTCATGGATGTCACCATACTTTCTATAATCATCTACATTCCTTCATCATTTTACCATCAGTCACATCAACAGCCCATCCAGTGGTCCTTTATTTCATCCCTCATGATTTATCTCTGTTGTTCCCTCCAGTGAAGACTTCCACAGAGAACAGACTTCCATCGATTCTCAATCCACAATGCCCACAACCAATATGGCAGTTTCAGTACCCCAGTCATGCCTCCCATCGGATTTATAATAAACTATAGCACTAGGCACCCTGGGCATTCTACACTACTCTCTTGACTCTTCTACTACCTCAGCCTATAGACTGTTTCATATACTTGCTTCTGGGCTTCCCACAAATATTTACACATTGGAGCACCTGTAAAGCTAAACAGTCATGGCCACCTTGGCGCATGTCACAGACAATTATGCCACAGAAATACCCATTTCTGCTTCAACTGGCAGATCAGCAAGAGCCTATGCAAGTATAATTATGACATTCATACCCAAATCAGCTATCGAATTCCTAATACTGAACTTCCACTTTTCTCTGTACATTGTTACCCTCCAGACTGCATATACCAATCTTCCTTCTTTGGTCTAAAAATCACTTACGGCACTACCTCTACCAGGCATGCAAAGACTCTGTTCAACTCCTTCATTTGCATCATGGAAACTTACATTGCAACTTATCACTCACCTCTTAACCCCTCACCTCCAAACTCTTTCGTGAAATTCAAACCTTCTAGAAGTCGTATTGTTTACCTATAACTTCATAAACCCTCGCATTTCCCACCATTCACAGTCTGGTAGCATATTAATCAAATCATGCTCTTCTTGCTCATTTGTCCCTGCAATCCCTTTGGACAATCATCCATCATGACCTAGGAAACCTGAACTTCATTTGCCGTTCTTCGACTGGACCTGCTTCACTCTCAGGATTCCGATGATCCTTCAGAAAAGACCTACTTCTTCAACCTCAGTATCATCCTTCCAAAATGCATCATTGAAAACCCACCTTTTTAGCATAGCTTTTAAGGATTTATATTAGTTTTAATTTTATTGTATCTATTGTTTTGTGAATTTGTACAGGCGCTTTGATTTTAAGAAAAGCACCTTCTAAAAATAAAAAAAAAAATAAAGATGAATTGAATCATCCATGGATTCAAGGATGGACCATCATCTCTCCAAGCAGCTCACCTTCCTCAAAAAATTAGCTCTCGGTTTCTAGAACCTAGGTCCATCTCCTCTTAGTATGCCCAGAGGACAGGAAGAGCAATAGCCATGTGTCCTTAGAGGTTTCCTCCACCTGGGGGGGATCCTCTCCTGAGTGCTTGGGGTCACACTCTCTGTGAGTTGGAGGAGGTATCTTTTTGGGCCTTCTATTCCCTACAACTTCCTACTTACATAACTACTACTCAAGGGTGGGAACAGAGTAAAGCCACAAAGAGTACTACAAGTTACACAAGCACCAATACCCCACCGCTTTTCCCCAAACATTGAATTGGAGGGCTTAAGCCCAAGGTTCAATGTGAGAAATGGCTCCCCTCACAAACTCTACTTAATCCCACCATTCACACACCTCCTTGGGCATCTAGGTGGTGGGGGAGTGGTACAAAGCAAAATTTTTAATTCTATTTCTACCCAGGTCCAGGGGAGAGGTGCCAGGGCTATGGTGTGTGTCCTATCTGTGGGGGCCACAAAAAGTCACACAGGTTACTCAAGGATGGAATGTCCAAAACCTGGGATTGTACTGTATGGCTTTTATTCCTGAACAGATGGTAACAGAAAAACAGTGGTGCTCCCATGACTTGGTAGCTGTCTAAACAGATGGCACACTTGTAGCAAGTAGAAACATTTTACAAACTAATTCTCTTTTATCAGTCTCTTGCAGTACTGAGACTTTTCACAAGAACACTTTCCATGGACATCCACCCCTTTGATTAAGGATCTTTGAACGTTATCAGTGCATTCAGAGAGGTTGTTGCCCCAGCACTAAATTCAAGCTCACACTGATCCTTTCCTTGGTATTTAGTTAGGTCCCTTTGCTACCTGGATTGAGTGGTCAACTCAACTCCAACCTAAACTAGACTCTCACTGCCATTATATTTTAGGAAAACCCAGATTATCTAGACACAGGGGTCACAGGGGACATCCTTACTGCACATCCTTGTGCAAAGGTTCCAAGATCCTGTATCTGAACCTTGCTGGGCTCCTAGCAAGGCACCAGCCAACCCACAGCTTAACAGCAAATTAACTTTGTACTTAAAGCATGATGTGCCCGCAAGACATTTGTTAAAACATTTCAAACTACTCAGTTCTCATCCAAAATCCATAACTTTTGGTTATAACACACACTGTCTCTGTTCTGGGCAGCTCTGTTAGTTCTTACATTCTTTTGGGGTTTGCCCCAACACTATTCTCTGAAACCTTCAGTCCCATTTACTCATGGTAAGAAATCTTCACCCCCTCAGGGTTTCACAGGATCTGGTAGCCACTATGTTCTGCAAGACTGGCTGCTGTTTATCGTACTAGGGCAAAAAATAACAAACTGATGGTCCTTCCCTCTCACATGTGGCATTGACAAAGCACCACTTGCCTGTAGAACTATCAACTGCCACTCCAAACTTGAATTGACTCACAGTTTTTAAACAGCAGAGCACTGGGGCTCCTGCTGCTATGAGAGTTCTAAAATCCATTACATCATCTCCTGCCTCAGCACAGCTAAACAGGTGATGACATAATATACTGCCAAGTGTTTTACACCCTCTGGACTGCCCAGGCTCCTTGCCTGATCCAAAACTGATGGGATTCTAGTAATCCCAGGGACTAGCTGGTAACATGTAAAATAAACTAACTTCTGATTTACTGTAAAACTTAATTTACACTGTCAAATAATTTTTGCTATTTTCACTGAAGCACTAATTTGTGCTAAATAAATTTGCGCTAATTAGCACTTTTTTCATTATAGTTAATGTAGTGCTGTTGACTTACAACTAAATTTACTTTAATCAGTTATGGTTTCATTTGTTAGTGCTAATTTTCATTTATGCAATTATGGTTGCATTTGTGTTTGCATTAAAACTACCACACTTTATGTGAAAATAATTAGTTTTGCAGTATTTTAGGGAAGGGGTGAAGGGGAAGCAAAAACAGAGAACAACCAATTTGGATTTTAACAATTTTCCTCACACCATCCCCGTACCACCCTAATGGGTACACCCGGATTTCCCCCATAGCTAAAAGAGCTGTTACTGTCCATTGTGGTGGGTATCTCACTGGGTTGCTGGTGGCCAACCAGATAACATAAGGGTGAAACAATTTGAGGATACTGTGGGTAAGACAGTCTCAAACTTGAACATAAGTAACTTAGGTAAAGAGGTCCCAAATGGATTCCAAAAAGAGTAAACAAATGTTTATTGTAATCTTCTGCCTTGGCTTTTCCTGCCCAGGACTTCACCCCCTTTAAAAAGCTAGCTAAACTGACTAACTTCTGGAAAATAACTCCTCAGAGCCACAGCCCAGAGGTACTGACAGTTTATGTAGACTTCAGGGGGTGCTGTGAAGTGATAAGGCTCAGTGGTATTGCTCCGGATGCAGCAGACAGTCTCTCAGGAAACAACTGTAAGCTGAAGATTCTAAGCAGGTGCTGGATTCTTCACCTATAATGGGCCTTTTGTTGTCTTCATCCTACGGGCATTTTGTCATATTTGCCACATGGGCCTTTTGTCATCTTCGCCACATGGGCTTTTTGTCATCTTCACCCCATGGGCCTTTTGTCATCTTCGCCCCATGTGCCTTTCATCATCTTCACCTCTTGGGGGCCTTTCATTGTCTTCACCTCACAGTCCTTTCATCATCTTCACCTCTTAGGGGCCTTTCATTGTCTTCACCTCACAGTCCTTTCATCATCTTCATCTCTTGGGCCTTTCATCATGTTTGCATCTTGGATCTTTCATTGTCTTTGCCTTTCAGGCCCTTTATCATCTTCACCTTTCAGGCCTTTCTTGGTTTTGAAGAGGATGACCTAGGCTTGTGATCACCCAGGACATCCAGCTGGACACATATCTTCTGCCAGAAATTAATATCCCTTTGGCTGTTAACAGTCTCTCACTCAGCCCTAATAACTTTTTCTTCTTAGCTGGGAAACAGTCCAAACATTTCAACTCAGGGTATAGGCCTTAAAATGGGAGAACAGAAGTTTAAACAGCAACTTAAATAAATCCCACTGGGAGAAACAGTTTAGCAGTCCAATACTTCCTTGCTTGGTAAAGAGGCTATCAGGTACTCTGCCTACAGTCTGTTAGGCTCAGGGGCTATTTGCACCCAGGCTAGCCTTCCGCTGGTGCCACCCCCACCAACAGGCTCCTCTCTCCCAAAGATTCTCCTGGACTCCTCCCAGACCTAAGGGCACAGCCCATTTTATAGCAGCCCCAAATCTCCCCCTTTAATTGGTCAGATTTTCTCAGGCAGTGGAGGGTGCCCTCTAACCCCTCCCAGAAGCCCCAGTGTCAGGGAGAACTACTGGGGGCCATCATATTTATTTATGTATTGCTGTCTGCCTTTTAAGGCTTCCCATTTTATTTATAAGCCTCGTCAGGGGCTGCTTTCTCTATACTCTGGCTTCACTTGCTCTGATTTGGCCAGGGAAACCCTTAAATTACTTGTCAGGAGCCCTGTTTAGGTGTCGGGACTCCAGAACCAAGAGGACCCCTGTTTGTGCCTTTTATGGCTGCAGGTGTACTTGCGTATCTCACTCAGACAGTTCTCTGTCTCACTGATTATTTGGGGACCAGGAAAACCCCAATGAAGTGTTTAAAGGTGTTTTATATTTAAATTCTAGCTCCCCTGCCTGCCCTGGCATTTAAAGTATGGCTGCATGGCCAAAATATAACACAAGGAGCCGTGGCTCCTTTAAGGTTTGAGCCACACACATACAGGCTTCCATTATTGTTTACATCCAGGTCCAGTTCCCACTGCTACCAGACCAAGCTGAAGACTTTCTGAGCACCAGGAGGTACAATAGGAACAAAAGACATTGGCCCCACTTCATCTATGGGGCCGAGGAACAGGAAGACTCAGCGACAGTGGCTGTGGATGTTACAGAGGGTGCCCTGGCCCTAATCTCACAGGGGCTCCTGTAGGAAGCCCTCCATTCCTGATCCAGCAATCCAGGGAACCAGAAGCAGAAGCAGAAAAAAGACATCAGGGCACAAACAGACCATAGCCTAAACAGGTAAGCCCCACACTAAGGGGTGGGGTGGCTTACAATATAGTAATGTATAGTTCATGTGTAGTTTTAACAGTCCTATGGCTGCATGTACAGTTTACACATTTGTATCATTTTGATCATTTTTATTTAATAGACATTATTTTTATGTTATTTTTTATAGAGGTTTTTCTTCCTTGGTAGATGAGGCAGCTAATCAGCACTGAGGCTGTCACTCCTAACTGGTGAGAAACCTCCCCTGGGACCTGGGACCTACCTTGTCTTGAAGCTTCCCCAAGGGTTCCCCCCATGAGGTGGACAGAGACAGGAGTGCCATCTCCCACCCCCCCGTGACTCTCTTCTAGACGTACTCCTGGACTGCAGTGCAGGACCAGGGCTGGCAGGCAGGGCTTCACAAAGCCCCATCTACCCCTTTCCATTGTCTCCCCTTCTCATCCCCTGCTGCAACTAGACATGAGTGCACACTGTGTGGAAGCACACATGTACCACATAGCCATGGCTCCTCCCTTCTGTGCATTCCATGCCTGCACTACTACCAGGACTCCACTTGGTGACAGTCATAGGTAGGGCTAACAAGCCATTCCTCTTCAGGTGAGGAGAGCAGTCCATAAAATTCTCAATCTTCCTTCACCCCTGCTGACCACCAGCAGCTCGTGCTTGTTCCCAAATGTGGGTCACCCACCTGGCATGAAGTAAGGCATTCATTGTCTCAGCCCTTCCTGCCACCTGGCTGAATATATTATTGTTGTTTACTATATTGTCCACATTTTATATTATAACCTCCCACCTCTCAATAATAACAGGTATGGCCCTCCACTCACCTCCCTGACAGCCCACCATCTGAGGAGAATATTTTGGTACTGCATGTAAAATGCTGTACCACTGTATTCTCATTAAACAGTGGCTAAGAATGGCTATAAGTTGAGGGCTGTGTCAGTCATTATCCAAGGATGAGGGAGGGTGAGAGTATGGAGCAGTGACACCGGGGATCCAAGTTTGAATCCTACCTCTACTATTGTGTGACCCTGAGCAAGTCATGTAATCTCCCAGTGCTTATCCTGCAACTAAACCAAAAACATTGTTGGCTTTACCCAAGTCTTGGTTTGTATATCTGTTTCACATTTGCCTGTTTCCAATTATCTCATATTTCATCCATGCTTAGTGAGCTTTCACAGATGGTGATGACCAGATTGATACTAATTTCCCTATTGATCTCCTTCCCCAGACCATAAGAGGTACCATTTGGCCCTGGAGATTGATTGGTTCAAAGATCTTCTAAGCTTGCTTATTACCTCTGCTTCAAGGACTGAAATCATCCAATACAACAGTTCTGCATCTGATAATGGATGGCATGTTATTGATATCCTCCCTAATGATTACATTTTAGGAAGTGTTCATTAAGGACTTCTGCTGTTTTATCTTCCTCATTAACCTAATTGTTACTTAGTCCCATAAAGTTACAACTTCTTTTTGCCTGATCATTTACGAAGAACTCTTTAAAGATATACAGTAATTAAGATTCGTAGCTCTATCTCTAGGAACCTCTTTGCTTTTATAACCTTGCATATTACCTGTTTTACTAAGTCCCAGTACTTATGAAATTACTTTCCTTTTTCACTATACTCTATATTAACTTCTTTTGCTATATGTTAATAGGTCCTCCATGGGATGCCTCTAATTGTATAACAGACTCCGACTGTGAAGTGTGGGTGAGAAGAGTGTGAAGTGAAGCTGAGCAGTTCTGGCTGCTCAAACATAATGAGAGGAGTCTCTTATACAATAAGAGACACCACTCAGAGACCATATGAACTTATTATAAATCACTCGAAGTAGCTAGAGTGATTTATAAATTCTAAATATTTATTTGCTTAATTTCAAAACTTTGATGAAGCCACCCTTCCCCTTGGCAGTGAAGTGGAATGCACCACTCCTGATGTTCTTGCATGAGATACCACTATACACAGGACAAGAGGTAAAGTGGCTCTATGTGGCTAAAATCACATAAGTAATTTAAATTGCTGACCATTTCAAAGGTGATCCAATCATCCATTTTAAAGCAATTTTATTTATTTTTCAATGTGTCTAATTTGTTTGTTTTCTTCTGTTTTACCCATCTACCCCTGACCACAATAATCTGCATCACCACCACTGCTCTCTCCCTTCCTCCAGCTGGGAGGGCAGATGCACAGCTGCCTAATAGTCAATGCCAGTGCTGCTCTTCGGCAAAACATTAGGGGGTGCATGAATGCTGTAAGGCCCTCAACAACCCACCCTGAGAACATGGTAGCTGACCTCTGGGGTCCCCCTAGCCTCAGGTTGGTATTCTGTTGCTCAAATGTGAACCTTGGTGTCCCAGTTGACAATGCGATTCTGCTAGGCCAGCCTTTGAAGGGATTTTTTTAACAGTTCAATCTTCATAGGGAAACAATTGTAGTGCAGTGCTAATATGATAGTGTGCCACTAAAACTTCATTTCCCTGGAACCAAAATTAAAAGCCAGAGAAATGTCAACCCACAAAAACCCCAAGGTGCCATTTGCACAGTAACACAGGAGGGTGGATACGTGGGTATTCTGAAAATTTGATCCTAGCTTAATTCTCTATAATCAATGGTCTGTGGCTGTGTTTTTATTTTCTTACCTGCCATTCAGTATCCAAAGCATTACCGACAACAGTTGGGTCTAGCACCCATGGTCTTTCCTTTTCCTCAGCTCTTTGGTATTGCTAGGGTTGGGATCCAGCATGGCAACAGTAGCACCTCCAGCAGCTAGTCTTCAAGAGATTACTGGCCTGTTAACAAAAATTTTGAGGAAAACTACAGATCTAAGGATCACTACTGTACAAACCGCCCATGATGTTAAACAACTAAGGTCCAGGGTGACCACATCTGAAGCCCGCTTAGTGATAACGGAGTGAGTCGGATGCAACTTTTGGGACATTTGATGGTTGTAGGCCTCTACTGTAGGATACCTCCTTAGAAAGCTTAACAACTTTGAAAACCTGGTCTCGCACAACAGTAGATTTGTCAGATTCCTGGAGGGGGTTGGGGGGCCAGATGTCAGCTGGTTCTTACAAACATCAATCCTAAGCTTCTTCACTCCCCCCAACTACCTTCTGATAGAGATACAGTGGGCCCATGGATCACTAGCCCAAAACCACCACAGGAGCCAGGCCATGACCATTCTACACTAAACTGTTGTGATGCCCCTTCAAGGAAAATATCCTGCTATTTGCTAGAATGAGAAGCTCTCTGACATGGCAGGGACACAGCATTAGCCTCTTTCAGGATTTTTCCTTTAGAACTCACCCAGAGATGGAGAGCCTTCTCTCTGGCCCGAAAACAGCTGGCCCATCTGTGGATCCAGTTCTCTCTCTCCACTACCAAGCTTACATCAGGAGCATGCTAAACAGAGTCCCCCATGACTGCCAAACTCCAGATGCACCAGCAGCTTTCACTACTACTTTACAACTGGGAGAAACAAGGACCACCCCACCGGTGAGATCAGGGAGGGGTGGTACTGATAGTCCCACCCTGATGTACACCCTTGCCCCTCCACCCAACTCAGGTTTGGCCAGATCAGCTCCAACAGTCACTCATTACACAGATGACTAGTCCATTGTTAGACAGAGTGGAGGTCACAGGGCAACCAACGCCAGCAAAAGAAGCATGTCACCCTGCCATGGTCCCACTCCAGAAGCAGAAGCTTCTGCTCTCAGTGTGATTGGCCAATAGTATGAGTATACTGCCAGTTACCCCAAACAAATTCCATGCATTATGTTCTCCTTCCTCAGCATAAAAACTGAGACAACCACCATCATGAACTGCTTCATTCGATGCTGGACCAGCAGTTTGGCCCGCTGCACCTGGGCAGCAATGGCTACCTTTACACCCCTCCCTGTAGGTCTCTCATCTAGCCCTGATGATAGTGCTCTTTCACCAGTCAAATCCCAGCCTATAATCACCAATCCAAGCTGATGAATTTTATTATATAATTGGCATCTAGACTTACTGTCTCCAGCTTCGACGGTTAAACCCATCCCTCCTGATTGATGATATGCTTATAGCTGTTTACTCATCTGCCTTGGCCTCACTGTCACCCAGAGGCTGTGGAGGGACTTGAGTATTGAAGAGTGAGCATCTAATTACCTTCAGCTTGTTGAACTGGACATCACCATCTTACAGTTTGCAGACGACCTTGGAATCTGAATCTGATGACTTTGTTCAAATGAGATATCCTTTCCATTGGTGTATACATTGTTCACTGGTTCAGTTTTACTTTTGCAAGGAAATAGTAAATTGGTCTACTTAGATGTGCAACCATGGGCTTGTAGATATGTGGGGAAGGGCAACTGAACCTTGTGCAGATGTTTTGACTCTCACCCCCAAACCCAATAAGTCACTGTCATTTTCTCCTTGGCCTCACTGCTGGACCATACTGTAGTTTCAAAAGTCCTATCACATGCTGATGTTCTGTCAATGGTATGGACTGCTGTTGGGACAGTGTTTTTTTTTTTTGTGTGTGGAGAATACCAACTCTGCTTGCCTCAGACATAAGCCATGCTACTGAGAGGGAAACTGGCCTTCTATTTGCTATTGTAAATCATAGTCAAGGACACTGATTTAGGGTGAATAAAGCAATGAAATTCCATTTCAAGACTTGAATTCTGGGAATTGCACAACCAATTGTAAGTCTAATTTTTGGATTTTACTGAGTTTCTACTGTCTTTCTTTTAGTATGTGTATAAATAATCAGAATAAAAGAAGGCTTAACGCACAGATCATTAAATGAAACAAATTGAAAATAGTACAGGAAACAATCATAAGAAACATACAAGTCCTGCAGATTTACTGATCTGGTATAAAATGCCAAATTCCATGAAATTCATTGTATTTTGTAGTTTGCAGGAAAGTCTGGAATTTTACTGTGTTTTCTGATAAAAAACAAAAACCAGTGGCCTTGATCATAGTGGACTGAATGACATGGGGTTACTGTCTTTCGGTCTCTCTGAATGGCTCGTCTCTTCCCAGATAACTTAATTGCTAGGGGGTCCAGGGCAATTTACTCTATCCCATTCTGGCCAGAAAAGGCACCATAAGAATTTGCCTGTCTTCATTGCCCCCCGCCCAGTCCTGACTTCCACCCTCCCATGGACCTCTATTGGGCAGATGTCCCTTTACAGGTAATGGGTGGAATTCTTGTCAGGACTGGCAGGGTTTTCCTCTAGCCCTCTATCAGGAATCCAGTTCTCATCTGGTTGATCTGATTAGCACTGGTAGTGATAGAACTATGGGGTATATCCATCCCCTACCACAGAGCCTTCCTTTAGAACTTGTAGCTGTCTTTTATACATAAAATGGTCTGGGGGAGGGCATCGGAAAAAATAAGGCAGTGGGAAAAATAGAGGTAGGGCGCCCACAGGACAGCTGTTTGGCATGTCAGTTTGTATCCTTTGCCTTAATATAGATAGCACTTACTATAGCTAGCACTCTCTATCTGTATATCTCTCATGCCTGTGGATGATGATTTAATGCCATACTGGGGAGGGGGGCTTAACAGGAACTTCTGCACAGGTCATGGGAATTCTGTGGCTACATAGATAGGGTATTTACCCATTTTAGTTGCTGTACCTCAGCAAAACCTATGCTCCTGTTCCTACTCCACACCCCCCCCCCACCTTGTGTACACACAACGGTACTACAATGGGACTCTGATTTGGCCTCAGGCTTCCTGAAAATATCACCATCAGCCCGAAAAGGTCTTGTTCCTGCTTCAAGAACCTTAGTTTTCCAGTTTTTGAAATGTGAATGAGCCTTTTTTTGTATTGCATTTACTGTTTATAGTTTGATTACAAAGGGGGAAGGCTGGCTGCCTTTGATGGCTGTTTGTTCGATACCTTCTCCCAGCACCTAAGGTCATCTAGTTTTATTTCAACAACCATGTAATGTGTCTGTTTCTTTCTCTATCCTCAGAAGGGAGTTTAGATATTGTCAATATGCTCCATACTTTGAAGAGGCCACTTCCTAGGTCACTGTCTGTTGACACCTTGGGTGACATTCCTCACCTGACAGGACACGTGGACCTTGATCCAACAGGTTTCTCATTTACTGACCCAGTCCTCCTCCTCATCTATTGTTTATTGCCTATACTGTTCCTTTTGTTTTTTTGAGGGGGTGACATGCTGGGGACTACCTTTTTGCAGTCATAAAGAGGACCAGGTAATTGTGCATTGTTGTTTTGTATTCCAACCCTTCTATTTTTTTATGCAAGACGGCTACCTTGAGAGTGGTTGTGTTTTCTGTCCTTCTGTGTCTGTAGGTCAGTTTTTCATCTTTTTTATGTGTTTTAAACTTAGGGTAACTCTATCAGTTTTTAGCACATCTTATTTATTTATTTTATTTGAAAATTGGTAACTGGGTAAAGGCACACTGAGCCAAGGTTCATTTCCAGGAACGACCCAGGGAGGGAAACATAGTAAAGAACAGCAGCTCAATACATATAATCAAAACTTTTGAACAGCACACAGTTCAAAATTTGTACAAACAGAATAAATAATAAATAGTTATATGAGCAGAAAGTAAAGTGCAGTGCAGTACAGTAAGAAATGCCTAGCAAGTGCCTATTCAGAGGTGGCAACAATACTCAGTGAGAGAACAATATAGACAACCAACAATTGACCTGGGGGCAAAATAATTGCCTGTCCTCATAATGAATGGAGAGAATTGTAGTGGTGTAGAAGTTCAATCAAGGCAGGGCAGAGACCCAGCCAGCTGCTTACTCTGGTGGTAACTGCTTGGCTATGGTTGTGTCATGAAGAATGGTAACAGGAACAGGTGGGGAGGTGTTGAAGGTTCAGCTGGTGTCTGAGGGAGCCAGGGGATGGGAATATGTGAAGGGAGGAAGGGGGTTGGTTCCAGAGTGAAGGAAATCAATAGGGGAAAGCTGACTGCCCAGCAGAGGAACAGTGGTGTGGAGTAGCAAAAGTCTGAGGTTCCCTGGAATGGAGGGAACAGGAAGAGGGGGGAGTTGGGGGAGAAGATAGGAGAGGTAAAATGGAAAGGAAGCAAACCAGTATTTGGATATGAAGGAGGTGCAGTGAGCCTGGCAATGAGAAGGTAGAGGGAGGATGGATGGGGATGGGTACAGTGTGCAATGGTGGGTGTAAGGGGGAAGTTTGTAGCAAAACATAAGGAGTTCCAGGGGTGTCCAGTCTGGCTAGCAAAATGGTGGTTGTGGTGCCATAGACCACATCCACATAGTCTGTCAGGGAGCACCATTTTGGTAACAAGTTTCCTGTGGACATGCAGTGATAAGCAGTCTTTATTGTGATACAGGACACTGAGATTGGAATGAAGTTTTGCATAGATGGCATTGGTGTGGGTGGAGAAGTTGAGCTGTCAAGCCATACTCCAAGGTACTCGAAGGACTGAACTGCTTCAAGAGATGTGCCATCCAGAGTGGTGAAGATGGGGTGGGGGCAATGAATTCCTGCTTGGTGCCAAAGATTATAGACACCATTGTTTTAGTGTTGACTCTTAGTTTCAACCAGTACAGAACATTGTTGAAGTCCCACTGGAACTGCTGTAGAGATCATCAGTGAACATTACATGAATCATCATCTTGAGCAATACAGCACTGGGCATGTGTACTTTCTTCAGAATTAACTTTTAAAGATCTGCTCCAACAAAGATATTTCAGCAAGATTCTTTGGCTTCAGCCATTCCAAACTTCATTCCAGATACTTGACTCCTGATATCTGCCTGCTGTTTGTGACCAGTACATTC
Source organism: Neoceratodus forsteri (assembly GCA_016271365.2). Classification (NCBI taxonomy): domain Eukaryota; kingdom Metazoa; phylum Chordata; order Ceratodontiformes; family Ceratodontidae; genus Neoceratodus; species Neoceratodus forsteri. Next base: position 637,790,108 of record CM028132.1, on the reverse strand, counting down.
TCCAAAGGATCAGAAATTTCTGCTCTGCTACCCCTTGGGACTAGTTGCCATTTTCATATCCCTGACAGGCATTCCAGTAACCTGATTTCTACTTGTTGACAATCATGCTTGTTGACAGCAGTGTATCCTCAAGCCCCTGTGCTGTGTACAGTGATGCAAGCTATCAAGCACCATGCTTTCTCATCTGGTACTAATTAAGTTGGTGCCATGTTGATGTACTGTAACTGTGGAGGCTGGTTCAGGGTTGCAAAGATTTGTAGCTGGAGGATTACAGCTTGTTTGGAAGAATTTGTTATTTTTTTATTGAATCAGACTTGCTGAACCCTCAGCTTTAATCTAGGAGACTGGTGTGTGGATCATTTTCTTGCCATTTGGTCTCCAACCTCACTGTCAACTAATCTGTGTCCCACCTGGACTCCTGTTGTGCCTCCAGCACTTGAACTCATGTGTTACACCAGTTAGACTCAGAATTACAGGACACATACCAGGACCATTGTTTGCAAGCTCTCCAGTGCCAGCCTCCAGGTCTCTACAAGCTTTCCCTTGCATGGCTCTAACACTCTGAACTGGGGGTTACCACACAACCATCTCTGATCTGCAAGCCTCTTCCAACCCTACAAGACTGCTAACTACTGCCCTATGCCACAAAGACTTATTCTATATCTTTCTCCAACAATTACAGCCCTCAACCAAGACTTCACATTTCCCTTCCTTATCTCTGATAAAACATGTTATTAGTTTACCAGACTTGGTTCAGCTACCTACTCATTTTGGTAATGAGTTTGTCTCATTCTCTGAATAATGTTTACTGCTGCACTGTATTTGGTGAGTTAGCCCTTTCTAGCCCTGTTTTTGTGTCTAGTCTATGCTTGCTTATCTTAATGGTCTATTTTACAAATTTTTCTTTCTGGGTTTTGTAGTTGTATATGCTAAGTACGTCCATTAGTTCTTCTCCCAGCTATATACACTTGTTCAGATCAGCCAGAAATCTATCGTGTACACCTGTGTTGAAGCTCTAACCTGTCTGTTCTTATGTTAAAGTCTAGTTTTAGCATAGGTCAGTTATCAGGTGACTGAAATTTCATGTTTTGACTAAATGTTCATTCTAACAGCTACAGTATTGTATAACTGATGGTTATTGTATCTCACTTCCTATTTACAATGTGCCTTACTGTCCTCTATCTTATCACCTCCCCTCCCCAGCTCCTATTCCCTCCTCCCCCACCATTTCACCTACCTCCCCTCCTTTTCTCTTTCCTCTCCACCCATCCATACTTCTTTCCTCCCCTTTTCCCTTCCTCCCTATCAACCCTGGTTTTCTCTCTTCCCCCTGCCCTTAACCTTGAACTTCTCCACTACACCCCTTTCTACTTTTCTTGCTTCTCCCCTGCCCTCCCCATTGTAAGAGGCAGAAATCCATCTCCACCCTCTTGTTCCTGTTCCTGCTCCTTGTCCTGTCTGGCAACATGTAGTCTAACCCTGGACCCTTCCCTCCCTCCTTCTCCATCTTCCAAACTGCTAAAGGCCTGAGCATATTTCACCCCAATGCTCAAATACACCTTCCTATACTTGACCTCCTGTCTGTCTGGATTTCACAACATTCCCCCAACATTTTCTGTATCTCTGAATCCTGGCTGTTTTCCAGGATTCCAGACTCTAGTCTGTCTCATCCTGACTATTATATTTACAGGCAGAACAGAGGAAAAGGTAGGGGTGGTGTTGCCATCTATGCCAATTAGATTGTCTCTTTCAACATGGCTCTCAGAGAAGTCGTTTCTTCCTCCTTCAAATTCCTCCATATCAGGGGTTAATTCCCTCCTTTGTACCCAACTTCAATGGGTTTTCTATAACTCAAGAATAATCTCCTCATCACTGGTTGGTTCCCTGTTCACCATTACTTCTTATGCCTCTGCTGGTAAACTCATCCTGCTAGAGGACTTGAATGTAAATTGGCTCTGCCCAGCTTCCAAGCCAACCACCCACATGGTAGAGTCCCATAATCTCATGCAGATTATCACTGAATTTACCCAGTTCAACCTTCATTATCACAATTTATTCCCTGCTGTATTGGGTTTTCTCTTCCTACCCAACCATATTGTTGCAGCAGGAATCTTCCCAGATACTTTCAGTAACCACTGCATGATGTTCTGCATCTGGAAAATCCAGAGTCCACACTTCTCCGCAAATACATCTGGACCAGGTCCCTCTGGTCACTCGACACTGCTGCTCTCTTGCATGGTCATGGCACTGCAGATTGGATGGCCATACCCTCCACCACTGATATTGATATTGTCCTCTCCCTGTATCACTCCAAATTCTCCTCATTCAGGAACAAGCACACCTCGCTCAGAAAATCCAGAGTCAAAACTCACCATCACCCTTGGATTATCCCTGAAATCACTGACCAGTGACAAGTCCTGTGATCTTACTTGGTCAAGTTACAAATTATCTCACTTCCTTCCTGACCTCCTCTTACACAGGACTATCAGGAACTTATGTACAAAGGCTGTCCAGGCTGCAAAATCACAATATTTAAATACCAAACTTCAGAACAACAATTACAACCCTTCAGCGTTCTGGAATGTAATTCACTCTCTCTTTGACTCTCCCACTCAGTCCACCCTACTGGTCCTTCTGGTAAATGATTCATCGGTATTTGATCCCTCTATGTTGCTACCCATTTAATGGCATTCTTCACCACTTGTGCTATTCCTTCTACTCACCCTCCAGCCTCCACTGCTCCACCTCACATTCCCTCTTCTATCCCCTCCTAGGATTTCTTCTCCCCCTTCCCATTACTACCCAACACATCCTGTCTGCTTTTTACTCCCTTAACCTGTGCAAATCTAGGCCTGATGGGCTGGATCCTAACTTACTCCCTATCTCTGCTCCTGCTTTAGCATCTCCTCTGACTCACCTGCTCATCCTATCCTTCTCCCTCAGTGCTGTCCTTCAGTCCTGGAAGTTGGCCAAAGTTCTTCCACTCCACAAAGGGGGGGGGCACTTCCTCCCTGAGTAATTTCCAGCCAGTTCCCCTCCACCCTTCTCTTGCTAAGCTGCAAGAGAAGCTTATCAGCACCAGACTCTCAGATTTCATATCCTCCACTGATTTTCTCTCCTTTTTCCAGTCTGGCTTCCAGAAGCATCATTTCACCATCTCCTTACTGTTGTGTTTAACTCACCCTATCTTTTCAGAGATGAATCAGGGGCTTAACACAGCTGCTATTTTCATTGATTTGGTCAAGACATTTGACTCGGTGTCCTACCCAGTCCCCCTGGATAAGATGATTTCTGCTGGCCTCTCAGCTCCTGCTGTTGACTCATTCCTCTCTTACCTACTGGGCCATCTGCAGTCAGTTCAAGTTAGTAGCACCCTGTAACCTGTTCTTCCCATCCAGGTGGGGGGTTCCATTGGGCTCTATCCTGGGGCCCATCCTGTTCTCCATCTTTCTTAATGACCTCCCTTCAACTTGTGCCAACTCACATGCACACATATATGCTGATGACACAGAGATCTAGATTGCCGATCCCTGTACCACAGCCATGAAAGATCTGCTCCAGCATGACTTCCACAGTGTCCTGTGCTGGTTCTTATCAAACCAAATCTAGGCCAACACAAATACAACTGTGTCTATGACCTATGGCACCAGTAAGAAATTGGCCAGACTCCCAACTCTGCCTGTTTTCTTCACTTTGGATGCCACTTTTCTAGAAGTGGTTCAGTCCTTCAAAAGGCCTGAGTCCTTTCATTCTCTTCCCATAATGCCAGACACCTCTCTCTATCTCTTTCTCTCTGTTTCCTTTATCTCCAAATTCTGGCTTGGCTACCTCCACCTTCCTCTTATCTTACTTCCCTCTCTTCAGCCTCATCTGTTCTTTTTTACTCTGTAACACTGATCCTCTTTCACTCATCCTGCCTCCCATGATGCCTACTGCTGGCCAAGTTGCTTTCTTATTCCAGTTTCCTAAGCTCTGGTCTTCTCTTCCCTTTGCTATCTGCTCCACCTCCACCTCAACCTCATCCCTCTTTTTCCTTAAATCCCTCCTTCATGACATCACAGCTCACTCCTGTAATTGCTGTCGATTCCAGTGTGCACTCTGACTTTCAAGTTCTCTTGGTAATCACCCACCTAGTGTCCGAAGTTTATCCCTGGGTTGTTGTTCCCTGTTTCTAGTGCAGAATCTATGAATTTGTATTTTCATTCCATTCATCATGCCTACTGTAGTTTATATGATATCTTGTTTATAGTTTCAATCTGTAATTTGTTATTTCTTTTTAACTGTACCTCAGTGTAATAGTTGTACTCTATTTCCCCTTTCCTCTTATCTCTAGTACACATCTGGAAATGAGCAGTTACCAGCTCAGTATGGCTTTCTTGTACAAATTTTAAATACATAAATAAAAAAATAAATAAAGCAAATTATCCTAAGCCCTTGATCAGACTGAGTATTCATTCTCTAGCATGAAACTTGTCACTTAGTGTATGGCTACACAGCAAGCTTGACTTCTCTGCACACATTCATGCCATCCGTGACAAGCGTCACCCTAAACTTGGTGCCTTGTACCACGATAAAGATTGTCTGTCTCTGCAAGTCTGCTGTGAGCTTGTCACCAAAATGGTGCTCCTGGCCATTGACTATGCGAATGTGGTCTATGGTACTGCTACCTCAACCTCCCTGACCAGACTGGACACCTTCTGTAACTCCTTCTGCTGCTTTGGGGACAATTCTCATTTTTGTACTCATCATTGTTCATGTTATTCCTCTTTAGACATTCTCCCTGTACCTTCGCTTCACCAGACCCACTGTGCCTCATTCATACCCAGATTCACAGAAACTGAATCAATCAGTCAGTAGAGCATCAGACTTTTAATCTGAGGGTCCAGAGTTCAATTCTCAGTCTGGGCAGAGGTTATCTTTTGAACTGATTCACAGTACTCCCTCAACCAAATTTTGCCTACCCATGCCATGGGATGGAGGGATGGGAAGCGGATCCTGAGGATCACTAGGGCAGCAGGATGGGAGGAAGAGCTGGATGTCATTGTCCACCTGGGGACTAATGACCTGGCTAGGGATGGGACTGGGATAGAGCAGGGAGAGTTTAGGGAGCTGTGGAGGAGTCTTTGATAGGTAGCTCACTCAGTGGCTTTCACTGAAGTGCTGCCTGTCTACCACATGGGACAGGAGAAGGATCTGTGCACCAGGAGCATCAACTCATGGCTGACAAAATGTTGCAGAGAGGAAGGATTTGGCCACACAGGGGCTGGGGATCCCCCTGGTAGGATAAGGGTCTATACAGGGATGATGGCCTGCATCCTCTGGTGAGGGAAACTGAAATCCTCAGTGGACAGTTTAAATGTTACTTCAATTAACATTTAAACTATCCAAGTGGGGTAGTGAAAGGAATCAGGGAGTCAGAAACTGCCCCCCCAGGCTGAAGTACAGAGTAAAGAGAACCCAAGGGAAGAGGAGTCTCCCAGGGTGCATATTAATAAAGGAAGCAGGGTGTTAGAGATAAAGGAGGAAACAAACTGGAGTACTAAGAAGAGAGGTGGAAAGTAGGAAGGGTAAAAAGGGAAAAAGGGGGGCAACAAACAGAGTGGAAACAAAATCTGGATGGCCACACGTGTGAATGCTAAAAGTCTAGGAAATAGGATTCTGGACCTACAGCCATCACTGTAGATGCTGACTTGGATATATTGTGGCCATTACTGAGTCATGGTGCACTGAAAACCATGACTTGGACATGGCCATACCAGGCTACACTCTGTTCAGGAAGGACTGTGTGGGAAGTAAAGGAGAGAGTGTGGTGAGCAGTGGAGATAGAGGAAAAACAGGAGGAGGCAGAGATACTGTGGGTCACCCAAGAGACAGGGACTGGAGCCACTATTCACTCTGGAGTGCTCTACAGACCTCCAGCACAGGGGGAGAAATTAGATAAGGTACTGGTATAAACCATTGGCAAGATAGCAGAAAAGGGGAAGTGTTGCTGGTGGGGAACCTTAATCTGTCAAATGTAGATTGGAGCCTCCCAGCAGTGGCTTCAACTAGAAGCAGGGACATCCTGGACTTTCTGCAGGTGGCATTCTTCAGGCAGCTAGCCAGTGAACCCACTCATGATGTGGCAATACTGGGCCTGATACTCTCTAACAGGGACAGTGTTGTAGACATCAAGGTGGGTTGCCACTGGGGGACCAGTGATCACTGTACAGTGTGGTTCAATATAAGGATGGCTGTAAAATTTAACCACACAAGGGTGAGGGTCATGGACTTCAGGAGGGCAGATTTGCCAAAGATGGGTGAATGCCTCAGGGACAACTTGGAAGGAGTGACTGGCCTAGGTGGGATAGAGAAACAGTGGGCAAAGATAAAAGGAAGCTTAGTAAAGGCGCTTAGTAAAGGCAACACACTTCTGCATCAAATAAGTGATCAAAAGCAAGAGGAGAAAGAGACTGTTATGGTTCTTGAAAGAAGTGGCTGAACTCCACAACTCCTTTTGCTCGGTATACCCCCCACAAGAATATCACAAAATGATCCCTCACTTCAATGACTGATAATAGCTGGGATGGAAGCTAAACATCTATTCCTCTGCAAATAGAGGTCTGATAATGTACTCACCCCACAGGAATGAAGGGCTGCACTACCTTCTTGATGATACTCACCAGAATGTCCCACTTAGTGAAGAATACCTTGCTGGTATATTATAAGTACTGGGATCATCTATCCCCTTCCCCATGTTCTCTTTTTATTCACATTTCCCTCTTTGAGAACATAAAGCTCTTTTTTTTGGCCACCATAAACTGAGGGAAGATCTGTCATTCTCCTCCCCCCCACCTCCCCCACCCATCTTCCTTCCCCTTTTTCTAATTTGTTTCTACCAATGCTTCAGTATGAGAATGTTGTCCTCTAACCTATGTAGCCACATACTTATATAAGATGCCGCTCATCCACTTATTGGTGGTTACAACTCATAGGCAACTATCTTACTATTGCCCTCCTGCTCCTTGCAGCTGGGGACATACATCCAAACCCAGGTCCCCACCATACCCCTACCCAGCTGCATTAATCTGGACCCTCTACAAGCCCATCCACCTATGTAAACCCCTGTGGCACCACTCTCCCACAAGACCTGTGCCTCTTGCACCTAAACACCTACCCCCCAAAATCAACTCCCTCCAGGTACTTGCTACCCACTATGCCCCTGGCATCATCATCCTGTCTGAGACATGGCTGAACAAAAATATCTCTGAGTCCGCTGTCTCTATCCCAGGTTACACTATGACCCACCAAGACAGAGCAAATGGAGGTGGTGGTGTGGCCATTTATGTAAATGCCGAGCTACACATCTCCGTAGTCTTAGCAAAATCCTAACCACAAGCCCATGAATTTATACTGATTCAACTGGATCTACCCTTCTCACTCCCTATTTACATAGCCGGAGTATGCTGCCTGCTGGGCACTCCAGCACCAGCTGTCACTGACCTACTCACGCAAATTTCTGCCCTATCCTCGAAGGGGGAATTGTATATCATGGGGGATTTTAACCACCACTGGCTATCTCATTCTCTAAGCAAAACCCACACTGACATTTCGGCACTAAACCTGTCGCAGTCCATCACTGAGCCCACCCACCTAAACCCCAAAACTGGGAACCACTCTCTAATATACTGGGCACTCACTTCCCACCCCCACCGAGTCATCCAATCTGGTCTGCTTCCTGTCTCTCTGAGTGACCACCGCATTATTTACCCGATCAGGAAAATTCACCACATATGCCACCGAATTTCAAATCCAACTGTCCTATAAATCCCTCAACCTCACCACCGTGCTTGAAGACCTTGCCCTCACTAACTGGACCCCACCTTCTCTAGTCTGCTCCATTGATGATGCCTTCACACACTTCCAAAACACGTTCCTCGATGTCTGGAACAAGCATGCCCCACTGCGTCGCTCCAGAGTACGTGGTAGCCACCTGCCATGGATCTCCCAAGAGCTTATAGCCTGCCAAAATGCCCACGACAAAGCGTGGCAAGTGCATAAATCCTCGCACCTCCCACAAGACTATACCATGTACCATGTGCTGTGTAACAAATGCACCAAAGCAACTCGGCTCGATAAAACAGACTACTTCAATTCCTCCCTCCACTCTAACTTAAATAGCCCATCCACATTCTGGAAGGTCATCCACTCTCTCTTCTTCCCCATGGCTGCAAACTCCACACCACTTCTAAATGTAAATGGCACACTCCTCTCAGACGCAGGGGTGGTGGCTGCCAAGTTCAACACATACTTTACCTCTTGTGCCTCAACTCTCCTGTCCTCCATACCACCTACCACTCCACCTCAAACTTCCACTAGAGCCTCAAACTCGCTTGGGCCTTGCACCTTCTCCTTCCAAGCTATTACTCAAACTGAGGCCCTCCAGACCCTACTGGCCCTAAACCCTTCTAAAGGATATTCCCCCAACAGGCTGGACACCAAACTACTACTCCTCTCTGCACCAGCCATAGCCACACTTCTGGCCAATCTCCTAAACCTCTCCTTTACGTCTGCTGCAGTCCCCTAGGCCTGGAAACATGCTATAGTCATCCCCCTCCCTAAAGGTGGCTCCCCCTCCTCTGCTTCTAACTACCGCCATATCTCTCTACTCCCCACCCTTGCCAAACTTCAGGAACACCTGGTACTCACCCAATTTACCTCATGCCTCTCTGACTCAAACTTCTTCATGCCATTTCAGTCTGGGTTCAGGCAGGGCCACTCCACTGCCTCTTCCTTGTTAAGACTCACAGACACCATCCTCTCTGGAATGGATAGAGGACAGATCCCCTCAGCAATATTTGTTGACCTTGCTAACGTTTTCAACACTGTCTCCCACCCCTTGCTGTTAACTAGCCTCTTGTATGCAGGCCTCACTAACTTGGCTACTAACTGGTTCAGTGCCTATCTTATAGGAAGAACACAATCAGTAAAAATTACGGATGCCACATCCACCCCCTCCCTGTGACTACAGGCGTACCCCAAGGGTCAATCCTTGGCCCCATCCTGTTCTCTATATCACTCAACAATCTGCCACAAATCTGCACAGCTACATCTATTCACATGTATGCCGACGACACCGTCCTATTCACCTATGGTTCCTCACTGGATGAAGTAGCATCCAACCTCCAGTCCGATTTCAATAAAGTTCAACTTTGGTTCAGCTTGCACCAGCTCTCTCTCAATGCTCAAAAAAATGGTCACCATGTACTTTGACAAGAGACAGAGACTATCCCGATTGCCCTCAGTCCCATCCTTTCACACCCTGGATAGGACAACCCTGGAGGATGTTGCTTCCTTCAGATACCTAGGGGTATGGCTCAATCGTCACCTTACTTTCTCCGATCACATAGATGCAATTATAAAAAAAACTTTGCCCCAAGCTAGGTGCCCTCTACAGGAACCACTCCTGCCTCCCTTTCACGGTTAGGCGGGAACTAGTGCAGAAGATGATCCTTCCTTAGACTACTGTGATATAGTACACAGTGCTGCACCAAAATCCACCTTATCTTAACTAGACTCCCTCTTTAATGCCTTCTGCCACTTCACTCTCGATGCCTCCCCCTGTTCCCACCACTGTGACCTCTACCGCTCCATTGCCTTCCCTTCCCTGGAAAATCACCATCTACTGCACTGTTCCAAGTTTGTCTCTAAATTCTGGCTTGGTGTCCTCCCTTCCTACTTCTCCTCCATACTGTCACCAGCTCCCACCCCCCATGCCCTCCGGTCCCTTGACACCCGACTACTACACATCCCAGAAGTAAGTCTTCTGCCGGACAAACAGCCTTCTTGCACCGCTTCCCAAAACTCTGGAATGTGCTCCACTCCCCAAATCCATCACTCTTCTTCTACCCATTCCCTATAAACTGCATTGGCTAACTATCTCATGGTAAACTGTGCCTGCACTTCATAATTAAGACCTCCCCCCCCATAAAATTCCCATTGCCTGACTGGCGGCATACTCTATCCAAGAAAGCTGGCATACATATATATATATACATATACTGTGTATATATATATATATATATATATATATATATATATTTATACAACATGTATTTTGGGAAAAATGTGGAGATAAAAAGTGATATCTCAGCTAGGCAGTGAAGATATCACTGATATCTCCATGTTCCTATACGTCACTGTGATATCTCCACACTCCTATACGTCATACTGAAACTGAAACTGTCATTCTCACAGTCACAACTTTCACTTTTGTTCCCCAGTGTAGCGTGACAGAGCGCTATTACTACTGCTAATCTGCTGCCATACATTTCAAAAAATGTCCAATCTCAATAAACAGTGACACTTACCTTGCTGACGCTGCTGCTCTGCTCTTTAGTAATAACACTTTCACTTTCTGCCAGAAATGTAGCGTGGCCGGGCGCTAGTAAGAGATTCCCATAACTCACTCCCAGAGCTTCGTAGTAAAGCAGTGTCCATGAGGTAAGTTAGAAAAAAATGTGGAGTTCTGGTCATTTTTATTGAATTTCTCCACAAAAAGCTGCCAACTGTACCGAGAATAGAGAGGAGTCACGAGCTTCTGAGCAGCAGAAGGAAGAGTGAGCATGTGTTGCTATAGCAGCAAACCTCACACACACCTTCTGCTGCTCAAACTTCAGTGACTCCTCATTCTCAGTACAGTCGGCAACTGTCAGGGAGAGAAATGTCCTCATCAGCCAGAACTCCACGGCCCCCTAACTCATGACACTGTAACTTTCTGAGGTCTGGGGCAGTGTCAGGGTCTCTGGCCAGCTAAACTCTCATTCTGGGAGAAAAGAAATGAAAGTCCCTCGAATGTCTTGCCAGGTGGTATGGCAGGATCAACCAGATAAGTGTTTAAAATCAGTATTTAGCTAAACAAATATGGCAGGATCAACTGAAATTTTTTAATGCAACATGTCATCAGTTCTGTTGAAGGGGAATAATGCAGGAAAACAGTGAAATTACCAATATGGCTACTAGTGGGCTAACAAAACTCAGAGGGACAGGATCAACCAGTCACATTTTAAATCCTTATTTAAATGATTATTTATGTAAAAATAATGGCAGGATCAACCAGATAAATGTCTTTAAAACTACAAAAATCCACCAAATAATTTTTTTTTTCCAACACACATACTGTAGCTCATCTTTTGTGTTGGAGCCTCTTGGAGGGGGGTATTGAAAATTGTGTTTAAAGACATTCTATCACTCTTACCCAAAACACATATTGTATAAACAGAATATGATGGCCGACTAGAATATCATATTTATCACTCGAGCCAATGACATCAAGATATCTCACTTGTGGCTTCGCCACTCATGAGATATCATGATATCATTGGCCTCTCGTGAAGATAAATATGATATCTCAGTTGCATGTATATCCTATATATATATATATATATATACAGTATATATATACTGTATATATATATATATATATATATATAGATATATATATATATCTATATATATCTATATATATATATATATATATACACATAAAGAGTACTTACTTGCTCTCTCTTGTCTTCTCTCTCTCCTGACTAGATTTAGCCTAGTGTTATCTGCAGCAGCTATCTGTACTATATGTAGGTATGAATGTATGTCAGGAGTTGTACGTAAACACTGGCACATGCTGCTAGCTGACTGTTAACCAATGATGTAACCACATACTTCCATGTTACTATGTATACCTGTTTAATGTATCTCTATTGTGATAACCTGCTAGTTATTGTCCCCTTGTAACCCTTCCCCCAGGTAGCACCGGGAAATGAGCATCGTTTTGCTCAGTGTGCCTTTCCTGGTGAATCAATTTCAATAAATAAATATGTATAAATTGATATGAGAACTGCTATTACTTTATGCTTATGTGAATTATTCCTAACTATCTCTACTGCCAATGTATTAATTAGATTGGAATACTGTATACATCTGTTGATTTTAATGGTTGTCTATATTTGTGCATTTTTTTCAGAAAAATAAAAAACTGCAAAGAAAATGTTGACCCAAAATGGCCAAGTTCTCATACAAAGAAAAGACTAAGTCCCAATACAGGCATGATTAGGACATTTTGGGACTTTTTTTTTTCCCTTTAGTTGACGGCAGCTGGCTAGGTGGAAGGAGGATTGCACCAGTCATCCTACATTTGATCCCATTTCAAAAGGTGGATGTGGGAATTATGGGTGCCAACTGGGCTAGGGGAAATAGCAGCACTTTTACTCATATGGAAATATGAGCGTGGCATGGGTACTAGGAGGTATGGGTTTTTTTTTGAACTGCTAACCAACACCAAGATTGAACACACATCAGGAACCCATGGGGGGGTGGTAGCGAGCCACTCACTTGGGTACACAGTGTCTGCATATATTACATGGTCCAAAATGTCACTGGCATTGTCCCACATGGTGCAATGAGTGAACTGCAAGCTATCAATACAAAACAATAAAAAATTCAGTATAGTCGTAAGCCAAAAAAAGTATAATTTATAAAATCAAAACCCTAAAATCAGAATCATCAGCATGTCCTGATGGTATTTCACCAAAAATGCTGAAGTTAATGGTTAACAATGTAGCATTAACATTAAAAATAATTTATGAAGAATCATTAAGAACCGGCATTATACAGATAGACTGGAATACCACCCATGAATTACTGACCTACAAAAAGGGTAACAAACAGAATTGCAATAACTAACAGCCCATAAATCTTACATCAGTGCCATGGAAATTACTAGAGAGTGTAATAAAAACAAAAATAGAAGAAACAGTAAGGACTCATGATTATAATCAACATGGTTTCATAGTCACCGGCCCAGTGGTGCATGGGGCTAAAGCACCGTGTGTGCACCATGCCTCTCACCACACTGGTGACCTGAGTTCGGGAATGGGTTGGCTGGTGGGGAGAGGATTAAGCATCTGACAGACTGCTCTCCACTCCCGGGGGGAGGGAGGGATGTGGTGTCAGTCTTCAGTGACACCCAGTGGAGGCAAGGTGTGCATGAAGATCAGGCCACCATGGGATGGGGTAGGAGGCGATGGAAGACATTCACAAGCTGGGTAAAGGAGCATGCTCAGCATGCACTGGACATCATTGCACATCTGCACTTCTGGGGAATGGGAAAAAGAGAAAAACCCCCTTCATCAGCTTGCATAGTGATATCCAGGCACCTCCCTGAATGATGCCTCATGTCAACCGAGGGCTGGTGAACTGTGGATCTCTGTCTCTCTCCCTAGTCCCTGGGGGGAGAACCACCACAGAAGGCAAGCTACAGGTATCACTGGCCATGAAGGGCATGGTGAAGGATGCCAGCAGGAGGTTACATGACACAGAGAAGAAGTAGCCCACCCCATCCACTCTGGAGGAGCAGAAACAGAATTGAAAAAAAAAAAAACATGGTTTCATAACAGGCAGATCCTGTACAGCTAATCTCTACTTTTATGAAAAAATCTGTAAATCCCTAGATAACCCGTTACCATATGATGTGATTTACCTATACTTCAGTGAGACATTTGATCTGGTACTGTATTGGGCAATAATAGGAAAACTTCAAGTAGAAAACATCAATGCCCATCCTATAAACTGGATATTAGCATGATTATCAAACAGAACACAAAAAAACAGTAATCAAGGACTACAAATCATTACTGGGAGATGTATCAAGTGGAGCACCACAGGGCTCTGTAGTAAGGCCATTACTGTTTAATTCTCTGGTCATGTCTGCTATGAAAATTTTAAAAAGCTACTCGATAAAATATGCAAATAATTCAGATTGTGGGGTTCAGTAGAAATAACAAACAAGTATCAGTATTACACGTTGACCTTGACAAAATAACTAACTAGGCTAGGAAGCGGGAAATGAGGTTCAATACTGAGAAATGCAAAGTCATGTATTTTGGTAGTAAAAATTTGAAGAATACATATACTTTATGCAATACAGTATTGGAAAGCATGGAAACTGAAAAGGGACTTAGGAGTCATAATATCCAATAAATCTGACAATAAAAAAAACAGTGCAATAATGCCATTGCCAAAACAAATAGCACTTTGTGGGCCATAGAACATAACACAAAATCAAGAGATGGAGAAGTGATGTTGCCATTATACAGGGTGTATGTAATGCCCAATTTCGATTACTCAGCACGGTTCTGGAGTCCCTACATATGAGGAAATGTTCACCAAATGGAGAAGGTTCAGAGATGGGCAACTAAAATCATCAAAGAGCTAGAGAATATGTCCTACCAAGAAAGATTAACCAAACTCAGCTTAATGTCATTATAGACAAGACAAGCGAGAGGAGATATGTTACAGATGTATCAGAATGTTTATGATGATCATCTGATAAGTGGCATACATATGGAATTGAAACAAATAGAATTTGAAATTAAAGGGCATCTATTTCAACTGAAAGGAATATGGGTTAGGACAACAAAGAGGTAAAACTATTACACACAGTGCATCGTGACAGAGTTGAATTAACTGCCGACTGATACAGTCATAAATAAAAATAAATCAGAATTTAAGAAAAATGTAGATAGATTCATAATTAATAATTTAGGGAAAATGTTAAGTATTAGAGCTAACTATGGGCTCATGCCTTTTCAGTTCTGTTTTTCCCAGTATGAAAGTCCCAGTAAGCTTGGGAACAAGGGGCTGTAGATAATGTTTGGTGGTGCATTACTATGGAAATGGGCTTATTTATGTGTTCCATTTGTGGGAGGTTGATTAGCCATGAATTTATCTTTACCTTGGATCCAGGGGTATGTTCCAAGAATGGTACACATATGACCAGTTCAGATTAGCTATTTGTGAAGTTGTTGAGAATGGTTAGTCTGACATGCTTGGGGGACAGATGAGGATTGCATGTGGTGGTTTGTGAGTCTCTTTATGGCAAGGTTACAGGGGTAGATGGGGTACTTGTGCTCAGCCCAAACAGTGTACCTTTGAGTCAACATTGGGTGGAGCCAGGAGGCTCATGTCCAGCTCAGATGGGCCTTGGTTACCTTCCCATCTGTTGCTTACCCAGGAAAAGGAGAACTTTGTCAGATTGGGGCAAGAGACTCTACTGTCGGACCAATAGCTGCCCCCTCACTGTTGGAGGAAAGGTCCTCATAACTGGCCATTATTCTCTGGACTGGGCCCTTTTCAGACTTGAGTGGGCCTCCCCACATGGTGGGAAAGCTATGGGGGGGGGGTTCAGTGATGAGACTCACAGCTGTACACATTACTCTGAATGGCATGTCATAAGACAGAGTATTTAATAAGCATACAGTTATGTCCATTTAACTCCAGGATTGCCTCTGCCTAGTTATTTAGTTGGGTGGGCAGGGCCTGTTTAACCATTTTTTTAATTTATTTTTATTATAACATTTAAAAATAGTACAAGCAAATAAAACTGCCTCATTTCAGTGAACGTCACAAGGATATCATACAAAAAATTACAGAGAAACAGTTTTATTGATACACCATACATATATACCCCTCTCACCGAGATATACAAATACACAAATGAAAGTAGAAACAAGGGTCAGCCCCTAGCAAATGCCAGAGAAGTGGCTGGGTAAATCTCCACAAAAATATATATCACTTCTGAAACAGCCTGATATTAGTATTAACTTCACAACTCACAGGAAAACCTCATGCATCCCTATTCCATTCCTATGGAGCGGTAGACAAAGCAAAAAAAAAAATTCTTCCAGAGTGCTTACAACTATGCTAGAAGTAGGCAGCTGTACACAGCTATAACATATTAGTTCTATGTTCATCTGTGAATTATATACTAAATATTATAAATATACCAAAGCCCTGCTATTAGGCTATAGACATTGCAAAATTCCTCACTGTCCTGCAGAAAACACTAAGATATAGTCATCCATTTACCCACATATTATCCTCATAAAGTCTTGCTTACAGAAAAACAGTGAAATAAAAAACAGAAAAGGATATAAATGAACAGGAACAAGTAGTCCACGAAAATATCAGTGTCCAAACCAGTCCCAAATGTGAGACTTAAGGCTCAATTTTCAAATGGGATGCAGATGCCACAAGCACCTGGTGCACTGAACATATGGCGCTGGGGGTTTGCAGCATTCCTTTAATGCAGGTCACAATTTTCAGTCGGGTGATCCATATGCTGCAAGTTAGACCACCACCCCCTGGTCTAACTTTGGTCCATTTGGGGACCCTTTTTATTGGGCTTGCGCCAAACATTTGGTGCAAGCTGCTGTAAAGTGTAGAAAATCTCACAACTGCACCAAATGTGCTAAAATTGAGCAGAGGTTGTGGCAATGTGTTTGGCACAATTTCGTCAAGCATCGAGGCTGACGCAGGGCATGGTGGAAGCCCTGCATCAGCCTTTGAAAATCAGGCCCCTGGGAAACAGAACTGAATTAAAGTGTAGTAGCTATTAAAGGCAAGTAAACCTTTAAGGGTCATCAGGCTCCTCTAAATCCTCAGTCTGTTGTACCAGTACAGCATCCAGAAATCTGTCCTCAGCCTCTGAGATAATGAAAATGTAAGATATACCTTTGTAGCTAAAGTGCAGTCTGCCTGAAAAAAAAAAAAACTAGCTAAAATACCTTGCTCTGGAAGACTTATCCTGCATCTTAAGAGCTCTTTCCTTCTGGGCTGGGTGCAAGAAGCCACATTTTCATTAGAAACATAGAAACATAGATGTTGACGGCAAGTAAGGATTGCAAGGCCCATCCAGTCTGTCCATTTCTTTCTCTTCCTTATAAATGTGCCATTGGCCTTTGCTCTGTCAATGGCCTATCTATTCATACTCATCTGTATTGCTCCCTTATGCCTATCCCATGCCTGTTTGAAGCACTGCACTGTATTCATATCCACCACTTCCTGAGCCATTCCATGCATCCACCACCCTTTCTGTGAAAAAGAACTTCCTCACATTACCCCTTAATCGGCCTCCTTCTAATCTCATGCTGTGTCCTCTCATTCTGCTGTTTTTCTTATATTGAAACATGTTAGACTCTTTCACCTTTTTAATGCCCTAAGTTATTTGAATGTTCCGATCATATCACCTCTTTCCCTCCTTTGCTCTAGAGTATACATATTGAGCTCTGTTAATCTGTCCTCATATGTTTTGTGATGCAGTCCCTGCACCACTTTGGTTGCTCTTCTTTGGACTGCCTCAATTTGGTTAATGTCCTTGTGAAGGTGTGGCCTCCAGTACTGCTCACAGTACTCCAGATGGGGCCTAACCAGTGTCTTGTAAAGAGGGATTATTACCTCCCTCTTCTGACTTGTGATACCCCTACTAATACACCCTAACATCCCCCTAGCCTTATCTACTGCTTGAGTAGTCTGCTTGGATGATTTCAGGTCATCGGTGATGATGATGCTCAAGTCTCTTTCTTCCCTTGTGACTGCCAGCAACTCCGCTCCCAGTCTATAGGTGGCTTCAGGGTTTCTCTTCCCCATGTGCATGATCTTGTACTTCTTTGCATTAAACCCCAGTTACCACTCTTCTGACAGTTCAATCCCAGATACTGCAGGCCTCTCCTTTCCCCTAGATGCTGCCAAAAGTGCAAAATGTTCCTCTGCAGAGTTCAGAACAACCACAGCAGTGGAAACATGCTGCTGTCACCACTGCAGCCTCCTTCTATCTGGCAGCTGAAAGATCTGCTCAACATGGTCCTCCTTGGCCTCAAGCCCAGTAAGTCCTCTGAAAAGGATGTAAAAACCTGTAGCAGCTCAGAGGGGTGGAATCATCTGAGAGAAATCCAATCCCTGAACACTGATTGAAGCGAGTTCCCAGGGATTCAAGTTTATTATTTAGATATTTAGCATCCTAAGACTGCAGAATCACACATTGATCCTCTAGAGCTGTAAGGTCAGCCACTGCTGTTGCTTTCTCCTCAAATGCCTTCTCCAGGTTTGTAACCCACTGATTCATTGCTGCCAGTGATGTATTGGTTTGCGTAACCTCTGCTTCTATTTTTTGAAAGACCAAGAAAATGCACTTAGTGGAGGGGTCCTTGGAGGAGGCTACTGGGGCTGCTCTCCCACCAGGCTGTAGCACTAGGAAATCTTCCACTATCTTATTCTGAGAGCCCAATTCCTTTTCCTTGTCTTATTTTGGATCCATTGTTCCACCATGACAAACAGAATCAGAAAAGGTAATGCAACCCTGGTGCTACCTCCCCATGGGCTACTACCCCTGCCTGCTGCCCGAGATACAGGTTGAGGGGCCTGGGCTCTGGTTTGGATGAATAAAGGGGCTCAGTACCAATAATAATGCTATTTGTGTGGTGCCTCCACCCAAAGTAACTTACAAGTGGGTTTGTTGTTAAACTAGCACAACCCTCTGGGAAGTTGTACCTACCAACAACCACAACCAGTGGTCCCACATATGGATGGATATATAACACTGTACTTGGCTTTCAAGGTTACAATTACTGGTGAGTGATAATAATATGCTCATGGCCACCACACTTACCAACATGGTCCAGACCTCCTGAATACACCCTGTGTACCTGTAACAAAAGGTTATCAAGCACAACAATACACCTTTTTAGTCTTTCCCCAAAAATCCATCACTTAGTAATAATATGTTCAGGAATCAGTTTAACATTCAAACAACAAACTAATTTATTTGGGGAAGGGATACAAATCAGAGTTAGATTCAGAGCAATTTTTAGGCTTTGGTAAATACTTTCACAGAACAACCATTAACACCTGATCAATCCAGCTATAGCTACTGGATATTCAGATTTCCTTAGTTACAGGCCTGAAGCATAGCAACTGGTTAGCCAGCATTGCAGCTGATTGGAGCCCTTAAATAAAATAAAGATTATAGCTCTTTTTATACTTGACTGTGCAACAGAAACAGAAACCCTCTGCGATTTATAATCCTCAGTCCTGATGGCCTGCAAAACAGTCTAAACCACAAATTAAACTTTAATGGCAAATCAGTTGGCAAACACTTTTCATTTTGTGCTGCAGGGTCAAATCCTATTGTACTCACTGAACCAGGACCTCGGGATCTGGGATGATTTCCAGGCTGATTCCTCTCGAGCAATGGCTCTATGGTTGCTGGCTGCAGATTTCTTCCTTCTGGACAGGAATCAGGATACAGGGATCAGGGCTTACATGACTCACCCCTCGTCTCTGTGTTTCCCCCAAGGGTGGCCACAACCTGTAATGATCTTCTCTGAAGGATTTGGTTCCCCGAACCGGTCTCTCTGTAGCTTTTGTAGACTAGGAAGCAACAGCCTCTCAGCCTAGTTATTTGACATCACACGTTCAAATTCTGGCACAATTTTAGTTACACAGTGCAGCTTACCCACTTGCAGTCTGCCGTCCTGGGTATGTAAGCTGGCACAATAAACATATAGGTCTCCCTCCTTTGGCAACAGGACTGGAGACTATTTCAGCAACCCAGGCTTCAGTTTTAAGCCACAGTCTCTGAGGCAAACAAATCTCTCACAGGGATACAGCATAGCAGCTTCCCAGCTTATTACTGCTTCCAGGCAAGAATCTCAACTTGGCAAAGTAACCTCTCACTCCCTTTTGGAGTCACAACCATTTTTTTACAACAATCTGCAGTTTTGGGCAATTCAAGCAGGACTTCAGGGTGATGAGAGGTAAACAGACCTCTCCATGAATTCTCCAAGTCGAACACAGAGCCTTCTCTAAGAGCAGAAGCTCAAGCCAGACTGACTTGTCAGCTGTTTCTTTCTACTGACTGAAAAAGGAATTCCCCAATCTGGTTGGATACCCAGTCTGTCAGTCACAGTTCCAGTGTCCTGACCGGTTCAAATGGGTGCCAACCATACAGTTCATAGTTTCTCCCAGAAGCCATAGTAAAAGGACCCATTAAGACCCCCTGAGTTCCGACTGGACCAAAACGGAGTCAAAGTGTTAATATGGTGGCTAGCCAAATAAAATATAAACAGTGACTGTAATGTAAACTGGCTGTCATCAGCTAATGGAGCTATAAAGGACACCTTAGCATCCTTACACCTCACTTAACTCATCAGCTCACCAACCAGGAAAAATATAAAACCGGTACTAGCACCACCATTGACTGGATTATATCAAATCACCCTGATCACATCGCCAATGTAAGAGTTCACCCTGACTCCATCAGTGACCACTCCCCTATCACATGTAGCTGATCAAACAAATTCCTCGGCCCCCACCCCTAACCATCGAGAACTGAATGCTAAAGTGTGGGCACCTATGTCGATGACATCAATGCTGCTCTTGACCACTTCATCAAAGTTTTCAACATGGCCTGTGATATCCATGCCCCATTTAGAAAAATGAAGGTCTGTGGAACAATGAACTCCTGGATCATGCCAGAACTGATAAACAAAATGAAACATTGGGACCATCTATTGCAAATTGCTAAATCAACTGGGAGGCAACAAGATCTTCAGGCATACAAAGTGGCTAGAAATGCCTGCACAAGGGCAATTCAGCATGCAAAACAAAACCACCATAGAAAGCTTCTGTCTAATACCTGGGGTGACAATAGGAAATTCTGGGCAAACATAAAAGACATCACTGGCAAAGAACAGAAGGTCTCTCCTACAATGCTAAACCTAGAAGGCAATCCCATTACCAACCCACTCTCAATTGCAAATACTTTTAATACTGCCTTCATGAATCTATCAGGCGTCCTTCCCAAAAACTTCTTTCATGATGCTCCCTCATCGACTACTTGGTGCTCGGATGACAATAAGCTGGATCACCCACCATTCTACTTCAAGTGGGTTTCTGCTTCCCAGGTCAGAAAACTTCTATCTAATGTAATGAGGAAAACCAGACAGTCGGGACTCTCTTGACCACAAACCTATTGCACTTAGCCTAGAAGAAGTTCTCCTGCCAATAACCAAAATACTCAACCTATCCCTCACTCTATCCCAGTTCCCCAAAGTGTAGAAAACCGTGCTGGTCACGCCAGTGCACAAGTTGGGTGATCGCACTCAGCATAGCAACTACAGACCAATATGCATACACCCACCCCCTACTATCAAAGGTATTGAATGCATAGTAACTGACCAGCTTGTGGACTATCATGATAACTACTCCTTACAAGGCCTGTAACAGCATGGCTTTAGGAAAAAAACATAGCATGACCATAGCTCTGCTAGAATTTACTATCTACATCCAACAGTCCTTCGACAAAGGCAATCTGTTAGGAGCACCATTCATAGACCTTACTAAGGCCTTTGACACCGTGAATCACAAACTCCTCCTTGGTCAACTCGCAACTACAGGTCTCTAATCAAATGCACTGAAGTGGTTCGGAAGCTACCTTGCTGATAAGTCACAGAGGGTGAAGATATCAAATACTGTCTCAGAGCTGCAAATCATCAGATTAGGCATACCCCAAGGGTCCATTCTAGGTCCCCTACTGTTCAGTATCTTCCTTAACAACTTACCAAATGCCTGTCAGCTTAGGACCCTCCTATATACAGATGATGCTGTCATCTTTGCAGGCCACTCAGATCCCACCGTGCTTGAAGACAACCTACAGCATGGATTCATGGAAGTTGAAAAATGGTTCCAAGCACACAAACTCATCCTAAACTACAAAAAAATGAAACTTCTGCTGTTTTCATCCTCTCACCATAAGTACAGGTCACATGCCTTGAAAATCAAAAATAACCAAGGAGTTCCCCATTGAACAAATGCAACATTTTAACTATCTTGGAGTTACCATGGACAGTCACCTCACCTACGTACCACACATTGAAAATGTTGCCAAGAATGTTAAGGCAAAACTAGGTCTGCTACTCAGACACAGAAGCAGTCTGACCCAGAAGAACTTAAACTCGCTATCCACTATTGATTACGACTTGGTAATACTGTAGAACTTGAAAGTATTACTGTAAAAAAAAATATCGCTATTATCGTGCTGTACCTTTAATGCGCAACATTATGTTTGCCGCACTCAGTGATATTCACTAAGCGACCACGTGGTGCTGATGTAACTTGGCAACAAGAATCTCAATTCAAAAACAACATGGATGCGAGTGCTTATTTTTAGTTTTTTATTTGTCTTGCCACACAATCACCTAAAACTTAAACCCTAAATCACCCCAAGTCTACCACCCTAATACTGGTACATTGCTACAGTAACTTCTGTAGCCTTGAGTCCCAAGTCATTAACGGACGCCATCGCTGCTGTCATCATCAGTGTTGTTACCAGGTACAGCAGTCTGTAAAAAAACAAAATGAAACATTGTTTAGTCTCTGAATAGTACTGTAAGTGTGTTCAAAAGTGTAGGTTTGATTTGTTTACTTCAGTTCTCCATGACGGTAACGGTAGTGGTCTCATGAATCTCCCCAGTGTCCTTGTTGTCAGCCTGTGCATTCTGTTAGGGAGAAAGGTCAGTGAGTGGCAGCTAACAGGTACATTTTAGATACAGTAATTACAGTAGTTGGCAAAAGAACATCAAAATGGTATTTACTGTACTGTCGAGGCAGTTGTTGTGTGCTTGCAATATGCCTGTCTGCTGGAAATCCTGGATACTCATCAGTTCATGTGTACAAGCTAGCCATGCTTGTCACCAGCCACTGTGCGTGATGAGACTTTAATGCTGCGGATCTCAGGTCTACCTTAATCTGCGAACTGCTGCTCCTGACCTGAAGTTAGTCAGAGATTTGTTGTGCATACCAGTCAGTGAATTGTATTTTGAGCAAATCTTTAAATATTTTATTTATGGATATGTCCAAAGGTTGTAATAGGTCAGTGCAAGATGCAGGTACGAAAATTGAAATAATGTTCTTTGCCTCGAAGTTTGCAAGTACATCTGCAGTTGTATGGCCTCTAAACAGATCTAAAATCAGTAATGTGCACTGCTCATCGGGGAGATTCATTTGTGCTTTTACTTTATCAATGTATGGAAGAATCACTTGGTTTGTGTATAGCACAGTGGTGTTAGAATTAGCCCAATGATTTTCAGTATGGGTAATGCACCAATCAGCAGGGAATGAGAAATGTGGGTGGCATTGATCAGTTTTCCCCTGGTAAATTACCTGTGAAGGAAGGTAATGACTAGACAGGGAAACGCATAACACCACAGTGACTTGTCGTTTGTCACTGAGACCAGACACTTCAATTTGCTTCTTACTGATACTGTCCATTGTCCATTGGGAGCACAGTATCAAGTTTACACCTGTTTCATCTAGGTTAAGAATAAGTTCTTTTGGGACAAGTTCTTGCATTGCTGCTGTTGTAGTTCACTTCAAGAATTGTGTGTTTAGGTCTGGGAAATCAATAGGGGTTTTTTGGGCTGCTTTTGTGCTCTTTCTTTTACTGAACCCCATGCGGTTAAGGAATAACCAGGACCACTGCTGAGAAAACGTAAGGGTGCCGCCATTTTCAACTAGCATATGTGGATGTGTAGTTTTTACAATGCCAGTCGCTATTGCAGCCAAAACATGACCATTTACTACAGCACCCTCTGCTCGGAGAGACTTAATGATCTCTCTCAATTCCTTTTCCACGTCCTCCATAAGGAGTGGTGGGCAACCTCGGAGTTTAATGGGCAGACTTTTCTCTAATGTCTGGGATTCACGGTTTTCTTTTAGCTTCAGCAGGTGGTCTCGTTTAAAAGTTCTTAGAGTACTTTCATTGAATTTAGATTTGTACTTAGTGTTATAACATTGTACTGCATTCATTACCCCATGCTGAACTGCGTATTGGCCAACCTCAAAACGGACCTCAGGGGGATATACACAACGGACCATTTTCCTTTTCTTTGGAGGGGGAGATGCATTAGCAAGCTCCTCTGTGACATTCTCTGCCATGAGCCTTGAGACACCAGCAGTAACACTCAGCAACTCAGCATCAATGCTATCTATATGCAGTGCTGAGTAGTCACGCTTTGTTTTTTTCTTATCGGGGGTGTGTAACCACTTAAAGAGCTATATGATGCTGGTCAGTAATCCAAATGAACGGGCAATAAACAGAGCAATGCTGACCACAACATACTTTAAGTACTGTATAAGACACCTATCAGATGTAAGCTAGCTGTCAGCCAGTAGAGGAGCGCGATGGTAATTTGACGCACTACTGCAAAAGATAGTCAGATCACGATATAAACTCGACGCAATGTTAAATAGTTTTACAGTACATGGAGCTGCCCCAGCCACATCTCTCAAAAGGCTAAATACTACCCTAAACAAAGCCTGTGGACTTATCACTGGTGCTGATCACCTCACCCACACATGTGATCTATACGCCCAAATTGGGTGGCTCAAAATATAAGACTGGATCAAGTACCAATTGTGCATACTTGCCAAACAAGTGCTGCTTGGAGTCCTGCCAACTGGCATCGCCAGTCTTCTATCAAAATCTCTCAAGTCTCATCACACTCGGACCTCTGACACTGAACTTTTTCTCATTCCAAGGGTTCGGACCACCCAGTGCCAGCGATCCTTCCTCTACAGAGCCCCTAACTGGATAAATGGTCTGAGCTGTGAACTTATTAACCTACCTCATCTCACCCAGTTTAAGTGTCTTCTGAATCAGCACATCATGAATGCAGGTGCATGTGACTGCCTCAAATAATCATGCTACATGCCCTCCACCTGCCCCTCAGCTGGCACTTGCTTGTATGACAAGGCCCCTGGCTGTCTCCTTCCTCCCCCTACACTACCCCTCTCCCTCCCACTCACTCATCCTTCATGCCCTACACCCTCTCAGTCTATCCTTTAAAACACACTGATTATGCCTCTGGCTGCCTTGTTTCCTTGCCACTCATCCTCCCTCCTCCCTACCCCCACCACCCCCACCCACCCTACCCTCTGGAAACCCTATCCACCTCTGGTGTCTGCCCCTTTCTCCCCAAACCCTTCTACCCCTTCCTACCTTTCTTTACATGTTGACAATGCCACCTGGCTGCAACCATTTCCCTTTTACTGACCTACCTCTAATTTCAACCTCAAATCACCACCTCACCTCATTATCTCTTAGTTGGATGATCCTCCTATGTTACCACTACTGTTTTCAGAATGCTAATAACTAGGTAATTATGTATTATGATTTTATTGTTGTACACTGTACATGAAATTGTTTTCTTCCATTGTCTGTCTTGTAATCCCCTCCCAGAATGATGTGGAACCTTTGTAAATGAGTTGCCCCGCATGCAAAGGTATTTTCTAATCCGAGAATGAATAAATAAAATAAATAAAAATAAAAAAAGTCCCAACATTAAAGTTTATTTTAAGCATAACAGTTCAGATCGAGAAATAGAGGTGCACAGCATTCAACATTTGCATTTGTAAGCGACTGTACAATGGGACCTATAGGGGTGCTGCCTTACTGGTCGCAAGCTTTGTTCCACCCGGACCCAACACAGGCTATACACTGTATAGAAACATAGAAACATAGAATTTGACGGCAGATAAGGACCGCTTGGCCCACCCAGTCTGCCCATTTCCCTACCTACTGGATAAGCTGCAGATCCTAGTTAACCAGCAGCCTACTTCTTCCTACCCCCACCCCACAGAATTGCCTTATACTAGTATATACTAGGCTGATTCTCTTAAAGGCACAATGCGGCAGCATCAGTTCATACACCCATGCAGGAACCAGGAATACAGCAATATTTTACATCTGGATTTACTATTTACTACACTGGACATGTCAGGCTCTCAAAGGCAGAACTCCAGCTGGGACCCTTTCAGGCAGGGAGCAAATGGAATGTCTAAAAAGAGGACTTCAGGTAACACCACCATTTTTTGGGGGGGAGGTTCTCTCACCCCTGCCCATGAAACTTGGTGTCCATGCCAAGTCTATGAAAAGGCACATCAATATATGCATCAACACTTTACTATGTACAAGTCTGGACAATATAAATAGAATAATAGATAGGTTCCTGTGAATTACAGACTTGTGATTCACAGGAACCTATCTGTTGTTTTTTGTAATATATGGATCCAAAATGTTGATGAAGTCTTATCTGTGGCTTGGTGGTGGGAGGGCTCCAGGCATCAGGATGCAGTATGTTTTTAAGTTGTGCAGGCAAAGAAGTTAAAATAGCAAACAACTAAGTAAGACTTTATTATTGAAATTCACTTGTCTTTTCAAAAAATGCTAATGGCTGTGGCAACATTTCAGAACTCCAAAACACAAGTGTTAATTAAGAAATGGAATGGAAAGTTCCAACTGTGAGTATTCCACTGCATTGTTACTCAGATTCTGAGTAGAAGTAGATGGCATATCTTATTTTCTTCATTGGCTGTGGTGACTTTTGAATATTTATGATGACTTTGTCAAAAAAGTTGCAGTTGGAGCTGAATATGTTGCCGGACATTCTGGAAAATTGAGCACTTCTATTTGTTAGGTTGTGTGCTGCTGTCATTTCCTGTTGGATGCTTGATGCAGTGCTAGGAGGCTCCAAGGTGGATTGCTGGTATACACTTGCAAATTGTGCTCAGGAGGTTGGTGCACTGCTCTAATGAGAGGATTGAGCAAATTTTTTTTGTGCTTTGACTCTGATGAGGTAGAATAGTTATTTAGACTTTGAATATTCATATAGCAAAACAGCTGGGAGACGTCAGTGGGTGCTATGTTTGAGTCTATTAACATCTGTATAGACATTTTTCCTGTGAAGTGATTTGTTATCCTCTTTTCAGGAGGAAAACCGGCTGTCTGCTGGAGAAGTTTCATGATACTCATTTTATATTCTCCTATTGTCATGCACCTGTACCAATGACTTGTGGGCTTCATCCTGAGATTTGGTGCAAAACAGAATGGGGCATTTGGTTTATTAATGTCAGTGGGTCTCTTGCTTGTATACTTGTGATATGCAGCCACTGTGTCTCTTTCTGGGTGTCGTGTGTTCTGGTACAGCCTGGTTGCCACAGGTCTCACATCTCTCAGACTTACCCCTGTTCTAGTTTTTGTTGCCCATTTATGGTATTCAAGGAATTCTTTACCCTTGGTATCTCTTCCTGCAACAATGTTGTCCCAGTACAATTGATATTGTTCACTGGTATGGAATGCAAAGTGCAATCCTATGTTGAAAAATAACATACGAAGCAGAGCTGTTGGTGTGTGGAGACCGAGCATGCCTCTGCTATAAAGGAGATTTATTTCTGCTTCGGTGAGGGACTGCAGTTGCCTGGGGTGTTTCCCATGCTTGTTTTCTTTAAGTACTTCTGCTTTGCAGTTAGTATACTGTCAGTCTGTTTAAATGTTATGGTGGCACTTGAAAAATGGAGTCAGGTTAGTTGTTTTTTTAATATACAGCAGTCTATGCTGCCTAGTACACCTCTAATAGTGCTTGGTTTATACTTGCTACCTTCCTGTTTTTTAAATTGGAATGTGAAGTCTGCTAATATCCTGTCAAGCTCTTCTGTTATAATTGTTTCTATAGGCCCTGACTCACCTATTGTTGTGAGGAAATTGTTAAGCAGCTTCATGTCAAGGGCTATTTTTTTCATGGCATTAATGTTTTCTTGACTCTGGATAAACTGGAGCCTGTATTCACTTACATCCTGTGGTTTGGAGACAGAAATGTTTTATTTTTCATTTATTTTATTTGTGTTTTGAACATCACCGAGAAGTTCACTCGCATTCATTGACTGTATAGCCGGCTTTTGTGTAGATGACGATTACAGTTGAAAAGCCAGCTCGCAGTCAGGGTGAACTGTTAGGCTGCACTTGTACTTTGCTTTCTTGGTGATAATATTATCATTCTGACCTCTGAATGATAGCAGATAGCATTACGAGGTCAGAACGATAGTATTATGAGGTTGGAATGATGGTATTATGGGATGTCATCGATGCTATTATGATCTTTCCATCCGTGGATTACAGAATTTTTTTACACCATTTTTGATAGTATTATTTTAAATATCCATATATTACAAATAGAATAATGGATAGCTTACTGTGCATTACAAGGGAATAATTCCATCGAGAGGTTCTGGGGACTCAGGAACCTCGAGAGCGAAGCTTAAGAGGTTCTCACATCCTCAGAACCTAGAGATGGAATTATTCCCTTGTAATGCAGAGTAAGCTATATGATATTTTTTTTAATATATGGATGCGATTTTTATTTGTTTATTTTGCGACTGGTAGGTGGCCGTTTCAGTGAAGGACTCTCGTTCCTGGCCAACCACCAAGGTATCTTGCTGCTGCTCTCAGCCCATCCTGCCCGCCTTCATCTTGTTGTATGAGAAGAACCGGTAGGCAGTCCTACCTTTTCCTTTTGTTTGGCTCCACTCTACATTCCTCTTTGCGTAGGAGAAAGAAAAAAACCGCAGAAGAAATGTACAGACGCAGTGCGGTCTCGCTAGCGACAGAAGCGAGCATGTTTTCAAATTGTTCTGCCTGCCCACACCCGAAAGCAGCCAATCAGGAGGCAGCTTAGGATGATATGGGGGGCAGAAGAGCATGTTGTGGGCGCTTGCGCTGTTTGGTAGTTGTGATAATACTATCGTTCAGGAGTGGAACGATAGTATTATCACATTCGAACGATGGTATTATCACTGTCTAACAGTGGTATTACCATTGAGGGATCGATGGTATTACCAGAGTTTTTTTGAATGCTTTACAATAGTATTATTTTTGAAATCCATATATTAAAGTGCTATATACAACATCTGCACAGATACAAAATGACTATTTACAATCTATCATACTAACATAACATTAGGATATCCCACAATGGTTAAAGACATTTGTCATGACACGTTGAACTCAGCTGTCACTTATCATGCACTTTGCAATATCACATGGTATTGGATTTGGTATTTTAAAGTTGCAGCTATTAAACCACCTGACATATTTTACCAGTGGCCTTCATATGATCCCCCTCTACCTATACCGGGTGGAGGTTTTGGTTTTGGAGGAGGCGGTGAATTCTATTTTGGGCAAGGAGTTGGCTGTGACATATACTCCTTTGTGCACAACATTCATGGCTAGATCAACAGGCTTCCCTGGAGTGTCATATGTGAGCCTTAATATGGGTTTGACAGTTCTTTCTGAGAAACGTGGCAAAGTTGGTATTGGCGCCTGCCCTTCTGCATCAGCATTCAGGTTTGTGACTCCCGGTTCATTGTCCAAAACAAAAGAGTTTCTGAAGAAATGGCTACCACTGCACTTTCTGGATAGTCATTATTATTAGTTTTGAGCCCTTTGCCTTGAATATCACAGTCACTCTTTGGCTCTTTAGACTCATCTTCATTTGTAAGAGGTATATCCACAAAGTTAGAATCATCCAAACACAGTTAGTGGTTTCAGGGATAGCAACACTTTCTGTTGAGCAAAATAGTTCATTTAACTCATCTAAAGCAGTTGTACTTTCTGATTCACTAACATGTTCACTGGGTTCAGCACATAGTTCAGTTAATTCCACCAAAGAGAATCTTGGATTTCAGAACTTATGCTGTTGACATCACTACCTGGGGGTTTGGGTACAACTGATAGATCATCATTATTAAGAACCACAGCAATTTCAGGAGCAGTGCTATGAGTAGTAGAAGAAAAACCTTGGCATAACCTTGCAAGTTCAAGTGATGGGTAATAAGCAGTGTAAAACTCTTCATCATCACTTTCAGAATGAGCATTATTAAAAAGGGCAGGATTATCTGTTTGTGCATCTAACTGGTTAGCAGAAGTTGGCTGAAAGAGTTTGCTTCTTTTGTGTGGCAGACCTGGTCACAGGGCATCTAGCAACTTCCAAACTTTGCACTTCATTAAATACTATTTGACCAATGGGCAGAAGGTGATTTCTGTGAACTGTCTTTGTAATTGGAGTATCTCCTTCGGGTCGCACTTTGTACACTGATAGGTCATCCAGCTTGGCAATTAACAATATAGGGAGCATGACCCTTATGGTCAGCTATTTTGTGCTTGCCTTGGAATCTGAGATTTTGCATTAACACACAGTTGCCCTGCTTGAATTCTTGTGCTTTGACTCCCTTGTCATGGCGAACATTATTGACTAAACTTCTTTTTGCAGCCATAGTGTTTGCTAGCTGTTATGATGATTTAACTGTTCTTTTAGATTTTTGACATACTGAAGGTAACTCTCAGACTTGGTGCCATCAGGAGAAACACCAAATCACACATCTACAGGAAGATAAGCTTCTCTGCCAAACAAGAGACTATAAGGTGAAAACCCAGTGACGTTGTTTCTTGTACAATTATACGCATGAATCAAAACACTATTCTGTTGACTCCATTTAGGCTTGTCTCTTGGATCAAGTGTACCCAGCATATAAAGTAAGGTGTAATAAAACCTCTCTGGCTGAGGATATCCTTGTGGGTGATAGGGGGTAGTTCTAGATTTTTGGACGTCCCAAAGAGATAACAGTTCATTGATTAATCTGCTCTCAAAATCTCTGCCCTAATCAGAATGTATGTGTTGAGGCACACTGTAATGTACAAAAAACATTTCTACCAGGACTTTAGCAACTGTAGAGGCCTTTTTGTCCTTGGCGGGATAGGTCTGAGTATATTTTGTAATATGGTCCATGACCACCAGCACATTTGCAATGTTTCTCAAATCTGGCTCCAAATTAAGGAAATTTATACACACAAGTTCCATTGGAACACCTGTCACTATATTGACCAATGGGGCTGCTCTCAGAGGCTGGGCCTTCCACTGTATGTATCTTCTGTAGGCCTTGCAATACTTCTCAACATCTGGGCCCATTCAGGGCCAGTAGAAACATGACAAGTTCTCTCACTTCACAAATGCCACATGTCATTGTGCAGGGCTCTTAACACAATAGTTGTACATTTTATTGATTGTATGGTGTTGTGTTGTATTTATTTGATCAATGTATGGCACCCAGAGCCTCCAGGATGGGCGTCTTTTTTAAATAAAATTTGCCTTGCTTTGCCATAGCTTTAAACTTTGACGGCAAGACCAGTTGTGTTCTAACCAGTTCACCTTGGCTATTGGTTACTTCTCTGTACAACAACTGTTTATTCAGCTTGAGTCTGGGCCATTCACAGAGCAACAGACTAGTAGAAGGATCAGGGGATCTCATGGTAGAGGTATCACCTCCTTGCTTTAAGACAGAAATGGATTTTCTCATCATAGAGTCACAGTTATGTCCTCTTTGTAAGTCAGCTTGGGTTAATCAGGGCAAAGAACTAAAGTCTAGTGCAATGAAATTACAGTAGGCTACTGGCACACCAGTATCAGGCGGTCCCAGGCAATCCACCAGGTGGTCAACATTTTCTGTAGATGAAGGCTCATCTTTCTCAAACTTGTGACACAATGCTTTTACTGATTGCTCAGAGATGTGCACCCACTTTTGATCTGTGGCAGGTCTACAAGACAGGACATTTGCATCAATATGATTTAAGTCTGGGCAATAATCTACTGCATAGTCATAAGTGGAGAGATTTGAAAGCCATCTGTGCCCAGTGGCATCTAAATTGGCTGAAGTTTGAACATACGTTAACAGATTGTTGTCAGTCTTCACCAGAATCTTTGCTCCATATAAGTACTTGTGAAATTGCTCTACTATGCCCACTTGAGTGCTAGAAATTCTAGTCTGTGAACTGGGAAGTTCTTCTCTGGAGGCAGCAAACTTCTGCTGGAAAACGCAACTGGAGGTAAACCTTCAGGGTATTCTTGATAAAGCACAGTCCCTAAGCCATTTAGGCTAGCATCTGTATGAAGCACATAGGGTTTGGAAATATCAGCATAGGCCAACTCAGGAGT
This sequence comes from Neoceratodus forsteri, assembly GCA_016271365.2. Lineage (NCBI taxonomy): Eukaryota > Metazoa > Chordata > Ceratodontiformes > Ceratodontidae > Neoceratodus > Neoceratodus forsteri. Next base: position 637,758,417 of record CM028132.1, on the reverse strand, counting down.
ATGGGTTAGATGGTAGATGTCTTCTTCGAAAGCGATATCATAATCAAGAGTCAATCTCTGACCAAAAGGCTTGTGGGACTTAAAATAAATTTTTACAGTCTCTTTGTCAGTGCCTTTCTTGAACTTTTTGGGAGTAGGTGGGTACCCTTAGATTTCGAAGAGGCTGTACTATCTTGGTGTATCCTTTGACAAATATATGGAAGTAACCACAAAATCCCAGAAATCTCTGTAGTTCTTTAAGGTTGTTGGGCTTTGGTCAGTCATTTAAGTCATTGTCTCCTAGCAGACGCCTGTAGTCATCAATAAAATACACTGGTGTGTCCTGAGGACGCCTACAGAAGTCAGCTACTGACTTCCTGTATGCCCTTGCAACATCTAGAGACGTCACTTATATATTTTAATATATAATATAACAGAATATAATATATATTTGATTGCATAGCACTGTTGGAAAGGTAATTTTGTGCTGAACAACTTTACCACTGATATTTTGTGTATATCATGTATACTTTAGGAGTTATTCACATTTGTTTATGGTATACTGTGTATGGCTTATGTTGCCTATTTTAGTGAAAAAAACAATTTTTTTTGCTATTTCAACCAGCACAGAAAACAAACAGAATGACATAGTATTATTTGCATACCACCATTCAAAAGGTAATTTTGTGCTGAACAACTTTGCCACTGATATTTTGTATATATCCTGTATACTTTAGGAGTTATTCACATTTGTTTATGATATGGTTTGTTGGCTTATGTTGCCTATTTTAGTGAAAAAAATATTTTTTTTGCTGCTTCAACCAGCACGGAAAAAAAAAAAATTACTTGGTATTATTTGCATACCACCATTGGAAAGGTAATTTAGTGCAGAATAAATTTGCCATTCATACTTTGTGTCTAGCACTTATGGTTTTTGAGCTATTAGGATTTGTTTGTGGCATGCTGACTATAGTCCGATTCTTTTTAGAAAGGCCCAGGACTCGATGTTAACAGTATACAGGAGAAAAGTGGTGCAACTTCAGAGAGCTCCCATGGAAGCAATGAGTTAAAGCTTCCTCCTTGCTTGGATCTGTTTGTATACCTTGGGGAGACACAATGTGACCCACATATTCTATTGAACTTTGCAAAAACTGACATTTGCCTACATGGATAGCTTGAGGCTGAATTCTTCTAGTCGGTCAAGTGCCTTGAAAAGATGAGCTTCATGTTCATCTAGTGTTTTTCTGAAAACAATGACATTCTCAAGATACACCAGACATTTGAGAAGGTTCATGTCACCCATCGCACATTCAATGAGTCTTTGAAATGTTACAGGCACACCTGAAATTCCTTGTGGCATTCTGAGAAACTCATAAAATCCCAAAGAAAGAATAAAAGCAGTCTTCTTCCTATCTTCAGAGGCCATTGGTATCTGATAATACCCACTGCATAAGTCAAGAACTGAAAACCACTTGCTCCCGTTTAAGTAGTCCAATGCATCTTGTATGCATGGCATAGTGTACTGGTCTGGTTCTTTTATTGAGAGTTCTGTAGTCCACTCACATTCTCGCTGCACCATTTTTTTTCCATACTTCTACGATTGGAGATGCATACAGACTTCATGACTCCTGTATTATTCCTGTGGCTAGCATTTCCTGCAGGTGATGCCTCACATCATCTATGTCAGCAGGGGCTAATCTTCTAGATCTTTCTCAATAAGGGCGTTCATCATGAAGGCGAATGAGATGTTCAGCACCAGTAACACATACTGTACGATGTCTCACACCTTAAGGGAGAATACTTTAGTTCTCTGAATCAGCTTTCTACTGATTCAAACCTTCCGGAAATCTGGAATAGGTGAATCTCCAAAATCAAACATACTTGCAGACCATTCACATTCTTCTCCAATCTTTTTTTTGGATGGCAGTACAGCAGTGTTGGCATAGTAAACTTTGTCCAGGGTGCAGCATCTATACAACTTAATGTCTTTGTCTGTAACATTCTGGACCTGGACGACTACTCGTCGGGCCTAAGCATGGGCACGTATGTGGAATTACACTAGGCTTAACTAATAAGCCTTCAGACAACTTACCATCTTCAGGAATGTCCAGCATGCATATTTGATTAGTCACATCTTTCCACAGCTGAACTTCTCCACTGATTCTGCATTTATCATTTGGGGGATGCATGATAGCTGAAGGGTGTTTCTTCCATACAGTTTCCTCAGGTTCATCCTTATCTCCTTCCTTGGGGTGCATTTGTAACTCATATGCCTTCCTCACCATAGCATGGATGTACAGTGCTCTACCAGTTATGTTCTGCTGTCTTTTTTGACACAACTAGGCAAGGTGACCAAACATATGGGCATTAGTGCTAATTAACACAGGTATGCCATCATACAGTCCAGAGGGAGTACATACTGGAGCTAATGTCTCTACTGGATCTCCCACACTGGCAGCAGAGAATGGAAAAGAAAGCCACAATTTGAGATAACCAAGATATTTGTATGATTTATCACTCAGTCCCCAAACATGTAGTCCATCAAGCAATAATAGTTGGTAGTTAGACAAATGTTGATCATACCAATCTTTGAAAATTATAGTTACTTGAGACCCACTATCTGGTGCTGCCCTGGCAGGGATTCCTTCAACATGAACAATGGTCTCCATAGAGGGACTTACCAACTCTGCCCAGTCCAGAGAGGTATTGACATGTGGATTAACTGCAGATTTGGCCACATAATGCTTGTATGAAGACTTAGCTGAAGGCTTTGTATTACTTTGTCTGACCTGGTTAAGCAGCTTGATGGTTACTTTTTGCAAGTCTTCAGGAAACTGGCACACTCTTTTTGTGTGACCATCCTCGCCACAATGGTAGCAGAAAACAGTAGGTCTTGGATGTTCAGCTCAAGCAGGCTCCTCAGCTGGCTTCCTACTACTGTATGGACAAGGCTTAGGGGTCATCTTTGTGTTTACAGGCACTTTCATTTCCACCAAGCCTTTTCCAGGGCAAACTCTGATGGGAGGATTGAGCAAGATCACTTACTAAAGCTCTCAACTCTCTCATTTCTTTTAACATATCACTATTATCTTCCCCACTAGGAACTTTAGCACTTGCACCTCTTATGGTTGTTTGGGCTTCACTGGCTGCCTAGGCAGCATTAAGTCGAGTGGTCTGACCTTTTACCATTTCCACAACACTCTGAGTACTTGCTTCAAGTTCTCTAAATTCTTTTAGTAAGTCGTTGACTTGCTGTGGGTCAACAACAGTCTCTTTTTCACTGGGTTTTTTCAGGTGTTTGAGCCATTCTGGCAGTGCCAGTGTAAGGATCCCAAAGTTCCTCCTCATTTTCAGCCTCTCTAATCTCTTTCATAAGCCAGCAATAAGCAGGAGGGCCATCTCTTCAGTCTTGAATCTTCAACTTTAACACTAACACACTGGAGAATCTAGCAGACTTTAAAATGTGGTCTAGTCTCACTAGCCAATACCCCACCTTTTCTGTGAGCTTTTTTCAAAGCCCTTTCCAGTCGAGTAACATAAACAGACAGGGGTTCACCCTTCCACTGTTTTGGGGACTTGAATGTCCACATTAAATCTTCTCCAGATTCAGTACTACCAGAAACATCTTCCAGAGCAGACAAATATTCTTGTGCAGAAGCATCAGGGTTAGTAGACTTTAGAAACTGAATTGCTTCTTGTACAGGGCCCATTAAAATATATATAAGCCTTCTCATTTTCTCTGCCTCAGTACATTGCCACTCCTGCACAAGGGGTGAGACATAGTCCATCCAGGTCTCTAGATCATCTTTCCATGAGGCATGGGGAGGGTGTCAGAAAATACTTGTAAACTATCATAGGAGTCAAGGTAGACTGAAGATACAGGCACAGGTCCAGGTACTGGCACAGCAGTAGGTGCTGGGGCTGACACAGGAGAATGTGCTAGGGCTGGCACAGTCCCCAAGGGAAGGGTACCTCCAGTGGTCTCTGGCACTCTTTTTAAGTATTCAAAAGTTTGTCCCTTAGAAAGCAACAATCTCCCAAGTTTCTCTTTTAACCCTTCTGATCTGGGGGACACCCCCCAGGCATGCATGGACACTGCACTATGCATGATGACAACATTACAGGACACTGGGGACTCTTCAGGGATAATGGCACTGAGCACCCTTTCACTGTCCACAGGGTTATTGCATTCCACTAGTGCCATTAAAGTCTGTGCAATCAAATCAGCAATTTGACCCTTCACAATAGCTCAATCCAGATGTTTGACTTTGGCAAGGGCTTCCTCAACAACACTCTTATCCGTGCCAAGGGTATATCTAGGAGCAACAAAGCTTTTGGGGGATCAACCTACTGTGATGCACAACAACCTAACAGGTGATGCACCACCATTTTATTAGCAGGAAATTCCAAACTAGGGCTGGTAACTTTCTCCATTTTAGTGCCAGTCTCCATGTGGGGCCCAACTGGTAAACAGAAGATCCCAGCGGTGCCTCCAAAGATGTAACTTGGCCACCATCTCCCCATAGGCTACTACCCCTGCCTGCTGCCTGAGATGCAGGTTGAGGGGTCTGGGTTCCAGTTTGGATGGATAAAGGTGCTCAGTACCAATAATAATGCTATTTGCATGGTACCTCCACCCAGAGTAACTTGCAGGTGGGTTTGTTGCTGATCTATCACAAACCTCTGGGAAGTTGTACCTATCCACAGCCCAAACCAGTAGACCCACACATGGATGGATATATAACACTGTACCTGGCATTCAAGGTTATAATTACTGGTGAGTGCTAATAATATGCTCATGGCCACCACACTTACCAACAGGGTTGGGACCTCTTGAGTACACCCTGTGCACCTGTAATGAATGGTTATCAACCACAACAATGCACATTTAGTCTTTCCCTAATAACCCAACACCTAGTAATAATATGCTCAGGAATCAGTTTAACATTCAAACAGCAAACTGATTTATTTTGGGAACTTAAACAGGGGGAGGGGACGCAAATCAGAGTTAGATTCAGAGCAACTTTTAGACTTTGGTAAATACATTCACAGTACAAAAATTATTTATTTTATTTTTTTATTTCTTTCAGAGATCACACCTGGCCAGTCTAGTTATAGCTACTGGTTACTCATATTTCCTTAGTTGCAGGCCTGAAGTGTATCAACTGGTTGGCCTGCATTGCAGCTGGTTGGGGCCCTTAAATAAAATAAAGATTATAGCTCTTTTTGTACTTGACTGTATAAGAGAAACCCTTTGCAATTTGTAATCCTCAGGCCTGATGGCCCGCAAAATAGTATAAACCACAGATTAAACTTTAATGGCAAATCAAATGGCAAACATGTTTTATTTTGTGTTATAGGGTCAAACCCTTTTGTACTCACTGAACCAGGACCTCATGATCTGGGATGATTTCCAGGCTGATTCCTCTTGAGGAATGTCTCTATGGTTGCTGGCTGCAGGTTTCTTCCTTCTAGACAGGAACCAGGATATAGGGATCATGGCTTACATGACTCACCCCCGTGTCCTGGCCTTTCCCCCAAGGATGGTTACAACCTGTGATGATCTTCTCTGCAGGAGCTGACTGCCTGAACCAGTCTCTCAGCAGCTTTTGTAGAATAGGCAGCAACAGTCTCTCAGAAAAGTTATTTGGCATCACATGTTCAAATTCTGCCACAGTTTTAGTTAGATTGCGCAGCCTACTCACTTGCAGTCTGCAGTCCTGGATATGTAAGGTGGCACAATAGAGATGCAGGTCTCCCTCCTTTAGCAACAGGACTAGAGACAATTCCAGTAGCCCCAGGCTTCAGTTTTAGACCACAATCTCTGTGGCAAACAGATCTCTCACCAAAATATAGCGTAGCGTCTTTCCGGCTTATTACTGTATCCAGGCAAGAATCTCAACTTGGCAATAGTCACCTCTCTCTTTTTTTCTAATTGCTTATTTGCTTAACCAGGAGTAGCACACTAAGCTGAAATCTTGTTTACAGGTGCAAACTGGGAGCACAGGAAAGTTAAGTGACTTAACATAGAAACATAGAGTTTGACGGCAGATAAGGCCACTTGGCCCACACAGCCTGCCCATTTCCCTACCTATTGGTTAAGCTGTGGATTCTAGTTAACCAACAGCCTACTTCCTGCAACCCCCCCACTATAATTGCCTTATGTCTATCCCATGCATGTTTGAATTCCCCCACTGTTTTAGACCCCACAACCTCTCCAGGAAGGTGGTTCCATGCAACCACCACTTTTTCTGTGAAAAAGAATTTCCTCACATTACCCCTGAGCTGTCCTCCTTCTAACTTTAAATTGTGTCCCCTTGTTCTTATACATCTCTTTTTTCTGAAAGATGCTACCCTCCTGGACTTTGTTGATTCCCTTGAGGTACTTAAAAGTTTCTATCATGTCCCCCTGTCCCTACTTTCATCAAGGGTATACATATTAAGCTCTCTCAGTCTCTCTTCATATGGTTTCTGATGTAGACCCTGCACCATTTTAGTTGCCCTGCTCTGGACTGCTTCCATCCTGTCTATGTCCTTGCATAGATGAGGTCTCCAAAACTGCACGCAGTACTCCAGATGGGTTCTCATCAACTGTCTGTACAGAGGGATAACCACTTCCCTTTTTCTACTTGTGATGCCCCTTCCTATGCATCCCAGTATCCCCCTGGCTCTCCTTACCGACTTCTCACATTGCTTACCCACCTTTAGGTCATCTGATACGAATGCACCCAGATCCCTTTCCATTATTGTTGTCATTAGTACCTCCCTTGCTATTGCGTACTCTTCTCCTGGATTTTTATTTCCCAGGTGCATTACTTTGCACTTCTTTCCATTGAATATAAGTTGCCATATGTCTGACCATTCCTCCAACCTTGCCAAGTCCCTTCTCATCCTTTCTATCCCCCCTTGTGTATCAACTCTGTTACAGATCTTTGTGTCATCTGCAAAGAGGCATATCTTTCCTTCCAGACCTTCTGCAATGTCACCTATAAAGACGTTAAAGAGGACTGGACCCAGTACTAAGCCCTGAGGTACTCCACTAGTAACCCCCCCTTTCTTCAGAATGTGTTCCATTCACTATTACCTTCTGTGTCCTGTTGTGCAGCCAGTTTGCTACCCAGGCTACCACCCTGGGACCCACTCCCAGGCTGGATAACTTCATTATTAATCTTTTGTGGGGGACTGTGTCAAATACCTTGCTAAAGTCTAGGTAGGCCATATCCACAGCCCGTCCCTGGTCTATTACTTTGGTCACCCAGTCAAAGAAATCAATTAGATACATCTGACATGACCTTCCTGATGTGAATTCATGCTGCTTTGGGTCCTGTGCCCCACTGGCCTTTAGGTACTGAACAATTCTTTCTTTCAGAAGTGATTCCATCATTTTCCCCACCACTGAGGTCAAACTAACAGGTCTGTAGTTTCCTGCTTCTGCCTTGCTCCCACTTTTGTGAAGGGGAATCACATCTGCCCTCCTCCAGTCCTCAGGTACCACCCCATCTTCCCATGATTTGTTAAAAAGTGTGGTTAGTGGTGTCACTAGGTCCTCCCTTAGCTCTTTTAGGATTCTAGGGTGAATCCCATCAGGCTCCATTGCTTTGTCCACCTTGGGTTTTAGGAGTTCTTTCAGGACTCTTTCTTCTGTAAATGGACTGGCGTCAACCCCTTACCCAGAGTGCTTCTACTGTTTGGTTTAGGTAACTCCTCCTCTTCTTCTTTTGTGAATACTGAGCAAAAGTATTCATTCAGTATCTCTGCCTTTTCACTGTTTCCCTCTGCCCACCTCCCATCTCCTTTATTAATCTTCACTATCCCTCCCTTAACCTTTCTGTGCTCCCTAGTGTACCTATAAAAGGTTTTATCCCCCTTCTTAACTGAGTTGGCTGTCTTTTCCTTGGTTTGGGCCTTTGCTTTTCTGACTGCCTTCCCCACTTCTCTCTGCTTTAATTGATACAGTTCCCTGTCGTGCTCTGTATGTGATTCCTTATACTTTTTGAATGCATCCTTTTTCTCCTTAACCTACCCTGACACCTCTTTTGAAAACCATAGTGTTTTTTTATTCTGCTTTGTTTTCTTTATTTGTTTCACACAAAGGCTTGTTGCCTTCATGATGGCAGTTTTGATTTTTCTCCATTGTTCTTCCACCCCTCCTTTCTGGCCATTTGCTAATGCATTTCTCAAGTATTCACCCATATGCCAAAGTCAGCCCTTTTAAAGTCAAGTATCCTTGTCTTTGTATGGCTTGCCTCCATGGTCGTATTTATTGTGAAGCACACTGTGCAGTGGTCACTTGTTCCCAGATGACTACTGGCTTCTAAATTTGTGATCCTCTCTCCATTTGAGAGTACCAGGTCTAATACTACTCCCTCCTGAGTGGGTTCCACCACTAGCTGTCTAAGGCATGCCCCCTGTAGGGCATCGAGAATGACCCTGCTCTTGGATGTGGCAGCAGACCATGTAGCCCAGTTAACATCTGACATATTCAGGTCCCCCATCAACAGTATCTCCCCTTTTTCAGCCATTTTGAGAATGCCCTCTATCATTTTCTTGTCCATTTCCTCCCCTTGAGATGGGGATCTGTATACAACCCCTGTGCGGATTGTGATGCCATTCCCTGTCTCCAAGGTGACCCAGAGTTCCTCTTATCCTCCCCTTTACTTTTTAGTTCTGTAGCTTTGATCCCTTCCCTTATGTAGAGAGCTACTCCACCTCCTCTTTTACCCTCCCTATCCCTTCTGCAGATTGTGTACCCTGGTATGTTGACATCCCAGTCATGGTTCTCCATGTACCATGTTTCTGCGACTGCCACAATATCAAAGTGTTCCTCTTCCTTCAGGGCTACTTGCTCTGGAAGCTTGTTTCCCAGACTATGGGCATTGGTACTCATTGCCCTCCATTTAATGTTGGCTTTATCCTTTTTTACCTCATCCCTGCTCTTATTGCCCTTGCCCATTTTTCCATTTACCCCTGTTCTGCCATATGTCAAGCTCTGTACCTCAGCTGCTCAGGGTCACACAGTATGCAAGTGGGTGACTGTAGGATTCAAACCTAGGTCTCCAGATTTGCAGCTCAGAGCCTTAAAGTCTCCAGATTTGAAGTTCAGAGCCTTTAACCACTGCGCTTTTGGAGTCATGGCCAGTTATTTTTACAGCAATCTGCAGTTTCAGTCAATCCAAGCAGGACTCCAGGGTAAGGAGTGGTAAATAGGCCTCTCCCCGAGTTCTCCAAGCTGACTACAAAGCCTCTTCTCAGAGCAGAAGCTTGCACCAGACTGACTTACCAGCCATTTCTTTCGATTGACTGAAAATGGAATTCCCCACTCCAGTCATCTGTCCAATCTGTCAGTCACAGTTCCAGTGTCCTAACTGGTTCAAATGGGCACCAACCATACAGTTCACCATTTTTACCAGAAGCCATTGTAAAAGGACCCATTAGGACCTCCTGAGTTCTGATTGGCTCAAAATGGAGTCAAAGTGCTAATATGGCAGTTAGCCAAGTAAAATGTAAACAGTTCCAACATTAAAGTTAATTTTAAATTTATTTCAGATTTAGAAATAAAGGTGCACAGCATTCAACAGAGCTTCATTTGTATTTGTAAGCGACTGTACAATGGGACCTATAGGGGGTGCTGCCTGGCCAGTCATGAGCTTTGTTCCACCTGGACCCAACACAGGCCATACACTATATGCACAGGACTGATTCTCATAAAGGCACAACATGGTGGCATCAATTTGCACGCCCACAGAGGAACCAGGAATACAGCAATACTTTACATCTGGATTTGCTATTTACATCACTAGGCATGCTAGGCTTTCAAAGGCAGAACTCTGGCTGGGACCCTTTCAGACAGCAAGCAAATGGAGTGTCTAAAGAGATGACCTCAGGTAAACTTGTCATTTGGGGGGGGTGAGGTTACAGTAAAAATAGTATATTCATAAAGATTCATTCAAGGCAAAGACTGCAAATAAATTTAAGGTAACCAGAGTTCCATTACATGCGACTGGTCTGGTAACTGGCTAGCCCCGCCTCCCCCTTTTTTTTCTTTGTTACTTTTTTCTATGTGTGAATTTTTTTTGTACTAGTGAAAGTTGCTGGATTGACAGCACTGTACTTTGAAGTCCTCTGCTTATCTATTGTTACATGAGGTCCCTGCACCCTAATTGATACCCTCAGGGGTACATCGTAGACAGCTAATGTTTAGGCATAGGCTATACTAATACATAGGGCTAAAGTCATCTACCGTATAAGAGTAGATGTCAGGATATGAATGCACACCATTGTAACCCACTTTGCTTGCTAATGCACACATATTATACCGTGTATTTTCTGTCTATTTCTTTATTGTCAGATGCCAAGACACCTGTCCTTGAAGTAATTGTAATATGTAAGGCAACATTGCCATCCTTTGGTGATGTGCACCACTTCACCCTGTTATGTAAGACTCTGTATAAGAACGTCTTTGTTCTAAAACTGATGACTTTACAGAATTATATAATGTTATCTTGGACCATGGAGCCACCTCTAATTTAGCCAATAGGGCTCATCTCTGTAACTAGAAATGTTTCTATCTTTTAGTAACCATAGTAATTATCACAGGTATATAATGTTATGCACAGGCTTTATGCCTCGGAGACCCGAGAGATCCCAAGGGACTACAGAGAAACCTCGAGGTGTAGGGAACGCTTAGCATTGGCTCCCGGTTCGTATTGGTAAGAACTGCTTAGGGCAACTGTGATTTATTCTTTTTGTAGTAATAAACTTGTTTATTACTCGAATGCAACTTGATTGTGATTATTTGCATTCCCAATATTGTCAAGAACCTGAAAGTGAGGTTCAGACCACTTACACTATGTAACCCCCCCGTTACTCGGATTTACTTGAATCCCAGTAAGACCTAGTGGTAGGCAAGGAAGGTAGCTTGTGAAACTCCAGTTAAATGGATTTCCCACTGTCTCACTCTGTTCTCAGTCTCAGCTGAGACTGAGGGATGACTTCATCATAGAACTCTCGCATCTGCATGAGCCACACTGGAGTGCTGCAGTTGGAAGTTAGGATAGAATGTTGGGGATTTTGAACAGAGTCTGTATGCAGTCTTGGAGAGAGGAGCAGTATAGCAGTCTGTGTGCAGGGTCTCAGAGCCTTAAGCTCTGTTTTAGAGCTACTGTAAGAGAGGTGTGTGTTTCCACAAAAAGAGGAACACAGTAAGCTGATTGTTGAAGTGGTGGAGACTGCTGTTACTGGTCCATGTGCCCCATCCCTGAGGGGATGGGGTGGAAAGGTTTGCCTGTCTTCCAGGGGCAACCCTCCTGGTTCTGGCTAAGGGAAGAAGCTGCCTATCTCAAGTTGTGCTGCGGCAACAGAAACTCTGAGACAGAAATTCCTGTGAGGAATCGCCTGTGGGGCACCTGCAACCAAAGGGTGAGTTCACACTGACAGAGGGCCAATGTTTTTCACCTAAACTGTTGGAATGTGGGGATTGGACTACTTAATCTGTAGGAAGTCTTGTGTAATAGACTTTGCAGGTTAACTCAAGTAGGTTCAAGTCCAGCACATAGAATGAAATAAAGTGGGGGATTGGACTGCTTAATCAGTGGGGGGCCTACAGCAATGGGCTAAGCCAAGTAAAAGTATGTTCAAGTCCAGCACAATGGGAAAGCAAGACAAGCAGAGGAAATGTGACATACATTTAGCCTTAATCTACATTGCCAAGCTTTACAGTGTGAAGTGTTTACTGTCCAGAGAAATGGACGGGTATGAATTGTGGAAGCGAGAGGTGGGAGACCCCCCATCAGTAGTAACCAAATTCGCCTCTATGGGTTTGCTCTGTGGCACCTTTACTTTCTCTCAGGTACTTGGACAGTGCCTGGGGAAAGTACCCAGATGTGGGATTAAAAGGAAAATTCCCTGATAGAGCTGAGGTGATCTTAGGTGGTTTAGGGAAGCCACCAGAAAATGTTTCCATGACATATGGAAGGTGTCCGAATGGCCAGCAAGGGAGCCGAGCCACAGAAAACCCAGACCAGTGTACAAGTTCAGGCTGTGTGCCCGGTGGATTCAGAGCCTGAGGACTAAAGTGTAGAAGAAGTGTTCCTGATTCTTTTAATCTGCATTACCAGGAATGTAGCCCCGTGGGGGTCCATCTATGCTTTGCTCTTCTGCTTGGATGTGAATAAAGCCACATTTTAGAATCCCATTCCTGGTATTGGACATTACAGTTATTGCTTCCTGTGTTCGGAGTTACTTGGGTGCCCCTGTGCAGAGTAGCTAAACCTAGCCTTTCTGCCGAGTGACCTATTCCTCCCCGAACCCAGTCTCCACCTGGTACTGCTGTCAGATTTAAGCAGCATACCACCTATCATTTGCAAAATGATGGGGGTTGGGGTTACATCTACATGACAGGTACAGGCAATCACAGTGAAAACTTCATCATACTGCTCCACTAATGTGCCTCAATCCTGACACAGAGGAACTGACCACCACATAGGTGAAAGGATAGTTCACACTCCATGCCTATTCAACTTTTGTCTGAAACAAGAAATCTGGTGACCTTTAAGACTATAGAGCGATGGAAAATAAAATGAGGGAGCAGCTTGTCCCTCTGTGATTCGAAGTGAATGTCCAGGAGACAGGAAAAATAGACCACTCACCCACAGTGCATAATTATTATGAAGTTTACTTAATTTGCACACTCCTCGGAGGGTTGCCAGTACCACCTATGTTTTGTGCTGCAAACTGCTTCATCAGGGTGTGCGGCTTACCTATAAACATAGTATTTATCCTTGTTTAGATATTCTATAAATGATTACAGTTTCTGTAAAAACAACTAAACTGGTGAAAACCTCACCATTTACATTCTAGGAAAGTGTAGTGGCTTTAAATATAAAAAATCTTTTCATTATTCTGTATCTCTAAAACATTGGTTCTACACCGAATCTTCCTAGGTAAATGCCTTTAAAGATTCCAAACACACATTCTGTACAGTAGTATCACACCACCTGCTATGAGTGTGTCCCCTAAGCCCTTCAGTGCTCTACAAACTGATCAGGTACCTGAAGAGTAGTTTCAGGTTCACATACCAGCTTGTGGCCTCTTCAAATGAAATGGATGTGGAACTAAGTAAAATGGCTAAAAAAACATAAGTACGAGTGACTGTTTTCAATAAAACTTTACATTAGTTTTTTTTCCTTAATTTGTTTTGCTTTTTTGTTCCATGTTCAGTTTTTATAGAGAACACTAGGTTAGTTAGTTAGTTAAAAATTTATTTTTTTTGACAGGATGAAACTTTAGGCCAAAGGTCTATTTAAAAAGTTGTCCTGTATAAAGTACAAAGTTTCAGCAGGTCACTTAATAGTACAAAGATAAACAATAAAACAATAATCATAACATAAATCCCAAAACAATAAATAATTATGAACTAAAAATGACATACAATATAGGTGTAGGCTGAAGACTTCTTATGAGCCCCATTCCTCCTCGACATCACAGCATGTGACATCAGCCGACATCAATGATGTATGCAGCAGAGACCATGGCCCAGCAACACTATTGATTAGCGTGGATGGCTACCCCTTCTGTCAAGGATTTGCCTCAGGTGCCAACTTGGAAAGAAATTTTTTTTTTACTGTTAGGAAACATGTTCCAAAAAAGTAATGCACTTGGAATGGACTATAAACTCTGTTAAGCTGTAGTGTCTTATATTCTATTGGCTATACAGGGCAAATTATATACAAAAATATAATGGAATATATCAGTGATAAGGGAATAATTCATAGGATGCAAAAGCAAAATGTATTCTACACAATTATTCAAGAAAGTGGGATAAATAAAGTGAGAAACCTCTAGTTCCTTTTCATCCCAAAGACGTCAGGAGGGCAAATTAGACCTAAGGGGGGTTACCCAATAGGTTGGGGAGATTTGTTGAGAATATCTATGATGATTTATCTTATGTATCTTTGCATGACAGATTTTTGGTGGGTGTGTTAACTCACTAGGAAAAGAGATCCAAAAGTAGCACAACCTTCACTAGGAAAAGAGATCCAAAAGTAGCATAACCTGTTACCTACCTTGTGGATATTGACCCCTATGCACAAAAGGGCGGGTAATATGCACCTGATGCATGTGCCCCATCCATGCAGCTATGCACCCATGGGTGGCCACATGCATGAACAGTGGCCACCGCAGAACTCCCATATGTGGCCCCTGCCCCCTGGCATGCAGGCCCGTGGAGGCAGTTGGGTGCAGAGCCGTGGATCTGGGTGAGCAGCCAATCAGCTGCTTGACCCAGATACCACAGTGGATCACATGCACCTGTGGGCACCAGGAGGGATGCCAGCACATAAAGTGCTACTTTCGATGTGGGGGTCGGGTGCCTGGTCGACCATCTGCTGGCCTTCTAATGTGCCTCACATGCTGGGGCATCATTGGTGGGGATGCACATGACCCCGCCTCACCACCACAGCCCACAGCTGCAACTCCCAGGGGGCCACATAACTGGTCCCCCACCTTTACGGCTGCCCCAATGTGGTGAGGTGCCAACACCTGCACCCAGCACTCCGCATAGTTATGCATCCCATAGAGTGCCAGCACAACCCTACACCTCCCCTGGTCCCCCCCCATGCATTGGTCCACACTCCACTGGAGATTCGATGCATAAAGGGCCATAAGTGCAATGGGGAATGTCATGCAGGGGGCACAGTGAGCTTGGGCAGGTGTGGAGTGGGCATTGCACCACGGTTATGCAGCGCATGCCCACTCTGCACCTTTCTGCATAGGGCCCATTGTGACAGTAGAGAGAATAGACCATTTCATGGACAGATTACTAATTTACTGTCCTGTTTCTATAAAAAGAGATAAGTGCATCTGGAAAAGACAGATGAGTCACATGTTAATCAGATTATAGGAAGCCAATCTATACAATCGTTCAAGCCATACCTGCGGACAGTAGCTTTACACATATCTATATAGAACATCTGTCTTGTTAAAAGCTTTCTGTCCTAATTACCTCCCCTTCTCCAATTTAAACATTCTAAACACCCACAAATTGAAAACTTGGAATGGTATGTGTATTTTGTTTAAAATGCCTTGCTAGAGGTGATTCCTCATTTCACTTCCTAATGCCCTGTTGTGTTCTCCTATCCTGGTTGTCAGCTTCTTTTTGGTTTTCCCCATATATATTGGATCATAGGGGTTTGATCATATAAATCGCCCCTATGGTCTGATGATTGATAAAGTCTTGGATAGTCATTATTACCCCATTACTTGGTATAACTTGGTATACTTGAACGGAAGAAGGCAAAGCCCATAAAGACTGTTCCCCACACAGTGTGGGACATTATTAGTAATTTTCCCTAATCCATGTGTCCAATTTATTTTTAAAGCTAGTAATGTTTTCTAATTCAATTAAATCCTGTGATAGAGTGTTCCATATTCTGGGAGACTTAACAGTGAAAAAGTTACCCCTTTTGTTGGTTTTATAAGACTTAATCTCAAGTTGCTTATTATGTAACCTCAGAACTAATCTCCTATTTGAATATGATAGTCCACATAAGGTCAGGTGACTGAAGCAAATTGTAGACTAAGAGCACATCACCTCTTATTCTTCTGTTTTCAAGTGAAAAGAGTCCGGTGGCCATAAGTCTAGAGGGATAGTCAAGACGTGCTAGTCTAGGCACCATTTTGGTGGCTGTCCTTTGGACTTGTTCCAGCCAGACTATATCACGTTTAAGACTAGGGTTCCAGAAGGGGGAACCCTAGTCAAGGTAACGTCTAATATAGGCCCTGAACAGGGGAATGAGGCATTGTTCAGAATGATTTATGAATGTTCGCTTGATTTGCCTCAAAAGTCTATTTGCCATGTTGGAAATTTTAGTATAATTATCCCTTGATGTAAGTTTATTATTGACAAATATGCTCAAGTCTTTCTCACATTTAGATGTTTTGAGTGGCAACTTGTTGAGATAATACACATTGTTTGGGTTATTTTTACCAAAGTGTATGACCACACATTTATCCTGATTAAAGTGCATATCATTATGCTTAGCCCATTGTTCAACTTTCTCCAGGTCAGATTCTAATGATGCTATATAATCATGATTATTAACCCTACCCCTACTTTTGTATCATCAGTGAATTTTGATATGTAATTGTTGTGACCCTGGATGTAGGTCATAAATAAAAAGATTAAACAACGTAGGTCCTGAAACTGATCCCTGGGGGACTTCACTCGTCACTGTACCCCAGTCAGACAGCATATCATTAATTCTAACTCTTTGAGTTCTGTTGGCTAACCAGTCTGATGTCCAGTTTAAAGTTTCTGGGGACAGACCCAAATTATGCATTTTGGTTATGAGTTTATTGTGTAGGACTTTATCAAAAGCCCAACTGAAATCAAGTAGTACTACATCAGTGGGAATACCCACATCCAATAATGTATTAATATTAATCATAAAAGGATATCAAGTTAGTTGTGCATGAGTGCTTTGGTGTAAACCCATGCTATAAACAGTCTTGAATCCCTAGTCTTGTACAATCCAGCTCAATCTTCATCTTGATAACCCTTTCCATTAATTTACAAATTACAGAGGTCAGGCTAATGGGGTGATAGTTCTGAACACTGCCTCTGTTGCCTTTTTTAAATATCAGGGTAACAGTCACTGTGTGCCACTCATTGGGTATGGAACTTTCTTGCAAGGATTTATTAAAAAATTAAGTGACAGGGGTTTGGCGAAAGCCTGAGAAATTTCAATCAAAAAACAAGGATGAATGTCATCAGGACAAGGACTGGTATTTTTATTAAATTTTTTTATAGCCTGAGAAATATCAGATATTGTAATATTATGGAGACCAGATAGGTATGAATAAACTGGGGTAGCTGAAGTTTGTTTGGAAAAAAACTGAACAAAAGTAGTTGTTAAAAAGATTAGCTATGTCAATATCTGATAATCGGGTTCCATTATTGATTACTGGGATTCTGAATCTCTTTTTCAGTTTGTATATACTGTATTTGAAAAGTTAATACAATGGCCCCATGGGTAATTACCCTTGATATCCAATCTGGATAAAAAAAGTGTTCTTCCTTAGTAAGAAGGTTTTATGATCTGTGTGGACCAAGCAGTCCCTTAAGTTTTTAATCCATTGGCCACTATAAGAAATTTGTTTGCAAACACCCTGTGACCTTCTTCAGTGGTTTGTGGTATATTTTTAATCAACAGATACTTTATGTCCTCAACAGAGTCACTGTAGGATGTTGACATTATGATGCATATGTTGTCATCATTTTGCTCTCTTCTTTCTCTGTCTTGTATTAGGTCCTCTCTTTCTAACTTTGTTATCCTTGCTGTAGCATCCTGAACCACTATTTTTGTATATTTTCTCTCCAGAAACCTCTCTGAAATGTCTTGTACCGCAGGTTTATATTCCTCAGGATCGGCACAGGGTCACAATGTCGCAAGACATTATGCCGCATGCAAACATCATGCTGCCAATACAGCATGATTTTTACAGGCAGCATAATTCTTTTTTTTTTGCAGGGAACTTCACCCCCCGTACCCAACAAACTCCCCCCAATAAGGATTCTCAACTCTGAGGGGGATCAACAGGAAATCACACAAACTGTGAAAAAAAATAAAAGTTTCTAGGACCAGGAATCAAACCCAGTCCCAGGCTCAATGCCTGGGTTCCTTGCTGCAGTGGCTCAGTCCATTGAGCCATGGCAGCTGCTTGATAGAACCCCATCCCAGCAGAGGTCTCATCCTCTGCCTGGGATAGTGCAAGTGGTGTAATACTGTGTAGAGCAGTATTTGCTGTGTTGCAACACTCACTGTCTCTTACAGCTCTATTCCAGGTTAGCGCTAATGTTGTACACCATTAAGTATACAACATTATGACCCGTAGGCTCAGGATCTGTGCTGTTCCTCTTCACCTGCAAAAAGTGTCCATAAGTAATATTATTTATGAGATTCCTCAGATAAAAGATATCAGCCCTTAAAGCATTCCTATCCAGAGGTTTGTGGCAAAGTATTGTACATAGTCTATTTCCATTTTATGTATGTCTATATCTAGGAAATTGTGCACTGTGATTCTGATCATACCTTAGGCATGCTGTCCTTGAACTGAGATACTAATGGAATCTCTCCAAATCTGAGGAGTGCCGCTTCATATTACTATGTTGTCATCATTGAAATGTTTCCAGACAACAAAGTGCTGTCTGAAAGGGTTTCCTTGTTCTGAATATAAATATTTGCATTCAAAATTGTCCATAAATTGGTTAACATAAGACAACACCATTGCTGAACCCATGGCAGTCCCCTGTATATGGAGGTAGTAGGGTTCTCAAAATTTGAATTAGTTCTTGCTTAGTACTAATTCTGTCATTACCAACAAATAACTGTTGGGAGGTATGGTCTCACTTCTATTCTTTTCAAATGCATCTAACATGGATTTAATGTCCTCAGGGTGTGGTATGGAAGTATATAGGTGTCTTGCATCCCAGGTGGCAAGGACACAGTCTTCTATATCCCTGATATCTTTGTTAACCTCTTCCAGAATTCTAATGGCATGTCCTGTGTCTTTTATGAAGGCCAGGGTATTGTCTGTAAAAGGCTTGAGGTGAAAGTCTGCATAGACTGACAGGGATTCTTAAGATGGAGTCTATTCTGACCACAGTTGGTCTCTCCAGTTGGGGGTGTCTGTCAGACTTTTATATACTTTTGGGAAGGTGTGGAAGGTAAGGGTTTTAGGTCTGAGGTTGTACAGCATTTGTTTTTCCCAGTTATTTAACCAGCCATGTTTGCGCCCATTTTCCAACAATTCCCTTACTACTTAACTGGTTGTTTCCAATCAGTTGTTGTCTAGTTTTGTATAATTTTCTCTGTGGGAAAGTTGTTTTACAAACTCTGCACAGTACTTTTGGTAATCCCGTATAACAATCCCACCCCTCGCACTCTTTATGGTGATGGTATTATCATTTTCTAATTTTCTTAGGATGGCAAGTTGTTTTGCCATAAAATTGTGTTATCATCCATGTCCCTGTTCCTTATTTAAGCATATTAACTTTTCTACTTCTCTAGCTACCTGATCACAGTATGCCTGTATGTGTGCCAGGGACAGGCCCAGGGATAAAAATAGGATTTAGTTCCTAATGCCTGGCTGAGTTCCATTTTCTGAATGCTTTCTCTTTCATCACTTCTCTTTGGTTTTGTGTAAAAAATACTACAGTCTGAGTTTACAGTAAAACCTGGAAAGGTCTGCTTTTAAACTAAATGGATTACATTTATTATGTGGGCCCCATTCTAGAACTTTCTACTCTGCCCTTGTGATCACTCTTTTAGGTAAATTATACACTAGGCATTCTCCTTGTTCATTTACATGGTCTGAATGTATGGTTCCTGAGTTGCTGCTCTCCGCTTTGTTTTTTTTTCTATCTGTAGTAGGGGTGTGCGGAAAAAAATTTCCACAGGCTGAATTCCGGCAAAACTACGAATTTCACTTCCGCGAAAGTTCAGAAATAATTTTGTGGAAATTCTGCCTTAAAACTGTGGAATAAATATACAAACTGTGGGTTAATTTATTAAACTGCGGGAAAAAAATCTGCAGAAAGGATCACTGCCAGTGGTCAGTTCAGAGGCTTTTTTAACCACAGTTTAATTCATTAATCAACCCCCCACTCATCAGGGGTCCCAGTAAATAAATAAATAGCTCCAATCCCTTCCTCAGACCCTCTTGGTTTCCAGTGGCCCCTTACCCACTGATCATGGCCCCCCAAAACATTTTATTTCCCTGTCTAGTGGACCCCCCTCCCTATCTTGGATTCCTGAATCCACAAAAAAATAGCTGGCAGTCCACTGACTCATCCCCCTCTATTTCTAGTTTTCCCTGGTGTCTAGTGGACCTCCCCATCCCCAATCCCTTATAAAAAAATAATCCCAATCCCCTGGTGTCTAGTGGACCCCCATCCCCCCACCCTGACAGTTCATCTGCCACCAGCCCACTCTCCCCCACCCTGCTCCTGTGTGGGCCACCAGTGCAGCCCTTCTCTCTTATCCACTACCAGTGACCCACTGAATTGTCAGTGAATGACCACATGGTTGTACAAGCAGGCATTCATTTGCTGACAGTTCATTAAAATGTGGCTAGAATAAATTCTGCAATTTATATGCATTTTTCCACAGTTCACAAAAAAAGTCAGCAGAACTCGGCGAAAATCTTCAGAAAAGCCCAGTTTTGCCAATGGCGAAAGTTCAGAAATTTCCGCAAAATTTCTGAAATTCCATAAGTTCATAAAAGTAGAATTTGCAACTTTTGCCCACCCCTGCACTGTAGTTGATCCTGTTCTTCTATTCCTCCCTGTTGCCCCATCCTGTTCCTGCTTTTCTTTTGCCTGACCATCTTTCTCCTGGGTCTTCTTCCCATTGCATGTAACATATGTTGCAACAACCCACTCTGTATCTGTTGCATCTGTGCCCCCCTCTGGTCTCCCTAAAAACTAAGGGTGGAGTCAACTCAATAGGTATTCTCTGCCCTCTTCACTGTCTGTAGAGTAAGGCAAGAGTCACTATCTGGGTTGTATATGTGCTTGCACTGGACTAGTTTATTTTCCTTCACCCACAAGACAACTTTCCCATCCCAAGAGTCGATAAGGTCTGTTTTAAACTTTTTTCATTTGTAGGCTCTAACTTCATCCTCAGATTCGTTCAGTGGTTTTGAGAGTTTATCATGATAAGCTTGATAAGCTTGATATTCTGTGTCAATAAGTTGTCCTTTTATCTGTTTATCTGTGACTTCAATATCTATATAATAGCTAAGGAAATCATGTCACAGTGATGACTCACTGGATCTCAAGCTTCTGGCCCTCACCTTTGAAGATGTTCTGCTGCCCCTCTCGAATATCATTAACCTGTTGCTGTGACTGTCACAATTCCCGCAATTATGGAAGTCTGCCCTCATGACCCCAGTACATAAGAATAGGGACAGGGCCCTACACTCAAATTATAGTCTCATATCAATCTTTCCTCCACTATCCAAAGCACTTGAGTGCATTGTATCTGATCAACTGGTTAAATTCCTTGATAAATACTCTTTACAATGCCCAATGCCCCCAGACACATGGATTCTGAAAAGGGCACAGCACCACCACGGCACTATTGGAGTTCACTGGCTTCATCCATCAATCTCTGGATCAAGGCATTTTAGTAGGGGCAACCTTCATTGACCTCACAAAGGCCTTTGATACTGTGCACCACTCACTACTCCTCAGGCAATTATCCTCCATAGGCCTCTCTGCTGACCCTACACTTTGTTTTAAAAGCTATTTAGACGACCATTCTCAAAGTGCAAAAATAGCCAATGTCCTCTCTGACCGGCAGTCTTTTCACTCTGATGTCCTTCAGGGCTCTATTTTGGGACTACTCCTGTTCCGCATCTTTCTCAATAATCTTCCTAATTTCTGCAACCAACAGATTCTTCTGTATGTGGATGATGCTGTCATCTACATCAGCAATCCTGACCCAATGCCACTAGAACAACACCTTTGGCAAAGCTTTGAGGAAAGAGGACTGGTTCCACAAACACAAATTGATTCTGAACTACAGGAAAATTTAAGTCATGATGTTCAGCAGCATCTGGAATAAGCACAAATCCCATTCACTGATGATCAGAAATCACCTTGGCGTTCCGTTCAAACAAGTACTGCACTTCAAATACCTGGGGGTTACCCTTGACAGCTGCCTTACTTATGCCCAGCACATTGACACCATCACCAGGGTAGTAAACATCAAGATCAGCCTACTACACAGGCACAAGCATCACCTACACTGAATGCTCTTAGACTTGCTATTCACAGCTCTGTCTTATCCATTGTAGACTACGGTCCAGTAATCTATGGCGCAGCATCCTCATCATCCCTCCGGAGAATATCCAAAGCTCTGAATAAGGCATGCAGGCTACTTACTGGTGCTGCACATCTCACCCACTCATGTGAGCTCTATGCCCAGACAGGCTGGCTTCAGCTTAGTGTAAGGATTCAATAGCATACCCATCTTTTAGCCAAAAAAAACACTTCTCAGACTCATGCCTCCTGGTATGGAAAACCTGCTCAGCCACCACCACACTTCTCAGCATTGTGAAGCACTGGTAGCCAGCTTCTCCATGTAACAAGATGCCAGACATCTCAGGGAAAATGTTCATTCGCCTACAGGGCTCCTGTTTGGTCAAATGCACTTGGCAGTGATATATCATCACTTCTTTACCTAGGCACATTCAAACTCATGCTCCATCAGCATCTCACCTCTAATAGCAACCTGTGACTGTTATACCTAATTCCCCCTACTTACAAGCAATTGTCCTACCTATCTGGGCTCTTGTTTGGCCTCACCTCACAGCCTCATCATTCTCCTCCCCACCTTGGACAAGGCCTCTGGCTGCCTCTTCCACCCCCAACCCTCTCCCCTGCTGCCCTGCCTTTTCCAAGTCCCTAACCTTTACTTTTTAGCTTGGCAGGGCCTCTGGCTGCCTCCTCCAACTTTCCAGTTTCCATTGCTTATCCTCCTCTCTCTATTTCACCTTTCACCCTTTAGAAATGTCTCTTTGCCAGTTATAGCTGTTTACTTACTCTGTTTGACTGTATTAAGTTTTTGTATTTTGGACCAATGTATTTTTTTGCCTCCCCCATTTGTTTGTATCGCCCCCTTTTGATGTGGAGCCCTTGTAAAAGAGCTGTTTGTGCTCAAAGGTATTGTAATCCAAGACTATAAATAAAAATACTTTACCAATGTTCTTCAGTTCTTTGTTAGGGCTTTCACAATGAGCAGCATGAAATTGTGAGAGCAATGATTCTGTGTTCCACCCCATGCTACTGATTTTTTTTTTCCTCAGTGTATGTCAGGTAGGTTAAAATCCCCGACCAGTATCACCTCCCCCTTGTCTGCCATTTTGTATATTATCTAGAATAGTTCCTTGTCCCCATTGTCTTCCTGTGACAGGGGTCTATGTACAACTCCTGTTCTGATGGTCACCCCGTTACTAGTGTCAGCTGCCAGCCACAGTGCCTCAGTTTCACTGGAAGACTCCAGTATCTCTGTGGTGTTTATATCCTGTACATATAGTGCCACCCCTAACCCCCTTTTTTCCCCCTTCCTGGCCTTTCTGTATAGTTATACCCTGGGATTGTCATGTCCCAGTCGTGGTTGTCTGTAAACCAGGTTTCCATCACAGTTACGCAGTGTAGTCCCCCCTCTACCATGGTGGCCCTGAGGTCAGGAAGCTTGTTAGTTAGGTTCCTTGCATTTACAACCATTGCTCTCCATAACTGTTCCCCCCTTTTTGTATAGAGATTTTTGAAACATAGAAACATAGACATTGACAGCAGATAAGGACCACTTGGTCCACCTAGTCTGCCCATTCCCTACCTAGAGGATAAGCTGAAGATCCTATTTAACCAACAGCCTATTTCTTCCTACCCCCCCACAAAAATTGCCTTATGTCTGTCCCATGCATTCTTGAATTCTCCCACAGTTTTAGACCCCACAACCTCCTCAGGAAGGCTGTTCCATGTGTCCACCACCCTCTCTGTGAAAAAATACTTCCTCACATTGCCCCTGAGCCGTCTCCCCCCATCGTCAAATTGTGACCCCTTGTTCTTGCACATCTCTTTTTCTGAAAGATGCTACCCTCTTGGACTTTGTTGATTCCACTGAGGTACTTAAACATTTCTATCATGTCCCCCCTCTCTCTCTCCTTTCCTCAAGGGTGTACATATTAAGCTCCTTTAGTCTCTTCTCATATGGCTTCTCTTGCAGACCCTGCACCATTTTAGTTGCCCTCCTCTGAACTGCCTCCATTCTGTCTATGTCCTTGTGGAGATGGGGTCTCCAGAACCGGACGCAGTACTCCAGATGGGGTCTCACCAACTGTCTGTACAGGGGGATAACAACTTCCTGTTTTCTGCTGGTGATACCTCTCCGTATACATCCCAGTATACCCACAGCTGTCCCTACCGCCTTCTCACATTGCTTGCCAACCTTAAGGTCATCTGATATGATTACCCCTAGGTCTCTTTCCATTTTTGTTGTTGTTACTACCTCCCCCCATTGTGTAATCTTGCCCTGGGTTTTTGTTTCCCAGGTGCATTACTTTGCACTTCTTTGCATTGAATCCAAGCTGCCATACTTCTGACCATTCCTCCAACCTTGCTAAGTCCCTTCTCATCCTTTCCATGCCTCCTTGTGTATCTACCCTGTTGCAGATCTTTGTGTCATCTGCAAAGAGGCATACTTTTCCTTCCAGTCTCTCTGCAGTGTCACTTATAAAGACATTAAAAAGGACTGGACCCAGTACTGAACCCTGCAGTACCACACTAGTAACCCCTCTTTCTTCAGAGTGGACTCCATTTACCATTACCTTCTGTGTCCTGTTGTTCAGCCAATGTTTTACCCAGGCTACCACCTTGGGACCCACTCCCAGGCTGGTTAATTTGACTACTAATCTTCTGTGTGGGACTGTGTCAAATGCCTTGCTAAAGTCTGGGTAGGCCATGTCCACAGCCCCCCTGGTCTACTACTTTGGTCACCCAGTCAAAGAAATCAATTAGATTAGTCTGACATGACCTTCCCTATGAACCCATGCTGCCTTGGGTCCTGTGCCCCACTGGCCTCTAGGTACTCGACAATTCTTTCCTTCAGAAGTGATTCCATCACTTTCCCTACCACAGAGGTCAAACTGACAGGTCTGTAGTTTCCTGCCTCTGTCTTGTTCCCACTTTTGTGAAGGGGAATCTCATCCTCCTTCTTCCAGTCCTCAGGTACCACACCATCCTCCCATGATTTGTTAAAAAGGGTAGTCAGTGGTGTCACTAGTTCTTTGCTTAATTCTTTTAGAATTCTGGTGTGTATTCCATCAGGCCCCATTGCTTTGTCCGCCTTCAGTTTTAGAGTTCTTTCAGAATCCTTTCTTCTGTGAAAGGACTGGGATCAACCCCCCCTCTCCAGAGTGCTTCTGTTAATTGGATTAGGCACCTCCCCCACTTCCTCTTTTGTGAATACTAAACAGAAGTATTCATTCAGTATCCCTGCTTTATCACTGTCTCTCTCTGCCCACCCACCATCCATTCTATTCAGCCTCGCTATCCCTCCCTTTGTCTTTCTACGCTCCCTGATATACCTATAAAAGGGTTTATCCCCCTTCTTAACTGAGTTAGCTATCTTTTCCTCAGTTTGTGCCTTTGCTATTCTGACTACCCTCCCTGCTTCCTTCTGCCTTAACTGGCACAGTTCTCTGTCCTGCTCCTTCTGTGTTTCCTTATACTTCATAAATGCTATCTTTTTCCTAACCTTCACCACCACCTCTTTTGAGAACTATAGTGGCTTTTTCTTTCATTTGATTTGTTATTTGCTTCACACAAAGGCTTGTTGCCTCTGTGATGGCAGTTTTGA
The DNA here is from genome assembly GCA_016271365.2 of Neoceratodus forsteri. Lineage (NCBI taxonomy): Eukaryota > Metazoa > Chordata > Ceratodontiformes > Ceratodontidae > Neoceratodus > Neoceratodus forsteri. The sequence goes on along the minus strand of CM028132.1, from coordinate 637,733,014 downwards.
TATTTGCCCATTGTTGCTCCACCCCTTCTTCTAGCCTGTTTGCTAGTGCTTTTCTAAGGCACTCTCCCATCTTGCCAAAGTCAGCCCTCCTGAAGTCCAGAACCCTCAGTTTTGTATGGCTTGACTCTGTAGCAGAGTTTATCGTGAACCACACTGTTTGGTGGTCACTTGTTCCCAAATGGCTACCCACTTCTAGATCTGAGATCCTCTCACTGTCCCCATTTGAGAGTATGAGGTCTAAGATTGCTCCCTCATGAGTGGGTTTCAAAACTAACTGTTTGAGGCATGCCACCTGAAGGGCATCAAGAATGGCCCTTCTTTTGGATGTGGCTGCCACAAAGGTGCTCCAGTTAACATATGGCATGTTAAGGTCCCCCATCAACAGTATCTCTCCTTTCTCTGCCATCCTAAGTATGCCTTCTATCATATCCTTGTCCATTCCCTCCCCCTGACATGGGGGTCTATATACAACCCCTGTGTGGATTGTGGTGCCATTTCCAGTCTCTAAGGTGACCTACAGTGCCTCCTCTCCTCCCTGTTTACTCTTTTGTTCAGTTGCTTTTATCCCTTCCCTTACATAGAGAGCTACTCCCCCCCTTCTGCCCTCCCTGTCTCTCCTGTAGGTTGTGTGCCCTGGTATGTTAACATCCCAGTCATGGTTCTCTGTGTACCATGTTTCTGTGACTGCTACAATATCCAGGCATCCCTCTTCCATCAAGGCCACCAGTTCAGGGAGCTTGTTGCCCAGACTACGGGTATTGGTTCTCATTACCCTCCATTTCTTGATGGCCTTACCCCTTTTTGCCCCATCCCTGCCCTTATTGCATTTGTCACTTTCTTCATTTATCCCAGTGCTTCTACATTCCATTTGAAAGCAAATGGAATGTAAAAATGAATGTAATTCAAAAAAGAAACATCAGGACTTAGCTAAATGGGACCTGTTCAGCTACATTCTGATGTTTTTTTCTTATTGTTGCCAGAAACAACTTTTGTGGGCATCCAAAATCCCGGGTGCTGAGGTTAGTGACAGGACCTCCTCTGCCGCGTTCTCTGTATGAGAACAACAGTATTTTCTTAACTTCTGCAGTTGCAGCCAGAACATGTGCTGATGGCTGCAGGTTCAGCAGTAAGCCACCCTTTTCTCTGGTGTCTAGTGGTACCCCCCCACCTGCCAATCACTGTCCCAAGTGGCACTGGCATCCTCCCTCATATCTTTCTGTGGTGCTTAGTGGCCCCTCACACCCTCCATTCCCATTATTTATTTATTTATTTGTTTATTTATTTATCTTATCTAACACTGGGATGCCCATCCTGGTGTCAGATGACCCCACCATTTCAGCCCATACCATTTTCTTAATATCTGCCAACATCAGGGGGCACAATACCCATGTTAACATTACAAGCCCCCTACCCCCCATCAAGCAGTGTGGGACATTGGGGAGATCACTCCCAGTGTCCCCAAATATTCATTTACTTTACCTGTAAAAAGAAAACAGTCCCCAACATTTTTTTTAACCTGAAAAAAATAAAACAGTCCCTCGTTGTCCCTGCGGTTCCCCTGTACATCCTGACCATCCCACTGACCACCCACCACACCACACCCCTCCCTTACCCTATACTTACCTCCTGAGTTTGTCTGTTGTGATATTCTGTGGACAGGGACATGTGTGCACTTTTCAAAACTGAACCGCAAACTGAGGAATAAAAGTAAGAGCCATATAATGCATTTCAAAGGCATTTTCAACTTATGTTCATAACTTTTGGATTTTTACTTATTTTTTTGCCACATTTTCCACATGGGCTTTTTGGGACCCCACCTCATGAGCACTGCCTTTCTCATTTTGTTAATCAGGCCTGGAAGGTGATTTTGTGGTCACTGCATTAAATCATCTTTTGGGACCAATTAATGAAATGACAGTGCCAGTGTTCATGAGGAGGAGTCCCAAAAAGCCCATGTTGAAACTTTGGTGAAATAATTCCTAAAAATGGCCATGTTAAGAGCATTAATTGAAAGGTTTCTTTGCATACGTGCATAACTTTGGTAATATTTAATATTTTGACTCCAAATTTTCAACATAGCCAATTTTTCATACCACCTCATGTACAGTACAGCTGTCATTTTTCACACCCTGCCCGAAACATGTTTTCGCACCTGTTATACAGAATGGTGTTTTGGCATGGATTTGAACATTTTCACCTATGGGGTTTATGAGGTGAGTTCATAAGAACACTATGTTCAACATATGAAAAAATGTCGAAATTATGACCATTCATTGCAATTTTTGTATGCCCGCTCATAACTTCAGAAATTTTAAATATTTTGACTCCAGATTTTCAACATAGCCTTTTTATTACCTGACTTCATGTATGTCACGGCTGTCATTTTTCAAATCCTGCCCAAGATGTGTTTTCACATCTATGGTGTGGAATGGCATTGCAGTTGTGCAGAATTACATTTTGGCATGGATTTGAAAACTTTCAGTACTGAGGTACATGACGTGGGGTAATAAGATGGCTATGGTGACAATTTGGTCACTATTGTCCTATGAATGGAAGTACAGGGCCTGGAGAGCCCAGTGCTTTCATGGCTACATACATACATATATGTATCTATGGAGGGATGGGCTTCCACTGACAAATAAGGATGATTATACTGTCTGAAAAAGTAAGAAAATTAATTACAAAAAACATTGCTGATGCATCAGTTAGGTTTGTTACTAAATTGACAAAAGCAGGCAAATGTGGTGCTAGGGTTTCCAACCCTAATACCCCATCCCCACCCTACAGACACTGACAGGTATCAGGGGTGTGCCTATGGGTTGTCAGTCCTAACACTTACCCCATTCTCCTATACTGTATACATCTCAGCTTATTTACTTATGGAATAGGGTGAATGTTAGGACTGATGACCCCAAGGCACACCTCCAACACCTGTCATTGTCTGGAGGGTGGGTGTGGGATGTTAGGTTTGGAAACCCTAACACCACATTTTCCTGCTTTGGTCACTTTAGTAACAATCCTAAATGATGCATTAGCAAAGTTTTTTGCAATGAATACGTGTGTGTGTGTATATATAGATATATATATTATGGTAGAGGAGCCATTTCTATGTTAAACCCCAAAATTTTGCACCTTAATAACTTTGCAACAGTTTCATGGATTTGGCTGAAATTTGGAATACGTGATCAAGAACCATAGGCCTTGGGATTGGCCAAGTTTTGTTCTGGTCAGATATACAGCTGCAGAGTTATTAAGCGTGATCTGTGCGTGCATTTATGCTTTTTCTGGAATTCTATGGTCGCGCCTACAGGTCGTATGGTTTGTGTGACCGGCCCAAAATCTTATGAGAATGTGTGGCCAGGGTCCCCGATGTGCCTTTTGAAGATTTCGTGAAAAAATATTAAACGGTTCAAAAGTTATTCAAAAAACAGTTTCCCATTATAAGTCAATGGGAAAAGTTAACAAAAAGTTCAACAGTGTCGCAAATGCATTTTTACTTTCGCAAATGGTCCTGTTACTTTCGCAAATCGGCCATTTTGTTTTCAGTTGGTGATCAGAAAAATGGTTGGCATTTAAATTTGGGACCCTCTAGCAACCTAATTCTTTTTGTATTCACCTAGTCGGACCCGAGGATGCTTGCCATGTCTTTATTTTGTGGTAAAACACCCCAGAAATATGTTTTCAAATTTCTGGAAAAGTACTACATAAGTACTTCGTGCTCATGAAGGTGTCAAACTTTTGCGAAAGCTTTCGAAAATTGTGACAGTAGTTTTCCATCTGTGGGAAAGTGAGCGCGATTCTTTGGCACTGCGCTGCAAAAGAACTGTTGGGAGTCTTGGGCTGAAATTTGGAGGGAACGGAGCCGACATCTCACAGATGTGCCTTTCAGTGTTGTATTGAAAAAATATTACATGGTGGAAAAGTTACGGCACTCCAAAGTTGACAGTTTTTCCCATAGGATAACATTACAGCACCCGACGCATTACAGAAATCCTTTGGATCCCTGCTGCAAAATAACGGTTTTGTCTTTTTTCCTGAAATTTGGAGGAAAGACAGCCAACAGCCCACAGATGTGCCTTTCAGTGGCTTTGTGAAAAAATATTACAGGGAGGCAAAGTTATGGTGCTCCGAACTTCTCCTTTTTCCCCATAGGATAACATTACGGCGTTCGCCGCGCCTTTCAGGGCCCTTATCTCGGAAACGATGCGAGATACGGACTTTTCGTTGGAAAAATTCTTAGCCCCCACACAAAATTAGCCAGGACAGTTGTAAATAATATGACTTTTAAATTTTTTTTCTACGTAGTATGGTTCGTGAGATATAACTTATTTAGTATTCCAAGTCCTCATTTTCTGATCCGATACCCATTATTATGCATACATTCTTTGTACTTACTGTCTTTCTCTATTCAGCTTTTGGGGAAAACCAGCCTGTGCACTTCCATTACTGTTACCATTGCCCTTTCCGCTTGTGGTTCCATGCCCGTTTCACTTACCGTTGACGTCTACGCCACCACGTGCGTCATCCTTTGCGTTTTCATTTGTGCTTGCATTTCTGTTACTTTTTTGCCATTTGTGTGTAATGTACTGTTTCTCTTTCTGTTTCACTTTGTGTCACCATGCCCATTGACATTTCCATTTACAGGCACCATGTTACTATGTGACAAGACATCATGTGGCAGACCATTCCTGTCTAAGCCAACGTGTGCATTAACCTTTCTGTTCTCATTCGTGCTTGTGTTACCATGTGTGCCACTGTTAGCATTTCTGTTTGCATTGCTGCTCCTGTTACTATGCCACAGGAACATCATGTATGGCAGGGCCCCAGCGAGACCCCTTTGGGCCCAGCGCTCCAACAATACATTCACTATTTCTCATTATCATTCTCAAAGAAAGAAATTAGAGGCAAAAACTCCATTTAATGCATTAGTTAGGGTTGTTCCACAGCGACAAAAGTGAGGAAATTCGCTGTTAGGGTTGAAAACCCTAACTCCGAGTCACCCCAGCACCACACACACAGACACACATATGCAAGTATGGGGGAGGACCAAGTCAACGCAACCAATGACAGACATCCAGCAGCAGGTGACAGAAATAACAAACAATTGTCTAAATGTACTACGAGACATCCCCACCCACCCACCTGACCAGGTACTGCATGCTCATTGGAGATCAACAGCAAAACTGAGGCCATGTACACCAAACGTACACATCCCTGATTGCAGCTGCACACAATGTACCACACTTAGTAGTTGCATGGCCTTACCTACCGATGCCCACACCAGACCACACCACATGTGGTGGGCCACCTGAAGCAACAGAGTTCAGAAAAACCAAGGAGTTGTACAGGTATAATATCTCTGATTATAACAAGGGTTTGAGAAATGCAGCTTTCTAATTGACTGTAAACATTGTAGCAGCCTTATGTTTAGTTTTATTAACATACATGTAGAGCCTAACCATATGATGAACATGGTTTAATGTTGTTTTAAAAAACAGTTGTATTATGATAGCAGTAAGCCACTCCCAGGTATTATGTTAATGGTCAGTTTATCACTGTCTAGCGACATGTTTCGGCTATACCTCATTCAACATTAAACCCCTACAGGGTGATTAACAGACCATTTAACATAACTGTTGGTCATGGCTTATTGCTTAATTGTCTTTATGAGTAGATACTCTCCCTCTGCTAGGCACTGCAGCAGCTTTGCAACACAGTGTCCTACCCAGTTACACCATACACTGTCTAGTTACTGGAGAATGGCTGTGAATATAAACTCATGAAGATGAACAGTGTAACTTGATCATTACAGTCATTGAAACCTTAGTGTGATTATAACTGACAGAGTCAGTGATAGAGAATAACCCCTGCTGTCGTAGTACACTTACCCCATTGTGAGTTAAATCAATACTAAAAGACATTCTGTTTATATCTACACCATATTTACTTGATTCCTGTTGTACCACAATTAACCTAGTTATCACTTTGATAGCATCAGTGACAGAAGTGTGGCAAACCCAGACACTAGGCATACAGCCTGAGTATGCAACAACCGCTAAAAAAATTACACTGTGTCCATAAGTGGCATAGATCACTCATTGCAACAATAGTAAATGTATTACTATTTGAATAAGTTAGTTATCACAGATGCAATGAGATTGTCTTTATCAGGTACAACATACTCAGTAAGTGCCTACAGGAAAATCTATCCTATATACATCTCCGATACAGGTACGTCATTGTTGGCTCAGTAGTGCTATGATATTTAGAAGTTGCTTGGCCTGATCCATGCAATTACATTGTTTCTTACAAAGAATACTTACTGCATCTTTAGTATTGAAACACACTGAAGGTCTATGTATGTACATCAGCAGTACACCTTCATCAGTAAGAATGCATCTGATACTGGCAGTACAAATTTCACAGCGTTGAACAGGCAATGCTTTTCCATATGTTTACATCAGCCTGTCTATCTTGAGTAAACCGTTGCAGTAAATGTACTACTATGTAAATCACATACTAAATGTAACACTACTTTTATCTTGAGCAAGCTAGTGTCTTGTAGTTAATCTATGTACTTCTCTTAATTAATGTATACTCACTAGTGTTAAAACCTTTCTACAACTGTCATCATGCACCTTCAGCATTTATATTGACTAACGGCACAGTACCAGTTGTGGTGTGGGGCATCGGTAGGTAAGGCCATGCAACTACTAAGTGTGGTACGTTGTGTGCAGCTGCAATCAGGGATGTGTACATTTGGTGTACATGGCCTCAGTTTTGCTGTTGATCTCCACTGAGCATGCAGTACCTGGTCAGGTGGGTGGGGATGTCTCGTAGTACATTTGGACAATTGTTTGTTATTTCTGTCACCTGCTGCTGGATGTCTGTCATTAGTTGTTTTGACCTGGTCCTCCCCCATACTTGCATGTGTGTGTGTGTGTGTGTGTCTGTGTGTGTGTGGTGCTGGGGGGGGTGAATTCAGAGTTAGGATTTTCAACCCTAACAGCAAATTTCCTCACTTTTGTCGCTGTGGAACAACCCTAACTAATGCATTAAACGGAGTTTTTTGCCTCTAATATATATATATATATATATAAATGAACTGGGTTAGACAAAAGGAATCCTCTAGTTGGTTGAAACTCATCAGATGGCCATGCATATATCAGAGCATGACCACACACCTGCACTTTTATCCCCCAATAAAACAATTTTGTCATTTTATAAGATAGATAATCCACTGTACGGTGTGCTGTTGCACTCTGATATATGCACGCCTTGGGCGGTTGACACACACCAAGGCGTACGTATATCAGAGCATGACTGCACACCTAACAGTGGGTTATCTATTACACACAGACATATATATATATATATTATAACGTGTAATATACCTATAGGAGCATCACTTTGTTCATGTAGGACATAGTATTTTTTCATGAAGGTTCTGCTGCTTTAAACATTTTGTTTGTGTTGGACTTTGAAGGTCTTTCGTAATTATTTTCATTCTTTTTTTGTTTGTTTTGGAGTTAGAAAATATTATTGATGATGTATGTGCTTTAAACAAGCTAATGCATTTTATCTGATATGAATTAAAGTATTTGAATATTTAATTATCTTAGCCAAGTTTATCATATCATTGTATATGAGAAAATTATGTATAAATCAAACCACGAGATGCAAAGAATTTTAAAGAGCAGGTTATGAGTAAATATTGTTCTCCCCCCTCCAACATATACGGCAGCTTATCTGTCAGTTAAGTAATGCAGCCAGAAAGTTCATGTTTTACCACAGTGGATTTTTAATAACTGCACTCAAAAAAGCTCAGTGGACCCTGTTTGCAAAATGCTCTCAGTTCCCTACTTGGAACTGTGCCTCCAAATAGTTTGCAGGTTTTGTGATGTCAGAACTAGAACGGCATGGGGGCGTACTCCATAGACTACAATGGGGCAGATTTCTACAAGCTTTTTTTTAATACTTTTCAGTGCCAATTCTGAGAAAGGAAGGCCACTGCTTAACTAACAAAATCCTTGTTCAACGGTGGCCATCCTTTCAAATCAGCACTGAAAAGTATAAACAATAAATCAACCTAATTGTAGTCTATGGAGTATCCCACACCATTCTTGTTGTGACATCACAAAAAGTGTAAATGTGGGGGCGCGACTCCAAGTAGGGAACTGAGAGCATTTTGCAAACCAGGTCCACAGTGCTCTTTTTACGAGTAATATTGTTAAAATCCTCCATGGCAAAATGTGAACTTTCTGGCTGCATCACTTAACTGGCAGATAAGCTGCCGTATAAGTTGGGGGGGGGAATGATTATTTACAACCTGCTCTTTAAGTTCTACTTCAGTTGCAGGTACAGAGACAGAATTTATTTTTTTGAAGTGTTTGTTTGGCTGGACTCCCAAGCATCTCTCCACTGGGCTGCTTTTCACATTTTTCTGATTTTAACAGTGACAGAATCAAGGCAGAACATGCAACCTATAAAAAGAACTAAGATACAAAAAATATGCATTTACATATTCACATGCTGCATATGCAAACAATATTCCTAATGCTATTTGGGAGTCCATCAGTAATGTCAGGCTATCACTTTATTGAGATTCCAAGTCCTATTTGCTGACCTTTTCCACCATTTGGTCTCCCAACATTCTTTTAGTACTGTACTGTATATACCACATCATGTTTACTGCATTACGTATTTTTTTTAATTTATTTATATGAAAATGGTGCCTGGGAAAAGCACACTGAGCTATTGCTCAATTTCATGTGTGTGCAACATATTAGTCAGTCAAAAGTAACAACTGATGCATACTACTGATAGTACTAGGCAATAATCCAAACAGCATAAGTTACAACCAGTACTATCTTATGAGACTACTCACTTTTCTAGTCAGAAATTTGTACTCTGTAATGAGGCAAGTGGGTTCTTGATCACCTATGTTTTTTGTCTTGGGCTTAAGCAGGGTACATCTTTCAGTATTTAGGACCTTAATAAAAGCTTCAGTAATGCATGTGTTGTCCTGGCCCCTGTCCTGAAAGTTCAGCATAAGTATCTGTGATAGTGTCTCAAAATTATCAAGATTCAAGTAGTTGCATCACAACCTCAAAAACTGGCCATATGGTATGGAATTGAACTTCTCTGGTGGCCACTGCCTGCTCTTAGCGAGCTGCTGGTTGCCGTCAGCTTGCAAAAACTTTTACTGTAGACTTGGTTATTGTGGATTAGAGATGCAGGCCAATTTCACTGCGTGGAGCCATTTGTGAAATTTTCTGCATTAGGTGGAATTTCACCTAGGTGAAATTTCACCTAATGAGGGCAAAATTCCACCTTCTGTGGCGAAATTTCACTTTCGGTGGAATTCTGCCATGGAAGGTGACATTTTGCTGTTCTGCTGGGCAAAATTTTGCATTTTGGTCTGTGAAATGGGTGTAATTTCATGGATTACTCCGTTAAGCAAATTTTGCTCACTTTGCCCACCACTATTGTGGACCCCCAGAATTACATCCAAGAAGTTTAAAGACTCACAGCTGGTCACACTAGTGAACCTCAAGCTGAGCTCATTAGTATTTAGCCATGTAACATTAAGCTTCTGTGACCAGACATGAGTCTTTAAATTTGGATGCAACTCTGGGGGTTCACAACTGCTTGAATCTTGATGATTTTGAGGCAAAATCATGGACACTTGTACAGAAAATTTGGGACAAGTGTTATGACAACAGATGGATTAATGAAGGTTTTACTAAGGCCCTAAATACTGGCAAACCATCCCTGCTTAAGCCCAAGATACAACTCCTAGACATGCAAGAACCCACTTGCTTTGTTTCAGAGTACAACTTTCTGGCTTGCAAAGTTGGTGGTCCCATAAGACATTACTCACCATTCAGGCTCTCCATTCTGCTGAGGGTTCCCTCCTTGTAGTTCCCAGGGCTAGGTTGCAGCACTCGGGGGACCATGTGGTCTCGGTTCTTGCTCCTGCCTTGTGGAACTCATTACCTAAATATTTCAGGGAGGCACCCTCAGTAGAAACCTTTAAAACAGGCTTAAAGACATTTAATTTTCAACAGGCATATGAATGACTATGAATTAGTTAAATTATTTTTATTAATAGATAGATATGTTTTAATATTACTGTTCTCTGGCTGATTTATGTTTAAGAAATACTTGGATTTTATGCTATGTATTACTGTTTTGTAATGTACAGTGCTCTGAATCCCTGAAATGGGGTGTTCTATAAATAAAGTCTCTATCTATCTCTTAAAAGTGATCCAGCATTAAGGGCTACTATTGTTGATAACCTGAGAATTTCATTCAAGTGTGTTAAGAATTTATGAGACAGTCTGGTTCATAGCCGCTTCACTCAAGCTCATGACAAACAAGACTATCTATCTTGGTTACCAGTGAGACCCACTGGCATGTATAAGTGTGGCAGCTGCAGTGCTTGTACTTACTGCTGCGAATCCAAAATGTTTAGTTTGCACACACTGAGAGGTTTGTAGAAATTAGGGAATTCATCAATTGCTCTGTGAACATTGTCATGTACAGTATGTTTTCTTGTGCCATTGCCCAGAAATGTATGTTGGGTGTACAATACATACTTTGAAAGAATGTATTCTTGAGCACATATACAGCATTAAGAATCTCATCTAAGAGAACACAGAGGGGTCAAACTTCCATCAATTTCATGGAGGTAACCCAAAGGTAGTGCACTTTATGGATCTTCAATAGATCCAAACCAACAAATGAGGTGGAGACAGATTGAAAAAGCTGCTTCAGCAAAAAACATTTTGGATTTTTAATTTGAACAGCTTGAAACCATATGGTCTCAATGAGTGTACAGTGATGTGAGTCACTCATGCACAATACCAAGGAGTATGTTAGAGTGAGTGTAGCAGTGAGCTGCACAAGCTAGAAGGAGATATGTGGAGTAGTTTTGCCAAGCTGGTCATTTGGTGCAGTGGCTAGAGCCACCACCTATGGAGCTGAAAAACCTGGGTTTGGGTCCTGGTGTGGAACAGAATTTTTTTCATTGTGGGTTTTATTTTTTTTTTCCTAAGTTCCCCCCCAGAGTTGGTAACCTTTAAGTTGGGGTGTGGGGGGCTTACCCCCACATAAAACAAGTTTAATTTTTGGTCCAATTATTTAAAGTTATCGACCGTCACTGTTTGAGGTGGTAAATCTAATGTGTCTCACTCTAGTGACTTGGGGTGTTTTTTTTAGTCACTCTTTTTGGTTAGGGACTTAAAAAACTTACCCTTGTCACATAAAACCATCTCAATAAGGATTTGATGATCTGTTTAGCTTTAAGTTTTATGCTGCATTCTAACACTGTACACTTGTGAAGTCTCTCGCAAAAGTATTTAGTTAAACAGCAGCTGATGCCATTAAGAGAACTTTCAAAAAACATTATATTAAGACACTGTCCAGCTTATATTTCACATTAGTTCTGCATTCCTCATCCCCATTATTCATTACTGAGGTAATTTTTATAAAAACAGGATATTTACTCCTGAAGAGTTTTATCTATTCATGTTGCTTTTTCCGCTACCTGAGGTCATAATGCACTGCCTGTGACGTCACAGCTACTCCCATGGCAACAGACTGTGATGTCACCAGAGAGGATTATGACATGAAGTAGGGAGTCAGCTACAGGGGCATTGTTGGCCAGTTCACCATTATGCAGAAGGCTGTGATGCCTGCAATACATGCTGTAATAAGGGACAATGAAAAGACACCCACGGTGCCCGTAATCCTTGGTAGTCTAGTGTCCCCACCCACCTAGCAGTGCTGGTCCACCCCATCCCTCCCCACACCCATGCCCAGTCAGTGACTGGTACAACTCACCTCTCTCCTCCATGGCCAGCCACTGACTGAGCTCCCCTGAGTGTGTACTACTATATACAGTACACGCTCAAAGTTGTCATTCATTGAGCGCACACTATATATAGTAGTACATGTTCAGGGGAGCTCAGTCGGTGGTTGGCCATGGAGCAGAGAGGTGGGTTGTGCCAGTCGCTGATTGGGCATAGGTGTGAGAGGATGGTGGTGGACCAGCACTGTAAGGTGGGGGGACACTACATTATCAGGGCTTATGGGCACTGCAGAGGTCTTTTCATTGTCCCTTATTACAGCATGTATTGCAGGCATCACAGGCTTATGCATAACAATGAGCTGGCCAACAGGGTTTGGGGCTTCGGGATGGGGGGACATGATCAGCCCTGTGGGGCACTTTGCAGGATTTGGCTTGGGGTTGGGGGGGGCATGATCAGCCCTGTGGGGCAATACTCGGGGATGGAGGTGTGGGGGTGCCAGCAGCCCACAGAGGGCTGTCCTGCCAATGGGGGACAAGTGGGGGGGCTTCTGTAGGACCCTGGGGGTGGCTGTTGGGGCAAGAGGCATAGAGGTTCACCCCCCCAGTGGACGTGAAGTACACTTAAACCAGCTAATAGCTGGTCTCACTGTACTTAGACCAATATCCACTGAGGGTTGTCTTGGAATAGCACAGTTGCTGTTCCAACAGCCACCCTCCTGGAATCAGGTGTAACCTCTGCCATAAACCCCCTTGCACCATGTCGCAGGGGGTTTATGGGGTAACTGGTGGCATAGCCCAACTTTGTCACAACATGTTGCAGGCTGCCTTCTGGAATACAGATCATCATAACGCATGGCGCAGAGTGCTACTTGCACCAGTTTGTTTGGTGCAAATCACTTTGCAACATGGATAACTGTTCTGGAATTGGGCCCTATGTTTTTAAAAGTTTTCTTTGAAGTGTCAGCAGCTTTTTAAATATGTTCTGTTAATTTTCGTCCTTTATCTTCACATTTTCACTTCCACGTTTGTGTTCTCTGCTCGTTTTTTTTTCATCCTTATTAGTTTCTTTAGTCACTATTTTTTTATTTTTCATTTTAGTGTTTTTATGTTTGGACTTCTTACCTCCTGTTGTTCATGTTTTGCCTTATTTCATCTATTTTAGATCATCATTTCATTATGCCATCTAACATCTCCTTTTGCTTGGTTGTTTTTGTCTCTAGTCTCTATCATTGCTGTGAACCATACTCATTGTTTAGATAACTTTATATTTTTCACACTTGTATTAATGCTACCTTTGCTCCCGCTCTTTCAGTGGAATGGATGGTCAGAACTTTCCAGTGAAAACAGATCCCCTGTGAGTGCAAATCTTGCCAATGTTTGAGTGATTGCAGCACTTAGTTCTAGTGCCTGTAACCTTTTCCATATCTTGACCTAGTGTCTATCCATATCTATTTTATTATGGTATTTCCTATGTATTTACATATAATTGTGATCTTGATTATTCCTAGTGGTAGGTTATGCAATGCTAGAGAATGCAAGTGTGTCCAGGAACCCCATGTCCAACCATATAAGCCTGTAGCTCACTGGTTAGAACTCTGGGATGGTATTCTGAGGGCCAAGATTCAATTCCCAGAAAGTTGCAATATTTCTTTCTTTCTACAATTTTTTATTTAAATTATTTAGCAGTGGCTAATACGGCACCAAACAACATCTAAATGTCATCTTAATTATTCCTAGTTGTAGGATATGCAGCTACAGAGATTGGAAGTGTGTCCAGGAACCCCAGCTCCAGCCATGCAAGCTTGTAGCTCAGTGAACAGAGCACCAGAATGGTATTCCAGGGGCTGGGTTTCATTTCCTACTAGGTCACATTATTTCTTTCTCACTACAATTTGCTATGTATATACTTACAATTAAAATAGGATTTACACTATTTAGTCTGATTATTGCGTAGTGATACTCTTTAGGGCTTAACCCTGCCACATCAGTTTTGTACTTGCATTTAATATTTGCACATCATCGTTGTTGCATTCTGCACCTGTAGTCCATCATTGCTTTTGTATATGAATTTTGCTTTCTTTTGTTTGTTTTGTTATGTTAAGGTGCAGGGGGTCAGGAATCCTGGATCTACCTGGTTTTACTTTGTTCTCTGTAAATGTCAATCACCTAAGCTTTTTAACACCATAGCCAGGGGACTATAAGTGGGATGTTTGCAGTCCCTGATGAAGTTCTACTGAGCAAAGCACCTGGGCATCTAACCAGTGAATGACTTGTACAGTCCAGTACCTGCCTGAGTGATATGCTCAATAAATAAAAGTCTTTTATAGGCTTTATACAATGGCAAGAAAGAATCTTGGACTGTGGTTTGTCAGTTTGGGGCTGGACCCATGGCGTTATCCCAGAACGACACCACGGGTCTAGTCTCAGCCTCACTGTGAACCTGTAGATGAGCATTTGATTGAGCTTTTGATTGATTGTTTTATGGAGCTTTTGATTGATTGTTTCTTCTTCTCCTAAAAAACAAAAATATTTTTCCACATAAAAACATCTTTAAAATTATTTTTTTTTTATTCTCTATAACAATGAGCCATTGTATAATAGGAATAATGCACTCCAGGTTGTGTGTCGTTTGGGATAACGCCACGCCTGGGGCATTGGACGCACTCAGCCTGCGGCCTCATGCCCAACCACCCCAGGCATGGCGTTATCCCAGCACAACACACACCCTGTCATGCATTACTCTTTTATTCCTTGCCTTAGTATTTTTCCCCTACTATTGTGCACTGCTTCCTGCTCTCATAGTTTGTGGGCTAGTCAGCCCCTAAGGTGGCACCTACTTGCATGCACTTTAGTGCTAGCCCTGTTTTGGCTTTGTTTTGATGAGAAAATGGCCCCGTCTCTCTCAGTACTGCTATACGAGGGAATTCATGGGGGATCCCTAGGGGGTGGCTAGGTCTGAGGAGGTGAGTGCCCTTTGGGGTGGGAGGGACAGGGCTGATAGCCCACCTGCAGCCAAAACCTTGAGAAAAAGATTTATGGAAAAAAATGAATTTGATATGTAAATGTTGTTCCTTCAGGTTGTTCCTTGGACCACCATGAATTCCTCCTCCTAAAACATTATAGCACCTTCTACACAAATAGAAAGTTCTTTCCCAGCCATCTTAATATCATCCATGCCCCTGGGAAAAGAAATGAAAGGAAACTTTTTTACTGCCTTTACTACAAACTGTATCTGCCGGCCCATTGGTACTGAGGGTTGAGGAGCTGGATGCCACACCTTATGCTATGCCTGAGATCTGGGTTCAGGAACAAGTCTGGGTCATCAGTGGTTGGCTGGGTGGAGAAGATAGAGCATCCCAATGGATGCTCTCCTCCTCCAGGGTGGAGTGGGTTACCAGACAGCAAACAAGCCGTAGCACTACTGCTGGTAGAAGCACAGGCAGTAGGGAGTATGGCTCTTCGGAGTTGGGGAGAGGAGGGAGCTGCTGGGTGCTTGACTATGGCATGTGTCTGCATGCCATACATCTGGACATCAAGTCCTTTGTGCCGGTGCCATCTGGGGATGGGATACAATAGGGGGAAAAATACAAACACCCCAGAGCATCGAGCACTATGATGCCAGGATCCTGGTATGTTGGGACCCAGTGGAGGAGTTGGAGGGGGTACAAAGACCCCTGATGGGGCCGGGGACCCAGGCAAGTAAAAACAATAATACAAACTGTATCCCAAAGTACTTTACTCTGTGTGTGTGTGTGTGTGTGTTGGTATGCAAGTGTATGCATGTCAGTGTGCATACGATGCATGTAAGTGCACTTATATAGAGGTTAAGCACAGTGAGGTAGGTGGCATGCTTAGTATCACACAGTGAACAAATGTCAGTGGTGGGAATCAACTTTGGGTCTCCAGCTTCACAGATCTATGTGGCTGAACTGCCTCCCTAACCTACAGTATATTCATTTTTTCAATATGGCCATGCTCCCACTTCCCCATAACCAGTCCCACCTGATCAGTATTATTTCTCAGTTGGTTTCCTTTTATAAATATAACTTGTTACTGTAAGACAAACTAGAATTTTATACTAAATTTGCTATTTGATTAAAGTTACTTGATGGAGTGAAGGTGTCTAATTGCTATTCCATGAACTCAGAATTGAAAACATACCATCTGTTTTGCAACCCAGAGCTTAAGGGCAATCACTCTAAGGATATAAGAGAAAACGTTATATTGTAGCAATCTAGTGAAAGACTTCAACATTACTATAATTACCATAATGAACTTAAGCTGAAGTATTTATAAAGTCTGTAGTTAAGAAATAATTAATGCAGGCATTATTTACTGTTCAGCAACACAAAGGATATTGCCACAACTGTGTGGGGGATTTACTATCAAATACCCAAGATACAGTATGCTTCACTGCCAATTTTAGTTAGAGAAATAGGAAGTTTGAAAGCAATAGCAACCTAGAGCAGACTTTTCTTTTCCTTGCCTCAAATACAGTAAGATAGAACTGTATAATAATTTTGAAACTAGTGCTGTATGGAATTTTCAAATTCTCGTGTAATGAAATTTTTGTGGAATTTTCAAAATTCTGTCAAAATTCTGCCAAATTTCACCAGAAATGGAATGACACAATTGCACAGCAGAAAAATGTGGAAAGAGTTTTTCTACAACATTTCTCTGCAGATCTCAATATTTTCCACTGAAAGTTACAGAATGATTTTGCATGGAACAAAATGTTGTTCCACGGAATATTATTTTGTGGTTTTCAATATTTTCCATGAAAATGGTTGCAGAATTTATTTTCTGCAGAAAAAAATGCTGTCCCGGATAATATTTTCCCACAGATCACAGCAGGTGGAATTCTGCAGAAGAACCAGTAAAATTCCAGTGGAAATTAAGCTGGTGGAATGGTCATTCCAAGTTAATTTTGCTGGTAGAATGCTGCATTCCTTACTGCACTAGTTGAAACCACAATATGTTTTTTATATATATGATACATTTATTTGTTACTGCCACAAGGCAAATGTACAGTATATAAATGCTATAAAATCCACATGGTAAGAAACCTTCTCAGATTCTTAAAACTGTTCATTTGAAAATGGATTGAGACCACCACTTACGCCATCACTTCTCATTTCAGATATATGGGAGTTTGGACACTGCTGACATAGGTGAAAAACATAGTAGCAGTAATTCAACATGTGAAAGGACCCTAGTTCCTTCAGGTGTACCCCCCACCTCACTTCATAGGCAGGTATGAATCAATATACTGTGCCTCATAGGTCAGATTTTAACTAGTGAACTAGAGGTTAAAGGTTTTATAACCCACTTTCTCCAACATTCTCCTATGTCTGTGCTCTATAATACACTTCCAACAGGGCCATACACTGCCCTTTTTTACTCACTAGCAAATCATCCTGGATGTCTTTTTTTACTTCCTAGCCACTATCTGTCAAGACTGAATGTACGGTATCATGCCTGTTTATTTTATAGAGTTACCCATATTAAAATTTTTTCTAGTGTTGTGAAGACCTCCAAACCTTAACATTTTGACCACTGGACCCAAAAAGTTCACATCTAGTGCAAATTGATTCATATCAGTTTGTAACCAAAACTGTAAAACTTCATTGAAAGGGTGATAGATGCCTGGAACACATTGGCAGTAGAAGTGGTGGAGGTGAAAACAGTTGGGGGCTTCAAGCATGCATGACATAGATGTGGATGAATATTAATAAATAGGCAGGGAGGCAGGAGGGTCACTGGAGACCAGTTAGTAACTGTGGAAACTTATCATGCAAGGAACATCTGGGAAGGCAGGGTAGGCCTACTGGTCCTTTTCTGTTGACAAATTCTGTGTTTCTATGTTAATGTCATCTAAAGGTTGGAGTGTAAATTGTAATTTGAACCCAAAGTTACAATTGGTTTGACCCACTAAAATGAGTTATAACTGTGGTCAATTTTCTAATCTCAGAAGTGTGACATGTTCCAAAAATGTAACCTCTGAAATGTATGAAGTATTTTGTTCAGTTAATAATTTTATTGAATTTTCTCATACAAACATTCATCACAAACAAAACAGAAAAGACATGCAACATTAGCAGAGAAGGATCTTTACAGCAATATATCCATAAACTTACAGCATGCAGCCTATGTAGGAAACTTAATAAAAGGACTAAAGAAGGGGCAAGGAAGGGGGGGACCCCTAAACTGTCTGCTCTGTAATGATGCAAAAGTACCAAAAACAAGACCGGGTAACTGTTTAATGCGACCATATTATCACCAATGCACTATAGAAGTGTGTAAGTTACTTCACATTGCATGGCTGACTAAACTGAGCTTATAACAGGGATCATCATACCGGGAGTATCTAAGGAGGAAGCCAAAACAGTGACCACAGGTAAAAATAATCCTATCCCCATCCTAGGTTTCAAATAAGCAAGAAAGGGGGCCCAACAAGCAGTATATGCTGTGAGTTTATTGGTTGTAACACATGACAAGTGGTCGAGTGAAGCCAATAGCGTAAGAGCACGTTGAAGTTCTAGGATAGAGGGGACTTCAGTTGACCTTTATCGGCAGAGGATAAGGTGCTTGGCTGAAATACCTAGAGGGCTACCCAGCAGAGTTGGTGGGCCTTTTGGTGAGTTCCATGAGGGGGTAAGCCCGGGATCCAGACAGGAGGGTCCAGCTGGGTAACCAGGCCTAGGATTTTCATGGTGAGTTGATTCACTGCCTGCCAGATGGGAACCAGTAGAAAGCATTGCCCGATAATGTGCTATAGATCCCCTATCTGGGCTTGGCACCTCCAACAAATGTTTCTATCTAGAAGCTTAGCTTTATACAGCACATCTGGTGTTCTGTACCAGTGGTGCAGAAGTTTATTCTGAATAAGTCTGCTGCATGTATCTGGATAGCTCGAGTGTGCCATTTTCCAGCAGAGGGTCCATTGAGTGTCATATCTCCTCAGTTTCAGTGCTTTCTCCCACTTTAGTTTAGAAGCTCCTGATTGTGAGGGAATGCTGCCTTGAATGTCAGCATACATTTTATTGACTTGGCCCCTGGGGAGCTTAAGCCAGGTGGATAGCTTCTGAGGGGTGGCCGTGTTGGGTGGACTCAGCTTAAGGAACTCGGCCAGAGAGCTGTGTAGTTGCAGGTATCTCCAAAAGTCACTTTTGACCAGACCTTTTACCTTTGCAAGGTCTTGAAAGGGTTGCATCCCAGCCCAGTAACATCCAAGACATATGCCAAAATCTTAATGCCAGTGTGCTCCCAATGAGGCCAGTAAATGGGCTTGTTGCCCACCAGTATATGCTTGTTGTTAAAGACTGGAGTATAGAAGAGAGGCGTGGGGTTAGCTTGAATCCTGATTTGTACCTTGTTCCAAATCTGGACCACTAGCACAATGGTGAGACAGGCCCATAGAGGCTTAGATAAAGGGTTATATAGTAGAAAAGGAAGGCTATGTACCTGAGCAATGGCCTTTCCCATGTGGAGCCATTGCAGAGATTTGGGAGACAGGGCGGTGAACCATTTTAGGGATTGTGCTAAGGAATAAGCCCATGCATACCCCTCAAACCATGGAAGGCCCCAACCACCTGCCTTCTAGTGTAAATATAGTTTGCACCTGCTATACCAGGGTTTTTCATTTTACCAAATGAAGTTCCCCACCATGCTGTCTATGGTGCACAGCCATTTTACATGGGGGGGCTAGGGGAATATGTGAGAGAGGATACAGAAGTTTGGGAGCTGAAATCATTTTGAGAGCTGCTATTTTACCTGCTAGAGGAAGGTGAAGCATTTTCCATCTGTCTAACTCCATTCTAACGTCAGCAATTAATGGATTCATATTGAGATCCAAGATTTTAGCGAGGTCAGAGGAGATATGAATACCAAGATATACTAAGGAGCCCAAGGCCCATTTAAGCCCTAGGAGAGAGACTTTATTCTGAGTGCATCTAGAGTTAAGAGGGAGCAGCTCAGTTTTGGATTTATTCATCCTCAGGCCGGAAATTTTTGTGAAGTCTGCTAGGAGAGTAAGGAGTGCCGGGTGGGCTACCATAACATCTTCTACTGGGACCAATAGGTCGTCTGCATACAAAAGCGTGGCATATGCATGCATCCCGATGGAGATCCCTTGGATGTCTGGACGTTATCTAATAGCAGCTGCCAGTGGCTCAACCACCAAAATAAACAGAAGAGGAGATAAGGGCAGCCTTGTCGAGTGCCTCCGCCTAGCTGGAAAGGACTGAAGATCACTGCGTTGGTCCAGATTCTGGCCATGGGTTGTTGATATAGTGCCAGGACCCAGTTCCGAAATAGGGAACCAAAGCTGAATCGGTGCAGCACCCTCTTCATGAAATCACATTCTAGGGAGTCAAAGGCTTTCTTGAAGTTGACAGCTATTGCTGAAGCTGGGGAGAGCATTAGCATGGTAGATGATATTGACCAGTGACCTGATGTGATCTCGGCTGAGGCACCCCGGCACAAAACCCTACCTACGAGGGGTGGATAAGAGAGGGAAGAGGTGGGTTAAGCCTAGTGGCCAGGATCTTGGGAAATATTTTGCAGTCTGTGTTGATTAGTAATATTGGGCGGTAACTTGAGGGGAGTGTAGGGTCTTTGCCTTTTTTTGGAAACACGGTGATGACTGCTTCTTGAAGAGTGGGGCGGAAGATGCCATTGCCCATTGCCTCATTATAAACCTGGGAGAGGAGAGGGGTGATTTGAGGAGTAAGGATCTGCCAGAGTTTGACTGGAAAACCATCCCATGCAGAGGTCTTACCTGAGTTGAGGGCCTTAACAGCCACTGCAACCTTATCAGACATGACAGGCAGGTACAATTTTGCAGCTTGAGATGTTTGAAGGATGGGGAGTTGGAGGAAAGCAAGAAAGGGCTCCACTGTCCCAATATTGTGGGTTTTGGTGGAGGAGTAAAGCTCTGCATAAAACTGCTTCATAATGGCATTAATGGTCTTAGGGTCTATTCGGGTTAAGCCTGTCTGGTCCCTTAAGCCAGAGTTGTGGCAATCAACCTGCTGTTTATGCAATTGGTAGGCCAGAAGTTTACCAGCTTGCCCCCCCCCCCCAGTAGTGATGGCACAACCTTAGAATTGCTACTTCTGCCTTGAGGGTCTGCAGGTCATTAATCTCAATAGGAATTGAGAACATTTCTTTTTTCAGTGAAGAGTCTGGTTTCAAGTGGGGGGTCTGCTTGGCATGCGCTTCTAGAGTCTTTAGCCTTGCCTCCTAGGAGACCATAAGGTACTCCCACTTGTTCCAGTGCTTGGATGCAACCCAATAATAGCCTCACGCAGGGTGGCTTTAAAAGCCTCCCATATGATACTGTGGAAGGTGTCCTGAAGAGGGTTTTCTGCTAAGAATAAGGCAGTCTCTGAGGTTACCCATTGTACAAAATGAGGGTCTTAAAGGAGGAGGGGATCTAGCTTCCAGGCGGCAGGTTTAGGAGGGAGTGAGCCCCATAGAGTGTGCAGGTGCACCGAAGCATGGTTCGATATGACCTTGGGTAGGATCACTGAATCAACTGCATTCTGGCAGATATTCACAGACACCAGCCAGAAGTCCAGCCAGCCGTGGGACCTGTGCACCACTGAAGTGAAGGAATAATCCATCACCCTTGGGTGGAAGGTTCTCCAAATGTCAGTTAGGCCAGCTTCTGCCATCAATTGTTGTAATGCTAGGTGGCCCTTAGGGTGTTGCACAGAGGTGGGGGTGCTATAGTTCAACTGGGGCACCAAAACAAGATTGAAATCCCCTCCTAGGATAGTAAGCGTGGGGTCAGGAATAAGGGAGCTTAGTTCTTGAGCTAGTGAGTGGAAGAAGGAGGGGTCATCCTCATTCAGGGTGTAGATACAGTCTAGAAGTAAGGGGCTTTCTGGGGTTTTCATCAGTGCTAGCACCCACCTTCTTGGGGATCCATCCGAACTTGAGTAGGAGACGAAGTAAGTGACTTGTGGAGGAGGATAGCAACCCCTCTCTCTTTAGAGGAAGAGGAGGACGACGAACAGAATACCTGCCCCACTCAGTTTCTAGCCAGCTTAGTGTGATCCTGTTTTGTAAGTTAAGTTTCCTGTAGAAAGGCCAGTGTGGCCTCAGCATCTTCAGATGAGATAACACCTGTTTACATTTTACCGAGGTATTCATACCTCGTACATTCCAGGTGTATGCATGGAGGTCACCCATGATCCCAGACAGGAAGAAGAGTGCAGGATAAAGTTATGCATTTTTTAAATACAGAGGCTGAAGGGCCAACTGCCCCTTCCCACAGGAGACTCCCAATGAAACCCAGCCACTCAGCACAGACAAGCCATGTAGTACCCAGAGCATAAGCATAACTAATAGTTACCCAATCACCACAGTAAACATAGGAAGTAATTGGGCAAACAGCCCAAAACACCATCCAACTATTTACAGAAACCATAGCATACCGTAACAACTCTATAGACAGAGGAGGACTGTTAGACCAGCAGGCTAGCTGTGAAGGCCATCCATCTCCCACTCATGTGGTGGGTATGGGGAGAGGACAGCAAATTGCTGCAGATAACTCATCCTCAAGTACTCTGTGCAGTCTGCATCACTCCTTCTCCCTGAGGGGTACAGAAATACAGGGGTAAGAAAGGGGGTGATCCCTGTATCCAATGTGGTAGCTGTGGGGGGGGTCTTTTTCTGCACTACCATAAGGGGGCTGTGAACCTCTGATATCATGCCTGAAGGTATATGTCACCCCTCCTGCATTGTTGAACTTAAGCTATGACCCCTAGTACAGGATCCATGAAAAAGTGGGGGGATACAGGGGCAGCATTCCTGCCCATGTGCACTCCCAATCCGGAGCACTGCAGTGGTGACTGGGGGCATCATCATCATCATCATCAATCTTTATTTATTTAAGGTGCCTTTCTTAAACCAGGGCACCTTTACAAATTACATAAAACAATAAATATTTAAAACAGGATTTAAACAAGATTAAAATTAAATAATTAACAATCATTAAAAGCTTTGTTAAAAAGGTAGGTTTTCAAAGCTACTTTAAAGCTCTGGTCAGTCAGGCAATTTCGTACCTGACGAGGTAGAGAATTCCACAGGGTCTGGGCCATAAAACTAAAAGATCTTGCCCCTTGAAGTTTTTAAGCAGACCCTGGGAATCTCTAGCAATCCCTTGTCAGTGGATCAGAGCGGGCGGGAGGGACAGTAGGGACGCAGGAGATCTTTCAGGTAAGCAGGTCCCTGATCATGTAGGACCTTGAAGGTGATTCGCAAACAAACTGGCAGCCAGTGCAGTCCGCGGAGCACAGGCGTTATATAACTGGACCTAGAGGAACCAGTCAAAAGCCTGGCTGCCACATTCTGCACTAGCTGCAGGTGGCGAAGTTCAACCCCCGTAAGCCCTAGGTGTGGGGCATTGCAATAGTCCAGGTGGGAGGTAACGAAGGCATGGACCAAAGTTGGAAGATCTTCTGGAGGAACCAGGTGCTTCACCCTGGCGATGTTTCTCAGATGATAAAAAGAGGTTTTGATAACTGCTGACACCTGAGACTTAAAGGTCAGACAGTTATCAAATACAATGCCCAGGTTCCTCACCCGGTCTGAGATAGTCAGCTGGACATCCCCAAGCCATAAGCCCGAGGGTGATCCAGCTAACAAACCCACCTCACAGTGACCCTGGTCCACAACCAACACTTCAGTTTTTTCCGGGTTCAACCGCAGACAACTCACATTCATCCAGTCTTGGATTTTGGCAAGGCAGCTGTTAAAGACCGAAAAGGCAGCATCCTGGCCGGGCACAAAGGACATGTACAGCTGGGTATCATCTGCATAGTAATGAAAACCCAAGCCATACCACCTAATAATCACCCCTAATGGCAGCATGTACACTGCAAACAACATGGGTGCCAAAATGGAACCCCGCAGTACCCCGCAGGATAGGGAGACTGATGCCGAGGAAAAAATTCCTGACACCACCCTCTGAGGCCTACCCTCAAGGTACGATCAAAACCATTCTAGGACTGTACCAGACAGTCTGCAGATAGATCACAAATGCTCCAATAGCACACCATGGTCCACAGTGTCAAATGCTGCCGAGAGATCAAGAAGGACCAAGATGGAACAGGTCCTTCGATCTCTCGCTATCAGGAGGTCATTTAGTACCTGTACAAGCGCTGTCTCAGTACTATGCCTTTTCCTAAATCCAGACTGGGGAGAATCATAGACATTGTTGTTGGTCAGATGATCATTCAACTATAATGCAACCACCTTCTCAATAACTTTACCCACAAAGGGTAAGTTAGAGACAGGCCTGCAATAAGCCAGACAGTCCGGGTCCAAGGAGGACTTCTTAAGAAGGGGCCTAACCACAGCCTCCTTAAGGGGATCCAGAAAAGTCCCCCTCTCCAAGGACCTCCAGACTGTCTCAGCAAGAGCCGGGCCGATTTTATCCACACAATCCACTAAGAGACGTGTGGGGCCCGGGTCCAAATCACAGTTGGTTGGATGCAGTGATTGGATAATCATCACAATGTCACTGATTGTAGGGAGGCTGAAGTTAGACCACACAAACTGGGTGTCCGACATCTCCTGCCGACCATCACAACTCCCATTTGAGAGGGTCAAATGGATCTGGGATCTG
This sequence comes from Neoceratodus forsteri, assembly GCA_016271365.2. Classification (NCBI taxonomy): domain Eukaryota; kingdom Metazoa; phylum Chordata; order Ceratodontiformes; family Ceratodontidae; genus Neoceratodus; species Neoceratodus forsteri. The sequence goes on along the minus strand of CM028132.1, from coordinate 637,708,562 downwards.
ATTTTGGCAATCTTATCTGCAAAGAACAGAGCAAACTCCTCACATCGTTCTTGAGAAAAGGCTTTTCCAGGCTGAAGACAGACTGGACTGCACAGTCTGTCCACAGTCCAGAAGAGCTGAGCTGGTCTGTTCTGTGCAGCTGCAATCTCCCTGGACAGGAATTCTGCCTTCTTACAAGAGATTGCGGATTGATAGACCGAATAATGGTCCATCAAAATAAGTTTGTCACTATCCAGACCCGACCTCCACCAACACCTCTCCAACCTTTGTCCAACTCTTCTCAACTCCCTCAAGGTCTCATCAAACCAAGGAGACCTGAGGCGAAGAGTGAGAGGGCGAACATGAACAGGAGCAATGGAATCCAGGGCCCCTGCCACTGCCTCATTATAGGCATGTATCAGTTCTCTTGGATCCATGCAATCTCTCGGAAAGTCTGATAGGTCCAGCACTGCCATCAGGTCATCTGGGGAAACACCCCTTAATGGGTGGTACCGGACCATTTCCATAGGGGCTGACCTACTAGGGGTGGCCTCAAAACTGAACCCAATGGAGTGATGGTACAACCATCCGACTGGTTCCATCACCAGGTCGGATATCTCCATCCCCAGGAGGAACACCAAATCCTATGAATGACCACCAACATGAGTCGAGGAGGAAATTACCTGTGTGAAGCCCAGCTAAATCATTAACTGGAGGAAGTCTTGACCAAAGTGCAAGAGTTCATCATCGACCCAAGCATTGAAGTCCCCCAGAACCAACCATCTGGGGGAACCCAATGTTAGGTTGACAATGAAGTCTGCAACTTCCCGCAGGAAAACATTCCCATCACCTGGTGGACGGTATGTGAGAAGTATCCTGCACCCCACACCCTCGCCTAAAATGAATTCAAAGGATTTGGTAACTCCCAACGGCACTTCCACTAGGCCCAGTTCTGTTTTAAAACAAATAGCAACACACACACCTTCCCCTCGATCCACCGTCAGGTGTGGGTCAAATGAAACGGGCCGGAATTGCTGCCGCCAAAACTGATCCAGCATTTTCATCAAGCCAGGTCTCAGTGATGCACGCCAGGTCAGATGACTCAACAAAACCAGCTATAATAGCTGTCTTGTTTTTAAAAGACCTGGCGTTACATAACACCGCCCGAGTAGGATGAGCCTCCGAGGATGACTGTGCTACCTGCTGACTATAGTCAAAACCCTTGGGTATGGGCACTAGACAGGGAGGTCCCCTTTCCTGGGCCCATTTCACCCCAGGGCATCTCCTTGTCCTCACTGTCCCAATCCACCCACTCCTTTCCAGTCCCCCTTCAGACCCTGCCCCATCCTCCTCCTCCTCCCCACAATCCCCAAGGCCCTGCAACGTCTATAGACCTCAGGGGATGGGGGGGGACAAGAAAAGGGGCGAAGATCTCTGAGCCTGGAGGGGGAATAATACCCGACTGTCCTAATATTTTCCCAAAACATAATCAACAATCCAAAAATTAACCCACCTCTAAAGTTTAAATAAATACAAAGCTGTAAAATGAGACAGTAATTTAGCTACAACTCAAACTATTAACTTAACCTAGCACAATTATAAAAAATAAGACCAACACATGCTATAAGCTATACTACTAACTAAAAATAAAACAAACAAAACCATAAAAGAAAATAAAACTAACTAACTAATAATACTCACTTAAAAATAATTTAAAACCCCATCCAACACCCAAGTTAGCTTAACATCAATTCGGACTCTGAAATTTAGAGCCCCTGACAACCCCCCTTAAACAAAATAACCCACTAAAACAAATACACAACAAAACAGAATTTAGGGACTCTCACCCCCCAAACCCAAACACATAATACTACAAAATACAGTAGATAATGAATTCCTTTCCCCACCCAGTCCTCTCACCACTGGAGAGAGAGGGAAACACTCTCACTACTAAACAGTTAAAATAAACCAATGAATATAAACATAACAAAATTATTACAGAAAAAGAAAACTATAAGCTCCCCCCTCAGTCCTCTCACAACCGAGGAGAGAAAAATTATAATTTTCCACACTACCAGAGAAAACAGTTATAAAAATCCAACTAAGCCAAATAAAATGTATGGACACAGGGTCCTCTTACCACCCAATCGTCCAAATAAGTAGAATTAATAATTTACAAAGAAATCAGGAGGGAGTCAGCAGTCTCTTCAACCAGGTCCAGAATTAAATAAGGGTGAATCCACTGTCTCATGGGCTCCTCCATCAAAGGCCAGGGATATTTATCCAATAGGTGCAGGCAGTTTCAATAAAAGTCCAAGCTCTGCTGAAGCAAATGAGAAGCACTGTGTACAAATAATTTTATTCCAATGAAAGTCTAGGGTCAGCAAAGAAACCAAACGGGCCCACAAAGCTCCATCCACAGAGAGTGCTGACAAAGATATATTTGCTGCCTACAACTTTTATTCCCGGGGGGGTGATGCTCAGAAGCCAATCCCAAGGAACCTGGGGAAACCACAGCTCATCAACTGGCTCCCCGGCCAATCCAAAGCACGGTCCCCTATGTGGCAGCAAATCTAATCGCTGCTCTCTAAAAATTATCGGGCCCACACACGATACTAGCAGATGACCCAAAGTCCAATTCTGAGCCTGCAGCTCCTATGAAAATCTGGTTTGCACAAACAATCCAAGCATTACTAAGTGCAACCAGCCCAAAAGTCAAAAGGATCCTCCCGCCAGCGAATACCGGCGCAGGGTCGAAACACAGCTTCCTCCCAGCTAGGTCTCCCCAATCACGAATGGACCACAACCCTCCGCCTCCCAAACGTGGTTCAACCAGTTGCCAGAGTAAGCCTCAGCCACAGTCCGCTCTGTTCACTAGCTCCCAGAGTCCACCGGCTAGAAGTCACCTCTGTGCGGGCATGACAGTTCACACAACACAGCCGCACCACTTACAGATGTCGGTGCGAGTAATCACAGCCGGCAAAATCTATAAACAAAAGCAGTCGAGTTAAAAATGTGGCAACCGCAAACTCACAAAAGTCCCACCACTGCCACTTGAACACCTGCTCCTCAAGTTCACGAACAATACAAAAAATTACAAGTAAAACATATTAACTGCTTGGCTAACACGACCGCTGTCCCAGCGTGGCCGCCATCTTGAAATCCTGGGGGCAGGGGCATGAAGACCCAAAGATGCCCTGGGCCTGCAAAAGGGGGGGCACCACTCACAGCAAGAAGCAGGAGGAGCGAGGTCCAAGCATTCAGCCCCTTGCGAGGAGGATATGGGTAATTATCAGACACCACCTGAAGGCTATATGGAGGCTGTTGATTCAAGTCCATAGCTCCTAAAGTTGTACTGGAGTGACAAAAACAGAATACACAATAAAAGAAAAAACATAACATACAAGGAGCCCCGAGGGGCCTGTTCAAGGTACAGTACAGTTCAAACATGTTGCCACAGGGTTAATATGACATTAGTTCCACATTGTCCACACTGTCCATGGCCTATTATAAACAGGCCAGAAAGCCAATGCTGATGGTTCCTGTTGTAACATCATAGGTTAAACTAATTGGCCCAGAGAGTCAGACCAGGCCTGAGTTTGCAGTCCAGAGCAATCAGGGGAGAGAACCTTGTAAGCAGGCGAGTCCCCATCCCCTGTCCTTAACCCAGCTGAGAAGAAAGAAGTAAGCCAGTTTACTTAACTGTGCATTCAGGCTGGTGCCTCTGTGGTCTGCAGAGAAGGTGAATGGCTCAGTGTCTCACAGCTCTGCGTCTGCTGCTGGGAAGGACTGATAGGAGCCGGAGACTATTTTCCCAGGGAAGCATGCGGCATGTCTGCTGCTGCTATGGCGGCCCAGATTTTTGCTCAGCAGAAGGTAAGCAAGGGGCGGAATGATCTTCCTCCTGAGGAGTACCATCTGGTATGGTCAGCAGAGGGATGAATTTGTTAGGGGAGTAGTACTGATGCAGGTCTCCTTCCTCAACCTCTGGAGCCATCTCTTCCATCTGCCCGAAGTTTGGGTGTTGTCTTCTGTCATGCCACTGCAGTGTGCGATACTTTCTGTTCCAAGAAGTAAGAGAGGCTTCAAAATGATGGACCTGAGGTCTTAGTGATTGTGGCTGAGAGCTGGGTGATTCTTCCATGTGGCTCGGGATAACAGAGGAACCGCAGGGTGCACTAAATTGCTCGGGGTTCTGAAAGTCCTTAGGGAACTCTCTATGAAGATAGTCCATGAGACTGTGGGGGGTAGAGAAGAAGGTAGGAGCCCCATTAATGATCACCCTCATGGTTGCCGGGTATAGGAAGGAGAAAGAATGTGGTGGGCATGAAGGATTTTATGGAAGTCTGTGTATGCCTTGTGCCATTCAGTTAACTCCTGAGAATAGTCCTGAAAGATGTGGATTGTATTGCTGTTCCAGGTAACGGAGCCTCTGTCACTGGCTGCAGCGCCGACCATCTCTTTCTGTCTGAAGTCAAGGAAGCGGGTCAAAATAGGGCACGTGAGCTCCCCTGGTTTAGGTGGCGGGGCAAGCGTGCGATGGTCCAGCTCAATATGCAGGACAGTTGAGGGTGGTAGGCCAAGGATCTGAGGCAGGGTACCTTGAAGAAAGTGAATTGCATCCTGTTGCTCAGCCCCTTCGGGGAAGCCGATGAACTGCAAGTTATTGCGGCAGCCACAATTTTCCAAGTCGTCTACCTTGTCTTGAAGGAGATGTATAAGGCGGGCCTATTTCTGAGTGGTAGCGGTGAGATCTTGCAGGATTGAATCATAGGCCTTGAGATGCCTCTCTGTGTGAAACATCCGTGTCTCAATAGCCTGTAGAGTTTGAGTGTTATTATTTAGAGCTAGAGTCATTTGGGTCATCTGTGCCCTCAACTGAGTGAACATTTGTTCCATCTTTGCAAGATCCACTAGGGCTGGAGAGGAAGATGCCATCCTGTAGGATGTGGAGCAAGGGAAGGACTACTGGAGTTACTGTGCCTCCCAGAAAAGAAGAAAATAAGGACTGCGCGATGTAGCAGGTAAGTCCCTCTTCTGATTCTTGTGCCTTCAGATGAAAAAAACAAACCCCTAAATGCAGGATGTCTTAGGATGTAAGCCCACATACAGGGAGCAAGGAATCTATCCTGCCATCTTGGAGGAAGGCTAAACCACGCCCCCATGAAGTATTTTTTTTGATAATTTTGTAATGAAAGATTTTATGTAATATTCGGTTTTACTACAATTTGCAGCTTTTAATTACTAAGTTTAAACACTATGGCCCTGATATTCAAACGGGTTGCGCATGGTGTAAGAGATTTGCACTGGCGCAACCCCCATTGCACAACAGTGGGATATTGAAAGGGCTGTCAGGTGCAGCACAAATCCCAATGCACCAGGGGGCAATGTAATGGTATGTGGTGGAGATGCAGGGGGCATGCTCATGAATATGCAGCACATCCTGATATTCAGCCTGGGATGTGCAGCATATAGGCTGGCACAACCCTGCATTGCGCCACATAGCAGGGCTTAAAGTTGAGCCCGTGAAGAGTAGGAACAAATCCCAGCCACCCACAGGTGGGTTGCTGTATTGCATAGTGCAACACAGCAACCGCCAGCCATGGGTGGCCACCTGCTCACCCAAAACATCGTCTGCAAGCACCCACATAAACCTGGCAGTCTAGTGGTACCCCCCTCCCTCCCAATTCCCCGATCACCGGTAGCCATATTGTAAATCATTCTCTGGTAGTGTAGCGGCACCCTCCTCCCACCCGTGTGTGTCCCCAATCGCTGGTGATGTACTGTTTCAGTATTCCCTGGTAGTCTAGTGGCACCCCCCTCTCTCCCGTTGTCATGATCATGGGTAAATTACCATAATAGTACTTCCAGTGCCTGAAGTAATCTAGTGGTACCCCCGCCCTTCATGTCATTGAGTAAATCCCATATATCACATCCCTGGTGATCCAGTGGTGCCTCACCCTCCCACCCACACAGAACCCTTGCCCACCCCGCCCCCCCACTGTGGACCAATGGACTTGCAGCCCATACTGCACCTGTCATTCGGTGGGCGGTTGGGTGGTATGTGAGTGGGTTGCAGCTACCTCCCGTGATGGGGGCAGGGGTGGGCAAGGGGTTCTGTGTGGGTGGGAGGGGGTGCCACTGGATCACCAGGGATGTGGTATATGGGGATTTACAATGACCGCGTGACGGGTGGGAGGGAATGCCACTAGACTACCAGGGATTACATAAACAGTATATTACCAGTGATCAGGGACATGGGCAGGAGTTGGGTACTGCTATACTACCAGGGAATGATTTACAATATGGTTACTGGCGATCGGGGAATCGGGAGGGAGGGGTACACTAGACTACCAGGGATCTAGGTTATGGCTTGATACCATGATCGCAGGGGTGGGGAATGCTCCGGGATCCCCACTGCCCATGTCATTCTGTGCAGGGCTCCAGGTGCAAGTTGCTGGGCTGCTCTGGGCAAGGCATGCAAATGGTGCCATAATGACATGCAGATGGACCCATCTGTGCCTTGCATATATTATGGCCTCATTTGTATGCCCCCTGATGAATATCATGGGTGATGTGCCAGCGCAACTGCACTTGCACTGGTGCATCCTTGTGCTCCCTAGCAGTGGCTTGCGCTGGTGCAGTGCCACTGCACCATGTGCAATATGTGCACTCGCCCTGCCATATCCAATGGTGCTGCGCCATGGTGCAGCACTGTTGAATATCACCTGGACCTGGCCCCAGTGCATCACGGTTGCACTGTGCCCAGACTTGCACCACTGTCTGGCACAGTCTGAATATCCCGCCCTTAGGAAATTTAAATCATGTTTATGAAGAAAAAACTGTTAACATTTTTATATGCACAGCAATTTTAATTCATCATAACACTGGGGATTAAACATCTAAAAAAACATTTCCATGTAAAAGGCTATACTTTAATACTTTCAAATATACTATTATCCAGAATTCCCTGGCCATGAAGCATTGTCATTCATGAATACTGTTTATAAAATTAATTGTGTACTTCATGATTTGCAGAATGTATAATGGGCTGTACAGGAGTTGGGAAGGAAATACATGGTACATTTACTCAGTTTGATTCATTTCCAGCATTTAAATCTCTAGTGTAAATATTGCTTTGTGATGTATTTTACTTTTTGCTGTCCACTACAAAAGTGTGTACTATACTGCATATAAACCATTGACTGTGGCTCAGTACATAACATAATCATCTCTTCGGCTGGATGATCAAAAGATTGAGGGCTCTAGCCCCACACCAAGTACTTGGTAATAACCAATGGATATTTTAGTGCAATACTATGGGGGCTACTTTTTGAGGTGCTGTCCTTCTATGAGACATTAAATTAAGGGCTCGTCTTCACATCTCTGATCATAATACCTAATCCCATGGTACTTACTGAAGAAAAGTAGATGTGTTTTCTCAATGTCTTCGGCTGATATGGAGCACTTCAGGACTATGATTCTAAATTTCAGAAGGGCAGATTTTAGGAGGATGAGGGTAGTATTAGCAGAAAAGTTGAAGGGTGTGAAAGCAGTGACAGGAGTGAGCAGCACATAGAACTTCGTTTCATTTATTTATTACACTGGACAGCAAGATGGGCTAAGGCAGCCCTTTTCACAAGTGACCAGTTAAGGAGACCATTAGTGATACCGCACAGGAATAGGTAATGTATTACAACCATGTACAGGTAGTGCATGGTATAGTTAGAAGAAATAACAATTAAGTACAGTTATGATACACTTTGTCCAACATACTGTAAGCTGACGAATGCTAGTGCTGAAGGAAGGGATACCCACACCTAAGATGAGATAAGAAGGCAGGCGGTTCTAGGGACCAATTGCCCTTGTGTCTAAGGGGGAGTTGGAAAGTGAATTCCTTTACAGAAATGTAAGTGTACACACAGAATGTATGCCACATGCTTAATTGTGCAATGTTTGCATGTGGTTCGCATACACAAAGTGAACCTATGTGAACCAGATCTAAAAAGCAAATCAGATTCGAATGCTGCAAGCTTGATATATGTGCAGCAGGTAAGCTGATGTGAATATCTTCTAAAAATCACATTAGGTTTACAAGTTGCATGCTTGACAAGAGTGCTCCAGTTAAGCTGATGTAAACATCATTTAAAAATCATATCAGGTTCACATGTTGCATACTTGCCATGTGTGCAGCAACTATGCTGGTGCAAATCTCATCAGAAAAAAACACATCAGTTTCTGTTTTTCATACTACTGCTAGCAATTACAGCCATTAAAATGTCATTGATATCCCATTAAAAGTACGTAAACACATTAATTCTGATCGCTTTGCAAGTTGTTTAATGGCTTTTGATTTTTGTCATTAAATTGCCATTAATTTGTAAAGTATTGTTTGCTTACTGCATTAAATGCCTAGGATATAGTCAGCCAACATCCCCCATTCCAGATGTGTATAGAGGGGCATCTGTGCTGTGAAGCCTGACCTTTTTGTTTTGGGCCATGCAAATCCCCTTATACATACAGTGTTTAGTGCTTCAAATGTGTTTCTCCATGACTGTTTCAGCTCACTTACTTTCCGTTTGTCATTCTGTAAGGAGGATATACACTATGGCCATGCTCAGCACTCTTTGTGCCGAGTAGGGTCTTGGAAGCATGCACCATACCTCACATTTTGTCACTGAAATGAGGGACATGGACACTCAAAATGAGGGACAATGAGGGACATTAATCCTCAAAATGATCAGGACACATCCTGCAACATGGGGATACAGTACCTCAGAACACAGTGGAAACTGTTGTATTTACTTGTACTGATATTAGCACCTGAGAATGAATTTCTACCATAAAACAGAGGTGCCATTTAGGTAGGGCAGAGGGGCAGTTGTCCCTCCCCCCCACATTTGTGCCTAGATTGTTCTTACTGTGTGGCAATAATGGCATTAAATTTTGATTTAATCTTTTACATAAAAAGTGGTCCCAGCCTGTGTGCACTCTCTCTGCAGGTGCACTCCTGACTCGACTGTGTCTGCATTGTGTTTTGCACTCTCTCCACCTATTAGTGGTGGTGCCATCACTCATTATGTGGAGGAGCTCCAGCCAAGCAACAGCACATGAGTCACGTGAGTGTTACACTGTCTTTCCCACCACAGAGTAGACAGACTGCACGCTACAGCTTAGAGGAGTCGGTGAGCACTGAACTCTCAATAGCAGTGCTGTGGCAGCATACTTTTGTTGGTCTACTCTTAGGGTGTCTCTTCCCCCCCGGTGGCTGAAGAGGCAGAGGGTGAGCTAGAAGATAGCTCGAGACTAGGCTACCTACTTCCGCTACTAGGCTTGTCTCACAAAAAAACAGCACAGGCCCCCACCACAGCAAGCTAGGCCTAGCGGCAGCAGTGACAGCAGTGTGGGTGGCCTTCATAGGCCTTGATCAATGCAGTGTGGCAGCTGCCAAGCAAGAAGCAAGCAATATAGGTTGGGTGGGTTTAGTTGGTAAGGTGACTTGGTCACAGACCACATTGGGGACCTGAGATGGTCAGTTCTAGCATCCAGTGTCTGGCAGAAGTACAGAGGAGGAGTGGACTGAAAACTGGGCTGGTGGCACATTGGGCCAGACTGCAGGTTCTGGTCAGATGACGGGGTGAATAAAAGTGAATACATTTTTTTTACATTGGGATTGAGAAAGGTGGAAGAACTAAAATATTGACATGTTTCTCACATTTCTGTACTTTGGGACAGCTTTATGACCCATATGGGCTGGGTATTGAATGGAATGGAGTTGGGGAGAGAAATCAGGACATTTTTTTTTTTTGTGGAGGGTCAGAACTTGAGCCAGGAAAAACACTGGTTAGTAACTGGACGGGTTTAAGCAAATCTGATGCATAGCTCCATGGTATAGACAGATGAATCTTAAACACTTGAATTTTTCCTGATTTGCACATCACAATTCATTCACAACAAATACGTTTTACCTTTTAGAGATGTTATAGACATTCTAGAGCTTGTCACTTAGGGGTAGTCTATCTCCTGGCCTCCACTGGTTGCTGGCTCCCTCCTGTTGAAATCTGAAATCATTCCTCTGCCATAAAGTCTAAATTTACAGGACATCCTCTGTGTGAGCAGCATGTTTTCCATGAGGGATGGATGAGGAGCAGAGCAGTTTTCAGGGGTAAAATGAGGACTGTCTCTTGCATTCAGGGACAGTTGAGTGGTATAGTATGCACAGACTATTGGAGCCCCCACTATAGTCAGGCTTATGCCCCCCCCCCCCAGCGAAGCTGACCTCCAAATCCCCACACTCAGGCATATTGTGATATAAGGCAGGGGAGAGTGCAGGGGTGTGCACCACTGAAATGAATGGGGGTATTTTTATTACTGTTTTATACATTATTGGTTGAGAGTTGGAGATTAATGAAGGCCACTGCTCGTCTATCAAAGGCCTTGTTAGTAGGAGAGTAGCCATCATTATTCTCCTACTCACCATCATTATGTATAAAATAACAATATATAACTCCATTCATTTCAAGGGGATACACCCCCAGCACTCTGACCCATGGACATCATCTCTTATGACTCCTGCCTCTAGTTCTCTTGTACTGTGATAAGAGACTCTTGACTTATGTCTATACTTGGTGGGTTGTCTGTAGCAGCGTGGCCACACCTGCTACAGTGTATGTGCAAGGGGGGACTGGCCCTGTGGGTGGGTGTCAAGTTATTGCAGTTTTTGTGTTTTCTCCTTAAAGTCTGTTTGCGTGAAAGCATTCAAAACTATGGAGAGAAAACTGTAGGAGTTACAGGCCAGACAGAAGTAACTAAGTAGTTTTGTGGGTAAGTGTTTGTATTGGGGGTGGGAAGAACCACATGTGCCTTAATTGGTATATGTGCTACAGCTCAGCTGTGCAGATGAGATGGGGGATAAGAAAACTAAAACGTTTAACAGTGGCTATAAGCATGCTGCATGTGTGCAAATGTAGGCAGATTTGTATTGAGGTACAAGTGATCCATATGTGTGTAGGAAGTATGACTTAGTGGATAAAGGCACTGAACTGCAAACCAAGAGACTCGTAGACCTGAAGACCTAGGTTTGAATCTCTTCAACCCCCACTTGTATATGGTGTGATCCTGAGCAAGTCACTTAACTTTTATGTGTGCTTTTATCAGTGACCACTTGCTTTTTGCACACATGCCACATGCATGCAGTCTGTTCCAATTTAACATAAAAAGCATGATTTCTACACTTGCTTGCTGCACATATGCCAGATGCATGCAGTCAGCTCCAGTTTAAAATGTACTTCATGCTTGCAGCACGCATATCGCATGGGTAGTTTTATATGCGTAACTTGAAAACATTTCATGTAATTATTTTGGTAAGGGTTTAAATTGAGAGTGGGTCCCCAACTTGTTAGTGTAGCTGGAAGGAGCGTAGAAATATAGGGGGATACTTAGGGCAACCTTGTGTAGGAACACCACCAACTTATGGTTGAGGCAGTCCTCCAGAAAGAGGCAGGAAACAGATATATACAGTTGGCAGTGGTAGGTCCTATAAAGTTGGCTGGTTAGGAAGCAGCAGATACTGTTGTAAACTGCATACCTTGGTGAGGTCCCTTGAAGAAGCAGCAGCATAAACTAGGGAGCCATAGTCAATGATGGGGAAAAACAGGCTGAGTGTGAGCAATTTCTTTGTCTCCAGGGTCAATAACCTTTTGACCCTGTGGTAGAGATACAGTTCTCTGGTGCACAGCTTTTGTCAGAGGATTGACATGGATGTTGAAGGATAATGTACTGTCAAGGAAGATGCCTAGGTATTTAAACTGTGAGGCAAGTTCCACCACAGTGTCTTCCCAGTTAAGAATGAGAAAAGGGGTTAGGGCTGCTTTCTTACTGGTCCCCCAAAAAATATAGATTTGTTGATTTTTTTCTTCCTGTTGAGGACCATCTTATTGTGTAAGAACCAAGATTGGAAATGCTCAAAGTCCTGTTGTATGATTTTGTTTAGGGTATCCAAGTCACTGCCCAAGCTGAAGATGATTGCATCATCAATGTACAGTATGGTTTCAGTGGAAAAGCAGGCACTGAAGAGTGAGTTGAGGAAAAGTAGGGAACCAAGGATGGAGCCCTGAGGAACCTTGCAATTGGTGGGATGAAAGTCCAAGTGGAAGTTATCAATTGCAGTCCTGTGCACCGTGCCTGAGAGGTAGTTACTGAACAAAAAGGTGGCGTAGTGGGAAAACTAAGTGAGGAAAGGGTATGGAGCAGCAAATCATGGTTCACAAGGTTGAAGGCCTTGGTGAGGTCCTCAAAAACTGCGTAAACAAATTTCCTGGCTTCTAAGGCACAGTGCACATAATCAGCAAGTCTCATCAAGACAGTCTCAGTATTGTGCATGGGACAGAATCCATGTCTGTCGTTAGTCAGCAAGTCATACTGCTGAGTATTAGCAGTGGTCTAGTGAAAGACTATCCTCTCAAAGACTTTTGAAAAGGAGGCAAGGAAGGAGATGGGGCGACTATTGGTGGTGAGGTGTTTAGGCCCAGGTTTGTTAATGGGAATGAGGGTAGCCATCTTCTACAATTTGTGGTAGGTACCAGTGCAGCATGAGTAGTTAAAAATGAAGGAAAGGGTATGACAGTTCCTTGCAAGCCATTTTTTTTTTCAAATTTGATTTATCCTCCCAGTCACAGGTGGGACCTCCCTCAAGTTGCACGGCTCCTGTCAGGCTGAGAATCTATCACCTATCCTTCTGAGACCATCAGCCCACTTGTGACACATTGCTCTGCTGTCCCCATGGCTTACTCCCCTCCAAAGGCAGGGTACACCTTCAACTCCACAGCATTTCTTCCCCACATCAATCTGGCCACCTATGGTGGGGCGAAGTTGACGGTGTCCCCAGGGGATGGTAGCATGATTGCAGTGTGGAGCATGGTGGGCCAACAGAGGTTTCATCCTTTCAGTCCTGCAACATTTTCTGCTATTCCTCCCACCCCCACCAGGAGTTCACATCAGGATTGGCTGCCAGTGAGGCTTGATGCAGCCAGCCTGTGGACATGCTCTAATGGTCCCATCTTACCAGTTGCTTATCCCCTGCACCACCACCTGTGGTCACTCAGGTAGTTGTAAAGAAAAGGGATATGACACCCTTCCTCTGTGGAGGAGGAGGAGGGCATCATGTGAGATGATTAATCCTGCTCCTCCTGGCCATCCCTCCAACAGCTCAGGTTCATTCCTGAACCTGGGACATCAGCGTCATGATCAGTAGAGCCACTTCTGTTCCAGCAGGCTGGTCTCTTTGCAAGCCAGTTTAACCAGGCATTATTCAATTCTAGTTCCAAACAAAAAGGTACTGCACTCATGGACCTTGGCAGAGTGCTGGTGCAAAGCTGCCACCCTACAACCACTACAACAAAATGCACAAGAACTCCAGAGCAAGGAGTTAGTGTATAACTCCAATGAAGGGTCTTGAAGATGAATTCCAAAGTCAGATGTTTTAATGGGACAGTTTCCTAGTACAGACACAAACAAATAAATGGTAAGCAGTCCATATCACCAGCTGCCCTGGCGCTTCGCCATGTAAGGCTTTGTCGGAGGGGAGTAGTTGGTGTGGGACGGTGCCTTAAATAGTGGTCATAGTGTGACATCACCATTACATCATCACATGCATATTATAAAAACATTTTATATAAATGAAAATTTCTTTTTATCAACATTCGAAATAGTTAAACACAACTGTTTCACTGACTATATAAGGTATATTTATTACGTTCTAAAAAAGTCAAACACTATTATAAATATAAAAGACCATAATGGAGCTGCATAAATAAAGGTACATGCCCTTAATAATCTTGTTGAATCACTTCTCTTTGATGCCTAAAATAGCAAACAATTTAGGTAAGTAAATATCAAAATCAATGTAAATGCAGCATACCATAATGAAAACATAAGAAAACATGCCAGGTGGGAGCTGTAGCATGCTGTTAGACATTCAAAAGTTCAAATCATATTTGATAACAAAAGCTTATGTCCCTGCTTCAGCAAACAAAAAACAAACATCATTCAGTTTTAGCAGAATGTACACATGTGTAACATTATCTTATCCATTATCTTTTACATTCAGTTGAATGTAAGGTTACTTTACAGTGAGGACCTGGGAGCAAATCTACAAAGTTATTTCAATGCAGCTGAACTTATGTGGGAAGCAGGCGATACTGCACTCTCCAAAGTAAATACACTGTAAGGATAAAGCATAAGCCATCCATTATTGTTATAGAAAATGAGTTGGTTATTACAATAAACAACAAAATGAAAAAAACAACTTAAAAGGATATAGCCTAAAAGAAGGCACAGTGAAAAGGCAGTAGATACAGCACTGGGGGTCCTTGATTCATAGTTAAATTAAAATTTGGAATTAACCATAACCACGATTAAGCATGGGGATTATTTGGGGGAGAAAGGGGCAGGGGGTGTAAAACAAATGCAAAGAAATTAGACCAGAGAATTACATTTGCATATTCCATACAATGATTAATAGTTTCTATAGATAAGGCTTAAAATCAATTTCCTGGTTTAAACCTTCCAGTGCCAGAGCTTTTAGTGAACAAATTCAAAATGTTTCCCTTTGTGACAGTCTGTTCAGTCTATCCCCACCCCTACTGCCAACTACAGAAACTATTAATCCTTGTATTGAATATACAAATGTAATTCTCTGATCTAATTTCTTTGAATTTGCTTCTCCAAACCCCCCTTCCCGTGCCCCCTTCTCCCCAAATAAATCCCCATTCTTAATCATGGGTATGGTAAATTCCATATTTTATTTTAACTATGAATCCAGGAAAACAACCCATTCCTCCAGTTCTGTATCTAGTGCCTTTTCACTGTGCCTTCCTTTAGTCTGTATCCTTACAAGTTATTTTCTTATTTTGTTATTTAATGTAATAACCAATTCATTTTCTGTAGCACTAATGGATTGTTTATGTTTTATCCTTACAGTGTATTTACTCTGGAGAGCGCATTATCACCTGCTTCCCACACAAGTTCAGCTGCATTGAAATGGCTTTGTTGATTTGCTCCCTGGTCCTCACTGTAAAGTAATCTTACCTTCAATTGAATGTAAAAGATAATGGATAAAATAATGTTACATTTGTATACATTCTACTAAAAGTGAATGACGTTTGTTCTTTGTTTGCCGAAGCAGGGAAATAAGCTTTTGTTATCAAATATGATTTAAACTTTTGAATGACTAACAATATGCTACAGCTCCCACCTGGCATGTTTTCTTATGTTTTCATTATGGTATACTGTATTTACATTGATTTTGATATTTACTTTCCAAAATTGTTTGCTATTTTAGGCATCAAAGATAAGTAATTCAACGAGATTATTAAGGGCATATACCTTTATTTATGCAGCTCCATAATGGTCTTTTATGTTTATTTTATAATTGTGTTTGACTTTTTTAGAACTTAATAATTATCCCTTACATAGTCAGTGGAATAGCTGTGTTTAAATATCTCAAATGTTGATAAAAAGAAATTCTCATTTACATAAAATGTGTTTTATAATATGCATGTGATGATGTAATGATGATGTCATACTATGACCACTATTTAACTGATGAAGCCTTACATGGCGAAGTATTAGGACAGCTTGTGATACGGACAGCTTCTGTACTGGGAAACTATCCACTTAAAACTTTTGACTTTGAAAAATGTCTTTGCGTGAGACCCTTCATTGGAGTTATACACTAACTCCTTACTCCAGAGTGCTGGTGCATTTTGATGTAGTAATTACAGTAACCCCTCACTATAACCAACAGGATGGGGTCCATCTGACCGATTCGTTATAGTGTTAAATTCGCTATAGTGAGGACAAGGTAAAACATAACTTTTACACTGATCAACATGTTAGATTAGAGTATTATTCTACAAATTAAATTCACAGTGCTTTATTTAATTCAGAATGCTTTATTTAAATAGGTGAAAAACAAATTTCATATTGGCAACATCAGTTGAATGTCACGATTCAGGACAGTTAGTTATCAGCAGCATCTGTAGATTTAAAAAAATGAAGTAATTTTTGTTTGTGTGGCTGCATGCTTTACTGCTAGGTCTGTTGCATAGGAGAGGGAATTTATTAGCTGCAGTACCTTAATGGGATTGGCATCCTGCAACTACATCCACAGCAGTCCGGCTTCTATCCTGGCAATGGCCTGCTGGTAGGTGGGCAAAGGTATCATATCCTTCTCATCCTCTTCTCCCTCCTGTTCCTCTGGTTCCTGTATTTAACTGGGCATTGACAATGTAGGAGTCAGTCACCTGACCGTGTGTTCCTGTGGTGTCATCAGTGCACAACTAATAATCGATTGTTGCTTCCACAGACCCAGCCCTGGGGATTAAGTTAAATTCCTGAGCTAGACTTGCAATTTCCCCAGTGTTCTCAGGGTTGTCTGGATCTTGCAGCAACTCCCTGAATGCATCTCCTAAGGTTGCAATCTAACAATGCTTAATTGTGGACACTGACCCATTGTCCCAGGCTTCACCACACAGAATAGCCACATCCTTCAGTGTCAGTTTCTTTACAGATTCAGTAACCCTGGCTCCTTTAGTAGAAACCAGGTCATAGAGCAAGTGCTTTCTGTAATTTTTTTTAAACATGGCTATTTTCCCCAGTCAAGTGGCTGTATCCAGGAAGTTGTGTTTTTGGGTAGGAAAACAGCTCGTATTCTACCATCCCTGGATTGAAACTCACTTTCAGGTGGGTGCACTGGACACTAGTCAAGCAACAGAATGGCCTTTACCGGGATTTTATTTTTTTGCAAGTGAAGGCGAACAGAGGGAACAAATTCAGTGAAACACCAGTCATGGAAAATATTGCATGTCATGCATGCGTTGCAGCTGTTGGAGTAGGTGACAGGGAGGGAGGTGAGGTTGATGTGGTGAAAGCAATGGGGTTTAGCAAACTTGCCAATGATGAGTGGTGCGATTTTATGCATGCCAGTAGAGTTACAGGCAAACAGAAGGGTTACACAGTCCTTATTACCCTTGAACCCTTAATGGCATTCTCCTTATTCCTACACGCAAGTGTCACATCTGGCAGGCACTGCCAGAAAATCTCCCTTTCATCCCCGGAAGCACCAAAGGAGGTAGACAGTGAAATTGCTGACCTCCCCCACAGTGATGGCATGATACCGATGTCTGTATTGTGCCACCCATGCAGAGAGTGTTTTCTGAGAAGGGCTGCATCCCCCACACCCCCCATGCATGGGGCTCTGCCTCCCACAACCCCCCAGACTTTAGGTCCTCAACTCCAGGTCAGAGTTGGTCCAGGGGATGGGGCAGAACACTGGTGGAAAGTGAAGCACTAAAAAAGGACCATTACAGCAACTGTCACCGTAATGGTCTTTTTTCGTCTTTCGCCGTCAGGGTGTCATCCTGAAGGGGTGCACCATTCATCCTCATTGTAGATTTGCTCAGCCTGGTAACCACCTTTGTTTAAAATGTCCCACAACCTTCGGATAAATTCTGCTGTGGTAGCATCATTACAGGATCTTTGCTCACCAGTGATGCAGACACTCCTGATTCCATGCCTGCTCTGGAAGTGCCATAACCAGCCAGAGGAAAACTTGAATCTAGTGTCTGGTCTGTGGATTTGTTTTGCAAACTGCTCTGCTTTTTGCTGCACAATCAGACCAGACACAGGCACACCACAGAAAACATAGAAACATAGACTTTGATGGCAGATAAGGACCGCTTGGGCCACTTAGTCTGCCCATTTCCCTACCTAGAGGATAAGCTGAAGATCCTATGTAACCAGCAGCGTATTTCTTCCTACCCCCTCACAAAAATTGCCTTATGTCTGTCCCATGCATTCTTGAATTCTCCCAGTTTTAGACCCCACAACCTCCTCAGGAAGGCTGTTCCATGTGTCCAGCACCCCCCTCTGTGAAAAAATACTTCCTTACATTGCCCCTGAGCCGTCCCCCCCTCTATCTTCAAATTGTGTCCCCATGTTCTTGCGCATCTGTTTTTCTGAAAGATGCTACCCTCTTGAACTTTGTCGATTCCACTGAGGTACTTAAAACGTTTCTATCATGTTCCCCTCTCCCTCCTTTCCTCAAGGGTATACATATTAAGCTCCTTTAGTCCCTCCTCATTTGGCTTCTCTTGCAGACCCGGAGCCATTTTTGTAGCCCTCATCTGAACTGCCTCCATCCTGTCTATGTCCTTGTGGAGATGGGGTCTCCAGAACTGGATGCAGTACTCCAGATGGGGTCTCACCAATTGTCTGTACAGGGGGAAAACAACTTCCTGTTTTCTGCTGGTGATACCTCTCCCTATACATCCCAGTATCCCCACAGCCCTCCCTACTGCCTTCTCACATTTGCTTGCCAACCTTAAGGTCATCTGATATGATTACCTCAGGTCCCTTTACATTTTGTTGTTGTTACTACCCCCCCATTGTGTAATCTTTCCCTGGGTTTTGTTTCCCAGGTGATTCTTGCACTTCTTTGCATTGAATCAAGCTGCCATACTTCCGACCATTCCTCCAACCTTGCCAAGTCCCTTCTCATCCTTTCCATGCCTCTTTGTGTATCAACCCTGTTGCAGATCTTTGTGTCATCTGCAAAGAGGCATGCTTTTCCTTCCAGTCCCTCTGCAATGTCACTTATAAAGACATTAAAAAGGACTGGACCTAGTACTGGACCCTGTGGTACCCCACTAGTAACCCCTCTTTCTTCAGAGTGGACTCTGTTTACATTTTCCTTCTGTGTCCTGTTGTTCAGCCAATGTTTTATCCAGGCTACCACCCTGGGACCCACTTCCAGGCTGGTTAATTTGACTACTAATCTTTTGTGTGGGACTGTGTCAAATGCCTAGCTAAAGTCTAGGTAGGCCATGTCCACAGCCCCTCCCTGGTCTACTACTTTGGTCACCCAGTCAAAGAAATCAGTCAGATTCATCTGACATGACCTTCCCGCTGTGAACCCACACTTCCTTGGGTCCTGTGCCCCACTGGCCTCTAGGTCCTCAACAATTATTTCCTTCAGAAGTGATTCCATCACTTTCCCAACCACTGAGGTCAAACTGACTTAGGTCTGTAGTTTCCTGCCTCTGTCTTGGTCCTACTTTTGTGAAGGGGACTCACATCCGCCTTCTTCCAGTCCTCAGGTACCACACCATCCTCCCATGATTTGTTAAAAATGGTAGTCAGTGGTGTCACTAGTTCTCTGCTTAATTCTTTTAGAGTTCTGGGGTGAATTCCATCTGGCCCCATTGCTTTGTCCACCTTCAGTTTTAGGAGTTCTTTCAGAATCCTTTCTTCTGTGAAAGGACTGGGATCGACCCCCCTCTCCATAGTGCTTCTGTTAATTGGATTAGGCACCTCCGCCACTTCCTCTTTTGTGAATACTGAACAGAAGTATTCATTCAGTATCCCTGCTTTTTCACTGTCACTCTCTGCCCACCCACCATCCATTCTATTCAGCTTCACTATCCCTCCCTTTGTCTTTCTACGCTCCTTGATATACCTATAAAAGTTTTTATCCCCCTTCTTAACTGAGTTAGCTATCTTTTCCTCAGTTTGTGCCTTTGCTATTCTGACTACCCGCCCTGCTTCCTTCTGCCTTAACTGGTACAGTTCTCTGTCCTGCCCCTTCTGTGTTTCCTTATACTTCCTAAATGCTATCTTTTTCTTCCTAACCTTCACCGTCACCTCTTTTGAGAACCATAGTGGCTTTTTCTTTTGTTTTGATTTGTTTGTTTATTTGCTTCACACAAAGGCTTATTGCCTCGGTGATGGCAGTTTTGATATTTCCCCATTGTTGCTCCATACCTCCTTCTAGCCTGTTTGCTAGTGCGTTTCTAAGTCACTCTCTCATCTTGCCAAAGTCAGCCCTCCTGAAGTCCAGAGCCCTCACTTTTGTATGGCTTGACTCTGTAGCTAGTTTATCACGAATCACACTGTTTGGTGGTCACTTGTCCCCAAATGGCTACCCACTTCTAGATCTGAGATCCTCTCACTTTCCCCATTTGAGAGTACGAGGTCTAAAATTGCTACCTCATGAGTAGGTTCCAAAACTAGCTGTCTGAGGCATGCCACCTGAAGGGCATCAAGAATGGCCCTGCTTTTGGATGTGGTTGCCGAAAAGGTACTCCAGTTAACATCTGGCATATTAAGGTCCCCCATCAACAGTATCTCCCCTTTCTCTGTCATCCTAAGTATGCCTTCTGTCATATCCTTGTCCATTCCCTCCCCCTGACATGGGAGTCTATATACAGCCCCTGTGTGGACTGTGGTGCCATTTCCAGTTTCTAAGGTGACCCACAGTGCCTCCTCTCATACCTGTTTACTCTTTTGTTCAGTTGCTTTTATCCCTTCCCTTACATAGAGAGCTACTTCCCCCTTCTACCCTCCCTGTCTCTCCTGTAGGTTGAGTACCCTGGTATGGTAACATCCCAGTCATGGTTCTCTGTGTACCATGTTTCTGTAACTGCTACGATATCCAGGCATCCCACTTCCATCAAGGCCACCAGTTCAGGGAGCTTGTTGCCCAGACTATGGACGTTGGTACTCATTACGCTCTATTTCTTGATGGTCTATCCCCCTTTTGCCCCATCCCTGTCCTTATTGCATTTGTCACTTTCTCCATTTACCCCTGCACTTCTCCCTATTGACATGTCTATGTTGGTGTCTACCTCACTTAGTGCCCTGATATTTTGGGGGGGGCTAGGATTTCCCTGCTCCTTTCCAGTGCCTCCCCCTTGGCTAGTTTAAATGCTTGTCAATGAAGTATTTAAACCTGTCACCTAGGATTCTGGTTCCCCTCCTGGACAGATGCAGACCATTGTGCCAGTATAGGCCTGCATCCCTCCAGGTGGACCCCCAGTCCCCAATTAAGTCAAATCTCTGAGCTCTGCACCAGTTTTTCAACCACTGATTGAATCCCATGGTGTGGAGCACCCTAGCCTCACCCGTGCCATAGACAGGCAGCACCTCTGAGAAGGTTACCATGTGTGCTATTTGTCTAAGGCCCCTCCCCATCTTCACAAACACTTCTTACACTGCTCTGATCCCTTTCTTAGCCAGGTCATTTGTCCCTAGGTGGGCAATGACATCCAGCTCCTCCCTGTGCAGCTGCTCCTGGATCCTGAGTTTGCTCCCTGTCTCCAAGCCATGGTGCCAGGCAGGCACCTTACCTCCCTCTCCCATTCCTCCCCCAGTTCTACCTTCCTAACAATGGAGTCCCCCACCAGGAGTTTTTCCTTCCCCTGTGGGGTCCCATGCCACTCTCCTGTGGGTCTCCTTTGTGGAGGTTCCCACATCCTCCTTAGTCTCCACTGTGGGTGCCTCAATAGAGGAACCACATTTTTCCAGAATGGCATAGAAATTGTTCAGAGGTACAACTGGAGGGATGCACCTCTGTTCCACCACCCTCACCCTCCCTGAGCCCACTGTGGTCCAACCACTCCTCTTTCTTGGCAACCTCTGAAGCAACAGCAGTGACCCTGGTGGTCCCTGGGTGGGAGAGAAGGTCCCACAAATCCTGGCCAATTCAACCTGGAGATGAGCAACCTCCTCCTTCAGCCCAGATAGGTTCCTGCAGATGGGACAACACTGCATCCTCCAGAACATCTTCCAGAAGACTGCTGCTCAACAGCCACTGTGCTGCACCACTCCCATCATGTCTTTTTTTCTGGCCCCCTAACTGTTATTTGGAATACTTACTTTTTTCTCTGTTTGTTTATTTCTTTTTTTCTTCTCTCCCTACTTACTTACTGCCTCTGCACCCTTTTAGCTCCTGATCTTCCTTTTCTGAGACAAAAAGTTCCTATATTTCTCAGTAGTCTCCTTACTTGCTCAGAGTCAGACCTCCAGCACCTGGGGGGGGGATGGAGAGCTACTCTTGCTCTTCTAGGATGGTGAGTCTTTGGTGGCTCTGTGATCACTCACTTCCTGCTTCCAAACAGGAAGTTCCTGTTGTCAGTTAAATCCTGTGCCTATAAAAATAGAACTGGTTTGGAGTGGGGGGTGGTGGGGAGAGAGAAGAAGGGCAATATAGTCCCAGTATAGAAGTTTTAGTTATATCTGTAGCTCCTTCCTCCTGGTGTTCTGTCTATTCTCTGGCAGAAGCTATCTAGGACAGTGTTTATATCTAGTCTTAACCTGGCTTCTTCTAGCTAAGCCACTTCTCCTACTTTGCAAATCTTTCTGCGCTTAGTTAATTTCACAGATAACAATTCCCTTGACACCTGTGACAAGCACCTAGATAAGTACACAGATAACAATTTACTTCAACTACCTCTAACAAACACACTAACTCCTTTTTTTTGTTTGTTTTTTACCCTAAATTGAAGGTCCCAGTACAAGAGTTCTAGTTCTTAGTCCTAGTAGAGAAGTTTTAGTTATACCGGTAGCTCCTTCCTCCTGGTTTTCTGTCTGTTCATTTAATCATTGCTGCATGAACCACATCTGTGTTGCCCTAGCAATCTCATTTTCACCAAGGCAATGCATTTTTTTTTCTGGCCAGTCCCTTGGAATCAGAGCACTCACTGGCAAAGTTATGAAGGCTCCTGCTTCCTCCTGGAGCATATCATGGACTTTGAATAACCAGTCTCAGTAGAGAGCTTTTCAAGACTTTCGCTGCTCTTCAACTGGTCCAATATGGACAACTTGGTCTGCATAGAGTAGCAATAGCATTTCACTGTGTTACAGTTTCAACGCTACCTGTGTCCAGCTGTTGTTCAACCACAGTTATACTCTCTCTAATAAGAATGCCAATTCAGTAAAGTGCCAATCAAAATGTCAAAGCTGCTTCCACTTAATTTGCCACTTAAACACTTTCACTGATTGAATGTAATTACAGCACTGTAATTCTTTTCCAGATGTTAACAAATGGCATGTGTGACTCCTGACTTGACACTGACAAATAGCTGATTGTCAGTGTCAAAGTCGGGAACCATGCTTGCCATTTGTTATAGCCATGGATTCACTATAGCAGGGTTCACTATAGTGAGGGGTTACTGTATTGAGTTCCAGCAGAACCGGAGGTAGGTCTGGGATTGGAACATTTAAGGTATTTGATGACCTGCCTCATGGAGAAGAGTTTGAAGTAAAATTTAAGTATGGAGAATTTGGATAATGTAATGGCAGAGTCCAACAAGGAGGGTAGCCTTCCGATGGATGTGGGTATTTATCTAGGTCACTGAAGAAACTATTAAAGACAGAGGCAAAAGTCTCGAGATCACAGATGACCCCATCCTTGCCTTCTATCATCCACAACTGGCTACCCTTGGATCTTCCACTAGTATTGTTTATGTTGTTCCAAAGCTTTTTAGGATTCCCAACATTAGAGGTCAGGTGGAGTATAATATGGCGTGTTTAGGCTCTGCAAACCATTGATTTACAGGAGTTATGCAAAGCTGTGCAGACCTCTTGCTATGAGAAAAGGACTTGGCGCATTCCTACTGACCCAACAAGATGTTGGCATTGCACCACAGTCACCTCCACATCTGTGAAGCATTCCACTTGTTGTCTCCATTGGAAAGAGCACTGCACTCTTTTTAATGTGTCAGCAGTCACGGTGGAACATGATACACTGTGCCATGTCCAATATGGCCACCAAAAGCATAACAGTGACACTGGGGGTGACCAATATCCCAGTGTCACTATCAGGACTCCACAGTGTCCCCCCCACCTGACCCTACCTATCAGCACCCACCACACCACACCCTCCCCAGAAACGTATCAGTGACACTTGGGTTGCCCAATCTCCTGTGTCACCACCACTCCTATGCCCTTCTGTTTTTTTCTGCCCCCTGTCCACTATCATTCATGCACGGTTATTTCAATGTTTTCTTTTTTCTATTAGTATATTTTTTTTTCCTCCCGCTCACCCGACCCTTCCTCTCAGCACCCCTCTCCAAAATATAACACTGACACTCGGAGGTGCATAATAACTTAGTGTCATAATTGGGGATCCTCTGTCTATTTTTTATTTATTAAATCTGAAAAAAGAAACCCATCCATTTATGTATTTTGTGGCTGTTAGTGACCCCCTCCCAACCGTCCCACTTAACACCCACCACCCAATGCCACACCAAGCCCTTAGTTGTCCACCTGGGGTCCAGGGCCATAATCTTTTCTGGCCCACAGACACATCTTCACTCTTCAAAGCCAGACCACAAACTGTGGAAAACAGGTATGCAGTTCAATGGATCTCAATGGGGTTTTGAACTTAGTGCCATATCTTGGCCATTTGTGCATATTTTTGCTC
The DNA here is from genome assembly GCA_016271365.2 of Neoceratodus forsteri. Taxonomy (NCBI): domain Eukaryota; kingdom Metazoa; phylum Chordata; order Ceratodontiformes; family Ceratodontidae; genus Neoceratodus; species Neoceratodus forsteri. The sequence goes on along the minus strand of CM028132.1, from coordinate 637,684,321 downwards.
CAAGTGTTCAACATGCCTTCTTTGAGACCCCGCCTTATGACCAATTGCATTGTCATTAGGCAGATCTGTCTGAAACAGTGATTTTTGTGGCCCCTGCACAAAATCACCTTTTGGGTAGGAGTTGAATATTTTCTCTGCCCTTGTTCATAAGGTGGGGTAATAAGAAGACTATGTAGAAAAATATTAAAAATAACCAAGTTATGAGACTGTTGATTTTTGCAAATGCAGGCTCATAACTTCGGTAATTTTCAATATTTTTACCCTATATTCACAACATAGCCATATCTTTACAGCACCTCATGAATGTGACAGCTATTATTTTTCAAATCCTGGCTAAATAGTTTTTTTCACATCCCAAAAGGTGATTTTGCATTCCCTGCATGAAATCAACCTTCAGCCAGGAGCTGAACATTTTCTCTGCCCTCCTTCATGAAGCAAGGTCACAGCAAGGTTATGTTGAAAAGTTGGTATAAAAATATTACAAAGCAACAAATTTATGAGCTTACATTACATTTTGTTAATGCAGGCTTATAACTTTGGTAATTTTCTATATTTTTACCCCAAATTCCTTGGATACAGCCCTCTCAGCTCTGGAAAGAGTTTGTTTATATTTGTCTCACATTTTGTCCCTGGTTTTAAAGAACTGCAGGAGATCCCTGGAGACCCACTCCTGCTTGTTACCATGTATTCTGAGATGCTTTGAGAGACAGAGGCTATCATAGATCCCAGTGAACATCTTCCAGAAGCTGTCATAGGCTAAGTCAATGTCCACAATATTGTCAAGAAAGGACAAGTCAGCAGAGGACAGAGCAGAGGTGAAGGCATTAAAGTTGAGATCCTGGGGCCATCTTGAATTGACATAAATTGGGAGAATGAGGGAGCCTGGCAGACAAGTTGCAGAAGATCAGGCAATAATCACTTAATGAATCAGGAAGTACCCCAGCTTCATGGATGTTGGAGTGGTTGGAAACAGCAATCCAGTCCAGGGTAGATTCATACCTGGACTTGTAGTCTACACTGGTGGGACCAGTGATGATCTGGCACTGACAAAGGTTCAAAGAGAGCTCTCTGGCTTTGTCTGCCTGTTTCATGGGCTAGCTCATGTTATAGTAACCAAGCAGTATCCACTCCCTACTGTAATGCATAGAATGTCTAAAGTTTGATATGACACACAGGCCCTCATGTGCTTGGTTAGGAGGGATGTACTGCATATTGTGGGGACTGTGAGGTTCTTGTCCTGGCTAAACAAGATGTCAAGAGACAGCATCTCATAAGGTGCCTGGAGACAGCTGGGTGGTGGACTCAGTGGCCTTGAGGTGTTTGGAGATGTAGAAGAAGTAACCTCCACCCCTTATGTTTGCCCTATCTTTCTTAAAGATAGTGAAGTCAGCTAACTTAATTTCATTGTCAGTGATTTTGCTGGATAGTTATGGCTTGGAAAAGGCAATGATGTGAAACTTCAAAACCAGAACCCAAGCTTCCTGTTGACTGAATTTGGCAGGGAGGTTCTGAATGTTCAGGTGCACTAAACACAGAGCTGATTTTAGGGGATGGTTGCTTATTGGATGCAGGGGATCTGAGTGAGGTTGGACAGAGCCAGACATAAGTAAAAGGAGAAGCAACAGATGCATGTGTCTTGTGAGGCACCATAACCTCTTCCTGTGCTGTTTCAGGAGGGCAATTGTCCTGAACCATGCAGACTTAGTATTGACCAGGCTGAAGCAGAGATCCAATGTTCCTATGATCTTATGGAATTTTGCCAGGTGGACAGGGTCTAGTGTGAGGGACACGAGGTCTACCCTCCTGATAGGCTGGGGAGGTTGGATATAATCAGTACCCTTACCCTAGGAGGGAAATGTTAAGAAGGGCCAACAGTGCAGAGAAATACCTGTATTGTGGAGGAGGGTTGGACACCAGCAAGGGAAAAATAAAAGCCAAGGAACAAGAGTGCAGGGGCAGGCATTGTGCAGTACAGAAGAGCTCCAGCTAACCTCTAATTCCCCCAGCTGTGAAGGAAGTGAGGGCTACACAAGGGATGGGTTGAGCAATGAGCACAGCAAAACAAAATTAAGCAAAACTTAGGCTCAAAATATATTTAAGAAACAGGCACAAATCAATGTTAAGCTACAGTAAGGCACAAAACAAAATTATGTGCCAGTTAGGTGCAAGTTACAATAAGCAGCTGCTATGCATTGCAACACCCAGTAGGGGTGGGGTGAGCAAGGCCTTGTCTCCCAGTGGGACAGTTTAATAAAATTGTAAGTAGCACAGCAATGCTCCTGTAGCTCAGTTAAACTAAAAGGGCAGGGGAATAGGAGGGTACACATAACCCTGATAGGGAGTAGCTAGGAATATCAGTGACAGCACACTGCTGAGGTAACACAGTTAAAACATGCTGAAGTTGTTATTCTATTCCGAATAGTGACATGGGAGCAGTAAGAACCACATCACCCTGATAGGGTGGAGCTAGGGTTTTTAAATGAGAAAGCAACTGGGGGAGTAATAAGCAAACACCGCACAGCTGAGAAGTGGATTTAAAGATTGTGTGATCATCAGTTTAGCACTTCAGAACAAAGGCATTAAAGACACAGAGTCTGCTCAAGGGAGTTAATGATGAACATCCTCTAGAAGGGGTGAAGCTAGTAAGGCAGTATAGACAGAAATGAGTGTCACTGGTATCGACTGCAGACCCTATCCTGTCAGTACACACTCAATCACGGAGGAAGCATAACCCTGTACAGTTAGAGACTTATTCAACCAGAAAATATAGCATGATGAACAAGGTATAATACAACAGTCTCAGGAATAATGTAACTTGAAAAAAGAAGGAGTACAGGAGGCATCATCTCTTTACTTGGGGGGGAAGGTCAGCAGGGGAAGAAACCACTGTGGTTTTCCAAGGTGGTATCAGAAGTAGTGATGGCAAAAAAGAAGGGCATTCATTAGGTGGAAAACAACTCAGACAGACATGGGTGAAGGAATACCACGAGAGGTCAAGGGAGGCTAATAAAACTGAGGCAGGCAAAAGTGTATAAAGAGCTGAGGCTAGAGGTTTAAGAAGGGGGTAAAGCATTCTTTCAATACATATAGTATGAGAGGGGCACAAACTAGGGAAAGGGTGGTCAGGCTCAGAAAGGAAGAGTGATGGAAGAGGGACAAGAAAGGGAAGGTGAACTTATTGAATGAATGCTTCTATTCAGTGTTCATGGTCAAATACAGGGGCCCACTGCTTTAACGCTGCATTAAAACCAGTAAGAAGTCTTTAATGAGAACTAGTATGGAACCCATAATGGAGGAGAGGGTGTTAAAAAGCAGCTGAATGTTGATCATGAATATGTAGCCCCTGATAGTATAAACCCAAGTGTGTTGATGAAGATGGGCTAGGTCTTGGCAGAACCACTGGCACATCTCTTTAACTGCACTATGGAAACTGGGGAAGTGCCAAGGGAACAGTGGACAGCAGATATGGTCTTCTGGCACAAATGTGGGTGGAAAGATGAGCCAGGCAACTACAGGCCAGGTAGTCTGATGTCTATCATGGGGAAACTGTTGGAATCAAGGCCACAGAAATGATTGGAATCAAGGCCAGAGAAGTACAGGGGCACCCAGAGGAAAAGGAAGGGCTGGAGGTGCTGTGGGTAATCCTGGAGACAGGATCTGAGGCTGCTATCCATGCAGTGGTGGTATACAGATCTCCAAAAAAGGGAGAGGTGTTGAATAAGGGATTATGGGAAGCCATCATCAAGATGGCAAGCAAGGGTGGGGTGCTACTAGTTGGTGAATTCAATCTGCCAGATGTGGAGAGGAGCCTTCCAATTGCAACTTTGGCACAGAGCAGGACCATACTAGTTTCCCTAAAAATGACTTTTCACATGCAGTTAATCAAAGAATTCTCTAGGAATGGGGCAGAGCTGGACCTGGTGTTTACAAACAGTGACAGCATTGCAGATGTCACAGTGGGTAGTCTCCCAAGTACCAATGATCAACGTACAGTGTGGTTTACTATTAGGGTGGGAACAGATGCTAACCACATGAGGACAAAGGTCCTGGTCTTGAGGAGGGCAGATTTTAAAGACATGGGAGACTGCCTCAGAAACTGCCTCATGGTGGGGATTGCCAGAGAGGGGTAGAGGTACTGTGGAGAAAATCATGGAAGGCATGAAAGACAGCTAGCCTCTGTTTGAAGAAAGTAAGTAAAAGCAGAAGGAAAAAAGAGACCATTATGGTCCTTGACAGAAGTGACCAAGGTGGCAAAGAAAAATGTTTAGCATTCAGAAGGCATAATTAAAAGATGAGGAGGACAGGGAGGTGAACCAAGTAAAACAGAGGGAAGTGGGAAAGGTAGTAAGGGAGCAAAAGCACAGACAGAGGGAAGAATAAAGTCATAGGGGTAGCAAAATGGGATAAGAATTTCTTCAGATACATAAATGAGAAGAGAAAAACAATTCGATAATGAGGGTGACAGGAGGCGAGTGCACAGAAGAGGACCAAGGAAAAGCTGTCATGCTGAACAGTTACTTCTACTTAGTCTTCATAGTGGAGGTAGGAATGGATGGACCACCATGGAGTAGCAGGAAGAAAAGGGGGATGAACACAAGTCCATTTTCAGATGGAAGAATCCCAAAGAAACTTGCAGCTCTGAAGATGGACACAGCTGCAAGACTGGACTGGATATATTCAAAGGTACTAAAGGAACTCAGGGAGGTGCTAGTTGCCCCACAGATGGCCTTATTTAAACAGTTCACTGGAAAAAGTCATGGTTCTGGAAGAGAGCAGATATGGGCTTTCTACATTAGAGTGGTGTCAGGTAGGAGGCTAGGAACTATAGGCCAGTCAATCTCATTTCAGTAGTTGGAAAATTACTAGAAACCGTGCTAAGAAAAGGCTGGTAGAGAATCTTGAATCCAAGGGTTTCATGAATCCATGTTCTGCAAGATCACAAACAGCATTGATTCTTGAGGTGGAGGTCATGCCGGACATATCTGATTGACTTCTTTGACTGGGTGACCAGGAATATAGATCAGAGCAGGGCTACCTGGACTTTAGCAATGCCTTTGACACTGTGTCGCACAGGAGACAGATTAAGAAATTGAGAGGCCTAGTGGTGGGATCCAAAGTGATGAATTGGGTTATAGACTGATTAACAGATAGGTGTCAAAGCACGGTGTTTAATGGCACTCACTTTAATTGGGACAGTGACCAGTGGGGTGCTGCAGAGCTCAATACTGGGACCAGTCTTCTTCAATGTCTTCATAAGTAGCATTTCAGAAAAACCAGAAGAGAATGTATGCCTTTTTTCCAGATGGCGCCAAAGTCTGTAACAGGGTATACACTCAGGAGGGGGTGGAGAGAATGTGCCAGGAATTTGGGAAACTCAAAGACTGGCCAAGAGCATGGCAGTTTGGATTCAATGCCAGAAAGTGCAAAATCAAGCAACTAAGGCATAGGAACCCAGGAGATGATTATAGGATGGGGGCAATGACAGTCATTAAGCAGAAAAGGAACCTTAGTGTTATAAATGATGACCTCAGGCCAGCCCGGTGGCACTGAGGGTTGAGGCGCTGGATGCCACACCTCGTGCCATGCAGGTGACACGGGTTCAGGAATGAGCCCAGGGCATCAGGGGTCAGCAGATGAAGGAGAGGATTGAGCATCCAAGGACAGCTGTCCTCTCCTGGGAGGGAGGGGGAACACATGCTCAGTGTCTGACTGGCCTCTGGTAGAAACCGGAGGCATAGCAGACATGAGCACACAAGGGGGATTTGGGAAGTGGCAGACGTCAGCAGAGACACTGTGATGTCAGGGCGGAGGCCACTCCCATGGAACATCAGGAAATACCTTACAGCAGTCCCGCATAGACGGAGAGCCAGACCTTGATCCCCAATACTTCTACCTGCCCCAGTGACTGGCATCCTGATGAGACAAGGAATTCGGGGGTGCTTGCCTCCCCCACCTCATTCCCACCTGGGGGGTAAGCCAAGGCTACATGGAGGACAGACTGCCATGGGATCCAGGTAGGAGGTGGGGACTAGAATGGCCATAGGTGACTCCAAAAGAGAGAGGAGTGCCATGGGAGGAAGGAGCATAAATAGAAAGTAAAAAAATAAATAAATGATGACCTCAAAGTAGCAGGGTAGAGTGACCAAGCAGTGGGTAGGGCTAGTGGGATTCTGGGTTGCATAGGGTCGAGGATTTCCAGCAGGAGGATGGAGGTGGTGTTATCAATATATCACTTGCTGGTGAGACCCCACCCAGAGTATTGTGTCTAGGTCTGTAGGCTGCACCTCAGGAAGGACATAGGGTGGAGGAAGTCCAGAGAAGGGTAAATAAAATGGAGCTGGGGTTGCACCAAAAGCCCTACAGCAGGGAGTGATGGATCTCAACATGTACACCCTGGAAGAGAGAAGAGCAAGAGGGGACATGATAGAGATCTACAAGTATCTCACAGGGGTGAACAGGGTACAGGAGGGGAGTTTCTTTCAAATGAGAAGGTGCACCAGGACCAGGGGGCATGCAGTAAAGCTGGAGCGGGGGACATTTAAGATGGATATAAGGAAGTACTACTTCACTGAAAGGCTGGTAGACACCTGGAACAGACTGACTGCAGATGTGGTGGATGCAAAAACAGTGGGGGGTTTCAAACATGCATGGGAAAGGCATAGAATAATATTAGTAGATAGGCAGGAAAGAGGGAGGGTCACTGGAGACTAATTATAGTCTGCAAAGAAGGACTAGGCAAGGAAGATCTGGGCAGCCTGGATGGGCCAAGCGGTCCTTTTCTGCTGACAAAAATAATTCCATAAATCAATAAGAAGAAGAGGCCGGTAGAGGTTCTGAAGACAAATGGTTGCCAGGACACCAGGCAGAATGGGTTTACTAGTGAGAGGTCTTGCCACACATGAAACTGATCAAATGTTTTGATTGGTTGGCATGGGCTGCGAGTAAGGATCAGGCAGGGCATGTACGTATCTGGACTTCAGTAAGGCATTTAACTATGTCCTACATGGATGGTTGGTTAAAAAACTATGTGATGTAGGGGTGGGGGACAAAATAATTTGGGCTAGAAACTGGCTGAGTGTGAGGACCCATTGGGGTGGTCCTGAATGGGGAGTATTTTGAGGCAAGGGACATCAATTATAAGAGGAGTACCCATGGATCAGTTTTGGGAACCAGTCCTCTAACATATTTATTTCTGACCTAGAGGAGGGGTCCAGGGAAAGATATACTGTACCTCTTTCTGGAAGTTACAGAAGATTAGATAGCGAAAAGGGGATAAGAGCCATGAGGGAGGAACTGGAAAGGTCAGAGAGGTGGTCAAGGTTGTAGTAGCTGGAATGTAATACCCCAAAACTCCAAAGTAATATGCATATGAGCTGGAAACCCAATAACAGAATACAGGGTGGGGTTGGTGCTGGTGTAGAGAAGAACAGAAGAAAGGAGCTTAGGCTTGTTGATAATAAAGAACTTTAGAGCACTGGTGCAGTGTTCTAGTGGTATGGGTAGAGCAAATGGGATGTTAGTATGCTTAAGAAGGGAAATCAGTAGCAGAAGGGAGGTAATACTGCCCTTGTAAGGATCTCTGGTTAGACTGTACTAGGAATACTGTGCACAGTTTTGGAGCACACACTTTAAGAAGGATAGAGAGAAGCTGAAGGCAGTGAAAAGGAGGGTAACCAAAATGATACAGGGACAGCAGGGAAGGTCATATGGGGAAAGCTAGGAAGACCTCAATATGTACATGATGAAAGACAGAAGACAGAGGAGAGACATAATAGAGATGTCTAAGTATCTCAGCCGAAAAAACAAAGTAGGATGTTGTTTACACCAAGTGGAAACATGGGTACCAGTGGAAGCTCTATGAAGCTGGTGATTAGAAGCTACAGAAAGGATGTCAGGGGTTGTCACTTCATGGAAAGAGTAGTGGAAAAATGGAACAAGATTCCAGAGGATGCTGTATGTGCTAAAACAGTTGGGAGTTCAAAGGGGGGGGGTTGGCAGATGCATGGGAGGGGTACAGGTGCGAGAGCCTGGGAATAGGAGGGGTAATGACCACCAGATGCATATCCCACTAACAGATTTTAGGCTGACTACATGGGCCATAAAGACATTGTCTGGCAACAAGATCTATGTGTTTGTGTGTCATGGCTGACATTACCCCTGTTAGAAAACAACCCACTAAGATGCACATTGAAATAAGCTGCTACAGCTCAGTGTGACATTTCTAGTCAAATATGACAAATAAATCAACTAAAAAAATCTACTATTGCTTGAACAAAAAAAAACAACACATTACAGTTTGGATTTAACCACTGCTTTATCACCTCTCTAATTTTTTTGACGGGAATGAAGCAGAAATACTCAAATCAAACACTTGTTCAGTAGGAAAAGAATGGGCTAGACATTGGTCACAGGTCCTTTTAGACCGTGGCTTGGAAAGCAGACAACAGAAAGAAATTGGCAGCTAAAACAGGAAATCATGCCCTTCCTACAGTATGTTGATTGCTACCCAGTCATTGTTTTCAGTTGTGGGCCAAGCCTTTTGTCAAAACATATTTACTTAATAAATGATTCAGAAGAATATTAAACAAATGTTAAAAATAAATAAGAATCAAGTCCAATAAATCTCCTTATGTTTCCTCCTTGTCCACGTGATTACCCAATTTCCTCACCACATCAAGACTGTCATTGAGAGAAAAGATACATTAAGTCTCACAGTCAACTAACTGAGGGTACACACATTCATACCAACTACCTGCTGCTTTGTTGAGTGCACCAAAACAGAATCTGAACTGTACTGCAATGAAAACATTTTAAAATATTAACAGGACTCTGAGGAGTCATTCATCTCATTTTTTGTAGAACTATTTCCCAATGTTATTGGCAAAGAAGCATTACATTTTGGTAATGTTCTCATATACTGTATGGATAAATGTCTTAGTGCAGATTAATACTTACCCAATATCACAATTTGTGGAACGTATTATTGCTACAGAACATATTCTGCAATTAACAAAAGTTACACAATTAAACATATTGCTACAATATACTCATTATTAGTTTGAGCATTCTAAATAATTATCATAACATTTTGTGGTTCTCAGCAAACTTGTTAATCAAAACTCAACAGCTGCACTGTGTATAGTTAGTTTGAAATATGTAAGCTGAAACAACTAAAATATTAATTTAAATAGATGTGCACACTTCAATATCATTATCTCAAGATTATTCATGGACTAATTATAAGACAATGAAAATGTTCTTAAAATCTAGGGAACAGCATTCCACATAAATGTTCCTAGCTCTTTTCAGTAATTAGATATTCTTCACCTCCATCTGAATGGTGGCCTCTTTAAACCCTTTTTCCACACATACCCACATGTGATAAAATTGTGAGTAAACATATGATGTGTTGTGAGTCACTGCAATGGTTCTATTTTTAACTGACATACAGAAATTGAAGTAAGCAATAATACCTGACAGGATGGGTGCTACTGTATTATACCAGACCACCTATGGGGCAAAATGAGGCCAGACACCACAAGCCAAGGGCCTTATAGCCCTTGGAAGGTCTAGTATACCACCCACCCTGCAGGGTATTATTGTGCTTAGAAAATGGGCCACTGTAGTACATATGTTTGAAAAAAAATTGTTAACTGTTAGGTTTTTATTTATTTTGTAGTAAACAAGTTACTCTGCCTGCATTAGAATGCTGCTTTTTTCCCTCCAGCTAGGCTTTTTTATCCTGCTGGAGCCTCTATAGTTCTGTCTTTGAGCGGGTTGCCATGGTTACACACACACACACACACACACACACACACACACACACACACACACACACACCATGGTCACAATTTCTACAGTTTGGGATCTGCTGGAGTTAGGTACTGTTAAGTTTAATTTGTTTCTTTTATCATCACATTAACTGTGGCAGGAGGAGGAGATGCTTGGTTGCCAATGGGGATTCATGAGTTGGGCGCAATGAGCGGGTGACTTGACCAGACCACTGATAGTGCTTTCTAACAGCACTATACTGAGTAAAAGTGTTTTTTTTTTTTTTTATTGAAACTGCAAGGAAGGAACTGAGGAGAGGCAAGGGGGTGGGTGTCTTCATTAACTTGAGGCATGTGTTTATTTTTCTGTTTTTTCATTTATTGATTATGCAGTGGGTGCTGTGTATGCAGGTGGGATATTAGCAGTGCTGCCAGCGATCATCTGGCAAAGATGTTTTGTGTGTACGAATGTTGGAAAATGGCTAACACCATCATGTTTAATGTGAGAAAGGAGTGTTATGTGTATACTGCCTGAACTTGTACAGTGTGCCAGTTGTAGTTGGGTGGGGGGGTCTCTCACTCACTAACCAAGAAAAAAACATGGCAGTGCTAGCCGTTTCCAACATTCTACTTGCCCAGTAATATTTAAAGTGATGTGAGGTAATGGAGACTGGAAGCAGTTATTTCCTGGGCTCTGTTGTCTCATACTGGACAGTCTGATTGGAGATTTTAGCTCATCAGGATCCAGAATGAAGATAATAATTTCACCTAAGGGATTACAGATTGCTCATTCCAGATTTTCTAAACCCATGAAAGAACATAAAATGCCCTTTAGATGGTATTTTATTAAGGAATTCATACCATTGGAGGGATGAAAACCACTAGTGAATACAAAATCATTCAGGCTTATTTTTTTCCTCTACAGTGTATAACATGTTATTTGAAGAGTAGGAAAAATAAGAGTTGAACTCCTGTAAGTGTTCAATAAATGTATTTTTACTTCCATCAATAAGAACAGACAATTTTTCATGAGGTGCCTCCTTGCTTTGGCAACACAAAAAAAAAACAAAAAAAAAAAAACAGTGGTTTCCCTATTAACAAGAAAAAGCAATATTTTACAATCATGCCTTCAGAATGTATGTATTTATTCATTCACTATAAAGCACACACACTATATATATATATATATATATATATATATATATATATATATATACACATAACAGTGAAGGCCAGCAGGATGAAGCACAGCACTGCAGAATTCTGCAGTAGTATTACTGCAACAAATGATGCAATTTCAATTGGAGTTAATCTCATTTGTCATGCAGTAAATCTGTGACACTGTGCTTCATCATGGCTGGCTTCACTGTAAATATATATATATATATATATATATATATATATATAATCATTACAAAACCCATTAATGCATCAGTTAGGTTTCTATTACAGCTACAAAAGTCTGGAAATTCAATATTAGGTTGCCAACACTACCACCCAACTGGTCAGTCTCACCCCACACAACAATAGATTGAGTGCCTTTGGGTCATTGGCCTAATCACACCCATTCCATGTGTAAGGAAGCTCAGATGATATAGTATAGGAGAATTGGGTGAAAGTTAGGCCAGGTGACCCCAAGGCACACCCCTCAATCTGTTGGTGTGTGGAGGGTGGGGTGGAAGGGTTGGTAACCCTAAAATCAAATTTGCAGACTTTTATAGCTATAATAGAAACCCTAACTGATCCATTAATGGAGTATTTTGCAATGAATTTCCTGTTTTTTTGAGAAAGTGTTATCTTACCCATATGTAGCAGTGGGAGTGCAGGGCCCCCCAGGGCCCTGCTCTCCCATCACACTGCCATCTCCACATAATGGTATCCATTTGTGGGAGCACAGGACCGTATGGGCCCTGTGCTCCCATGTATCAATAAGTGTAGCAAAACTGAAAAGAACCTTCACCTCCCTGTGGGAGCGCAGGGCCCAGTAATGCATAATGGAAAGCCCTGCATTCCCATTATTGCATAATGGTATCCATATGTGGGTCCCATTTACCCATAAGTATAGAGACATAGCACAGGCCTAGAGACATTACAAGTAATCCTTGTACTGCAAATATGGCAATATCTCAGTAACCATAAGAACTTTGGGAAAAATTCCACTGTAGTTGTAACCATGACCTGGCAACCTGCATGCATGTTTAATACACCAAAATGTGTACTGAGCTGCGCTTCAAGAAAAATTCATATCTCAAATTGTTTCCGCGATATAGCCGTAGAAATGTGCCATGGCCACCACAATGTTATCCTATGGGAAATTTCTAAACTTCTGAGTGCTGTAACTATGGAACCAATATAAAGTTTTCCACCAAACCAGCAAAAGGCACATCTGTGAGGCAAGCCCATTCTACCATGCAAATTTCAGACCAAAATTCCAAACCATTTCATTTCAGTGAAGTGGCAAAGAAATGTTTTTTTTTTCTTTTCTGTGCAATACTGTCACAAATTGCAACAGAAAGTGGTCATGAAAGCCTGTTGCAATTTGTGAACGTACGATGTGACACTATCTCAAATTTTGTCAAAGTGTCTCATCATTGTATCACAAATTGCGACACTACGAACAGGAAATATGAGAAAAACAAATTTCCTAGCATTATTTCAGAAATCTGAAGCCAGGATCATGTTCCTAGGGCCCTGATTAGGTAAACACAACTGTTGGTGTTTACAAAGGGCCATGTTTTTTTGAATTATGTTTTTTCTCTATCACTAACTGAAAACAAGACGGCCACCGCACTATAGTACTGAACCCATTTGCAATAGAAAAAGGTGCTTTTGTGAAACTAAAATGTGCTTTAGCACAGCACATATATTTTTCCCATAGGCTATAATGGGAGACTTAAATCTTCAATAACTTTTGAACAGATTAATATTTTTTCACTAAACCTTCAAAAGGCACGTCAGTGTCCCAGACCACATATTCCCTGAAAATTTCAGAGTAGATGGACAAATCATTTGGGCTGTAGCCTCGAGCAAAGAAATTGCCCCCAAAGTAGTATTTTTCAAGTTCTTTTGCACTGCTCAGCTCCACAACCACACATCTGACCAGAACAAAACTTGCCAGATGCTGAGATATATGGTACCAGATCATGCATGCAAAGTTTAAGGCAAATCGGTGCAAGGTTGCAAAGTTATTAACATGCAAAAATTTGGGTTTAACATAGAGGTGGCTGGGCAACCCTGACTACAGTGCCAATACCGTCAAAGAATCTAACACGCCATTGTCTTTTTTTTAATTCCAGTATTATACCAGTCAAACAGTGATATTAGAGCTTTACTATATACATATCATGTTGCCCATCGCCTGCTTGCAGAACTAACTGAATACATGCTTTCTACTCATATTCTTTCCCACAATTCATCTACATAACCATCATTATAACATGCTGATTTATAGGTATGCCCTTTATTATGCACATTCTACCAGAACCATGTGCAATATGCCACAGAATGCTTTTGTGTTCCTGATTTCCTGTTTACAATCCTTTTAGTTCATATCGCCAACCTTTCAAATATAGTCAGTCATTCTATAATGTAAACAAACACCCAATGAGTTCCTTATTCTTCTCCCCCAAAAGTTTTGGTTTTAGTATCTGGAAAGTAATCTTACACCTTAACATATTCATGGGCTCTCTTTGTCCTCCTGGAAGTTTACCATTATTTCATCCCTCTGTAATGACTAAAGGATCATGTAAATACAGTACACATTCCTGTATAACATGTTGTTGCTTTTATTTACAAAATAAATTGTCCATTTCTCAGATCAGTAAGGCTTATTCATTTTACATCTTCATAGAATCATAGAATTTTGCCAGCAGAAAAAGACCATATGACCCATCTAGTCTGCACAATATAGCCCCCCCTCCTCCCTTTTACCTCCCCCACCCTTTCTCCCTTCCCCTTCCCTCCCTAGTCCCATATAGTTGTCCCACACTCTTTTGAATTTTTCCACCGTGTCCACCGCCACCACCCTCTATGGCAACAAATTCCATGGTTGTACAACCCTCTCTGAGAAAACATGCCCCTTCACACCTCCCTTAAATCTGCCCCCCTCCAGCTTATAAGCATGTCCTCTGGTGGTTTTGTTCTTGCTCAGCCTGAAGATGTTCTCCCTCCTAACCTTTTTTATTCCCTTCATATACTTGAAGGTTTCCACCATGTCCCCATTCTCCCATCTCATTTTCAGTGAAAAAAGACAGAGTTCTTCCAACCTTTCTCCATATGTTCTTCCCTGCATCTGTTGGATCATCTTGGTCACCCTTCTCTGTATCCTCTCCAGCCTGTCCCTGTCCCCTTGCAAGTGGGGCCTCCAGAATCGAGCTCCATGCTGTGTTCTAACCAATGTTTTATATAATGGCATGATCACCTCCTTCCTCTTACTATGAAGCCCCTCTCAATGCATGCCAGAATTCCTGTTGCTTTTCCAGTTACCCACTCATACTGCCTCCTAGCCTTTAACGTGTCCATGATCCAGATCCTAGGTCCTTTTCCTGCTTTATGGCCTGCAGTGATACCCCCCCCCAAGTAGTAAGTGTCTCTTGGGTTATTTTGACCTATATGCATTATTTTACACTTTTCTGCATTAAACTGCAGCTGCCACTGTTCTGTCCACTCCTCCAGCTTGGCTAGATCCTGACTCATTCTGTCCACCCTCCCAGAGTGTCCACACTATTACATAACTTTGTGTCATCTGTGAACAAACACGCTTTTCCATTCAGACACTCCACTAAGTCTCCCATGTACACATTAAATAGTATGGGCCCCAACACTGACCCTGCGACACCCTGCTCCTCACCCCTAGTTCCCTGGAGTGACTACCACTGACCATCACTTTCTATGTCCTCCCATCCAGCCAATTTTCCACCCATTTTGTAAGCCTAGTCCCCATCCCCAGACTGTTCAACTTGCTTACCAACCTTCTATGTGGGACGGAATGGAATGCCTTCTGGAAATCCAGATAGGCCACATCCACTGTCCCCCACTTGATCAAACACCTCTATAACCCCCTCAAAGAAATCTATTACGGTGGTCTGGCAAGACCCGCCAGCTGTGAACCCATGTTGGTTATCATCGACCAGACCTTTCTCCTCTAGGTACCTCACCAGTCTCTCCTTTATGAGAGTCTCCATTAACTTGCTCAAAACTGAGGTGAGACTGCCTGGGTGGTAGTTGCCTGACTCCTCCTTTCTCTCTCCCTGGTATATTGGTATCACCTCAGCCTTTTTCCAGTGTCCCAGGACCCTCCCTGATTCCAGGGATAGATTAAACAGCCTTAGAAAATGGGCTTTGCAAATAAAGAAATCTAATTGGCTGGCATGGGGTACATTAACTTACAGTACAGTGAGAGCCCTGTAAGTAAAAGGTACCAGCCATGCCAACCCTGACAGCCTCGTAAATTGCATCATTGTGCCCAGCCTGCTTCATCATTGGTTGAAGCACTGGGCACAAAATTTAAAACTGTCACCATTTTTTTTTAATCGCTTACAGAGTGCAACTGAGCACAACCAAGCACTGACTCAAAATTATCAGTCCACAAGGCACAAACAACCATTATAAAAACAAAAAACATGCTGAAACACAGAACACCGATTATTTTTTCCCTTTTCAACAGATCCACAAAGCCAGAGTGTACGATCTGGTTCATTTCAGCGCTACTCCCTGAAGTTCCCAGCTCTGTTCCTAGTTATCATAGTTTGCGATCATTGGCAAAATACAAAACAAAAAAAGTACAGAAAAAAACAAAGCACCTTGACAGTGAAAGAAAAACAATTGCACCTCTCCTCCTCCAAACAAATGCTCGCTCACGCCTGAGAAATGGAACTCCTCATCCAGTTCATCATTTCCACGCATCAATCGAGTGAAACCGCAATCCCCCCCCGGACCCCTCGCCACATGCACACCGAGAAGACTGCTCCCCTCAATCTTCATTTTGTTTTTTTATAATTTTAAATGCACATTAGGTAGTGGGCACACTTCAGCAAATAATGGTAAAGCCAAAAGACCGATCGGCTTCAATCACAGCATGTGCCTCGCAGCCTCTGGTAGCATGATATATCTAATGTCCACCAAAACTACCGATGCCCACAAAAACTACTGCGGTTCACAATATCATGATCCTCACAACTTTCTTTTCTGTTTACTCCTGTAGTCCCATATAAAAAAAAAAAATTTCAACACAGGCATACAGTAATGGCAAAGGGGAGAGGAGAGGACTCAAATAGCATGCTACCAGAGACACAGGGACTACTTTACCCCAAAAAGAAGGAAATAAGCACTGTAGTCATTTTTATAGAATTACTTTACATTTCTTTTTTAATCCTATAAAAGTGACAGCCCATTTTCTAAGTACAATAATACCCTTCAGGGTGGGTGTATGGACAATACCAGACTTTCCAGGGGCTATAAGGCCCTCCACCTGTGGCATCGGGCCTCATTACACCCCTGGGCAGTCTGGTATTGCCCAATACCATCCACCCTGTTGGGTATTATTGCTTGCTGACATGCAACATCTAATTTCTAGTCAGGTCTTGCTTCTACTAGTTTCTGCAACTGGGTGGACTGGAACACTGAGAGGTTAAGTGACTTGTCCAAGGTCACACAGTGAGTACTTGGATCTAGAAGGGTTTGAACTAGTGATGTGTGAAGTTGGAAAACTTCGCACTGTGGATTAGTTTGCGAATTTGCTTCATTTTGTGGAGTTAATCTTCTGTGCAAAGTCCAAATTTGTGGTAAACTGGTAACTCTGTGAAATGCAAAGCTGGTAATATTGCTGGCAAAGTTTAGTGCAGATGTGAAGTTTGCAATGTACTATGGGACTGGAGGTCACATTTTGCTTAAACAAGCTGTATGTCATGAGGAGGCTATCTTCATTGTGGTTTTCTGGAGACAGAGTAAGAGAGAAGCCTGTGTCTGTTCTTATCTGAGAAAAAATACTTTTAAAATACACCTCAAAACCTAGCTTTTTGAATCCAAATTGCCCATAAATTGTTCTAGAGAGCCTTGTGTTCCTAGAGTTGTGTTTTTTTTGTTTATTTTTTTTCAGTGATTATTTACTTTAAAGTAGACCTGGCAGCCTCTTCTGTATGCCATAGAAAACAATGACATCATTTTGTAAGAAGCTCTGGAAATTACCTCTATAACTGTTCATACAATAACATTCTTAGAGATCTACTGTACTAGGCCACTCTGGCGATCACCATGTCAGTTGCCAGGCCAAACAGATTAGAGCAGGCATAGATCCATGGTAAGAGGGTCCCTGAACTACTTCTGCTTGTCTTCTGTATAAATGTTATAATTCCAGATAGATACCATCACCTGCTATGAGTGGTAACCTGAAGCTATTTCCCTTAGGAGTGCCTAACAATGTACAATTAATTTACTTGAATAACTATTAGTCTACCAATGTATTTAGCAAATGGCAGTTTGATGTACCAGGATCTGTATACTACTGCTATATACTATTAATCCTGTATTTCCAGAGATGTACATGTTTGTCCAGAAATTTCTCAATAAACTATATTTACAAGAAAAAAACAATATAGCAAGAGTTAATTTGTTTCATACAAGCAAAATGGACTGAGATCACAAAAGGATTAAGGTCCACAATAGGTGACTGAGTAATTTAGTGAACCAATGGAAAACAGACAAAGGATGATCAGGTCTGTGTATTAAAGCAAAGACAAGAGACACAGACAAATACAAATCACTCGACCCAAAAGTCAGTGACTGAACATACAAGAAGAATCTTAGACAGTAAGAAATTAAAACAAGAAAAACAGTAAGGAAATAATTAATTTGTATCATACATGCAAAGTGAATTGAGAACACAAGAGAATCAAGGTCCACAGTAGGTGATTGAGAAATGTAGTGAACTGATGGGAAGTAGACAAAATATGATCATATCTGTGTATCAGATTAAATACAACACACTATGGGGAGCAGACGAGCTGTTAAGCGATAGTTACAAGGCCTGAACTAGGATACAGTCCTTTGAACAGTGTATGCCCCTTGGATAGAACTGACTGTGGAGATAAAGTCAAACATTGCTGGGCATCTCATGCATGTGCAAAAAGTAGAGGGTGATGGGCGGGACCATTAATGTGGGAATACAATACTGTACATAGACCTGAAAAGCTATTTAACTGAGAATTCCACCTGCACTTAACTACCACAAACATATCTGATTGTGGCACTTATTCCTCTCCCTCACACCCCCCTCTCATCTCTTTACAGTTGCATTCCCTACCTCCCGATCTCTCCCCTTTCCCTTCCCTACCTACCAGATAACGCTTCCACGAGTGGCCTTTCTGTGATACAAGAATGTACTACTAGTTACTGTGAACCAATGAACTGTGTATTTTGTCCAGATATCATTATTGTAGCTTTGTACACTGTACCAGGAATTTACAACTTTCTGCTGTAACTTATGACTTGTGAATTTGTCCGAATACTACCTTTTTTTTGCCTGGTACAATGTTGATGTAGAACCCTTGTAAATGAGCTCCTCACAATGGTGTTTCTGAATTTTCAATAAATAAATAAAGATCCTTCATGACTGGTGACACCATAAAGGTGTGGGTCTGACCACTATATATGCTACAAGGGCATGTTAGGAACAGTTGTCCCCTCCTCTACTACCAAATGTTGAAGCCAAAGTGATCATGATTCATCCCCCCAGCTTACCATAGCTAGGTTTAAGCTGGGAGAACCCTGCCTCAGGAGGTACACCAAGGACTGTAGGTGTTGGCTAAGGCTGGTGGAGACTTTGCCAGAGGAGGCTCCAGCTCACTGGTGCAAGTGACTAAAGATGTTGCAAATTTTTATTTCAGCAGCAGAGTTCAAATGAAATTGCCAAATTCACCTCTGTGGATCATTTTGCAAAGTTTTTCTTTTTAATTGGAAATCTGCCATTTGTAATTTCACCTTGCAACTTGTTTTCGGGGTACACAAAGGCAAAACTGGGGCAAAATGTAATTTTTTTTTAAAGTCTAAAATAAAACTATCCCTGGTGTTTAGTGGTCCCTCTCACAGATTGCTGGTCTAATGCTAAATAAAAATCTTTCCCTGGTGTCTAGTGTTCCCCCCCTGCCGATTGCTGACCCAGTGTTAAATAAACATCTTTCCCTGGTGGTCTAATCATCCCCCCTCCATCTCCAGTCTCCCCTTGCAGTAAAATGTATGCTTCTCTGGTGAACTAGTGGTCCCCCATCCATGAATCTGATCTGCCCCTAAAATACAGTATATATATATATATATATACATATTTCCTTGGTGTCTGGTGGACTCCCCACCCTGGCAGGTAGTGCCCCTTCACCCCAATCCCCACCATTCCATCCCCAAGCCAAGCACCTGGCACAGCTCTCCACTCTCCACTGTAGCTGGCCACCAACTGAGCTGTCAATAAGAATGTACCTGTGCAAATAAGCACCCACTGTCAGTTCAAGTCAGTTGCCAGCCATGGTGGAGAGTGGAGGGCTGTTCTGGTTGCTGGCTCAGAGATGGGACGGGGGAGCAGGGTGATTGGTCACTACCTGCTGGGGTGGGGATTGGAGGGTCTGCTAGACACCAAGGAAAGATATATATTGTATTTTCAGGGCAGATTAGATTTGGGGATAGAGAGGGGATCACTAGATCATCAGGGAAGTATTTATTTTATTGCAAGGGGAGACTGAGGATAGGGAGGGGAACCCGCAAGACCACCAGAGAAAGATTTTCATTTAACATTGGGCTAGCAATTGTCAGGGGTGCCACTAGACAACAGGGGAAGATTTTTATTTAACATTGGGCCAGTGATTGGTGGGGGGGACCACTAGACACCAGGGAAAGATTTTTATTTGACAGCGGGCTGGCGATCGGTGGATGGGGGACCACTAGGCACAAGAGAATGATCATTTTTCAGCATTGGGTGGGGGGGACCAGTAGACCACCAGGGAAAGATTTTTATTTAACATTGGACTGGCGATTGGTGGGGTGGGGGGGAGGACCACAAGACATCAGGGAAAGATTTTTATTTCTCATTATGCTGGTGATCGTGGGAGGACTACTAGACATCAGGAAAATATTTTTAATTCACATCATGCTGGTGATTGGGGGGAGGACACTAGACACCAGGGAAAGATTTTTATTTAACATTGCACCAGCTATTGGCTGGGGGGCACCAAACACAAGTGAATGAAGGTTGAAAACTTCTCCTCTGTGCCAAACTCTGGTGGCGGAGTTGCCAATTTCACATTTCATGGAGTTATCAGTGTTCTGTTAATCTGGACTTCACCCAGAAGATTAACTTTGCAAAATGAGGTAAATTCACAAATTAATCCACAGAACACAGTTTCCCAATTTTGCACATCACTACCAGAAAATTAGGCTCAGGACCAAACCCAGGATGTTGGTGGTCAGCTAGTGGAAGAAGAACTGAGCATCCCAGAAGATGCTGTCCTCCTTCATGGTGGGAAGGCAGTAGGCTCCACTGTGATACAGCCAGCTGGATGATCACAGTGCAGAAGGTGGCAGTGCATATGGAGCAGCTTGTCAGAAGGAGGATGCCTGTTGGCACCATGAGCAGCTACATAATGGTATGTGAATGCATACATGGTGTTCTCACTGCCAATATCTAAAGGGGATATGGGAAAAAACTCTGAGTGAACAGGATGAAGTCACTTCTTCTCAAACCCGTAACCTATTGGCATGTCCATTCCCCACACTTTGGGGACTGGGGGGGATGCCCCCTATCTCCAATGGAATCCATCATAGTGGCAGGAGCTGCAGTACATCCAGTAGACCCCCTGAGGGAAGAGGTAAGAAGCAGAGATGGCGAGGATGGGGGTAAGAGAGTAGAAAGGGCACCAACAAAGATGGGATATAACCATGAAAAGAAAACCATGCCTAAGGTGTCTTTGTTATGAACAAACACATAAACAGTAATGCATGCACAAAAGAGAAAACAGTTTGTTTCTTGCAGAGATCACTGCATAATACCTAGGGCTAGAAAGGAAAAAGAGATTTGCCAGTCTTATCCATAAGACGTGCTTGGCCTTATGCACCATATATTGGATACACACATTTATACAAAATCTTGAAATGGTAAGGACTCCTTTTATTTGTACTTTATGAGCTTCTATGGGCATTTGATGAAACAGATGTAAAGTAAAGCATTAAAGCAGAAACATTTCTAGGAATACATTCATTACAAAGGACACAACCATTTTGGTGTCTTTGTCATGAACAACTAGACAAAGGGCCAATCTAGCTTAAAAGTGCATATAAACACCTAAAATGCAACAAAATTACTGAAACATAGGAACACACTGAGTTGGTCACTGCCAGCATCACCTTGTGTCAGATAAACATTTCTTTTGAATCAGTTTTACCCAAAAAAGCCATGCAGAGGCCAACATGCAGCACACAGAAAAAAAAACCAGTTACATACAATCATTGGCATTCACTCAGAAATGTACCAAAAAATAAAAATTTGAAGTGAAAATGGTGTTTTCATGTGTGCATTACACATCTCTGCTGGCATTTGGGAAAATAAATGCAAAACAAAAATAACTAGACTATACCCAAGATTACGTTCATTACAATTTTAAATTGTATTTTGTGTATGTTGTTACTGACAATTCATTTTGCCTTGCTACTTCTGTTTGCTGTCTATGTATCACATTGCTTTGTATAGATGTCCTATTTTGTTAACTACATCTATGATTTTTTCTTTGTACATGGCTGCCAGCCAGGATGAAACACAATAACTTGCAGTAAATGTCATGTCACAAAACACTGCATGACAAAAGGATTTAATTGCCATTAAATTACATTGCTACCTGCAGTATGCTGCAGCATTTTACAGTAATACTGCAATGTACTGTATTGTATCCTGTCTGGCACCTCTGTACATACTGCAATCCTACTATGCTGCTGTGTACAATTTTCATGGCTCAGGTCATGCCTGACAATGGTCCTGGGACCAGTGCACATACAGTATGAACAGATAAATAAACAGTACAATTTTGGTGTCTGTGTAATGAACAATTAGACAAAGGCCAAACTAGCCTAAAAGTGCACACAAACACCTAAAATGCAGAAAAGTTACATCAACATAGTGACACTCTATGGCAGCCACTGCCAACATTACCTCATGTTAGAACAACATTTATTTTACAATAGTTTTACCCACAGAAGCCATGCTGAAGGCACTGTGCAGTACATGGGTCACTAAACAATATCAAAAAATGGCTTTCACTTAGAAATTTATTGAAAAAAATCAAATTGAAAGAGCATTTTCTTATGTGTGTTACAAACATCTGCTGGCATTTGGGGAAACATGTAAAAACAAGTATTTTAGTTGGGACATCATCCATGATTGTTCATTACAAAGTACACCGCCATTCTGGTATCTTTGTAATGAACAATCAGAAAAAGGGCTAGACAACCTAAAAGTGCTCACAATAGCCCCATGTACTAATGGGCAGAGTGGCTATGCACTGCATACAGTATCTGTGGTGCATAGTCACTCTGCACCCCCTGTACCCCACATGCGGGATGCACAAAGGGGGGTTGTGCAGACACAGAGCACCCAATGCCACACGGCCATGGACAGCACCATGCAGTGGGCAGGCTAGTGGCATGTCAGCACTATGCACCATGCACAATGACATGTAGTGCTGGCTGCAGGGGTGTGGAGAAGGGCACAGAGTATGACAGGGAGAACCCTGCAGTAAGCCTCCTACACACCCTGTGCACACAACTAGACACCACCTAGATGGGGTGGATGGCCGACTGCCACCAGAACCACTGCAGCTGGACCTTCCCATGGCCACCTGGTGCCATCAAGCACACATCAGTGAATGGCCTCTGCTAGGTGCCCCACACCATACCCACACATCACATGGTGGCACCGGCCCATGGATGTTGCCGCCCCTGCATGGCACTGCCGGCCAACCCCCACCACTGGTGCCCCCTGACATGTGATGGGGTACAGTGTTCCCCTGCACCACCAACAGACCCCCCACCCAGTCACAATGACCAGCTCTGGGACTTCATCATGGGAGGGCTGTTGGCCTTGCCCTCATCTCACCTCCACAGCTGCTGGCCATAGGTATTTCATGGGGTGTGTGCTGCCAACGTGCACCCCACCGTGTAGGGGATCCACTCTGTGTTCTGGTTCAGGCATCTAGTTGGATGTCCGGACATGTCTTCGTCCCCACCCCTGGTGACCCTGCAGAGTTCTGTGTGCTGGGGGGTGGGGTCATGGACAGGTGGCCAGTGGTCGTGAATGCCACCGGAGCACACCTGTCTGTGGGTGTGCAGCTACATGGGCAGGGTATGTGCTGATTCCGCATACCCCCACCTCAATAGTGCATAGGGGCCAATATGCAGCAACCTTACTTAAACATAGGAGCAGTCTGTGGTGGTCACAGTATATAATGCCACAGGTTAGAAAAAGCTATTTATTGAATTTTGGTAACAGCATGAGCCCACTGGAACAAGTGGTCCCTTTTTCCATGGGGTGACCCAGACTTAATTACAGGCATAATATCATGCATTGAGCAGGAACATAGAATAAAATACATCATACTGCAGGGGTTTGAATACATACACTTTACAAAACAGAGGATGAAAATAACATGAACACGTTACAATTAAAGGATCAGTTAGTTGGCTAGTAGCATGCATGACAACAAGTAACAAGTGTAACAATAAACACAATAGCTAATACTCAGTGCAGCTTATGAACATTGGGGGTTCAGTGCAATAAGGAAGAAATCAATAATAACAAGTGCAATATGAGCTGTCTAGTAGAAATGTTTTTAGCCTTTTCTTTAGGCACTCAAGTGAGGGGGAGTTTTGCAGCTCAGGAGTTAGGGATTTCCAGTGGGAGGGGCCAGCATTAGCATAAAACCTCATTCCTAGGTTTGTTTTATCATGACTGGGACCTCTTGATCCCTGGGTAGAGACTGTACCAGAAGGACAGAGAGAAAAGGAGAGGGGAAGGTGTAGCTTTATTTGTAAGGGAAGGGATCACATGCATAAGGGAAGAGGAGGAGGAGGAGGAGGGTAGGACTGAAGCCTTATGGGTACAGCTTCAAAACACCAAGGGGAGAAAGGTTTGAATAATGGTGGTGTACAGACCACTCTCACAGGATGAGAAGTTGAAAAGGAGGCTGGGAGAGCAGAATAGAAACCTAAGTAATAGAAGAAACATTGTCATAACAGGTGACTTCAACCTGCCTGGAGTTGACTGAAGAACACTAACTACCTCCAGTTCCAGGGAACAGGTCCTCCTGGAGGCTTTCCAGGATTGTTTCTTGGTGCAGGGAGTCACTGAGCCAACCAGGGATGGTACCATACATGATCTTGTGCTGTCAGATGGAGAGCATGTCCAGAAAATAGTAGTGGAGGACCCCCTTGCAGGCAGCAACCACTACATGGTGTGATTTTACCTCAAAATGGGCAAGGACATAGCCAGGATTAAGACTTAAGGGTGGTGGACTTTGGTAGGATGGGTGATATCCTAGTAAAGCACCTTGCCAAAATCAGTCCAAAGATGTAAGTGGACCACAAATGGTCCATTATTAAGCTGGGTCTGATTGAGGCCATTAACATGTGTACAAAGACCCAGAGTAAGAAATCCAGGACCAAAAGACCAAGCTGGTTCAACAATGAGGTGGTAGTGAAAGTAAGTAAAAGTAGAGTAGTCTTTTGTAAGTACAAACATACTATGAGATAGGAAGACAGGGAGGATTACACAGGGAAATCCAGAGATAGATGCCGAGCAGTCCAGGTAGCTAAGGCCGCAAGAGAACTAAGGCTGGCAGAGGGGATCAGTGAAGGAGAAAGTGACTTTTTTAGATATATAGGAGAGAGAAGAATCTGTACGGATGGGATTGTCAGCATTAAGGGGGGGTGGGCAGAAAGTAGTGAGGATCAGGCAGAGTCACTGAATGAGTACTTCAGCTCAGTTTTCACTAGGGAAAAGGACGGACCAATGCCACCTGGGAAAATAGCATCTTGAAAGGGGGAGAGGATGAAACAGATGGGGAAATCCAGGAGGACAGGGTTTTAAAGGGCCTTAGGGCCATTTGGGTGGACAAAGTTCCTTGACTGGATGGCATGCACCCAAGAGTCCTGAGGGAATTGGCAGAGGTCATGGTTGGCCCCCTGGCAGCCCTGTTTAACACCTCACTAGAGACAGGGTGCATGCCTCAGGATTGGAGAATGGCACATGTGGTGCCTCTCTACAAGAGTGGACCCAGGGATGAACCTGGTAGTTACAGGCCAGTGGGCCTTACCTCCACTGGTGGCAAATTAATGGAGTTCATTCTAAAGGAGACACTAGTGAACATTCTGTAGGTAAATGGTCTCCAGGATGAAAGGCAGCATGGGTTTGTCTTGGAGATATCCTGACAGACCAATCTGATAGACTTTTTTTGATTGGGTCACAATATCGTTAGACAGGGGTGAGGCAGTGGATGCTCTGTATCTGCCCACACAGAAAAAGAAGGCTTTCAAATTCAATTCAAGTATTCTTCATTTTTTAAAAAACTGATTCAGTTATTTTCATGTTTTTGAAGTACTTCAAAGTGACTTTGATTGTACCTCAAACACCAATTTTTATCCTTTGAAAAATGTCTCAATTTGTTCACAAATGCTCTTCAAAAATTGTGAAAAATTCTAATTAGCCTTAAAAAGGAAGGTTAAAAGACTGGTAAAAAACTGTTATGAAAAGGCCATTCAGTTGCACGCAGAAAACCCTTCTTTTCACCTAAAATGAAGGCCTTCAAATATACTTCAGCTTTTGAAGTAATTCAACTTGACCGATTGTAGCTCAAATACCAGTTTTTATCCATTGAAAAACTTCTCAATTTGTTCTCAAGTGCTCTTAAAAATTGTGAACAATGCTAATTAACCATCAAAAAGAAAACTGAAATAATGGTAATAAACTGTTATAAACAAGACCTTCAACTGCATCTGAAATAACTTTTAAAGTGCAACAGTCCTGAAACATAAGAATCAAATGGCCATCAAATCAGAAAACACTGTCCGTCCCACCTATGGGCCCCATTTTCTTCCACCCAGACCAGCCCCAGAAACTCTGACTAGCATCCCCTACCTAAATGTCCCCTCTCTGCCCACCCAAACTAGCAAATGGAATCCAAACCAGTCTTCCCCACCTACATTCTCCCTATCCTCCACCCTGAATCAGCCATGGGCTGCTGGGCTGGCCTGCCTCACCTAGGTCCCCATGGTATTCTCAAATTGACCAGCCATGGGATGACTGGCCTCCCATGTCTACATTTCCATTGTCCACTGACTTGGACCAGCCCCGGGAGCACTGGATCTGCCACCACACCTACTGTACATGTGAAGCTTGCCAGAATTAAACCCAATTCTGTAGCATGCAGCAGCAGAGTTACTACAGTAAACAATGCAATTTCAATGGCAGTCAGTCTCTTTTTTTCATGCAGGAAATTGTGACACTGCACTTTATCCTGGTGGGCTTCACTGTACATCCTTCTTGTCCCTCGATCTGGATCAGTGTTGGGATTCAAGGTCTTGCTTTCTCTATGAAAATCTCCCCCTTTTGCCCACTTGGAATATCCCTGAGAACCTATACTGGCTGTCCCCATGTATGTCACCATGTTCCTTCACCCAGATAAACCCTTGAACCATGAGACTAGCCTTCCACATCTATGACTCCCCTGCCTGCCCACCCAGACCTGCCATGGGACCACTGGACCAGCTTTTCCCACCCATGTTCCAGTATCCCTCTACCTGGACCAACCTTGAGGCCACTATACTGCTCTCCCTCATTTAAGTTCCCCCCTCTTTAACCACCCAGACTAGCTCTGGAATCTCAAACTGGCATTTCTCACCTACTGTATGTCCATCCTGCTGCCCACCAGGACCAGTCCTGCAAGTCCTAGAAGAGTATTTGACACCAGCTTCCACATTCTCTCTCATGCTGTCCAGCCCTTGAACTCCCAGACAGGTGTCCTAAACTCACCTATACCCTCTACTTCTAGCAGGACCAGACAAGGGACACATGAATGGGTGTCCAACTCACCTTTTCCCTTATTTTCTAATTGGATCAGCCATAGAACTCGTATACAAGGGTCACACACTCACCTTCTCCCCGTTCTCCCAGTTGGAGCACCTCATGGTCCATAGAACTTGGGTCTGCAACACATTTGCATACACTTCTCCCACTCATACCATCCTTAGGACCCTAAAACTGGGGCCATATACTCACATACACCTACAACACATTTACTACGGGATTCAAAATGCTGAATCCCAACACCCATGAGCCCATAAATTATAGTTCAACAGTCAGTATCTCAACAGTCTGGAACTGCATGTAGCACAGGGTTTTTTCTGTGTTTCAGGTTTGCCACCCCACCACCCCCATTTATGATTGCCAACTCTGCTGTGGGCAATTTCAAACTGTCAGGATACTGACTGTTAGGCTATAATATTCTGGCTCCTGGGTATCAGGATTTGGCAATTCAGTATGCTGTAATACTCCCCCTTCATCTTCCACTCAGACTACTCTTAGGATCATCATACCAGGATTCTGACACCACCTGCACCTTCTTTCACACCATTCCTAGAACCTCAGAACCTGGATTCAACAGCCACCAGACTATGCCCCCACAGACCACCTATAGGCCCCCATGAAGCCTATTTACTCATCTGAATCACCAAAGGGATCCCCCATAAGGCTTCCCCAGCTATGACCCCTCTTCCCCCACCTGAACTTGCCAGGGCATCCACATAATAGATTCCCCCCACATACATTCACCCTCTTCTCCCACCTGTACTACCTAGGGGACCACATGAACCATGCTACTCCCACCCAGGACACTGGGGGATTGGAAACCCATGGCCATGATTGGGGGCAGTCAGGAGCCTAACAACATGACTATGCAAGTGGGGAAGCCTGAAGCTGGGGATGGAGCTTGAGATCCTGCTGCCAGGACTAAAAGGGATGCAACAGGGAGTATGACACCATGGCTGGAGGGGGCTCAAGAGCTAGTGGCCCCACCTTCAGCATGTAATGGGTGTGGACATACCGTTGCAGTCAACCCAACCAAAACAGATTAAGTAAAGGGCCTTACCTGAGCACTAAAGGAGACAAAGGTAGGAGTCTCACAGGTATGTTGTCTACCACACCTGTGAAAAAAAAAATAGAAAAGGGTGTCACAAAGGATCCACAGCTCTGAGGGGGTACAGTAAGGGTGCAAAAGACAGGTTAGGCATAGAAATATACTTACCTGATCTGTAGAAGTCCATGTCCTGTCAGACATATCAAATAAATTAAAATTAGGCTAGCTGGGGAAAACAATAGCAGAACAGAAACACAAAGGGAAGGAAATGTGGTTTGGGAGGGGTCTCAGCCAAAACCCCCTGTGCTCCTATTGGTGGCCCAGTGATTAGTATTGTACCTGATAGCCAGGTGGCATTGTGCAAGCTCTTCAGGGGCTAGAAGTCTTGTTGGTAAATAAAAGAAAGGTACTGGTGGTCTGGTGGGCTAGGAATGCCATTTGGGGCTACAAAGTAAAATTGTAGCCCTTATCATCTAGTACCCTGTGGCCAAGTCCAGTTTTCCTTTGAAATGAATTGCTACCCTTCCCTGAGGTCTAGTGGGGGCTCTTTGAGCCCTAGCATTGTGTGGGTGCTGCTGACGTGAAATGGTGGCAGGAGGAGGATATGCTTGGGTTGCACCTGCAGCCAGCCACATAGTGCAAACTCACAGACAACACAGAGCTTAGGCTGCAGATCACTCTGCACAGGTGGGGGGGAGAGAGAGAGGGAAAGACAGAGAGAGAGGAGAAAGGAGCCAACTGGAAGTCGAGAAGGAAATATTGGAAGTGTCCTCCCCACCACCACCTTTCCAAACCACCATTTTGGTGGCAGAGTTTGTTTATGCCCTATGGGACTGAAGCAACAGCAAGGAGGAGGCCATGGAACAGCCACATCCCAAGGCTGCAAGAACTGCTTTGGAAGTGTGGTCTAGAAGTCAGCAGGAGCTGCCATTGAGTGAAACCACTCCCGCCATAATGCTGAAGCCAGGAAGGGAGTGCAGAGGTGGCAGGAGCTGCCAGAAAGTAAAGCCACTCCCGTGGCAATAATAAAGTCTGGGGGGGATTGTAAGAATGGCAGAAAATGGGATGGCAGTAGTAGCAGCAGCAGGTGTTGCATAGTTTAAGCTGCACTATGGCTTTAGGAATGCCAGATGGCTAAATTTCATTGTAAAGATCTGCAGGATGCAGGCAAGATTGAGCATTCTCCAAGGGTAGTAACAGACAAGCCACATGCAATCAAGCCTAAGAGGGTCAGTACATGAGCTGGGAGAATGGAGATGCACATTATGGCTGGGAGAGCCCAGAGATAGCTGCAGGATCCACAGCAGAAACCCAAAAGGGCATTAAATAATACAAAACAAAAAAAAACTAACAAAAATATAGTATATAGATTTAATTAAGTGGCTTCCAGGTGGGGCAAGCAATGCTCCAGGTTAGCTCTAGGCAGGCCATGACTGGAACATGCTGGCTGGCATGGACATAGCTAGGACATCTTGACATCAGCAGCAGAAGGCAGGATACTTTTAATTAAAGGCTTTGGGGGGGGCAAGCAATGCTCCATAACTCCAGGCAGGCCATGTTGGAGTATACTGGCTGGCATGGATGTAGTTAGGCCATCTTGGCATCAGCAGCAGGAGGCAGGATCAGCCCGATATTAAATGAAAGTTTTGGGGAGGCTGTTATTGGGCTGTTCCTGACAGCTAGAGACATAACTTAAAAAAGTATGAGGTAGGGTGTCAAGGGAATCACCAGCTCTATCCACCCACACCATAACTTGGCAGTGTTTACCTCACAAAGGGGGAAAACAGTGGTCTCAAAAGAGGCAAGGACAGTAGTCGAGAAGCATTACCCTGACAGGTTCCTACCTCGGGGTCTGGGGGGGGAAGCTCACTCCTGATTGGCTGTCAGGGGCCTTAGCAACTTGAAGCAACAATCAGGAGTTGAGTAGGGTTGGCTAAAGGGCTGAGGAGGAGTCCATGCTGAAAAAAAGCAGTACTGTCCAATGTCTGCATGTTGCCTTTTCTTTGTCTGCTTAGTACCTGTCTTATACCTGTAGCCAGGGCTCCAGATAAGATTTTTTTGGGATGAGTATTGTACTCCTCATTTTGAAAGTAATAGGTGAGTAAAAGGTGGAAGACTAGGTTTGCTGGCCATGGCACCTAGCTTCACCTGATCTCTTTTCTTCTAGGTTGCTTGAAAGGACAGAGCAAAGAACCTTCCCAGAGCAAGGAAAAGGATTAAGGCTTCTTTTGGTTAGGCAGATTTACTGTGTGTTGCTAATTTTATTTTGTACTCACATGGATTGTTACTGTTTGTTGCTAACATTTTATTGCTTTATTTTTCTCTGATTCAAATTGTTGTTGCTGGGTATTCCTTCTGTTGCATTATTACAGGGTGTGCCTACAGGTGTGTGCTTACAGATTACTGCTGTAGTCTTCTGATTCAAATTGTCTTTCACAAGGTATATCTTCCGTTACTGCTTTATTTTTCTCTGTAGCAAAGTTTCTTACAGGGTATATCTTCTGTGAAATTATTACAGGTGGTGTTTTACAGGTTTTACAGTTTTATCTATCTTTAGGATAAGCTTTCAGCGCTACTGCTTTTGTTGCTGGCTGATTGTTTCTGCTCCTACCTCCTTGTTTCTTTCATCTGTGGTTGTTCTTTTTAGGCAGGGGATGGGCCCAGACACCCACCCCCATCCCCAACCACCCCATACTACACTCCTTTTAAAGGGTAGCACAGTCATGACATTTTCTGTAGCACAGCAGGAAGGGGCAGATCAGAGGGGTATCCACACAGTGATCTCATTTACAGGGGCACTAGTAATGTAACTTGCTACAACAGGTTATACAAAAACAAACAAAACATGAAATCAAACTTTTGCTTGCATTTTCTTCCTTCTTATTACACTCACCAGATTATAAACCCAGCAACTTATCTGGAAAGGATATCATTAACTGCAGGTACTGCAGAGCACTTTTCTGAAGGGCAGTTTTACAGGATTTAGGACACTGTCCTACATGCTGGGCCATTGGAAATTTAAGGGCTCAGCTCCAGGCAGCATGGGCAGAGACTGCACACCTCAAATAGCATATTCAAGAGGAAATATAAGAACCACCTGCCATTTCCCCAACATCCAACAGAAGCACCTTGACTGCAAAGGGTAGTTGGTCCGGGAGGTTGGCAGGTGGTTAGGAGGGGCAAATTGGGTGCTCCATCACTCAGTGCTCTCCAACTTATCACCTCCACAAACCATATAAAAACTACAAACAGGTATCTGTCTCTGTCTCTGAAATCAAACAAAGGGGCAGAGGACACTGCAGAGCAGGACACTGCAGCACAGGAGCTAGCACAACAAAACTCACCCAAAACAGGAACCAAAACAAAAAAGGAAAAAAGGAAATTCAAAAAACTTCTGATCATAGGAGACTCCATGATTTGGGGAGTTGATACATATCTCCAGCAGTCATGGTCAGAAGTCTCCCAGGTACATCAGCATGGAGAGACACTGACCACATTGCTAAAATTGTTCAGGAAGCTGGAGAAAACATTGATGTCCTGGTACACATAGGGATTAACGATCTCACCATCCAGTCAGTTGTGGAGACCAAGGAACACCTGACCAGGCTGGGTGACAAACTCTCATCCATTTTGTGCGGCATCTCCTTCTCTGAGATCCTGCCAGTCTGGGAGAGGTGGGCAGATGGACGGAAGGTCAGAGAAGGGGACATAGGGGAGCTAAACATATGGCTCAAGGTGGTGCTGGTGCCAGGAGAAAGGACACACATTTGTAGGAACTGGCAACAGTTTTTGGAGTGAAAGTTCTTTAAATTTGATGAACTGCATCTGACTAAGGAGGGAGTCAGTGCATTGGGAGAGAAGTTTGACATCTTTGCAGAATATTTAAACTAGCAAATGGGGAAAGGGGTGCAACACCCCATACACCAAATGGGAAGAACACCCCTACCCCCACAGCTAGTGGTCAAACAAGAGTTCAGCATGTTTGTTGTTCGTTTGCATCACCAGGTAAGAAAAAAGCTCTGGCCCTCCATACAACGCACTGGGGAAATGCCAGACTTTGCTCAACAACTAAACACACCGAAAGCTGGCCAGTGGAAATCATGTACACAAATGTTCGCAGTTTGGGAAACAAGATCCCACACCTGCAGACAATAATGACAGAGGCTAAACTGAACATAGTAGCCATTACTGAGACATGGTTTACCAGTTACCACACTTGGGAGACTTCAGTACCTGGCTATGTACTGTTCAGAAGAGACCAAGAGTGCAAAAGGGGTGGGGTGGGTGGGGTGGAGTGGCCCTTTATGTCAATGAAAATATCAAAGCAACAGAAATTTAGAATACAAATAAGGAGCCAGAAGAACTGTGGGTCTCCCTTGAAATAGGAAATTTGACAGCCATATGAACTTGGGTTGTGTACAGGCCTCCAGATCAAGGGGAGGACATAGACACATTACTGTTAGAAGAGATATAAAACATGACAGCTAAAGGGGAGGTTCTGATAATGGGAGACTTCAACATGCCAGATACAGATTGGTCAATACCAGCAGGAACATCTGCTAGAACTAGACACATGGTGGATTCCCTGCAGGGTGAGGGCCTCAAACAATTGGTACAACAACCCACAAGAGACAGGACTATCCTAGATCTAGTACTGACTAACAGGGAAAGGATCAAAGATCTCCAGGTAGAAGGTCACCTGGGGGCCAGTGACCATCACATGGTATGGTTCAGTTTGGCCACTAGAACTAAGTCATCCCATTCCAAGGCAAAAATATGGGACTTCAGAGGAGCTGACTTTGATAAGATGGCCAACAGAGTTAAGCTAGCCCTGGCAAAAAGAAATACAAGTGAGGGTGTACAGACAAAGTGCGTAAGCATTAAGGTTGCAATACTTAAAGCAACATCCCACTGTGTTAGAGAGAAAAGGAATTGCAAAAGAAGAAGGAAACCACTTTGGTTCTCAAAAACAGTAGCAGAAAAGGTCAGAGCTAAAAGGCTGGCCTTCAGGAAATATAAGGGAATGCAGCAGGATGAAGATAGGGAAGCATACCAAACTTCCCTAAGGGAAGCAGTGAAGGCAGTAAGGCGGGCAAAGGCCCAAACCGAGGAAACACTACCACAAACAGTAAAAGAAGGTGACAAGACTTTCTATAGATACACTAGTGAAAGGAGAAAGTCTCGAGGGGGTATTGCTAAAATCAATGGGGATAAGGGGCATGTGAGGAGGAGGATCATTTAAAAGCATCTATCCTAAATAGATACTTCTGCTCAGTATTTACTGAAGAGAAGGTAGGGCAGGGTCCACAGCTCAGCACCATGGACACAGGGGAGAGGGAGGTGTGCACTAGTCCCTTCACAAAAGAATGGATCCTACAACAGCTCGATAAGTTCAGGGTGGATAAGTCAATGGGACCTAATGGCATACATCCCAGGGTACTTAAGGAGCTAAGGGTGGAACTAGCAGAGCCATTATCAGAAACGTTTAATGAGTCTCTGAGCACAGGAGAGGTCCCAGAAGCCTGGAAAAGGACTCATGTGATCCTGCTTCACAAGAGTGGTGGTAGGGAACTACAGACTAGTCAGTCTTACCTCAGTAGTGGGCAAGATTATGGAGGCACTCCTTAAGAAAAGGATAGTGCAACATCAGGAATCCATAGGAGCACAGGATCCAAGACAGCATGGGTTTACAAAAGAAAGGTCCTGTCAAACTAATCTCATAGATTTCTTTGACTGGGTAACCAGAGTGGTGGACCAAGGGGGAGCAGTTGATGTTGCCTACCTGGACTTCAGCAAAGCTTTTTGTTCTGTTCCACACAGAAGATTGATTAATAAGCTGAGTAGCATAGGGGTGGGTCAGAATTTGGTCAACTGGGTGGCAAACTGGTTGACGGGCAGAAAACAGAGAGTAGTGGTAAATGGTATACAGTCAGAAGAGATGCAAATCACAAGTAGGGTACCTCAGGGATCAGTCCTGGGGCCAGTCCTCTTCAATATATTCATCAGTGACATTGCAGATGGACTGGAGGGTAAGGTTTGTCTGTTTGCAGATGACACCAAGATCTGCAATAGAGTAGATGATCCAGATGGTGTGGGCAGAATGAGAAGAGATCTGGATAAACTAGCAAAATGGTCAGAAGAGTGGCAACTGGGATTTAACGCAAAGAAGTGCAAGATCATGCACATAGGGAAGAGAAACCCTGAAGACACCTATAGGCTGGGAGGAGTTGCTAACAGCCAAAAGGGAAGAAAGAGACTTGGGCATCATCATCATCACTGATAACCTGAAATCATCCAAGCAGACCACTAAAGCAGTAGGTAAGGCTAGGGGGATGTTGGGATGTATTCATAGGGGTATCACAAGTCAGAAGAAGGAGGTAATAATCCCTCTTTACAAGACACTGGTTAGGCCCCATCTGGAGTACTGCATGCAGTACTGGAGGCCACACCTTCACAAGGACATTAACCAAACTGAGGCAGTCCAGAGAAGGGCAACCAAAATGGTGCAGGGACTGCATCAGAAAACATATGAGGACAGATTAATAGAGCTCAATATGTATACCCTAGAGCAAAGACGGGAGAGAGGTGAAATGATTGAAACATTCAAACACCTTAAGGGCATTAACAAGGTGGAAAAGTCTAACATGTTTTAATATAAGAAAAAATAGCAGTATAAGAGGATACAGCACGAGATTAGAGGAAGGCCGATTAAGGGGTAATGTGAGTAAGTTCTTTTTCACAGAAAGGGTTGGTGAATGTATGGAACAGCCTACCTCAGGAAGTGGTTGATAGGAATAGAGTGCAGGGCTTCAAACAGGCATGGGATAGGCATAAGGGAGCAATACAGATGAGTATGAATAGATAGGCCATTGACAGAGCAAAGGCTGATGGCACATTCATAAGGTAGAAAAAGAAATGGGCAGACTGGATGGGACTTGCGGTCCTTGTCTGGCATCATCTTCTTTGTTTCTATGTTTCAATGTAACCAAATTCTGATGTGTACACATTGTCTGGGCAGAGTGGAGTGAAGAGTGTATTTTAAAAACAATGTCATTTTTTTCTAGATAAGAATTGATCAAGTGACAACAACGCTTCAGATAATCTTGGCAGGTAGGAGTGCTTTACTCACCAATTTTAAAATATAGTGAGTAAAACAAAACTGGGATGCATCCGGGTGCTGTAATTCTGGAAAAAATTCCTGCTCATTTTGAATAACCAGTTACGTTATGAAGCACTATTCTTTGCAGTGTGGAGTAAAATTACAAATATTGGGTGAGTACTGGTACTCATTAAAAATATTTCTTAAGAGTATTTCCTAAAATGAGGTGAGTAAAACAGATTGGTACTTCTCTTATCTGGAGCCCTGCCTGTAGCATACCTGTACAAGGGTATCTGTAATTTGCTTGTAGTTTGCCTGAAAGTATTCATGAGACTGAAAGTGTGCATACTAATGGGCTATTTACAGGCATATCACAGGTAATTAACAGGCACTGAATTTGTTGCAGTTTGAATCGCAACCAGGCCTGTACAGCACCTGCACTGGCCCACTGAAAAAATGAGCAGACCTAAAAAGCACAATTGCACTGCACTTGTACTGTACAGGCCCTGTACAGTACCTATAAAGATGCAGTACATTAGCCATCCCAGTAGTGCTAAGGATTGAGGCACTGGACACTGCACTTCATGCTACGCCAGCGACCCAGGTTCCGGAACAGACTCAGGTTGTCGTGGTGCCAGCACAGGGGGAGGGGGGGAGCAGATAGAGTGTTGGCTGTCCTGTCCAGAGTGGCGTGGGTCACCCGCCCGCAGTCCTGCCGTCACCGGATGGAGGTCCTGTGACAGGTGGTAATGGGCGACTGGTAGAGTGAGGCATCCCGTAGGGTGTGATGAGCGTGTACCTTCACGCGTGTGTATCAGGTTGGGGACACGTGGGATCAGGACTGGGGAGAAAATCAAACTGACAAATAGTAAATAGAATTTATGAGGAAAAAAGGTACAGTTCATTCCCTACCCTTTTTTGGGGGGTGGGGCCTGTATCCAGTATGCACCCCACATCCAGGAGCAGGGAACAAATGCAGGACCCAAAATCCCCCCCACCCACCAAAAGCAAAATTGCAGCACTACAATCATGGAGGACATTGAGACTGACAAGTCAAAGATGGAAGAAATCCCCTAAGTGGGTAACAGCAAAATGCATGCAATGGAAACAGACAAAGATGACAGAAAATAACAAAAGTCCATCCAGTGTGTAGTTCCCTTTTAAACCCCAGGACCAATTTTCCATACAGTGGACTAGCCTTTACTATCTACTCCACTGTTCCCCTATCTACTATAACCACCCTGAGTAGCCACTACAACCTTCACTCTTTCTCAGCTATGCTTGAAATCATTTATGGTTCTGGCACCCACCAC
The DNA here is from genome assembly GCA_016271365.2 of Neoceratodus forsteri. Classification (NCBI taxonomy): domain Eukaryota; kingdom Metazoa; phylum Chordata; order Ceratodontiformes; family Ceratodontidae; genus Neoceratodus; species Neoceratodus forsteri. The sequence continues at coordinate 637,647,984 of CM028132.1, read as the reverse complement.
CTTAGCTGGCAGACTGTTCCAAGGTTCTGCTATCCTTTCTATATAAAAAAAAAATAAAAAATAAAACCCAAAACTCTCTCATATCCCTCTTGTACCTCCTTTGTGTAATTTTCCACTCATACCCCCACATCCTTTAACTGTTGCTCAGACTAAATAGTTCCTTGCAGTTCATCTTGCTTATTCCTTCCAAGTGATTCCCCTAGTGAGACGCACAGGGACGGACATTCGTCTAACACCACAAGACCAAGAGGTGGTATGTTGCTTCCTGGGGTAGAGGCTTTTAAGCAGGGTCTGAAAACCTTATTCACTCATGCTATGAGAGCTTAATTATCCCCACAGTTATGTCAGATGTCAGAAGTATGGCAGCTTAGATTCAATGCAAAGAAGTACAAAGTAATGCACCTGGGAAACAAAAACCCAGGGGAAGAGTACACAATGAGAGGGAGGTAGTAACAACAACAAAGATGGAAAGGGACCTGGGATAGTCATACCAGTCCTAAAGGTTAGCAAGCAATTTGAGAAGGCAGTAGGGATGGCTGTGGGGGATACTGGGATATATAGGAGAGGCATCAACAGTAGAAAACAGGAAGTTGTTATCCCTCTGTACAGACAGTGGGTGAGACCTCATCTGAGTACTGCATGCAGTTCTGGAGACCCTATCTCTGCACAGACATAGACAGGATGGAGGTAGTCCAGAGGAGGGCAACTAAAATGGTGCAGGGTCTGCACCAGAAGTCATACTAAGAAAGACTAAAGGAGCTTAATATGTATACCCTTGAGGAAAGGAGGGAGAGCGGGGACATGATATAAACTTTTAAGTACCTCAGGGGAATCAACAAAGTCTAATTGGGTTGCATCTTTCAGCAAAAGCGATGTGCAAGAACAAGGGGGAACAATTTGAAGATAGAGGGGGACGGCTCAGGAGCAATATGAGGAAGTATTTTTTCACAGAGAGGGTGGTGGACGCATGGAATGGCCTTCCTGAGGAGGTTGTGGGATCAAAAACAGTGGGGAATTCAAGAATGCATGGGGCAGACATAAGGCAATTCTTGTGGGGGGTAGGAAGAAGTAGACTGTTGGTTAACTAGGATCTGCAGCTTATGCAATAGGTAGGGAAATGGGCAGACTAAGTGGGCCAAGCGGACCATATCTGCCATCAAAGTCTATGCTTCTATGTCAGTTTTTAAGTATCAATTAAACAATTTATTTTGCTACCATTTCATATTTGTAATGGTGCCCTGAGCCTCTGAAGACAGCCACATAAAATAAAGGCAACAACTCTGTAAACTACTACCACCACCACCCATGGGTCCAGACGCCATTTCCTCGTACCAGTCCTAAATGCCAGCTACCCCATCCTACAAAGCCTCAGATACTAACACCCCCACCCCACCACACACTAGACCCATCTCCTTCCTTGCTTCCCCAAAACTATCCCCTTCCAGATAACGCTATCCCTTTCCCCAACAGTAGCCACTCTCCCTTCACTGCCCCCTACACTAGTATACCTCTGTCCAAAGCACCCAACACTAGCCTCCCCCTCTTCCTGCACAGTACTCAAAACTATGCCTCCTGCCTCCACAGTACCCAACACTAGCCTCCTCCCTTCATAGTTCCAGACACTAACTCCCTCCACAGCAAGCTGCACCAACCCACCTGCTACCATGGGGTATACCATTATTACAGTGACTCCCCCACAGCAAAACTGTTACAGCAACGACAACCTGTTCAACATCCACAATGTCAAAATGGTTGTTGCAGTGATGTCATGGTACAGTGATTTGCTGATAGCCACTCTCCCCAGTAATCCACTCCCCGGGAGTAAGGGGGAGGAAAAGTAATTTTTGTCCCATCGCTCTGAGGAGCATCAACACATTTGCCAGGTGTTGTGATCACCATCAGCAAAATGTTCTCACTCTGAAGTCTGGCAGTTTTGTTGTTGACAACAAGACTTGCTGAAACCCTTCCACAGCACCCTACACCAGGCCACCTCTGTCCACAGCAGCCTACAACAGGCCACCTCCATCCAAAGCAGCCACCTCCCTCAATGGCCTCCACCATACTAGCTTCTTCCCTCCACAGCCCCAATACAAATGCCCCTCACTACACATCTTTGGATAATAGCCTCCCTCCCATCACACCAAACACTAGCCCCTTTCTCCACAACACAAGATAGTTGCCCAGACGCTAGCTCCCACCCTCCAAAGTACCCTAAAGTAGCCCCCTTCCTCCACTGCCCCATACAGTACCCTCCCTCCATGATGACCACCAATATCCAGAAAACTACCCTGTTTCCTCCACTGCCGCAGTACTAACCCTCTCCCACTGAGGCCCCGTACATACACACACACACCCATATACACACACACACACACACACTCGTAGCTCCCTCCCACATGCCTAACTCTGACACATACAGTGGGTATGGCCACAGCATTACAGCCAACTCACATATAGGTAGAAATCAAGTTTCTTACCTGAGTAATAGGGAGCCAGAGGCAGGTGTTTAAGGGACAATGTCCATGGGACCCTGGAAAATAAAATACAAACAAGCATTTGTCAATGCCGAATGTTGTCTTGATGGCATTGGCATTGGTAGTGCAGGAGTTAGAGATGCATAATAGGAATGGCAGTGAAGTATTGAAGTGACGCCAACCCCATCCCCACCCTGCGGAGACCAACAGGCATTGGGGTGTGACTTTGGGTCATCAGCCATAACGCTCATGCCATTTTACCTCACCCTACCCTGTAGACACGGACAAGTGTTGTGGTGTGCTTTGGGGTCTTTGGGTGTTATACGTACCCCATTCCATAAGGAAATACACTGAGGTGGGTGCGGTATAGGAGAATGGGGTGAACTTTGTGGCCGAACACTACAAGGCACACCACGATAACTGTCACTGGCTGTAGGTGGGGGGGTGGAATGGTGAGAGCATTACAGCCGATGATCCCAAGTCACACCCTGACGCCTGTCAGTCTCTATAGGGTGGGGTGCTACAGTTGGAAACTGTAGCACCGCAGGCATGTGTTGGTATTTTTCACTCCAAATGTTCAACATGGGCTTTTTGTGAGCCGACGTCATGAAGAGCAGCACTATCAGTTTGTTAGCTGAAAGGTGGTTTTGCACAGCGGCTATGCCATTTGGTGACACAGGGATGAAAATAAATTTTGGGCAGTGTGTGGAAAATGACAACTGTATTGTTCATGAGGATATGTAAAAAAATACCAACACTGAAAATCTGGAGTAAAAACATGAAAAATGGGTGAAGTCATGAGCATGCATAGAAACTGTGCAGCATGTCCATAACCCAATTATTTGGGGGAATTTTTTTAACCACATTTTTAACATAGGCATTTTGGGACCTCCCCTCATGAACAGTGGCACTGTGATTTGTTAATATGTCCCAAACGTTGATTTTCCACAGTGACCACACCATTGTGTGTCACAGGTGCAAAAAAACATTTAGGGCAGGATGCAAAAAATGACAGCTGTACTGTTCATAAGGAGGTGTGAAAAAATGCCAGTGTTGAAAATCTGGCTTGAAAATAATGCAAATTTGCGAAGTTACAAGGGTGTGTCTAAACTGCACAACGCACACTTGTAACACAGTCATTTTGTGGAATTTCATCACCAAATTTTCAACACAGGTATTTTAGAACCTCTGCTCATGAACAGTGTCAGCATCATTTCCTCAAACTGTCCCGAAAACTGATTTTGCACAGTGACCGCACTATTCTGCGCTGAATGTGTGAAAACACATTTCAGCCAGGATATGTAAAATGACAGCTGTACTGTTCATAAGGAGGTGTGGAAAAATGCCAATGTTGAAAATCTGGAGTGAAAATATTACAGATTCACGAAGTTATGAGCGTACACGGAAACTGTGCAACGCAAGCTCGTGAAACAGTAATTTTTCAGATTTTTTCCACCAAATTTGCAACATAGGCTTTTGAGAGCCCCCCTTATGAACAGTGGCACTGTTGTTTTGTTAATCAGTCCTGAACGGTGATTCTGCGCAGTGATCGCAAAATCACCTTTCTGGACCGAATAACGCCAAGACAGTGCCTGAATTCATGAGGAGGGGTCCCAATAACCCCATGTTGAAAATTTGGGGCCAAAATTCCCCAAAATGACTTGGATATGCACAAAGTTGAAAAAATCCTATTTATGCCATTATACAGCTTACCGACATTTCTTCAGTTTGCGGTCAGCTTTGAAGAGTGCAGACGTGTTCCCGGTCCACCAAAGATCATTGTGCAGGACTCCGGAGGTAATTATGGGTTGAGGGGGTATAGGGAGGCAGGATGTGCAGAGGGTGGGCACAGTTTGCTGGAGGGGGGCAGGGAGACAGCAAGGGACCGTTTTCTTTTTTACAGGGTTTAAACAAACAAACAAAAAAAACATTGCAGGACGTTTTTTGTCCTTCTAGGGGATTTGGCACTCTGGGCTGGGCTCCCAGTGTGCCACCTAAGTGTTGTTTTGGGGGGGCTGCTTTAGCTGATGGAGGATTGGGCACCCCTGTCAGCACATACCTGGTGGGGGGAACAAGAGCCGAGGGGACTGGCACCCCCTCGGCATACAAAAAAGTGGGGGATATAATGCTGACGGGATTGGGCTCCTTGGCAAAAAATAAAGCTGAAGGGGAATTAAAACCGACATGATAAGCCCCCATCGGCAAAGAAAGACTGTTGGGGGAAGCATGATGCTGGTGGGGGACTGGGCACCGGCATACATTTTAAAATGGCAGGGGGTCATTATGCTGACAGGGAGTGGGCTCCCCCATTGGCATTGTAACAGGTGGCAGCGGCAGCAGCAGTAGTCAGTGCCACCAGGTTGCGTGCATGACAGGAGGTGTGTTGTGGTCCCACTGCATGAGAGTTTTGCTCTCATTGCAGTGGACCTTCTGTTAGATCTGGTGGCAAAATTAGGGATTCATGATGTCAGTGCCTGCTACTGGCTTATTGGGGAATGAGGGATGCACCTACTGATGCATGCCCTGCATTCGTCCAACAGTGACCGCACCTTCAGCTCTGCTACTACCGCAATATGTTGGCTGCGCATGCATGAGCCAACATAAAAAGGGGTCACAAAGGATCCACAGTTCATAGAGAGTAAACAGGGTTGAAAGAACAAGTTAAAGATAGAATTATACTTATCTGATGGGAAGGACAGAGTCTGTGTCCTGTCAGACCTATAAAATAAAGAAAATCGGGTTAAAATGGAGAAAATAGAATAGCAAGAGCAGAAACAATAATTTTCAGACTGCTTTAATTGTCTCCCACTGTAAATGGCATCAAAAGCATTTGAGGTTACACACTGTTACATTGTGTCCTGTGATGTGCTAAACAAGGCTCAGCTGGTGTTATTTGGTACATTAGTGAAAAGCATTTAGCAGCATTTAGAGTTAATTGCAGATAGTGAGCTGTTAAAAACAAGTGCGTACCTTCCGTTACCATTTAGCTTCTGAAATGCCCTTGCTCAAAAGGAAACGCTGCTCCTATACTGCTGAATTCAAATTAGTGGTTGTTCAGTACACGGAAATCACATAAAATAAATGAGCTAAATGAGCTCATTTGATTTTGATTTTGCATTCGCTTCATGTTAAATAAAAGCTGATTTTTAAATTTTTTTAATAGTTTATTGCTTCAGTCAGTCAGTAATTCATCCAAGTCATTGTTCAATGCTCACTTAAAAAAGATGGTCCAACTTATGAGCGGGTCAATGAGAAGTGCGCTACAGCACTCAGTTGAATCATACCCCCCCCGACTTATGAGCAGACCGACTTATGAGCAAGTATATACGGTAGTTAAAAAAATAAATTAAAACTATAATTAAAAAGTAAGAAATTATAAAATCCAGCTAACAAATTCAATCGAATTCCAGAAAAGCTAGTCCAAGCAGATGGGTCTTTAGAGTGGATTTAAAGCTCTCAACGGTCAGACAGTCTCTAACCTGATAAGGTAAAGATTTCCAGGGACAGGGGCTGCAAAGACAAAAGAGTGGGCCCTGGAGGTCTTATGTCGGATACTGGGAATCTCCAGCAATCCCTTGTCAATGGAGAGGAGTGGGTGGGAGGCAGTAGGGATGAAGGAGATCTTGCAAGTACCGAAGACCCTGTCCATGTAGGGCCTTGTAGGTCAGTAACCAGACCTTGAAAGTGATTTGCCACTGTGCTAGCAGCCAGTGAAGACTGTGGAGCACAGGTGTGATATGGTAAGATCTTGGTAAGCCTGTCAACAACCTGGCTGCCCCATTCTGTGTCAGCTGCAAGCGGCGAATATCAACCCCCGGAAGTCCGAGGTACTGGGCATTGCAGTACTCAAGGCTGGAGGTCACAAAGGCATGGCCCAAAGTAGGAAGATCATTGGGCGGGACTAGGTGCTTTATCTGAATGATGTTCTTCAGATGGCAAAAAGAGGACTTGACAACGTCCGACACCTGAGACATAAGGGTCAGACCGTTATCAAAGACAACACCCAGATTCCACACTCAATCTGAGGTTGACAGCTGGCTGCCCCCCAAGCCAAAGCTCAGAGGGCTGTCCAGTGGCAACCCAACATCCTGTTGACCTTGGTCCATGACCAACACCTCAGGTTTATACTGGTTCAACCTCAGCCAGGTGGCACACATCCAGTCCTGAATCTCGGCAAGGCAGTTGTTTAAGACCAAGACGGCTCAGTCCTGTTTGGGCACAAAGGACATGTATAGATGAGTATCATCTGTATAGCAGTGGAAGCCCAGTCCATGCTACTTTATAATGTTTTCTAACAGCAGCATATACACCACAAACAACATGGGTGAAAAAAATGGAACCCTGAGGAACCCCACAGGACAGGGGGAGAGGGGCTGATGAGAAAATGCCCGACACCACTCTCTGAGTCTTGCCTGTGAGGAAAGGTTGAAACCATCTGAGGACTGTACCCAACAGTCCATAGACTAGTTGCAGGCATTTCAATAGCACACCATGATCCATGGTGTCAAATGCTGAAGAGAGATCCAGGAGAACCAAGATTGAACATGTCCTCCAATCTCTGGCAATTAGGAGATCATTTAGTACCCGAACCAGAGCCATCTCGGTACTATGTCTCTTCCTAAATCTGGAATGGAAGGGGATCATAGACCTCATGGACAGTAAGATGATCCTCCAGCTGTATCGCGACCACTTTCTCAATAACCTTACCCACAAAGGGTAGGTTAGAGACAGGTCTGTAGCTGGTCAAGCAGTCTGGGTTGAGGGAGGATTTAATTACGAGGGACGTCACCACCACCTCCTTCAGGGGATCAGGAAATACCCCTGACTCCAATGAACTCCAGATGATCTCAGTCAGAACTCAGCTGATCACCTCAACAGAACCCACAAAGAGAAGTGTTGGGCCCGAGTCCAAACTACAGTACGTTGGTCGCATACTCTGGATGATCTTCATGATGTCAGTGATTGTGAACCAGCTAAAGTCAGACCAGGTAAACTGGGCACTAGCAACCTCCTGCCGACCTCTGCAATACCCATTAAGGGGTGCTGGATGGATCCCCGACCTAATGGTGGCAACCGTATCTGCTAAGAATAGAGCAAACTCATCATACTTGTTCTGTGAAAATGCTCCCCGAGACTGAAGACTGGTCAGACTGCACAATCTGTTGACAGTCCGGAAGAGTTGAGCCAGTCGATTCAGCAGCAATCTCCCTGGACAGGAACTCTGCCTTCTTACAGAAGACTGTTGATTGATAATTCTTATTGTGGGCCATTAATCTAAGCTTGTCATCCTCCAGGTCCGATTTCCACCAGTGGCGCTGCAGCCTTTGATCCTCTCATCTCAACTCCTTCAGAGGGGTATAGCGTAGGGAGACCAAAATGATCCAGGGCCTGGGGGACAAACCCTATGAGGAGAGACTGCAGGAGCTCAATATGTATTCACTAGAGGACAGAAGGAGAGGGCGAATATGATAGGAACCTCCAAGTACCTAAAAGATATGAACAAGTTTAGAACTGAGGGCATTTTCAATTTGAAAAGGGAGGGGACCACAAGGAGGCATAGCCTGAAATTAGTGGGGGTAAATTTAAAAAGGAAATAAGAAGGCACTTTTTCAGAGAAAGGGTGGTTAAATAGTGTAACAAACTGCCAGAGGAGGTCATCTCATTGAAAATGATGGGTGGTTTTAAAAGGGTGTGGCACAGGGTAAAAGGGTACCCATTTAATATCTCAAAACCCACTCAATTGACGCTCATAATCTCAACACCGGTTTCCCGACTCACGATTGCCTGACATCGGGATTATGCCCATGGTGGAGATAGAATCCTAAAGTTTGGGGAGGTGCAGGGGGTGAAGCCCCCTAAAACATACACACAACCTTGCTGCAGGCATAATCCCGATGCTGACCAACCGTGTGTCGGGAGCCCAGCAATGGGATTGTGAGTGTCGGGGGACCGAGCTTTGGCAGATCGTAATATATCTGGTAAAAGGAAGAGTCATAACTTGTGGGAGGATGATGAGAGGGGAAAGTGTGTGGGGGATGATAAATTTAGGGAGAAGGGGGGGGGCAGCTCCAGTAAAATGGACTATGAGCTGCACACTCAAGTAGACTTGATAGACCACTACTGCCTGTTTCTGCTGGTGTTTTCATAAATTTGTATGTTTTGACCCTGGGCACTTTTAGCAGTTTAAGGCTAGAGACCTGGAGGAGACACCTTTCCGGCTTGGGAAGTAATAGGCCAGAGAGGCTGGGCAGGATAGTATGTGAGATGAGTTTATAGGCCAGGCTTAACTGGGGGTACATCATTCGTCCCTTCAGGAAGGGACAGCTTAGGGAGGACAGGACCCAGCAGTGATGCATACTGGGAAGAGACCCAGCCATGAAGCAATTTATTTTATTATAAAGAACTTTGAGTCTGCTACTGTAGTCTCAGAACTCTTGAGGAACTGGATTATGGGAGCACCATAGAGTAGGGTTAGAAGCAGGACACAATTTGCAATGGCGATTCTAGACTCTAGAGTGAGGGCATGGCCCAGGCGATATAACAGATAAGTTTTCTGGTGCAAAACCTTGGTAATCTGATCTACATGGGGTTTCATGGAGAGTGCCTGGTCTTAGAGGATCCTGTCATATTTTATCTTGTCCACCATTTCAATTTGCACATCAGTTGAGGTGGCAAATGAGAGCTGTTGCTGTCTGGCCCGGTCAACTTGTGGAGAAGTAGATTATGTTCATCCAAGTCAAATGCTTTGGTTAAATCAATAAGATCACTCCAATCAGCACTCTTTTGTCCATGGCACCCAGAACATCTACAGTCAGTCTAATCAAGGCAGTGCCAGTGCTGCTGTGCTTTCTGTAGTCATGCTGATGGTCAGTAAGTAGGTGGTGCAACTCCAGGTAGTCTTGGACTTGGTTATAGAAACATAAAATCTGACACCAGATAAGGACTGCTTGACCCAACTAGTCTACCCATTTCCCTACCTAACGGATAAGCTGCAGATCCTAGTTAACCAACTGCCTACTTCCTCCTACCCCCCCACTAGAATTGCCTTATGTCTATCCCATGCATAGACTATCCTTTCATGTACTGTAGCCAATGGGCTAAGGAAGGAGATAGGGTGGTAGCTATCCACCGGTCCCTTTCACCACATTTGTGAATAGGAATCACCACTGCTATCTTCCCTTTTTCTGGGATTTTGCCTTCCAGGAATGATCTGTCAATGAGGAGGATAACAGGGAGTGCAATGCCTGGCGCAGCTTGTTTGAGTAGCCTAGGCTCCAGGCTATCAAATCCAGCAGCACAATCTGATTTAATACACTTTAGTAGGGCATACACTTCCTGAGTTTGGGCAAGTTGCAGATGGAAGAGGGACTGTTGGACATACAGTAGGTTTCTTCTCGACTCCTGAGAAGGGGAGGAGACCCAAAGAAGGCTGGTCTGAATCTAGTTAGTTTCATAAAAAAAGTAGTTGAAGGCATAAGCAATGAGTTTGGGTTTACTGATGCTCTGGCCATTAGTCACAATAGTACCTACAGTGGAGTGAATATGCCCTTTCAATAGGGTGTTTATTTGTGCCCAGAATCACTTAGGGTTGGCCAATTTATTGACCTGTAGCTTCCTAACTTTGTCCTTCTTGGCCGACTTGGATTTTTTATTTATTTTGCATATGTTTCACAATTCCCTGTATTTGTCCGAGTTGGTCTTAAGACCAGAACATTTAAATGTCCCCCAGGCTTTGTCTCTCTAAGGGACATCAGGAATTTTAGCTCAGGGATGATCCATTTGTAACATTTCCATTTGACTCTGAGTTTTCATAAGGGGGCAAGCTTATTGGCAATCGAAAGGAAGTTGTGAACAAAGAAATCTAAGGCCTCGTCCACAGTAGGGAGCCTTTCTATTTGATAACAGTCAACATGAGCCAGAGAAGCTCTAAAAAACACCACATCAAATTTGGAGTAATCCTGTGCTTGGAAGATTCTGGGCTGCACATTCAGGGCATTATTTTTCCAAACACAGAAAATGGAGGAGTGGTCACTGATAGAGTCAGAGAAGACACCAGCAGCCCTGATTCTGTCAGGTACCGAGACAACAACCCTATCAAGTAGAGAATGGTTGAGTTTTGTGGTTAATTCTCATGTGTTTACTAATAATTTGAGAGAGGCCAGCATCAAGTAGCTGAGCTTGACATCTAAGCTTAGTATCTTGTGCCCAATTTAGACTGAAGTCCCCAAGCAAGATTAACTCCCCTGGAGGTTGGTCAGCAAGTGCCCAGGTTAATGTATCAAAAGCCACAGGGGCTGTTTGGGGAGGGTTATAAAGGCACCACAAAATGAAAGGCTTAGTGCCACCTAACAAGATTTTGATAAATATAGTCTCAGCCCTGCATTCACTGAGATTAACTACATCAGCAGGGGAAGCGTTTAAGGAGGGGTTAACATACAGTAGATTATCACTTCTCCCTCTTTTTTCACGGACCTATCTCTGCTGAATGTGATATAGTTTGGAAGCTCAATTTCATGATCCGTGACACAAGGTTAAAGCCAGGTCTTGGATAGTGACAGGATGTCTGGTCTATTGACTGCTACCACCCAGCTCTCAAGTTCATGCATCTTGTATCTAAGGCTATTAATATATAGATGGACCAACGTCAGACCTCTGGTGTTAGCCCATGCTGGGTCAGTTGGGGAGCCCCAGAAAATGTCCTGCAAACACTCCCTCTTATCAGGATAACTCCTTTTTTCCCCCAATTAATCCTGGTCCCTCACACACACCGCCACACGGGTCAGAAAAAGGAACAGCTTTTTAGTATTCTTGAGTTTAATATATACTGTACCTTGGTTGCAATTAAAACTATTTGCTGGAGACAGGTCAGAAACATGCACATGCTGACTGGACTGATGAACAACACAGCAAACTGCCTGGTAACTATAGACCTATTTCAATACTACCTCCCCTCTCAAAGGCTCTTGAACATATAGTGGCGGACCAACTTACAGACTACCTGCAGAAATATAACATCATCTGTGCCCAGCAGCATGGATTCAGGAAGGGGCACAGCACATCGACAGCCCTACTCGAATTCTCAGGAGCAATCCACAAGGCTATGGACAAAGGACTCCTAACTGGAGCTGTGTACATTGATCTAACCAAGGCGTTTGACACAGTACATCATGGTCTACTCATCAGTCAACCACAGTCTCTTGACTGGATAAAAAGTTACCTTGCCCAGCGCTCTCAAGTTGTAAAAATAGCTGGAGTTCTCTCAGACCCAAAGCCTGTTCTCTCAGGAGTTCCGCAGGGGTCCATCTTAGGCCCTCTCCTCTTCATCCTTTTTCTAAACTCCCTTCCTAAATCCTGCCCGGAGCAAATTATCCTCTATGCCGACGATGCCGTGATTCTATCCTTTCATAAAGATCCAAACCCCTTATGCCTCAGTCTCCAGCACGCATTTTCCAGAGTCGAGACGTGGTTCATTGAACATAAGCTGGTCCTAAACCACAAAAAAACAAAATCCATGCTCTTCTCTAGCCCACAAAACAAGAAAAGACAAGTACCACTCACTATCAACACGTCCCTGGGAATCACCCTTGAACAGGTGGCTACTTTCAAATATCTTGGAATCACCTTTGATCAAGGCCTAACCTTTGCAACCCATATTGATAGTACAGCAAAAACTATTAATCAGCGGCTTGGGATACTGTACCGGAACAGACTGCTCCTACCCTACCAGCACTGAAGCTAGCTATTCAATCCTCAATCATCTCAATCATTGACTATGGCTTAATTGTCTATGGGTCTGCCTCTACTAGCGCACTTAACCGCATTACAACCTCCCTTACCAAGGCCTGTTGGCTGCTCACTGGTGCTTATCGATGTACTACACACACACACTTGCGAGCTCTGTGCTGAAACTGGGTGGTTACAACTCTCAAACCGCTTAAAGTACCTCACCTGCCTTATGGCTAAAAAATCTATCATGGGCCTCACTCCACCATGCATTCAAGACCTGTTATGCCAGAACACAAGTGTCCGACTCACCAGAAGATCAGAAAATCAGCCTCTTCAGGTCCCCCATTGCCGGACTACCAAGGGTCAAAGATCATTTGCCTATCGTGCCCCCTACTGCCTTAATGCCCTTAGCACCTCTACTACCTCCTCTACCTCTCTAGGTGCATTTAAATCTAGCCTATTCTCTCACCTTGCCACCTCCAACTCCTGTGACTGCCTTGATTAAATCCTTACCTATTTCATTTCTCCACCTTGTCCATTTATTTGACAAAGGCTTGTTAGAGGATTCCTTTTCTCTTGCTATGGTCTGCTCCTCCCACCTTTTCTCTCACCTGCTCTATCTATTACACTTCCCTAACTTGACTTTTCCCCCTCCTCACTTGATTTCTTATTGATGAAAAGTGTTCATTTGGTATTTATCTGTCCTTGCACAAATGTCTTTGATAATTGGCTGTCTATGTTTTCTTTTTTATTACCACAACGTACTTTGTTGTGCCACTCAATGTAACCTTTTTTGTTTGTACTAAATTTGACATGGAACCTTTGTAAAAGAGCCTTGGCTCAAAGGTAATAATTCCTAGAACAATAAACTAAAAAAAAAACACCACTCATGGTTCAGTGAAAAGGGCTGAATATCACACAAAACATTACCTTATATACTGTACTTTGGAGATCTGATGTAATCTAAGCTTGCTCAGTACATTTAGTTTGTGGCATTTTGTGTCTGGGACATGAATGGCAATAATTACATGCTGTTTAATTTCAAGACCAAATTATGGCATACATTGTTCTGCAGCACTGCAAAGCAGACACCATGGGCATGATTTTCAAAACATATGCTATGGCACGTAAGTTCTGGCAGTGTGCCAAACCCATTCACCACAGCTACACCTGATTTTACAACCTCGGGTGCAGTTGTGACAGTTTTTACTATTCATGGCAGCTTGTGCCAAATATCTGGCACAAGTTCCATAAAAAAGACCCTTGAGATTACCACAAGCTAGACCACAAAAAGATAGTCTAATATGAGGCAATCGGCACGCAAGATACAAAACCCCTATTGCAAGCCCCATCCCCCCTTCCCCCAGTCACCCCTGAAAAAGGGACTTCTAGGCTCAGTGGGCTTACCGGGTCAACAAAATTCAATAAACAATAAATAAAAATATGTTTAGTGCACCTGGGGCTTGTGGCATTCTCGCCGTTTTGAAAATCCTGCCTCATGACTGATGAGCATTACTGCCATAAGGAAGTAAAAATAATGAAAAAAAAATTGTTATTTATATTTCTTTCATTTTAAATATGAATTACTGGCAATAAAAGGACAAAACACAAAACTTTAAGACAGACTACTGTTTTAACTGTGGAAGGAGTTGTAAGGTTAAGTAACAGACCACAATGTCACACAATGGGAGACATTTTACGGGCCAATGTGGTATTTTGGAGGCTGCCACCAGTAAATAAAGACAAACTAACATGCATTCCTTATCTGTCTGTCAGTCTGCCTGCCTGCCTGTCCGTCCATCCATTCGTCTGTCTGCCTGCCTACCTACCTACCTAATCTACCTGTCTCTATCTATCTATCTATCTATCTATCTATCTATCTATCTATCTATCTAACCTGTCGCTCCATCCCTCTATCAATCTTTACACCATACCTGTGAGAATAAAAATTGGCATATAAAACTAATATTTTTTGCTAATATGGACCTAGTGTCGATACAGAAGCAATAATACCCAAAAGGGTGGGCAGTACTGTGTTATATTGGACCACCCAGGGTCATAATGAGGCCCAACATTGCAGGTAGAGGGCCTTATAGCCCTGGGAATTCCAGTGTATACCAATACTGCCCACCCTGGAGGGTATCACTGTGCTTAGAAAATGGGTTGTCACATTTTTATTGAATAATTAAAAAATGTCAAAAACGTACTTAAAAACAAGTATAAATCAATAGAAAGGGACTTTCTTGTAAAGTAGTCCCTCTTCTGGTATACCTGCCAGTAGAGGATGCTTCCCTTATGAATACACTCTTTTTGTGCCTGTAAGTGTAACTGAGTACTTGTTTTCTTTGCTCCCTCTCCCTCTGACCTTTGCTATTGGAGATCCATATTAGGGTTTTCTATGTGGTTTGGTAGTTGTCTGTCTCATCACCACACCAACACTGTGGTCAGAACAGTGGCACTGCTTAGTGCTGTTCAGAGCCAGGTCCATAGTGAGGAGCTTTTGTGCCCCATAATAGGAGACAGTATGTTGCTTGTGGTTGGGCAGGTTGTGGTCAGGCAGTCATTGGAGGCACAGCAGGACACTATCAGTGGCATCAGTAATCACTTTAAAGGTACAAATACTTGAGAGAGCTAAGAATGGGGCTGAAGATTGGCCACAGTGTGGCTCAAATGTGTGAAAAATGTAAAAATGAATGGCCAATGGTGGAAAGGGCATGGAGATCGGCCACCACACATCTTGAACATGTGAGACATGTAAAAATTAATGGCCAGCCAGGAGGGTTGTAGATCAGCTGCAGATTGGCTCCAAAGTGTGAGAGAGAGAAAAAAAAATGGCTGGGGGGGATAGGTGCAGTGTGACTCAAATGTGTGCTAAATTTGGCACTGAATTTCAAAATGGCAGTTGTGCCAGGGGTCTGTATCTCTCACTGAGTGAGGGAAAAAACTGCATCATGTGAAAAATGAAAATTCTATGGGCTCAGTCATACTACAAATGCGATCAGGCAGCCGGAGACTGGGACTCATTACTTCCCAGTCTCTGTTACCTGATACTGGAATGGTTACTTGGGGAAGTTAGCCAATCAGTAACTAGGATTTTCACTACCCATTTTCTAAAGCAATTTTAGGAACAAAACAAAGACGAATGCACTGTGGGCCTTGTGCAAAACATGACATACATCACACCTTGCTTTACATAGGGCTCTTTGAGTCCTGTACAAAGTATGCATGAGTCCAAATTTGTGTTATGACTTTGTGCACTTTAGAAAGCATTTTGCTGCTTTTTATTATTTTATTACTGTTGGACTCAGAATGTTTTTCTCAATGCATTTTTCTGACAGAAAGTAAGTCCTGAAATGTGCCTACTGCTCATAATGCTGGACTTAGTTTATTTTGGGGCATTCTTTTAGCATTTTGCTATAATGTGGTCATTTGTGAGTTGATTTGCCCCACATTTTCATAGTGAAGCTATGGACATTTACCCGAAAACAGATGTCAGAGTTCATTAACAAAATAACACTTATGTAATCATCAGCTGGGGTGGAGATGTGCCACTCTGAACATTTGGAGTCAATCTGACATCAAAATTGCCAACTTGCAGCCAAATATAAAAAGAAAATGCCCCACCCCCAAAAAACAAAGTCCGATAAATGTTCAGACTATTTTTTTTTTTGCCATTTTTTTCCATTGTGTGTAGACAAGTGCATTAAGATATGTTGAAGAGTCAGCACTGAGGAACAGATGAGCCATGATAAGGAACATAAGCAGGTGCCAGTAGGGAGGGGAAGGAGGCTGGCAAGAATGATGGAGGCTGGGTAAGGGTAGGGATTTGTTTTAAACAGTTTAGGCTGGTTAACAGGGTATGGGGGTATCAGTGGCATGACTGGGCAATAACAATAATAACAATACACAGATGAGTACCAGTAGGGGAACAGGGAGGTGACATGGGTGATAAAGGGTGGCTGATGATGGGGAGTGATTTTTAGACAATTAGACAAGTGTCATGGGGATACAAGTGGTGGGAGTAGGCACTTGCCACCAGTGAGAGATGAAACAGCTGATCAAGTGGGCAGGAGGACACTGACAGCAAGACTGGGCACCTGTCATCTGTTACATGTAAACACAAAACAGCAGAATAAGTGGGGGTGGGCAATTATGGTGGAATTGGACACACACCACCAATAACAGGAATGAACAAGAAGCAGCTAATAAGTGAGTGACAAAACAATATTTTTCTCATTTTCATCACTTGTTAAATGTATTATTTTTTCAAAAAATCTGATTAAATCTTGCCCCCCAAAATCCTATAAATATAACATTGAAAAATGTTCTATGCATGCATGACAACGGATTTTTCATTGTTAAATATTTTAATTCTTAAATAATTTAAAAAAATATAAGTTTTTAGTGAAACCACTTATCAAGTGTACTTGCTTGAGTCAAACTGCAACAGCCTGCAAGTTGCAACAAGCTGAAAGTTTTAGGTTTCAGCCGTCAGCCATTTTATAACTAAAGTTCAGCAAAACATTCCTTAATTTGTATATGTCTATGTATTTTTACCTTCTAGAACTTTTAAACCAATGACCCAACTCTTACCAATTGTTCAAGATCCTGAGATCTTGGGACCAAGTGCATACAGGGAAAATTTGAGGCTAGTCCATCAAGAGATAGCTTCATAATTTGTTTTTAGAATTATTTTATTGCTATTAATCAAGAGTGCATAAATCCCCTATCACTCCCCCGTGTCCTCCACCCAACATCCCCAAACAGCTGCCCAGGATGGAGGCCTCCTAACTTAACCCCTACAGGAGGGCTCCATCAGGAGGGACTAAGATCCACCATTAATCCACCAAGGTCTTAGGCTGCAGCATCATTCAGCTGGGGAGAGTAAGTTTTTATGCTGCTGCCACATAGGATTTTCTTTTATAGTTTCCCTTAGAGGCATGGACGTACAATAACATCAGCGTGTGGGCTCCCACTCATGGCCCACAGATGTCCACTGCAGCCTCCTACTCTGTTACATTGTCCTAGCTTGCTGTACAGCTGGCCATTGCTGGGAGCCAAAGACCCTCCCCTTGGAGGTGGAGAGCTGTTCATGGGATGCTCATCCAACCTACTCTGACCAGCCTTCTGACACTCCAGGCTTATTCCTGAATCTGGGTCATCCGCATCACAAGCAGCAGCTCTAATGCTGCACCAGCAGGCCAGCTCAACAACTGCACAATTACGGTGCAAATAAAGTGTTTAACATAGAAATGTATTTGAAATCCTAACTATAGGTGTATACCATGCCCCTTAATATAGGCATGATAATGCCAGTATGTTATGGATGACTTTGTGTAAATATCAAACACAAGTTTTCGTTTGCTTATATCTTCGCCGAGTTAGCACCTAGGACTATGAAATTAGGAATGCACAGTCTCAGGGCTAAGGGCTAGTTGTCTGGCAAGATTGGGTGCAGTTGGTTTGGTAATTAAAAAGCAATTAATTGCTGAATTTACATCAAAACCTTTTTAAGACACTTTTTTTATCCATAGATAGGAAAACAAAAAGAAAGATTTAAAATGTGGAATTTACTAGTTTATTAGAGCTTGTCCCATAATTAGATTTGTGTGGAATTTTCAAATTCTACTTCCACCATAATTCTGCAGAATTTCAGAAATTCTGCCTAGTTATGCACAATTCCATAGGAAGCATAATTCTGAAATTCTGAAACTGGAACATTAGCTGTGAAATCTTATTCTGCAGTTTATGCAATCCACAGATTTTTTTTCCGCAAACTGTGGACTATTATTCTGTAGTTTACATGATCCATTGAATAGTAGCTTGTGATCTACATAAACTGCATTTTGTAATTCTGCAGAATTAGAAACGAAATTCTCAAAAGCATTTCAGAATTACCATTTTGCATGAATTTTGCCAGAACAATTCAACATTCGCCATGGCTATGCTTAGAATTGGGCCTTTTGGTGGATCCAGAACCAAATAATTTTAATAATGAAGCTTTTAAATTTTAAAGTTTCAAAAGTTGTGTATCTACTAACCACTTTAAAAATAGCTAAAAAAATGCACATTCTTTTTCTGAGGCAAACTTTGACACAAGCAAAAATGTTAAAAGCTACAAACATTAACTAAAAAGAAAACAAAAACAAACAAACAAAACTCTGATGTCTGACAATTGTGTGGTTTGTCGGAAGAAAGTCTGATCTGATACTAGGGCATGTGAGTTAGAGGTAAAAAACGCCTCCTGACTATTGGTGAATGTGTAATGTAGTGTACTGTTCCTCAGGAGATGGGCTTGATACAATGTTGGTGTTAATTTTAGCAGGGTCTTTCAAGACAGAGAAACTTATTCACACACCTATGTTTTGAGAGATAACATTTAAGTTAGGGGAATGCAATGCTGCCTCAAACAATCATTCAAACCTTGAGGAACACCACAGACAATATTTATCAACTGTCAACAGTCACCTTTAACTGGCATTGTCAATACTTTCAATGGTAGGCTCATTCTAGTGCCTATTTGCATTCACTGCCCTCATCCCACCTTGTGTCAAGTGATATGCCCTCCACACAGTGAAACTGTTACAGCTAACACGTTGATGCCAGTAACATCGATGGTTCTCTGTAAAAGGCCACCCGGGACCCCAGCACTCTTTCCCCCAGTCCTGCACCCCCTTCCCAAATCAACTCAGACTCAGAGTTGATTATCCCTAAGTCCAGGGGGTGTGGGGGGTTCGGGTGGGCAAAGCCCCCCGATAAACAGCAACTATTTCTCCAATGGATTTATGTCAACCGCAAATTGCAGTCAACATAAATCTGTCACTGTAGGGTTGAGTTGGGAACAAGCTATTGCTGTAGTGTCATAGAGCCTGTCAAGCTGTATCTAGTGTTCAATGGCACACTTCCTACATGTTTTACCTATATGAAGGGATCCCTGACATCCAGTGGCTCCCACTACCTCATTCTGACCCTATCCAAGCATTTCTTGATGTGCAGTGGCACGTCTAATTCTGCCTCGATACCAAGCAATCCCAGGAATCCAGTAGAACCCATTTTCCTTACCCTGCCCTTGTTGCAAGGAATCCATGACATCTATTGGCACCAATGCACTCACCCTGCCCAGTAACAATCATTCCCTCATGGCCAGCAGAACCTCAACCCTCACAATGCCCTTGTGCCAAGAAAGCCCTGTCATCCAGTGGCACCCTTGCCTCACCCTGCTCTTGAGCTAAGCAATCCTTGCAGTCCAGGGCAACCCCATCCCCAATTCATCCTTGGTGCTAAGCAATCCCAAGCAGTCTATTCAGTTCTACTCCCTCACCTTGCTCTAGTTAAAATCATTCCCAATAAACAATGGCAATACATCCCTAACCTGTCCCATGTGCAGAGCCATCACTGACCTCCAATTAGCTTTCTTCACATCTCCACGGCCAGCCATCAGATGGAAATGTAACTGCAAACATGCAAGACTGGCAATGTGCATAGTGTGCACATATTTCCAATAACACAAGTTTATGATAACATTTCCCAGATGGTATCCAACTACAGAGGGAAAGGGAGGGAGGGTTTTATGGGCCATTGTCTGAGAGGGTTCTTTTGTGACACTGGAAATGGGGTCCTGGTGTCACTAAAGAGTGGGAATGCATGTGCCACAAGGGATGGACTCACAGTGTCCATTTCTATGTAAAAGGAAAACTAATAATTGCTTTTTGACAAATATGCAAAAAAATCCTAAGTCTGAAAAAGCAAACAGTTTCTTTTTCAGCCATTTTTTTTACCTGTAACTCTGCTATTTTAAGATAGTACTGTAATTAACTATGAGAGGCAATTCTGTAAATATACATTCATTTGATACTTTGCAGAGTCTATTAGTAATGCATCCTGGTTTGAGATTCCACAGAAGCATTTTGCATGCTTTAAAGTAATTATGCAAATGTAAATCTCAGGAGCTGATCTTAGCTGCAGCTCATCTCATCTCCAAAACATTATAAATTTTTCACTTCAACTTTCTGTAAAATACTTGATGATACTATGTAAAGACAGACAAATACCACCTTCTACATTTTCTACATTCATGCTTAACACAGTCTTCATACATTGATAAACATTTTCCTTATTCAGATATCGCATTATTGAAAACAGCTCAATGGTTCAAACATTTTAGGTGTATGTGAGGATCAAACCCACTCCTAAAAGATTATAAGATACTTAAAACATACAGTACATTAAAAACCTTACATAACCCCTATGATGACCTATTATATCTCTTAATGGCTCAATTTCTGAACTGCTTTCCCAATCTGTTGATCAGACTTTTTGGAAGACAAGTTCTTTTGTTACCATGTTATGCATCTGATATTAGGGATGTGTTTAATCATATCAAAAATGTTAATCTCCAGCAATGTACATTTCAGCTTCTTTTGATACATAGAGTAATTGTACACTGTGATTCTGCATGAAGAGGGTTAGCCTTGATGTGAGAGAAATGAGCTGTGAAAGAACTTGGTACAGTACATCCAGCAAACCTGTGTGTGATTCCCACAACCTCCACTTGAATACTGTGTGACTCTGAGCAAGTCGCTTTACCTCCACCGACCGTGCTGCCACACACTTGTGCCTAGTGAGTGTTAACCAGTTATCAAAGAATAATCAAAGTACCAATGGTACTAAAGGTGGCTAATCAGGCCTGTAATGTAAGAAATAATTATATATTAAAATATAATATACTGTCAATGGGGCAGAGCTAGTCAGCAAAGATGGTGGCTGCTTAATCTGAGACTAACGTTTCTCAGGGATCATTTTATAAGTCCATTCAGATTATATCTGTGTGCATCAGATCTAAACTGGATTGAAACATCTAGGGACTTGGTGTCCTCCAACTGAAACTTTTCTGTTCAAAATCAGAGAAGGTCTTCTAAAGTTACTTCGTGCAACAAATCCAGCAGCAAGCATCGCACTCTGGGCCTGCTGACACCCGACAAGCCAGCAGTGAAATTTACAAATAAGTGACAGTGGTGTGGCTCTTACCTTCAATGCCACTGTCATCTGTCCAGGAGTTCTTCATTTCAGGATGGCTCAGCATAT
This sequence comes from Neoceratodus forsteri, assembly GCA_016271365.2. Lineage (NCBI taxonomy): Eukaryota > Metazoa > Chordata > Ceratodontiformes > Ceratodontidae > Neoceratodus > Neoceratodus forsteri. Next base: position 637,626,700 of record CM028132.1, on the reverse strand, counting down.
ATAGGCAGGGTCTCATCTGATAGCAATGTCATCTGAACTGAAAAAAGTAACAGAACTGTTAAACGGAGTACTCATCGATACTGTGGAGCTACAAATAATTATCTTGCAAACAAACTTGTATTTAAAAACCCTAATGGCCAGGGTGGCAGGGACTGAAGAGAAGCTCCAGGCTCAAGATGCCCAGATCCACTCTCACCAAGACCAGCTAAACCTACATCAAAGCCAAATAGACTACTTGCTTTCAAAAACTGATGATATGGAAAATAGATCAAGAAGGAACAATATTTGAATTGTGGGCCTCCCTGAAGGGATGGAGGGTAGGGACAAGGCTGCTCTCCTGCACCACACACTGCTGTGTATGTTATCCCTTCTGCTCAGAACTGAAATCAAAATAGAAAGGATGTATAGGTCTCTTGCCCCAAAGCCTAAACAAGGTGAGAGACCTAGACCCATTTTGCACAAACTGCTGAAGTTTCCAGTCAAGGAATTAATTTTAAAGGTGGCGAAGGAGCACAAGAGACTGCAATGGGAGGGCTCACCAATAATTATCTTCCAAAACTATTCCCAGGAGCTCTCCAAGAAACAGAAAGCTTATAACTAGGTGAAGCAGCAGCTCTATAATATGGGTATCCCCACATTGGTCCACTGCCCAGCCACACACCAGATTCAATTTCAAATGAATTTTTTTATCCTTCAACAATCTGTCTGAGGTGGAACACTTTTTGTGGGATCTGCAGGCAAACCAGAACATGCCAGTTCAGCCAACATCAGAACTGCATGGCACTGACCCTGTCCCAGTGAAGTCTGTAGCTCAGGTAGATGAAAGCCTCAGCCAGGTGGCGGGGACAATGCAGACAACCAAAGATCTGTGGCATCCTGCTTAGAGAGGGAGGCTCTATAAAAGAAATAACAACCCCTCCTCATGAAAGACACCCACTAGAAGAGCCAGATCCAGGAGCTTTCAAAGCCAGCCAAGGAGATCTGAGACAAGCAGTAACTCCCCAACCGACAACCCAAACAAGACCAGTAACAGGTACACCCCTCCTCAGACAGCTCACTCTTACCCCTCTGAACCGGTTCCAAAGTGCTGAAATATGGGCGAACTTGTTCAGTGGGGCAGTGGCTCCATCGGACTGGACCACCATCTACCAGGAGTGGGCAGACTGTTTGGAGGTGCAGAGCAAGGAGAGGGTGTCCCCACTGGAAAAATGACAAGAACTGCAGGAAAAAAAAGAGGCTCCTGAGCTTGAAGGGGTGCTGCCGAGTCCTTGCTGGACTTAACCTTTTGTGCAAGAACCCTAATTTTTTTGAGGTAAACTTTCAGGGTTGGTTACCGAGAAGTGGGGGAGGTGGCCTACATCCCAGGACACGGCCCGATATGCACAATTCTTGCAGCTTCAGGCCTGCTCTCATCCTTCAGGGCAGTCCCACCAGGTCCAGGGCTCCAGAACACTCAGCTAGTTTAAATTAATCAGCCCCTCACCTGGGAAGGGCTGGCTTGTGTGATACTCCTCCGAGTGTTTATGGAGCTGGAAAGTGGGGAAAGCTGCTGGGGATTACCATAGAAAGCCCCTCGGGCTACCATATCTACACGAGATTGCCATCTGCATGGTCAACCTCTAAGCAATGGGTCATTAAGTGACCGAGGTGTAACAGGGCTATTGCCATATTTTATTTATTGAAATTTGATGACCAGGTTGGCCCACTGGGCCCCGAAGGTCCCTTTTTCAGGGGCGACCCAGGGAACAGAAGCAATACAATACATACAGTCAGGTTATATAGCGTTACGAGAAGTAGACAAGATAATGAGGATAACAGTACAGGCAATTATTCAAATCATAGACCATAAGTGCAACAGTTGAAAGATTTAAGGATTTAAGGCATGATTTAATGTAGGTTAAGATTAGAAGAGGGGGGATGGGTACATATTGCTCACGCTCATGGCTGATTGTAAGGTTGTCCTGTATAACTGGAAAGGGGTTCACCTATTTAAGCCACAATAAAGAAAGGCAACTGGGGAAGGGATAAGATGCACAGGAGGTGACATAATAGGCTGGTTTAAAGATCGTGTGATGGAAAAAAGCATTTTTACATAGTTACATACTTGAACAGAGATCACACGGGCATCCCTAGAGTCATCACAGCTGTTCATAAAAGCCACTGTTTACTCAACTTTTCCCCCTTTTCCATCCTGGGGTGGGAATAGCTGGGCAGCCCTTCCCTGGGGGCACTACAAGAAAGGCCACAGTGACAGGGCTCAGAGACGGTCATTAGTGGAAAGTGCAAAGCTATCCTGAGGTCTGCCAAAAATAAAGGTTGTATGCTATGTAAAGTTTGTTAGCACTTAATCATAGGTCTAAGCTGTTAATAGGCTACAAGGTTGAACGTTGATGTTTATTTGATGACTCCTCCAATAGCCCATTCATAGGGGGACAATCTGCAAATGTAGTTGGTCAATTTGTGGAGTGCACAGGTCAGAGGCTGAATGAGGCAATAGAGTTCATCCGCAATGCTGGAAGGGTATTCGTGAATCTGGGCGGCAAAAGATGGCAGAAGAAGCTTTCCTTAGAATTCTCCAGCCAAGGTGAACAAGAATGCTATGTGGGGGAGAGGGAAGTGAAGACTCCCCTCCCCCACTACACAATAATACTAAGGAAGAGTGAGGATGGGAAGGGATCTTCCCCTCTACCTAACAGGTTCCCAGATTTTATCTCCTCTAAGGGCATTGTCCCACTCCACTGATTTTGACAGCCTTCTCTATCCAGAGCAGATGGGTTAAGGATGGGCCTGGGGATCATGGTCCTAGGTATGGTACCCTATGGGTAGGAGACTCCACCCCCTCCTGCAACACCAAATGATGACCCACAGCCTGGGCATTATGCCCCCCCCCCCGCATGAGGGATTACACATGGGGTGAAGGGGATAGGGGCAATGCATATACTCAGGAAGCCCTGACCTATGCAGCCACAAGACCCACAGTGGATAAATGTCTGGTGCAGGACCTGAATGCACACAGGGGTCCACTCAGTACTCCCCAGTGGAGCTCAGGTTATAGGTAGGTCTCATAAAGTTTTACTTCTCTGTGAATTAGCAGGACTTTTCACACTCCTCCTGGAGGGGTCCCCATTGATCCTAGGAGACCTCCCAATAGGGGAGTCCTCTGGATCATTGGAGGGGTGACCACCTCTCTGGATATGTGTGAGGTGGACTCATCCCAGGTCCAAAACAACAGGAGTCCAAGATTATTATTCTTGATGATTTTAATGAAGACAGTTATCTTCCAGTACCACTACTGCATGATTGTGGAAAAAACCATTGTTACTGATTGTGTTCCCCATAAAGGACTGGAAGATAAATATGGGTCAGTGAGACCCCAGATAATAGAAAAAGGAGTAGGTAGAGTTGAGACAGACAGAATGGCAGCAGAATCACTGAGGCAAGGAACTCAGTTTATACTAGGTATGAACAAAGGACAGGGACATTAGTGTACAGGGGTGGGGGAAGGCCAGAGGTATACCCCAGCTGTCTTTAATGAAAGCAGGATCCATTCCAGTAGCCCAAATGTACAATAAGAGGGTATCATGGCTTTGCTGACCCCTATTAGGACCACAACCTGGAATGTCAGGGGTCTGAACACTCCCATAAAAAGATTCTCTCCTGGTTGATGCAGCTGGGGACACAGGTGACCTTCCTGCAAGAGACCAGAATAAATGTGTAAGAAGCAAAAAAAATAGTTAGAGAGTGAGTGGTTTGGGAGGCACATAGCTCCATGGGGACAGCATAATGGGGTGTCTTCATTTTGTGCAACAAAAAACTGGGGTGGAGACCGGTGGCGCAAAAGCCAGACAAAGCAGGTAGGTGGATAGTGGCTAAAATGTCAACCCCAGTGGGGCATATCCTATTTGCCAACATCTTTGCCGCCAATGAGGATAAGCCAGAGACATATAACACATTATCCCAGGCACTAATGGAAATGGCCTACAATAACCCCAAAAATATCATGGGGAAGGAGCTCAACCTGGTGTTAGATCACATTCTAGATAGGTCAGACTTGAAGGTGGAACCCCACACCCCATCACTAAAAGCATTAAAAGGCTTAATGGGGCCACACCAGCTAGTGGACACATGGAGATTAGTGCATCCTGACTCACGGGACTACTACTTTTCAGCAGCTAACCAATTGGGCGGCAAGCTGGACTATTGGCTTACTCCCCAAATGTAACAAATTATATTTCAGATGTTGAGATAGCACCCCTTTACCTATCTGACCATGCTCCAGTCACAGTGAGTTATACCTCCATGCCCTCCCACCACAGGTCCTTGGTGTGGCACCTTGACCCACTGCTCCCACAGGACAAACAGTTTAAACAATGGGTAGAGACAGAAGTCTCCCATTATTTCCAAGACAACCCACAGGGGTCTTTCCCTTCTACCATGATATGGGAGGCCTTTAAAGTCACCCTAAGAGGGAAAATTATAGGGTTCACAGCCCATTGCAGTAGACAAAGGGAGGAAGACGCTAAGCAATTGGAATCCCAACTGAAAAGCAAACAGCAAGAGTATAAGGGGGATCTGAACAGGGCGGGAATCCAAACTCCTGTAGGAACTAGCTGCACTACAAATGCAGTTAAATAGGTTAGTCACATGGAAGGCTGGGTTGAAGGTGAAAGATGGAGGAAACTGCTAGCCTTCAGACTAAAGAAGGGGCAAGCAGAAAGACATATCTCTATACTGGTGAACAGCCAGGGAAAGCGGTGTGCTTCCCCACAAGATGTTAATGGCATTATGGCCAACTTTTATGAAAAACTTTACACCTCACAGGGGAAATGGGATAGTGCCACCTTTAATAACTTTATGTCAACCATGTCGCTGCCCACAATCTCCTCTATCTACAAAGAAGAATTAGATGCTCCCTTCACAAAGGAGGAAATCAAGCTGGCAATACAATGCACGGTCCCACACAAATCCTCCAGTAGTGATGGTTTCCCTATTGATTTTTGTCAACTGGTCCCTAGCAAGATAGCTAGATCACTGCTGGCCATGTTGCAGGACTCCTATCAGTCCCATTGCCTTCCGAACTTGCTCTCAGAAGCAGTCATAATGGTGCTGCCCAAAGAGGGTAAGGATCCCACATTGCCGGCCAGTTACAGACCCATTTTCTTAATTAACACAGGTGCCAAAGTATTGGCAAAAATTTTGGTGACTCGAATGGAAAAGTTATTACCATCAATTATCTACCCCACCCAAGTAAAAGAGTCAGCTCTGACCACCTTAGAGCCCATATAACTCTATTTCAGGTGGTGGCCCAAACTCTTTCCCCATGGTAGCCATTACCCTAAATTTTGAAAAGGCCTTCGACTCGGTCGAATGGGAGTACTTACTAGCAGTACTTAAAAAATTCAATTTTGGTGCAGGCTTTTGCACTTGATTCACACACTGTACTCCAGCCCCATTACCAAGCTCCTTAGTAATGGCTCCCTGTCAGACCCCTTCTGACTGCACTGAGGGACAAGGCAGGGCTGTCCCCTCTCCCCTCTTCTGTTCATCTTGGCTATTGAGCCCATGGCTGCAGACATAAGAGAACATCCTAGGATTCAAGGTAACAGGAGGGAAGCAAAGAGTTTCATATGAAACTGTATGCTGATAATTGCCTAACATAGACTAGAAATCCTGAAGAGAGTATTCCACTCATCCTGGGTTTCCTAAAGGCTTTCACAGCTATCTCAGGACTAAAGATTAACTATGGCAAGTCAGAAATACTCCCCCTCAATCAGCTTGCATCTGTAGATATAACAACAGGTACAGGATTGACATGGGCCCCATCTGCGATCAAGTACCTCTGGGTTATTTTAACTCCAGACCTGAATCACTTAGTGGCCAGAAATCTCACCCCTCTGCTGGCAAAATTTAAAGAGGAACTGGAGAGATGGAAATCCCTAAATCTGTCACTAGTTGGCAAAATCAATGCCATAAAAATTATGTTAGCTCCCAGGTTATACTACTTGCTGTTGCACATCCCTATAGACATACCAGAGATCTGGTTCCATAAGATAAACACCCTCATAGGAAACTTTCTGTGGGGCCCCAACCGGCCCAGGTTCAGTAGGGCTAAGCTTTGTCTGCACTGGGAGAGGGGTGGGTGGAGCATCCCCAACTTCCTACACTATATTTATTTATTTATTTATTTATTTAAATGTTTCACTAGGAAGGCACACTGAACAACAAGCTGCTCATCTCCCAGTGCAACTGGGGGTGGTACAATTGGATGAAGAATTAGACATGCAGTTTACCATTTAACATATCCGAGAAATTAAACATTCAATTACATTTGTAACAAGACATACGGTTAAAAAATATCATAAATAATCATGCAGTCACATTTGTGACATAACATACAGTTAAATATATCATACCTATGGAATGTGCATTTAATTACAAGTGGCATATCTGAGGAACATAGTACAGAAATTGAATGTAACCTTGGAGACAAATCCTTACAGGGATGGATCACAGTTAAGAGGCAGATAACTTGGCAATTATTGAATGAATGAGGTGCAGTGAGGAGACTTCGAGGAGGGTAGTGGGGTAGACAGGGGAAACCAGCTGGAGGAAGGAGGGGATAATGATGGGGGGACCATTACCAGAGCAAAGTGAGAAAAAAATCAGTTGAGAGGGTCACGTTAACACAGGGCTAGTGTAATCTGGGAACACCTCAGACGGAACAAAAAGTGCAAGTTATTAGCTCAAGTGAACTAATTCCTTTGTTTAAGTGCAGGGGGTAGAGAGGGGGGGCGGAGAGAGGTGGGGGTAAGGGATAGGGTAGGGAAGGTTGAGTCATACCTGGAACTGGCCCCTTCAGAGTGCGGAGATCGCTGCCAGTGATGGAATGAGGTGAGGATTTAAAATAAGGAGCAAGAGTAGGCAAGAACAAGTTGGGTAGAGATAGTAGAGGAGATGGTAAAGGGAGGGAGAAGCAGGGGTGGGAGAAACTTGCCCAGGACTAGGCCTTTTCAGGATGCTGAGGACCCTGCCAAGATCACAGTCAGGCAAGGACGAGTTATGTCGAAAGGATGAAGAGAAAAGGGGAGGGAAGAAAGAGTAATTTCCCAGTGCTGGAATCCCTCCAGGATGCTGAGAACCCTGCCAGGAGGCAGAACTAGGTGAGGACACATTGAGAAGAGAGAAAAAAACAGGAGGAAGGGAAAAGAGGGACGAGGAGGGAAAGAAGAATCTTCGATAAGACTAGGCCATTCCAGGATGCTGAGAACCTTGCCAGAGCACAGAATCAGGTAAGGACTAGTTGGATAGAAAGGATAGAGGGGGAAGGGGAGTGAAGGAAGAGTAATTGCCCAGTGCTGGGCCCCACCAGGATGCAGAGATCCCTGCCTGGGGATAGAATTCAGATGACAAGTTTGGCAGAGGGAAATAGGGGGGACAGAAGAGGAAAGGGAAAAAAAGGAGGGAGGGAAGAAACTTACCTGAGAGTAGACATCACCAGGGTGCTAAGAATCCTGACAGAGGGCAGATTTAGGTGAGGACAAGTTGGGCAGAAAGGAGAGAGCGGGAGGGGAGGAGGAGGAGGAGGAAGCTTGCCCAGTGCTAGACCCCTCCAGGATGCTGAGAACTCTGCCAGATGTCAAACATACGCAGGAGCAAGTTGATAATGGAAGAAGGTTAGGGGTAGGAGTGAGGGGGTAAGCAGTGAAGAGAGAGGAGAGCGTGCTGAGAAGCAGGCTCAAAGGATGAGGAAGGTTTAATAGGGGATGTGAGTCATGAAGAGGAGCAGAGGTATAGAAGGATGGTTAAGGAGGGTTAAAGCAGGAACAGTTAGATGAGAGAAAGTTGTGTAAAGCAGAGTCAGTGGAGTAGGGAGAGGAGGAGTGCCGTATTTGAGGGGGGAGTTCCAGATTTGTGGGAAATGATGGGTGAAGCCAGACTGACTGACTGACAAGAGTGGTTCAACGGGGGACCAACAAAGTATGATGATTGGGGGGAGAGAGAGTGAACATGAGGTAGAAGGGAAGTTCTCCTAATCAAAATTTAGAAGAGAGTTTGGCACCATGAATGAGGCATCTGTTGGCAAGCGGGGGACGGGACAGGGCATGGTAGAAGTCAGAGTGATGTGTGCATGATGGAGCATCAAGGGCAACAGAAGGAGTTAGAGAGTGTCCAATCTGGTTAGGGAGGATTTGGGAACAGCACCATAGACTACATCACAGTAGTCGAAAATTGGGAGGATCATCTTCTGGACTAATTCATGCCGTGCTGTAGGAGGGATGCAACTACAGTTCCTGAATAAGGCACTGAGCTTGAGGTGCAGTTTTTTCAGGATTGCTTCAATGTGGCCAGAGAAGTGAGGTGTTGGTCCAACTAAACCCCAAGGTATCTGAATGAGGAGGTGTCCTCTAGGATTGTCCCATCAAGGGTATGGAAAGAAGGTAAAAGGCAGAGCCTAGAGTTTCTGCCTAGTGCCAAATATCATGGAGACAGTCTTTTTGGCATTTAGGAATAGTTGATGTGAGACAAACCACAGCAGAACCTGATGGAAGTCATGCTGAAGGGTGGTTGCTACATTGGCGGGGCATTTACCAGAGGTGAACAGGATGGTGTCATCAGCATACATACAGATAGAGGAGGAGGAGTGGGAGCATACTGAGGGCAAGTCATTTAGGAAGATGGGAAAGAGAATGGGTCCAAGCACGGGGCCTGTGGGACTCCTGTGGAAATAGGGAGGGAGGAGGGAGGAGAGATTGTATCATGGATCTTGACTGATTGTGATCTGCCTGACAGGTGAGCTCTAAATCAGTTTTGGGCACAAGTAGACAACCCAGCAGCTTTAAGGGAGTCAAGAAGTAGGGCATGGGAGACTGTGTCGAAAGCCTTGGTGACGTCAACATAGATGGCAGAGGTAATAAGGCCATCATCCATCCTGGTGAGGATGGAATCAATGAGCCTGAGTAGGGAGGTGGTAGTGGAGGGGTTCTTCCAAAAGCCAGATTGGAACTGGGTGAAAAAGGATGAGTCATCAAGGAAGGAGGTTAGTTGAGAGAGGACCATGTGTTCTTGGAGCCTAGCAAGGACAGGGAGGAGGGACACTGGGCGACAATTTGCAGGGGAGGAGGGGTCACCACCCTTTGGGAGAGGAAGGACCACTGCATGTTTCCAGGATGAGGGGACAGATGAGGATGAGAAGGAGAGATTTAGGATTAAGGAGAGAGGGTAGGCTTTAGCAGAAGCTGAAAGCTAGAGGAGTTTAGGGTCAAGGTCATCTGGTGATGAGCCTTTAGAAGGATTAAGAGAGAGAGAAGGGCCATTAGTGTTTCCTCTGTGGAGACAGCAGAAAAGAAGAAGGAAGGGTGGGCATGGAGAGATTGAGTGCTGGGTATGGGAGGATGAGGAGGGGGAGGTTAGAGAGGAAGGACTTTAGAAGTGCTGTGGCACAGGAGGTATAATAGGAGTTAAACTCTTGAGCCACTGCGGATGGTTCGGAGACCAATGAGTTGTTTATTTTAGGCACTGGGGGATGCAGATGTGAAGGGGGGGAGAATAGGGTGTGGACCACTTTCCAGAATTTGGCGGGAAATTGATGTTTTTGAGAAAAGATTATTTAAAATACTCAGACTTGGCAAGTCTAGTAGCTTTTGTACAGACAGTTCTTAACATGCAATACCAGGCATAGTCTGGGGTAAACTGGTAGGCCTTATGTTTCCTCCAAGCTTTGTGTCAATCCCTGAGACAGGTCAGTAGCTCAGGGGAGACACAGGGATGATGGTTGCCATGAACTCTAGTGCATTTGAATGAAGCATAGGAGTTCCATGTGGTTAGAAATTTATCTTTAAAATAAGCGAAGGCTTGGTCAATGGAAGGGGCAAAGGGAATAGGGGACCAATCGGAGCTGGCCAGTTCATTAAGAAGGGGATTAAGGTTTAAGGAGCTGAAGGAGCAGAGCTGCAGAATTTTGTGAGGTGGGTCTGGTCTATGGATTTTCCTGACTGTGAAGATTGGGTGATGATCACTGAGGACATCTGCGAGGATGCCTGATTTAATAACTTGGTGGGGGTGAGAGCCCAGTTTATCAGGGAGTGGTTAAGGGTTTTATGATTTAGGCGGGTAGGTTCTCGGATGAGTTGGGAGAGATTGAGGGCTATGATGTCATTATGTGTCTTGGCAGTTGTTGGTGATAGCCAGTTTATGTTTACATCACCCAGGATGTATAGGGAGCAACAAAATACCAAGGGAGGGATACCGAGGCTTAATAAAGAGGTGGGCAGCGGGTGACAGTGAAAAAGCAGGGATACTGAATGAATATTTCTGCTCCGTATTTACAAAAAAAGAGGAGGGGGAGGTACCTAAACCAAACAATAGAAACATTCTGGATGTGGTGGTCGATACTAGCCCAATCACAGAAGAAAGGGTTCTGAAAGAACTCCTAAAACTGAAGGTGGACAAAGCAATGGGGCCTGATGGGATTCACCCCAGAATTCTGAAAGAACTAAGGTTCAAACTAGTGATACCACTGACTACCCTGTTTAACAAATCATGGGATGACGGAGTGGTGCCTGAGAACTGGAGGAGGGCTGATGTGATTCCACTTCACAAAAGTGGGAGCAGGGCAGAGGCAGGAAACTACAGACCTGTTAATTTGAACTCAGTGGTAGGGAAAAGGATGGAATCACTTCTGAAGGAAAAAACTGTTGAGTACCTAGAGGCCAGCAGGGCACTGGACCCAAGGCAGCATGGATTCACAGCGGGAAGGTCATGTCAGACAAACCTAATAGATTTCTTTGACTGGGTGACCAAAGTGGTAGACCAGGGAGGGGCTGTGGACATATCCTGCCTAGACTTTAGCAAGGCATTTGACACAGTCCCACACAAAAGATTAATATACAAGTTAGCCAGCCTGGGAGTGGGTCTCAAGGTGGTAGCCTGGGTAAAAAAAACTAGGTGGACAACAGGACGCAGAGGGTAATAGTAAATGAAGTCCACTCTGAAGAAAGGGGGGTTACTAGCAGGGTACCACAGGGTTCAGTACTGGGACTGGTCCTCATTAATGTCTTTATAAGTGACACTGTGGAGGGACTGGAAGGAAAAGTATGTCTCTTTGCAGACGACACAAAGATCTGCAACAAGGTTGATACACAAGGTGGGGTGGAAAGGATGAGAAGGGACTTGGCAAGGTTGGAGGAATGGTCAAATGTATGGCAGCTTAAATTCAATGCAAAGAAGTGCAAACTAATGCACCTGAGGAACAAAAACCCAGGGGAAGTGTACACAATTAGGGGTGAGATGCTAACAACAACAAGCACTTGTCAATGCTGAATGTTGCTTGCTTATATGTGCTGTTTAGGTATTTGGTAGTGATAGTACCAAGCCTAAGAACTGTTATGTGCCCCCCAAGACATCCATGGTGTCTTTCTGTTCAGTATTCACAGAAGAGGGGGGGAAGGGTAATGGCTACAGCAGTACAGCAGTTGTCAAGGGGGTGAAGAAGTGGACAATAGTCCATTCACAGGCAAAAGAGTCCTGCAGGAGCCCACTAAATTGAAGGTGGACAAAACAATGGGAGCAGATGGCATACACCCAATGATATTAACAGAACTGTGAAGGGTGATAGCAGTATCTCTGGCAACCATGTTCACCGAGTCATTCAACGCAGGGGTGGTACCAGAGAATTGGAGGAAGGCACATGTGGTCCCTCTACACAAATCTGGCAGCAGAGAGGAGGCGGTGAACTATAGGCCGGTCAGCCTCACCTCAGTAGTGGGGAAGATCATGGAGACATTGCTTAAAGAAAGCATTGTGGGGCATCTAGAAGCCATCAGAGCCCAAGACCATAGGAAATATGGATTCACAGTGGGGAGGTTATGTCAGACAAATATGGTTGATTTCTTTGACTTGGTGACAAAGGAAGTAAATCAGGGTGGGGCAGTGGACAACTCTTACCTTGATTTCTGCAAAGCCTTTGACACCGTCCCACATAGGAGGCTGATAAACTAGCTGGGTATGGGGGAAAGGGTGGTAAACTGGGTTAGGAACTAGCTAACAGACAGGAGGCAGAGAGTGGTAGTAAATGGGGTGCAGTCTAGGGAGAGGGGGTGACTAGTGGGGTGCCGCAGGGATCGGTCCTGGGGCCAGTCCTGTTCAATGTCTTCATTAGTGACATTGCAGAAGAGCTGAAGGAAAATGTCTGCCTGTTTTCAGATGACACCAATATCTGTAACACAGTGGATACCCCAGAGGGGTGGAGAAAATGAGCAGGGACCTGGGAAAGCTTGAAAAATGGTCTGAGGACTGGCGACTGAAGTTAAATTATGAACCTGGGACACAGAAACCCTGGGGAAAGCTACAGGATGGGGGGGAGTTGCTGACAGTCACAAAAAAGGAAAGGGACCTGGGGTTCTCATTTCAGATGACCTGAAAATGTTAAAGTGTTAAGGTAGCTGGGAGGGCCAGTGACATGCTGGGGTGCATAGACAGGGGTATCACCAGCATAAGGAGGGAGGTAGTGATGTCATTACATAAAACCATGGTCATGCCTCACATGGAGTACTGTGTGCAGTTCTGGAGGTCACACCTTCATAAGAATATTAACAGGTTGGAGATGGTCCAGAGAAGGGTGAATAAGATGGTATAGAGCTTGCAACATAAGACCTATGAGGAGAAGTTAAGGGACCTCAGTATGTACTCACTGTAAGAGAGGAGGGAAAGAGGGGATATGATAGAAATATTCAAGTACCTCAAGGGTATAAACAAGGTGCAGGGTGGAGATATTTTCCAATACAGGAGGAACATGAGAATGAGGGGGCATGACATGAAGTTGGAAGGTGGGAGGTTAAAAGGGAATGTGAGGAAGCTCTTCTTCACAGAGAGGGTGGTGCACGTGTGGAATGGTCTGCCTCAGGAGGTAGTGCAAACAAGCACTGTGGATGGATTCAAGCATGCTTGGCACAAGCATAGGTGAACCATAGAGGTACAGCAGCGAGTGGGTCAGAAGCAGTAATCCAGTACAAGTGCTTACTGGCAGACTAGATGGGCCAAGCAGTTCTTATCTGTTGTCATTTTCTATTTTTCTATGTCTGTGTCTCTTTCTTTTATGCATTACAGACAGACAGACACAAGCATATGCTGCTTGCATGTGCTGTTCCGCCCTATGTCCTCCCTAACACATTGCTATCCACAGACACACAGAGATAGGACATAGCACACATTGCCTCTTCAATGCTGCTCCCCCAGTTTCTGTCTCTTTCTCTCCCTGTCTTGCTTTCTCTGTGTCACTCTTTCTCTAAGCACCGAGCTCCATTCTTGAATGTCAGGAAAAAAACTCAGTTGCACTCTTTCACTTGGATGGGGGGGGGGGTGGCAGAATGGGACACAGACAACTTGTTGTATGGGATGTGGGAAAGCAGCACAGAGGATCCCAAAGAAAAAGACACTGAGAGAGAGACAGACAGAGGGAGATAGAGAGAGACAGACATCAAATACACAGGTCTCTCCTGCACACAAACTGTAGCACTGTTCTGTACTGGGGAGCAAGGGGAGGCCATAGACAACAACATCCCAATGTTTTCTCTCTTGCTGTCTCACAGGACATTTCAGTCATGGTGCAGGTGCAGAAGAGTGATGATGCTGTCTTTCACTCTATCGTTTGTGCACTGAGGGTGGGGAACAGGCAATGGGGCAGCCACAGTTGGGGATGGTGGCAGGAAAGAAAACTCTGGGTGGCCACTGTCATGCTTGCTCTCTCTCCTCTGCTCTCCTGTATTACAGCCTGTCAGAGGGCTCTTTCCTGCTGATTACTGCTTCCACTGTTTCTGTGGACAGAAACACAGATGGACAGACAGACAGAGAGAGACACAGCACATTGCCGTGACTTTGGTACCTACTGTCACCCACTGTCTGTGTGTGTGTCTCTCTCTCTCTGTCTTACACACCAGACTGCATGGCCGCCATCACTCTCAACTACCTCCTTGCCCACTTAGACTGCTGATTATCTGCAAACTGGACAGGGCAGCGACAGGTGGAACACACACAGATGCTCTGTCTCTGAGCTCAAGGGCTACACAGCTGCCATGCGTGTCTCGCTGTCTTGCACTGTGTGGTGTTTCTGTGTCCCCTAGCCACAACTTGTCACACAGACACAAGATTGCTGTACCACTGCCTGACATTGTCTCTGTCCCGGTTACCCTTTCTCTCTCTGCGTCAGACTGCACAGTGGGATCACTTCACCCGGCTTGTTCCCCTTGCAGTTCACCAACTTGGGAACATTATCTGTCTGTGCCTTTGGATTGCAGTCTGAAAATGCAATCTGACTGCACACAGCATGGACTGGGGCCTCAGAAGCTACAAATTGTGCAGGACAGTACTGATCTGACCGTGGACTAGGTGCCTAGTGGTCTGTGGGGTGGCTGAATGTGTACACAGAAGTTGTTAACTGAGCTCTGGTTGCACGGAGGTCAGCAATATCGCACTGTTAGGTGCTGCCACAGTCAATCAAATCCATTCGAAAGAACTGTACAGATTTGGTTCAAGGAAAAAAGTGTATTCTTAGAGCCATGGGAATATTTGGAGTGCTACCGGAGTATTCTGCTATTCACAAAATGCATGCACAGTCTGAGAAGGCCATCCACTCTGCCTCTCGGAGCATATCAGGTTTCAGCTCTACAGCAATGTTTGTCCCACGGAGCACTAGGCAGCTTTGTGGTGCATTGTTTAAGTTAAAGCTTCTCTGGTTCCTCTTGTAATTTGTGAGGCTGATAGCAACACAGCTTAACCAGTCATGTTAGCACGGTTACTGGAGCCTGGCTCGAAGAAATGCCAGAGGTCGAAACATTTTTTGGGGGGCCCGAAAGTCCAGGACTTGTTAGTTTTGGTCCATAAGTCCATGGCAGGGATTGGTAAGTCACATTCTTTTTTCACCTACATTTTTACCTAAGCAAATCAATTTTTTTTTTAATTTCTTTTAGGAAGCAACAGGGACCCCTGTACAAGCCAAATTATTCACAGCTTACCATCTGGATATAAAGACTTTCTTTGGCTCTAAATTGAGTTTCACAGTCCTGTCCAGCACCCACCAGTGAACCCTCACTTTTCAGAAATCGTAATATTACTCTCCCTGGGCTAGTTGAAGTCCTTTTTATATTAAGATAGCTGCTACACTGCTGCAAGGCAGAGATACAGTGTCTCTGGGGCCATTCCAATACTTTAGCACGTAAATTTTTTTTTTTTACTCAAAAGCCTTAGGCTCCCCTTTTTTATGTTAGCTCGTGTGTGCGTGACAGCCAACATATTGCAGTAGTAGCAGATTTGGAGGTGTGTTCACTGTGGGTGAATGCAGAGCATGCATCAGTAGGTGTGTCCCTCATTCCCCAATACGTCAGCAGCAGGCGCTGACACCATGCATATTTAATGTGGCCAACAGAACTAAGAAAAGGTCTGCTGCAATGAGAGCGAAGCTCTCATGCAGTGGAACCAGAACACACCTCCCAACATGCAAGCAACATGGTGGCAGTGACTGCCGCTGACTGTCACAATGCCGACAGGGGAACCCACTCCCCGTCAGCATAATGTCCCCCCTCCCATTTCCACTGTGTGTTGAAGGGGTGCCCAATCCCCCTTGGTATGATGCCCCCCCAAAAGTCTTTCTTTGCTGATGGGGGCCCAGTCCCCATCAGCTTCAGTCCCCACTTTCTGAGTTCAGTCTGCTGCCGGGGGAACCCACTCCCCGTCTGCGTAAAGTCCCCCCCATTTGTTGTGTGCCAATGGTGGTGCCCAATCCCCCTGTTGGCTAAAGCCCCCCCAAAAAAACTCAGGTGCCACACTGGGAGCCCACCCCAGCATGCCAAATTACCCTTAAAAAAAAAACTGTCCCGCAATGTTTTTTTTTTGTTTGTTTTACCTGTAAATGAGAAAACAGTCCCTCGCGGTCTCCCTGCCCCCTCCCTTAATCTGCGCCCACCCTCTGTGCAACCTGCCTCCCCACACCCCCCCTCACCTCATACTTACCTCCAGAGCCCGGTGCGATGATCTTTGGTGGACCAGGAACACGTCTGCACTCATCAAAGCAGAGTGCAAACTGAAGAAATGCCAGTAAGCTGTATAATGGTATAAATAGGGTTTCTTAAACTTTAGTGCATATCTTGGCAATTTTGGGGAATTTTGACACCAAATTTTCAACATGGGGTTATTGGGACCCCTTCTCATGAATTCAGGCACTGTCATGGGGTTATTCAGTCCCAAAAGGTGATTTTGCGGTCACTGCATGGAATCACCTATCAGGACTCATTAAAGAAACGACAGTGCCACTGTTCATGAGGAGGGCTCTCAAAAAGCCTATGTTGCAAATTTGGTGGAAAAATCCAAAAAATGGCCATTTTACATGCATGCATTGTGCAGTTTCCACGCTCGTAACTTCGTAACTTTGTAATATTTTCACTCCAGATTTTCAAAATTGGCATTTTTCCACACCTCCTTCTAAACAATATAGCTGTCATTTTACATATCCTGGCCGAAATGTGTTTTCTCATGTCTGGTGCAGAATAGCGCTGTCGCTGTGCAAAATCAGTTTTTGGGACGGTTTTCAGAAATGACGGTGACACTGTTCATGAGCAGAGGTCCTAAAATGCCTATGTTGAAAATTTGATGATGGAATTCCATAAAATGACTGTGTTACAAGCGTGCATTGTGCAGTTTCCATCCACCCTTGTAACTTTGTAAATCTGCAATATTTTCATGCCAGATTTTCAACACTGTCATTTTTTTTACACCTCCTTATGAACCTTTCAGCTAACAAACTGATAGTGCTGCTCTTCATGAGGTGGATTCACAAAAAGTCCAAGTTGAAAATTTGGAGTGAAAATACCAACACACACTTACGGCATTAGGGTTTCCAACTGTAGCACCCTACCCTGTAGAGACTGACAGGCATCAGGGGTGTGAGCAGTAGTTGGTCAATGAGGAGCCGTGGCAAAAAAGGTGTTGAGTTCTGATTGGCTGGATCAGCAGCTGTACCTGGGATGCAGCATTTGCAGGCACCTGAGCATGAGTGGTGGGCTGTAGAAGCACCGTCTATCTGTGGAGATGTCTGAGGCAGGAGAGCACGAGCAGGGCTTCTGTTGGGATGCAACAGTTGCAGGCACCAGAGTAGGGGTGGTGGGCTATAGAAGTACCGGCCATCCACAGAGAAGTCTGAGGCAGGAGAGCCCAAGTAGGGTTTCTGCTTGGATGTAGCAGTTGTAGACACCAGAGCACAGGCAGCGGGCTGTAGAAGTGCTTTCCATCCATGGAGAAGTCCGAGATTGGAGAGTCCAAGGAGGTCTTCTGCTGGGATGCAGAAGTTGCAGGCACTGAAGCATGGGTGGTGAGCTGCAGAAGCATCAGCTGTCCATGGAGAAGTCTGAGGTAGGACAGCCTGAGCAGGGCTTCTGCTGGGATGCAGCAGTTGCAGACACCAGAGCGCGGGTGGCAGGCTGTAGAAGCACTGTCCATCCATAGAGAAGTCCAAAGCAGGAGAGCCCAAGCTGAGAACAAGGGAGGATCCCTAACTAGCCCAGTCTCCAGTGAAGCACTAGCTACTGTACCCCCAAAGCACCACCAGAATTAGAGGTTCAGGTGAAATTCCAAAATGATACACCTGACGGGGAACAGTTGGGTCCTCCAGGGGCCTTACTTTTCCCCCTTCTCTTAGATGATTTAGTTACTCATTTCAGTTGTGGTGAAGCTTTTGAGGGGCTCAAGTCAGGAAAAGAAATAGAGCTAAAGTCTTGTCTTACATCAGGCTCTGGTTCCACCTTCACAATAACTACTGAGGATGATTCTCCTGGAGGATAGATCTGATGAAGTAATCTCATTATATCATGCATTGTAACACCATTAATGGCTATATTCCCCTAACTGTCTCATGTTCAATATAAATAATGACAAGTTGCTCCATTAACATAAGATTTATAGCATAAGGTTTACTCATTAAATTAATAATATCCTCACTCAAGTAAGAAGGGACATAGGAAAGAGGTTCAATTCTACCATCAGATAACAAAGAAGCCTTAAGAGCCTCAGAAGTGACAGTTGAGGATTGGTTATTAATATTAGAACTCAATCCAAACTGAGGCGCTTAAGCAGTTTCTATATCATTCTGCATCAATTTAGACTTTTCCCATTTTTTCAACCCCATTTATGGTATTATTCAATAATAATAGAATTGAGACGTTTACTCACAGGAGCTTCCACCTTCCCAGCATCAGCTTCTCAGATGGTAGATGGTAGATGAACCAGGGAGCTGCAAAAAACTATTAGCCAAGACACTTGGGGGGACTCATAAGAATCATCATTTGGCAATTTTTCTGGTGCAGCCAACACCGGAACCAGATCTGGAGATTTAAGCAAAGAATCAGAAAGCTTTTCCAACACTGGCTTCACATTCTCATTTAAGGGGCCTGTCACCAAGGGACTTAGTCTTGGAGTTGAGGTTAATTGCTTGGAATCCATTTTACTCTGACAAAGACAGGAATAATTTTGTACTTAAAACTACTTAATAGCTAACTTTACACTAATGATTAAATGTTCAGTCATTTTTCATTGAGAGATACTATCCTGTAACAATGAGTTCTTTTTAATTTTTTGTGGTTGTAAGGTTTTTTTGAGACTATTTTGCTGAGTCTAGTTAGAGGTTTTCTTTTTGCCTGTAGCACTGTCTTAAAGGCTGGTGTTGTTGAAGTTTCCATCTTGGAGCCTATACAGCCTAAACAGAATTAAGTTACACTTAGCCAATTAAAAAAAAAAAAAAAAAGCACTTAACTGAAGCACAAAAAAACCTAAAGACAATTTCTAGACATACTGTACTTATTACAAGCAAAACAAATGCTGTAGGAGTATAGAGCTAAAAGGGTCTCCAAAGCAATATTTGATTTATACCAGAAGACACTTCCACTGATCCACTGCTTATACATATGTTGTGAATTTAAACTCAACACCACACCCTACTATAACAAAAGTAGGCAGAAGCAAGCAGTCAGGGAAGAGCTCAGCCCACACACCTTTGGGTCTGTAACAATGTAAAAGCACAAAAAATACACCAGTGTAAGAAGTAATATTCTATTTTACATTTTCCTAAAACAACTGGAAAAACCAATCACTCAAGAAATGCTTATCAATGATTTATCAACCCTTTCACAGGTTCCAGAGTTGAGAGCTCAGTTACTTAGTCTACTTGACCCTTAAATGCTACAACGCTTTTGCCCAACAGAGGTTCTCAAATATTTACTAGTGTGAGCTAGCACTCAGAGCACAAAGATCACCAGGAGCTCAATGAGCACAAACAGCTGCATTCAATGATGTATTTTCTAACAACACTAATAAATTAAGTCACACACAACATGCTGATCCCAGCACAAAAGTCAATATATCAGTTAAAATAAATGAGATCTAGTAAGTAAAACAGTTCCTAACCTAATGTCAATGGTAGTGTCCCTAATTAAACAATTTCAACTGCTAATAACCTCCCAAAGTTCCCCCAACATATATTTTAGATAAATAAAACAAAAGCAAGAATTAAAAAAAAAAATGCAAGTTATTTTCCAGCATATGCTTCTGCCAAGGCAAAAACTAACATCAACTTCATGGGGTCACTAAAAAATCAGATATTTTTCTCCTGCTAACTGTCAATAGGAGATCCCATCCTTTCTTATGCCTAACTAAACTGCTCAGTGTAAAGAATAAAAGTTACTCACTAGTTATAACATTTTGTGATCAGAAAAAAAACCTTTCAAGCCCTGGGAATCCTTTCTTATGCTTATACATTTGCATTTTAGCCTTGCAGGTTGAAGTGTCCCAGAGCGCGAGGATGGAATTTGGAACACAGTTTGAACTGCTGCCCTCTGTGTGTCTCTATGTTCGGCAGCTCTCTCTCCTCATGCAACTCTTCAATGATTGCAGAGTTAAGTAGCCCAGAGTTTTATTACTTTTTTAGCTGCCCTCTTGGTGTCAGGTTTTGTTTTTTTGTCTTCTGGGTATTTGTTTCATAATTTAGGCATTTTTCTGGTTTATGTCATGATTCTCCTCAGCAATCCTCACTCTCAGAGAACTGCAACTTTTTTCTCTGTGACAGTTGGGGAAATAATGAAGTAGAGAATCTTCTCTACTTTGGGAGGCTTTTATACACTTTTTTCCTTTTCTGTGGTTTCCAACATCACAATTCTCTACAGCAGTCCTAGCTTTGTAGAATTGTAGCTCCACAGTGACAGTTAAAAAAATAGAGAGGTACAGGGTTCATTTTTTGTAAAAAGAAAAAAAAAACACAGGCTGTGATGGGTAAGAGAGTTTACTTCACCCCTCTTTGTCACAGAGACATAAGTCATGGGAGTTTAACAAAATAAATATACAAACCTAGGGATTCTTGGTAGATAGCGCTATCTCTCTATTTCTTTCTCTACAGCTGTCACTATGTCCTTGTCTCACAACAGTGCTGGATAGGGTCCCTCACATTCCTCAAATTCAAGACCCCATAGAGACCCTTTGGAGAAGAGGACCTCAGAGCTGTCCTGACTCAGCTCCTTCTAAACAGAAACAGAAACTGAAACATGTCACTGCCCCTCCTGCTGAAAAGGCAAAACGAGATGCCGGTGGACAGCTTAAAGCAAAGAATGAAGAAAATCACAGCCTCTCCTGCTGAAAGGCAAAATGAGATGCCAGTGGACAAGTCGAGATTCAGTGTCAGGAGGGACACTGCCTCTTCTGCTAAAGAGCAAAAGGAGATGACTGTGAATGAGGTCACACCATCCTCGCATGAGAACATGGAAAGGGCTTTAAAAGTGTTCCCGACTTTTTAAGCAGGGGGGGGGCCAGGGTGGGCTTAACAGGGCCCCCCTCAACCTGGGGCTCCCTCTTGCCCAGGGTGACAGGGAGGATGGTACATACTATGAGGAACAGGAGGACGAGGGGGACTCTTTAGATTTGGAGAATACCCCTAGTCAGGAACTCAAATCCCATCCTTCAGAACTGGAGGATATCACCTCCCACTATGCCTTTGTGAGGCAGATAGTAAATACCCGGGCTGTCCCCTCACATGAGACAGACAAGGAGGATTAGGAGGCTGAATGGATATGATAGGGGTAATCCCAACAAGCAGGTGCTCCTTCCAGTACTTAAGACACTGAAGAGGATGACCCTCACATTACTGCAATCTCCTACTACCATATCTGGAGTGGACAAGAAAATAGATAGGAAGTACCAGCTGGACAAACATGATGCAGGGTACATCAACAGTATACACAACCAGACCATGAGGGCGTAGTCCAGGCATCTGCATGTGATAAGGCCAGGACACCTCTCTCTTCCCAGCCCCCCCCCCACAAGGATTCCAGGAGACTAGGCAGCATGGGAAAGAAAATGTATAAAACAGCCTCCTTACTTCTGAGTCAGGCCACCTATATGGCCTACATAGTCTAGTACCAGAAGGCCATTTGGAATTTGGTCCTGGCACAGTGTGTGCAAAGTGAAGGGGACCAGGCACAGGACCTGGCTGACACTGCCAGAATGACCCTGGATACCACTTAATACCAGTATCACATAACAGTAGATACAAACGAAACTGCTGCCGGGTCTATGGCCAATGCCATCTCCCTTAAGATGTTTGCATAGGTTAGGACTACCAACCTGTCTCACAATGTTCAGATAAAAGCCATGGACTTTCCATATGAAAATAATTCTCTTTTTGATGACAAAACAGAGGCTTACATGAAAAAAGTGCAAGAGCACAAAACTTCCTACAAAAGCAATAGAGAAAAGGAAAAGGAAAAGGCCTCTGTATCCTACAGGTCACAGCGTAGGACGAGTCGGGGTAGGGGTCATTACACAAGACCTTGCTACCCTACGCCAATGCCCCAGGACTGCTCTTATTCATGAGGTTACTTCAGGGACAGGGGCATAAGAACTTCTAGTAGGGTGGCCCTGTCCTCTTCCTCTAGGACACAGGCAAAGCAGAATCCCTGAAATGCATGTCCAGGCTTCCAACCCATTTCCAGTGGAAGGAAGGCTGGCTTATTTTTTCCAGGTGTGGGAAAACATCACCACAGACAAGTGGGTCCTGGTACTAGTGGGCCAAGGCCTCTCTTTGCAGTTTAAACAGTTGCCAAAACTGCTGGTACAAAGACATTTTTTCTTGCCACATCCAGCAGAAAAAATCCTGCCAGAACTGGAGGTCAGGAAACTCCTACAAGCAAATGTTGTAGAAAGAGTATCCCTACCCCAGTGGGAAAAGGGTCTTTACTCAAGGTACTTCCTCCCACATAAGAAAAATGGGGAATGGGGACCCATTCCAGACCGCAGATTTTTGAACAAACATTTAACAGGACTCAAATTCAAAATGATCACACTGTACACAGTCATCTCATCCCTTTGACAGGGAGACTGGCTAGGATCACTGGACCTGCAGGATGCATACTTTCACATCCTTATTAGACCCAAACACAGGAAGTACCTGCAATTCAGGCTCCCCTCAGATCACAACCAGTTTGTGGCTCTCCTATTTGGCTTGTCATCTGCCCTAAGAATGTTCATAAAGTGCCTGGCCGTAGTAGCAGCCATCCTCAGGAGAAAAGGGGCAATGGTTTTTCCCTATCTAGATGACAGGTTGGTCATTGGAAAGTCACACCAACAGGTCAAGGATTCCCTCCTCCTAACACAGAACACATTAGAGAGATTAGGATCCCTCATAAATTTGCAAAAGTCTCATCCAGAACCAGTACAAAGACTGGAATTTATAGAAGCAGAACTGGACCCCCTTTAAGGCAGGACTTTCCTACCTCAGGGGAGGGTGCAGAACCTCATAAACCAGACAAATTCATTTGTCATAGATCAGCCCAGATCTGCAAGACACTTCCTGCAACTGATTGGCCATCTGGCCTCCACCACAGCTGTGGTTTCAGGCACAAGAGTCCTGATATAAGACATTTAGTACCACTTGTGAGACCATTGGCCTCAAAAGTGCCAGCCCCATTTAAAGCTGGCACTGGTCACGGAACCCCTACCACAAGTGTTAGAGTGGTGGAAAGACATGGACAACCTCAAAGAGGGTTACCTTTCCAGATGCATGTCCCCCACTGGTGTCCTAACAACAGACGCCTCCATGCTGGGCTGGGGTGCCCACCTGGTAGGCCTCACAGCAAATGGGGTATGGTCTCAGTGGGATTCCAAGGAGCACATAAATCTTTTGGAGCTACAGGCAGTCCTCCTAGCTCTTCAGTCATTTGCACCCCAGATAAAAGGCCAGTCTGTTCACGTTAGGACAGACAATGCCACAACCAATGTACTACATCAACAAACAGGGGAGCACACAATCCTCAAAGCCTGCACAGAGGCCATGAAAATCTGGAGTCTAGACTACTCATTGGAGATGCAGCTGACAGCGATCCACCTCACAGGGAAGAACAATGTCCTGGCAGACTCCCTCAGCTGGATCAGTCTCTAAAAAAGCAGCAGGTGGTCCACAATTTTCAGGAGATGGGACACACCCCAAATAGACCTGTTTACCTCCAGTGACAACTTTCTGCTCTCCTTATATTGTTGCAGGCCTCTGACAGTGGGAACAGTCCCCATGGGAGCTTTGTTACCTGATTGGACAGGGAAGTTCCTGTACAAATTCCATCCTTTCCCTCCCCTGTTTCATGTCCTTCTAAAATTGAGAAGTCATCCTGCAACTATGATCCTAATAGCTCCAGACTCAGCCAGACAGCCTTGGTACTCCCACCTGCTGGCTCTGTCAGTCAAGAGGCTCATAGACCTTCCCCTGAGAAACAACCTGTTGACAATGTCTGAGGGCAGAATAAGTTTTCCGAACCTCAAATCCTTACACCTCAAATCCTGGTTCTTGAAGAGCTAGAATATCCTGACTATCACTTCTCAGACTAGATTTTCCATGTCCTAAAAGTGTCATAAAAATCAGTTACCAGAAAAATATGTATGCATCCAAATAGAAAACGTTTTTTTCTATGGTGCACCTCTAGCCATCTCAACCTCCTTCAGGATGACCTGCCTATGATCCTGGTCCTGGACTACCTCCTGCACCTGCAGTCCTTAGTGCTCAGGCCTGTGACCCTGAGGGTGCACCTCGCAGGTATCTCCATCTATGCAGTGGTGGGTAAGCAGAAAACAGTGACCTCTCACCCCATCTTCAAACTGTTCTTCAAGGGCCTGTTGCATATGTATTCCCTTGTTAGGGACCCAGTCCTCCCATAGGATTTGAACATTTGCATAGCCAAGCTCATGGAATCCCCCTTCAAATCGCTGTCTTCCACAGATTTGAAGTATGTCACTTAGAAGATGGTCTTACTGATGGCTATCACTTCGGCAAGAAGGGTATGCAAACTACAAGCCCTCTGCACTGACCCAAACTACACCACCTTCCACAGGGATAAGGTAGTCCTTGGGAGTAACAGAAAATTTCTTCCAAATGTGGTGTCCAAGTTTCACCTGAACCAGTCCATCACCCTACCGGTGTTCTGTTAAAC
Organism: Neoceratodus forsteri; assembly: GCA_016271365.2. Taxonomy (NCBI): domain Eukaryota; kingdom Metazoa; phylum Chordata; order Ceratodontiformes; family Ceratodontidae; genus Neoceratodus; species Neoceratodus forsteri. Next base: position 637,602,200 of record CM028132.1, on the reverse strand, counting down.
GTCATGTGGTTAGGGAATGCCTACATAGGGTGTGGCACATTTTGGAGGCTGAACCAACTTTAAATGATGTTACCTCTTCCCATCCTCAAGTTACTTACAAGAGAGGCAACAGCCTAACAGATTTATTGGTACAGAGTTATTTGCCAATGGAGAAACTGAAAACATCTAGTTGGTTACTAGTGGCTCCAAAGGGATGCTACACCTATGGAAGATGTGTTCATTGTGTACATGTGAACAAAACAAAAACATTTCATTTGATTAATAACCCTAAAACTTTTCAGATTAATCAATTTGTGAACTGCAGCACTACTTATGTTGTGTACTTGGCAACTTGCCAATGCAATGCCTTTTAAGTGGGGAAGAAGAGTCATTATTTTAAAATGAGGATTGGTGAACATTATAGTGAGATATGCAATTTGGATTCAGGGATTTCAAGACAGAGAAATGAGGGCGAGCATAAATTTACTTTCACAGGAGTCGAGAAGGTTATAAGGGGTCCTCGAGGAGATGACCTGAATTTACTTTTATCCAGAAGAGAAACATTCCGGATATGCATCCTTGGGGGTCTGAGGTTTCCTGGACTCAGTGATGCCATTGATTTATTTGTATTTCTGTAAAAATAATACATCTGTGTCTATAATAAAATCCTAAAAGAAATTTATGTCACTCACTTATGCTATGTTATATGTATTAGAATAAGGGAAAGTAGTTTATTTTGTATTCCCTTATTTATAAATATCTGGATGTTTGAATATCTGAATATGTAATACTTAAATGCAGAATCAATTTAGATTTTTAATAATCTGTAACTTCTAACTAAATGTTCTATAGTAACGAAAGCCCTTAGATTAGACATGTATATTAACTGTATATATATATATATATATATGTATACACACACACACACACACATATACACACGTATATATACATATACACACACACATATTATATATATTTCCTATAGACTGATTTCTTTGATATACACATATAATACATGTTTAAATATGTATATATATATATATATATATATATATATATATATATATATATATATATACACACACACACACACATTCTTTATGTATGCTAGGGCGGGATATTCAAAGGGGTTGTGCCTGGCACAACAGAGGTTTCATAGGTGAATACAGAGCTATGTAGACAAAAGTCCTTTTGCTCCCCAATTCATTAGTATCCCAAAATCCTATGCCTGATAAGGAAACTATTCAATTTATTCTTAAAAGTATTCATATTATCACTAGCTACAACCTCTAATGGTAGTTTGTTCCAAATATTAGTTACTCTTAGGGTGAGCCAGGATTTCCTTTTATTTGTTTTAGGACAATCCACTAACAACTGTAGGGGGTGTGCCCTAGTAATGCATGATGATACCCTGAATCTCAGCCCCAGGGGCTCCCATAGGCACGGATTAGTGACACATGTCCCCTCTTAACCACCTGAACTCCAAAGGGTATAGGCCCAAAATGTTCAACCTCATTTTATAATCATGCCTGTTTTCCTCTTCTATGTTATGGGTTGCTCTCCGCTGGACTCTCTCTAATGATGCTATCTTGGCGCTTCCACTTGGTGACCAAAACTGTGCACAGTAGTCCAAATGCAGCCTCACCAAAGATGTATAGAGGGGTAACAAGACCTCTTTTCTCCTGCATGTAATATGCTTATTGATACAATGCAGTACACTACTTGATTTCTTAATTATTGAATTACAATGTGTTTTGAATGATAAGTCATTAGTAACAATAATGCCCAAGTCACTTGGTTGCTCCACAATACTCAGTGTTTGTCCTCCAAGTGTATATGACCAGTGTTTATTTAGTCTCCCAAAATGCATAACACAACATTTATCTACATTGAATGTCAGTTTTTTTTGTCCACTGCCCAAGTTTCCAATGCATTTAAAGCTTCTTGGAGTCATGTGGCATCTTCCCGGTTGTTCTCGAGATGCCCTACCCTGGTGTCGTCAGCAAACTTAGATATTCAAACTCCATTGTTAACACACATTGAAGCAATAAATATATTGAACAAACAGGGCCCCAACACAGAGCCCTGGGGCACACCACTAGGCACCTCAGCCCAAGCAGAACTGATTCCATTAACACTAATGGATTGTGTTCTAGAATCAAGCCATGCTTCTAACCATTTTGTTATTTTCCCATCCAAACCATATGTAATTAATGAATTGATAAGTTCCCCATGTGGTACCTTATTGAATGCCTTTGAAAAATCCAGATATACCACATCCACAGACTGCCCCTCCCCCATGGCTCTACTAAGACTTTCATAAAACTCAAGTAGATTAGTCTGACAAGATCTTCCAGCAGTAAAATCATGCTGTACTGGATCCATCATATCCATTTTTCAAAGATACTCCATGATGTAGTCCTTTAAGATATCTTCAAAGATTTTCCCCAGGACTGATGTCAAACTAATCGGTCTATAATTGGACACACCATGTCTGCTCCCTTTCTTGTAAATAGGAACCACCATAGCTTACTTCCATGCTTCCAGGACATACCCCTCATTTAATGATCTTTTAAAAATCAATGCCAGGAGTCCAGCCAAGAAATATGCCATTTCCTTAATTATTCTTGAATGTATTCCAGCTAGGCCCTGGGATTTATTTTGATCAATGTTTTGTAACTTTTAAATATCTCTTCTCTAGTAATCAACAATCCAGTATCTAATGTAATTTCTAAATGAGCTAGTTTAGGAGAAGATTTATTATTAAAGACTGGTATCAAGAAATCGTTGTACATTTGAGCTAATTTGAACTGGTCAGTGACCATGCTCCCATCTGTTGTATGTAGTGGGCCTATAGCAAGACCAACTCCCTTTTTATTACTAATATAAACATAAAAAGACTTGTAATTATCATGGACCCTAGTTGCAAGACTCAGCTCATTTTGTGTTTTGGCGTCCTTAATGCATCTTTTTGACTTTTTTAAAAGATCCTTATAGATATCCCATCATCTACTGCTGCCAGATCATTTAGCCCTAAAAAAAGCCCTATTTTTTTTTAATCAGTTGCCACACTGATTTTGATATCCATTTTGGTAAGGTCTTGGCATTGCCATCCAATCCCTTTATTAAAGGGGTAAAGGTTTTAGTTAATGAGGATATCTTATCCTCCAGGAGATCCTACATGGAATCAAGGGTTTTATTTTGGAAATCTTCTACCCAGTTCCATGTACTTAAATATGATTTCATACCATTGAAATCTGCCTAATTATATTTATTAGTCAAGTTTTTAGTAGTATCCACCAATATACCAAGGGAGAAACAAACCATCGAATGGTCACTCGATCCAAGAGGGAGGAGAACCTCACACAAATGTATATCATCAGTTAAATTGCTTAGAACAAGATCCAAGATATGGTTAACTCTAGTATTGGAGGTGACCGACCATCTGGTTCATCCCGGCTAACAAACATGTTTCCAGATAGCATGATTCCAAAACAGTATTTGACTGTAGAGTTTCCCAGTTTATGCCAGGTAAATTTAAATCACCTAGTACCACATTACTTTTAGTGGTACCAATGGTATTTAAAAAATCTAATATGTGTTCTTCCTGATCCGGTGTGGCAGATGGTGGTCTATATATCACACCAATATTAATAGAATCCAGACAGTTGGGAGATATCTTTACCCATAACACCTCAATTTTATTCCATTTGGATATATTTATTTTCTCAGAATTAATTTTATTAGAGATATACAAGGCCACACTCCCTCCACATTTTACTTTCCTATCCTTGTGGAACAAATTGTATCTATGGATTTGCTTTTCCCATGGCTCATTTGGACTCCACCAGGTCTCTGTAACTGCACAGATACTAATATTCAATTGTTCTATAGTTAATCTTAACTCCCCAAACTTATTATTCAAACTCCTAGCATTTAATAAAAGAAAGTTCTGTGCAGTATAATCTTTTTTATGTCTCTTCATGAAATGACTGGTAGACCTGCCTCCCCCTTCCTATTAAGTTTAAACCTTCCTCAATTGCTTGTCTGACTTAGTAAGCAAAGATTTGTTTGCTGCTTCTATTTAGGTGGAGGCCATCCTGCGAGTATAGCATGGGATTCCTAAACTTTACATCCTGTTCCAGAAAGATGTAGCCCTCCCTGAAGCACCATCTCTTCAACCATCCATTTAGATTTGATATTTCAGAATTATCCTTTTGGGAGGCCCCGAGAATTGGTAATATACCAGAAATGATAAGGTCACAGTCAGCTTCTGAAAGGATCTTCCCAACTTCCTCATAGTCCCTTTGTATATCTAGAAGCCGTCTTTTTCCCACATTATTTAATCCTACATGTATTAGGACTAATGTTTTAAAGGTATTTTCTCTTAAACCAGGGAGGAGATTTTTAATAGCCTTTATGCCAGCTCCTGGGAGTGCACTATCTGTGGTTGTTGAGTTATGCTGTTTACAGATATGATCTGTATATCTCAAAATGGAATTGCCCACAACCAAAACATCTCTAATTTTACCCACCTTTTCTGTATCCAAATTACTAATATTACTGGTAATTTGGTTTACCCCCCAAAGGTATGGTCTGTTTTCCAGCAGTATACAAAATTGTTTCCTGTTTTGCTTCTATAGTCTGCTCCTTAGTAGATGGTGGGAGGGGAGAATGTACAATATGTTTTCCATTTGGGGAGGGAATACCTTGTTTTACCACTGTATTATGTTTACTACAAAGTGGGGGGGGAGCTTGGTCTTGTGGAGTGATGTTACACATAGTGTGTGCTGGCACAACCCCTCATTGTGGCCCAGCAGGATATTCAAAAGGCTGCCAGGTGGAGTGCAAGTCCCAATGCCCGGGGCGCAATGTAATCCCATGTGGCACAGCTGCAGGGGGCGTGTCAATGCATATGTGGCACAGTCAGATATTCAGCCCGGGATGTGCAGCACATATGCCAGTGCAACCCTGCATTGTGCCGCACATGGGGGCTCAAAGTTGATCCCCGGAAAAGCAGGAGCAAGCCCTGGCCACCCAAAGGCGGGTTGCTGTATTGCAAGGTGCAACACAGCAGCTGCCAGCCATAGGTGGCCACCTTCCCACCCAGGACAACATCCAAAAGCACCCATACGGGCCCTGGTAGTCCAGTGGTACCCCCTCCCATTGGCCTGACCATGGGCAACTGTAAACGTATATTTCCTGGTGGTCTAGTGGTACCCCTTCCCTCCCTCCTGCAGCCGCAATTGCTGGTAAAACCACCACCCGCAGAGAACACCCTGCACACCATACTGTACTACACAGGCTCAATTCTGTGAATGGGCTCATTCACAGAATTGCACCTGTGTAGTACAGTATGGTGTGCAAGCCCATTCATCCACACTGTACCAACTGGCTTGCTGATTATACTGTAAGCTGTCATTTGGTGGGTGGCTGGGCTGTATGCGGTGGAGTGCAGCCACCCACTGATGGGGGGAGCTGAGTGGCAGGGTCCTCTCGGGTGGTGGGAGGGGGGTTATCACTAGACCACCAGGGTTCTTACTGGGCTATGGCGGATACGAAAGGTGGGTCAGGATTGGGGGGGTCCACTGGAATACCAGCGATACTGTTTGCCCATGATCATGGCTACAGGAGAGAGGGGTGCCACTAGACTACCAGGGATTATTAATACTACAGTTGTACCGACAATCATGGCTACAGGAGGGAGGGGGGTGCCACTAGACTACCAGGACTTGAGTTCCTTACAGTCAGCCACATTCACAGTTATGTGGGTTGGGGCTGTCCTGGGAACCCCTCAGTCCACACATCATGCTGTGCAGGATGCCAGGCACAATTTGCTGGGCTGCCCTATGCAAGGAATGCATATGGGGACATAATTACATGCTAATGGCCCCAGTTGTGGCATGAATGTATTATGGCCTCAAATGCAGGCTCTCTTCTGAATATTACGGGTGCTGCACCCAGCACAACTGCGTTTGCGCTGGTGCATCCCTGTGATCCCTCTCTGTGTCTTGCACTGGCACAGTGCCACTGCGCCATGCGCAGTATGTGCACCCACCATGCCATATTCAATGGTGCTGAGCCATGGCACATCACCGTTGAATATTGCCTAGTCCTGGCCCCAGTGCAGCTCAGTTGCACTGTGCCCAGGCTTGCACCACTGCCAGGCACAGTCTGAATATCCAGCCCTAGGTGTTTTTTGTATATTATGTTTTAATGAATTGGCATTAAGTGCACTTTACACTTTTTTGTATGTATTAGTATGGGTGTATCACTTTAAGAAGGCACTTTAAAACAAGCAACATATTTTTGTGTTGCCACTCCCTGATGATGCCTTGAGTGAAACTGGGTGGACGTTTTGAGTGTAAGGAGCTCCCGCTGGTGTTCCCATTGAGAGGTATTTTGCCTACAGACCTTAAATATATATATTTCTGCACCAACTTTGGTGTTTGCCTGTTTATTCATGTGTTGATGGATGCTGCCAGTTATTTTGTTTGTCTTGGGGGGCTGAATGAATCTGCACACATCAGGACTGAATGAACCCACACACATTGGGGACACAAAGAAAACAGTGGCACATCGACGAAGGATGGAAAGGGTCTGACAACAAGGCCATGAACATGGAAGAAGCAGCAGTGACAAGGCAGGACTGCATACAGCAGTGGCAACAGAGATCACAGGATTCGCCCAGCAGTGCACAGCAGCAAGAGGACCAGGGGGTGGGGGGACAATAGACCCATAGCCACACAGTGCAGAGAGCACACAGGATGGTGCTCTGAGGTATGGGGTGGGCTAAGGCCAAGGGGAACAGTACCACTGTGTGGACAGCTGGACACAGGACCAACCAGTGAGGTGCCATGACATGAACTGGCTGCAGCACAGGGACTGGGACTGTGGACACCCATGAGATGCAGACCATTTGGCAGGGCTGGTGTGATGCACGGCAACAAGGTGACACATTAGGGGAGGGAATGTGGATGGTGGGGTGAGTGTATGAAAGGAATACAGAGGGGTATAGTAAGCAGCACATAAGCACAGGCAGTGCACACTGTTGTACCATGGAACGGTGCATGAGTGGAGGTGCAGAAGTATGGCATATGGCTGCACCCCATGGGATGGATCCATTGCAGGCCACACAGCAGGGCAGTACACTGCCAGAAAGAAACACCTGCAGCTTGCAGTCCTACAACCCTCACTGGGTGCCACTGAGGGGGCGGGGGTGTGGCCACACAGTGCAGATATAGTACAAATGAGACATACCTGTTGCAGGGAGGTGTCTTGGATGGCCAGGTGCAATGCATGCCACACCTGTGGCCATAAAACACAGCCAGGCATAGGCAACAGTGTTTTTGAGTGGGCCTAGCACAGGAGCTGTAGCAGTCATGTGTGAGTACTAGCTTGTACATTGCAATGCTGCTTGCCTACATCACCAGCCAAAAGGGTAAGACCCTACTACAGCATCATGGACACCTGTCCTACAGGGAGTGCTCAACAGAGGAAAAGATGTACTGGAAATGCACAGAGTACTACAGAGCCAAATGCCCTGGCCACATGCACACTGCAGAGGAGGAAGTGGTAAACGTTATCAACAGCCACAACCATGTCCCCTAGCATGGTGCAATATGTATCTGGCAGGCCATCACAGACATGAACGAGCATGCCTCCCATTCAAATGAAACACCTCACCAGGTGATTGCAACCTGCAGCAGGCAGGCTGTGGGGGGTAGGATGCAGAGTGTCCATCTGCTTGAGAAGGGTACGCCATATGAGAACTGCCACATGCTGGCCACCAACCCTGCCAACATCCCTCACTGTCCTGAGCATCCCTGAGGAGTACAGGGAGACATAATGGTGCCCCATTCCTGCTCCATGACAGAGAAGTTGCATCTAGGATACTCCTGTTCACAACTGACAAATATCTACAGTACATGGCACAGTGCAGCACACGGTATGTGGACAGCACCTTCAAGACCGCATCTCCACATTTCCCACAGCTGTACACCATTTATGGGGTGCAATATTGCAAAGTGGTACCCAGTGTATACATCCTGCTGCCCAACATGGGCCACCTACGCTGCTGCATTCAGTGCCCTGAAGGAACTGCATACAGGCCTGCAGCAGACAACAATCATGACAGACTTTGAGCAGGCTGCAATCAAGGCCTTCTCGATGGTTTACCCTGGTGCTACACATCATGGCTGTTTCTTCCACCTATGCCAGACCCTCTGGCGGAAGATCCAGGAGGAACCAGAGGTGATGCAGCAGTACATAGAGGAGGACTTCACCCTCCACATCCATCTCCTACCTGCCCTGGTATTCATGACCCCAGGGGAAGTTGCCACCATGTTTGAGGAAGTTAGGTCCTATGAATTTTATGTCCATCAAGATGAGCTGCTAGCCATAATAGTGGACTACTAGGAGGACACCTGGATTGGGCAGCCAATCCGCATTGGGGTGTGCAGGTGGCCCTTGTTCCCAGTTGAACTGTGCAGCTGTTTTGAGTCCAGTAGGTCTGGAACCACCAGCACAAACAATTTGGTGGAGGGGTGGCACTGTGCCTTCAGCACCTTGATTGGTGGATGTCACCCCAGCCTCTGGAGGTTCACTGATGCCCTGAAGATGAAGCAGAGGCTCAATGAATTGAAAATTGAACATTGCATCTCTGGCTGGTTCACACTACCATCTAGGAAGCGATACAGGGATGCCACTGTCCATATACAGCAGACTGTAGAAGAGTACGGCACTGGAGGCACATTTGACTATCTGCAGGGCATCGCACACAATTTCCAGTTGCAGGTGTGACCTCTCAGAGACCTGTCCACATGCCAACACACAGTGACAACCACGGCACTATGTTGAACATGTTCCTAGCCTGACTGTACCTGTAGTGGTGTAATCAGCTAGGCAGGACTGTGACCATAGTGATCTGTCACATCGGTCCACACGTTGCCAGTGTGGGTGTTGGCCCCCCCCGCTATGGGGTGAATAAGGAGGACAAGTGCCACAACCGTTGATGCTTTGTGGTCATGTGCAGCAGCTGTGCTTAGTGGGTGTGGTGTTCCTCTGGTGGGGATTGGGGATTGCGCACCTGCTGCTGTGTGTAATGTGTCCCAGCTTTGGGAGGGATGGAGGTGTCAAGCTTCAGTTGCTGTGGGTGATGTGAACCTGCTGGAAGGTGGAAGAGTGCATCATGCCTCTTCAAATGTGAACCTGCTGTATGGGGGGGGGGGTTGTCAAGCCTCTTCTGATGTAGGTGATATGAACCTGCTGTGCAGTTGAGGGATGTGCTGCTCTGGGTACTGTGTATCTCTGGGGGGGGTGTACCTCTACTGCTGGGAGTGTTGTGTAACTTCTGGGTGGTGTGACCTGGCCTGTGTGTGTGCATCTCCCATGCATTGTGGGTCATGACCACTCTCTTGTCCTGGGGTGTGTCCACATCTCTGATGGGGTGTGGGTTGTTCCTGTGTGTGGGGGGGTGCTGCTGGAGGGGTGGGTGCATCTGTCTGGGCAATGCGGCTGCTGGGGTGGCATGGCTGTGCCGCCCCTGTGTGGCATTTTGCCATCGTTGGGGGGGTGCACCACTGTATGTGCAGGCATGGCACACACATTGCTGCCATGGGTCAGCTGGGGCAGGCATGCACTGGTCTTGGGGTAGTGTATTGCACATTGTGTTGGTGCTACTGCATACTCACTTGTTTGCTGGAGGGTGGTAGGCACTGTGTGCTGCTGTGTGTACACATTGTAATAAACATTGCTCATATACACTGGAGCCCATGGCTGCTGTCTCTTTCTTCTGTGCATGCACGGTCGTACTCTGCACCTGTCCACCTACCCATGCCACCCCCTGTTGCCCCATGCTGTGTTTTTCTGGCAGTATACTGTGCATCCCCACACAGCCCAAATCCCCTATCCTGTGAGTGTTGTTGGGGTCCTGCTGTCCTGTGCTCCTGTACCACTGCCATTCTATAGATCACAACTGCTGGATGCCTTCGTCCTCCTGTCCATCCATAGGGAGACTCTGGCACTGACTGCACCCCATTGCATTCCATGTGTGTGTCCCTCCATGTGGGCACTCATGACAGTTAGCATGCTGATTGTGTCCTCTGTTGCCCCGTTCACCCTAGGTGGGATGGGCGACACTGTGCTGTTTCAACTCATGGAACCTCGCGGCTGTCAGGGATCCATCCTGGACATTCTCGCACGTCTGCCTGTGGCAGTATGGTGGACTTCTGCAAGGGTTCTAGGTGACAGTTCACCCTCTGTTGTTGCCCTGGTGGCTACTGGCCCCTCCCCTACTCATGCCAGATGTGTGGACCTATCCCTGGTGGATAGTGGTCCCACCCCCACCTGCACCACATGTTTGTTACCATCCCTGGTGGCTAGTGGTCCCTCCCCATCTCCCAGACACTCACACGGCTGCCCACCCCAAAAGGTGTGCTGTCATCCCCCCGTTCTTGCAGGGACTGTGGTCTGTACTGTATAACACCCATCCCATTCCCAAACAACATGGCTGGCACACACATCTCTAGTGGTCTAGTGCCCCACATCCAACCTCCCTGGCAGGTGTCCACCTCCCCACACCCACCCCCTGTGACACCCAGTTGCAGCATGTGGGCTAGAACAGCCCTGGGCTCTGCTATTCCCGCATGGCCATCCCACCCCATGAGATGTCAATGAATGAGCGTGTTCTTCTACAGGAACATGCTCATATATTCACAGCTCATGGGCCGGGATGGCCATGGTAGCGGGGAGGGCTCAGGGCTGTTCTGGCCCTCCTGCTGCCACCAGGGTTAATGGAAAGTGGAATTGGGGTGGTGTGTGCCTGCTAGAAGGGAGTGGGGGCTCTGGAACATCAGGGATGTTTGTGTTGGGCATTGTGTTCAGGGCTATGACGGAGGTTGTACTGTATATACCACGGATGTATGGTGCTGGGATGGGGGATTATGTTACACCTCAGTGCAGGTGGCCAACCAGCTGTCTGGGTGGTGGAGAGGGTCCACCAACCACCATGGGTTTTCTGTCACATATGTGGCAGGTGGTGGGGTGTTGGTTGCCCTCTGCACAGATCCCTCACCATGCTTCTCTGTCCTGTCAGGGCTGGATCCAGGGCGTGGCACATGGGACATATGCCCCAGGACTACTGGGGCTTGCTCTGCATGTCTGTGGTGTTCTTCTGCATGGGTGTCTGCTGCTGTGCCAGTCCAGTGGTGTCTGTGCAGTGGGCGATGTTCCCTACCTGCATCTTGTGTGGCATGCGCTGTTACATCCCACGACACTTTATGCTGCCGACAATGCGGGCGGAAATTTAATGTCCAATTTATTTTGGTCCACAATGTTTTTCCACACTATGTTACTGGCCGATTCCCTGGATTTTAGAAAGCCTTCAACACTGTGCCATGCAGAAGACTGGTAAGCAAGCTAGGCAGCACGGGAGTAGTTCCAAAGATAGTAAAATGGGTACAAAGTTTGCTAAGTAACAGACTCAGAGGGTGGTGGTAAATGGAGTTCACTTGGAGGAAGGTAAGGTAACCAGCTTTGTGCCACATTAGTCAGTACTGGGACCAGTCCTCTTCAATGTCTTAGTTAACGACATCACAGAGGGGCTGAAAGGAAAGGTATACCTATTAGCAGATGACACAAAAATCTGCAACCGAGTGGACACACTGGAAGGGGCGGAGAACATGAAGGAAGATCTATAAAAACTGGAAGACTGATTAGGGAATTAAATATGTACTCACTGGAGGAAGAAAGAGAAAGGGGGAGACATGATAGAAACATTCAGATACCTCAGGGGTATCAATAAGGTACAGGAGGGTGACATATTATACAGAAAGAGATGCTCAGGGATGAGGGGGCATGATATGAAGCTGGAAGGGGGAGACTTAGAGGGGATGTGAGGAAATATTTATTTACAGAAATGGTGTTGAACACCTGAAACAGCCTCCCATCAGAGATGGCCGGTACCAAAATGGTAACAGATTTCAAACATGCATGGGATAGACACAGGGGGACCTTAATAACAGGGCTGATGGGTAAGGCTGGATATCAATTAGGGTCTATAGTAGCACAGTACGTAGGGACTTTGGAGCAGACTAGGTGGGCCAAGAGTCCTTTTCTGTGGACAACTTCTGTGTTTCTATGTTTCTTCAAAGCCAAACTAGGAACTGAGGAAAAAAGGTAAGTGCCGTATGATGCATTTCAATGGAATTTTGAATGCATCATCAGAACCTGGGTCATCTATTAATTTTTTCACCAAATTTTCAACATGGCATTTTTGGAACCCTAACTCATGAACTCTGACAGTGAAATTATGCTAACTGGGCCCAGAAGGTGATTTTGTGGTTGCTGTGTGAAATTACCATCCGGGCATGGTTAACACAATTTCTCCATCAGTGTTCACGTGGTGGGGTTTCAAAATGACTGTGTTGGAACTCTGGTAAAACAAGCATTTGTCAATGCCGAATGTTTGCTTACTGGCATTGGCAGTGGTAGTGTAGAAGTTACAGAGCTGCGTAATAGGAATGGCAGTGAAGTATTGAACTGAAGCCAACCCCACCACCACCCTGCAGAGAGTGACAGGCATTGGGGTGTGCATTTGGGTCGTCAGGCATAACGGCCACACCATTTCACCACACCCCACTCTGCAGAGACTGACAAGTGTCACGTGTTCTTTGGGGTCTTTGGCCCTTATGAGCACCCCATTTCATTAGGAAATATGGTGAGATGGGTGCGATATAGGAGAATGGGGTGAAGTTTGGGGATGAAGAGTCCAAGGCATACCTCGATGCCTCTCAGTGACTGCAGGGTGTGGAATGGTATGAGCATCACAGGCAAGAATCCCAAGTCACACCCCTGATTCCTGTCATTCTATATAGGGTTGGGCGATTTAGTTGAAAAGTCTAATACCTCAGGCATTCATTGGTATTTTAACTCCAAATCTTCAACTTGTTTGTTTGTGACCCCACCTCACGAACAGGGGAATATCAATGTGGTAGCGAGCTGCTTATGACAGTGACTACGGGATTTAGCACCACAGATGCAAACATATTCCGAACAGGCTGTAAAAAATGGCAGCTGTACTCTTTCATGGGGAGGTGTAAAAATGGCTATGTTGCAAATGTGTAGTAAAAATATTAAAAAAAATGGTGGTCATAGCGTACATAGAAACTGTGCAACGTACAACCGTTATATAAGTAGGTTGGGGATATTTTATAGCAGATTGTCAACTCAGGCATTTTGGTGCCTCCGATCATGAACAGTGTCACAGTGATTTTCTTTATCTGTGCGAACAATGATTTCCATAACGACCACGCATCTCTGCACTGAAAGTGCGAAAACACTTTAGCCATGTTGTGAAAAATGTCAGCTGTACTGTTCATAAGGAAGTGTTGAAAAATGCCACTAGTGAAAATCTGGACTGGAAATATTACAAAGTCATGAACTAACGAGGATGCATGGAAACTGCACAATGCTCACTGTAACACAGTCATTTAAGGACTTTTGTCACCAAATTTTCAACATAGCCATTTTAAGACCTCTGCTCATGAACCGTGTAACTGTGATTTTCTTAATCTGTCCTAAACATTGCTTTCGCACACCAACAGCACCATTGTGCGCTACATGTGCGATAACACATTTTGGGCGACATATGAAAAATTGCAGCTGTACTGTTCATAAGGAAGTTTAATAAAATGGACATGTTGAAAATCTAGAGTGAAAATATTAAATTTGCAAACTAACGAGCATGCATAGGAACTGTGCAACGCACGCATCGTAAAAGTCATTTTAGGCAGCTTTTCACCAAGTTTTCAACATAGCCATTTAAGACCTCTGCTCATGAACAGTGTCACTGTGGTTTTGTTAATGTGTCCCATACATTGAGGTTGCACACCGACTGCGCCATTGTGTGCTACATGGGCGAAACACGTTTTGGGCAGGATGTGAAAAATGACAGCTGTGCTGCTCATAAGGAGGTGTGGAAAAATGGCAATGTTGAAAATCTGGAGGGAATATTGAAAATTACGCAAACCCTCACGAGCCTCAGTGGGAACTGTACAGCGACACTGTAAAACAGTCATTTTAGGAATTCTGTCACCAAATTTTCAACATTGCCATTTTAAGATCTCTGCTCATGAACAGTGACACTGTGATTTTCTTAATATGTCCCATACACTGAGTTCGCTTTAGCGACTGCGCCATTAGTAGCTACATGGGCAGAAACACGTTTTGGGTGAGATGTGAAAAATGACAGCTGTACTACTCATAAGAAGGTGTGGAAAAATGGCAATGTTGAAAATCTGGAGTGGAATATTGAAATTACATGAAGCCTATGGCGTCGTAGGAACTCATAGCACTGCGCTCGTAAAACAGTCATTTTAGGAATTTTTCAGCAAATTTTCAACATAGCCATTTCAAGACCTCTGCTCATGAACAGTGTCACTACAATTTTCTTAATTTGTCCCGTACATTGATTTCGCACACCAACTGAGCCATTCTGCGCTACAAGGGTGGAAACACATTTTGGGTGAGATGTGAAAAATGACAGCTATACTACTCATAAGACAGTGTGGTGAAATGGCAATGTTGAAAATCTGGAGTGAAAATATCGAAATTTCGCGAACTTACGAGCCTGCGTAGGAACTGCACAACGCACGCTCGTTAAACAGTCATTTTTTGGAATTTTGGCACCAAATTTTCAACATGGGGTTTTGGGCCCCTTCTCATGAATGATGTCACTGTCATGGCAGTATTTGGTCCTGAAGGGTGATTTCACAGTCACTGCGCAGTCACTGCGCGAAATCACCCTTTGAGCCTGAATAACGCCATGACAGTGACATCATTCATGAGAAGGGGTCCCAAAAACCCCATGTTGAAAATTTGGTGCAAAAATTCCCAAAAATGCCCGAGATATGCAATAAAGTTGAACCCCTCCTATCTAGCCCATTATACAGCTTACCGGCATTTCCTCAGTTCGCAGTCGGCTTTGAAGAGTGCAGCGTGTTCCTGGTCCACTGAAGATCGTTGCGCCAGAGTCCATAGGTAAAGTATGGGTGAGGGGTGTGGGAGGCTGGGTGTGCAGTGGGTGGGTGCAGGATGTGGGAGGGGCTCGGGAGGCAGCGTGGGGACAGTTTTTACAGGGTAAAAAACAAAAAGCGTCGCGGGACCACTTGCCCACGCTGGGTGGGCTCCCAGCGTGCACAAGGACTTTGGGCCGCGTAGCGGCGGGATTGCACCCCCGTCCGCAACATAGAACGGATTGCCACACTGGGGTGGGCCCCAGCGTGGCAGCAACTATTGGGAGGGAGGAGACAAATAGTTCAGCCGATGGGGATTGGGCACCCGTCATCTGCTATGCGCGCGGGCAGTAGGGGCGCGACGCCTGCGGCTGGGGTGCGCGCGTGAGCTGCTCCTTATCGCTGCTCACTCCGCGTAGGCCCCCTTTCAACTGGGGAACATTGCATTTTGGAGCGTGTCATAGACAGCTCCAAAATGCATTGGCTTACAGGGGCCCCACCTGCCAGCCCAGTGCCTGAATTGGAGGAGGAGGTGACACACCTCCGAAATCTCCGTTCATGGCACTATGTTTCTTGCACATGCGTGCAAGCAAACATAAAAATGTATAGAAATGACCAAGTTATGAGGATACGTAAATGTGTTTCTATGCATGCCCATAATTTGGTAATTCTAAGTATTTTGACTCCAAATTTTCAACATAGCCATTTTTCCACATTAGACAGCTGTCATTGTACACATCTTGGCCAAAATTTGTTTTTGTACCTGTGGCATGAAATAACATTTCAGCAGGGATTTTAAAATTCTCACCTACTGCGTTTGTGAGGTGGGGTCATAAGAAAACAAATGTTGAATGTTTGGGGTCAAAATATTTAAACAATCAACAACATTATTGAGGTATGTTGCACTTTTTCTATGCACTCTCATAACTTTGATAATTTTCTGTATTTAAACCCCAAATTTTCATGATGGTATTTTGTCATACCCTCACATGAACGTGCCAACTGTTGTTTTTCAAGTCCTGGACAACATGTGATTTTGCACTGCTGGCATGAAATTACCTTTTGCCCATTCCAGTACGATATTAAATGATACCGGTCATGTTCAGAAGGGGTCATAAAAAGTCTTTGTAGAAATTTTGGGTTCATAATGTCACAAAAACAACAAAAATTATGAACTAACATTGTTTGCAGGGATGTCTGATGGTCCAGTGTGGGGACCATGTTGCCATCCAGTGCCAGTCATCTGAGTTCAGGTATGAGCTCCGTGAGCAACTTTAATGGGCAAAGGCTGTTGGGAAATGTGCTGCACAATGCAGCACCAGCCCCAGCCTGGGGAGGGATGGAGCACTGTTTTGTCGCACACACAACACTTTGCTTGTTGTGGGCCAGGAGTCTTCCCTCACAAGGTATTGACGTGTGTGCTGAGGCCTGAAGAGCCCGTACACTGAGTCAGGATTATGTCCAGTATTGTATTTATTTCATTTTGCACAGGTCCAAAAGTACCTGCACAAATGAGGATATGATTCCACCATCAGAAAAAGAAGGAAAATTAATTGCAAAAAAACTACATTACTTGAAGACATTATTACTGAAGAATGCAAAATGCACAAAATAGGGAAATGAAAAAGCATTAGGGCTCTGGGTGTCTGGAGTGGTGGGGTCTTCCTTGGGGCTGTCAACACTAATGCCCACCTCTCCTCTGAGCAAACAAGGTCAGAAGTAATCTATTGTCTTCACACAGGACCTGCAGGGCCCTGCATGAAGAAAACTACAGCAGATTCTGTTGACAACATGTGGTAAGCCATACTTCTCTATCCTTAAAGAGTATATCACTAGAGGCACTGGCTTTGTAGCTATACCATGTGCTTCAGACAGGAGGCTATGGGCTGGAGGGATGGGGTGGACTCAGGGTCGACAACCCCAAGGAAGAACCCACCACTTATTCACCAGTACTCCAGAGGCCCAAAACCCAAATTTGTTTTTCATTTCCTGACTTTGTATCCTTTGCGTTCAATTAAATTTCTCTCATACTACATAATTGTACTGAGAAAGAAAAAAAAAGTTCCACTCTAGGGATCAAACCCAGGCCCACTACCCACTAATGTCTGCATTAACAGTTTTTTTGCAATTATAGTAAATATTGATGTTACTGTGGTAGTATTCAGTGCAATTTTATGTAATATAGTAATAATTCTGGGTTTAAGTTGTTTGCATTATGTGCTCGAAACTGAAATGTTAGCTACAACTATATATTTTTTGCAAATATTTTAAGTTTTATTGCTTTCCAGAAACCAAAAACAGTACAAGGGTCCAAGCAAAGTCCTAGCTAGGACTGTTCCAATCTCAGTCCCCTAGAATTACAACATTAAGTAACAGGTTGATCATAAAGATAGGACATTAATAAACATTTATTTTGACTTTAACAACAAATTTTAGCATTTTAACATGTTTAATGAATCAGTTGATATGCATATAACACCTGCTCATCCTGGAATTAACACTTTAAGTGATTTTTGAGCCTTGAACTGGATGTTGGTGCTTGCGTGCTGCCTGCCCATGGGACTGATTCCTCATTGGGATAATTAATTTATGGGGTGACATGCAAATAAACAAATAGCAATGAATACTGTATACTGACTTAAATGAGACTCTACTCTGTTTTTCAACAACATTCCAGGCTTTCTGCCTTATTTTAGTTTTTTTTGGCATTAAAGTTCAATAAATTCTAGCAGGCTCAGTGATCAGAGTTATCACTTCAATGTTTTTTTCTTCCTGGTAGTGTGTTAAGTTCTCATAGTTCTCTAAATCTTTTGTATTTTATTCTAAAGAAAACTGTGCAACAGAAAGTGAATATTTATTCTGTTTAGCAGAAACGTTTGGGGTTTATATATATATTTCTGTCTCACTTTGGCTTCTTTTTGGTTTAAAGATCAATAGCAACCATTTTACACATTGTTTAAGAAAAGCCTAAAAAGCCTGAGGTCAGGTCCCAGTGTCATAAGTGGTGTTTCCTTAACATCACATGCTATTTGGTGTGGTGGTTTGCTTTAAAACAGCATTTGTTAACTTGTTCTGCCTTAACTGAAAACAGTCAGGCTGTTTCTGTCCCTCTGACTGAGCCTAGGAGAGTGATGACATATTGGACTAGGCTACAGCTTCAGCAATGTAAGGAGCTGCTTGACTGATGAGTTGTTAACTTCCTAGTTAGAACAATCTGTGAGGTAATGGTTTGTTGTCCAGAGTTTTTACAAACTCAGTCTCTGGTGTTTGTTCAGATGAATAAACTGAAAATCCACATTTTGTTCTTCTAAAGAGCTGGTCATTTGAGTTTCAGTGCTGAATTGAAGAGGTATGCATTTGAGAAGGAGGCAGTGTAGTGCAGTGGTCTAAGGCTCTGAACTGCAAATTTGGTAATAGACTATACTTGGGTTTGAATCCCATAGCATCCCCTTGCATACTGTGTGACCCTACGTAAGTCACTTAACCTCCTTGTGCTCCCAGGTTGCTCCTGTAAAAAAGCTTTCAGCTATACCTGGTTAAACAACTTATCTGTATCACAGCTGCTGCCAGTTCTTTCTCATCAAAACTCTAATTTTTTCTACCTGTAACACTGGATTATTTATTTAATGGATATAAAATAAGTCTAAAGTTTCTTAGTTCATACAAGTAGTTTGTCTTTTTAATGTGGTCTCAGTAAATAGGTTCATGTAAGAATATTATTTTCCTCTCAGATTGAGAGACAGATACCTGCCACACTCTGTTATTTCAGGCACATGTACTATATGAACTGAAAAGTTATTTGATGGTTTATGAGTTAAAATACATCATGCATATGTATAACTAGAAACATTACATGGCATCCTGTTGCCCCATCTCCTACCTACAATTGAGGCAGCAGTGCACTGCTGCTCCATGTTACTTGCCCCACGTGCCCCCTGTCTCCTGCCATAAAATTCTAGGATGCTGCACCCTGCTGCCCACTCTCTTGTCCCACAGATACAGGGCTGTTGCACCCTGTTGCCCCATGTCCTGCCTGAACAATCAGGGCCTCAGCATCCTGCTGACCCCTGCCTGAGCACTTTAGGTTACTGCACCCTGCTGCGGCCCTTTGTCCCCCACCCCTTCAATCAGAGCTGCTGCACCCTGTCCCCTCTGTTCCTTTCACCACAGCCAGGGCTGCTGTTCACTTCTATACCCTAGAATCCCATGCCCCCTGCTTGCACATTTGGGGCTACTGCACCATGATACCCATGCCACCAGAGGTGGATTTTTATTGCACCCTGCTACCTACATCCATTTTCCCAAATGTGCAGGGCTGCTGCACCATGCACATCCCATCCCACAGTCAGGGCTGCTATGCACTGACCCCCCTCCCCATGTTCTTCCCCACAATCAAGGCTTCTTCACCATGCTATAGTCTATCTCCTGCCACCATAGCCAGAGTTGCTACACTCTGTTCCTGTTTACACAGTCAGGGCTGCTGTACCCTCTTGCACCCTACAGCCCAATTCCAGCACAGCCTCATTACTCTGCAGTTAGGGTTGCTGTACCATGCTGCCCCCTGCCACCAAAGTCAGATATGTTTGCTGCACTGCCCAAAAGAAAAAAACAGAAACATACTTTCATCTTGTGTTATGGGGGTGAAGAACAGAGGGCATTAGGGTGCAGAAGTCCCAACTGTTTGGTCAGGAGACAAGGACGGCTTTAGGGTACAGCAGACCAGATGTTGGGACAGGATGCAGCAGCTATACCTGGGTAGAACTAACACAACTATGGGGGCAGAGGACAGGGTGTAGGAAATGCCCCAACTCTTGTGGCAAGTGGTAACATGGTGCATCAGCCCTAACTGTAGAGGCAAGGGGCTCTAGGGCACAGCAGGCCACAGCAGCCATGCCTAAGTAGTCAGGAGCAGGGTGCAACAGCCCTCGCTATGGTAGTAGGGGACTCTGGACAGCATGTTGCAGAAGCCTTGAATGTGGACCAGGACATGGGCGGGGCATCAGAGTACAGCAGCCCTGACTGAGGGATGGGGTACTTGTGGTGCAGCAGCCCAGCTCATTTGGGACATTGGATGTGGATAGCAGGGTGAAGCCCCACCTCTGGTGACATGGGGCAGCATAGTGCAGCAGCCCCAACTGTAGACGCAAGATACAATGGACCCTAGGGTGTAGCAGAGCTCAGCAGCCCAGACTGTGGAGATGGGAACAATGGGCAACAGGGTGCAATGTCCCCAACCATGGGTTTTGGGAACATTGGATAGCAGATTGTAACAACCCCAACTATTCTGGCATGGGGAAGCACAGTGCAGCAGCCCTGACTGTTCAGGCTGATGGTGGGCAACAGGGTGCAGCAACCCCAACTGTGTGGGAGAAGACAGTGGGCAGCAGGGTTCAGTGGCCTTGAATGTGGGGCAAGAGACAGTGGGCTTGTGGGGGCAGAGAACAGGGCATCAGAGTGCAGCTGCCTCAACTATGGTGCAGGAGACAAAGGGTGTCAGGATGCTATGCATTGTTTCTAGTTATACATTATGTATTTTCACACAAAAACCATCAAAGAACTGAAATTTGTGAGTTCATATTGTACATGTGCCTGAAATAACAGAGTGTGGAAGGCACCTGTTTGTCAATCTGAGAGGAACAAAAATTCTTCTTACATGTACCTATTTATTGAGGTTACATCAAACTACTAGTATGAATTAACAAACTTTAGATTTATTTTATATCCATTAAATAAACAACCCAGTTTTATATAGCTGGAGAAAAAAACAATTTTAATGAGAAAGAACTGGTAGCAGTTGTGATACAGATAAGCTGACTTCTCAAATGCATACCACTTCAATTCAGCACTGAAACTCAAATGATCAGTTCTGTAGCGGAACAAAATGTGGATTTTCAGCTAATTCATCTGAACAATCACCAGAGACTGAGTTTGTAAAAACCCTAGACAGCAAACAATTACCTCACAGATTGTTCTAACTGGGAAGTTAACAGCCCATCAGTCAAGCAGGTTCTTACACTGCTGAAGCTGTAGCCTAGTCCATATGATGTAATCACTCTCCCAGGCTCAGTCAGAGGGTCAG
Source organism: Neoceratodus forsteri (assembly GCA_016271365.2). Taxonomy (NCBI): domain Eukaryota; kingdom Metazoa; phylum Chordata; order Ceratodontiformes; family Ceratodontidae; genus Neoceratodus; species Neoceratodus forsteri. The sequence goes on along the minus strand of CM028132.1, from coordinate 637,581,125 downwards.
AAACAGCCTGTTTTCAGTCAGTGCAGAATAGGTTATTAAATGCTAATTTAAAGAAACCCACAAAATCAAATAGCATGAAATTTTTCAGGAAACACTATTCATAACATAAGGACTTGAATTCAGACATTTCTAGGCTTTTTTAAACAATGTGTAAAATGGTTGCCATTTGTCTTTAAGCTTAATAAATCCTTGACAAGTTTTGGTATAGTGATGGCTCAGCAGTCCATGGCATTGTTCAGTGCCTCTTTTACCAGTGGGATCAATTATCATATACTACTAAAATGTTTCGACCTTGGAGCTTTGTTTTTAAGTGTTACAATATTTTGACAAGGAACATATTTTTACTGTAAATGAATGAAATCTATGTCTGGCATTAATATGTGGTTATAATTACTTGTGACCCATGTTATCACACTGTTTTTTGAGTCATTTTAAAAGTCATAATAACCTGTAAATGCTGTAATAATCAGTTATTAAAGCGTTTGAAAGCTCACACACCACTGTTCACAAACTCAGTAGTAGGAAGCCGAGGTTATGGCCTCTGACAGAATGTGAACACTTACATTCACATATTCTCTCTCAGTCAACTAGTACAGTACAGTACACTCAACAGATTTGGTAGGTTTCCGACAGAAATAAAAAATGTGCCTTCTTTGGTACAATGTGTACTTTTATTCTGAACAAAAAAATCATACAAGTAATAGTAATTATAAATCAAACTACAATGGTACTGAGAGGTGCCAAGGTATGGCTGTGTCATTCCTGTACATTAAAAAACATCTATTCATGTTAAATAATGTGCATGCAGATGCTGCACAAAACATACATATACATGCATGAAAGTACACACATACTTCTAAAAAAATAAACAAACATACCCCACACCATACACTAACTCAACGTTTACCCTGATAAACTCCCACTCAAGGGCCTCTGGAGTCAGCATGATATTTTGTTAATTTGAAGTAATGTTTCCCAAGCTGCATTTAGATCTCAATGTCTCAGTTAGAAGCTTTCAAGTTACCACCAATATGGAGCTTTATGCCTTACTGAAAGATCATCACTAACATAAACAATGACATTTAAATTTCTCTCATACTACATAAATTGTACTGAGAAAGAAAAAAACGTGTCCTGCACTGGGGATCCAACCAGGGCCCCCCACCCATTACTGCTTGGTAGCCTATAGCTCTACCACTGCAGTGAGGTTCCTTAACTGGAAGTGCATGCTGTGGAATTGACATCCATCAGTGAGGGTGGATATTTATATGTGTGTGTGTGTATGTGTGTGTGTGTGTGTGTGTGTGTAGTCACAGTGTGTGTGTGTGTACACACACACACACACACACACACACATATATACACACACACAATCACACCCTGTAGAGAATTTTAGTAATAAAGAATCTGTCAATTTAAAGTAAAGTTTCCCCAAGTCACATTCAGACCTCAAAATTTCAGCTGGAACTTTTCAAGTTATCAGCAGTATAGAACTTTAAATCTTGCTGAAACTCTATCACTAACATCAAGAATGCCCTCTAGCAATTTCTCCCATACTATATATAACTTGTAGTGAGCGATAAAAAAATATTCAGCTCTGAGATCAAATCCAGGCCCCGTACCCAGTGCTGCTTGGTAGCCATCAGTGCTATTACTCTACTAAGGCTCCTTGACAGAAATGAAATACTGTGGCAAAGGACATTCAGCACTGAGTGCAGACCCCTACTCCCCAACAGATCTGCAGTGGATTTCGGTAATGAACAGTCTGTCAGTTTGAAGCAATGTTTCCCAACTTGCATTCAAACTCAGTGTCTCCAGCTGGAACTTTTCAAACCTTGCTTAGACTATCACTAACATCAGCAATGACATCAAGAAATTTCTCTCATACTACATTATTGTACTGAGAAAGAAAAAAAGTTCCACTCTGGGGATCAAACCCAGGTCCCCTACCCACTACTGCTTGGTAACCATTAGCTTTACTGCTGTACTAACGTTCTTTGACAGGAAATGCATGCTGTGGCAAAGAGAATCCAGCAGTGAGTGCCCCGGCAGCTGAAGTAGATTTTAGTAATGAAAAAAATCTGTCAATTTGAAGTAATATTTCCCAAGCTGCATTTAAATCTCCATGTCTCAGCTAGAGCATTTCAAGTTATCAGCAATATGGTACTTCAAACCTTTCCAAACGTCTGTCACTAACATCAGCAATTACATGTAACAATTTATATTATACTAAATAAATTGTATTGAGAAAGAAAAATATTCCACACTGGGGATCAAACCCAGGCTTATGCAGCTCTGAAACACTGTGCCAAGACCTAAAAGCCCCATCACTGATGTCAGTTATATCATGCAGCTGAATCACTCCCACCAAATGTACCACTGAACTTGACTAAATGCAAAAAAAAAAAAGAGTAAGTATGACCACAACAGGTGCTTACAGCTACCCTAGTGGCACTTAGAATAAAGCCTAGTCAGGTGTGTGTTGATTATGCTTTTTTGCACACCTTTCTTTTTGTTTTTTTTGACCAGGTAAGTGCACTAGACAAATCCTGCCTATTTTCAGGCACAACCCAGGGGAGGGGGATACAGATACAGATGAATGCCAACTGACCTTGAACCAGATTAAGCTGTTGGTGTTTTTTTTTTTTAGTGAATGAGGGAAATTTGGCCAGGACACCAGGAAAATTCCCTTACTTTTTTCGATAAGTGCCATGAGAACTTTAACAGCCACCTGAACTACCACCAATCCAGGCAGATGGGACCTCGGTTTAACATCTCATCTGAAAGACAGCACCTCAGAAGTGCAGCACCCCTCTCATGCTGCACTACAGTGTCAGTACTGGGATATTAACCCAAGTGCTAGATGTGGGAACTGAACCCACAACGCTCTGATCTCCTGGCCTTAGAGGCAAGTGTGCTACCTACTGAGCCACTGACACTTAGTGAACAATGAGCTCATCAAGATCTCAAACTTTGCCCTTGAGGTTTATGGTTTATTGATCACTTTGGGTGTGTATACAAAACAACATACACACCTGTCTATGCATTATTCTCTATGTATGCAATATATGTAGGGATTCCACTACTTAAATAAATACATTATTTTCCCAATACTTTGACCCAAGTGAAAGATAAATGGTGTTATTCACACAATGGGTAAATAAGAAAAAATTACTCACCTTAGTAATTATGTTTCTTCTAATGGAGTCTTGCTGTATTCTGACTATTGCAGTTAGCCCCAGCACTCAAACTGCCCAGGAGAGAAGAGGCTTAATTTTCTATGCAGAGCATAGAACGTTGAGCTCACGCTCAGTTCAAAACTCTGTCTGCTGCACTCAGAAGCTCAACCATCAGATTCTTATGAGCTAATACTAACCAACTACTATGTGGAAATTATAAAATTTTTACTAGCCAAATGGCAACAAATATTTTGGATCCACAAAAGACTCAAGTCAAGAACTCAAAAACCAGGTAGTGAACAACTTAAGACTGTTAAATTAATAATATAACCCACTCCCCCTCTCTAAAAGGAGGGAGTGCCCAAATGCACCCCTGTGGTGCAACACTGCACCTGCCAGCCCACTTCCCAAAAACAGGTTCTGAGAGGGGAGGCAGGGACGGAGATCAGAATATAACAAGACTCCATTAGAAGAAACATAATTACTAAGATGAGTATTTTTTTCTTCAAACCACATGAAGTCTTGCTGTATTCTGAGTATTGCAGACTACAGTTCCAAGCAGTACCTCTATGAAGGAGGGAATCAAACCTACCTTGGCAATAGGCTCTGCAGTACTGCTGTACAAAACTGAGCATCACTCCTAGCCTGGATGTCCAGGGAGTAAAGTTTGGTAACTATATGGACTGTTTTCCAGGTGGCTGCTTTACATATCTCTAGCAAAGGAATATCCCTGGCCGCAGTCAGGGAAGCAAGTGTACCTCTAGTCGAATGAGCCCTCAGATCTAAGGGAGGTATTTTGCCTAGCTTCTTATAGCAGAATTGAATACAAGAGGCAATCCACCTGGTAATAGTTCTCTTAGTGGCAGGTTTGCCCTTCCCCACTTCCCCATAAGTGAGAAACAACTGGAGGGACTCAAACCTGTGAGCCTTAGTACGCTCAATGTAGTAACTAAGGGCTCTTTTAACATCCAAACTGTGTAAACTTCTTTTTCCTGAAGAAGAATGATCAGTGAAGAACACAGGAAGAGACAAAGATTGGTTCAGATGAAAATCTGAAACCACTTTAGGTAAAAACCTCCCGATAGTTCTAAGGACCACCTTATCTCTAAGGAATGAGATAAAATCAGGCTCCACTGACAGAGCTTGCAATTCACTGATATGCCTGGCAGAGGTAACAGCTACCAAGTACGCAGTTTTCCAAGTCAAGTACTTAAGCTCTGCTGAAGACAAAGGCTCAAAAAGGGGGTTGCATAAGCTGAGCAATGCAAACATTAAGATCCCAAGCAGGGGTAGGATCCCTAGGGGGGATTGGTATGAAGCAATCCCTTGAAAAATTTACAGAATACAGGGTGAGATGACAGTGAGGAAGGCTTTCCCACTGATAGAAAAGCAGAAACAGCTGACAAATGTACTTTGAGAGTAGCTGGTCTGAGACCTAGGCCATTAAGATGAACCATATAATCCAGAACTGTAGACAATTCAGCAGTGTCTGGGGATATATGCTTCTTGGAACACCAAATACTGAATCTTTTCCATTTGGAGTTACAGTGCATGCCACTTATAATGGACTGAAATGTGAAAAGGTATTTCATCCGTTATAAGCATTGTCCGTTTAAATGCAAACAGAGTTCCCGATGATGGTACTGTACTGTATTGTACCAGAAAAGAAAGTAAATAATGTTGGACAGTGTTGTGCACAGCATTTGTGCTTGCAGTGATTATAGCCCTTTTAGGTTTAAAAGATTTTGGGGGGGCGGGACTTGCATGCTGCGTGCTGTATAGTTAATCCTCAGGCTCTGGCTCAGATTGTTTGAAAAATCCTTCTGAGACTTTGGCTGCTGTAACACATCATGGAGATTTGGGAGAGTTTCAATCTCTTCAAGGATTTCAGGTTTTGTTTCTGGCTAAGGTGAGATCTGCTCATTTTATCACAGCACAGAGCACACAGAACACTGCCACTGGACACCTGCACTCAAACAACTGTGAGCAGTGCTTATCAACCACTAACTGAAATGGATTAACACCTGGCTAGGCAAAGTGGACAGTGGAACAGGTGATAATTGACACTGGTAACACTGCTTAAGCTAGAAAAATTGCATGTGACAGGCTTCAAAATAGGCGCTATACACAGCGGCCAAAGTTCGTATTAAAGATATTTATTTTACAGTACCGCAATGCCAAATGGCATTTGGCAAATGGGAATCGGACGTATAAAACGGCGGTCCGGCTTATACGTGTACATCTTAAGTGGTGCATACTGTATAGGTTTTTCTGGTGGCAGGCTTTCGAGAAGCTTTGAAAATATCCAGAACCCCTTGGGACAGATACAAATCTGCATACTCTAACTCTTCAAGAGCCATGCCTTGAGATTGAGAGACCGAAGATTGAGGTACCAAATCCTCCCCTGAGAGGAGGTTAACAGGTTGTAATTCCTGGGAAGAGACAGGGGAAGATGGACTGCTAGGGGCAGCAACAGGGGGTACGAAGGCTGCCTGGCCCAGTCTGGAGCAATCAGAATCACTTTGCAGGGTTGTGACCTTATCTTGACCAGAACTTTGAACAGTAGAGGAAAAGGAGGGAAGGCATATAGAAATTTCCCCTCCCAGATCAAGATCAGAGCATCCAGAGGGACTGAGCCCAAGACTGGGGGTCTGCAACAAAACAGAGAAAGTTGGTGATTGTCTGGGGCTGCAAAGAGATCTCTGGAGTGCCCCACCTTGAAAAAAATCACTTTCAACACCGGAGGGTCCAGAGACCATTCATGATGGCCCTGGGAGATCCTGCTCAATGCATCTGCTAGCACACTGTCCTTCTCTGAAAGGTGGACTGCTATCAGAAAGGTCTGCAGAGAATAAGCTAGGGACCACAATTTCATGGCTTCCGTGCACAAGGCCGTGGACCAAGTGCCTCCCTGCTTGTTGAGGTACCACATGGTGGTGGTGTTGTCTGTCCTGACTTGAACCATCTTGTTCTGCATTGACTGAGAGAAAGCCTGCAAGGCCAGAAAGACTGCCCTGAGTTCCAAGAGATTGATATGAAGAAGGGATTCCTGTGGGGATCACAGTCCCTGGGCTGTGAGAGCCCCCAGATGGGCTCCCCACCCCAATAGAGAAGCATCCGTGGTTAAGACCACAGAGTGAGACTGAGTGATGAATGGGACTCCTTGTCTAAGGTTGCACTGATCCTGCCACCATTGGAGAGCCTGGATCAGAGTCTGAGTCACTGGAACTAGTTTGGTTAGAGAATCTTTCTTCTGAGACCAAAAGGCCCCCAGGTGAAACTGAATGTCCCTCATCTGAAATCTGGCCCCTTGGACCACTGCTGCAGAAGCTGCCATGTGGCCCAGAAGCTGAAGGAAGTGCCTTGCTGGCCGAGAGACCAGAAAGTGGAATGAAGAAGCTAGCTCTACAATAGTCCTTGCCCTTTCCAGGGGAAGAAAAGCTCTTGCTTTGACTGTATCCAACTCTGTACCTAAGAAGGTGAGGAACTGTACAGGCTCAAGAACTAACTTAGGAAGATTGAAAAGGAATCCTAGGGAAGTGAGCACTTGCTGAGTCACTAGCAGGTCTGACTTGACTTGGTCTGGGGACTGACCCACTATGAGCCAATTGTCCAGGTATGGAAATATGGAAATATTCTTCCTTCTTAAAAAGGTCACAACTACTGTTAGGCGTTTTGTGAATACCCTTGGAGCTGATGTCAGGCCAAAGGGCATAGCTTTGAACTGACAATGGCCTGAAGGCAATTCAAACCTGAGGTACTTTCTGTGGGAGCACCTGATGGGAATGTGAAAGTAGGCATCTTTTAAGTCCAGGGAGGCTAGCCAGTCCCTTGGCCTTAGAGAGGGAAGGATTATTCCCAGAGTCACCATTTTGAATTTTGGTTTTAAAAGATGTTTGTTCAGGTATCTTAAGTCTAGGATGGGTTGCAACTCCCATGTCTTTTTTGGGGGTAAGGAAGTACCGGGAGTACAGACCTTTGCCCCTGTGCAATGTAGGAACTCTCTCTACAGCCCTTAGAGCCAGTAGAGATGAAACCTCTGCCTGTAAGTCAATGGTTTCGGAGATGCTTGCAGGTGGAAAAGATCTGACTATATTGATAGACTATATGGATATTTGACACAACGGACACTTAAAATGAATGTAAGACAAAATGTACGATATTTGGTTCTACTATGAAACTTAGAACTTGCACTAAAACTATCAGTGTTTGATCCTGAGGGAACACAATTAGATCAAGTGATGACTTATAAGTACTTGGGTTTTTGGTTGGACCCCTCAGCTACTGGTGATTCTCATGTTGATGAGTTAGATTAGAGGGGAAAAGGGTGGGTTTACTATATCAAAACAAAAATTGTTTGGGTGGATATATGATAAAGAAAATTGTTGAACCACAGATTTTTCCTCTTTTTGGTTATGGAGACATACTTTATGATTATTCTCACTCTGGAAAGTTATATAGATTAGATGTACTTTATAATCGTATGGCGAGACTGATTTTACAATCTTCTAGGGATACCCACCTTTGCCTGATGTATCACAGATTAGGATGGATTTCTTTGTCAGAAAGAAGACAGTTACATAAATATCTTCTGGCATTTAAAAGCATCACAACAGTGATTCCGCACTATCTGGCCGAAAGGTTAGAATTTAGGGATGTTAATCCCTCTTTAAGGAATGCTGCCTATCGAGATCTGGTAATACCCAGATCAAAAACGAAACCTTCTGACTTTTTTTAGCCAGCTAGTCCCTCAATTTTGGAATATGATGCTCTTGAAATTTCATTTGTATAATAGCAAAACCCCGTCACGAAAAGTTGTTAAAACCTGGTTCTTGGATTCATTTTTTGCTCAAACTAAGGCTTGCTGTGGTTAACTGGTTATAGCACTATAATTATGGTATGTAATTGTATGTATTTGGTGTGTTATATATTGTATGTTTGTATTTATTGTAATTGTTGTGACTTATTTTTGTCTAACCAAGGGTCACCATTTTAAATGAGTTTTACTCAATGGTCTAACCCATTTAATAAAAATGAAATTAAATTGAAATCTGGGCCTCAGCTTTGGAAATTTCTTGAAGCCGAGAACCAGCCCCTGGCTTACCACCTCCAGGACCCACCTGTCTGAGGTAACAGACATCCAGTCCTGGATGAAGTAAGCCAGCCTGCCTCCTACAGGAATGGGGAGTCGACCGGGGATGACACATCAGGTGTCTGCTTGGCAGGAGCCCTAGGTTGAGGGGTGGATGCAGCCCTGCTCATCCCCCTTCTGCTTCTCCCTCTGAAGACCACCCTCTGAGGAAGCGGAGAAGAGGCCTGTGCTTGGCAGAAAGGCCTATGTAAAGGCCTGCCCCTGCCCCTAGCTTGCTGCCTTTGAGGAGTTGCCTGCCTTTCCTTGGCCTGTGCACTCCTATAGGTGGTCCTATACTCATCCATGTTTTTCATGTAATTCTCTGTCTGCTCCCCAAACAGAGAATTACCCACCACAGGGAAATCCATGGCCTTAGCCTGGGTGTCCTGTGAGAGACTAGTACACCGGAGCCAAGCCATTCTCCGAAGAGCCACAGATGTAGCCATGACTCTAGATGACACATCATTGGAGTCCACAGCACCATGCAACTGTATCTTAGATGCCTCAGTCCCATCAGCATCTACCCCCTTCAGATCCAAGGCCAGCTGGAGGGAGGCCTGCCTAGCCAGTGCCAGTACAGTGTCCCACCTGGCTGCACAGGCCATATAATTAGTCTGCCTGAGTCCCAAGGAAGATGCCATGTACTGTTTCTTTGCCATGGCATCCAGCTTCCTAGAGTCTTTATCTGGGCTGTGTGAAGCCAAGGGTATATTAGCCTTATCACAGGCTGCAGCCTGCACAACCCCAACATGGCTGCATTGTTGATACAAGTACTCTTTACCTGAACCTGATAAGGTGTACCTTTTGTCCATCCTTCTGTCAACAAGAGGTACAGAATTTGGAGTTTTTTAAATCTTTTGTGTCCGTTTCCCGAAAGACTTATGAAGGGGAATAGACAGTCTCTTGGACTCTGGGATGTCCATCATCTCCACATAATCAGGTTCCTTTTGCTCCTCCACAGGGAGCTGAAAGGTTTCTGCCACTTTCCTGTAAAACATATAGTGGGAAGGGGACTCAGAAAGCCTAAGAGCAGAAACACCAGAAGGCGTGTTTGGGGAGATGTCCAGTTCAATGTGCTCATCCAGACCTTCCCCACCATCGTCATCGTCATCATCATCATAATCTTCATCCCCCTCCAAATCCAGTTCATAAAAATCTTCAGAGGCATAACCTTGAACCGGAGGAACCGACAGAACCGAGTGCCTGCCAGAAGGTGCCGGATCAGACGGAACCGGGCGAAGCAATTCTACAATCCTTATCGCATTGGCAATGTCTTCAGTGGTCGAAAAATGGGTCTCCGGATCTGAAACAGGCAATTTTTCTTTTGTCTTTTCATAGGAACTGATCCCTCAGGATCAGCTCTCCTCTTGCCCGAAGAAGTATCACCCTGGACAGAGGGCACTCCCTCAGGTTCTGTTGGAACAGAACCAGGCTGGCCATCCGGGTCAGCGGACTTCACGGCCTCCTAAACCTACCTAATCTTTTTTCCAGGGTAGACTTGGGGACATTTTTACAGATTTGACAGTCTGAATCTAGGTGGCCAAACCCCAGACAGTAAACACAGGTGGTGTGAGGATCAGCCTTAGCAAAGACCTCCCCACTCACACGGCAGTGTTGAAACCCAGTGGGCCCAGTTTTTCTTTTGGGTTTCTCAGACATAGCCATCCTAACCACAAACATACCCTTTTTATGGCAAGCAATCAGGCAAGACAACCATATCGGTTTCTAACCGTGTCACGGGTATTGGACAAAAACACAAGAAAATGTTTTTTTTTTGTTTGTTTTTTTTAAACGATGAGGACTGGTAACCACACTCTAAGTTTAGAAACAAAGACAGAATATGTAATTCACTAAACGGCCAGTTCAGCCGAACCGGTCGAAAAATCAATTTTTACAATTTCCACAAGTTTACTATGTCTAGTTCACTACCTAGTACTTACTGTACCACAGACAGAGATCTTAATCGAAACTTGCGAAAAAAATAAATCTGTAAAACTGAAGACTTTAACAGACTTTCGAACTGTGAGTAAAGGAGAAATCTCTGGAGCAACCGTTCAGTTAGGTGGGGTAAAAAATTTGACGTTTGGGCTTCTAAGTGCAGCAGACAGAGGTCTGAACCAAGCTCGAGCTCAATGTTCTATGCTCTGCATAGAAAATTAACCCTCTTCTCTCCGGGGCAGTTTGAGTGCTGGGGCCAACTGCAATAGTCAGAATACAGCAAGACTTCATGTGGTTTGAACACTGTTTATTTTTCATTTGCCTACATCACAATCAACTTGATTGATAGCCCATTCTGCCAATCCCACAATGAATCTGCCTTGACTTGTCACACAGAACACAGACATTCTATATACAGAACATACAATGGCCTGTTTTTTAAATATGCCATTTATTTCCATTGGTGATAAGGTGGGATTTTTATAACTCACTCGTGGCTTTGCCACTCGTGAGTTATTGTCCTGCCCTCCTCACTCATGGAAATAAATGGCATATTTAACACAGGCCATTGTATATCCTCTTTATATATATTTGTATATCTTTTCATTGTATTTTTTTTTTTACCTATTTTTTTCCCTCCGGTCACGGTCTGTGGAGCCTCTCTCAGGCATCCTGCCTGTTCCTGCCCTGCCTGAAATCTTCCTACCAGAGCCTCCTCTCTCCTCCCTTTCGACCCACACAGCCGGCACCCCCAGCTTAGCCCCTCTGGGGTGGGGTAGCCCCTCCTTTTGGGCACTCTGTACAGTCAGTCTCCAGCTTGTGGGTGAGAGCCCGGGTGGAGAACACTGGAAGGCCAGGCAGGTTAGACCCAGTAGTGGCATGGGGGCAAGTGTTATCGCCTACCCCGCAGTCTGGTGTTTTTCTCTGTTCTGGTGTGCGTTCCCCCCTCCTGTGTGTGGTGCACATTCCTGAAGCTACAGCACACGACAACCCTGCCAAGCATCAGCCATGCTATGTACATGCTGCTTGCATGCTGCAGCACCCCCGGTCTCCACCGGGAGCCGCTGGCATGCCGAGCGATGTCCCGTCCTCCCTCCTGGGAGGAGCAGCCCAGCAGGATCTCAATCCTCACCCTCCCCTGCTGACCCTCAGCGCCTGAGCTCGCGTCCGAACTTGGGTCACCAGCATAGCACGAGGTGTGGCGTCCAGCGCCGCAACCCTCAGGACCACCTGGCCAGCCCTTTTCATAGTATTGCCAAGCATGATACAGAAACTTGAGGCGAATTGTACATCTATCATATTTTGCAGATGAGATGAACTACAGCTGATATTGGCTCATGAAGGTGTCATTTGCATAATTAATTTGAAGCATGAAAAATAACTGAGGAATTGAAATCCTTAAAATATTACTGAAACAATCTACAAAGCATCACATTAATGTACACAGTATTTATAGAATGGTTTGTTATAGTCAAGTACTAGTTAAGTAACTACATTTAAAATGGATAGTCTGTGCCAATGAATTATTTAAATGTAGAAAAAGAAACATAGAATGTGTTGGCAGGAAAGGAGGGTAGGCCCATCTAGTCTGCCCTATTTTCCCCACATATTATTACACCCTGGACTTTGTTTGGTCACAGTTGTCCCTCTCTCCTACTCTTCTCTACATATTATGCCCATGTGCCTAACCCACACATGCTTGAAGCTCCCAACCATCTTAACCCCCCCCCCCCAATTTAGCAGGCTGTTCTAGGCATCCACCACCCTTTCTGGGAAGAACTATATTCCCTCACATCCCTTTAAACCCCTCCCCCCAAGCATCATAGCATACCCCTGCATTCTGGTGCTCTTTCTCTGAAAGAGACTGCCCTCCTGCACTTTGTTCGCCCATGTGAGGTAATTAAAAGTCTCAATCATATGCCCTCTCACTCTCCTGTCTTTCAGGGAGTATATATTGAGCTCCTGCAGCCTCCTCTTGTATGTTTTTTCATGTAACCCCCACACCATTTTGGTAACCCTCCTCTCCACCACTTCCACCATGTCATTGTCATTATAGTGATGCGAGCTCCAGAACTGGACACAGTACTCCAGATAGGGTCTCACTAGTTTGCAATACAGTGGCAACATCACCTCCCTTCTCCTGCTAGAAATCCCCCTCCCTATGCAACCCAGGATCTGCCTAGCCTTGCCTACTGTCTTGTTGCACTGCCCTGCCACCTTGCGATAATCAGATATGATTACTTAACAGTCCCCTTCTCACTTGATGACTGTAAGCACCTTCCCCCATATTATACACAGCACCCAGTTTTCCGCCCCAGGCGCACGACTGTACTTTTTGGCATCGATACCTTTTTGCCACACCCTAGACCACTCTTCTAATTTCCCCAGATCCCTTTGCATTCTCTCCACCTCCTCCTTGGAATCCACCCTGCTGCAGATTTTTTGTGTTATCCACAAAGAGACACACCTTCCCTGGCAGTTCCTCATCAATGTCACTTATGACAACATTGAAGAGGACAGGACCCAGTACTGTTCCCTGTGGTACTCCACTGGTCACCCTCACCTCCTCTGAGTGACTGCTGTTTACCACCACTCTCTGCAGTCCATCTTTCAACCAGTTAGATATCCAGCTTACCACCTTCCCCCCACCCCCAGGTTTCTAAGTTTCTTAATCAGCATCCTGTGTGGCACAGTGTCAAAGGCCTTACAGATGTTCAGATAGGCCACACTCACTGCCCTCCCATGATTTGCCTCCATTGTAACTCACACAAAGAAATCTATGAGATTGTTTCACATGCCCTCTGGCAGTGGTCCTGGAGCCCATTTGACTCCAGGTACTTTATCAGACTCTCCTTCAGCAGGGTTTCCATGAATTTCCCAACCACTGATATGAGACTAACTGATCTGCAACTGCTAGCCTCCTCCCTGCTGCTGCTGTAGTTCAGTAGGACCACACTGGCCCTCCTCCAGTGCTCTAAAATTACCCAGTCTCCAGTGAGATGCTGAACAGTGTTACCAGAGGGGTGGCTAGCACTGTGCTCAGTTCCTTTAGCACCCTTGGGTGGATCCCATCTGGTTCCATCATCTTGTTTTCCTTTAGGACTTACAATTCCCTGCTGACTCTTTCTTCTGAAAATAGACTTGTGTCAGGTCCCCTCTCTCCTCATACCTGCTGATTCATGTTGGTCTGTCCCCTTTCCCCTCCACTGTGAAGACTGAGCAGAAGCACTCATTTAAAATGTTTGCTTATTCCGATCTTCTGCACACTATGCTCCCATTCTCCAGATCCTCACTATCCCTCCCCTCACCTTCCTCATTTCGTTCACATGCCAGAAGAAAGTCTTATCCCTTGTCTGAATTGGGTGAGCCTCTTTTTTATCTTTTGAGCTTCCACAACTGCCCCTTCCTACTGCCCCCCCAGACTGGTCACCTGGCTTCTCCAGGACTTGCCTTCCTGCCACCATCCTTTGCCTCAGGATACAGATCAGCAGTATGGGTCTTGCTAGAGATTGGTTGTCATCCTACAGCCAGGATTTTTTTTCACCATTTTCTACCTCTGCCCACAGGACATTCAGTGGGTGCAATGTGTGAGCTCCATCTCCTTGGAGTTCCCCCCAGTGCCCTGAACATGGGTTGCCATCCCCCTCCTGATGACGTTCACATGCGCTGCTACCCAGCTAACAGACAACGAGCCAAAGCAACCTCCATCCCTGAGAGAGGAAAGCATTTCTATGGACACACAATCCTCCCTCACGTGGCCAACCCTCGAGTGACCCACATCCGTTTCTATATCTGAGCCACAAGCTGGCAGGTGGTGTGGCGCATGGTGCCTCAGCCCTCCATGCCACTGGACTAGCTTTGGGTGAGCCTCTCTTCTGTTGAATTGCTGTACTCACGCTCCTCCCTTCCTCCTTTTGTTTATTTAGATATACCTCCCTGTCCCTCTTCATTTGGATCTCCTTGTACTTCCTAAAAGCTGGTTTTTTCCCCCTCCCATACCACCTTAGCCACCTCCTTAGAGAAGCATAGTGGCTTCCTCCTCCTCTTGCCCCTTGCTTGTTTCCTTCAAACAGTTTGCAGTTGCCTTAGTTATTCACTCCTTTATCCTTTTCGGTTGTGCCTGCACTTCCCCCAGCCACACCCCCTTCAAGGTGTTTCCTAAGACAGTCACCCAGTTCTTTAAAAACTGCTCTCCTGAAATCTAGGACCCTCATCTTAGTGTGTTTTTTTCCTGCCCAATCTGTGTGAAAACCACACTGTACAAAGATTGCTTGTACCGGGGGCTACCCACTGTGACATATGCAATGCTGTCCCTATTTGTAAGCACCAGAGCAAACACTTCCCAATCTCTAGTGGGTCCTGTAAACAGCTGCCTAAAAAATGCCCCTTGTAAGCTGTGTAGGATGGCCTTGCTTCTAGTTGTAGCTGCTGCCAGAATGCTAGAAATCTATATCCGGCAGATTAAAAGTTCCTCATAATCAATACTTCCCCTCTGTTTGCCATTCTGCCAAAGGCTTCCCCTGGGACGGTGGTCTGTACACCATCTCAACCTGGATAGAGGCCTGGGCATAGTCTCTAGGCCAACCCAAAGAACTTTCAGCCTTTCCTCATCCACTTTGTGTCCTTGTAACTCCATGACCTTTATAGCTTCCCTCACATATACAATGTCCCCCCCTTTTCCTCCCTGCCCTTTCTTTCAAATCATGAAGTAACCCAGAAAGGCTACATGCCAGCTGTAGTCAGCACACCATGATTCTGTTATGGCCACCAGATCCTGATCTGACTCCATAATGGCAGCCTCAAGGTCACAAATTGTATTTCCTAGGCTCCTTGCATTGGTATACATGTCTCTTCACTTCTTTTGTCTCTCCATGACCCTACTTTGTTCTCCCTTCCTGAATTCAACATTCCCCTTCCCTCATCCATGGTACTGTCCTCCCCTTTTTATGTTGCTTGAGAACATGCACAAGAAGCAAGTTGTAGCAGCTTGCTGCAGAAGCAGGTTGTGGAGGTGCAGCACTGTTGTGGCCAGTGCTCCCACTGCCTTTTGAGGCTTGGCCTGCTTTCCCCAATGGGGTGACATGCTGCTGCTGACACTAGTTTGGCCAGCATGCCACCACCTTGAAACGTTTTGGCCACTGCAGTCAGGGGCTACTTCGTCATTGCAGCATCAGCCATTCCACTGCAATGAGGGAGCAACCCATCATTGCAAGGCGGTCCCTTGCATGCCCCCAACCCAGTTTGCAGACGGGGGCCAGTCCCTGTTGGCGCTAATGTCATCATGCCCAAGTTTCTGCTGTATGCTGAGGGTGCCCAACCCTCGCATCATGCCCCTCTTTCTTTCCACGAGGGAACCCAATCCCCATTGGCTTCAGTTCCCCTTCCCAGTTGAATTTGCTGACGGGATCCCATCCCCATCGACATAATGTCCCCACTCACTTTGTTGTCTGACGAGGGGTGCCTCAATCCCTCAGCTCCCCCAACTGGTAATGTGCAGACAGGGTGCCCAATCCTCATCCGGCTACAGCCCCCAAACACTCACGTGGCATGCTGGGAGCCCATCCCAGTGTACCAAAGTCCCTGAAAAAAAAAAGAAAAAAAAAGTCCCACGATGCCCCCACCTGTAAAATAAGAAACGGTTCCTACAAGAGTTGGTGGTCCCTCCTCCAACCCACACCCACCCTCTGCACACCACACCTTTCCGACACTCCCCCCACACCCCATACTTACCTCCGGAGCCCAGCACGATTATCTTCGGTGGACCGGGAACACGTCTGCACTCTTCAAAGCAGATTGCGAACTGAAGAAATGCTGGTAAGCTGTATAATGGCATAAATAGGGTTTTCTCAACTTTGGTGCATATCTTGGGCATTTTGGGGAATCTTGCCACCAAATTTTCAACATGGGGTTCTTGGGACCCCTCCTCATGAATTCAGTCACTGTCATGGCATTATTTGGTCCCGGAAGGTGATTTCACAGTCACTGCACAGACTCACCTTTCGGGACTAATTAACATAATGACAGTGCCACTGTTCATGAGATGGGCTCTCAAAAGGCCTATGTTGCAAGTTTGGTGAAAAAATTCAAAAAATTACTGTTTTATGAGCGTGCATTGTGCAGTTTCCACATGGCTAAGTAAGTTCGTGTTTGTAATATTTTCACACCAGATTTTCAACACTGGCATTTTTTCACATCTCCTTATAAACAGTATGGCTGTCATTTTTCACATCCTGGCCGAAATGTGTTTTTGCACTTCTGGCACAGAATAGCACGGTTGCTGAGTGAAATCGGTGTTCGGGACAGATTACAAAAATGACAGTGACACGGTTTATGAGCAGAGGTCCTAAAATGCCTATGTTTAAAATTTGGTGACAAAAGCCCATAAAATGGCTGTTACAAGTGTGTGTTACACTGTTTCCACCCACCCTTGTAACTTCGCAAATCTGTAATATTTTCACACCAGATTTTTTCAAAATTGGCATTTTTTCACACCTCCTTATGAAAAGCACAGCTATCATTTTTTGCATCCTGGCCAAAATATGTTTTTGCACTTCTGGCACAGAATAGCACAGTTGCTGTGGGAAATCATTGTTTGGGGCAGATTAAGATGGGGAGGAGTGAACTAGCTCAACTGAGCTCTGTCAGGACTGCTGCGGATTTCTCTGTGGGCAGAAAAAGGTGCCAACACAGACAGAAGCCCAGTACAAAAGGGCAGCCTGCAGCACTGGGAGAAACAGAATGAGCGAGTGAGAGAGGAGGAGTGAGCGAGCTCAATGGAGCTGTGTCGGGACTACTGCAGACTTCTTTGTGGGCAGAAAAAGGTGCCAACAAAGGCAGGCGCTCACTACAAAGGAACAACCTGCAGTTCTGGGAGAAACATAATGAGCGTGTAAGAGAGGGGGAGTGAGCGAGCTCAATGGAGCTCTGTTGGGACTGCTGCAGATTTCTTTGTGGCAGAAAAAGGCACCAACGCAAGCAGGAGCCCAGTGCAAAAGGGCAGCCTGCAGTGTTGGGAGAAATAGAATGAGCAAGTGAGAGAGGGGATTGAGCAAGCTCAATGGAGCTCTGCCAGTACTTTAGAGTTGCCCACCCTCCCGCCCAGTGTCCTCTGTGGTCCTATATTACAGCAGGATCTCTGGAGTGGAGACAAAGCAATGATTGGATACTTTTAGGATTGCTGTAATAATACAGATGTAGTTCTGTTTATTTCTCTAACTGAGCTAAGTACAGAGCTATACTGGTATGATTGCTGTAGTAATACATATTTATTTGTTCTGTTTATTTCTCTAACTGAGCTGAGTAATACTTGGAGTGCAATAGGATTTCTAACTGGGCTAAGCGAAACTATACGAGAGCTGAGAACAAAAACCATCATAACTGACGGGGTGAAAAATGGACAAAGAGGCTTTAGGATTGCTACAGTAATTCAGTATCTAATGGATGAGATTTGAGACTGAATTAACCCGGTCAGCAAGGGGGCAGTAGGGGGACAAGTGTGGGGGGGGACAGGTATTTGAGTAAAAAGGGGCCTAACAGTTGTAGTAGGGTACAGAACCTGGGAGTAAGAGCCTGTAACATAAGATGGGGGCCAAAATGGGGCAGGTGTCACATGTCAATAGGGTGGGCATCTTTGGAAGGGTGGTGGGCTGTACAGGGTGTGGGTCCGCCCCGATCCTGGACAGAGCTTGGAGGATGGTGGGGGGGGTGTATGGTCTGTAGATGACTGGCTAGTTTGAGAGAGGAACTGTGGAGGTTAGGGAGGAGTCTAAGTGGCAGAGCAGATAAGTATGGTAGGCATCCGGGGGGGGAATAGGGTGACGCAGGAAGAACAAGTAGGGAGTGAAACCGACCCCAGTATCAGAGGCACTAACAGAAAAGACAGGAGAAGGGAAGGGGTGTCCGAGGTGAGGGGAGGAGTTCCAGGGGAGAGAACAGATGGCTGCAGGTAGGGAGGGGTCAGGGGTGGCAAGGAGGGGAACAAGTAGGAGGGAGAAGCGATAGGGGAAAAGATGTAGGAGGGGTATCGACTAGAATAGATTTGAACCTCTGCTATGGGGGAGAGAGAAAGAGAGAGAGAGGGAGGAACATACTGAAGGGGGGGACAAGGGGGCATGAGAGGGATGGCAACAAGTAGGGGAAGAGATAGCAAGATGAAAGGGTAGAGGGGGCTAGTAAGGAAGGAGGGGTGGTGACTGGAGGAGAGAAGGCTACAGGAAGGGGGAAGGATGGGACGGGCATTACTATCGGGGTAGAAGGGAATGAGGGCTCTAAATTGACAACAGCAGGGATAGGAGAGGGGTTGGAAATCAGCAGGGGAGGAGAGGTCAACTTGGGAAGCCCAGTAGGAAGTAGTCAGGCTGGGAAAGGGTTCAGGGGAATGGGAGGAATAAGGCAGATAAAAGGGATGAGGTGGAAGTAGGGGGTACAGATACAGAAGTCACAGAGGGTGCAGCTGGTGGGGGTAAGGGGAAGGGGAGAATGAGTACTGGGGTGGTGGAAGGGGCATTAGAAGGGAAAGGGGGTAAGGGATGGGGGGTACTCATCCTGAGGGATTCTATACTGAAATGGGTGAGATGAGGTGGAAAAGGGGAAAGGCACAGCTGTATTTGGGTTGAAGCTGTCCGCAGGTTGACTGTAGATGGGGCAGGGCAGGCACTGCTCAGGTGTGCAGCAAGGGGGAGGAAGAAACCTCATTTACTGTTGCATGTACGTACAAATGACTTGTCGGGGGACACTGTGGAAGTAGTGAGGGGGAGGTTTGAGTAGTTGGGTAGGCAGTGTGAGGGGGTTGGGAAGTCGGTGGCATTCTTGGAGGTACTTCCGGTACCATGTGCAAGCATGGGGAGGAAGGGTAGGCTTGAGGAGTTCAAAGAGTGGCTGAGGGATTGGTGCCACACCAAATATTATGGGTTAGTGACTGACTGGGCTAGGGTCTGGAGGGAATAGTGACTTGTACGCAGGGGACAGGGTACACTGAAGCAGGAAGGGGAAGGGAGTATTAAAGGCAGCATTACTGCCGGACCACTGGTGCTGAGGGCTGAGGCACTGGATAACACACCTCACGCCATGCTGGTGACCTGGGTTTGGACGTGAGCCCAGGCCACCAGGGCTTGGCAGGGGAGGGATAGGATTGAGCATCCGGAGGACTCCTCTCCTATCCCCAAGTGGGATCCAGGGACCCACCGCTCTGTAGCAGACCCTAGTGACGATTGGGGACACTACTAGAGTGGTGTAGTAAAGGAAGCGGAGTGTGGCGGACATCGGCATGCTGTGCCTAAACGTCATTGCTCACCCGCACTCTGCAAAGGGAAGAAAAATGGAAAATGGGCTACGGTCGGGCAGCATGAGCTTCCGACCCCTGCTGACAGTTCTTAGGCATGGTACTTTCACTTCCAAATACCTAAACAGCACATAAGCAAGCAACATTTGGCATTGACAAATGCTTGTTTAATCTCCTTCTGTCCACCCTTTATTCTTCTCCCAGGCTTAGAATTACCTCCAGACACTACAGCCCCCTTGTCCATAGGCCCATCTCCCCCAGGGGAATTTATTTCCTCTGTGCTACTCCACTCTTATGCTCCATATTATGGGGGGCATTCACTGTCTCCCTCTTTGTTTCTGCCTCCCCCCTTGGCTACTTTAAATGCCTATCAAAGTAGCATTTCAACCTTCCACCCAGGACTGCTGTTCCCCTCCTGAATCGATGAAGGCCATTTCCCTTGTACAGGCCTTTATACCCCAAAGTAGGACCCCAGTCCCCATGCAGCCAAACCCTTCATCCCCTGCACCATGTTTTCAAGCATTTGTTGAAGACTTTTGTGTAATGTTCCCTGTCTGCTCCCCTGCTGTACACAGGTAGCACCTCAGTGAAGGCCACCATGTGAGCTACCTTCTTCAGGTCCCTCCCTAGCTCCCTAAATCTATCCTGTACCACACCTGCTGCATCCCTTGCTTGGTCACTTGTCCTCAGATGGACAAAGACATCTAGCTCCACTTCCTGCCCCTCCTCCCTAGTGATGCTAAGGTTCTGCTCTTCATCCCTCTGTGCCGAGGTGCCAGGCAGGCACCTCACCTCACTTTTTCCCTCTCATCCTGTTCCCAAAACTATGCCCTTAACAACTGAGTCCACCACTAGAAGTTTCTTCCACTTCTGCTGGGGTCCTCTACCTCTCACCTTGGGGCATCCTCTCTGGAGGACCTTCACCCACTCCCTTGCCACTATCATTGGTGCTTCCTTTTGGCAGTCTTGTCCCACTAGAGTGGTGAAAGAACTGTGTAGAAGAACCAGCTGAGCAATGTGTTTTAAACCCACCACCCCAACCCTCCTGGAGCCCACCACAGTTCAGCTGGCCCTCCTTCTCGGTTCTCTCAGAGGCAACAGTGATTAACTCGGTGACTCCTTGGTGGGGAAAGAGGTCCCCTGAATACTACACAACTTGGCCTGGAGTCTAGTGGCCCCCTCTCTGTGTAGATTTTGTGTTAACTGAAATATTCATGATTCCTTGTGAAGTATTTTGAACAATGTTAATTAATCATGGGAATATGTTGGCATACAAAACTTTGTAGCATGTGGTGCTATCTCTTGATGCAGGCCATTCATTGTCAGTGTCAGTGACTCAGTAGGTAGAACACTCGCCTCTGAGGCTGGGAGATCAGAGGGCTGTGGGTTCAGTTCCCACATCTGGCACTTGGGTTACTATCCCAATACTGACAATGTAGTGCAGCATGAGAGGGGTACTGCACTTCTGAGGTGCAGTCTTTCAGATGAGACATTAAACCAAGGTCCCATCTACCTGGATTGGTGGTAGTTCAGGTGGATGTTAAAGATCCCATGGCACTTATCGAAAAGAGTAAGGGAATTTCTCTGGTGTCCTGGCCACATTTCCCTCATTCACTTAAAATACCACCAACAGCTTAATCTGGTTCAAGGTCAGTTGGCATTCATTTGTATCCCCTTCCCCTGGGTCGTGCCTGAAAATAGGCAGGATTTGTCAAGTGCACTTACCAGGTCAACAAAAAATAAATAAAAAAATAAATAAAATTCTGGGGTCAACATTGGCTGAAATGAAGCACTAGCTGTGTATGTGTCTCTACCACATCCTCAATACTTTACGTCTTCAATGCTTTAATAATGTTGATATGCACTATTCTGATGTTGAAGTGATGAATTTTATGGGGTTTTCATGGAAAAGGATCTACAATAAACAGAAAGTTGTTTCGCTGTAACAAGTTGAAATAAGTTGGCTTTTATGATGAGTGAGGCTCCTCAGTAAATATGGACTGTTTTTTTTTTTGTTTTTTTTTTTGTCATCAGATTCCCATTTTGTGTGGAACAAGCAGCAAAATGTGGCATATTGCAACACACACACACACACACACACACACACACTCACTATTAGTTATCTTAGATGTTTGTTGTGATAATCTGCTATGGCTACAGTGGTAACCAGGGACATTATGCAGAATATCCAGATATATCATGCTACATCCCAGGAAATCCCCATTTCTTTTCAATTGGATTTCTGTGATATTTCCCGATATATCCAGATACATTATACATCTTGTTGCTGGCTACTACTGCATCTTTCTCAAAAGGACAATAAAATAGTTGCAAAAGACTGAATTAATTTATATGTTAGGGTTATTTATTGAAGCCACAAAAGTCAGGAAATACATTAGAGTTTTTTGAACCCTAACTCTACTGTCCCTGTCTACCACCCCTGTGGACCTAACCAAACAATATCAAATCACAACTTAGATTCTAGACATATCTTTTCTCATCCTAAATAAATAAAATTGTACAAGGAATACAGTTATGCCGCATGACAAGGACTACACTAGTATGTCGTGAGACACTGGGTCACAGTATACAGGCCTTGGGCACTGTGTGACATTGCTGCTGCTTCGTGAGTATCCCACAAAGCCATCTACAATATCTGCTTCAGGTCCAATAAAATGTGTGTGATGATGCCACTGTTTTGCAAATGACACACACACACACACACACACACACAGATACACAAACATATACACACACACACACACACACACACACTCACACTGCCCCAGACCTGCATTCTGCAGCTTTGTGTTTCACAACATAAGAACTACAAGTATTGTTATGGGATGTAACTGTATTCCTAGTACTATTATCGATCACATGAAAATATATGTATGAAACCTGGGTTTTGCTTTGGCACTCAATCCAGTTGGGTTTACAGGGGTGGGTGGAGTTAAAGTTCAGAAATGGATATGATATTCTCTGTGATACAATACAATCTTCTGACACTGAAAGTACAGTACTGTGCATATTTAGGCTTCTGATCCACAATTCCCAATAATTGCTAATATAATCTTCTGTGTGATGAAATGCAATGAAAACCACTGTCACTGGAGACATGGATCTGTCTATGCCTAGGCTTATGATATTTACAATGGAGGTGATCAGGATGCAATGCAATAATGCAGCAAGCTGCAGTAGAGTTACTGCAGTAAAGAAGACAATTTCAATGGCTGTTAATCCCTTTAGTCATGCCATAACTGAAAACACTGCATTGCATCTTGGATGGTACTACAGTTATTCCATTGTCAATACTGATATGATCTTCTGTGTAATGCAATTCAAACAATCCAAGGTCACAGAAGGTGTACTACTGTTGTGCGGTACTGTCTTTACCAGGGCTGCAGATATACACCATAATTCCCAGCCATGACTAATGTGATCTTCTGCACAATGTGAGTCAACACAATGCAGCTCACTCACACTAAAAGTGCTGTACTGAGCACAGCTAAGCAACTGAACCTTGTCCTTTTCTCATTTCCTGTTTCCACCCTTTTCCTATCTATTTTCACCAGTTGTTCTCTCAGAAGGCAGCATATCCTAGTAGAGTTCAACAGATATATATAGTATGACCTTGAGCAAGTCACTTAAACTTTCCACATTTAACCTCTTCTCTGTTTCTCTTTCCATCTGTATGCTGCCTCCATTAATCCTCCTGCCTCCCTGTGAATGCTTATTGACTGCTGAAACCAGTAATGATCTATAATTTTTTTTTAAGGATACAGTGTATATGAAACAAGCACTATAAAGCTTGTATCGTATCTGAAAAGTAACACTATCCACAAGGGACTCACAGTGTTGAGAATTGATAACAGCAGAACCCTCGCATTATTAGAAGCTGACAGTTACAAGCACAGTTTAACCTTCTAGATGATGGGAATTTCCACTTAGCTGAATGGCTAGAGCCACTTCCTTTGGGACTCAGGTTCAGAGTTTTTAATCCATGTGTTTGTAGTGATCATATTTGCCCCAGTCTGGACTCCATGAAGCTTGATTTTTGCTTCAGTTGAGTTATTCAAAACTGCTATGGTTATGACATACAGTACCTTAGTTCCTCAATAATTCTCTTGGAAAATATAATTTCCCCGACCCCAACATGACAGGACTAATTGAAATTCTAGTTTTTGCCACTTCTGCAGAAAACTTGTGAAACATTGAAAATCCAGTCACAGCAGTTGTCATTTGAAATACCTCTAATCAATATTTGTAACTTGTGTTGATTGTAGGTGAACTAGTCTGAATAAATGACAATGGCTTACAGTATAATGTTGCACCAAAACAAAAAGGCTGCTCAAGGTACCTATGCATTAGTTAGGGCAACATTCACAGTGAAACAGAAATCACTTGCACACAACACCTCTTCTTGAAGTTTAAGAAGTGATTCTAAATTTCAGTAAAAGTGCATAGCACACTGACCCCTCAACCAATGTCCCAATGTTTTGTGCCAAGCACTTTGTCAAGAGACCTGCCCCCCAGTGTCACCCTATTTAAACAGAGCAGTTAAAGGCATGGACATGCAGGGGATGACAGCACAATACATAGTGATTATAACAAACTGAAAAATAAACAGCTGTGCTGTCATGGTGATGCTAAGTTTAATTGCTCTCCTTCTGCATCAAAGACCTGTATAGGAGACATGAAAAAATATACTACAGTTAGGTTACAGTAATACAATAACTGTTACCACAGCCTCCTCACATTTGCAACATAATGATTGTAGGAAAGGGGAAAATCCAGTTTTATCATTTCAGTCACAATCCTGTTCTAGGCACCAACTTAAAAATCCAAAAGCCCTCCCTCTAAGACAATGCCTTAACCAAATAATCACCTCTCAGACCCAAAAAACACTTTTCAATGACCACAAATCTCCATTTGTGGGATCCAGGATCTGTGTCTGTAGAACATGGGCAGTTGTGGCATACTTCATGTTCTTGTGTGTTAAGATCCTTAGGTAGTTGCCCAGCCCTCTTTAGTTTTTGTTTTGCACAGCCTACAAAGAATTTTGAGCAGGAGCAAGTGGCCAAATACACAACATGGGTCATGTCACCATTAATAAATCTGGTCATAGTAAAAGCCTCCTGAGTGGTAGGATGTGAAAATATTTTGGACTGAACGATTACTTCACAATACTTAAATTTGTTGCATTTATAGCAACTTGGAGGTGAAGGGGGCAACCTAGTGATCTTTTGGGGACCTGACTAGAAACTATGTACAATACGAGTCTATCACCTAAACTGTGTGGACATTTATAGACCATACATGGAAACTGATTCACCCATTCTTCCAACTTGTTTTTTGTAGAAAGAATGTGCCAATTCCATGTCAATATGTTCTCAGCCTCCCTGGACTGTGTAGTAAATGTAGTCACAAAATTATATCTCCCCTGATCATCATCTCTAAGCTTTGGCCTTGGAGTTAAAAGTTGCTTCCTATCCACCTCCATAGCATGCTGATCTGCATGCACTAACCAAACTAGTCAATCTCCTGAGAGAGACACACACACACAAGGTCCGCTGAATTGGAATCAAAGTACATTTTTTTTTTCAATTTTTTTATAAATCACTATGTACTGTGTTCTCATCTCCTGTGTGTTTATGCCTTTAACTGCTTTGCTTTTGGTGGAGGTATTGGCATGCTATGCACTTTTATTGAAATTTAGAATAGGTTCTTCAGTTTCAAGAACAGGTGTCGTGTAGAGATGTAGCGAAGTTTTACTATGCAGGTGAAATTGACTCAAAGTTGGCAATTTCACCCAGCATAGCGCATCGCGTAATTTTTCCAAATAACCTATAACTCACCATTTGTGACTTTGCTTTGTTTTGAGGGTTGTTAAGTGCAAATTGCACTTAAAAACCCCAAAGCAAGTACAGGTCGCAAATGGAGAATTTGCCCAACACCACCCCTGCTCTATTACTGGTATCTAGTGGCCTCCCACCCTATCAGGTAGTACCCCCCAACCCACTCCCCCAAACCCTGAGTCTGATCCAGTTTAAAAAAAAATATATATATATATATATATATATATTCTTTCCCCTGGTGTCTAGAGGCCCTCTCCTGTCAGTTAGTATGGTAGTACCCCAACCCACCCCCAACCCCAAGTCAGAGCAGTTTAAAAATATATTCTTTTCCCTGGTGTCTAGTGGTCCCCACCCCCATCCTGTCATGTAGTACCCCCAACCCCACTCCCCCCAACCGCAACCAGAGCAGGCCACTGGCAAATCCCTCCACTCACCTCCACGGCTGGCAGCCCAACCGACTCAGCTCAATGAATGAGCTCATGCCTGTACAAATATGAGTTCATTCACTGACAAGTTGTGGTAATTTACTCAGTCCTGCTGGTGTGTACAGAAGGGGAGGGGGCAGCTCTGTCGTCTTGTGGAGGGGGGAGGATGGGGGGAATGGTGTTGTTGACCTCAGAGGGGTCCACAATGCCTTTCTCCCCATCCTGCCTCCCCCGCCAGTGACCAGAATAGCTTCTTACTCTTCTGTACAACCATACAGGACTGAGTCAATTACGTGACTTGTCAATGAATGAGCACGTGCTTGTAGAAGCAGGCACTCATTCATTGAGCTGAGTTGGGCAGGCTGCCAGCCATGAAGGTGAGAGGAGGGATGCATCTGTGGACCGCTGTAGTCAGGGTTGGGGGGGCAGGGTGGGGTACTACATGATAGGGTGGAGGGGGGCCAATAGACAGTAGGGAAACAAAATTGAAGGTTTGTACACATCCTAAAGTAAGACGAAGTACCCACAAAAATTGGAAACTTTGTGTTACTTCTGTATGTGTAGCTATTTGCTTTGCTACCCGTAGTAAGTTCTGAAGTTCGGGTTATATATGAAATGCTATGGGTAACGAATTTAATACACTTTGCCCACTACTAGTCATGTGTGAGTTATTTATGTTTTGCTGTATATGCTGCCCTAACTAATGCACTGGTACCCTGAGCTGCCTTTTTTGTTTTGGTACTTATAAGTATTAGGCAAGGCCTGTGTAAACACCGCCATCCAGCTGAGAGTTCCTGGAGGACTGCTACAGTATGTCTATGGTGCAGCCTTTGCCATCACAAGCAGCAAACCCCTCTTTTAGTATTACAAACAATGTGATGATTAGACTTGATTTGGGTGAAATTCTTAGCTCTCAACTTCTGGGACACAGCCAACTAGTCCTGAATGTGGCACAAAAGCAACAAAGCCACTCAACCTTAAGGAAGCATTCATTGTTATGAAAGAGCAGCATTAAAAATCTGCCATCTAATATGGCAACAAGTCACATTAGAGAGATACATGGAATATTGAAGAATGCCTTGTGGATTTAGAATCTTGAAATTCCCAATCTTTGATTGGGACCATGATTAATTCTTCAGGCCCTGCAAACAGGAAATATGCGATTCTTCTCTTTATCTGATTTAGCTCAGTATTTCTGACTCCATTATGATACAGCAGTACTTGTCAGAACAAATAAAGATTGATGAGCAAGAATTAAATAAATGTTCTAGCTCTACCAAGTTTAAAGGATTTAAACAGAAGCTAAACCAATCAATTGAAAAATTTTGACTAGATGACCTATGTATTTAAGCAAAAGAAATGGCTGTAAGATCAAAGAGATTATGAAAATGGGTGCATTTTTAATCAGAAGCAGCACCAACACAGACAACAATCTCATCCACATTTCATTCTAAAAGCACAACAGGAAACTTAGTGTAGACAACAGCCATATAATATAACAGAAGGGAAAGAATCAGACCCTAGGTTGTTATAAATGCAACAAAAGTAAGTTTTACAAAGAAATTGTTCAGTCTAAAACATTTTCACATCCAACAGCTCAAGTGGCTTATATTGTGACCAAATTTATTAACTGTGACACAACCAATGTCATACTGTATATCTGGTCACTTACTACTGTCCAAAAGTCTATGCAGGCCACACAAAATAAAGGAGTGTGGATGACCACCTAAGGGCCTTAAAACCCAAGATCACGGAGCATGCCATGGCAGTCCATGTTCTACAAGCCACAGCATCTGGTGCCCACAAATGGAGATTTATGGGCATTGAACAGAGTTTTTTGGGTCTGAGTGGTAATGATCTGGTTAAGGTGCTGTCCCAGAGGGAGGGCGTTTGGATTTTTAAGTTGGGGCGAGAACAGGATTGTGACTGAATGATAAATCTGAGCTTGCCCCTTACTGTAATTAGTACGTTGAAAATGCACATGCCTGAGAGTAGGATTTGGTAACAGCACTTACTGTATTACTGTAACCTACCTGTATTATCTTTTTTCTTGTCCCCTATACAGGTCTTTGATACAAAAAGAGTGCAGTTAAAATTAGCATCACCATGAGAGCACACCTGTTTATTTTTACATTCGCTTGCAAGCATGCACAAGGAACGTCTTGCACCAGTACGACTTTTGGAGGTGTGTGACCCTCCTCCCGAATCCAGTACTCAGTGTAGCAGGCACGACCCTACTGGACCAATACATGCTGAGCTGTGTATGACAACAGTTCGGGTCTTCACTTCAAAGAAAAGGTCCACAGCAATCAACGGTGGTAACATGTATGCAATTAGCATACACATCAGCCGAACTGCTGTCATGCACAGCTCGGCATTAAGAAACCATACCACTTCCTCCCTCTGCTAATATCCTCCCCTCCCTCATTAGTGTGCTCTCCGTCCCAGATGTGTGCTGAGGGGGGGTGCCCAATCCCCCTTGGCTCATGCACCCCCCCCAGTGCAGTGTGGCTGATGGGGGTGCCCAATCTCTGTCAGCTGCAGCCTGCCCCCAAACACACACCCAGTTGGCACACTGGGAGCCCACCCCATGCGCTCATGCCTCCCACCCATGCACACTGTATGGCCAGTGGGGGTGCCCAATCCTCATCGGCTCCAGTCCCCCCCAAAACAAACAGGAAGGTGGCATGCTGGGAGCCCACCCCAGTGTGCCAAAAGCATCCTTTTTTTTGTTAAATCCTTTACAAGAAGAAAACGGTCCCTCGGCGAGTCCCTGCTCCCTTCCGCCAACCTGTGCCCACCCTCTCCTGACCCCCCTCACCCTATACTTACATCTGGAGCCTGGCACAATGATCTTCGGTGGACCAGTAATATGTCTGTACTCTTCAAAGCCGACCACGAATTGAGGAAATGCCGGTAAGCTGTATAATGGCATTAATAGGGTTTTTCCAACTGAAGTGGATAGCTCAGCCATTTTTTTGACTTTTGACACCAAATTTTCAACATGGGGTTCTTGACACCCCTTCTCATGAATTCAGTCACTGTCATGGTGCTATTCGGTCCCGAAAGGTGATTTTGTGGTCACTGTGTAGAATTACCTTTAAGGACCAAGTAATGAAACAACAATGTTGGTGTTCATGAGGTGGGCTCTCAAAAAACCTATGTTGCAAATTTGGTGAAAAAATTCCAAAAAATGACTGTTTTATGAGCGTGCATTGCACAGTTTCCACACGCATTCATAAGTTCGTGAATTTGTAATATTTTCACTCCAGATTTTCAACATGGGCATATTTCCACACCTCCTTATGAACAGTGCAGCTGTCAATTTTCACATCCTGGCCAAAATGTGTTTTTGCTCTTCCAGCACAAAATAGCGCAGTCATTGCTGGAAATCAGTGTTTGCTACAGAGTAAGACAATCACAGTGACACTGTTCATGAGCAGAGGTCCTAAAATGCCTATGTTGAAAATTCGGTGGCAGAAGTCCGTAAAATGGCTGTATTATGAGTGTGCATTGCGCAGTTCCTACACATACTCGTAAGTCTGTAAATTTGTAATATTTCCACTCCAGATTTTCAACATTGCCATTTTCTCACATCTCCCTAGGACCATAGCTGTGATTTTTCACATCCTGGCCAAATTGTGTTTTCGCACTTCTGGCATGCAATAGCGTGGCAGCTGTGGGAAATCATGTCCAGTACAGAGTAAAAAAAATCAGTGACACTGTTCATGAGCAGACATCCTAAAATGCCTATATTAAAAATTCAGGGCAAAAATTCAAAAAATGACTGTTTTTCGAGCTTGTGTTGTGCAGTTTCCATGTGCACTCATAACTTCGCAAATTTGTCATATTTTCACTCCAGATTTTCAACATTTGCATTTTCCCACACATCATTATTAACAGTACAGCTGTCATTCTTCACATCCTGGCTGAAATCTGTATTCACACTTATGTCACAGAATATTGCGGTCACTGTGGGAAATCAGGGTTCAGTACACAGTAAGAAAATCATAGTAGCATTGTTCATGACCAGAGGTGACAAAATGCCTATGCTGAAAATTTGGTGAAATAATTCCACTGAATGACTGTGTTACAAGTGGGGGTTGTGCAGTTTCCACACAGGCTCGTACCCTTGAGCACAACCAGGGCGTTAGGGTTCCTAAGACAGACACTTGAGAAGTATGAGGGTGAAATGTTACTCAGATGCAAGAGGAGTTGCAGAGAGGTACTCTGTTGGGATATGGATGCTGAAGGGACATGGATACAACTGGGGGGGGGGGGTTGCACAAATGCCAAACACCAATGCAAATACCAGCAAGCGAACGTTCGGCATTGACAAATGCTTATTTAATTTGTTACAATTACTATATATTGTCTTCTTGTCTCCTATGTGACTATGCCTATACCTTTGACTGTTCTGTTTAAATATGGAGACACTAGGAGGCGAGCATGTCTTCTAACAAAGCACTTGGTGCAAAATGTCAGGAAATTAGTGGAGGGGTCAGCAGGCTATGCACTTTTACTGAAATTAAAATTAGTTCTTAAGCTTCAAGAACAGGCATCATGTGCCAGTTATTTCTGTTTTACAGTATAGGGTTGTACTTTACTGCTGTCCAATACAGCATATTTATTCATTCTTGCTCATTAAGTGTGTGGGGGGGGGAGACATAAGAGAGCCACCCTTGAATTACTACATTATAGGATTATTGTACAACAATATTTATAAATCTGTGTTTGCTCATGAAACATAGAAACATAGAAACATAGAAGTTGACAGCAGATAAGGACCGCAAGGCCCATCCAGTCTGCCCATTTCTTTTTCTACCTTATAAATGTTCCATCGGCCTTTGCTCTGTCAGTGGCCTATCTATTCATAGTCATTTGTATTGCTCCCTTATGCCTATTCCATGCCTCTTTGAAGCCCTGCAGTGTATTCATAGCAACACTTCTTGTGGTAAGCCATTCCATGCATCCACCGCCCTTTCTGTGAAAAAGAATTTCCTCACATTCCCCCTTAATCGGCCTCCCTCTAATCTCATGCTGTGTCCTCTTGTCCTGCTATTTTTCTTATATTTAAACATGTTAGACTCTTTCACCTTGTTTATGCCCTTAAGGTGTTTGAATGCCTCGATCATATCACCTCTCTCCCTCCTTTGCTCAAGGGTATACATATTGAGCTCCGTTAATCTGTCCTCATATGTCTTCTGATGCAGTCCCTGCACCATTCTGGTTGCCCTTCTCTGGACTGCCTCAATTTGGTTAATGTCCTTGTGAAGGTGTGGCCTCCAATACTGCACGCAGTACTCCAGATGGGGCCTAACCAGTGTCTTGTACAGAGGGATTATTACCTCCCTCTTACGACTTGTGATACCCCTACTAATACACCCCTAACACCCCCCTAGCCTTACCTACTGCTTTAGAGGTCTGCTTGGATGATTTTAGGTCATCAGTGATGATGATGCCCAAGTCTCTTTCTTTCTTCCTTTGTGACTGCTAGCAACTCCCCTCCCAGCCTATAGGTGGCTTCAGGGTTTCTCTTCCCTATGTGCATGATTTTGCACTTCTTTGCATTAAATCCCAGTTGCCACTCTTCTGACCATTCTGCTAGTTTATCCAGATCTCTTCTCATTCTGCCCACCCCATCTGGATCATCTACTCTGTTGCAGATCTTGGTGTCATCTGCAAACAGACAAGCCTTACCCTCTAGTCCATCTGCAAGGTCACTAATGAAGATGTTGAAGAGGACTGGCCCCAGGACTGATCCCTGAGGTACCCCACTTGTGACTTGCATCTCTTCTGACTGTATACCATTTACCACCACTTCTGTTTTCTGTCCGCCAACCAGTTTGCCACCAGTTGACCAACTTCTGACCCACCCTGAGCCTACCCAGCTTATTTATCAATCTTCTATGTGGAACAGTGTCAAAAGCTTTGCTGAAGTCAAGGTGAAGCGACATCAACTGCTCCCCTTGGTCCACCACTCTGGTTACCCAGTCAAAGAAATCCATGAGATTAGTTTGACAGGACCTTCCTTTTGTAAACCCATGCTGTCTTGGATCCTGTGCCCTATGGATTCCAGGTGTTGCACTATCCTTTCCTTAAGGAGTGCCTCCATAATCTTGCCCACTACTGAGGTAAGACTGACGGTCTGTAGTTCCCGCCTCCTCCTGCTACCACTCTTGTGGGAGCGGGATCACATGAGCCCTTCTCCAGTCTTCTGGGACCTCTCCTGTGCTCAGAGACTCACTAAACAATTCTGCTAATGGCTCTGCTAGTTCCTCCTTTAGCTCCTTAAGTACCCTGGGATGTATGCCATCAGGTCCCATTGCCTTATCCACCCTGAGCTTAGCAAGCTCTTGTAGGACCCTTTCTTTTGTGAAGGGAGTAGTGCTCACCTCCCTCCCCCCTGTGTCCATGATGCTGAGCTGTGGGCCCTGCCCTACCTTCTCTTCAGTAAATACTGCGCAAAAGTATCTATTTAGAATAGATGCCTTTACAGGGTCCTCCTCCTCACATGCTCCCTTTTCTCCATTAAGCTTAGCAATACCCCCTCTGGACTTTCTCCTTTCACTAATGTATCTATAGAAAGTCTTGTCACCTTCTTTTACTGTTCGTGCTAGTGTTTCCTCAGTTTGGGACTTTGCCTGCCTTACTGCCTTACCTGCTTCCCTTAGGGCAGTTTGGTATGCCTCCCTATCTTCATCCCGCTGTGTTCCCTTATATTTCCTGAAGGCCAGCCTTTTGGCTCTGACCTTTTCTGCTACTGTATTTGAGAACCAAAGTGGTTTCCTTCTTCTTTGCACTTCCTTTACTGTCTGACACAATGGGATGTTGCTTCAAGTATTGCATCCTTAATGCTTGCCCACTTTGCCTGTACCCCCTCACCTGTGTTTCTTTTTGCCAGGGCTAGCTTAACTCTGTTGGCCATCTTATCAAAGTCAGCTCCTCTGAAGTCCCATATTTTTGCCTTGGAATGGGATGATTTAGATGTAGTAGCCAAATTGAACCATACCATGTGATGGTCACTGGCCCCCAGGTGACCTTCTACCTGGAGATCTGTGATCCCTTCTTTGTTAGTCAGTACTAGATCTAGGATAGCCCTGTCTCTTGTGGGTTGCTGTACCAGTTGTTTGAGGCCCTTCCCTGCAGGGAATCCACTATGAGTCTAGTTCTGGCAGATGTTCCTGCTGGTATTGACCAATCTGTATCCGGCATGTTGAAGTCTCCCATTATCAGAACCTCCCCTTTAGCTGTCATGTTTTGTATATCTTCTAACAGTAATGTGTCTATGTCCTCCCTCTGGTCTGGGGCCTGTAGACAACCCCAGTTCTTATGGCTGTCCCATTTCCTGTTTCAGGGTGACCCACAGTTCTTCTGGCTCCTTATGTGTATTCTGAATTTCTGTAGCTTTGATATTTTCATTAACATACAGGGGCCACTCCTCCTCCCTTTTTGCACCTCGGTCTCTTCTGAACAATACACTTGGCCAGGTACTGAAGTCTCCCAGTGTGGTTACTGGTAAACCACGTCTCACTAATTGCTACTATGTCCAGTTTAGCCTCTGACATTATTGCCTGCAGGTCTGGGATCTTATTTCCCAGGCTGTGAGCATTTGTGTACATGATTTTCCATTGGCCAGATTTTGGTGTGTTAGTTGTTGGGTGAAGTTTGGCATTACCCCTGTCGTCGTATGGGGAGACAAACCTTTTTCTTACCTGGTGATGCAATGAACGGCAAACATGCTGAATTCCTGTTTGACCACTAGCTGAGGGGGGAAGGGTGTTCTTCCCATTCAACGTATGGGGTGCTGCACCCCTCTCCCCATTTGCTAGTTTAAATATTCTGCAAAGACGTCAAACTTCTGCCCCAATGCACTGACTCCCTCTTTAGTCAGGTGCAGTCCATCAAATTTAAAGCACATAGCAGTGTAACTTTATTCTGAAAACACTCACAATGTTACTTTTACTTTACATGGCTTTATGTGACTTTTGTTTTTTTTATTCTACTCCAAAAGTGCAGTACAGTATTGGTTGTGGAGTAAAGCCACAAAGAGCATACACAGAAAAAAAAAATAAAATGCTTTATGAATAGCCAGGTAAAATAAAGCTATAAATTCAATGGAAAACTGAATGAGAAATATAGTCCATTATGTGACTAGACTGAATAGTTTTCACATGTGTATTAAAGTAAATTGTTTCCTTTGCTGAAAGTACCATCATTACATACTTAAGGAAGTGCAGTGTGTATGACTGCAAATGGAACGAACAACAGCATAAAAAAAGGAAGAAAATACTTGCCTTTTCATGATATATGGCACATTTAAGATTTCCTCTCTAATGTTACTTGATCCATCCATGCATAGCTAAATGACTGGCCACACTGAACTTGCTTAGATTAAAATGAGTCCATAATGCAGCATTTTCAAAATGAAAGCATAGCATCTACTTCACTGATTAAAGGCTAAAAGGTTTTACCACTTAACATCAAATTTACCTTCGCATCTTCAGCCTAGCTGATAAGCCACTCTTTGCTGAGGCAGCTGGTTTTAAACTAGCACAGCTTCAAACAGCAATGAGGATCCAAATTGTTTTAAATAGGTTATCCAGTTTGAAAACTTTGTTCTGAATGCATTGAGATGAGTTCTCTTGTACTCTGGGTTGATTAAATTCCCCTTAAATGATGACTAATGAATGAAATGTATTGATTCCCCAGCAAAATCAAAGCTTTCAGCTTAAGACATAACGCTGACTGCAAGTGAGAGATGTAGCTTCCAGTGGCGATTAGTTTTCAGTGTGACATTGTTCAAGAAATGAGAAGATTTACAATATAGTTAAGTCTAGTGAAGCTCATGAATCACCAGGCTCTTATTAAAAACTATAAAGTTGTAAACATATTTTTAAGGCATTGGCATTTTGGCAATAAATAAAGTGTAACAATTTTCACCATAGGAATAAGGGATATGTGATAAGGCAATCCAGGGTTGCGTGACTGGAAAAGTTTCAACTCTAAGCATTTCCCTTTGCCTTTGTGAACTTGCAACAGTAATATCAGCATACAGTCCCGAAGGTGTTGCCTTAAGCAGAGTCTGCCTGCATCTACCAGAGGGACAAAAAAAGGCCTGTGTTTTAAAAGACAATTTAGGTGGGGTGAGTTGTGGTGAAACTTGTTTGAATGAGTGTTATTTTTTTATTGAGTGAATGGTAAATTTGAGACCAGCCTGGGTAGCTCACACTAGGGGTCATATTATAAGAACTGTGTCTAGCCCTGCAGTTTGGGGGAAGGGGTGCTAGCTGTCTGGCATGGGGACTCAGTAAGTTGATAATTGACCTCCCACAGTCAATAGTGCACCAGCAGGAAGAGAGCCACTGTCAACGCATCCCACACATTTGTACACAGCAAGTGAGTGGAGCAGCAAAGTAGTGGAACAGGTGACTGGCATCATTGGCATTGGCAGGCATCAGCAGGATGGGGAGAAGCAGGGGACTCTGCCAGTCAGGTAAGGCAAGGCACCTGCTCACTACTGTGTAACAGTCACTCTTGAAAAGAATGTATGGTCAAAGGTAGGCCAAAACTGGGAATAGAAGCAACACCAATCTAGGGTAGGAGTATAAAAAAAAGATTTAAACAAGGCACACAGTAACACACATAGAAATAAACAAAAAAGGAGAAAACTAGAAACACTATCAGGGGTAAGGGTACAAAAGTATTTCCAGGTAACACAGGGAGAATAGAAGTTGAGAATGCTTGGAATGGTGCAGTGAAGTGGCTGTGGGGTGGCAGTTTTCAGAGAGACCTTCTGGAGACTGCGGTGCTGCCCCATCTTCACACATCTCTCTGGGTTGAGGAAGGAGGTTGCTAGACTCCAGGCCAAGTTGGCTAGGATTTGGGGGACCTCTTCCCCCACCCAAGCCCACTAAGTCAGACACTGTTACCTCACAGTATGCAAGGGAGGAGGAATGGCTGGACCATGGTGGACTCTGAAAGAGTGGGGTTGGTGGGACAGAGGTACATTCGTTAACCAGTACCACTTTGTAATTTCTTCACCACTCTGGCAGGGCAGGACTTCTGGGAGAAGGCACCCACAGTAGTGACCACAGAGAATTTGGGGGCCCTCCACAGTGGAGATCCCAAGGAGGGTAACACAGGACCCTACAGGAGGGTGAATCAACTTCTGGTGGGGAGTTGATTGTGAGGAAAACAGATTTAAGAATAGGAAAGGGGGGAGAGGTAGGTTAGGTGCCTATCAAAAACAAAGAAGCATACCTGCACACTTACTACTGTGGAGTGCCTCAATGGGTTTCAGGCTGTTGAAAATAGCTGATATTGCAGTTCAAAATAAGGTGAATGAAACCACTAGTTTAGTAAATAAATCTTTGGTTTATTCCAGCAAAAGATAAGTCCAGACAGGTAAGCAAGGTCAAGCACTCCAGACAGGTAAGCAGAGTCAAGTACAGACCACGATGCACAGCCCCAGTGCTTAGCTCAGTAGAGCTTCCTCAAGTGCAGTTTTTCTTGCACTGATAGGTTAGGTGCCTACCTGGTGGCATGACCCAAATGGATGGGAAGCAGATGAGGATCATTAGGGCAGCAGGATGTGAGGGAGAGCTGGTTGTCATTTTCCACCTGAGGACTAATGACCTGGCTAAGGATGGGGCTAGGATAGTGCAGGGGGAGTTTAGGGAGCTAGGGAGGATCTTAGACAGGTAGCTTGCTCAGTGGCTTTCATTGAGGTGCTGCCTATCTGTGATAGGGGATAGGAGAAGGATCTCCACACCTGGAGCTTCAACTCATGGCTGAAGAAATGGTGCAGAGAGGAAGGGTTCAGTTACATCAGGACTGGGGACCCACCTGTGAGGATAAGGGCCTATAGAGGGGTAGTGGCCTGAATCCATCCAGGAGGGGAACTGCAGTCCTTAGTGGATGGTTTAAATGCAACTTTAATGAACATTTAAACTAGCCAAAGTGAGTTGCAGAAGGAATCAGGTAGTTAGAAACTGCCCCTCCACAGGCTGAAATAGTGAGTAAGACCAACCTGAGGGGAGAGGAATCCCCAAGGGAGCAAATTAATAAAGGAAGCAGGGTGGTAGAGATAAAGGTGGAAATGAACAGGAGCATTACAAAGAGAGAGGAGAAGGAGGGAGGGCAAAAAGGAAAAAAAAATGAGGGCAACAAGTAGAGTGGAAACAAAATCTGGAAGGCCATGTGTGCAAATACTAGAAGTCCAAGAGGCCATCATGGCAGAGGCCAACCTGGATACTGTGGCCATTGCTGATTCATGGTGCACTGGAAACTATAACTGGGACATGGCCATAAAAGGCTATACTCTGTTCAGGAATGATGGGGTGGGAAGGAAAGAAGAGTGTGTGGTGCTTTATGTGAGGGAAAGCACAAAAGCAATAGACGTACAGGGAATACAGGGGGAGGCAGGAGGTACTGTGGCTCACCCTGGAGATGGGGAATGGAGCAACTATTCATACTAGTGTGATCTACAGACCTCTAGCACAGGGTGAAGAATAATAAGGTACTGATGGAAGCAATTGGCAATATGGAAGAAACAGATGAGGTGCTGCTGGTAGGGCACTTCAGCCTGCCAGATGTAGATCGGAGCCTCTCAGCAGTGGCTTCAGTTAGAAGTAGGGACATCCTGGATTCTCTGCAGGGGGAATTCCTTAGGCAACTAGCCAGTGAACTCACTTGTCATGGGGCAATACTGGACCTGCTACTCACTCTGAAGCACTTTTTCTTTTCCCCACCATTCTCCCCTCCTCCTTCTCCTCCTCCAGCAGCTTGCCTCTCCTAAGGGGGTTCTTTCTAAGGCACCTTTAGCCAAGGGAACCTTCCTGCGGTACATCTAGGGGTGGAACCCTCTTCAATGGTTCCTTGTCTTTGGTACCCCTGCAGGGTGACTAATTCCTCAGGGAATAGAGAGCGTGAATAGCCACAACAGAGTAACACAGTTGCACAAGCATAACACTATAATGGTTACATAGGCCATTGAACTCGTGGTGTGTGGCTGAAACCCACAACCTTCCAATGTTCCAGATCCAGAGTTGAGCGTGCGACTTAATTAGCCACTGACACTAATATTTAAATTGATCATCTGTAAGCTGATTTGTGAATATTATATTATGATTAAGTTTTCCTGTATACTGCAAAACTGCTTTAAATGTTTTGGACCCAACACAACTGACAAGTAAGCAAGGCATTTTATGCCAGCAGTTGTTTCGAGTTTAGGTTAACCAACATGCTCAGTTTTAGACAGATTTTGATGTTTTCCTACTTTAACTATTTGATTTTCAGTTAATATTGCCAATTTTTTTTTATTTTTTCACAGGTACTTCACTGGACCAGGATTTCCAGTGAACTGCCAAGACCGGATGCACTGATTCAGCTTAAGCTCATTAGTGGGACATCAATGGAGCAAGTGACACCCATGACTTAATTCACTGAGCACTAGTAAACAAGCAAACAAGGAGCCATTTTTAAAAAAAAGTGAGCCCTGCTGTTTAACTGAGTGGTGGAAGCAAAGTACAGAATAAAGGTAACCCTTCGCAGTTTTCACAGACCAGACAGTGTTCCTGCTGATGTGGATGCCTGAGCAAGGCAAACAGTATATTCACTTTCAAAATCAAAAGCGTTAAGTGCAACACAAAATGCAGATCTGTGGTTCAGGGGTGCTGCTATTGTAATAAAATTGCTGCTTTTATTTTTTAACAGCATTTCATTGTTTCTCTGTGAGATTTGAGTGAGCCGTGGGTTTCTTTACTTTTGATTTTGAGTCTTGTACCTTGGCTCCCCTTTGCCACACCTTTGAGTCCCCCACCCCCCCACAACATATTCACTTTCACTGTTAACAAGTCGACGAGTGCTCCTAGGGAAGGCGTCGGGTATCAAGAAGCAAGTCAGTCTTCTACAAACTCAGTATGGCTTCTAGGATGGATTTTGATCCAGGCAAGAATTTATTTCATCTGGCTCAACTCCAACCCTTTGCAGTTTTTACAAAACCAACAGTGTTTCTGGTGACATCTGTGTGAGAGCAACTCACTTTCACTGCACACACATCTAGCAAGTGCTTATAAGAAAAGCCCCAGTTATCCAGAAGCAAATGAGTCTGCTGCAAACTAAGTATGGCTTTTTCAGATGGATTTTGATCCAGACAAGGATTTTGTTCATGTGGCTCAACCATTGATGTTCTAGCCAGTTAAAATGCAATCTGCAGTATGCAAAAGTGAAGATGCCTTGGGTGTAAGGCATACGACATTTCAAAGGAAAGTGATGCTACTGACAGACTGTCAAAATCTCTACTGAGGATGGTTAAACCAAATGAAATAAGTCTTTGTCTGGATTCAGATCCATCTGACTATCCATGATTAGCTTACAGCAGGCTGACTTGCTTCTCAATAACCAGGGCTCTCATTTCAAGGGCTCACTTGATGTGTGCACAGTGAAAGTGAATTCACTAAGTGTCTGACTCCTTCAGATGTGCTCATCAACAGAAGCATAGCTGGTTCTGTAAAAAAATGCAAATAGTTATTGTTGAGCCGAATAAAAGAAATCCTCATCTGAATCAAAATCTATCTGAGAAGCCATAGTTAGTTTGCAGCAACCTGACTTGCTTCTTGATAACTGATGCTCTTCCTATGAGCACTCACTCAAAATTTGTACTCAGTGAAAGTGTATTTAGAAAGTATCTGACTTGCTCAGACATGCACATCAGCAGAAACTCTGTTTGGTTTCTATAAAGTGCAAAAGGTTACTTTTATTTTGTACTTTGCTTCTGCCGGTCAAATAAATAGTGGCCAAGCAGCCAGCCACTCCTACTTCCTGAGCTATATAAGCAGTTCCTCTCAGCCTCACTGTGAAGCATTTTGTCTTTGCAGCTGGAGGCTATGTTGGTTTGTCTTCTGAGCTGGCTGGGGGCCTAACCCTCCCCAAGCCTGCTGTTTCTGTGTGTCTCTGCTGGACTTCAGTGTTTGTTTTCCTGCTTCTGGTTTGTATCTTTCCTCTGGCTGTAAGCTTCCCTGTGTTTTGTTTCTTGTTTTTTTTTTTGGGAGGGGCGTTTTCTGTTTTGCTGTGTTTTGGTTTCTTCTTCTTGGGGGGTGGGCTTTTATTTTTAAAACTCCTAGCATACTGCTACTACAGAGCTCAT
Source organism: Neoceratodus forsteri (assembly GCA_016271365.2). Lineage (NCBI taxonomy): Eukaryota > Metazoa > Chordata > Ceratodontiformes > Ceratodontidae > Neoceratodus > Neoceratodus forsteri. The sequence goes on along the minus strand of CM028132.1, from coordinate 637,541,165 downwards.
TCTGCTTGCTTTCAGTAACGACTCTCAATTTACTGCACTGCAACTGCAAACCTACTCAGAGCTCCTGTTACTGCTTTCAGTTACCTACAGCTTCAGCCACTGCTGCTGACTGTTTACTTTAATTACTATTGTACCCAGTGCCTGTGTTTTAACACTGTACTCATTTAACTACTGCTGTACAGGCCCACTTGCTTCCTGCTGCTGCATTGTTTACACCCATTCCTATTCTACCTTGTTTACTCTGAGGTTAGCTAAAGCTCCTGCTGAGGCTATTAAACTAGCTTTTATATCTGCATGTGATTCTCGGCCTTTCATCGCTTCCTTGTTCATTTATTTATTTATTTATTGGAACATCAGTTTATCATGTTTGTTTAACATGTTTGTCCTACAGTGGGGACTAGGGGGTGTTTGGGGGGTCGTGGCCTACGTAGTTAATTAATTTTGTTCTAAATCCTGTCTTTGCCACCAAAAATCCTCAGAGTTTGTCACCTTGATTTGGCTATTCATGTCTGGCTGGCTTGCCCCTAACTCAGTGCTGTTTACTTGCTATACAGTTGTTATGCAGGTCCACCTACTACTACTACTACTACTTACTGACCTATCAAGTCCCCACTTGCTTACGCAACCATTGCTCCTTGCTTACGCAAACCATTGCTTTATGCCTAGTGCCATCCCTCGGCTTTGCCTGGGATTCTACTGCACTCAATCTGCAACTGACCTTGCAAGGTCTCAGCACTCAATGCTCCTTACGATCTCAGCACGCCGTGCTCATTCAGCTCACCAGCTTTACAGTTCTCAATCAATTCTGGGGCATGCCAGCCATTCTAATCTGGAGCAGGTTCCTGCAGCTGATGGTCTCACTCTGCATTTAGTCCGCATCATCGAGAGTGTCCAACTTGGGGTGGGATCCTTCTCACCTGGCCCATAGCTGGAAATGTCCTCACCCCGGGTTTGGCTTTAGCTGCCTGCTATGCGACAGTGCTTCTGGTGTAGAATTTAAGACTAGTGGTGAAGGGTGGTTACGACGATCTCTTTTGGCTCTAGTGTTCCACTATAATGGTTGGCCATTGACTTTAGTGGTTTCCCTAGCAAGGCACCTTCACCGCATTCTCCCCACAACTGCCTCTGGTTCACCTGATTTGATTTAGGGTGGGTAGGCCAGGTGAATGCCTCAGCAGTTGTTGCTCTCCTCCTGCGCTTTGGCTGCTCGTATTCTTGCAGAGTTTTCTCACAACCTTCCAAGACGTTCCCGCTAGAGGGTTTGAGTGAGAGCCTTCTTCCAAATTGGAATATTTTCCACCTCCCTTTAATTGGGTTTTCCAAATTGCAGCTGCAGAGCCATCGCTAAATACATTTTCCCAAGCCTGGAGGGAAGGTGACCTAGGCCTTGGATCCCCAGAGATTTCCTCCTTATAGGGGTTTTTTTTCCTCTCCTCCATTGCCTCAGGTCATAACACTTAGCAGAGTTTTCCCATAGCTTCCTTAGGTAGGTCCCGTTGTTGGATGGAGGTGGAGTATGTCCTGCCATTCCTTCTCTCCTTAGGGGATCCTCTTCTGTCAATGCAAGCCATCACTATTCTTCTCTACTACTATGTTCCAGTTACTGCTTCTACGTCACTGTTACTGCTTGCTGATACGCATCATATTGCCTCCTTTGGGGATGATACTACATTTCTTTTGGGGATTCCTAAGGTACCTTTAGCCACAGGAACTGTCCTGTGGCACCTCTAGGGGCAGAACCCTCTCTGAGAGCTCCTTGCTTCGTACCCCTACAGGGTGGTAATTCCTCTGGAATAGAGTGCACGAATGGCCACAACCAAAACTAACACAGTTACACAAGCATAACACTATACTGGCAGCATAGGTTAGGGAATGTAGGGAAATATCACAATCAGTCTAAAACCTAACATGGTTGCTAACCTGGGCTCAAAACAACTGCTAGCATAAAATACCCTGTTTTACTTGTCCTTTAAGACAGACGTTATATATTCTAAGGGATATAAACATGCTTCGATCAGCATTTAGTTTAATAATGCTTTTCTAATGACATGAAGTGTGGTAGCATGCAATTCGTTATATGTGCTCCTGTAACTTAGGGTGTTAACTGTTTCCCCCTTGTCCTGCTAAATTAATTGCACTGAATCTCCTTTAAAATTATTACGTAGTAACAAAACTTGTAAACTATACTTTATTTGCCCCATAACACACAAACTGTAAAAAGCTGATTATGTATGTAGGAAGCACACTGCAGATTCAAGCTAAATTAAACTTAGGATCATCCCTTTTTTCAGCTGCGTAGGCGAAGCCTGTAGCCGTTTGTGACAGCTCAGAAAAATGAGCTACAGGCCTTGGAATGCTTTTGTAGTGGATTTTCGGATTGATCCTTGCAAATCTGCACAACGGTCGGTAGTGGTTCGCCATGGTCACTCACTCCGCTGTTCTGTCGGCTGAAAACAGCTGATCTCACAGCGGCTTTTGTTGGACTTTTGGAAGTATCCTTCCAAAAGCCCAACAGAGCTTAAACCCCTCAGCCACCACGATCGGGATACGGAACAACCGCACTATTTCAGCTGTTACTTCCTTATTCTGATGTGTGAACTGCGCATGCGCACTACTCATGTGCATGCATAGTTCTATGGGTACCACCATGTTGGTAATTGCACAATGACATTCTCTGTAGTACAACACCCCACAACTAATGTCACACACTGGAAGCCCATCCCAGTGTGCAAAAATATTTTAATATAGGTATCTGAAAAGTAGAAAATGGTCCCTCATTGTCCCGTTGGCTATACCCCTCCCCACATTATGCCCGACATCAGGTTGCCCAATCCCTACATCAGCATCATGTCTAACCCCCTTCCCTATTCATGTGGCACACTGGGAGCCCACCCCAGTGTGCCAAAATGTGTGATTTGTTGTTTTTCTCCTGAATATTAGAAAACGGTCCCTCACTTCATTTTTTTCATCCCTGTAAAACTGAAAATTGTCCCTCATCGTCGCCGCAGTTCCCTGCCCTCCTTCCCACTGAGCACCCATCTACACCCCCCTTACCCCGTACTTACCTCCAAAGAGTGGCACTGTCATCTTCTCTCTTCTGGGACACGTCTGCACTCTTCAAAGCCCCACCACGAACTGAAGAATTAAAGGTAAGTGTGCTATACAGCCATTCAATGGGATTTTCAACTTATGCCGATATCTTAAACATTGTTTGGAATTTTTGGCCCAAAATTTCAACATGGGGTTCTTAGGATCCCTCCTCATGAAAACTGTCACTGTCATTTTGTTACTCAGTCCCGAAAGGTAATTTTGCAGTCACTGTGTGGAATCGCCTTTCAGTACCAATTCATGAAATGACAGTGCCACTGTTCATGAGGTGGGGTCCCAAAAGGCCCATGTTGCAAATTTGGTGTCAAAATTCCACCAAATGACTGCGTTATGAATGTGCATTGCACACTTTCAATGCATGCTCCTAACGCCACCGCTTTTTACTATTTTCACTCCGCAATTATACCACTTCCATTTTTCCACACCTCCTTCAAACCAGTACAACTGTTATTTTCCACAACCTGTTCAAAATGTGTTTTTGCACCTCTGGCGCACAATAGTGCATTTGCTGTGTGCAATCACCTTTCGAGACAATTGAACAGAATGACACTGGCACTGTTTATGAGGGAGGTCCAAAAAAGGGCATGGTGAAAATCTGTTTAACAAATTCTGAAACATGACTGCATTATGAGCGTGCGTTGCGCACTTTCTATGCATGCTCCTAATGTTGCTACTTTAATACTTTTACTTCATATTTTTAACATTGCCATTTTTGTACACCTCCTTCACAACAGTACAGTTGTCATTTTCCGCAACCTGCCTGAAATGTGTTTTTGCACTTGTGGTGCAGAATTGCGTGTTTGGTCTCTGCAATCACCTTTCGGGACAATTGAACAAAATGACACTGGCACTGTTCAAGAGGAGGAGTCCAATGAAGGCCATGGTGAAAATGTGGTGCAACATATGGTTAAGTTACACCTGGGCATTGACAAATTTCTACACACGTGTAACTTATGTTACTTGGTAGTGCTTCACAGACCCATCAGCTCTGGCTGCCATATTGCATGTGGCATTCATGCACTTTTGGTGGCAGTTGTACCGCTGTGGCAACAGTGCTCCGGCAAGCTCAACGCAGCTGTATCAGCTCTGACAAGAGTTTGTTTAAGACAGGGAAGAGGGTGAACTTAAAAATCATGATGCAGCTCACAAATGAATGGATACAAAGTTTGCTAGTAACTGGCTGAAGAATAATAAAGAAAGCAGTGCAAATTTTATTTTTCTCTCTAAGGACTGGCTTAGAAATCTCTCACTAACCCTTTGTTATTTTTTTTTCAATTGGTTTAAAAAATGTGATGGCATGAAGATTTGCCAAAGGGTGCATTGTCAACTTCAGAAACATGAGAGAGAGAGAAAGAGAAGCTATAGCGCTTCCCCTCTTTTCAAGTAATTTATGGATTCAAGTAACACAAGTGCTGATAAACCACAGCTTCTTCTAAAGATATACCCAAATCTCTGTGTTCTTTTTTAGCACATTTATTTTGTTTTTGCTTTGGCTGTAGCCAATGGATGATACTTATCAGGCTTTGGAATCATCTCAGAAACAACATTTCAAATTGCTAAATGCTTTTAAAAATAAAGGAATATCATTGAACAAGCACAAGAGCTGCAAACCCCAGTGCTGAAATGTACTGTACCATATAAGTTTTCTTCTTGTAGGCTGAGTTTTGGCTGTAAGACTGTCCCAATCAGGGGCATCTTATATTTTTTACAGCCTGTCAGCTACAACAGATTCATTTGTGCTAACTGCAACAAAAACACATTAGGAGCAAAGGCTGGAATTGAGGGTTGGGGTAATTCAATATTTCGTTCAGCAAAGTGATTAAGATTGTTCAAAGTTAGTAAACGTAACTTCAAGGACACACTATATGAATACTGCAATACACATACTTATTGCAAGACTTCAGCATCTGTAAGTATAGCATTTTTTGTGTGCAAGAGCTACATATAGCTGTGCATTTCTTTTTTCGAAAAGAATGTTTTGTCATAGGTGCAAAACTGAGAACAAACTTTAAGAAATGCCCCAGTGCAGCACCATAACTGTGACTCAGTCAAGCTCTGAGGTCAGAAACCTGGAAGCTGTCTGCATCAGGTATCGCTTAATCGCCATAAACATTCCTCTCTGTTTTTCAGCATGCATCAAAATCATGAATCAAAGCGTTTAGTTTCCAGGCATGATAAGTGATTTCATGGCATCACCTTTTGCATTTTTAATTTTTTGTTGTTGTTTTTTTACAAGAGTTTGTGGTGCCAAGGAGAAGCAGTGCAAGGCGAGCATGGCATAATGGGCCAGGATTAAAAACATGACATCACTGTACATTGTAAATTATTGTCAGTCTCTTATGTTTTAGGGCCATCATTTAGGGATCACATTTTCAACCCCTGAAAGTTTTTATTTTTTAGCTTTATGGTATGTGTGCATCCCCTATTCTCTGGCTGCCTGTTTCTGTGACACTCTGCTTGAGAGTCTTGCTGACTTTTGCATTTGCTTTTTTTATTATAACATTGGATTGAGAGTTGTGATCTCCCTTCTTGTATTACACTAGGGCTGTTGTCTGTGTAACTAAGCACTAACAAAGAGTAGCTCTCCTGAGTCCCCCGTAATCTGGCCAGTGACAGCTCAAAACTCACCAGTGACACTTCAGGAGTTGTAGTACACCAAGCCAGTCAACAATCAAATCTGCTGTCTTCCAGAGCAGTGAGATCATTGCAGCCTACCAAGTCAGATAGAGACTGGTAATACAGTATATGCAGCCAATTTGAACACTTAACCACCAGTATAGATATATGAACAAACTCACCCCCCCCCTCAAAATCAGGGTTTCACATTTTTCAGCTCTTATCTGCTTTGTCTGTTGGGACAACATAATGGTTGTTTGACTTCAAAGATTTTTTTTTTTATTCAGTTTTATTTATTTTTGCTGCAGGTAGGCAGTGTTGGGGATAAGTGTTTCTGGCTTGTGGGGCTTCTGTTCTCAGAACCAGAGAGTGACAAGACAAGAGAGCAAGAGTTCCAGGGAGGGAGTGGCAAGTGTACAAGGTGGATAGCAGGCAGGCAACAGTGAGAGTGAGAAGGGGAATCTCACAACTGTCTTGTGTGTGACATGTAGGCTTCCCCAACTGGGTGGGGCAGTTAGCCCCCAGGAACTGTGAGAGGAAATCCCCGAGATCAGTTTAGACTTTAGCAGTGTCACTGGGATTCCCACAGCTGTGGCAACTGGGCCACAGGGAGGGCACTGCTGAGGAGGAACAGGTCAGGTATCCCGCATTGGCTTTTTGTGCAGTAACTGCAGTTCAGAGATCTTTGTAATAAACTCGAAGTGGGTGCCAGGCACAGAGGATTGAGAGGAACTGTCATAGGACTATTAACAAGTATCTGGCAAAGAAATCAGTGGCATTTGAGGCTTCAAGCCCTGAAGATCAAGCCTGTGAAGACCAAGAGAGACTCACTATGAACAAAGTTCAGTTTGAATGAGATAACATAGGACACTTGATACAATGAGGAAGCCTCACACTTTTCTATGACTTCCTCCAACCACTGCCCCAGAGCTGTTCAAACTGGATCAATTATCCTAAGGAGAGTGGTACACTCTGGAGTCCATGGGTCCCTCTTGTGAGATTTTTCAAACTTAAGATCCTGAACCATTCTAGTAAGGAAAAGGATGAAAGGCAGTGAGCGACCAAGCCAGTTCAGTCACAAAGCGGGCATAATACCTGGCCACCCAGCTCTTCAACATCCTCTGGTGTGCTTATGATTGGACCCAACTTCCAAGTCAGCAAGAAGATAGGGTACGGAAATTTGTAGAACTGAGACTGGGTAAGAGGTGAATAGGGTTTCTTGGGGGTGGGTAGAATTTCAGCAGTTTAGATGTTCAGAGTGATCCATCCATGAGCCTGCCTTTAAACTGTTATGATTGTTATTCTGGTACTCCGATAAAAATTTATTAAACACTTGTTACACGACATCCCTACACCCTAATTGGTACCACCGGAGGTACACTGCAGACAGCTAGCAGTTAGGCATATGTTATACTAACATATAGGGCGAAGGGCATCTACTGTATAAGAGTAGATGTCAGCATATGTATGCACATTATTGCTATACATATGTATTTCTTGCTTGTAATATGTTAGGACACCTGTGTCCTTGTAATGATTATGATATCTAAGACAGCACTGCCATCTTCTGATTATCTGTATTACTACACGGCTATGTACAAACTGTACCTTTTTTTTTTTCCACAAAGTGATGACTATAACAAAACCTCTAATTTAACCAATAGGGCTCATCTCTGTAACTAGAAATGTTTCTATCTTACAGTAACCATGGTAATTATCTTAGGTATATAATGTAAGACATTACGTCTTCTATCTCGGAGACTCCAGGAGACACAGAGATTCCTTGAGGTACAGGGAACGCTTAGCATTGACTCCCAGTTCCTAATGGTAAGAACTGCTTAGGGCAACTGTGATTTTCCTTTTGGTAGTAATAAACATGCTTTATTACTCTTACGCAATGTGTCTGTAATTCCTTGCATGCCCATTATTGCCAAGAACCTTAGAGTGAGGTTTAGACCTCCTGACACACTGAAGGAGTAGGTGGGTGTGTAATAGATTACACTTTCATTTCTGTAGTTCTGGGTTAAAAGTATGTCTGAAGAGGCTACAAACAGAATGAGTCTGATGGGCTTAGCTGAACATTCTATGGGGAACAGCTTACATTTTAACAATCCATACAGAACATGTAGGTAGGACAAAATGAGTAGACTGGGTAGGTTAAGCAGTCCTTATCTGCCCTCAAAGTCTATGTGTCTATGTACTGTACTTGTTCATTATTTGTAGAGTCCATATCAGTTTGGAAAAGCTAGTATGTCAGTTCTGTCAAATCTGGTAGCGATTTGCAGACTAGGAAGACTGTGAGAGATGAGAGAAAAGACTGATAGATTATAGTAGATGAGTCTGCACCTTCAGTCCTGCTTTTGCTGGGGGTTGAGGGGTGTTCTTTTTAAAATTCTATGTGCCATGAAAAAATACAGGATTGCTATTAAATATGCAAACACCAGGAAAACATTGACTCACAGCACACACTGCAGCCGGCAGCACAAGTTCAGCAGTGGCTGCAGAAGTCAAGATATTCCAGCTTTTTTTTTTTTTTTTTTTACTCAGAGAACACAGGGTAGCGCTCCTTCCGCTAAGCTGTGCGCCTGGGATTTTGGTTGCCCAGAAAATGTATTTCTGCTAGTGGTGGGCGAACATTGTGATTTCTGTCTTTGCGGAAGTTCTGAGAAACTTTGAAACTTTTGTGAAATATTTTGCCCTTTCACCTGTGACGAAATTCTAAACTTCTGCCAATTTACTATGCATTTTCATCTTGTACTGCATTATTTAGTGACTAGCCACAGAACTTTAGTTACAAAATGCGGAAATAAAGTGTCTTGCCATTTATGTTGCTGTATCATTTAATTATCTGTGGTTTTCAATGTAATTCCGCAGATTTTTGTTTCTGCCAGCAATGTATGGCCATATTTGTTTTTCTACAGGTGGTATTGTAAATTTTAAACTCACATACTGAATCTGACCACCAAACCTGTAGAGTACCTTAGCTGTGGTGTCAGCAATTAACCTTTTCTTGTTAATTGTTTTTTTTCCCCCTCCTTTCCTGGCTTTATTTCGAGTTTCTTTGTTTTGAATTCAGCAGAACCCAAGGATTGCATTCTTTTTTGTTCTGTGGTAGACATTAAATTCCATGGTTTAGCACAGTAATTCTGCAAAAAGGTCAAATTATGTGTAGCTCTAATCACATGCTTTGCAGCTCTGCAGTATCATGGGGTGCAGAGGGAGGTGTCAGGCAACAGCGCATATTTCTTAGTGCGTAGGTACTCACTTCATCTGCAATTTCAGAAGAAGGAAGAGCTCAGTTTGTTCTGTTCCACAGAACAGGCTTTATGAATGAAAATCTGCCATTTTATTGTTCATAGAGTGCTGGGACAAAGATTGCAGCAGAGTTGTGTTGATTTTTTTTTTATCATATATTGTGGTAGTCTTTATTCTGCAGTCTGAAGTAGTGCTGTGCTGTTTTTCAATACTTGTTAATATTTAAAGACTTAGTAACACACAGACAGTACACCATGTCAAGCAAGGGAAATCATGGAGGACATGGAAAAAGTGCCGTTGGTAGTGGATCTGTCAGAAGAGTGTCACGAGGAGGTAGAGAGGATGCTGGAGAAGGTGCTAGTAGGAGCAGCACTGTTACTGGCACTGCAACTTCCAGTGGTAGTGCAATGCCAGCCATGCCACATGCTGTACCAGTGTCCGCTTCAGTGGGAATGGAAGCTTCTAACTTCTTTGTACTGCACTGCAGTATTGCCACTTCCAGAGCAGCTGTTTCCCAGCATTCAAAAGAGTCTAGGAAGACTGCCATGAATGTTGCTGCACTACTGTGTAAGTCCCACATGTCTTTGGAGTAGGAACAGACTGAACAGTCACAGGACACCCAGGAGTTGGATCAGGAGCTGCCCGGGACTAGAAGTGATGGAAGTGATGAAAGTTTAGGTCGAGTGGCAGGCAATATAACAGATAGTGACATTAAGAGGGCTACAGAACCATTTACTGTCTGGGAACAGAAAAGGAGCATGAACATAGAGTGCTTCAGATGAAGTCTGAGGAGGAAGAACATTCTCAGACTGAATATTCTGCTACTGCTACTGTTCATGTGGCAGAGAAGGTTACTGAGGAAGAGGAGGTGGGGGACAGTCAGCCCTTACTGTTACAGCTGAAAATGTCACAAATCAGTGTGGGTAATAGTGATGGGGGGGGAGGATGACCCAGTACTAGACCCTAGTTGGCAGCTACCCCTTCCACAAGCAGCACCCATAACTGTCACAGGTAAAGGGCAAGCAATCCCTGTTGCACCACTCCCCAAGCAGTAACCTGTCAGGGTACAGGGACAACAAGTGGAAAAAAGGGGATAAGCAACAGCAGCAGCAGAAAAAGCCAACCACTTTGCCCACCCCTACGTCCCTTTCTTCATCTGCCCCACCCAGGAAAATCTGGTGTGTTAGTGGACATTCACTTGTGTGGGATTTCTTTGTAATTGATGAGTTTGATGACAGTGTGGCTGTGTGCAATATCCGTGGGTCCAAAATTAGCAAGGATAAGCCAGGTTCACACTACGGGATGACAGGTATGCATAGCCATATGAAAAGTAAGCATCCCATTCGCTGGACACAGCATAAGTGATTGTCATCCATGCCCAGTTCTGACAGTTCAGCAGACTCAAAGAGAGGGACCCCATCCTGGTGATGATTGGTAACATTTGGCCCTTTCTTGTGTTCCACCCCTAGACATGCAGATACAAGTGGAGGTATTCAAGCTGACCTGTCCACTTCATGTATAGAGAGCTTTTTCCTTTATGTCCCTGTTGGTGAACAAGGCAGCCAAAGTAGCAAGAGCATACCTAGCAAAGCAACAACACCCTCCACAGTGCAGTACACACTGAGGCTTAGGTAACCAGATAGCGAATCAGCCTTAAAGCACACAAAATACAACTGTAAACACCCATTGACAAAAGAACACGGCTGATGCAAAAATGCTAGCAACAGACTTTTTGCCATTCTCATTTGTTGAGAATCCGGGCTTAGAGAACTAATGGAAAAGGCTGCACCTAAATACAATGTGCCCAGTTGAACTTACTTTAGCACTAAGGCTGTTCCAACAATTTATGGCAGTGCTTGCATTGCGTCACGTGCTGTGTTCCACTCTGCAGTAGCCAGCATCCACTTCCCTACAGACATCTAGACTAGTAACCCCTCAGCAGGTATTAGTTATATGTGCATTACTGAACATTGGGCCTATTTCCCTAGAATTTATGCCTTGCACCCCTGCCCCTCATCAGTACTAGTGGTGTTCCTCGACAGTATACCACATGGAGTATGCAGAGTATGTATAGGTAAAATACATCCAAGAGAATTCTCACCCGAATCAATGAAACCATTACACACTGGCTAATGCCTCAAGGATTCCAGGCTGGATATATTGCTAGTGACAATGCACAGAATGTCATTAAAGCAATAACTGATGGGTGATTTTATCATGTCCCCTGCTCTGCACATGTCCTGAACCTGATTGTGATGGCCTTTCTGGAGCATGAAGCAGTAAGTAGCATGTTGGCTGGTAGTCACAAATAGAGATGCAGCAAAATGTTATTTCGCAGGCAAAACTCTGGCAAAAATCACAAGTTTCCCAGTGCAAAATATTTTGTGAAATTCCATGCATTCCACAAAATATTCCATGGTGTGAAATGTGAAATTTCACTTGCAAAATGCAGAATTTCACCTGCAAAAAGTGGAATTTCACCCGCGAGTGACAGAATTTTGCCTGAAAGTAGTGAAATTTCACATTTCGCACCCTCTAAATATTTTGTGAAATGCGCAGATTTCATGAAATATTTCATGGAATGAAATTCTGCAGTTTTGCGCAACTCTAGTCACAAAATCGGCAGCCATTTCAGTCACTCTGCACTGGCTAGATCAGAGCTCAGGATTCTACAGAAGGCCAATAAAGTACCACAACACAGCCCAAAGCTTGATGTGGTGACATGCTGAAATTTCATGCTCTATATGCTTGAGAGGCTGCTTGAGCAGTACAAACCAATTGACAAGTATGTAATGCAGATGCATGATCAGGAAGTACAGTCAGCCATGTCGTTGAGTCCATCACAGTGGATGTTGATGGATAGTGTCATCCAAGTCCTCCATCCACTTGAACAGGCAACACAGGTTGTGAGCTCTGAAAAGGCATGCTTAAGCCAGGTGACACCATTGCTGCGTGTACTCTGCCAGGCACTTGTCAATGTAAAGGAGCAATTTGAAGTGGCAGAAAACTCTGTTGGAGAAGAGCTGGCTGACTGCATCATGCAGCTGTGTGATGATGATCCCAGGGTGATTCACATTAATACCTCTGAGGCATACATCCTGTCAACCCTGCCTGATCTCAGGTACAAGCATGGCACGACATCACTTCTTTCAGGTGGGAAGGCTGATCTGGACCACTATGTTGTGATCCTGCATGGCAAGGTAGAGAACCGGTTGAGTCACTCAGAGCAAAGACTGAAAAAAAAAATCGGTAGCTGCAGACAAACCTGAAGAAGCAACAGCAACAGCCCTTAGGACAGTATCCATCTCCTCCAATATACGGTGTCTGCACTTGCACCCTCATCATCACATAGCAGTGGTGGCACAAACTCTCTCTGGGCCATGCTGAAGGACATTGGTGTTTCCACACACCAGCCACCTGAGGGCAGCACACAAGTGCAGCTGTCTGCATGCCATATGGTGCAGTCATATCTGTATGACCCACGGCAGCTCAGCATAGATGATGAGCCCCTGGAGTATTGGTGAAGTAAACTTGAAATCTGGCCTGTGCTTGCAGCTATTGCCATTGAATACCTCACCTGCCCCTGTGCCAGTGTAAGTTTAGAAAGGGTATTCAGTGCTACAGGTGTCATTGTGACTGACCACTGATGCTGCCTGTCTGATAGGAATATTGACTACATAACTTTTGTAAAAATTAACTCACATCCCCCCCAAGCAGTACATTGTGTCGTCTACAGCAAGATACCATGATCCTACTAAGGAAAGTGGTGCACAGCAGGACTCCGAGCATGAGGGGAGTGTGACAGTACCATCTGATGAAGACACAGCTGAGGGGTTTGAGTTCTCCTGAGTAGGAGACAGAATATGTGTGGTGGTGTGTACATAAATTGTTCTGCGAGGTACCCCAATAGCTGTTTGTATCTGCAATTACATTAGCAGAACAAAGAAACAAGGCACCAGGAGTCGGTGTGAGCTATGCATAAGTCATCAACTGCTGTGTTACAAACATAATTGGTGACAAGCAAATGATTACTACATCCTGATTAATGCTGAAAATTCACACTGACATTACCAGCATTTCTGTAGTTATAACACTGCAGTATTTCCAAGTGTCCCACTTGGCTGCTGTTCAGGCTCCCCCCAGCAAAGAAAACAGTGAAAAAGAAATTGCTGCTGACTTTGTTCTTGTCCTGTAATGTTCATTATTTACAAGTGTCCCAGGTGGCTGCTGTTAGGCCCCATTTTCAAAAAGGAAACTGTTGTACCACATAGCATAGAAACATAGAAGCTGATGGCAGATACGGACCATAAGGCCCATCCAGTCTGCCCGTGCAATGACAAGATGACCACAAAACGGCTCCTGTTTGGAGTAAAAGCATTGACCTATGTGGTTATAACCTGTTACAAGAATAATGATCAAATCAATCTGCCACAGTGTCAAACAATACCCACAAAGTCACCCATCACATCTGTCATCTCCACCACCTAGCTTCCAGCATTTCATACCAACATTACTCAGTGTTGAGAACATGCACTGTGTCTGGCACTGTCTGAATAAATAATCTATTGATATTGTCTCATCACTTGGAGAGACAAATGTACCATCGATTAACAACCATAAAGCCATGAACAAGCAGAGTCTGCCAAGATCTCTTCACCTTCCTCAGTCAGAATAACAGTGTCACTAGCACAGGGGGCCACGTGCATTGAGGTACTCAATTATTGGTGTGCTTTGCAGTGAAACAACCTCACCACATTTATGTGTGCTGCTACGCATAGTGTTGTTAACAGTGACATTTACATGGAGGAACTGCCAGTAACAGTTGTTACAGATTTTTGGACTGCAAATTTGGATGAAAATAAATCCAAGTTGTGCAGAAGAGCAATAACAGGAGCTACACCATGGCACAGAAAAGTCTAACGATGTGGCCTCACAAGATGATGTGATCATATGAGGACACTGCATGTCATGACTGCAGTACTGTGATGCTGTGTTTATTACTTATTTCGGTACACTGATGGAAGAGAAGACATGCCAGTCATACTGATCTGCTGTGGCCCATTTGTTTACATGAAGTACTGCATCGTAGCAGAAGAGTATTTACTGCTATTGTGCTCTGTCATGCTATCCACTTTGACACATCACATCTCCTTCCATTGCCACACAGGTGAGTAGAAATAATTTTATTATTTGTGTACTGACTGAGTGATAATGACTAATGTGTGATGTTTCTGAAAGGAATCGTTTTTCTTATGCTCCTTTTTATGTTGATTGTGCCCATGCGCAAGAAATCTATTGTGGCAGCTTTCTCCAGAAGCAGATTGTGGAGGCACGGCACTGTTGTGGGCAATGCCCCCACAGTCTTTAAATGCTTGGCCCGCTTCCCCCAATGCTGTGGAATGCTGCTGCTGACACTAGTTCAGCCAGCATGTCACCACCTTGTAAAAATTTAGCAGCTGCAATCAGGGGCCATCTCGTCATTGCAGCGTCATCCTAGCAATGAGGAAGCAAACCTTCATTACAGGGCTGTTGCTGACTGGGAGCTCGGTCCCCATCAGCATGTCTCTCTCTCTCCCAATTTGTTGTGTGCCGAGGGGGGTGCCCAGTCCCCCTTAGTTTATGTCCCCCCTCACTCCTGTGTTTGCCGACGGGGGTGCCCAATCCCCATTGGCATACCCCCCATTTCTTGTGTGCCAAAGGGGGTGCCCAATCCCTGTTGGCATGATGTGCCCCCCTTTTGTTGTGTGCTGACTGGGGTGCCCAATCCCCCATCGTCTGCAGCTGCCCCTCCCCCAAAAAAGAGACCATTGGCACGCTGGGAGCCCACCCCAGCATGCCACATGCTCTGCAAAAAAATGGGTCCCTCGCTGTCTCCCTGCCCCTCTTCCACAACCCAAGACCACCCACTGCACACCTTGCCTCCCAACACCCCATACTTACCTCTGGACCTTGGTGCGACAATCTTCGATGGACCCGGAACACGTCTGCACTCTTCAAAGCCGACCGGGAACTGAGGAAATGCCAGTAAGCTGTATAATGGAATAAATAGGGTATTTTCAACTTTGATGCATATCTTGGGCATTTTTAGGAATTTTAGCACCAAATTTTCAACATGGTGTTTTTGGGACCCCTCCTCCTGAATTCTGGCACTGCCATGGCATTAATTGGTCCAGAAGGTTGATTTCGCAGTCACTGCGTTGAATCAGCTTTCAGGACTGATTAGCAAAATGACCATGCCAGTGTTCATAAGGTGGGCTCTCAAAAATCCTATATTTAAATTTAGTGGGAAAAATCCGAAAATGACTGTTTTTTTAGTGTATTCTTGATTTACTTACGCACGTCAGAATCTCATGGTGAATTTACAATATTTTCATGCCAGATTTTCAATTTTGGTATTTTTCCACACCTCCTTGTGAACAGTATAGCTATCATTTTTCACATCCTGGCCGAAATGTGCTTTCACACTTCCGGCGCAGAATAGCATGGTCGCTGTGAGAAATCAGTGTTCAGGACAGATTAC
Organism: Neoceratodus forsteri; assembly: GCA_016271365.2. NCBI lineage: Eukaryota > Metazoa > Chordata > Ceratodontiformes > Ceratodontidae > Neoceratodus > Neoceratodus forsteri. Next base: position 637,525,666 of record CM028132.1, on the reverse strand, counting down.
GAAAATGACAGTAGACTGTTCATGAGTAGATTGGTGCCGATACTCTATAAAATGACTGTTACAAGCATGCATTGCGCAATTTGCATGCACGCTCATAAGTTTGCAAATTTATAATAATTTTCACTCCAGATTTTCAACATTGTCTTTGGTCTGCACCTCCTTATGAACAGTACAGCTGTCATTTTTCACATCCTGGCCGAAATGTGTTTCACACTTCTGGTGTAGAATAGCATGGTCACTGTGGGAAATCTGTGTTTGGGACACATTATGAAAATGACAGTGACACTGTTTATTAGCAGAGGCCCTAAAATGGCTATGTTGAAAATTTGGTGACAAAAGTCAATAAAATGAGAGTGCTAGAAGTTGGCATTACGCAGTTTCCACACATGCTCGGACCTAAGTGCAGAGAAAAAAACATTCATAGTCTGTTGCTGCAAACTGATGTGCTGAAGAAGGACTATGGCATTGAAGAAGCTTATTTCTTGTATTTTGAATAAACATCACACAGAGATTGTGTGTTGAACCTGAAGCCCGGTGCCTGGTCCATCTGTCATCCCACAACCAATCCACATTCACATCCTAGCTGAAATGTGTTTCTCTTCCAGCTCACAATAGCAAGGTCGCTGTGGTAAAACAGTGTTCGGGACATCTTAAGAAAACCACACTGACACTCTTCATGAACAGAGGTCCTAAAATGCCTATGTTGAAAATCATGTGATGAAACTCCATAAAATGACTGTGTTACGAGCGTACATTGTGCAGTTTCCACGCACCCTTGTAACTTTACAAATTAGTAATACTTTCACACCAAATTTTCAACAGTGGCATTTTTCCATATCTCTTTGTGAAAAGTACAGCTTTCATTTTTCACATCCTGGCCGAAATATGTTTTCGCGCTTCCAGAGCAGAATACCGCAGTCACTGTCGGAAATCATTGTGTGGGACAATTTAGGATTAAGCGAGTGGGGGGGAGGGACCAAGCTCAAGTGAGCTCTGTCAGGACTGCTGCAGATTTCTTTGTGGGCAGGAAAAGGAGCCAACGCCGGTAGAAGCCCAGTACAAAAGGTCAGCCTGCAGCACTGGGAGACACAGAAAGAGCGAGTGAGGGAAGAGGAGTGCGTGAGGTCAACGGAGCTCTGTTGGGACTGCTGCAGATTTATTTGTGGGCAGAAAAATGCAGCAATGCATGCATGGGCCCAGTACAAAAGGGCAGCCTGCACTGGAGGGAGAAACAGAATGAGCGACAGAGAGAGTGGGAGAGAGCGAGCTCAACGGAGCCCTATTGTGACTTCTGCAGATTACTTTGTGGGCAGAAAAGGGCAGCAATGCAGGTAGGAGCCACGTACAAAAGGGCAGGCTGCAGCGCCGGCAGAAATGGAACGAGCGAGTGAGAGAGGGGGAGTGAGTAAAGTCAACGGAGCTCTGTCGGGACTGCTGCAGATTTCTTTGTGGCCAGAAAAAGGTACCAACAGAGGCAAGAGCCCAGTACAAAAAGGGTAGCCTGCAGCACCAGGACAAACAGAATGACTGTGTAAGATGGGGGAGTGAGCGACCTAAATGGAGCTCTGTTGGGACAGCTGCGGATTTCTTTGTGGGCAGGAAAAGGTGCCAATTTTTTTTATTTATTTCAATCTAGGACTACAATTCCTTTGAGCCGAGGCTCTTTTATAAAGATTCCACATCAGCGTGTGCAACAGTCATCATTTTTAGTTACAAACATATAGTCATTGACTTACAGACGGTAATAACTAGTACAAAGACTTGAGCTATGAGCAAGACAAGGGAAGGTGGGTGGTGGGGGACGGAGGGTAGGAGATCAAGGGAGGAAGGAGGTCAGGGGTAAGGGAGAGTACAGGAGGTGGTTGGGTGGGGGGCAGGAGTGGAGATACGGGGGGAGGTGGGCGAGGGTGGGAGACAGTGCAGCCAGGGGGCCTTGGCCTGATTGTAAGTGCTGGGTGCTGTAGCATTTGAAGCTGGAATGGTGGAAATGTTAAGATGGGCAACTGCAGGATACAAGCAATGAGAGGTGTAGCTTGGACTTGAAAAGACAGAATGTTGGAGCAGTCGCTATGTCGCTGCCAAGAGAGTTGAGCCTAGTTGGATGCCTTGTCGGTGCAGAGAATTATTTGTTCTGGGCACCTGTCCGGTAGTGAGTTTAAGAACAGGCTGAAGAGGAGGGGGCCCAGAATGGAGCTCTGGAGGACTCCCAAGCGGACCGGTCTAGGGTCCGAGAGTGTATCAGTGATTCTTACTGTTTGGGACCGTTCTTCAAGGTAGCTCTTAAACCAGCCAATGGAGTCAGTTGACAGACCAGTATTCTGAAGCTGGACAAGCAGGAGGTGGTGATTGACGGTATCGAAGGCTTTAGTTAAGTCAATGTATATTGAGCCTAGTAGTTCACCGGAGTCAAGTGCATTGTAGATTGCGCTGGTGAATTCAAGTAGGGCTGTGGAGGTGCTGTGACCTTTGCAGAACCCATGTTGTTGCTTGCACAGGATGTTGTACATATCCAGGTATTCTGTGAGCTGGTCCGAGACGATGCGTTCTAGTGCCTTGGAGAGTGGGGGTAGTAGGGAGATAGGTCTGTAGTTATCATGGGCAGTTTTGTCACCATTTTTATGGATTGGGGTGACAGTGGCAGATTTCCATCTGTCCAGGAACTGGCGAAGGCTGAGGGAGAGGTTGAAAATTCTGGTCAGAGGACTAAGCACGTCATCAAGTGTGAGACACAGGATTTTGAGATCGAGGGAGTCATTACTGAATCTTGATTTACCAAGGGATTTGATTACATATTTGCATACTTGGTGAGCCTTGAGTGCTTTGATGTAGAAGCAGGGGGAGCTGGTGGGAGTAGTGTTCATTGCGGAGAGAGGGGCTTCACCATCTTTGAAGTAGTCCTGGGGTAGGACAGCGCTGAGGTCAGTAAAGGCTTTGTTAAAGGTATCCGCAATGGTTTTTGGGTTAAGGGTTGTGGTTCCGTTGATGTTCAGTATTGATGGACGGCTGATTCCCGGTGAGTTCCTTTATGTTCTTCCAGAATTCCCAACCATTTCCCCAGGAGTTTGTAAGGGCATGCTTATAGTAGGAGGACTTCATTTGACGGATGGTTTTGGTGCAGCCATTGCGGGCACGTTTGTAGTATTGGATGTTGTTTTGCCTACCAGAGTTTCTTGCCAGCTCCCATAGGTCGTCTCTTGTTTTTAGCATCCTGAGGAGGTCACCTGTGACCTAAGGGTTACTGAGTGATTTGACTTTGTGTTTCTAAATAGGAGCATATGTATCACAGGCACAGTGAAGATGTTTATGAAGTGGTCAAGGGCAGTGTTTACGTTGGTTGCATTGAAGATGGAGGACCAGTCTTGATGGAGGAGATGGGATTTAAGTCGAGGAAGGTGACCACTGGGTAGAACCCTGCTGGTGATAGTTTTTGGTGGTTGTTTGATGAATTTATTTGACCAGGTGCAGCTAACAGGAGAGTGGTCGCTGAGAGAGTCAGGGAGGACATTAGTGTTAGATATCCGTGATGGGTGACTGGTAAGGATCCAGTCCAAGATTGTGCTGGTGCCGGTCCTGTAATTTTTCCTGGTTGGTGAGTCAACCATTTGTGTGAGGTTCGCCGCAGCAACAGTATCCTTGCGTGCACCAGCATTGGCCACAGGCCAGTTGATGTTGAAGTCACCTAGGAGGATGGATTCGGTGTCCAGTGGGAGTGACTTTACAAAGTCAAGAACAGCTGTTAGACCAGTTCCCTGTTCTTTGGGAGGGATGTAGATGGTGGCAACAGTGAGGGTTTTGTTTTGGGCTCAGAGGAGGATTCTCACTGGCAGTATCTGAGCAGTTGTGGTTTGAAGTGAGGTAATGATGTGGTGCCCCTGTATAGAGTCTTTTAGGTAGAGAGCGCAGCCCCCACCTCTTTTGGAGAGGTGATCCAGCCTAAAGATGTTGTAGCCAGGAAGGCTGATTGCATGGTCTGGTACTGATGGCGTGACCCATGTTTTGACAACCACCAGGATGTCAGGGCTGTGCTGGCTGGTGAAGGCCTGTAGGGCATCCATTTTAGGAAGGAGGCTGCAGATGTTGATTGATATGAATGAGAGGGCACCCGAAGGCTTGCTCAGATTAATGGCTTTAGAGCAGAATGGGCCATGGTTGGGTGCACATCGCCTGACAGCATTAGGTGGAGGAGTACTAGCCTCAAGGAGCTCTGGCGTATTTCTTTAAGGGAATGCTTTTGCCTGATAGCATCTCAGGAAATTGCTGAGTATCGACGATAGTGGGTGAGGGTAAGCATAGATGGGGGGACCAGAGTGGAAGACTAGGACCTGTGTGAGTGTAGGACAGTTTTATGGTGGTAGGATGGACCCTGAGCAAAGGGCAGTGACCAGTGTGCAGTGTGCCTAAGTGGAGGAAGGATGTAGGAATGTGGAAGCTGTGGGCATGAGTCCAGTACAAAAGGGCAGCCTGCAGTGCTGGGAGAAATACAACGAGCAAGTGAGAGAAGGGGAGAGAGCTAGCTCAACAGAGCTGTATAGTGACTGCTGCAGATTTCTTTGTGTACAGAAGAAGGCAGGAACACAGGCAGGAGATCAGTACAAAAGGGCAGCCTGGAGCAGTGGCAGAAACAGGATGAGTAAGTGACAGAAGGGGAGTGAGAGCACTCAAAGGAGCTCTGTCAAGACTGCTGCAGATTTCTTTGTGGGCAGAAACAGGTGCCAAAGGAGGCAGGAGCCCAGTACAAAAGGGCAGCCTGCAGCCCAGGAGAAACAGAACAAGTAAGTGAGAGAGGGGGAGTAAGCAAGCTCAACGTAGGTCTATCGTGACTGCTGTGGATTTCTTTGTGGGCAGGAAAAGGCAGCAACACAGGCAGGAGCCCAGTACAAAAGGGCAGCCTGCAGCACCGGCAGAAACGGAACGAGCATCAGAGAGTGGGGAGTGAGCGAGCTCAACGAACTTCTGTCAGGACTGCTTCAGATTTCTTTGTGGGCAGAAAAACATACCAACAGTGGCAGGAGCCACATACAAAAGGGCAGCCTGCAGCACCAGGAGAAACAGAATGAGTGAGTGAGACAAGGAGAGTCAGCAACCTCAACGGAGCAGTATCGTGCCTGCTGAGGATTGCTTTGTGGGCAGAAAAAGGCGACAATGCAGGCAGGAGCCCAGTACAAAAGGCCCGCCAGCAGCACAAGCAGAAACAGAACAAGCGACTGAGAAAAGGGGAGTAAGCGAACTCTACGGAGCTGTGTCACGACTGCTACACATTTCTTTGTTGGCAGAAAAAGCTGCCAATGCAGACAGGATCCCAGTACAAAAGGGCAGGCAGCAGCAGTGGGATACACAGAATGAGCGAGTGAGGGAGAGGGAATGAATGAGCTCAATGGATCTCTACCATGACTGCTGCAGATTTCTTTGTGCGCAAAAGAAGGCGGCAACATAGGCAGGAGCCCAGTACAAAAGGGTAGAAAGAAGCGGCGGCAGAAACAGAACAAGGGAATGAGTGAGCTCAAAGGAGCTCTGTCGGGACTGTTGCAGATTTTTTTGTGGGCAGAAAAAGGCGCCAACAGAGGCAGAAGCCCAGTACAAGAGGGCAGCCTGCAATGCCAGGAGAAACAGAATGAGCGAGTGAGACAGGGTGAGTGAGCGACCTCAACGGAGCTATATCATGACTGCTGCAAATTTCTTTGTGGACAGAAAAAGACAGCAACACAAGCAGGAGCCCAGTTTGCAGAGTTGGCAGAAACAGAATGAGCGAGTGAGAGAGTGGAAGTGAGCAAGCTCAATGGAGGTCTATCATGACTGCTGTGCACTTCTTTGTGGGCAGGAAAAGGCAGCAATGCAGGTAGGAGCCCAGTCCTAAAGGCCAGCCTGCAGCGCCAGCAGAAACAGACAAGTGAGTGACAGAGGGGGAGTGAGCGACCTCAATGGAGCTGTGTTAGGACTGCTGCAGATCTCTTTGTGGGTAGAAAAAGCCACCAACACAGCCTGGAACCCAATACAAAAGGGCAACTTGCAGTAGCCGGAGACACAGAATGAGTGAGTGAGGGAGGGGGCATGAGTGGGCTCACTGAAGCTCTGTTGTGACTGCTGCAGATTTCTATGTGGGCAGAAAAAGGCAGCAATGCACGCAGGGGTCCCGTACAAAAGGCCAGTCTGCAGCAGCGGGAGAAACAGAACGAACGAGTGAGAGAGGCAGAGTGAGTGAGCAAGCTTAACGGAGGTCTGTTGGGACTGCTGCAGATTTCTTTGTGGCCAGAAAAAGGTGGCAACAGAGGCAGGAGCCCAGTACAAAAGGGCAGCCTGCAGCGCCAGGAGAAACAGAATGAGTGCTTGAGACAGGGTGAGTGAGCGACCTCAACGGAGGTCTGTTTGGACAGCTGCACATATCTTTGTGGGCAGAAAAAGGTGCCAATGCAGTCAGGAACCCAGTACAAAAGGCCAGCCTGCAGCGCCGGCAGAAACGGAATGAGCGAGTGAGAGAGGGGGAGTGAGCGAACTCAATGCAGCTGTGTCAGGACTGCTACTGATTTCTTTGTGGGCAGAAGAAGAAGGCAATGCAAGCAGGAGCCCAGTACAAAAGGACAGCCTGCAGTGCCAGGACAAACAGAATGAGTGAGTAACACAGGGGAAGTGAGCAACCTCAACGGAGCTCTGTCAGGACAGCTGTGGATTTCTTTTTGGGCAGAAAAAGGTGCAAATGCAGGCAGGAGCCCAGTACAAAAGGGCATCCTGCAGCCCTGGCAGAAACGGAATGAGCGAGAGAGAAGGGGAGTGAGCGAGCTCAACAGAGCTCTATCATGACTGCTGCAGATTTCTTTGTGGGCAGAAAAGGGCAGCACCCAGGCAGGAGCCCCTGAAAAAGGGCAGGCTGCAGCACTGGCAGAAATGGAATGAGCGAGTGAGAGAGGGGGAGTGAGTAAGGACAACAGAGCTCTGTCGGGACTGCTGCAGATTTCTTTGTGGCCAGAAAAAGGTGCCAACAGAGGCAGGAGCCCAGTACAAAAGGGCAGCCTGCAGTGCTGGCAGAAACGGAACAAGCAAGTGAGAGAGAGGTAGTGAGTGAGCTCAACAGAGCTCTGTTGGGGCTGCTGCAGATTTCTTTGTGGCCAGAAAAAGGTGCCAACAGAGGCAGGATAAAGTGTGGATTGACACTTGCTTACTTTTACCTTTTTCTTAAGATTTAAATTCCCCTTAAATTCACTTGAAATTGCATTTATTCCACAGAAGTCCAAGTGGTAATTTCTTATCTTACGAGTGGCTTATTTTGGGCTGTATACACAAAGAAATATGCTAATTTTCAATCTTATTTTGGACTGCAAAAAAAAAAAAGGAAAATACTGCTTCTTTCGAATGGACATATTTGTACTTATTTTGGGCTTTATTTGAAGGTAAATATGCAAATTTTAAATCCTGTATTACTTTGGATTTTTAATAAATGTAAAATAAATGTTTTTTGCTTTAAGCCAAAATAACTCCAAATGGATTACCTATGGCTTATAATTGGCTGCATACACAACAAAATATGTAAATGAGCATGTTTTGCTTATAGTTGGATTTAGTTTTCCATGGATTTAATGAACTGTCAGTTTTAATAGAATCTTTCTATAAAGAAATTCAGCTGTAACCAGAACCTGCTGATTTACATATTTCACTGCATATGTAGCCAATTGAAAGGCATAAATAATACATCATGATTTTGTTTGGCAAAAAAACAAGCTTAGCTGTATCTTTGAATGTCCCTTTCTTTGTGTAACAATACTCAACGATTTATTGTTTTTAATGAATACCTAGCCATGTACTATCTCTGCTACCACATAAAATTGTGTAATTGTACTTGTTTATGAACGGACTGGAAATAACTCTGGGTTGCTCCTGAAAATGGGGTGCTAGTCTCAGTGAGCCAGCCCAGTCAACAAAGTTCTATAAATTGGTCAATAAATAAATAAATAAATATTGGGACAACATCTGGTCAGCACCATAAAACAGAACCAAAATTAGAAAATGTTTGTAAATGTGAGCAACGGTAAACATATAGATAGCAAAATACCAGCAGGTTTGAGTGGGCACATCCTCAATAATAATTCCAAATATCACAAAATCCCAACTAGCATCCCAAGTATTTATCACTATTCATGGTACTCATACAAGGGAATTAATTTAAAAAAGAACCTGTCCTTTCCTAGGCCACACTCTCCACTTACATCACCGCACCTTCCCATCTATGCCACACAGATAAAAAAACTGTATACTCTTGCCATTTTTAAAAGCCCCCTCCAGTCAACCTCCTCACCCCCAGATCATCATCATCCATCATCATCATCCATCATCATCAATCATCTATATATGCTAGGGCCCCTACTGAACCACAAGTCATGATTTGGGGGAAACATGTAGCAAGATATCCAGGATAGCCTGCCCCCCAACCCACAGCACATTCAGCCACCAGCTCCTTCAATCCAGAAGCTGAATGATAGAGTGCAACAACATGCACGATTGGGAGAGAGGAGGCAGAGTGTGTGTAATTCATGAAACTATGCATAAATCGATCTTCCTAGCCTTATCAATGACAGTCACCACTTTGGACACTCCCTCTCACTCAGTGGCACCTTCCTGCTGTATTGAGCAGCTCACTAATAGAGCAGGTATTCACATGCTGCGAGTTGGGGGTAGCGACTGGGCCTGAATATCAATATAAAGCCAATTTCTGCAGTGGTTTCTTTAACCAGTAATCCACCTTTTAGGAATGTTCAGTGAAAATAATTCACCATTTAGAACATGAATTACTTCTCTGAACAGCTGCCCTAATCACACATGCTCCAGAAAACCAGACACAGGGCCTGGATTAGAACAGGTAACAGGGAAACCCTCTCAAGAGTGCACATTTCAGAATGGAAACCAGTAAAAATATCTTTCAAGTACTGGGTGCTGTTTGAAATCAGCACTCATGAAAGTGTTTGCCCATCACCTGTGTGTTTTAGAAACAGCCTGCTCATATCATTACACATAGTGAACCAGTCTCCTTGCAGAATGCATTGGCAACCTTGCACCTCGTGAGGTTAGTGACATCATAAGGGCACTCAAGTCTCATGCTCACGGAGTCACTAACCTCAGTCAGTGTTAGGTTAACAGTTTGTTCAGCATGGAGTGCAGTTCAGTATTCTCCATCTGTGCCTGCAGCCATACCACCTTGGAGCCTTCTACTATAAAATGTCATAAGTAACCAAGGCCAGATTAGTTTAGTGGAGACCTCTAACAAACACCAGGTAGGGAAAATGCTGAAAATAGATATTTTTTCCAAGCCAAAAAATACACAAATCAAGTTGCTACACATTACAAACGTGTGGGTACCTTGTTATATGCCTCCTTCCTTACAGTGTAGTTAGGTAATTAAATAGGACTTACCTGCCCCCATCAGGGTCAGAGAATCTAGAACTGGGGTGTCCTCAGTTTGGGGAATTCTGGTAGGGCCATAAAGGGAAGAACAGAGAAGTTTGAGAAGACACAACAACAGGTCAGAGGTCCTAGAGGAGAGATTGGGGGGATGGTAGAATTAAATTAAGATACTTATCTGATTGATATACAGTCTGGCCAGACCTGTAGAATTAAAGAGAAAAAAACAGCTTAGTACAGAGAACATATAGTAGCAAGGGACAGAACTGGTGCAGAGGAGCAGTGGGGTCTGAGGGCTTGGGTGGCCACAACCAAAAAGTATACTTAATAAAAAAAATAAAATAAGGGGGTATAGTACAGCAAAGGAGTAAAAGAAGGGGAGTTTTATATTGAAGGCTCAGCAAAACCCCCTTAGCTCCCCTACATGGCTTGCTGGTGGCCAGCAGATTTAAGCAGTAACCCTAATGGGCTAGTAAGTATGTACCTGGGTTAGTGGTCCCTGCATTATTTAACAAGGGAACACTTGTGATTGAGGGGTCTTGAGTTGTCCCAGTAGGCCAGTGTTGGTATAGCCCTGGTGGTGTTGTAGGCCAACTGCCTCATGGCCAGTGGCAAATGGTGTTTTTTGGGGTGGGGGTTATTCTGTTTAACTTTTCCCTGGTATCTAATGTGTGGTGGGGGGTCCTGAGACCTGATATGTAGAAGGTAGGTAGTTTGGTCAGAAAACCGCTGACCAGAAATGCTGTGGATGTTGCTATGCAGCCATCAGTTTAGTGCCACTGAGCAACAGTGACAGTGCTGGCAGACACTTTCAACTCACAGCCCACAAAGAGTTCAGACTGTAGTCTGCTCCATGTGGGTGGTGAAGAACATAGAGATTTTGTGGAGGGGGAGAAGGTTGGGGAAAATATGCCTCCCTCTACCGATCAGCCACAAAGTGGCTATGTAAAGAGTCCTCGGGGGTGGTTAAGAGGGTCAAGAAGGTGGGCAGTCAGCAGTAGGTGGCAGGAACCACCAGCTAAGTCACATGGTAGCAGACTGTAAGTGCCCAGAGGGGCAAGGAAGAAATGGACTGAGAAAGCAAACACACAGGATAGGGGCCATAAAGGACAAGTTGCTGTTACATGAGGTCCCTGCACCCTAATTGGTACCCTCAGAGGTACACCATAGACAGCTAATGCTTAAATATTGGTTATACTAATATTTAGGGCTAAGGTCATCTACTGTGTAAGAGTAGATGTCAGGATATGAATGCATATTGTTGTAATCCACTTTGCTTGCTAATACACATATATTTTACCATGTATTTTCTGTCCATTTCTTACTTGTTAGATGCCAAGACACCTGTGTCCTTGAAGTAATTATAATATGTAAGACGGCATTGCCATCTTTTGGTGATTTGTACTACTACACTTAGTTATGTAAGACTCTGTATAAGAACTCTTTTGTTCTCAAACTGATGACTTTACAGACTTATATAATGTTATCTTGGACCGTGGAGCCACCTCTAATTTAGCCAATAGGGCTCATCTCTGTAACTAGAAATGTTTCTATCTTTTGGTAACCATAGTAATTATCACAGGTATATAATGTTATGCACAGGCTTTACACCTTGGAGACCCGAGAGACCCCAAGAGACTACAGAGAAACCTCAAGGTGTAGGGAACGCTTAGCACTGGCTCCCGGTTTGTATTGGTAAGAACTGCTTAGGGCAACTGTGATTTATCCCTTTGGTAGTAATAAACTTGTTTATTACTCTAATGCAACGTGTTTGTGATTACTTGCATTCCCAATATCGTCAAGAATCTGAAAGTGAGGTTTAGACCTTTCAACACTGCACTGCAGCTGAAGGCCAATGTCTGCAATGGACTTAAAAGTAGCTGTGGGTGGGAGGCAGGCAGGTGGGCTCCCTCAGGGGAGCATGGAAACAGCAAGCACTGCATACAATAGAGCTACACAGCAGCTAATGTCAGAGCACCAGGAGCCAACTAAAGGATTGGGTGGATGGAGGAAAAGAACAGCATAAGGTCCAGGATAGACCATAATTAAAAACACAGCAAGCCCCAACATGCTATAAATAATAATAAGTTTATGCAACAGGGATAGACATAAACGGAATGTGATAAATCCCTTTATCTGTGTGTAACTGTATGAATGCAGAATCGTACATTTAAACACAGTTATTACTACGTTATCGTCCAGTAATGTACATAGTAGATGGTCAGAATACCCCACCCCCGCTGTCTGGCACTACATACCAGTATCTTGCCTTTAGTTTTGTTTCTTACAGTGTTCAGGTTGCCCATCCCTCACCCACACCACCTGCCACTTAGTCATCAGTACATCTAACTATTATCTCTACTACCATGCAGTAATAATTTTTTTCTGTTAACAGTTTTTTTTTTGGTGGGGGTATATATATTTTTTTGCCTTTATCATCAAAGCTTTGTTCAGCTGGCTGCTCCAAACTGCTCCAGCAGTCATACTCCTCTGCATGCTGCACTCTGTCATCTCCGCACCTCTTGATCTACAAAGTAGACCCCCCTTTTTTATTTATTTATTTTTAACGTCTTCTTTGAAAACCGGATGAGTGAAAATCCCCTCCTTGGTTTCCCAACCTTGCTACAACTGCCACCAGAGAACCCCCCCCCCCCCAACATTTAGAAAACTGTCACGTTTTTTCCAAAACGGCATGCTCAAACCCTGCTTGTGATGACCCCTCACTCCCCTTCTCACACTTCTGCTTTGCTTTCCTGATCTCACTACAACTGCCATCAGAGGCTCCTGCCAGCAAACAGAACTGTCTAGTAACAAAAATGGACACAAACATTTATTCAAAAAGCTGCCTACTGCGTAAGGAGGCAGTATAACATAGTGGTTTAAGGCTCTGAGCTGCAAACTTAAAGACCTGGGTTTGAATCCCACAGCCCCCACTTGCATACTGTGTGCCTCTGAGAAAGTCAGCTAACTTCCTAGTGCTCCCACATCGCACCTGGAAACAAGCTTCGGCTTAGTGTGCCTTTCCTGGTTAAACAATTTCCCCTTTACCTTTCCCTTATTTACAAACTCCACAAAGGACTCTGTTCCACTCGGGTTTCCCCCAAAGCTTCAACAACTGCCACTACTCCCTCCAGCACTCTGCTCTCTCCTCAACCGCCAGTAATTAAACTGTAGGAAGCAAAAAAACAGATCAATTATGTTATTTTAAAACAAAAAGAAAAACAATGACAACTGTAAAAAAAGCAGTGTTACTAACCCACAGAAACACGGAATCTGTCAGCAGAAAAAGAACCACTTGGCCCACCTAGTCTGCCCAGATGTTCCCTATCAAGTCCTTCCCAGCAAACCCTAAATTGTCTTGTGACCCTCCCACTTCCCTGCTTATTTACAGATATCTCCCATGTCTATGCCACACATGCTTTAAGCCCCCTCACTGATTTTTCACCACCCTTACTGCTGTCAGTCTGTTCCAAGTGTCTACTACCCTTTCAGTAAAATAGTAATTCCTCACATCCCTCTTACCCCCTCAAAGCTTCATCACATACCCCCCGATCCAGGTGGTCTTTCTCATTTGAAGAACCCCCCCCCGCACCTGGTTTACCCTTGTTAGGTACTTGCGGGTCTCCTTCATGTCCCCTGTTGAGCACCTCTCTTTTAGGGTGTACATGTTGAGAACCCACAGTTTATCCTCACGGGGCTTTTGGTGCAGCTCATGCACCATTTTAGCTACTCTTTGAACTGCCTCTACTCTATGGTTGTTCTGGGTCTTACTAATGAGTCATACACCTGTACCAACAACACCACCACCACCACCACCACTGCCTTCCTCCTCCTTCTGCTGAAGGTATCGCTCCCTATGCACCCCCACATCCTGCTAGTATTACCCACTGCTTTGTAACACAGCCCCGCAACTTTAAGATCATGCAATAACCCCAAGGTTCTTTTCCTGCTTAGTGACAGTCAGTACCACCCCTCAACCCTATAAAGCAGCTTCTGGAGTTCAATGCCTTAGGTGCACGATTCTGAACTTTCTGGCATTGAACCCCAACTGCCATGATCTTGACCACTCCTCTAGTTTCTCCAAGAGCCATGTGCACTCTCTATCTCTGCTCCCTTCTTAGTACCCACCATACATATTTTGGTATGGTTGTCTGCAAAAAGACATTACCTTCTCTGCCAGTTTTTCTGCAGTGTCACTTATGAAGACACTGAAGAAAACCAGCCCTAGTACTGAACCATGCTGCTCACTGATCCATCACTGCAATTGGAACCAGCATCCTCTGCCACCTGTTAACCAGTTTTTCCCTCTCAGCTACTACTTTGTTTTTTCACCTGCATCTCTGATCGGCTCCCTTTTGCACCGCAGCACCATCACACTGGCATCTACCAGGACTTGCTCCGCCGTAGAATGAATCCAGTATGTGGAGGAGCTGCCTGGGTAGCCAGGATAGTCTCACATGTTCTTCCATCCCCTAGGATGTGAGCAGCAAGGGTGCACAAGCATGTGCACAGATAGCTGGTGCTTCACTTCACCATACACAACATCTTCCCACCCATGAGTTGCTCCCACCTGCACTGCTAACATGTGGTTACTCAGTTGGCAGTACAGCAGTGGAACTGGCAGTCCTCACTCACTGGAGGAGAGCATCTCCTAGATCACTTGATCCTCCTCCCCCCACCCAGTAAGCCCCCGACAACGTGAGCTTGTTCTTGAACTCAGGTGATCTGTACCTCAGGCTGTAGCACTACCACTGAGCTGAAGGGCTGTCTCATTAAACCAGTTTCTATTAAATTCACCACTTTGGATCCCCCTAGGCTGTTCATTCCTTACTCACTTTCCTGAAAGGCACTATGTTGAAGGCCTTACAGTCCCGATAGCAGCACACTTCTTCGAGACAGCTCTCACAAACAGTCCACTGACAAATAGAAGTGCAGAGCATCAGTTCTTTAGGATTACCCGTTGTCGTACCTCCCTAAAAAAAAGGTGATTTGCACATAGAGCTCCACTCTGGTTCAACTCCCTCAGTAATGAAGTAATTGCAACCACTACTCTGGGCTCATTTAAGAAGAAGTTGTAGCAACATTTAGTTGCTATTTGCTAATGCTAGCTGAGATTGCTTCTGCTAACCTTCTGTAACATCTCCTCCCCACTCACTTGCTGCACCTCATCATCCAATAGCCCCACTACCTTTTCCCACTTCCCTTCTCACCTACTCGGCTCCCATCTCCCTCACACATCTCTCTCCCCAGCTCTCTTGCCTACCCTCTGTACCTCCTCTGTCCCCACTCCTACTCACCCCTCCCCTCTCCTTCTGCTCCAATATCTCCACCACTTCCCCCTCATCTCTGTACATACCCCCCACATGTTCACCCGTCTAATCTTTACTCATCTGCTACCTCTGCCTCCTTCTTTTCATCGCCCTGACACCCCACCCTCCGCTCCACCCTCAGTCACTCCCTCTCTTTTTCCCCTCCCTTCTACCCTGTTTACCCTTACAACAAAGTCCCCTGGGCCGATTCCCTACTTTCCCCCGTCACTGTCCCAACTGCCGACTAGGCCTACTGGGCTGATTTTCTCCTACTCCCCCGGCTCTCCTAGCTGAACAATCCACTACCCACTGAGCCATGTGGGTTTCTCTGCCCTCCTTATGTATGTCCCTCCCTACTTATCCCACACCCTTAATGTGTGCCACTATTGCCTGTAAAGGATTGTTCACTGTATGTCACCATCTTATGTGTGAAACAGTTATTTGTAACTGGATGTTGCCTGGCCCTTTGCCTATCAGAATATATGGCTTAATGTACTGCCTTATCACCTCCATTCATTGTAAATGTTGCTAGCAGTCTAGCTAGCAGAATACTCTGTACCTCTGTAACTTCCTTGACGTGGAACCTATGTAGAGATTCTCGCTCAATTAGTGTCTTCCACGATTTTTGAATAAAAAAAAATACTATTTATGTCAATTTAAAGCAAACAAATGGTAACCTACCTGTTGCTTTGGTATGCCATGTCCGGATTTCTCTGTGGTTCAAGAAGACGTGAATTTAAAAGAAAGCATACATCATAAAATATTACTCAGACAAAGTTTATTTCAAATTCATGTAGCCACAGCAAGACTACTTTTCCTGTCCCTACTGCCACACAATATACATGACAAATCTGTTCCTGTACAGTTGGGTCAAATGACAGAGGGGAATCAGGCTGGTGGCACCAGCAGTAAGTATGGTTGGATCTTTTTTTTTTTTAATAATTTCATTCCTCAGCAGCAGAGTGCAATGACCTGGCTACTGTGTTGAGAGGCAGAGCCAGTAACATCAATGGGTTGGAGCCAGTTGCAGTAGGTCAAGCCACAATAGACAGTTTGGGACAGATCCCCCTTCCCCTAACTTCTCAGAAGAACGACCATAAAAACATGCAAATTGATACCAGATAAGGACCAGTGCTGTCCAGGATCCCCACCACTCTCTGATCCCTGGCCTTAGTAAAATTAAGGCTATCCCTGGTGCCTAGTGCCCCCCCCCACCCTCCAATCTCCAGCCCTGGTAGAAGTAAAGATCAGGAGTTAATAGGAGACCTGTGCCAGTCCTGGTTCCTAGCTGTCCAGAGTGCCATACACTAGGGAAAAGGTGGGCGGGACAGGATTGTCAGATATCAATCTGAGGGTAGGAAGGGGGATGTTTGGGGAAGGGCCGTGGACCAACAGGGTATACTTTAGAAAAGGGCAATGGGAGGGAAGGGTGACCCAGTGGATCATCAGGATTTTATACTATGACAAGGACCAGGAGATTAGGGTGGATGGCTGCAGCCCCCCAGCCTTTGGAAGGGCGCAGCTATGCACCGAATTAAGTGGAGGCTTTTGGCAACTGTAAACAACTTTACTTAGGGAGTTGTTCAGTGCCACCAAAAATACTTCCCACTGCACAAGTATTCAAGAGTAGACAGCCTCATTTACATAGGAGCAGTGGTATTGCAGCACCATGGCTTAGAAGTGCACACGGGGTTTACAATGCCTGCAACAGGTGTACTGCCATTGTAGTCTTTTCTTTCTAGCTGTGAAAAGCTTCATCAGTTGATGGCTATAAAGAGAAAATATTGACCCTGATGGATTAACAATAACCAACAATAGTTATGACTACTGGTATTCAATAGTTTGTCCCGAGGAGTCAAGAGTTTTCCATTATATACCCTAAAAATTCAAGTCTGACCACCATAGCCACCATTATTTGGTGCCTGGAGGGCCAGCCCCATGGTGCTAAGGGTTGAAGCACTGGTGCTACACCTTGTACTGTGCCAGTGACCCAGGTGGGGGACGCCAAGAAGCAAGATCAAGCTGTGGCAAGGCAGTTCTCTCCTACTAGAAGGGACTAGAGGCTCCCTAGCCACTGGCCACCAGCCAGTGGAGGACGGAAGTGGGCACTGACCGAGAGATCCGCCTATGGCCATGGGGAGGGGTGGAAAGGAGCTGAGCTGGCATCACTGGGTGTGCATGCGCACGCCTCCATGCACATGACACCTGTGTGCTGGGGCCCTAGGGAATGGGAGAAAGCAGGCACAAAACCAGAAAAAGTATAAGTAAAAAAAAAAAAAATCTGGTGCTTGGATGAACCACCACACCACATGGTCAGCCACCCTCCCCACCACTGGATCACCTTTTCAGGAACCAGATCAAGCTCTCCTCTCCAGCCCACAATCCTCCATGCAGCTTGAAACCCTTTCTGCCCTAGCTTTCCACAAGTTGGGCATACTCCCTGGAGCTACACCACCCTACAGCCCTGCCACTTCTCTCTGGTGACCAACCTTCCTGCATCCAGACCAGCATCCAGATGTGTTTCAATTCCATTGAACTACCAAGGTGACTACTGTGGTACCATGCATCAGTGGTAGCATAATGGAGCACTTGCAGTGTTAATAACATGGTTTTATTCTATGATTTAAGCTGGTGGTACCACAATGGTCATGCAGCATGGTATCACAATGATCACATTTTAGGGGGAAAACCTGCCTGTGGAGGGATCCAAAAGAATAATTAAGAGACATCCAACAAGATCAGACATCCACACATCTTTAATGTAGGTGCCGTCCAACATCAGCCTATCACCAGCTTTACATTGGAAATCCCACCAAAGTTATCCATACACCAGTCATATACCCCTAGTCCATCCTACACACTGTCCACCCAGCCTCACAACATGGTGCCGAAAGGTGTAGCCTTAGTGCAGTAACCCTCCTTGTTCACATGGAAAGCACAAAGTGGCCCTGTGGGACACACTTTCTCCCTACAAAAATGAAAACAATAAAGTAAATGGCCCTGGTTCTTTCTTTTCCCAGATGTAGGAGAAAGGTCTTCCTGGGAGTGCAGACAGTTTCTGTCAATCCCGGCACTGCCACCATAAGTTACTCCAGTAACATCTCCTTGAAACACAACTAACACAGCAGCTCAGCTGAAAAGTGACTTTCCTTTAGCATGGTATCCTCTACTTTGCTGCAGGTGGGGCAAGAATTATTAGAGATCACGACCCCATGCCCCCACTTTACACTGTCGTATCCACCAACCCCATGCATGTCGTCACACCAATGGACCCTATAACACCATGTACCCTGTCACACCTCACAAATCCATACCCCCATGAATGCTGTCCTCCCATGCCCCCATGAATACTGTCACACCTCAGGATTCCATACCCTCATGCATGTACAGGAG
The DNA here is from genome assembly GCA_016271365.2 of Neoceratodus forsteri. Taxonomy (NCBI): domain Eukaryota; kingdom Metazoa; phylum Chordata; order Ceratodontiformes; family Ceratodontidae; genus Neoceratodus; species Neoceratodus forsteri. The sequence continues at coordinate 637,507,580 of CM028132.1, read as the reverse complement.
ATGGACATTAGAGAACCCCTGGGTGGGAGTGACCAGAGTACATTGTGGTTCAATATAGACATGGGTAAGGAGGACATCCCCACTAAGATCAGAGTATTAGATTTCAGGAAAGGAAACCTCAAAAGAGTAGAGAAGAGACTAAGGAGGACCCGGAGAGCATAGAGGTGTACAGAATATGGGGCACCATTAAGGAAGCCATTCAGAAGGCAACAAGCAGCTGCATAAAGATGAGGGGCAAGACTGCCATGCTGGTTTTATGGGGAAGTGGGCAGAGTAGTAAGGGATAGAAAAAGCAGCCTATGAGAAATAAAAAAACAAAGCAAAAACAAAAAAAAACAACACACACACACACACACACCACTCGCCACCACCACACACACCACCACCACACACCACCACCACCACACACACATACACACACACACACACACACCACCACACACACCAGCAAGGAGGGGGAATGAAGAAGAGAACCAGAGGCTAGCCAAGATAACCAGAAGGGAAGTACAGCACTCAAAAGCACAGAAGGAGCTCCAAGTAGCAGAGGGAATAAAGAAAAGTGAGAAGGCATTCTTTCTCTATAATAACAATAACAATAATAATAATAAATTTATAGAACACAATTCAACAATCAAAGCACTGTACAAAATTTATGAATAAAAAATGCATTAAAACAAATAGAATAAAACAATCCAATTTCAGAATACATACCGATAAAATTAAGACAATTATATAGTATTCCCGAAAGCTAGGTGGAACAGATCAGTCTTTAAGGTAGTCTTGAAGTTCCCCACGGTCAGGCGCTCATGAATCTGATGAGGTGGAGAGTTCCACAGTGTCAAGGCAGCATACATAAAAGCTCGAGACCCAGAGGTTTTTAACCGTACCCTGGGAAACAAACAACCTCTTGCCAGCTGAGCAGAGTAGACGACTGGGTCAGTCCGGCTCTACATAAAGGAAAAGACTGACAAAAAAGATGGCATCATCCAACTTAAAAAAAAAAAAAAAGAGGACTGATGGGTTACAGAAGACAGTACAAAAGCAGAGGTATTAAATGAATAGTTTTGCTTTGTCTTTACAAAGGAAAGGGGGGGAGTAATACCACAAACCGGATGAGGGAAGGAGGGAGAGAATGGAGGGTATCCAACAGGAATCATTGGGACAGAAAGAGTGAAGGTGGGTAGATAAATCATTGGGTCCTGATGCAATACACCCCAGTATGCTAAAAGAGTTGGCAGAGGAGCTGGCAGCCCCACTGAATTTCTTCAGTAGGTCTCTTGATAAATTGGAATAGTACCAGCAGAATGCAGAACAGCACATGAAGTGCCACTCCACAAGAGTGGACCCAAGAAGGGGACCTGGGCAACTATAGACTAGTCAGCCTGACCTCGACAGTATGTAAATTCATGAAGAACATACTGAAGGAAGGGCTAGTCAGGTACTTGGAGGAGAATTGTCTGCTGGACAAGAAACAACATGGGTTTGTTCCAGGCAGATATCAGATAAACTTGATAAGTTCTTCAATGGGGTCACAAGGGCAATGGACAAATGCCAGGCGATATACCATTTACCTGAACTTTGGTAGGCCTTCGATTCTGTGCCACACAGAAGGTTGATAATGAAACTGAAGGACCTGGGGTGGGGGAGAAACTGGTAAGATGGGTTGAAAATGGGTAAGTGGCCAAACACAGAGGGTAGTTAGGGGAGGGGGGAGTTCTCAAGCACTAAAAAAGGGCATCAGTGTGGTCACACAAGGGTCAGTGTTGGGGTCAGTTTTGTTTAACATCTTTATTAGAGACATTGGAGAAGGTATTCAAGCAAGATGTGCCTGTTTGCAGATGATACCACACTCTGTGGGAGAATGGATACCCAGGAGACTGAGATTAAGAGCTGAGGGAGGACTTAGCATGACTGGAGAGATGGTCAGGAATATGGTAGCTTGGGTTCAGTGTGAAAAACTGCAAAGTGATGCATATTGGGGCCAAAAACCCAAGGACAGAGTACTACATAGGGAAGGTTCAGGAAGCAGCTTCTGAAAAGGATCTGGAGGTGCTAATTACTAGTGACCTGAAACATTCCGCTCAATGCTGAAAGGCTGTGACGAAGGCAAATAGGATGCTTGGATGTAATGCAAGAGGTTTCAGTAGCAGGCTGAGTGAGGTTATTTTGCCATTGTACAGGGCATTGGTAAGACCACATCTAGAATACGGGATGAAGTATTGGCATCCATACCTTGAGAAGTACATTAACATGCTGGAGGGGAGCCAGAGGGGAGCAACTCAAATGATCATGGGGCAACAGGACAGGTCATATAAGGAGAGGCTAGGAGCCCTGAACATGTGCTCCCTGGAAGAGAGGAGGGAGAGGGGTGATATCAAGGCCTCTAGAATTCTGCGGCCGCAGAATTTTGCCCAGAACTTGCAATCTACCACAGAACTTCTGCGGTGCTGCAGAATTCACTCTTCTTTTTGATTTTTTATTAATATTTCTGTTTTTCCATAGAATCTGGCTCCCTTTCCCTCTTTTTATATCCTTAACCCCCATATGCTCAGAATGTGATGTTATCATTGCTATAACATCATACAGTAGCTAATGAAATGGCTGCAATCTGCAACAGAAATGAACAGTCACTTATCTACCACAGCTCCCACTACCAGAGACGGTGGCACAGCACAGCAGGCATGGTGATAATTGCTCAACCTGCACTACAGCCTAATAAAATTTTCAGTCTTACATTATTGCACTAGGGCCAACTTAAACAAAACCTTGTCAATAGCACAGACCTGTTAAGTCCATACCTCACTTTGTACAAACCTATTTGTGCCTTTAAGGTATAGAGATGCCATCTGAAATGAATAACTGGTAAAATGAATTTAACTATCATTTTTAAGAAAAATAAAGTAATTATGCCCAGAAAAATGGAATATAATGATGTGTAGACCTGTTGAAAGAATAGACCTGTTAAATAATTGCACTGTACGCAATTTTGCCAGGGTTATTGATTACATATTGTCATTGGTTGATAGAAACACCTAAAAGTTATGGAGAAATGTTGTGTGCAGGGACAGCTGTTGGGCCAGAGGGTAGCATGCTGTGTTTCCGTGCCGGCAACTCAGGTTCAGAAATTAGCTCTTGGAGCTGGCTGGGCAGCACAAGGATTGGTGTAACACATCATTGCTCGGAGCCTGGGAAGGTATGGTGCAGTGTTCTGTCACATGGTGGTCACATTGTGCTGGTCTGGAGAGCTCTATCTCACAATCAGTTCACATGCATGTCATGGCCTTATGGTGTTATGCAGTGTGTCAGGGAAAGCAGGTTGACATAAAAAATGAGTTTTGCAATAACTCCTATATTCCATTTTTAATGGGACCTGTATGAATGTGGATGCAAGTTCATGGAAATTAAAAAAAAAAATATATGTATATATATATATATGTATGTACACACACACACACACACACACACACACACACACACACACACACACACAGTATCTCTGTCTCTCTCACCACACACACACACACACACACATTTGTATGTATGTCATAGACTGCATATAAATATATAAGTGATACACAGTGGGAACTTCATGAGTGGTGTAGAAAGCACATACAAATATGTAAGTGATAGACAGTGGAAACCTCATTAGTGGGATAGATAGCATGCATATAGAAATACCTTATTTATCACATAAGATCCCATCTGCATATGTCATTTATTTAACAGGCTAGGATCTTAAGGGAGAGACATTTGTTTTGCTTTTTTAGGCATAAAATTATAATTCTGTCATTTTTTGAACTAGTGTTACTGTGCTTTCCACCATCCTGATTGCTATAAAAACTGCCATGAAAGTGAAGTCAGGATGACAAGCTGTCACTGTGATGTGGTAGTTTGTTAGTGCCTCAGAACTTCCGACGAAATTACAAACCACCGCTGCAGAAGTTCTGTGGCAAATAGTAGTCTTGCCGCAGAACTTGGTCCCACTCTGCCGCAGAAAAGTAGGGGCCCTGGGTGATATGATAGAGACCTTCAAGTACATGAAGGGAGTAAAGAGAGAGGAAAGAGAAGGCCTCTTCAGTATGAGAGACAATGCAATCACTATGAGATACAGCCTAAAACTGATGGGGGTAGATTCAGAAAGAATGTAAGGAAGAATTTGTTTTTTTTTGTTTGTTTTTTTTACAGAATGAGTGGTGTCTGCTTGAAATGAGCGCAGAACAGGTGGTGGAGACAAAGACTGTGGGGTCTTTCAAGACAGCTTAGTACAAACATAGAGTGAAGTTATGGGACCAAGACAGGGGAAAGGGAGTGGGGCTAGGTGAGCAGGAGGAGGAACAGGGTCACTAGTGTAAATACAAGACCAGGACCCTGCATCAATTCAAGTAGACTCAATAGACCAAGAGGTCTTCTTCTTCTACTGGCTATTTTCATATGTTCTTATGCTGTCACATCCATCTATGGACCATGCCACCTCCATTCACTCTGTCACACCCAATGACCACATATACTATCACACTCATCATCCACCATTCACACTGTCAAACTCACTGACCTATACCATCATGCACGCTATCACACCTCATGACCCCTATGCCTCCCCAAACATACTGTCACACCAACTGACCACATAACACCATGCCCACTGTAGCACCTCATGATTCTATACCCCTATGCATGCTGTCTCATCCACCAATCACACACATGCTGTCATACCCACTGACCACATGCATATGCTCTGCTGTAAATAAGCAGCATGCGTGAGCAGTGAGATCAGACCATATATTTTGAGAGCTAGTAAGACCTACAAGTCAGGAAGTAGCTGGCACTCATGTCTAGGGATCAAGGGTGTGCCAACAAATATAATGAAGTAAATCCCATGCAAAGAACGAAAGTAGCGCAAACCTCAATGAATCCAAGTTGAAGATACAATGTTCATTTGCAAAAAAGAGGAGAGTGTTGCTTTATTTGATACAAAACCATGGATCCAAGGGCAGTTGCTAGAGTTTGTTTGAGCAAATGCCCTGGACTCCATGGTTTTGTATCAAATAAAGCAACACTCTGCTCTTTTTGCAATCAAACTGTGTTTTGAACTTGGATTCATTGTGGTTTGTGCTACTTTCCTTCTTTGCATGGGATTATTTTAACCTACCTTGCCACATGGCAGATTAGACAGAACTAGAAAGATGACTAGAATGGCAGTGCCCCTTAATGTTTCCAGGTGCAAGTACATTGAGTGTGGTGCCATGTTGTGGATGGCAATAAGAACCGAAAGAGTTACTTATTTGTAGTATGACTGCTGTGAGCCCTTACATGGACTGGTTGAATTACAATTTTTTTTTAAAATGTTCTTTCTAGGTGTGTGGTCCTGCAGATGACAAGCTGATGTGTGGGTTGTGAATTCTATATAAAGTCCATGAGACACCTGTTTGCTTGTCTCCCTCCCCAGGGCCACAGAGCAAGCTCCCTGCTTGAAAAGCTACAGCATGCGCATATAGACACAAGGAGAATATTAAATATAATGATTATAAGTGTGTGCATTATTCCTTGCCCAACTGCTGTGATAATGCCACTTACGCTTCCTGTTGTGTTTTCCTTACAGGCAGGGATACAGCAGCAGCCTACATCTCTCACTGAAAATACCTCCACTCTCTTGCTGCACCTGCCCCTCAGCTTCTCCCGCTGCGCCTGGCATTCTTTAGGTTGAGACTGTTCTCCCTGATACTACATAATCAGCCACTGCATGCCAGCAACAGCTCTATTCCTCCCAATCCTGCCCCAACCCCCAAAGAGGCCAACCTATTTCCTGCTGGACAAATTCTGTGCTGTTGCCTGGGACCAGGTGCCAGCCCAGGCTTGGCTCATAGTCTGCACACCCTCTCAGAGGTAGCATTCCAGCATAAACAAGGGGTCACTATCAGCGTGTTACCCTACTCAACCCTCAAGTCCACTTGTTCAAGTATCTGAGGGTCATAATAGATGATACCCTCACGGCTGTGCACCATGTTGATTCTCTGGTCAAGACAGTCAATACCAAGATTGGTGTCCTGTACAGGCACAGGCAATACCTCTCTCCAGGGGTCCTCCGCCTCTCAATCCACAGCTCCATCATATCTACTATTGACTATGGATTAGTGGTCTAAGAGGTGGCAATGGATACAGTGCTTAAGAGGGTTCAGACTGCGCTCAACAAAGCCTGCAGATTCATCCTGGATGCTGAGCATGGCACGCACACCTGTACTCTGTACGAACACACAAATTGGATGTCATCAAGAAACAGAGTCAAATTCCAGACTTGCATCCTAGGGAAGAAGGCTCTGTTGGGTAAAACACCACCTTGTGTAGACAATTTGATCAAGGCAGCCAATTCATTACAGATCACCAGGGGAGGACTATAGGGGCCTTGGCTATCCCCTTCCATCGCAACTCACTTGGGCAACATGCATTTGCCTACTGGGCCATCCTGTGGATGAATGAACTCCCTGGGCATCTCTTGGCTACCAACTGTCTGGCCCAATTCAAGACCTCAAACAGCACCTTATAACATTCTAAGTGCACCTGCCCCCAAGTCCAGCCACACCCACTCTCTCTGCCCCCCCTACAAAGCACTAGGCAGGCTTCAGATACCCTCTCCCCCTTCTCATGCCTTACCTCAGCAATCCATTCGCGTCATGCTCCTTTGGCACCTACCACCACACCTTTCCCCCTTCCCCAACTCCCAGTCCTGTGAATTTCCCTAACAGTCACTAATAATGCAAGCTGCCTGACCATGCCCCCTTACACCTCACAATTTACTTTAGCATGTCTTCTCCACTCAGCCTCCCCTCACCCCCCTATTTCTGCCAATGGTGGAAAATCAGCTTCTGCTGGCCTTCATTGCCCTTTTTCCCCTACCCTTCACCTCCACCACAGTACATACCTCTGTCTTGTACCTCCTTTCTTCACCCCACTGCCGGCTATGTCCATCCCTCTGAACTACTGACAAGGCACTTTTGGCTGCTTATTCTTCCCCCACCCTCACAAAGTGTTTTCCTAGGAGCTGTAAAACTGAAAGACAAACCTTGCTGTGAATGTATGTTATAATGTTTTGATAAATAACGGTACAGTATGGAAACTATGACTGTCTATATAAGTATGTGAGTGTTGGTGACTTGTATGTATATAAGTTGAAAACTCAATAAAAAGAAGAATTTAAAAAAAAAAGTGTTTTCCTTGATATTTAACTTGTACCAATGCTTTGAGTTATTCTGTAAGTTCTGAATCCAAGCTGTATCGTTCATTGTGATATACCTTTGTTTTCTCCGATTGTACTTTGTTTTGCAATCTATGATGTGGAACCTTTATAAAAGAGCTTGCGCTCAAAGGTCTTTTTCAAATCACTAAATAAATAAAATTAAAAAAAAAAATGTTTTACTCAAGGGGCTACCTCTGCCCATGGTGGAAAAATCAGCTTCTGCAAGCCTTCATCAATGAGAAATGCCAGACCTTCTAAACCTGGGAGGAAGGCAAAGACTTACCATCCTTAAAAATTTACTCAGGGCTGTCCCACAAATTTATTTTGGCATTGTGATGGAAATCCTCTTAAATTGACAGATCTGTTTTAGTTCAAAACATTTCTTCCTGCAGGATTAGGAAATGCCATGTGGTAACCTGAATGCACCCATATTCATTTTGTTGCTTTAACCGGATATGTGGATCATGGGTATAGGTAACGCAAAGGGTGCAGGAGACAGGTAAGGCACCTTTATGGCTACATCATTATAGCTTGTCTACCTAGCATAGAAAAGAGATCTCTTACCTGGGTCCTGAGGAGCCTGGGATGGGTGTCTTGGAGTGATGTCCAATCATACCTGTTGGAAAAAAAAAAAAAAAGCCATGGGGTCACAAAGGATCCATAGTTCTTCAAGAACAAAATAGGACCAATAGGGAAAGTTAAATATAAGTAATACTTACCAGGGTCAATATCCTCTCAGACCTGTAGAAATAAAAGGAAAAAAAAAGGATTAGTATAAGGAAAAAATAAAAATAAGAGTAGAGACAACGTGCCAGAGAGGTACAAGAGCTACAGGGAGAACATAAATATTACATACATGAGCCTGGTGAACCCCAGTTCAAATCCCACCAAGGTCACTGGCTCAGGATATGACCTTGGGAATGTCACATGACCTCTCAGCTTTAAAACTAGGTTAAAAGCAGGCCCGCTGGCACGGCAGTAGTGCTACTGCTTGCAATGCCAGCAACTCGGGTTCGGTAGTGAGCCTGGGCTGCTGGCGGGCTGGCTAGGGGAGAAGGATTGTGCACCCACAAGGCCGCTTTCCTTCTCTGGGGAGAGTGGACTGCAGTTCTCACTGCTATTTAGCCACCTCAGTGACCATGGGTGGCGGTGCAGTTGAGTAAGCAGTAAACATGGGAGGGGCGGATGTCGGCTGAGGGTCTGAGCGAAGGCACATCTCAGCATGTCCTAGTCTCATTGGCCCTCCTCAAGTGCAGATGTCTGCAGGGGGCAGGGACCAGAAACAGGAAAATACCCCATGGTCATGCCAGCAGACTGGCCTCAGCGCCGGTGACTGTGGGAGCCTGAGAGGCAGCACCAAGTGTCTGCTCCCTGGAGATCTGAAGGGATTGGGGGAGTTCCCTCTGCCTCACCTGGGGGGTTATCCAGTGCTAAGCATGGTTACTGGAGAGGAGCACTTAATGGGGGCAGGCATTCTCAGGTCCTCCCAACACAGCCTGTTTGGTGCACTGAGGACCCCGATGGAAGGTGTCATAAAGAATAAGTAGTAAAAAAATAAAAAAAAAACCTGGGTTAAAAGGGGTGTCATTGTGAACAGGTCAGCGGAGTAGCCAGGATGTAGCCTTAGAGTGTAGGCCTTCATTTTGATGTAATAATTTTAACATAATAGGCCTTCATTCTGCTGCACATGGATACCACCTGACCCACACAGCATGTATCAACAGTTGGGCCTTCAAGGGTGGCTGGATGAAAATAACGGATGCCATACATGATCCAGCCCAGGGCAAATGAGCAAAGGTACAACAATGAACCAACAGCAGATACAGTTACAGCGAAATTGCCAGTGCACATGGCACCCAACACTGATAGCAGTAAAAGTGGCTCAGTGTTGAACTGGTGGTGCATGCGGGCACAGCAAGTGGTGGCATTGTGCATATAAACAGCAAGCTGAAAACTGTGCAAATGGCACTGTGTGGTGATGACAGTGTACATGGCACAGAGTTAGAGCATGTGGCACAACACAGAGTCAGCATGGCGTATGGCACTGTACATAGATGGTGATGCATGTGACAGTGCAGTGGTGGTAGTGTGTATTGAACAGTGAAGTGGTGGTAGTGAACCTGACACAGGATGGAGGCGGTCCGGAGGAGGGCAACTAAAATGGTGCAGGGTCTGCAACAGAAGCCATATAAAGGAGAGACTAAGAGAGCTTAAAGAGCCACCGACGCCTCGAGAAGAACTTTCCAAAACATAATAGTTGGACACAAAGCAGCCTATATATTTCTCATCAGCTGTGTATTTCTTATCCCCATTACTTATTATCATCATCGTCATCATCAAATCTTTATTTATTTATTCAGGTGAACATCATTGAGCAAGGCTCATTTACAAGATGGACCTGATAAGGTCAAGGTTCAATAGTTGATACACAACAGATACATCATACACTTATATAAGACGGTTATACATACAGGGGAAAATAACGTTTATAAACACAGTGATGTACTGTAAATTCACATGATAAAAAACGGTTACAGGAAAGTTAAGCTAATATTTAAAGTATGTACAATATATACATATCCCAGTGGGGGGGCATTGCAGACACTCAACATAATGTAATACTAGAATGGTGAAGGTATTACTGGGTGCCATAAGATGGGGTGTCTGCCTGGAAGGAATATGCCATATATGGTTTGGAAGGGAGATTTGTGAGTTGGCAATGCTAGCTCTAGTGGTAGCAATTGCATTTCTCTTTGAAGAAGACTGTACAATGCTGTTTAAAGGATGCAAATGGAATGATATTGGACAGTTTTAGGGATTTTTGTAGGGTTTTCCATGCTATAGCTAGAGAATAGCTGATTGCTGCCCTCCCTAGCCTGGTGTTGAATTTGGGCAATTTGAGCAGGATGATGTTGCTGCTTCTTAGGGCATAGGAGCTAGGAAAGGTCTGTGTGAAGCAGTCCAGGATATAGTTTGGAAGTTTTTTTGACAATGCTCTGTAAATCCATAGTGCTGCATTTCTGTTCCTTCTGAGGTGAAGGGAAACCCACCCAACTGCAGCACAAAGAGAGCAATGATGAGTATTAGATGGCAGATCTGTAATGAACCTTATTGCTCTATGATATAAGGTATCCAACTTGTGATGGTAGGAGATGGGGCAGTGACTATAAAGGAAGTCTGCATAGTCAACAACTGATAGAAAAATGGCCTGGACTAACCTCATCTTTGAGTCTCTGTTTAGGAAGGGTTTTAATCTATAGAGAAGGCCAAGCCTTTGGCGAAGCTTTTTTAACAGTTCTTCTAAATGATGAGTGAAGTCAAGTCTGTTGTCAATCCACACACCTAGGTATTTGAAGTTTTCTACATAGTCCAGATTTTCTCCAAGTATAGTGCATAGTTGGGGGAGAATGATTGGAGATGTGCTGGTGGAGCTTTGATTTGTGAACATCATTGCTTTAGTTTTCTTTGCATTTAACAGAAGCTTTTTCTCGAGTAGCTGATATTGTAGCAAGGAGAATTCTGTTTGTAAGATTTCACGAGCAGCTGCAGGCGAAGGGTTGCTGACATACAGAACAGTGTCATCAGCAAAGAGGTGTACAGAGGAATTGGTAAGGGTTGAATCAATGTTATTTATATAAATGGCAAAAAGGATAGGACTCAGAACAGAACCTTGGGGAACTCCTCTTGACAGTGGTTTTAATGGGGATAGGTCACCTTCAGCTTTTACCTGCTGTGACCTACCAGTGAGATAGCATCTGAACCACTTAAGGGAGGATGGATCTAGGCCAATGGAGTACAGGGATGAAAGTAGTAGCTCATGGTTCACAGTATCGAATGCTTTGCTCAGGTCCAGAAATACTGCACAGACATTATTCTTTTTATCTAATTCAGATTGCCAGTCATTTGTGACCTTGGCTAGTGCAGTGATAGTGCTGTGCTTGGCCTTGAATACAGATTGAGCTGGGTTTAGGAGGTTAGCATTGTCAAGATACTCCCTTAACTGATTACTCACTAATTTCTCCAGCATCTTGGATAGCACTGGTAGAATGGAAATGGGCCTGTAATTATTTAGATCCATAGGGTCCCCTGATTTTAGAAGGGGAGCCACTTGGGCTGTCTTCCACAGTTTGGGAACTGAGCCAGAGTTTAGGGATAGGTTAAAGAGGTGTGTTAGGGGGACTGCAAGTACATGGCATGCAATCTTTAGAAAGTAGGGGTCCAGATAGTCTGCCCCTGCGCTTTTTTTTGATCCAGTTGTCATAATAGATCCTCTACTTGTTTCAACAGTATAGATTTGAAGCTGAAGGAAGAGTCAACTCTCTGATCACCAGTGTAATGGGAGCTTAATTGTTCCCTCAGCAGGTTAGCTGGAGAGGTGTCAAAGGCAAGCCAGCCATTGTGAAGTGGTTATTGAAGGCGTCCAGAATTTCCATTTGCCAGTGATAGCCATAACTGTTGTGTAATTGAGTTGGAAGGGGTGTTAGTGTCCTGCCCCACCATACCCTTGATGGTGCCCCAAAACCTAGCAGGATTATGGTAGGAAGAGTCGAGTTCGCCAAGTAGAAGGCAGCCTTTGCATCCCTAACTTTCTTGGTGCATCTATTCCTGGCTTTCCTAAAGATCATCCAGTCATTTGCATTCTTGGTTTTTCTTGCCATTTTCCAGAGTGTGTCTCTCTCCAGCAGTGCAGCTTTGAGGTCAGCTGTAAACCAACGACAGGATTTGTATTTTATTCGGATACTAGAGATTGGGGCATGGGTGTTAAGGGCATTTATTATAATGTTATTTAGCACCTGCTGAGCTTTTTCAACAGAATGGGCAAGACAAAACTTTTGCCAGTGTGGAGAGTAAGCTAGATCATGCAAATATCCTTCAATATTGATGTTTTTCTTGGATCTCCTCATGAGGAATTTTGCAGGGCTTGTTGTTATGCTGGTGGATCTTACCCCTGCGATGGGGCAGCGATCACTTATATCACAGAGAAGCACTCCAGCGTGTGTGAATAGATGTGGTTTATTCACTAGCATAATATCAAGTAGTGTGCTGTTATTACTATTCCTTGCATTAATTCTTGTTGGTTCATTAATTAGCTGTGTGAACCCATATGTATCACAGAATGATACCAGAGGTGCAGCTTCCTGGGTAAGCCAGTTGAAATTCAGGTCACCTAGAATAATGACTTCTTCAGTGCTGGGTTTGAGCAGGTTCCCCAGATGGGATAAGAGCTTGTGTTCAGCAGAGGGGGGTCTGTAGCAACCAACTAGCTGAAAACATGCTGTATTTGGGAGAGAGACCTTTAGGGATAGGCATTCAAACTCCTTGGGCATAGATGTTGCAGCAATACAGGATACAGCTATACCGGATTTTGCATATATGGCTACTCCACCTCCCCTTGTTTGGCGATCAGCTCTGAATAGCTGGTAGTTAGGTAGGTTAACATCCCTGTCAGCTGTGGTGGGTTTGAGCCATGTCTCAGATACCACAAGAAAGTCTGGCAAGGTATGGGCAAGCCAGGCTTGTATCAGTGTGAGTTTTTTCAGCAGACTGCATACATTAATATTATTACTACTATTATTATTAATATTATTACTGAGGTAATTTACCTCAAAAACAAGATACTTGTTTCTTGAGGGTTTATTTGCTCCTATCGCTTCTTCCCAACCAAATGTCATAATACTCTGCTTCTAACATCACGGTTATTCCCATAGCAACAGACTGTGCTGGAACAACAGGGCCTTATGATTTCAAGTTTGGAAACAATCTATAGAGGCAGATGAACTCTGAGGCATAAATATCTTATTTTTTGTGGTAATTTCTTCAGTAATAAATAATGAAGAGGAGAAATCTATACAAGATATATGAGTACAAACTGACTTGTGCCTAAACATGTTTTTCAAAGTTTTCACAAAGGCGTCAGCTGCTCTTTAATATGTATAACCTTGAGGAAAGGAGGGGGGGCATGATAGAAACTTTCAAGAACCTCAAGGGAATCAACAAATTCCAAGAAGGTAGCATCTTTCAGAAAAAGAGATGTGCAAGAACAAGGGGACACAATATAAAGATAGTGGGGACTGCTCATGGGGACTGCTCAGGGGCAGCATAAGGAAATTTATTTATTTATTGTTACAGAGAGAGTGGTGGATGCATGAAACTGAGGAGGTTGTGGGGTCGAAAACAGTAGGGGAATTCAAGAATGCATGGGACAGCCATAAGGCAAGGATAGTTGGGGGGGTATCTGAAGAAGGACATAGTACTGCTGGAGAGAGTCCAGAGGAGAGCGACCAGGATGATTCAGGGCATGGAGGGGAGGCCCTATGAGGAGAGATTGGAAGAGCTTGGGCTGTACACATTGGTGGAGAGGAGGGACAGGGAAGACCTGATAGGGGTCTTCAAGTGTGTAAAAGGAATAACCGAGAGCAGAACCAAGGAGCCGTTTAGGCTTAAGAAGGGGGGAACAACTAGGGCGCATGAGTGGAAGCTGGAGGGGGAAATTACAGGGGGGAGCACAGGAAGCATCATTTCACTGAGAGGGTGGTGGAGCCATGGAATGCACTGCCTGGGAGACTGGTGGAGGAGGGTAGAGTGAAGGGCTTCAAGAAGGGGTGGAACAGGTACAGGGGAAAACTAAAGCCAAAGAAGATCATCTCGGAGGCTGGGGGGTGGGATAGCGAGCACCCACTAGGTGGCTGGCTACCAAGCAGACATGAAAGACCATTAGGCCTATTCTGCTGGCTTTTAGTATGTGAGTATGTAGAAGGAAGTAGGCTGTTGGTAAACTAGAATCTGCAGCTTATCCAGTAGGTAGGGAAATGGGCAGACTGGGTGGGCCAAGCAGTCCTCATTTGCCGTCAAAGTCTACGTTTCTATGTACAATACACACACACACACACACACACACACACATCTATATAAATAATGGTGAGGGGAGTGCACATGGCACAGTGCAGAGCCAACAGTACTAGTCTTATCAGTTGAGAGCTACAGAGAGGAAATATTTACACTAATGGATGAACTGACAGACCGTTGTTTTGACTACTGAAAGTCAATAGTTCATCCTGAGAAGTCAAGTTTTACCATTACACTGTATATCCTAAGAATTCCAGTCTGACCCCCACCTCCACCATCCAGTGCCCAGATCAGCCTCCTCCCACCCACAGCCAACCACCCTCCTCTCTGCTAGATCCCCCTTCCAGGCACCAGACCACCCTCCATTCAGCTGGACAACCCTTCTAGCTCCAGCCTTTCCATGATGAAGAATAATAATCAGCATTTATATAGCGCTTTTCGTACACAATATATCCCAAAGTGTTTTACAAGCAATGCTACACTGGTAGCGAAGTGACAATATATGGTGGTGGCCAGATCGCACATTAACACCCACACACAGCCTGGACAATTGCATGAACCGGTGAAAGGAAATGTTGGCCAGGACACCTGGAATGTCCCCTACTCTTTGCAAAGAGTGCCCTGGGTTCTTTCACTTCTACCTGGACAGCACCAGGATGGGTAGAAGGGACCTCAGTTTACTGTCTCATCCTAAGGACAGCACATCCCAGCAGTACAACACCCCCCTAATACTACACTCAGATGCAGTGTTTTAGGTGCAAGTACAATCCCGTTGTGGGACAAGAACCCACAACCTTCTGATCCAGAGGTGGATGTGCTACTAACTGAGCCACACTGACAGCCTGATGATGAGCAACTTCACTGCAGTTAGAGAACCACAAAGTCTCCAGACCAGGTTCTTCCCAAGTCGATCAACCTCCCTGCATCCAGACTAACCTCCAACCACATGGCAAACAACCACCATGTAGCTGGAGTACCCCAAGCCTCCCCTCCAACAGATAAGTCTCTGCACCTGCCTCCTCCCCAAGCCCTTGGACCAGCACTCCCCCAGCCAACCACAAGCCCCGTTCCAGCCCACCCAGCTGACCACCAACTCTGCAGGAGGACCTCCCTTCCATCCCTGTACTAGCCCCCCACCACCACCACCCTCCCTACAGCTGGCTCACCCTTTTATGCCCTAGACCAGACTCACCCAGCAGCAACATTCCCTGCAGCTGAACCCCCTGGGACCATCATTCCGATCAATGGAACAGCCTCCACCAGCTGAGTCCCTCCCTTGAGCTGGACACCCAGATGACCATCCTTCCCAGGAGCTGGACCCACCCTCCCCCCAGAGCAGAACCTCCCTGGACTGCCCTCTCTGCAACTAGACCCACCTCCTCAGGTCACCCTTCCACAATGAGGGACCTCATACCTCTCAACCTAGTGCAAATACAATGTGAGACACTAACACAAAAACATACAGTACTCCAAAATTCAAACTGAGCACAGCACTTGCAGTAGTCTTCTGAAAAAAAAAGCAAAAAAAAACACATACACTGATCCCAGCATTACTATTTAATGTAATGGATTTACATATGCTAAAGTTCTAATTAAATATCAAATGTAAAAGCACAGCTTTCTCACAGCAGTTTACAAACAGGATATGCAATCAGAGCATCATGGCTGCATATGCAAATCACCACAGAATCACCACAGTCTTCTGTTAGCACCCTTTGCAAACTGTGTGAGAGGCCTTTCGGCACCATGCAATTCTGCTTAAAGTTGGACCAGCATAACATTCTGTGGTGATTTGCATATGCAGCCATGATGCTTTGCATTGTGGGGGCATGTGTGATTTTGTATTTTCTTGAAACTTGGCTTCCCAGCCAAATGCCCTTTGGGGTAACCCTTGCCTCAGTGTTTGCGCACAGAGGTTCTTTGTCTATGCAATCAGATACAACTATTACCTCATTATCTGCTCTGCCATGAAGTACTCTAGTCAGTTTTGATCAAGTCTCTAACCAGTTCAATTCCATTTATGTGGTAACCTGATCAATATTGTATAGAGCCCTGTACTAGAATACAGGGGTCAGGGAGAAACTGCTTTTACCTAAAAATTACTTATTGAATGCTTAGCACTTGCCATCCACATAATCTGAAGTACAGGCTTGTAATAGCATTGTGTCCTTTAAACAGGATCTTAAGCTAGAAATGCTAGAGCTAAGAGGCAGCCTGATTATTAACTACTTAAGCTGCTCCACTTGAGTACAAGTACAACTTAGGTACTGCTCTAAAGGCATATTTGGTAAACAGTGCTGCTTATAGAATTGTGCTTGCCTTACATATATTCCTATGTGCTTCTTTATTCTTGCATGCGATGTTTAAGTAAGGGCAATAAGCTAGTCACTATGTGACTATCTTACAAACACCCAACCCGTTCCCTACTCCCATTAAATGCGCAGTTGCCCCACCCACTACTCATATGAGCCAATAGAGTGAGCCGAGGTCAAAATACTAGGCGGAGTTTTCAGTTGAGTCATCTACAAAATAAGCTCCTCCCTACTGACACTTCACTGCCTAGTCGTTGCCACATGAGCCAATTTATCTGCTTGCAGGTGCTGGAATCTAGTTCCTTGTCTTTGAACTTGTTCGTATTTGCCTTCTAACAGACTGTAACCAGACTTGCCATAATGTATGCTGCACTTACTTGATGCTAGCCTGACTAATGTATCATATGAATTAGTGTATTCCTATGTGATCTAAGACCAGCGATAACACAGACATAGTGAGAGCTGCTTTTGCTGGATGTTGCTGGTAGCTAGTTAACTGTTAGCATATCCCTATGTGATCTAAGACTAGTGATAACACAGACATAGTGAGGGCCGCTTTGCTGGCTCTTGCAAGGAAGTTAACTGTCAGGAAGGTACCTGGGATAAACCTGTGTACTCCCCTAGTACAAAAACAGTTTTGTCCTGAACATCGCTCTGTTTCCCTTCTGTCATCTTTGCCCGGTGACTGTCCCCCTGCGGAAACTACATGAGATCTTACTGCTTTTCTGCCAGGTTAAGGCATGAAATCACAGCATCACCACCCTGACGTAAGGATGCCTAACCAGCTATCAACATGGATCTGCAAGCTCGGTTCCTGTAAACCAAACAGAGTTCTTCTCCTCTCTACCACCTATATTCTTGCTGTACTTTGGGTGGACTGGCTCACTAGCCTACATGACCCTAGCAACCATGGCCCACAGGGACCTGCTACATGCCCTACTAGCCACTATTACACCCCCTTCCCCGTGAGCACTATCTGTCTCCTAGTTGCCTATGAATTCTCAAGAAATGGGATCTGCTACAGGTCACTTCTCCAAACCAGGAAAATACCTTTCAAAGTGAGGCCTCCCTCTCTTACCCTTACCCTACGTCTGCTGCAAACAGCTCTATTGCTTCTTGCAGATGATATCCAAATGAACCCTGGCCCTAGAACTACAAACCTCTCAATATCCTCCCCCCAGGACCAGAATTGGCTGTCATCGAAGGGGCTACAGATTGCTCATATGAATATATGTAGCCTTCAGCCAAAGATACATGAAGTTCAAGCGTGACTTGACCTGTATAAACCAGATGTGCTAGCAGTCTCGGAGACCTGGCTAAAACCCCTTGTCCTCGAGCATGAAGTAGCTGCCTCAGGGTATGTCCACTACAGAAAAGACAGAATAATGATAAGGGGGGGACGGGGTGCTCATCTATGTGAAGGACACCCTAATCTCCTCCCAGATCATCACGTTGCCTAGCACATCCCCTGAGAATGAATCGATCTTTATATGGCTCACCCTAGGTGGTGCCAAGCACCTTACCATTGGGTGTGTTTATAGTCCCCCTAAGAATGCTCTCCAATCCCTGGAGACACTCACTAAATCACTAGCCAATGAGGTCTCGTCTGAACTCCTCATACTGGGGGACTTTAACCCGAACTGGGCTCAGAAGGCAAAAGTCATCAATCAATGGCCTGCTACATGAGGTAAATCTTGCCCAGAGTATTACTGAACCCACCAGAATGAATCATAGAACGGGAAGGCACTCAACCATCAACTGGGCTCTGGTGTCAAACCCAAAGAATATTCAGTTGACAGGCACTATGGCCGATGCCCTGAGCGACCACTCGCCAATCTTCTATGTCTGGAAGAACAGGGCAGATAGGATTCCACCTAGAATCCTCACATCGAGGAACTACTCTAAATTCTCACCCAAGCAATGCAATACCTTTCTCAGTAACATCGATTGGAGTCCGTTACGACGTCTCCCTACCCTGGACAAGGCCGTCTCCTTCTTCCAGAAATCCCTCATGAGTGCTGCCGATCTCTTTGCTCCGGTGAAGACCCATCGTGTTAAAGGTAGTTGCTACAAGTGGATCACTCCCCCCCAAAAGCCTTGATGATCCACCGTGACAAAGCCTGGGAAAAGTTCAAGAGCTCCTCAGTCCCAAGTGACCTGGAGACCTACAGAGCTCTTAGAAACCAAAATAAGCATGCAGTCAAACTGGCAAAAAGAGCATACGTCAATCACCTCCAGAAAACTAACCTAAGCAACCCGAGGTTATTCTGGTCTCACATCAACGAGCTGATAAAGGGTAAAAGCAAGGCAGCCCCAGGCCCCATAGAGGCCAATGGGCAGCTACTGAGTGACGGTATCCTCATTGCTGAGATCCTCAATTGCCATTTCATGAATCTTGATGATTACAAGGCTGGGTTCCCAGTAACTAAAAACATGTTCCCCTTACTGGAACCCCCTAACCTAGACCACCCATCTTTTCCTCTTAGGTTAGCTAAGGTTAAAGAAGTCCTCTCCTTACTAAAGTCCTTGAAAACCAGAGGATCTGGTGGGCCAGACGGTATCCAAGCTAGACTACTCAAGGACGGTGCTCCAGCACTCGCAAGGCCTCTTTCCTGGCTCATAAACAGGTCCCTTCTAGAAGGGACTGTTGCAGAGCTGTGGAAACATGCACATGTGGTCCCTATTCACAAGGGTGGACCTGCGGAACCCATTAGCAACTATAGGCCAATCTCCCTGCTTTGCACCTTTGCAAAAATTCAGGAAAAACTGGTGTACATTCAACTCCGGGAATACTTACAGACACACTGGCTTCTTTCCCCGGCTCAACATGGGTTCAGAGCTAATCATGGGACAGAAACAGCTCTAACTAAGTTGTCTGTAGACGAGCTAAGAGAAATTGACTTAGGGTCCAACACGGGTGCGGTCTTCATTGATCTTTCCAAGGCTTTCAATTTGGTCAACCACTGGCTCCTACACCACAAATTAAGTAACGTAGGCCTGGACACTCATGCTCTCAGGTGGTTTGAAAGCTACCTAAACGGTCGCTCTCAGAGGGTCAAGTGGAAGGACAAGATCTCTGATCCACTGCCCCTTAAGGAGGGGGTACCTCAAGGGTCCATACTCTGTCCCCTTCTGTTTTACTTGTTTATTGATGATCTACATAACCATTGTGGGAGCAGTAATGTCATACAGTCCGCTGATGATGCTGTGATTTGTAGATCCTCTGATAACCTGAGTGACCTAGGTCCAGCCCTCCAAGAGGACCTACTCACTATGGAGGACTGGCTTACCAAGAATAAAATGGTCCTTAGTACCACCAAAACCAAGGCCATGGTGTTCAGACCCAGATCCCTAGGCCAAAACAGATCACAACACCTACAACTCACTTCCAGGGTGAGTAACAAACTTGAAGTGGTTGCCTCCATGAAATACCTTGGCCTTACTTTGGACCAAGGTTTCACTCTAAAACAACACATTGACCAAGTCAATAAAGTCATTCATGGTAAACTTGGTACACTCTATCATCTCAAGAATCAACTGATCCCTGAAGCCAGGACTGCCATTGCCTCGAGTGTCCTTCTCCCAACACTCACCTATGCTGCCCTGATACTTCAGGAAATGGTCTAGATTGAGTTCAATAGGTTACAGATCTTGTACAACAAGGTAGTCCGGTTCGCCACTCAATCCCACTCTAGGAGCCACCACTGTGACTCTCTAGCACTTCTCAGTTGGCCTTCATTTGAAGCCCATCTCAGGTACCCAGTGCTCTGCCTAGCACATAAGCTAATTAGCCCAGCACCTCCCCCAAGCCTCGCAGGGCTCATAACTACCAAGCAAAATACTCACAACCTACGGACCTCAGGCCAAACTCTTCTCAAAGTCCCTAGGGTTAAGACCAAGACAGGGGGCATGTCCTTTTCCCACACTGCCAGTTCCCTAGGGAACAACCTTCCTTCTGAGGTTTGGGAAGCTCCATCACCTGTGAGCTTCCGAACAAGACTCAAGACACACATGCTTGCCATGAGTCAATGCCATTGCAATGTTACCTGACACTTCCACACTACCCCACTACCTGAACACTTACCTCACTCCAACCTGAACTGGGAGCCCCAACCCATCTCTACGGGTTCTCCTCCAAAAATACTCTACTAGGGTAATTGTGACCAAGGTGCTGTTCTGGCTCTCCTCCTTAGTTTCACTTTGCTAATCTTTGTAACATGTTATGCAGTATGTCATTGCAAGATACAGATATTCACCTGTTTACATGCAATAATCTATGTCTGTAATATTTGTGTTTCCTACTAGTCCTGTAACTTCCGGGTTGCCCCTGAAAAAGGGACCTTTGGGGCCCAGTGGGCCTACCTGGTCATCAAAATTCAATAAATAAATAAATAAATATACACTCCTCCACAAGTACTGTATATAAGGAGATATTTTTTATAAACAGCAGTCTGCAGCTTTAAAAATAGAACCAAAAACAGGCACAAGGGTTCCAGCATTACTAATATAATAAACACAAGCACATGTTTTTAACTAAATACAGTATCAAATGCAAGCAAAAAGCGCCCCTCCCTCTCCTGTTCCACACACACAAACACTGAAATATCTGCATTAAATAAATCTGTCTTTCTCAATCAGCTTACTCCAGATTTGCTCAGATAAAAAGCTGTACATTTTTTTCTCCAAATATAGTACTTTACCTGCAAACTGGTTAAAATCCATCAAGCTAGTAGAAATTGTTCCCAGCTCTGAGATGTCTGTTAACTGATTCAGATTCGAGACAGGACAGTAAGTCACAAAAGGAATTCAGTCACATGCATCTCTTGATGCCCCAATGGATTTTGGGAGTTGCAGTTATTCTTACTGTATGACTAGATGTTTAAAGTGAAAGAAGCATATTAAAAGTCCGATGCCTAACTTGTATAATTATATGATTCTTCCTGGTAGATAAGAACCTGTGTAGTGTATGTGATGTTCTTTTCCACAATAAAAATGAGTTTAACAATAAAGGCCAGTTTTACAAGATGCATTGATTATTATAGAAAATTAAATGGGGGGGGGGTCAATATAGAAAGGCTGTACTGGGGAACCCACATTTTTAACCCTTTTTTACCAAGAATAACCAAACTGAGGCATTTCATATTTGGTGAGCTCTTACAGGAGCAGTAAGAAGCTTTTTTTCAGCTCCCCTCCCTATTTGTCCATGCTTTTTATTGACTGTGATTGGCTGGCAACTGTGCATTTATCTCTGCATAATGTACACTGAAGAAAAAATATGAGTGCCAGAGTGCTCCATAACAGAACAAGCATTTGTCAATGCCAAATGTTGTCGCGCTGGCATTAGCATTGGTAGTGCAGTGCGGAAACACATTTTGGGCAGGATGTGAAAAATGACAGCTGTATTGTTCATAAGGAGGTGTAAAAAAATGGCAGTGTTGAAAATGTGGCAGGAAAATATTGCAAATTTGCGAAGTTACAAGGGTGAGTGGGAAATGCGCAATGCACGCTTGTAACACAGTCATTTTACGGACTTTTGGCACCAAATTTTCAACGTAGGAATTTTATCACCTCTGCTCATGTACAGTGTCACTGTCATTTCCTCAAACTGTCCCAAAAAGTGATTTTGCACAGTGACCGCACTATTCTGCGCTGGATATGTAAAATGACAGCTGTACTGTTCATCAAGAGGTGTGGAAAAATGCCAATGGTGAAAATCCAGAGTGAAAATATTACAAATGCACAATGTTACGAGCGTGCATGCAAACTGAGCAGGGCACGCACATAACACAGTCATTTTACAGAGTATCATCACCAAATTTTCAACATAGACATTTTAGGACCTCTGCTCATGAACAGTGTCACTGTCATTTTTGTACTATGTTACGAACACTGATTTCCCAAATCTATTGCGCTATTGCACGCCGGAAGTACAGAAACACATTTCGGCCAGGATGTGAAAAATGACAGCTGTACTTTTCACAAGGGGGTGTACAAAAATGACAGTGTTGAAAATCTGGTGTGAAAATATTGCAAATTTGTGACGTTATGAGCGTGTGTAGCAGCTGTGCAATGTATGCTCATAACACAGTCATTTTATGGAGTATCATCACCAAATTTGCAACATAGGCTTTTTGAGAGCTCACCTCATGAACAGTGCCACTGTCCTTGCATTAATCAGTCCCGAAAGGTGATTCCATGCAGTGACTGTGAAATCACCTTTTGGGACTGATTAACATCATAACCATGACATAATTCATGAGGAGGGGTCCCAGAAACCCCTTGCTGAAAATTTGGTGTACAAATTCCAAAAAATGCCTGAGATATGCATCAAAGTTGAAAAAAACACTATTTATTCCATTATACAGCTTACCGGCATTTCCTCAGTTCGCGGTCAGCTTTGATGAGTGCAGATGTGTTCCTGATCCACCGAAGATCATCGTGCCAGAGTCCAGAGGTAAGTATGGGGTGAGGGGGATGTGGGGATTCAGGGTGCGCAGTGGGTGGGTGCGGGTGAGGGTAGGGAGACTACGAGGGACCATTTTCTGTTTATAGGTGGTTAAAAAACACATCACAGACGGTTTTTTTTTAACAGGTGTTTCTTTTTGGGGATACAGTAGCCGATGGGGATAGGGCACCATGTTGGCACACAGACATAGGGAGTGGGGACACTAGCTGAGGGGATTGGGCATTCCTCAGCACAGAAGAAGGGGAAATCATGATGATGGGGTGGAGCCCAGTCAGGCACATTAAAGTGGAAAGGGGTCAGTTGGGCACCCAGTGGGAAACAATGAGCGGGGCGGCACGTGAGCCGAGGATTGGGCACCTCCTCAGGGCACCCCCTCGGCAAGCAAAAAAGGAGGGGGATGGGACACATTATGCCAGCGGGGAGTGGGCTCTCCCATCGGCACATTCATGAGGGGCAGGGTAAGCCAACCAGGGGATTGGACACCCCCGAAGGTGGCAGTTTAGCGGCCACTGTGCCACCATGTTTGTAGCTGGCGAAGCACATAGAAAGGTCTGATGCATGTGATGAACTTTGCTCACATTGCAGCGGACCTTTCCTTTGATGTGAACGCCACATTAGTATGCATGGTGTGGCACTGGCATACAGGCTGATTGGGGAATAGGGACACACCTACTGGTGTCTGCCCTGCATTCACCCAACAGCGACCATGCCTCCAAATCTCCACTACCGCAAGATGTTGGCTGCGCAAGCATGCCAACATAAAAATATAACTGTGCTAGTTTAGAACATTGGCCTCATATACAAAAGGTAGCACCAGCACTAAAGTGGTTTGCACCAGCACTACCCGTGTTTGTGCTTGTGCTTGGGGTGGGGCCACATTCAAAGGCCTTGTAGGGCCCCCTAAACCCAGCCAAGCCCAGGCACTGAAATAACCTCTTATGCAAAAGAAAGAGTCACCTAATGCATATTAAGGCAATGGCATTTTCAGAGGTTTGCGGAAGTGCTAAACAGCCCCCAAAGTGGTGCTATATTGCCATCAGAAACCAGCTCTAAATGGGGCACAAATGTTGTGCCCTCATGCCAATGGCATACAGCTGTCCTGCAGCTGCCCACCAGTAAGTCATCTGTTCCCTTCACTGTCAATGCTCTCTTGTGGTCTAGTGTCCCCCCCCCGATCACCCATTCCCATCAGTCTTAGTACTCCCTGGTGGTCTACTGTGTCTTCAGTCACTAATTCCATTCACTATAAATGCTCCCTGGTGGCTACCTGCAAGGTATTAGTGGTGGCCCAGCAACCTCCAACCTGATCTGCTTGCTTACAAACTTTTTCCCAACACCCCCCCACCAGGCTGACTAGAGATCATCGCAGCTCGATACGGTGACCAGCAAAACCCTCCATTCACCTCCGCAGCCAGACACAATATGAGTTGTTAGTAAGTGTGATACAGTATGTACACCCACTGACAGCTTATATGGCAGCTAGCTAAGTAGGTGAGAGGCAAGTTAGACTCAGGGGAGCATTGATGGTGACAAGGATGGGTGAGCAGTGGGGTGGGTACCACTAGTTGGGTTCCAGTACAGTGTCAGTGGTGCTAAGGGGCTACTGCACCCCATGAAAATGAACCCATACTGGGCATTCAAATGTCCCCTTAGCACCTGTGCATGCCCAGTGGCTGATTACATGTTAGTTGGAGTTGCCTCAGGGGTTCAAGTACCATCCTGTTTTGGGCAGCGTATTCCCCATGGGCTATATACAACACAGATCCAAGCTGGCAGGATTATTGCACTTACCCCTGCAACAGTACAACCCAATATTCAGACAGATTGTGCCATGCACTAACCAACTGAATATTGCAGCTGCCAGGTTGGGCAAAAGTGCAGCAGAAGCATTTGCAAGGTGCTTGCGGGTCCATTTGAATATGAGGGACATCATGTTTCAAAAGGACACCTTTTTAAAATAAAAACGTACCCATCCCTAAAGCTCCACTTCTTACCTTGTAATCTTATCTCTTCATTCTTCACTCTGATAGAGCACATTTAGCATTGTTTTCACTTTTTACACCAGGGATGTTTTGCATATTTTAAATCACACTCCATCCCCCATCACCTGTCTGCCACCCACCCAGCTGCTACACTGAAAACACTGCTGAAATGATGCATACTAACTCCTGATCTTCAGAGCAGGAAGGGAGGACCAGGAAATTATTTGTTTTAATCACATAGTCCCTGTCCTCAGGGCAGGAGTGAAGACTGGGAAAACTGATGGAGAAAGGCTGAGAGTCACAACAAGTGCCAAACTCATTAAAGCTAATAATAAAATAAAAAGTCAAACCATGCATACAGTCTCTCCTGGTCTTCATAGCAGGCAGAGAGGACCAGAAATTGTCAACAGAAAACATCCAAAAGTTGCAGTGAGGGGAAAAGATGTTTAAAAAAAGAAGGGAAATAAATAAAACTATACAGATAGTGTGTCAGTCCCTCCCGGTCCTGAGAGAAGGCAGTGGGGACCGAGTAACAGCAAGACACAAAATTACAGCTCTTCCTAGTGACAGATAGTGCAGGAACTATTTAATTTTTAAAATCAAACCTATTTTGTATTTACTTTTTAAATATTTTTTTTTATTCTTTTAATTTCTTAAAACAAAACAACATACTACGCATGTTCTAAGTATAATATACTCCTGGGTGGGCATTATGCTGAGATAGACACACTTCCGGGGCAGTAAGACCCTTTATCTGCAGCACTGGGCCTCACTACACCCTGGGCAGTTGGTTGCCTCAGCATAATGTCCACTCTGTCATGTCTTACCCTTTTGGTGGTGGGCCCTTTGGAATTCCACGCCCTCTGAATAACTCTTTGGTGCAAACCATTGTGGACAGTAGAATGGGCCTGAGAGTGTCTGGGGCATCATTCTGTTGCATGGCATGTCTTGTTCAGTCTCACCACAGCACTCTATTTCTCCCTTTTGCCTATCACCCAGCAACACATACATGACAAGAATCCACACCCCCACACCATCTGCATATCAGCTATACAAAATACATAGTAGCTCTTCTTACTGCAGCCCACTAAGTAGACCAGCTCTACTCACCCATGTAATGGATTGTCCATAAAGTCTATTGGCACATAGCTGTTGTTTAATGGCCATTAATGTATTTGCCACCAATGTGGCATTTGTTTATGGTAGGAAATGTTCATTATGCCAGCCCGGTGGTGCTGAGGGTTAAGGCACTGGACACCACACTGCATGCAATGCTGGGGACCCTAGTTTGGAAATTGACTGAGGTCGCTCAGGGGCTGCAGGAGGAGCAAGGGCTGAGCATCCATAGACAGCTCTCCTTCATTGGTGGGAGGGACAGTGTGGCATGCTGTGGACTGACACCCAGCAGTGACTGGGTGTTGGCACTGGCATGTCACCGAGATGTGGGGGGGCACCCATTCAGGGTGTCTGCCTGCTTCTGCGGAGGTGAGGGCAGCTGCCTCATCCATTGTACAGCTTGGATGCTGGGGAGAAAACAGGCAGAAACCATTCAGGAGCTGACAGGGTCCATGATGACCCAACAAGTTCCATGTCAGAGTATGAGTCCCTCCGAGGGAGGACCAGAGCAACCCGTCAGCTCCCCAGAGGAGCCATAAAGCACAAATAAAAGCCTCAATGTTTAAAAAGCTATGTTCATTATAATCATGTAATGGGGATAAATGCTGCCATTAAAAATGGATATTGATTAAACTAACTAGAAATAGTAAAACAAATATTTATCTAGCTCTTGTCATCATTCATTTGTGTCAGTAAAGGAAAGGGTGGTGAGCACACCTTGCAGACAGTGGAGAGTGGGATGAAAGGCAGCAGGGCTTCACAAATGGGAGGTCATGCCAGATGAACTTAATAGAATTTTTTTTTTTTTCATTTAGTACACTTTTTTTCTTGCCGCTGGCCAACCAGTTCCTCAGCCCAGTCATGGACCCCCCACTTCTGCTTCCAAATCAGTCACACCTCACCGATATTCCCTGGCTTATCCCCTAAGGGCAGGGTCATGACACTGATCCCTAAGGTGCCGCAACATTGGGATAGGTCGACAGGCCAATCTGGGAGTGATGGAAGCTGAGGGCAGGTTTCATTCAGGATGGCCGGTGGCATTTTCTCCCCAGTGTATGGGGGCATGGACTTGCAATGAGGACCAGCATCCACCCTACTCCACTGAACACTTTGGGTTCAGCATGCATGGCACACCCAGCCTCCCTGTGCCAAACACACTACCCTTCCCCACCCCGGAGAAGGAGACCAGTTCTTGGATGCACAATCCTTCTCCCCCAGCTGGCCCTTTGACTTAAAAGAATTTTTTTGATTGGGTGAAGAAGGTGATTGACCAGGGGGTGCTGTGGATGTGGCCTATCTGAACTTCAGAAAGGCCTTCAACACTGTCATAGAAGGCTGGTAAATAAACTAGAAAGCTTAGGGTGGGACAGAAAATAACTAGGTGCGTGGAAAACTGGTTGATGCCATAAGTTGGTGGTAAATTCCATGGAGAAGGGAGTAATAAGCGGGGTGCCCTGGGCCATTCCTTTTCAATATGTGTGTATATATTAAGGGGCTATGTGATGGTAAGGGGTTTGATATGTGTAATTTCTCAATTAGTAGCAAGTGAGCTCAGGAAAGAGCCAGGAGTGATTTTTCCGAGCTCACTTACTTTGAGTTGTTACACATATTAAGCCCCTTACCATCACGTACCCATTTTACACAATAGGTGCTGTTAAGTTTTCTTCAGTTAACTTGTAGAGTTTTTATGATATCTGTGTTTTTTCCCCATTTCCAGTTTTCTTCCATAGCATTTGGCTGTTAGAGTAGCTGATGTAGGGAGAGTAGTGATATTTTTTGCTGATGTATACACAGTATATTTATCTGGTGCGTTTTCTCACTGTGTACACGTCAGCTTCCTGATATCAGTATGCGGTAAGAATATGACTATTTACTTAGCAGCATATCACTAAACCCTTATTGTTTAAGCCAGCAATAAGACATAATGAGGTGTAGGTTATGGCCTGATAAGAACACACCCAGGTGCGTTATAAGGCATGAGGGGCTTGCTGGTGCCATGCTCGGAGGCTCAGTAATGGAACATTTGAAACTCATGCCACGCGGTAGGCAGAACTAATTGCAGTCCACAGCGAGGAGTCTGGAGATTGAATAAATGGTTTGTGTTTGCAGTCTGGAGCAGCGGGAGGGAGAACAGAAGCCTGGAGCTGCTATGGAAAGAATGGGCAGTGAGTAAAGAGATAAGATGGTTGCGCAGGACTGGGAACACTGGAAGTTATTACTGTGTAATTGCCACCAATTTCCAGCTACAGCTGTTTCATCAATGGCAGCTGAGGAGTTGTTTCAGGAGGGGGGAGCAGGGTGGTGAGCACTACCTGCCACGGTGGGGGGTGGGAGTCCACTAGACTATCTGGGAATTAGGTTTTTAATATTCTAATATAAGGGCACATCAGAGATAGGGTGGGGATCTGCTAGACCACACAGGAATGATTTTGTTAATATTTTTATTTATGGGTACGTCAGGGGTGGGGGGGCTGCTAGTCTACAAGGGCTGTGATTAATATCACTAAAAGGGGATTGGGTAGGATAGCAGCACACGTTGAGGGAGGGCTCTGAGAGTGGTGCAAGTGGCCAAATTCTCCCAGAGGATGATGTTGTAAGTACCCTTAGGCCAGCCTGCCTGATCGAAGGGCACGTAGAAGTTTGTGCTCTGGGAAGGTTTAGAGAATACCTAATTAGGGGATATAGCAGCTTGCAGCTTCCACATGTCCCCTAGCATCTTGCCATAGCCCATTTTGTGCGACACGACAATGATGGTGCAAGCCATGTTTGAAGCTTGCAGCCTGCAACTGATGCAGGCTGCATTTGAGAATCTCTCCCAATATATATTTTGGTGCAAGAGGCACTCTGTGCCATTCCCTCCGGTGCAAGCCCCTTGCACCATTCCTAGAGCTTTGAGAATCGGGATCACCATTTACTGAAGTTGTAAACCAGGCATCAATGCAATTATTTTTTTTGGTACTCACATTCACAGAAAATTTTACAAATTAGTTCAAGTTCAAGTTTATTGCAGGAAAGACTCCGTTGAGTAAGCTCATTCACAAGGAGGTCCTGAGACACATACACATACAGTTCACAATTACATAGACAGGAGATATAAAATGTAGAACAACAAAGAAAAAATATATAATACAAGAGGCATACACAATAGAAGTCCTTATGCTATATATGCAGTACATTCCAGCTTTAACCTTGCCCTAAATTATGCAACACATTTCAGCTTAATAAGTAGAGGGCCATTTGGTACCTAGGAAGTTGACTTGGCATTGGGGGCCTAGTAGCACCTACATATGTCTTTAAATTTACAGATAGCTAGTGTTTTGTAGGAGTTAATTGATTCGATGCTGGTTAGCTTCAGCATGGCTTGTAGTTGGTTCCAAATGTTTGGGAGGGCATATGAGACAGCTATTTGGCCAGCTGTGGTACGTGTCCTGGGAACATCTAGTAGGATAAGGTCAGATTTCCTTAGGGAGTAGGTGCTATGCGAGATGTGCATGAGAGACATTAAATAGACAGGCAGTTTGTGGAGTAGTAATTTGAGGGTCCAAATGCCAGCATGCAGGAGTTGTCTGGTGGCAAGAGAGGTCCACCCAACTGCTGCATAAAGATCACAGTGGTGGGTCCTGTTCGCAGAGTTAGCAATGAAGTGAAGAGCACGGTGATAGAGTACGTCCAGTTTAGATAGGCCCAAGGTTGGGGAGGAGATAAAGATAATGTCTCCGTAGTCAAGCAAGGGAAGGAATGTTGCTTGGACAAGTCTTTTGCAGGTCACAAGAGAAAAGAGGGTCCTATTTCTAAAGAAGAAACCCAAGCGTGCTTTAAGCCTCTTTGATAGATCCTCGATGAGGTCATTGAAGGAAAGCTTGTTGTCTATCCACATACCTAGATATTTAAATTCAGGTACGACTTCCAAGGGTTCACCTAGGGAGGTAACTATGAAGTTTTTAGGTGGGGTAGGTAGGGCACCAGACAAGACAAGTCTCGAGAAAATCATTGTCTTGGTTTTTTTTGCATTTAAGAGAAGCTTGGCATTGATAAGGTTGCTTTCTAACTGGATAAAGTCAGTTTGGAGTGCTTCCCTGACTTCAGTTAAGGACGAGCCTGATGAGTACAAAACCATATTGTCCGCAAAGAAATGTATGCTAGAGTTTTTTATGTGGGAGTCAAGGTTGTTGATGTACAGGGAAAAAAGGATTGGTCCTAGGATGGAGCCTTGAGGGACTTCTCTGGAAATTGGAAGGGGGGCAGATAATAGGCCATCAGCTTTGACGTTTTGTATCCTACCTGTGAGATAACTGTTAAATCACTGTAAGGTAAGTGGAGTGGCTCCTATGTAGGCAAGACAGGTGATTAAGAGGTGATGGTCTACAGTATCAAAGGCCTTACTAAGGTCTAGAAAGACTGCACCAGTAACCTTCTTGGTGTCCATAGCATGGATCCAGTCATTAGAGACTTTAGCCAAGGCTGAGATGGTACTGTGCTTCGACCTGAAGCCAGATTGGGCTGGGTTTAGGAGTGAGTGTGCTTCAGATTGATTTTTTAGTTGGTTGTATATAAGTTAGATTCTGTCTTCAGTTATTACTACTTCATTCAAAGGAAAATTTACCTCATGATGTATTGAGTTTTCAAGGACATTACCTTACAGAAGTGTAAGCCCTATGATCCATGAAAGATAATTTTCTATTTTTCCTGAGGCCTATCTCAACACCAGATGATCCCTTATACTTTCCCTTCTGTCAGCAACGCCCGCATGCTCAGGTATTTTATGTCGTATAACCAGGGAGAGCATGGCGACGTCACCCATTGAAATCTATATGACTTGGTTTAAAAAAAAAAGGTTTGTTTTTTAAGTGATGAAACTATAGCTGGAATATATGAAAGGAAACACTTAACTAATAAAGGGGCCAATTTGTTGCAGTGCCTTTTCAGATGTACCAGAGGTTGCTTTGTCATTTAAAAAAAAAAATATTTGAAACTGAGACACATAGTGTTCAATGGGGCAGGTCCCTGCACTCATCCTGGTTGGATGTCATAAAATGTCTGCCTGTTGGGGAAAACCAGAAACTAGAAAGGATCAGCTACCCACTGAGCTACCTGATTTACGATCCCTTCCAAGCTCACCTGATTTACCACCCCTTCCCAGCAGGCATAATAGAAAATTATTTTTCATATACAGAACTTGTGCTATTGTAATGGGTTATAATGGCCAAAAGCCCATACCTACAGCTTGGAAATTCACTCTAAAAAGAGTCACTATTGAGGGAGTTTCACAGTTTCTTAGCAGCAGCAATGTTTTACGATGCACAAAAGTTAGAGTAAAGGCCATCTCCTGCTCAGCACAACAAATTTGTCAGCTTGCAATGCTAGGTTACTCTCCTAATACTACTGTTCAGAGTTCAGAACAATAGTCCTATGAGCTCTGAATGACACTATTATGGGACTTGAATGATACTGTTATGGGATTTCTAGTGTTACATTACAGGATTTCTTCGACATAGCTTTTTCAGTTGTATTATTTTACTTATTCATATTTGACAAATAATACTGCATTATGTTATATGGAACTATTTGTACAGGTAACTTCAACAGGCATTTATGCTCATTCGCTCACAAGTATAACACAATAAAAATATAACCTTTTCTTTTCAGTAATAGTAATAAGAAGAATAGCAATAACACACACAACCTTTGGTTCAAATTTAGGTTAGAATACTTGCCAACTGGTTAAGGACATGCTTATCCAATCCTCACAAGTTGTGACATTTTGCAGGAATTACTGAAGGGATGGTGTTAGATATGTAAATCAGTTGGGCCTAAAAATGCATTTGAACTGAAAAAAGAAATCTATTTTTAAGCCGCGTTTAATCTTACTTTTTTGAAACAAGTTTAGAAGCATTTTTAAATCCTAAATATATCTTCAGTGGTTCAGGGAAAAAATCCTTTTCAGAAAAGAAGACAAGATTAATCCGCAAAAAATCAGAAAAACAACATTAAGACAGAAGTAAGCTGAAAGCAATCCAAAAAATGGATTTCTTTTTTGTAAGTGGAGCCCAGTACAAAAGGACAGCCTGCAGTGCCAGGACAAACATAATGAGCGAGTGACACAGGGGAAGTGAGTGACCTCAACGGAACTCTTTCAGGACAGCTGTGGATTTCTTTCTGGGCAGAGAAAGGTGCAAATGCAAGCAGGAGCCCAGTACAAAAGGGCAGCCTGCAGTGCCGGCAGAAACAGAATGAGCGACTGAGAGAGGGAGAGTGAGCGAGCTTAACTGACCTCTGTCAGGACTGCTGCAGATTTGTTTGTGGGCAGAAAAGGAAACAATACATGCAGGGGCCCACTACAAAAGGACAGCCTGCAGCAGTGGGAGAAAGAGAATGACCGAGTGAGAGAAGGGGAGTGAGTGAGCTCAATGGAGCTCTATCATGACTGCTGTAGATTTCTTTGTGGCCAGAAGAAGACGGCAATGTAGGCAGGAGCCCAGTACAAATGGGCAGCCTGCAGCGCTGGCTGAAATGGAACAAGCGAGTGAGAGGGGGGAGTGAGCGAGCTCAAAGGAGCTCTGTCAGGACTGTTGCAGATTTCTTTGTGGGCAGAAAAAGGCACCAACAGAGGCAGGAGCCCAGTACAAATGAGCAGCCTGCAGGGCCAGAAGAAACAGAATGAGCGAGTGAGACAGGGGAAGTGAGTGACCTCAACGGAGTTGTATCGTGACTGCTGCGGATTTTTTTTGTGAGCAGAAAAAGGTGGCAACGCAAGCAGGAGCCCAGTACAAAAGGCCAGCCTGCAGCGCCGGCAAAAACAGAATGATCGAGAGAGAGAGGGCGAGTGATCAAGCTCAACGGAGGTCTATCGTGACTGCTGCAGATTTCTTGTGGGCAGGAAAAGGCAGCAATGCAGGCAAGAGTCTGTACAAAAGGCCAGTCTGCATTGCTGGCAGAAATGGATGAGCGAGTGACAGAGGGGGAGTGAGTGACCTCAATGGAGCTGTGTCAGGACAGCTGCAGATCTCTTTATGGGCAGAAAAAGCCACCAATGCAGGCAGAAACCCAGAACAAAAGGGCAGCCTGCAGCAGCGGGAGATGCAGAATGAGTGAGTGAGGCAGGTGGAGTGAGTGAACTCACTGGAGCTCTGTTGGGACTGCTGTGGATTTCTTTGTGGGCAGAAAAGGGCAGCAATGCAGGCAGGAGCCCCGTACAAAAGGGCAGACTGCAGCGCCGGCACAATTGGAATGAGCGAGTGAGAGAGGGGGAGTGAGTAAGGCCAACGGAGCTCTGTTGGGACTGCTGCAGATTTCTTTGTGCCCAGAAAAAGGTGTCAACAGAGGCAGGAACCCAGTACAAAAGGGCAGCCTGCAGTGCCATTAGAAACAGAATGAGTGCATGAGACAGGGGGAGTGAGCGACCTCAATGGAGCTCTGTTGGGACAGCTGTGGATTTCTTTGTGGGCAGAAAACGGTGGCAACACAGGCAGGAACCCAGTACAAAAGGCCAGCCTGCAGTGCAGGGAGAAACACAACGAGAGAGTGAGAGAGGGGGAGTCAGCGAGCTCAACGGAGCTGTGTCGGGACTGCTGCAGATTTCTTTGTGGGCAGAAAAAGCCCCAATGCAGGCAAGAACCCAGTACAAAAGGCCAGCCTGCAGCAGTGGGAGACACAGAATGAGCGAGTGAGGGCGGGGGAGTGAGTGAGCTCAACAGAGCTCTGTTGGGACTGCTGTGGATTTCTTTGTGGGTAGGAAAAGGCAGCAATGCATGCAGGGGCCCAGTACAAAATGGCAGCCTGCAGCGGCAGGAGAAACAGAACAAGCGAGTGAGAGGGGGGAGTGAGCGAGATCAATGGACCTCTATCGTGACTGCTGCAGATTTCTTCATGGGTAGAAGAAGGCAGCAATGCAGGTAGGAGCACAGTACAAAAGGCAGCGAGCTCAACAGAGCTGTATCAGGACAGCTGCAGATTTCTTTGTGGGCAGAAAAGGATGCAATCCATGCAGGGGCCCACTACAAAAGGACAGCCTGCAGCAGTGGGAGAAACAGAATGACTGAGTGAGATAAGGGGATTGAGCGAGCTCAACGGAGCTCTATCGTGACTGCTGCAGATTTCTTTGTGGGCAGAAGAAGACGACAATGCAGGCAGGAGCCCAGTACAAAAGACCAGGCTTCAGCACTGGCAGAAATGGAACGAGTGAGAGAGGAGGAGTGAGTGAGCTCAACGGAGCTCTGTCAGAGCAGCTGCAGATTTCTTTGTGGCCAGAAAAAGGTGCCAACAGAGGCAGGAGCCCAGTACAAAAGGACAGCCTGCAGCACCAGGACAAACAGAATGAGTGAGTGACACATGGGGAGTGAGCGACCTCAACGGAGCTCTGTCAGGACAGCTGTGGATTTCTTTCTGGGCAGAAAAAGGTGCAAATGCAGGTAGGAGCCCAGTACAAAAGGGCAGCCTGCAATGCCGGCAGAAACAGAACGAGCGACTGAGAGAGGGGGAGTGAGCGAGCTCAACAGACCTCTGTCAGGACTGCTGCATATTTCTTTGTGGGTAGAAAAAGGCATCAACAGAGGCAGGAGCTCCGTACAAAAGGCCAACCTGCAGCGCCGGGAGAAACACAATGAGCGAGTGAGAGAGGGGGAGTGAGTGAGCTCAACGGAGCTGTGTCGCAATTGCTGCACATTTCTTTGTGGGCAGGCAAAGCCCCCAATGCAGGTAGGAGCCCAGTACAAAAGGGCAGACTGCAGCAATGGGAGACACAGAACGAGTGAGTGAGGGAGGGAGGGGAAGTGAGTGAGCTCAATGGAGCTCTGTTGGGACAGTTGCAAATTTCTTTGTGGACAGAAAAGGGTGCCAATGCAGGCAGGAGCCCAGTACAAAAGGGCAGCCTGAAGCACTGGGAGAAACAGAACGAGCGAGTGACAGTGGGCCACTAGGCGAACTCAACGGACCCACGCAATCAACATTCGACATTGACAAATGCTTACTTAAGGTATCTGTCCTAGTATCCTGTATTCCATCTGCTGCTGCTGCCTGCTGCCTTGATGATGTCACTCTCCTCTGTGCATGGACTACGGCTTGGACATCTCAAGAAGAAGGTATCTGCAAGCTCTGTTTGCAGTAAATGTTTTTTTCTGGAGTAACGATACAGGGTTATTTTTGGTGCACTGCCACAGCTCGTTACAACACGTAGCTGTCAGTGGCAGCCTGGGACAATGGCAGTGTGTGGGACCATACTCGTGCAGTAGCAAGATGTTGTTAACTTCATGACCACAGTTTTTGTTGGTATCACTGTTACTAACAGTTTCAGAAAGACAAGTCAGTTGTCAGGCAGGATCGTTTCAATGAAGGTGTTGTCCTAGAAATAGTCCTGCACTCCAGCATTGGGCGGTGTTGCCATTTCTTAGGTTTTACACAGTAAATGTGTGATAGGTTCTTTCAGTCTGTTTCCAGATATCCATTCATCAGGTTTAATGTTGCTTAAAATGTAGTGTGGTTATTACAGTACTAGATCATGTTCAGGCAGGGATTGCCATGCTCAAAAATTATTGCATGAAATCATTGTAAGATTTTTCCTGGATTTCCAGACCAGGTTACCTAGAATTCCTACTCATTCAAATGTGTCTCTGTCCATTGAACTTGCTTGATTTATTTGCTTCTTTCAGGTTTGCCTGTGTAAGGCTTTCTGAATGCTGCTGCTGTTCCTGCTCCTGCTGCTGCTGGGATCCTTCCGTAGTCTGCCATCCCTGTGGCTTCATGGTGTGTCCATCCCAAATGCCCAGGTAAGTACTTAATAATTTATTTTTTTACAGTGAATGTTTGCTATTTTTTTCTTTCCAGACAGGTCATTGTATGGTAATGGGATAGGTGTAGATTTGGACGGACTTCAAGGTAGGTGGGTGGGGGGCTGTTGGGGGGTGGACAGTGGCAGTGGTAGTGGTGGAGTAGCTGCTGCAGGCTCAGACCAGTTGAGCTGCATGTAGATTAGGTAAAGTGAGAGTATGTTCTGAGTTGTTGGTTCAGCCTAACAGGTGTTGTGCCTCAGCTAAACAATGCCAATCAATTCTTCTCTTGTGTTTGCGCAACTCTCGGTGTGTTTTCCCTTTCAGGTCTGCATGTGTAAGGCTTTCTGAATGCTGCTGCTGCTGAGATCCTCCCATAGTCTGCCATCCCTGTGGCTTCATGGTGTGTCCATAACAACTGCCCAGGTAAGTACTTAATAATTGTTTTATACAGTGAAAGCTTGCAATTTTTTTTTCTTTCCAAACAGGTCATTGTATGGTAATGAGACAGGTAATGGGATAGGTGTAAATTCGGATGGACTTCAAGGCAGGTGGGTTGGGGGCAGGTGGGGGGGGTAGACTGTGGCAGTGGTAGTGATGGAGTAGTTTCTGCAGGCACAGACCAGTAGAGCTGCATGTATTATTAGGTAAAGTGAGAGTATGTTCTGAGTTGTTTGTCTGGCTTAAGAGGTATTGTGCCTCAACTGAACAATGCCAATCCATCCTTCTCATGTATTTGTGCAACTCTCTGTGTGTTTTCCCTTTCAGGTCTGCCAGTGTAATGCTTTCTGAATGCTGCTGCTGCTCTCCTGATAGTATGCTAGCCAACCCTGAGGCTTCATTATGAGTTCATCAGATGTGCCCAGGCAAGTACCAATGGTTGTTGTTCTTTGCCTTATTTTTTCAACACACAGGTCATTATATGGGAGTAGATGAGATAAGTTTATTTACATTCAGACATCAAGGCACATGTGGGGGGGGGGTTGGGGTGGGTGCTGTCAAAGGTGCAGACCAGTTGTGGTGGCACAGGAGGTAGAGAGTGGTGGCAGACTAGGTAGTGAGAGGATGTTTAGAATTGGTGATCCAGCCTCACAGGTGGGCCACCCTTGTTACAACCAATGCTACCAAGTTTCCCAATCCCTTTGTGTTTCTGCAACTCTCTGTAGGTTTTTCTCTTTTCACGTCTGCCTCTGTAAGGCTCACTCAATGGATGGTGCTACTACTGCTGCTGCTTCTGCATTTTTTTTTTTTTGTTAACTATATTTATGCACCGGTACTCTCCATGGCATCCTTCAGAGGTGCCCTACTCCCTACCGTGGCCAGCCATCACCAATTCACCCCCCCCAGAGGAACTTTTCAGAGCTCCAGATCACCCCCTGGAACTGGACCCACCCGCCCTTGGTGACACTTTCGGAAATTAGAGGGTCCATCCCTCTGGGAGGTCGGCCGTGGATCCCCAGTGTGGCCTGGCCCAGTGTTAGGGATGAGAGGGAGATCCCTGAGGCCCTCATCATCTCCTCAGTGAGATGGGGATTTTTGATTTTAGTTCCCCTCCTTCTCTCTGCGGAGCCCGACCAGCAAGGCAACGGATTGCCGTGGCTCCGCCCCCATGGCATACGCTGCACCGCCACAATCGGCAATCCTCCAGCCACTGCCAGAGGTCGCTCCAAGAGCAAGTGCACCCAGTACCCACCCCCGGGAAGAGAGTGCAGTCCTCTGGGTGCTCAATCTTTTCCCTCTCCTGCTGGCCCCTGGCTGCCCTGGCTCGTTCCCGAACCCGGGTCACTGGCGTGGTATGG
Source organism: Neoceratodus forsteri (assembly GCA_016271365.2). NCBI lineage: Eukaryota > Metazoa > Chordata > Ceratodontiformes > Ceratodontidae > Neoceratodus > Neoceratodus forsteri. The sequence continues at coordinate 637,470,067 of CM028132.1, read as the reverse complement.
CGTCCAGCATCTCAACCCTCAGTGCCACCGGGCCGGCCTGCTCCTGCTGTTTTGAGTGTACTCTGTCAGCCTTGTGATTGCAAAAGGGAACTGAATACAACTCAAACAACAACACTGGTGGTCAATGTTACCACTGTGCAACTCAACTAAGACCTAAATCCATACAGTGTCAAGTAAGCAAGTAACCCATGTAACCTTTCTTTGGAGAGAGGTCTAATCAACTTGTCCTGCTTCATACTGCAGAAAAGGTTAAGGCTGAACCCCGAACAGCAGTCAGACATGTTCATCGAACTTTGTAAACCTTCACACACTCTGTAAAGACACAAATGACAAGAAATTGTTGTGTGAAACAAGGATATGTTTATATGAAGAACAAGAACATCATCAAAGTACAACAGGATGGAACTACAGTATAACACAAGAATCAGAAAACAAAACTTTGTACCGTAAGAATGACAACAACAACAGTCAGGAACAAAATATTAAACTATTTACATACTGGAGTCATGCACAGTAAGTGCAGAGGACCACCTGACAGTCATCAATGCTTGCCAGTCGCAGGCCTAGGCTTTGGCAACCTCCAGCCAGAAAGTATTTTTCTATGGTGCAACAGGAGCAGCTGGTTAGCCTCCACTTGGGAAGGATGGCCTGAATTGCTGCCTTTTTTTTGAGGTGCCTAATGTCCATAGGAATAGTATGATTGCCATCCTGCTGGGTGGGGGTGCCTGTGGTGCTGGGGTGGCTTCTGTGGCTGCTGGTGGTTCAACAGATAGCATGGGCGGTATCACTACTGAATACCAAAACCCTGTAGCCCAACACCAGGAAGCCCGAGACAAAGATCCTGACACCAAAAATCCTGACAGTGCGATTTTGCCCACAGTAGAGTTAGTTATAATAATTACAGGGGGTGCAGGGGGCCAAGCCCCCTGAAACATGAAAAAACAGTCCGCTGTGGGCAATATCCCACTATTGGGATTTTTGGTGTCAGGATCTTCATCTTGGGCTTCTGGGTGTCGGGCTACAGAGTTTTGGCATTCGGTAGTAGATCCGCATGAGCCCTGTACCCTTCTCTCCTCCTGGCTGCTGCTGCTTTTCTGTCACTTCCAGCTTTACCAGTTCCCTCTGAATTTTCTTGACACGGTTTAATAACTCTGTACTGCTGATCTTCTTTGGTGTCTCTCAGTCTGGGCCCAGCACCAGTGTTGGCTGTGTGTCAATGTTGTCTGTTATACAGAAAAAAATATGCAGTTTGAACAGGTGGAACTGTGCAAGTGCCAAATTAATAAAATCATCAGTAATAGTAGAACAGTGATCTGTCAGAGCATTGTATAACCTCACTGTGCCCTGTCTGGTAATGGCTTCTAGCTTCAGCCCTTGCCATGCCCGCTCTGGTTGGTCCCTGCTGTACACATTGGACCACCCTCCACAACATCCCGCTGAGTATGGGAAGTATGAAGCACATCAGTATGTGAAACCTGAGGCTTAAGCAATGTTTCATCACCAACATGTTCCGCTAAGCTGCCTGTCTCCTCATCAGTGTCTCAACCACTGTCTCTCTAAGGTGTACCATCCATTGAAATGACACCCACCACCACCACTGACATTCACGTACCTGGTGTTTTCTAACCCTCACCTATCTAGTTCACAACATTTTACCTACATGTTTGAAGAGTTCTACAATGGGACTTTGTAATTGGCTGTCAGGTTCATGTTGGTGATGTCACCCTCACACTATCCATGATGAACCCTCCTTTCCATCCTATGGTGACTACATGTGTAGTGGTGGACCATCCCGAGCCTCATACCATATGCATGGTTGACCAGACCCAGTACTCATTTAGGATACTGAACAGTGTCTGCTGATACATTTATAGAGTGTAGTTATCTGTCCTCTACAGGTCTTTGTACATGGACATGGCAGAGAGTGTTGTGATCAGAATGACATGTGGTGATGTTTCTCACAGATTGTATCCTGTGTTTAGCATAGGAAATGAAACAGCAGTGGACACTAGTCACGGGCCACTTCAAGTGAAGAAGAAGAACAATGTAGTATTGATAGAGTAGAAGAATCTGACAAGCAGTGTTCATGCTGATGGATTTATCAACAAGTAGCAAGTTGCTTGTTATTACTGTATGTGAACCATTTTATCTCAATAACCAACTGACATTTCAGACAAGGAAATGGTGGGGAGTTAACAACTGATTATTATCAATGGTCCAGCTGTGATGAATGTGCATGATACGTCCAGTGCACTGGCTTGGCTGAAATGTCATTCATACTCTGACAGCTTCCAGTTGCACACTGTTTGGCATGCCTGGAGCAATGAACTGAACCTCCCTGTGCTCCCCCTGGTAACACAGTTGTGATTAGCCTACTTCAGTAGTGCACAATGGCCTTCTTACTTACCTGGTTACTAACATCCAAATACAGAATGGTACAAACACAATTTCCTATCACAATTAAAGTCTTCTTGTCTAACCTCACATGGTGATGGCAACGGTACCCTCTCACCCTGACAGCAGCTTCTGCTGACTATTCCCAGATATCCACCTGATATTCTGCAATGACCTTTGTATGTCATTGTCACAGTTTGACCAGTCTTGGTGTACTCCTAAAATTAAGCAACTAATCAATCAAAAAGAAAAAGCATTTAGGAAATACAAGAAGTTTAAACTGATGAGACTTGGTGAAAGTGTAAGTTGCTCTAAAAAAAGATGAAAAAACTTATTACAAATGAAAGGCAAAAATTAGAGTTTAGACTCACAACTACTATCCAAAAAAGTTTCTACTCTTACATTAATAGTAGATGGGCACAAATCAACTCTCTAGGCCTACTGAATGATGATGGTTTGGAGATACATGAACCCTATCAGATAGCTGAATCCTTTAATAGATTTTTCTGCTCTGTATTAGCCCAAAAGTCCAAGTTAATGCACCTACTCCATCTCCAACATCTACCTTCCACTACTTAACCATGGATGAGGGGCCAGATTCTCCAACAGAGCCCTTGAAAGGTGCATAGTGCATCAAAGGGGATGCTTGCATTGAAGAACACTGCATCCAAACACCTGCATCAGATTTTCCATGAATGGGCAAGAAAACGGCAAAGTCAGACACAAGAACGTAGTGGCAGCCTGCAGCATAAGAATGACGCAGGTGGCTATGATGGTCATTGCCTGCGCCAACCCAGAATTTGAATGGAGAGAATATTTGCAGCAAGGAGGAGGTCATGCATCCAAGGGCTTGAGCAAGGGAGGGAAGGATGCCAGGGCCACAGAGGTGCCCAGGAGAAGGAGAGAGACGGAAGACAGTGGGAGAGAGGAGGGGAGGAATACCAGGATGGAGGTCAGCAGGCAAGGTTGAAAGGAGGAAGAAAGGCTACAAACCAGCCACAGTGCAGAAGGTGCAGGGGGGCATGGTGTTAGTCATGGACACCATGGTAGTAGGCCGACAGTGGGAGTTAGGCACACAGTAAGTAGAACACCGAAAAGGGGACATGCAGAAAAAAGTGCTCAGTGGGCACTGGAGGACAGTGCTGCAGAGGGACCATGTGAAGATGCCCATGCAGAAGGCATGAGGAGCAAACCCACAGCACAGGACAGAACAGGAACGGAGCCAGTGAGGTCAGCAGGAGGAACAGTCAGGCACACATGGGGGGGGGCGGCGGCAGTGATGGAGAAGGGTGGCCCAGAAGAAGGACTACAGTCAAGCAGTGCCACAGAGGAGGACAATACAGTGGAAGTGGCTGACAGAAGCACAGAGGATATAGGACAATGGGCAAGGACAGAACAACTTTGAAAATAGGTCTATGACCTACAGTTTGCTATCCTGTGTAAAAATAAACATTTTTACTACTACTACTACCAAGCACCTACACACAGGAGGAAGCCAAACTTCACTAGTGTTGAAACAATGGTACTAGTGGAGAAGACAGAGGCACAGTGTAGGCTGTTGCTGTCCAGGGGTGGAGACAAGGATTTGAGGGACGGGAGGAAATTGGCATGGGAAGAGGTAGCTACCTGAGTCAATGTTGTGGGTCCAATGCATCGGAGTATACGTGAGCTGCAGAAATGCTATAATGATGTCAAGCGTGGCAACAAAGATAAACTGGCACATAGCAGGTGGTGTACCAGTGGCATGGGTGGTGGACCAATCCAGCTCATGACCCTGAGTGGCCCAGAACAGCAGACGGTGGAACACCTGAGACTGATCACAATACAAGGGGACACAAACCTGGCCCTGTATAGGCTGCAAAATACAATGCAAGGTGGGAATACATGAAATGGCATGGTGAGAAACATAGGAACAGAGACATGAACATAGGACAGGCTGAACAAGCCACAACAGTACATGTGTGCACAGGTGTGACATCACAGTCACACCTGTTAAGACACAACACTGTGGGCTGTGGCAATGGTGGTGGTGGGCTCTATGGGTCATAGCAATGCAACAAAATGCATGTATAGTAGCATAAAGTGCAGAGGGCCAACACAGCTCCATGGCATTGCATGCGACAACTGCCCACACACAATTAAATATTTGTAACCTGAGGGTATGCAGGGGCTGCAGGTCACCCATGACCACTGCTGACTGCAACACACAAGCACCGCAATGGGTTGTCAGTGGTAGCATGCTAGGCATACACATACCTGCGGTGAACCAGTTCATGGTCCAGACATGCACAGACTACCATGGGTGGGATATTGGGACACACTTCAGAAGGTAACACATGTACAACTGTGAACACACAGACATGTAATCATGTATTCCATACCCTCAGGTGGCTGAGAGGATGATGATAACACAGACAATGACAACAACAGAAGCAGCAGTAGTAGTAGCAGCAGTGGCAATGACAGCAGCAGCAGCGGCAGAAGCAGATGCATCAGCAAGAGAAGCGGAGTTAACAGCAGCAGCACACGCACTGCAGTACAACAGCAACATGGAAGCCAGCAACAGCATGACATGGCATCACACAGCAACAGTGACCCTGTGTCCGATGGCATGCAGCATGAAGATATACAGGGCCATGCAGGGACAGACAGTGAAGCAATGCACCAGCATGCAGCATCAAACCCCACTGCCAGTGTGGAAAGCAAAGAACTGGATATACACAGTGAATACGACTTGCCCAACAACAGCAGTGACGGAGCTGAAAGCATATGAGGTGCAGTGCCAAGCAGACCCATGTCTCCTGCACAACATGTGGCCAGACCATGGCTACCAGATGGGATGAATAAGCCATCACCACTGCTGGATGCTGACCTTGGACAGTACTGCCAGGAGGTCATACAGGCAGAGACAACTATGGCAGCTGACCTGCAGGACCTATGCAGTGCGGTAGAGACACACAGCACACAATTCAGGACACAGCTTTCTGGCATCATGGAAGCTGTTGTAGCCATACAGGATACCATGGTAGAAGCAAACCAGAGTACACATGAGTGCAACATGGGAGATCCTCACAGCATGCATAGTGTACAGTCCAGTTGCCAATGGCAGGCATCCACCCTGGAGTACATGGCCGCAATGATGGAACATGGCAAGGAACAGCAAGGTGCATGGGTGGAGCTGCAATGGGCACAGACACAGGCCACTACAACCATAGCCACTGCCATACAGGACATCTCTCAGGCATTGCTACACTCTCAGACACACAGCAGGACAGCACAAGAAACATGCACACAGGCCAACACCCACACCAGTGCCTCACATGGTCCATATAGCAGCCCTGATAATGCCATACACCTAGACTGGTGGCACAGGGACACAGAATACCCCACACCCACCAACCCTGCAATGATGTGCACTGGCCAGCATATGGGTGCAGACAGGCAGCATGACAGCTGCATCCCACTATCACAGTGCCACATGCAATTCCCGGACGTATGACAACAGATGTCAGTAATCACTCAAAGTGGACCGCCGCTGGATCATGCCTGCCACCCATACACGTCAAATAGCACACAGTGTAGGGGTTGGTACACCATGCTGCAGTGCTGTACAGCCAATGAAGCACAATTCTGTTGGTGCTGTGGATGATGCACACTGACCTGTGTCCCACCATGTCATTTCAGTTGACGACACAGAGGAAGACACTGAGGAAACTGCATGTATCTACCTGAGGAACCTTCAATGGGCCATGGCTGACCTGAAGTGCATGGAGGCATGCCAGTATGCTGAGCAGACCCAGCTGCTACAGCAGGAGAGAGACATGACATCTTCTGAGGACATTGTGGCACAAGGGAGGGGTGATAACCAGCAGTTCAGATCATTTGTTTTTAGTGAAAGTCTAAAACTTCCATGAGTCAAAATCTGGAAGTCATTCACATTTTTTGGAAGTCAAAATACTTTCAGGATCCCACTTGTGGAAGTAAGTATTTTTGGATGGCCCAATTTACGGATGTTAAAGGATACCTAAACAATGTTTTGACAACAAATTATTAAAAAATCTGACTCCGTAGGTGGCTTAAGGAAAGGCTGCTGTATTCATTAATGCTAAAACTACATTTACTTAATTTGCCTAAATGTGGTTCCAGAGCATTTGAAAATTGTAAAATCAGCCTTCCAATTTAAAAAAAAACTGTCTTACCTGCTACCTAAAATGGCCGCCAAATGTGTTATGTGATGACATCATTGGAGCCAAAGTCAGAGAGATATAAATGACTATAGTGCTAACTAGTCTTTTTTTCCCTTTGCATAGAGTTGTTTCACCCAAATGGTCAAAACCAAGTGCATTATTTTGTATAATGCACATGTTAGGCTATGGTCCTGTTTATTTTGTTCACTTTAACATGCTGAAAATGTGTTTTAATCCAATCAACTTTCTCTGTGGCAAACAACACTGCAGTACAGATCTTGAATAACCTGGTGGTCTAGTGATTATGATGGATCCATGATGCTACAATGGGGGTGCTGGGGTGGTGTGCATGCTTAATTTGCACTTTTTAACATTTTTATTAAACCTTTATATTTTCTGCTATTATTCTTTTCTAGTACATTTTTGGCAGAACCTACAAATGTAATCCATAGTTTGAATGTAAACATTTATACAATCAATAAATCAGACTTCTTCAACAAAGTGAAATGCAACAGCAGCAATGTGTGTGTGTGTGTGTGTGTGTGTGTGTGTGTGTGTGTGTGTGTGTGTGTGTGAGGGGTCAGCCGCACCCTTCACCACCCTGTAGATCCACCACTTTTTTGCAGCAAAGTTCTTGTGCAGTCCAATGTTACAGTTCATACTTTCTTGAAACTCAGATATATGCTTGTCTTGTCTTCTTTTTCTATGGGAAATAATAATAAAAATAAATTATAATAATCGGCATTTATATACTGGTTTTCATACACATTGTATCCCAAAGTGCTTTACAAGCAATACTAGACTGGTAGTGAAGTGACTTAAAGTGTAGTGGCAGCCATTTCATGCATTAATATTCACACACAGCCTTGGACAATTGCATGAACTAGTTTTATGGGAAGGGGAATGTTGACCAGGACAATGGGGTCAAGTAGTGATCAAGGTGCCAGAAGCCCCACATCTTATTTCTCACAGTAATATGCTCATGTTTCTCTCCTTCTGTCTTCTCCCCTTCCCTCAATATAGCAGTATCTTGCAAGAGTGGCCTTCTCACTCCCCCTCTGGTATTCATTCTTCACTATTCCTCCTCACACCAAAAACAGGTGAGCTCATCACCCTTCTGCAGCATGAATGTAAGTAGTACAGTCCCCATTTTATTTTGACATATCAAATATAAACATATCTTTCCAGTAAGTCAGGCTGATAGCAGCAGGGAACAAGGGGAATGATTGGCTTTCCTATCCTTAAAAGAGCTAGGCTACCTTTGAGTAGGCGCTATTAAATGATGGGTGTGCACATCATTATGCACATCATTTAATAGTGCCTAATCATAGGTAGCTTAGATCTTATATGGATAGGAAAGCCTATTTTACCACTTGTGCCATGCTGCTATCGGCCTGGCTTACCAGAAGATCATGTTTATTATTAATATGTAAATATAACACTGGAGTCTGTACTGACCACATTCATGATGCGGGAAGGGTAGTGAACTCACCAGTTTTTGGTGTGGGGAGCAGGTGAGAAGAATGAATGCCAGAGAGGGACTGAAGAGGCCATTCCAGCAGGGTCAGCTATATTCAGGTTAGTGGAAGACATGAAGGAGGATGCTGAGCAGATCACTGTGAGATCTGAAATGTGGGGCTGCAAGCATCATGATCACTACCTGACTGTGGATGAGAGTAGCCAGTGATGGTAAATACTCAGAGTGGCAAGGCTGCACCTAAACTGTTACTTGAATTCAGTGTAGGGAGATTACCCTGGGGGGGGTATGTTGACATTTGTTAGTGTAACCCCTAGATGGCGCTATCCCAGGGGCTACTACCCCTGCCTGATTTGCCACTAACAGGTTGAGGGGCCTGGATCCAATGGCGGGTGCCTCCACCCAGAGGTCAGGGTTTGCAATAGTTAAACTTACTTGGTCACAGCCCTCTGGGACACTGCAACCCCCCTTTCTTCCCACTAGTGGCCCACACAATATATCAGAATTACCTTCATAGTATACACTTACCCCCAGGACTAGTTCCGGCACTGGGACCTCCTGTGAAATAAGATACAGTGCAACAATCACAGTACAGTACTTTAACATAGACAAATACCTCAGGAAGTATAACTTTGCTGAAACAAGCAGCTCTGATTTATTTGGGATATAACAAGGACAGGGGAAATCAGGTTAATTAGCTTATCACTTTACTATCTACCTATGGCTCTGTGCAGGCCTATCCCTACCAGTTACTGTCCCTGGGTACCCAAGCCCTAGTGGCTAGTCAAACCGTGGCAGCTGGTAGGGCCCTTTCACACAGTGAAAAGAAAATTAGTTTAAACAGTCAGCAGTACAGTGATTCCATTTGGATTTAATGGCAATTCAACAGGGAGCGACTCTGAATTAGTACTCACGACCTCCAAACAAGATAGGGTCCTTCAACGTCAGCAGGGCTACTCTTGAGCTCCACGAGACTCTTCACACATTTATATGGTAAAAAAAGAAAGTACTATACCAGGCAGGCTGCTTCTCTATCCCGATCGCAATTACTGCACAATACCCGGGAGAACACACAGCAGATTCAGTTCCTGACAGACCGAGTGCAATTCAACAATTTCTCCAGTCTTCTACAGGGTGAGCCTGGTTTCTACTCTTCAGAGATCCTTTGATTCTTTTCACAGGACGATTCAGTCCTAACAAGCAGTTACACAAGCTGCAGACCGAACTCTGGGCCTTACCACGTTTTTGACTGAAACTGTGCACTGAAGGAGCACAGGGTTTCTTTCCCGCCACTGCCAGATCTAAACTGAAACTCCAACAGACAAAACCGGCACTTCCTTTGAGTTCCTCCCAGTTCTTGACTGGATTGGCTATCACTCACAATAGACTGCTGCTGTTGGTCCAAAAGGCGCAAGTCTAAACTACATCTCCCAGAGTCACTGCCCATACAATCCTCTTGTGGCTGGCTCAGATTATGAGTCCAAGTTCTGATTCGTCCAAGGCACCATTTTAGAGCTAGCTTACCCACACTGATTGGTCCAGTTCAGCAGTTCAAAACTAGAATGGGAACTAGGCAAACACAGTTCTGACTGCAAAGAAAGCAGGTTAGACAAACTGTATTTTCATTATTACTCTAAATTATTTCTGGCAAACAGTTACATCTTTCAGATAGGTTCCCTTTGCACTCCTAGTGACTGCAAAAATGGAGTGAATTGGCAGCAGTTCGAGTGGTACTCAAACAGAGAAACACACAGTCCCCCATACAAACTAATTATGTCTGCAAGCAGACAGCTCTTAAAGAGACAGTACCAGAGGCTCTAAAAACACTCACTGATAAATGGCTTAAACGCCAAACACCATTCAGGCTTGGAGCATTCAAGCAAGCTCCTGGAAGTCTTTTGGGAACCCCCATTTGCAGGGGGGTTACACCCTTCCTGGCCTGGGAAAGCTTGACGTCCGCGCAAGCAATTCACCTATAAGTTTCAACTGCAACCATATACATTTGCATTAGGCTCACACATGTAATCATCAGTCAATACATCATTTTACCAAGAACACATTTCTGAAACATTGCAGTACATCACTCTTTACACAGTATTACACACACATTGTACCATAACTCAAGTTATTACCTCTTGTACATGAAACCTGAAGAGAGGGGCCCTTCCTATCAGTTACCTTGGGCTGGATGGGGCAAGGGCACCATACTTAGAGGGCAACACAAGTAACTTGAGTTAACACTGATGCTCAGTTTGGGCAATGAGCTCGGGGACACATACTCTCCTTTATGGACAACATTGAGGCAAGTCCACAGGCCTCCCAAGTGAATCATAACTGGTGCACCACAGGCTTTACAGCTCGACCAGTCTTTCTAGGGGAACTGTTACAGTCTCTGCACTCTGAGCCTCATTTTCAGCATTGTCCTCACTTGTCAGGAGTCTCCCTGGGGGTAGAGAGGCTAGAACTTGGGGCACTTTTAGCTCCAAGAGTTACAGTTTCTGAGTCCACAACATTTGGCTCGCATGGAGAGCTTTCGGACACTGGCAGTGGACTGTCAGGGCACTCAAAATACTCTTCTTGTTCGGGTGTATCACCAGTCTGCCCCAATCTATCATTTTCCTCCCTGAAAGCTCAAACAGTTCAACCATGCACAATGATTCCATTTCATCTGATCTGATGCTTTGCACTTCACTTTCTGGGAGCATTGGCTCCTGGGATGAAGCTGGAGGCTTAGACAGTCCAGAAGGCCCAGCTTTGTCTCCAGTATTGACTAGGGATTGCCCGAAACAATTGACTCAGTTCGTAAGAGGATAGTATTCAAAGTCACTCTCACTTTCTTCTGATATGGACTGACAGTCATGCTCAACTGGGACTTGTGCAGGGGAACACTTTAACTCTGCTTCTGCTGTAGGTGCAGACTTCCTTGATCTTTTCTTGCAGCAGCTCTAGTCACTGGTCCAGAGGGGCATCTTCTGGGGCTCAGACTCAATCAGGATTTGTCCAATGGGCAGTAAATGATTTCTATGCATTGTTTTACATCTTTTGAATTGTTCTCAGGCCTTACTTTGTACACTGGCAGATCATCTAGTTTGCCCACTACAATGTGAGGGAGATGGTGCCATCTGTCAGCAATCTTGTGTTTGCCATGCAGTCCCAGATTTCTTAGCAATACCCGATCTCCCTCCTGGAGTTCCTGTGCTTTCACCTTTATCATACCTTTCTTTGTTGGCCAGATTTCTTTGGCAGCCATGGTTTGAGCCAGTTGGTACGCATGAGTTAGCTGGGCCTTTAACTTTTGCACATACTGTAAATAGTTGTCAGCTTGAACCCCATCAGGAGACCCCAAAACACACATCTACCAGTAGTCGAGCTTCTCTTCCAAACATCAGGTGGTAGGGGAGAACCCAGTGGCATCACTTTTGGTGCAGTTATAAGCATGTACCAGGGTGCTAATTTGTTGGCTCCATCTAGGCTTGTCCTTTGGGTGCAGGGTGCCTAGCATATCTAGCAAAGTGCGGTTGAAACGTTCAGGCTGTGGGTCCCCTGGGGTGGTAAGGAGTGGTTCTGGACTTTCACTCCCCACAGAGAAAGCATCTCTTTGATCAGACGACTTTCAAAGTCTCTCCCTTGATCAGAATGGATTCTTTGTGGAGCCCATAGTGAACAAAAAGTTTTCTACAAGTACTTTGGCCACAGTGGATGCTTTCTGGTCTTTGGTACGGAAAGCTTGGGCATATCTCGTGAAATGGTCAGTGACCACCAGCACATTACTGATATTTCTTTGATCTGACTCAAACTCAGAAAATCAATACAGACCAGCTCCATGGGTGCACTGGTGGTGATGTTAACAAGGGCAGCCCTCTGGGGCAAAGCTTTCCTCTGTAACAGTGACTACAAGTTCGAATGTGTTGCTCCACATCAGCCCCATCTTAGGCCAATAGAATCTGGATCTCACCAAGTCAAGTGTTCTGTCTATACCAAGGTGCCCCATGTGTTGTGCAAGGACATCAGTACTGAGTCTCAAAGGCAGTAGGCAGCACTAGTTGTTGTTTGTCTACTTGTCCCCTCTGTCTACTGTTTCTCTGTATAACATTTATTGATCAGTTTCAACTTAGGACCTTCTTTGTATAACAGTGCAGTTCTCAAATCAGTGGAGCGTAATTTGGACACATCTTTTCCTGCATAAAGGGCTTCTAAAGCTGCTTTGATCATGGGATCGCGGGATTGAGCCCGCCGAATACTGTCATTGTCCAGCTGAGGCAGTGCACCAATGTCTATTGCAGAAAAGTGGCAATAAGCAGCAGGTATGCAATTCTCAGAGGGTCCCAAGCAATCCACCATGCAGTCCACTGCGTCCGTGGACATTTGTTCCTCCCTGTCAAACTTCCGGCAGAGTGCCCGAATGTCAGGTTCTGCCAATCGGACCCAATCATTCTGGGGAACAGGCCTCCGGAGAGAGCATCAGCATCTATGTGGTTCAGACCTGCTCGGTATTCAGAGCATAGTCATATGTAGATAATGCAGAAAGCCACCTATGGCCAGTGGCATCCAACTTAGCTGAGGTCTGCACATAACTCAAAGGATTATTGTCAGTTTTACTAGTATTTTAGCCCCATACAAGTACTCATGGAATTGGTCAACAATAGCCCACTTCAAAGCTAGGAACTCTAACTTATGTACAGGATAGTTCTTTTCGGATGGGGTCAGGCTTCTACTGGCAAAGGCCACTGGTCTCGGCCATTCTCGTGCTCTTGGTACAACACAGCCCCCAACCCTTGCAAGCTAGCATCAGTGTGCAGGATGTAAGGTTTTCTTGGATCGGCATAGGCCAGCACTGGAGCATGGGTAAGTTGATATATGATCTCATGAAAAGCAGTCTCACAATCAGGAGTCCAGCGAGCCCCAAATACTTCACTCGGATGAAAATACACTCTTTCGGTCTTGAGGGACGCTGACTTTGGTATTTTTGTGGGTTGGGGATACCCTGAGTAAGGTTAAGTAAAGGGCAGATCACTCTTGAATAGTCCTTGATGAAACGCTGATAATAACCACAGAATCCCAGGAATCTTTGCAGTTCTTTTAGATTTTGGGCTGTGGCCAGGTGGTCAAGGCCTCAACTTTACTTGGGTCGGTCTCTATTCCCTCGGTGGATACTATGTGTCCCACATACTTTACTGATGTTTGAAAGAATTGACACTTATCAATGGACAGTTTAAGGCCAAAGTCCTCCAGTCGGTCCAATACCTTAAATAATCTGCTCTCATGTTCCTCCAGTGAGCTGCCAAACACAATAACATCATCTAGGTATACCAGGCACTCTAGTAAGTTCATGTCCCCCACTGCACGCTCCATCAATCGTTGAAAAGTGGCTGGGGCACCTGAAATCCCTTGAGGCATCCTCATGAATTCATAGAAGCCAAGCAGGACAGATAAAGGCTGTCTTCTCACGGTCCTCTGGGGCCATCGGGATCTGGTAGTACCCACTGCGGAGATCCAACACAGAGAACCACTTGCTCCCGCTTAGGCAGTCTAAAGCATCCTGAATGCGGGCATTGTGTACTGATCAGGATAGTCCATCGGTTTAAGTGCGATAATCCACGCACATCCTTACTGTCCCATTCTTTTCCTCACTACCACAATGGGGAAGCATAAGGGCTTCTGGATTCTTGTATTACACCAGCAGCTAACATCTCTTGCAGATGCCGCCTCACATCATCTATATCAGCAGGTGCCAGGCGCAGACCTCTCACGAAATGGTCTTTCGTCATGCAGCCGGATATTGTGCTCAGCTCCTTGCACACATCCTACGTCCCATTCCTTTAAAGAAAACACCTGGTCTCTCTGGGCAAGCTTCTCACTGATCCTCACTTTCCATTCAGCTGGCAGCGGGAGTAGCCGAAATCAAACAAGTCAGCGTTACTCTGTCATTCTTCCTTGAACTCTTGCTGCTGGGTAGCACTGCAGTGTCTGCACAATGCACATTAGCCAGGATGCAACCTCTATTTACTCAATGTCTCTTTCAGACACATTATGAACTTGGACCATTACCCTTCTGGCATAAGCATGGGCTCTAGCGGCAAAATACTAGGCTTGACCAGCAGTCCCTCTGGCAATTTTCCATCGCCTGGTGCATCCAACATTAATATTTTATTCTTAACATCCTTTCTGATACGGACCTCTCCTGTAAGGTACACTGGGCATTTGGCGCCAGGATCAGAGACTCAGGATCCTTCTTCCATACAATTCCAACCGTTCCTCTGGTTCTATTTTTTCAGCATCTCTGTGCCTCATAGGCCTTCTTAATTAAAGCTGGAACTCTTACAGCTCTACTAGTCTTTGACCCCTGTTTTTCATAACACAACTGTGCCAGCCTTCCAACATATGAGCATTTGTTCCAATCAACAAAGGGACACCATCATACAGTCCAGTGGGGGACACACTAAGGCTAGGGTCTCTACTTGTTCGGCCACTCCAGCCACGGAGGTGGGGAAAGACAGCCAAATCGGATATACCCGGAATAGGGGTAGGCCTTCTCACTTAACCCCATACATGCAGTCCTTCTAATGGTTGTAAGGGTACGTCTGACAAATGCTTCTGATACCAATCCTGGAACATAATTGTCACTTGGGAGCCACTGTCTAATACAGCTCTTGTAGACACTCCATTCACCTTTACAGTGGTCTCCATGGAGTGACCCACTATTCTGGACCAGTCTGGAGAGGCGGTAGTGGGGGCAGTGGGCAACTGACCTTGCCACAAAAGGATGTGAATTAGCATTTTTGGTGCCCTCACTGGGATCATTTCGTGCACCTCTTAACCACTGATTTGTTCTCCGAAGCGCTCCTTGTAGCCTATATGCAACTTTGTCAGTGTCTTTTGGGACGGCATTCCTTTTCATGTGCCCATCCTTCCCACAATTATAGCAAAACATACTTTTGGAGTTTGAGCTGGCCGAGGCGCCACACTGGGAGCCAGGGCGGGTATTACTAACTGGAAACCTTGGTGCCATCTCTGTCTGCGGCGTGATAAGCATTTGAGACATCTCGTCAGTTTCTCCACTTCCATGGTCAAGGAATTGAGTTTGGAGCTGTTATCAGCAGGAGATACATGGGTGGGTACCCCACCCCATAGCAGATGCAGTCGGATATAGGTCAGGCCCGTACTTGCAGGCGTGGCCTTCATAAAGGGACTGTTTTTGAATTCCGGATCTCTCTCAACAGTTCGCCCCATTGTGGCATATCTTTTCCTTGTCAGAGCACTCATTGACTGCCAACCTCTGCCCTGAACTTCACTTGATGGGTCACCTCAGTCACTCGGGTCGTAGCCGCAGCTATTGGTGCAGGTCCTCCCGAGGTCGCTTTCTCAACTCCTCGAATTTCTCTCATTAACTCATCATAGGAGGGTGGGGATTCCAGTCGATCTGCCAGGTGTAACTGAAGCAACAGCAGTTCTGAGAAGGGGAAGACTTATGATCCTGTCCAGCCTGGTTCGGTCCAGTTCAATCGCTGGCAAACTACCCTTTCTGAGGCATTCTTGCAACAATTTTTCCAGCCGAGATACATACACAGACAACAACTCCCTTGGTACTGTTGTGCATTTCTTACTCTCCACCATAGATCCTCATCAGAATCTGGGCTCCCTACACATTCTCCAAGGCCTCAAGATAGGCCTGTGCAGTCACTTCAGGGTTACTGGCCCGTTTAGCACGGATGGTAGCCAGGGCAGGACCCGAGGCTCACTCAACCCTCTTTCGCTTGGCCTCGAAAGCATTGCCATTCTAGCACTTGGGGCAACATAGTCTATCCAGGTCTCCCAGTCATCCTCCCTTGGGGGTGGGGAGGTGCCAGAGAAGATCCTCAACCTTCGTAAGAGTTGTGACTAATGGCAGGTGCAGAAATAGGAGTCTGCATTGGTTCAGCCACCATTACGGGTACTGGAGCGGAGAGGGTGTTGGGGGAGGAACACCCCCAGGTGGCAAGAATAGTTTCTTCAAGTCCTCCACAGTTTTCCCTTCCCCAGCAACCATTTAGCAAATTTCTCCTCAATAGTTTCAGACAGTGGTGGGGGCTCATTCCCCACCAGGTCTTTACTGTACTTAGTTATCACTCTCCAGGCAGTGAGGGCTCCTCTGGGGTAATGGTCTGTGGCACTTTGGAGCTATCTATGGGATCCTTAAACTCTACTAGGGCCAGGAAAGTGTGGGTGAGCAGATTAGCATGCCACCCACCACCACAGGGTTTGTAAACCTTCCACCTTGGAAAGTACTCCTTGCACAGTGTCCGTATTGATATCCAGGGGATGTCCAGGATAAGCATAGCATTTTGGGGTCAATCTCCTCCCAGTACACCACTCCACCAGCGTGCACAGCCACTTCTGTCGGGTACCCATTTTTTCTTAACAGTGGTTCGTAACATGGCCACTAGAGGACACACAATCCCAGCGGTGAGCCTCCAAGATGTAACCCCTAGATGGCGCTTATCCCAGGGACTACTACCCCTGCCTGATTTGCCACTAACAGGTTGAGGGGCCTGGATCCAATGGCGGGTGCCTCCACCCAGAGGTCAGGGTTTGCAATAGTTAAACTTACTTGGTCACAGCCCTCTGGGACACTGCAACCCCCTTTCTTCCACTAGTGGCCCACACAATATATCAGAATTACCTTCACAGTATACACTTACCCCAGGACTAGTTCCGCACTGGGACCTCCTGTGAAATAAGATACAGTGCAACAATCACAGTACAGTACTTTAACATAGACAATACCTCAGGAAGTATAACTTTGCTGAAACAAGCAGCTCTGATTTATTTAGGGGGATATAACAAGGACAGGGGGAAATCAGGTTAATTAGCTTATCACTTTACTATCTACCTATGGCTCTGTGCACAGGCCTATCCCTACTAGTTACTGTCCCTGGGTACCCAAGCCCTAGTGGCTAGTCCAAACCATGGCAGCTGGTAGGGGCCCTTTCACACAGTGAAAAGAAAAATTAGTTTAAACAGTCAGCAGTACAGTGATTCCATTTGGATTTAATGTGGCAATTCAACAGGGAGCGACCCTGAATTAGTACTCACGACCTCCAAACAAGATAGGGTCCTTCAACGTCAGCAGGGCTACTCTTGAGCTCCACGAGACTCTTCACACATTTATATGGTAAAAAAGAAAAGTACTATACCAGGCAGGCTGCTTCTCTATCCCGATCGCAATTACTGCACAATACCCGGGAGAACACACAGCAGATTCAGTTCCTGACAGACCGAGTGCTAATTCAACAATTTCTCCAGTCTTCTACAGGGTGAGCCTGGTTTCTACTCTTCAGAGATCCTTTGATTCTTTTCACAGGACGGATTCAGTCCTAACAAGCAGTTACACAAGCTGCAGACCGGAACTCTGGGCCTTACACACGTTTTTTGACTGAAACTGTGCACTGAAGGAGCACAGGGTTTCTTTCCCCGTCACTGCCAGATCTAAACTGAAACTCCAACAGACAAAACCGGGCACTTCCTTTGAGTTCCTCCCAGTTCTTGACTGGATTGGCTGTCACTCACAATAGACTGCTGCTGTTGGTCCAAAAAGGTGCCAAAGTCTAAACTACATCTCCCAGAGTCACTGCCCATACAATCCTCTTGTGGCTGGCTCAGATTATGAGTCCAAGTTCTGATTCGTCCAAGGCACCATTTTAGAGCTAGCTTACCCCACACTGATTGGTCCAGTTCAGCAGTTCAAAACTAGAATGGGGAACTAGGCAAACACAGTTCTGACTGCAAGAAAGCAGGTTATACAAACTGTATTTTCATTATTACTCTAAATTATTTCTGGCAAACAGTTACATCTTTCAGATAGGTTCCTTTGCACCCTAGTGACTGCAAAAATGGAGTGAATTGGCAGCAGTTCGAGTGGTACTCAAACAGAGAAACACACAGTCCCCCATAAACTAATTATGTCTGCAAGCAGACAGCTCTTAAAGAGACAGTACCAGAGGCTCTAAAAACACTCACTGATAAATGGCTTAAACGCCAAACACCATTCAGGCTTGGGGCATTCAAGCAAGCTCCTGGAAGTCTTTTGGGAACCCCCATTTGCAGGGGGGTTACATTAGGATAGTATTGAGGGAGTTGTGTATAGCTCATTCAAGGTTTGGAAGGGTGGTAGCCAGACAACTTGCATTGTGGAGTAGAGCACAGAAAAGTACTGGAGAAGAATTGCCGGGAACTGTCCTGTGGGGTTCTGCAGATCACTGGTAAAGGGGTAGATTGACACTGGAAGTCAAGTGGATTTGCTCAAGGTATTAATATGCCTCTCCTGCTAATAATATTGTTATCCATTGTAAGTGCAGCCCTTATGAGGGCATGAACAGCAGTTTTTCTGGTGGATTATGATGCTTATTGCTTGGCCATCCAGGAAGACCTAGTTGTTGGTTAATGAGGTGGGAAGAAACACACAGGGAACTGTACATACTACCTTCACTGTGCAGAAGGGTGGTGATCCACTCAATGTTTACTGTGGGAGCAGAAGTCAAACACTGAGAATGTGGACTGGAGAGTGATTTGAGAGGCATTTTGTGCCAGCTGATGATGTGTATCAGTGTAGGTGTGAACAACTCTCTGAGGTACAAGATTACAATCTGAGGTGCGATAATTTTCTTCATGGGACCACAAGCTCATATGCAGCCCCAGGCAGTACTAAGGACAGGGTATGGATGGTGGGGTGTTCAACAGAAGGCAGGCTAGGTGCAGGGGGTTCACATGGAGAAAGAAAGCCTTATTTGTGGATTAACAAGAGAGCACGAGCTTTGGAACTGAACAAGACCGGTACTTTGCTGTGTGACCCTGAGCAAGTCACTAAACTTCCTTGTGCTCCTAGGCCACTCTTGTAAACAAGCTTTCAGCTTACTGTGTCTCTCCTTGTTAACAAAAAACACAATTCAGTGCATCATATAACCACTAGATCATCAGGCATTTGAAGTGTTTTACTGTAATGCAGTTTGCCAAAGAAAAAGTCAGCTGGATTGCAAAACGCTTTCCGCAAGTTAAAGTAACCAAAATGAAAAAAATCATAGCCTAACATGTGTACTGATCAAAATAATCCATGAGGTAATACATGGTTTGATCATTCTGGTACAACAATTCAAAATAAAGAGGCAAAGAAGAACTAGTTAGCACTATAGAAATATATGTAGATCTCTGTCTCTGGCTCCGATGATGTCATCATGACTCATCACTTAACACACTTGGCAGACATCTTAGGGAGAAACCAAGGCTGTTTTTTGAAAGTGAAAGGCTGATGTTTACATTTTTCAAAAGCTATGAAACTACATTTACGTTAGTTACATAAATGCAGTTTTAGCATAAATGTAAACAACAGCCTTTACTTTACCGCGATATGAAGCCAGATTTTAGAATTTGCAGTTTTAAAAAACTGCTTGTTTAGGTACCCTTTAATGCAATATATTAGTGGTAAAATATGATTTATTTTAGAAAAATTCATCATTTCTGACTTCCATGGGTTGTGCAGCACAACATGACAACATGGACATGTGTGGCCATCATGCTACTGTGCATCTGGCTGTAATGTGTCTTGCTGTGTGTAGCACAATCCATTTCTACATTGGCCTGTGGCACGCTTTGGCCATGACTTGTGTCTGGTGCCATGCATGTGCTCACTACCATGATGTATGCCACAGTGTGTATTTGTGTGTCCAGTGTGTGCATCATGGCCTGCTGTGACACATCCTGTATGCTACACGTTTGTTGCTGTGTGGTTCAGTCATAGTGCAGTGCCATTTGACACTGCTGTGTGGATCCATGGTGGGCAACTGGATGTCTACTGGGAAATGGGGTGTGTATGGACATGTTCACATGCTGCCTTGAATGCTGCCCACTTGTCAGTGTGTTACCCATCCATTGCTGTCATGTTCCTGGTTACATTTGCTGACATAGGTGGAACACTTGTGTCCCGTGTCTTCACATTGTACATGCTGTGTACCCTATGTAGTGCCCTTCACTTTTTTCCCACCCATGGTGGTGTGGTGTAGTGTCTTGCTGCTGTGTAGTGCAGCTGTGGTGGTTGTGTTGTGGTGCTTGTGTAGCTGTGTAATCTATGTACCCATCTATCAGCCAGTTATCTGTTATGTCACCATTTTTAAATGTCTCTGCAATTCTACAGTGCCTGAGGATGTATGCATCGTGGGGATGATCCCAGGTACTGCACCACTACATCCAGTATCTTGTTGCAGCTGTCACATTGTGGAGGGGTTGTGGGATAAAAGATGGACCAGATGCCAAACTTCAGGTTCAATACACAATCTCTGTGTGATGTTTATTCAGAATACAGGAAATAAGCTTCAACAATAGCATATTCCTTCATCAGTACATCAGTTTGCAGCAACACTCTATGAATGTCCTTTCTCTGCACTTAGCCAGCACCTACTGACATTGATCTCTGATCTAACCACTTTTCATTGAAAACTCTTCATCCCTATGTGGGCCCTATTTGCTTGGGTAGTGGGGGCTCAAAAAGGAAAAAAACAAACAAGCTAAAACAAAGAACCTCAGTGTAGAAACACTGAAAAAGGGTTACCCCAAAAGGCATTGGCAACAAATCAAGTTTTAAAGAAATACAACATCATACATACTTCCATAAGGCAAAGCATCATTGGGATATATGCAAATCTCCATGAAATTTCAGACTTGTTCAGTTTACAGCAATTTACATGCATTTTAAATAGCACAACTAACTTAATTTCTATAGTAGTCACCTGGTACTTTTTGCCATTATCAAAAACACCTAGTGCAATGGTATTTTATGACATAGTGCTATTACGTACAAAATTCAACAACAATAAACATAACCTGTTTTACATACACTTGGAGGTCACCATAATAACCTCCTTGTATGAGGACCTGAGAGGGGAAAAGGAAAATTAAAGAGGACACTATAGCATAGTCAAGAAAGGGAAGGGGATGCCCATAGGTGGCTAACCTTATGGACTAGAATTTGTGAAGGATAGAATAGACTAAGAAATAGAAGAACTGTTGCAACAAATTTAAGAAAAGGTTGGTCCTCAAGAGTGGCAGGAACTCCTTGTCACACACATATGACCTGCATGTTCATGCTGTGGTACCCCTTTCAGTTGACGTACACTTCTGCATCGATTGTTGGTGCTTGGATGGTGATGTGCATGCAGTCAATTGCACCTAGCACACGGGGCAGCTGTGCTATGTTGTAGAATCCCTGCTGCAGGGCATGCTGTGCATGGGCATCCCATGGATAGGATATGTAGTGCTTGGTGCAGTGTAGTATTGCATCCACCACCTGTCTTATACATTTTGAGACAGAGGACTGACAGATCCCAAGCACGTCTCCAGTAGGTGTCTGGAAGATATAGGTGGCTAGGAACCATAGTGCTGCACTGATCTTCACTTCCACTGATACTGGGTTGCTTCTATGGGTTCAGTGTGTCAACTGCAGTCTCACTGCATCACAGAGGTCTGTGACAGCCACCCTTGGAAGCTGGTATCTGGAAGGCACTGTTTCTCGCTGAGGTCCAGGTATGATGTCCTGCTGCAGTACACCCATGGTGTGTAGTGCCTATGGAATACTGCCTGTTGCTGTTGTGCTACTTGGTGAGGCCATGCTGCAGGGCCCCATTGTCATCAGCCATGGCACTGCCTCCATATGGCCCTTTACCATCATGATCACTAGTAGTGCAGCTGCACCTGGCATATTCCTGTAGTTCAGGTCCCACAGTTGAGTGTATGCACACCACTGTGTCATTCACCTGACTGAGGACTGCCTCTGCTGTGTGTTGCTATTTATGCTGTGGGGTGCTTAGATCTGCTCTGGCTGGTCTAGCAGGTATGGGGAGTTTGTAATCTGCTGCTCCACCAATAGGTTTTGACATTTGCAGTTCCCACACTCTGGTTGACTGTGGTTGACACAGCCATGCCTATGCCTTGTTGCGTGTGATTTTGTGGTGCAAGGGCAGTGCAGGCATCCTTGATGCACGGCAGAATATGTTTGAGGCAGCTGCGGATTGAAAATCAGGTTTGATGTAGGCTGTGATGCGGGAGGTCCTTGTGTCATGGTACTTTGACTGTGCCACGCCGTGCATCATAGTTCACTGATGCAAGCTACCTTGCGGCAGCACTGCCAGTTGAAAAATCTGTCCCGAGGTCTTTTGTCCCATAGAAGCCCTGAAAAACAACTCATCCGCTGGTCCTGATTGTATAAACTCTCAATTTCTAAAGGAGACAGCTGAATACATATCCCTACCCCTCATCATCATCTTTAATAAATCTCTTAATTCTGGGACAATACCTAATGACTGGAAAAATGCCACTGTAATCTCAGTCCACAAAAAATGGTAGTAAAGCCCTAGCTGGAAATTTTAGACCAATCGGTCTAACTTCTGTGGTCAGTAAACTGATGGAGATATTGTTAAAAAATGTACTGGAAAGTGAAATTAAGGGTATGGGACTTAAATATCCTACTCAGTATAGCTTACTACTGGGATGCTCATGTACTATTAATTTGATATATTTTTATGAATAAGTAAGTATTAGCTTAGGTGAAGGGATTCCAGCGGATGTGGTCTTCTTTGACTTTCAGAAGACATTCAACGATGTCTCCCATGCTGAGTTAATAAATAAAATGATAATCTTGGGCTTCAAGTCTTTACCTTGTAAAGTGGATGAATGAATGGCTAAGGGAGTAGGACCCAACAATTCAGGGTGGCTAATATCCTGTCTGAGGTGGCTGCCATCACCAGTGGTGTCCCCCACTGCTCAGTGTTAGAATCAACACTGTTTGGTGTTTTTGTCTATAATCTACACTGTAATGTTTATAGTAACATCATCAAATTCACTGATGACACTAAGCTATGCTCACAGGTGGAGAGTGAGTGTAAAAGTCTAAAGCTACAGCAGGATCTATATCTAGAGCTGTGCAGAATATAAAATTCCACCCATGGAATGCCTGAGGAATAACCATTCCGATTCCTTGGAATTGTATAGAATTTTCATGAAAATTCCATGGAATTTGCCCAATATTTAAATGTTAGTCCTCTTGTTGTAATTTTAAAAGTATGCATCAAATAACACCACATTTGAAAAGTAAGCAGTACCCAACAACTTACAAATGTGTACCAAATGTCTGAGATGTAGGTTAAAGAGGTGGAGTTAAGGGTGGCAAAACCTTTATTCCAAATTTAATTTTCAGTTATTTTGAGATCATTTAAAAATTTCTCATCCAAATTTCTCCACAATGTCAGTATTTAGAGTAGCATCCAGCATGGGTTTATGCATCATGTTTTAATTCTTAAGCTTCAATTGGAGCTGAGTTATAGGTAGCCGAACAGTTTGCCAAAATTTATGATTTCTGTAGTTTTAGTATAATTCTGATAGTGTTCATTAAAATGTTATAACATTTGACAGGCATACATGTTATCACTACATTTGTATATGTACATATTTTCAGATTTCTAGCTATAAATGGGACTGAGTTATAGTCTGCCAACATGCTGCCAAAATTAAAATGTCACTTTTTTCCCTCTAATTTTAAAACAACATATCCAAATTTAACCAGAGCTGAAACTTTAAAATACTATACCACATGACCATTTCCGAAAAAAGTTCATATTTGCAGCTTTAAATCAGATTGAATTAAAAGTAGTCAAATATTCACAACATTTAAAAATTAAATTTTGTGAGAATGTAAACTACAAATTTATAAACCCCTGCAACTTTAAAACTAGAGAATGCAATACCATTACATTTGGTTGGTTCTTAAACCTTACACAGAGACAGTGTGTGTCAATTTTATTAATTGCTGGCTGCCAGAAACTGCAAAATAACATCTGTACTTAAATTCAAATCTGAAATTCTGAAAATTGAAGAATTTCATGAAAAATTCCATAACACTGGAATTTGCTAACGTCACTCAGCCTTATCTGGGGTATTCTAATTAAAGGATAGGGGTATGAGAAGCAGGTAGTGCAGTGGATCACCAGGCTCAGGAGTTAGATGCACAGTTTCACAAAGAAATGGTTAGCTGATCTGGGTAGCACAGCAGTGGTAGACTCCCAAGTTAAAGTAAGGAAGCACGGAGTGTCAACAATTCCAACCTGAATGCACGATATTTAAGGATCATATCCAGTAAATTTATGATCCAGGAAGCCTGATGTACATGCAAGTCTGGGACTTAGAGGTACTCAAAAAGATGTAGTGGGGGAAGACAATGTCTAGGGCAGCAGGAAGTAAGAAATCTAGCTATTCCAATATAGTAGATTGATAGAAACTGGAGTAGGTGACTAATGTTTTAAGGAAGTTTGTCACAGTAAAGAACAAAGAGGATATCAGTGGGATCAGTAGTTCTACTGAGTCAGTCTGGCTATGCCAAAAGAGAAGGGGTGAATAGTCACCCATAGAGTAATAGCAGGACTGCAAACAGCTCAGCCCAGCTTATCAAATACAATAGTAATAAGTACATTGCTAATGTTAAATTTCACAAAAATAATTCTGGATGCTTTATCTAAATACTACCACAAATATGTGAGAAAATGTTAGCAGTAATTTTTTTTTGTTTCTACTGCAAATTTAAAACTGCTAAACCAATGTATCCAGTTGTGTTAGACACTAGGATACACTGGCTATGGATATGCATGTCAAATGTTAAGTCTATGCCTGCGAGAGCAGAGAAGTTACAAACTTCAACATTTTTGAGAGTTTTCACAAAAATGTGCAGATATTTACATAGTAAAGTTTTGAACCCCTGTAACTTAAAAATCTTGGGCCAGATATTCAAAAGGGTTGTGCAATGTGCAATAGGGTTGTGCCAGTGCAAGTCAGAAAATGCGATATTCAGCAGGAGGCAGTTGCGCCACTGAAAACATGCTGAGCAACAGCGCAATGATAATGAAGGCATGCACAACCGAAGGGGGTGGAACCATGCATAAAGTGTGCAGTGCGATGTTCAAAGACTTGCGCAATGTGCAACAGTGGAGCAGGCGGAAGTTGCGCCATAGCGGAAATGAGCCAAAATAAAAAGGAGCAAGGAAGAGGTGCAAGAACGCTACAGGGAAGCCACATGAGGCAGGGAAAGAGACAGAGCAAGAGGGACAAAGATGGCAGGCCAGGGAAACAAGTGGACAGAATAGAGGCAAGGGAAGGTGTGTGGGGCCACAGTGAGCAGAGGCCAGTAGGTGTACCCGGTGCAGTGGAGGTATCAGTCAGGACAGCAGGGGGAACAAAGCTACAACAGCTGTGGGGGGAAAACAAGCCAGGGACATGGACAGTGCCACCTTCCACATGGAAGCTGTAATGAGGGGGGTGAGAAGGCATGCTGCAGGGGGACGTGGCCGTGGAAGGGCCCGTCGGCGGTACGCCCCCAACAGGCAGTACCGAGCCCGAACCAGCTTTGAGCTGTACTCAGATGTTGAGATTGTGGACCAGTACCACCTGAACAGGGCAATACTGAGGCAGCTCTGTTAGCTGTGCAGTGGTGTGATGCAGGCACCCACACAACAGAGTCACGCTCTGTCAATGGAGACAAAGGTAACAGCCTGCATGTGCTTGCTTGCCACGGTTACCTTCCAGAGACCAACAGGGGACACCACAGGCATAACACAGTCGGCCACATCACACATCCTCACCCAATTCCTCAGCGCACTGCTGCCACATGCTGCAGAGTACATCCATTTCCCCAGCACTGCGGCGGAGTGCACAGCAAACATACAGGAGTTCCACAGGGTAGCACGTATGCCTGGTGTGCTAGGGGTGATAGACTGCACCCATGTGGCCATTCGCATGCCACCTGGCCCCGATGAGGCCGCCTACATGAATTGGAAGGGATATGCCAGTGTCAACTTCCAGGTGGTGTGTGATGCCAGTGGGTGCATCATCAATGTCTATGCCATGCACCGTGGGGGAGCACATGATTCCTTCATATGGTACCAGTCGGCACTGTACCAGCAATTCAAGAGTGGGGACATCCCCACAGGACATCTAGTGGGTGAGTATGCATGTAGAACTGACAAATCGTGGGCAAGGGTGGGTAAGCCACAGGTGCCATGGGTGTGGCACACAGGGTTAGGCGCAGTCTGAGCCTGAACAAGACACTAACCTCCACTATCTCCACACAGGTGACAGTGGATACCCACTCCGTCCCTGGCTGCTCACACCCTACTGATGACCCACGACCCCATCGCAGCAATGCTTCAATGAGGCACATGCCACCACATGCAACATCATTGAGTGGGTATTTGGGATGCTGAAGGTGCGTTTCCATTGCCTGGACACCTCTGGCGGTGCCCTACAGTATAGCCCCTCAAAGGCCTGTGCAATATTTCTGGCCTGTTGTATCCTGCACAACATGGCCAAAGACTGTGGGATAGCCATATAGGTCAAAGAGGGGGACAGCGATGGGGACAACGGTGACGCCGGTGATGATGGGGATGGGCAGCCCCCCCTTGGACGACAGGACCCTCGACTGATCTGGCTGGCCCAGCTGCACCGGGACACCATCACAAAGGAGCACTTCAGCCAACACAGGTAAGTCATGGGGCCATGTGCAAACACCAGTGGCTAGGGCACAACGCACATACACACATGGAAACACACCAGGGGTGCATGACAGCAAGGGAAGTGGCAGGGCACAGAAACACACACATACAACCAGGGAGGGGTGAACAGTAACACGCCACAAGGACGGACACACACACATGCACACACAATAGGCACACAGTGCACAGGGGTCAGGTGCAAAACAGAGCCGGAACACAGACACTAGCAACACACATGTTCACAGGCCACCATGTCCACTGACTGTCTATGTGCATGTGTCAGATGCTGGGCACCATCACACTTTGGTGTACAGCGCAATGCAGGCATCATCATGCACACGCACCTGTGGACAGCAGTCAGGAGGGTGTGCAGGTGGACCGTGTGTCTGCATGTAGGGCTGGGCACCCACCAGTGCACTGCCCACCAAAACACATAATGCACACAAGGCAGCACCAGACAGGGCCTGCACTGGGAGACAGGTCAGTCTTGTGGCACAGTGCCACGTCTGCCTCAGATGCGTGGGCGGCCCCACCGAGACCCAGCAGCACTGGCAGGCTGAGCACAGGCCTCATGGGGTGGCACCGATGGTCCACCAGGGGTTCCACTGCGCGAATGCGACTGTGCCCGCACAGGTGTCTGCAGCACACCAAACAAACCTGCACCAGAAGTGCTCAGGATGCCCACAGCTGAACCCGGCGTCGACAGGGTGGGTGTCGCATGATGCCAGGAATGGGGAGTGAATAGTGAACTGCACGGTGTGAGCGACACATGGGCACCTGACTGTGTGCCCATTGTGGCCACGACAGTGACCAACGCCTGTGGTAGCCTGTCAATGGCAGCAGTCACATCGTCCTGCAAATGGTCAATCCATGACAGGATCCTATCGGTGTCCCTGCTGTGTCGCTCCTTGACCTGCTCCAGAGCCACACACAGTGCCTCCATGGATGTTGCAAGCCGCATGTGCTGCTGTACTGATGCCTGCAGCAAGCGGGTGTGCTTGTCAAAGAGGTTGTCTGCCACCTTGGCAACCTGTCCCTCAGGGTATGGAAGGGCCTGATGTTCAGCACCCCTTGAGGGTGGGCACTGCTCACCAGAACCAGGTATGGGCAAGTCCACAGGCAGTGCTCAGACACCACCGCTGAACCCTGTACCCCCAGTCCCAGTGGGTGACTGCTGCTGCTGCCCCTCTGCCTGCTGTGCCCAAGGTATCGGCTGTTCCGCAGCTGTGGCCACAACAGTGCCACTGTCCTGACCAGCCAAAAGTGCTGCCCCACCGGTGCTGACAGGCGCAGCCTGGGACTGTGCTGACATGCTGGCACACACGTTGGAACCAGCCAGGTCCATGGGCATGTGCTGGCCTGCTGTGTGTCCATTCTGTGACACACACATGTCACTGCCCATAATGGTCATTGCATCATCAGTGGTGCAAGTCTGTGCCACAGCCACAATGTGCTGGCATGCTTGGATGCCAGATCTCTGAGACACAGGAAGGGCCTCCCCCACACCTGTCTCAATGACATCAGTGCTGACAGCCAGGCGGACCCACTGTTGCAATGCACGCCAGCTACCTGCGGAGGTGGATGGTCCCTCCTCCAACTCCAGATGGCTGTCTGCAGTGGACAGGCCCTCCACCGCTGACCCCTGCAGATGTGCAGGATCTGTAAAAGAAAGTAAGGACATGTTAGTGCATGTGATCTACCTTCCCCCCCCACAGACCTTGACGTACCATGCAGTGATGGGCTACCACCTGTCTGGAAGCCACCTCCTGGAACGCCCTCAATGGCACTGCACTGCATGCTTGCAGCAAGCCTGTCCTCTGCCAGAGTCAGCTGCACCACCTCCGGCTGGCCTCTGCCTGTTGCAGCGTGTGCAGCCCTGATGGCAGCCACCTTCTCCTTCACCCTCCTCCTGTCGGTACCCATCTTCTTCTTACACTCCTGCACAGAGCACTGGTGGCTGCAGTGCAGGTTGATGGCACATGCCTCCCCCTCCCATGCAGCAGCATGGGCCTGAGGGGTGCCCCGACGTCCACTGAGCAGTGGCTCCTGATCCAGGTAGGTCTCGAAGAGTGCCTCCATCTCGGCCTTAGTAAAATTGGGCCTCCTCTTCAGCCCACCATCGTCCTTCTCACCCAGTCCACGTTCGGTCATTATTCAGCCCGTATGGGTGACAATGGTTATCTGTGACTGTGCAGTACAAAGCAAGTCCCTGAGACCACAGTCCAGAACACCACACAGCATGCAACTCACCTATAAACTGCAGTAACTGAATATGGCCGCTGCAGAACAGTGTCACATTTTAATAGCGCAATCCATGCAAATTAGGTGTGGATCAACTTTAATGAGATTCAAATCACACTGCTGCGCCATTGAATGGCTGATCGGATGATTTGCAGATGACGGCTGAATATCGCGCTGTTGCACTTTGTGCAATAGGGTTGAACGTGCTGAGCCAATGGTGCAGTTCTGTGGCTGCATAGTACACCGCACTGCGCACGCCCAGGTAGCTTATGCAGGCATCTGCCGCACTGATGACATGCTGTGCATGGCAGGCAATTCAGGGCATGGCCACCATTGTGCCAGTGGCACTACGGCGAGGGTCACTACATGGCGCTGTGGCACAACTGCGCAATAGTTCGCTGTGGCAATGGTACACAGGTGACCAATCATGCTAGACGCATAGACGTCCGATGGCGCTGTGCCTGGCCTTGCGCCACAGACCCATGACCCTGTGCCTGACCTTTGCCCCTTGGCACTATACGTCTGGCATGTCTGCAGCTCTATCGCGCTGTTCGGTGACAGCGCGATAGGGAATGGCGGCGCTGTACCGACAGTGCAATAGGGAATGGCGGTGATGTAGTGTGCAGCACTTCCACGTGGGGTTGCCACGCTGCGGAGTGCCATAGTGCCTATTATAGCACTAGAGATGGCACGCAAGAGAGCCCCTCAATGGAGTGCCCTTGAGCTGGCCAATCTTGTGGCCATTGTGGAGCCACACTATGGCCCACTCTTTGCTGAGGTGCCAGTGGACAGGGCCAGGACCCAGGTCTGGCAAGAGGTGGCCAATGACCTGGAGGTGGCCACTGGCCACAGGAGGACAGCTGAGCAGTGCAGGCACCGGTATGGGGACCTGCGATGGAGGGAGCCGGAGCGACTGGCACATCTGCGGTCGCGTGCCAGGAGGGGCGTGCCACCTCATCCAGGTGGGTGATATGTGTACACACCTGTATGGTCCATATGGGTAACACTGTCTTATGTGTCCAGCACATAGGGGAGGGATGGTCTAGGGTTGGCTGTGGCGGTGTTTACAGGGTATGGTATGGATGGGTCTGGCTGGGTGGGTGGGCACACACATTGGGGCAGGGGGAATATGCTTTGGGTTTGTACTGATGTGTTTCTCTCCTTTTGTCTCCCACAGGCATGGCAGAGCAGAGGAGGGCCACAGAGCAGTGGCAGAGGGTGGTGGACGCTGAACGGGAGCATGTCGGGGACCAACCCCAATGCCATCGACAACCCGATGAGGGTGAGTGCCATGACACCATGATTGCTATTGCATGCTGTGTGACAGGGTGGGGAGCAGGGCATGGCCACCATCCATGGACACCACTGCCATGCACGTGACATGTGACGGTCAGCACTGTCCAATGGCACTGCATGTCTGGGAGTGCGTCAATGGTGGTCCATGCATGCACTGGGCACATGGCTGTGGCACTGCCTGCCCACCGCATAGCCACATTACTGTACGGCCTTGGTTGTGCTGTGCTGCACATGGGCGGTGTGTGTGTGTGCAGTGGTACACATGGCTGTTGCTGCCTGGTTGGGCATGTCTTGTGCACACGGTCGCTGTGGGTGGGTGCACACCATCCCAGGAGCGTGGCACATGGCTGTATGCCATTCATGATGGGTGAGCTGCAGGGGGATGGACAATCACACCCATTGACTCTGATCCCTTGTCCTAGGTGTACGGATACTACTGAGGATTGAGCGGTCCATCCAAGATCTGGTTCGCATGGTGGCAGAATCCGTTGTCATCCTACAGGATCTCCATCGGCATGGGGAGGAGGAGGAGGCGACCCCAGGAACAACCCCAGGCAGTGGAGGAGCAGGCTGAACACCAGTGACCAAGCACAACCTCCCCCCTTTGACCGACCCTCACACCCCGCCTTCCCTCTCCCATTTGTTCACCCCTGCCCCTTACCCACCCCCACCTTGTTCCTGTCCCTCTACCCCATGTTTGTATATATGTATATAGTTGTTGTTGTTATTATATTTTTTGAATATAGTAATTTTGATATGAATACTGTGGTGGTCTCTGATTTGCTGCTGGCTATAGGTGCTCAGTTGCAGTGGCGTGCATGGCATCTGGGGTGGTTCAGTCATGGGTATGTGTGTGTGTGCATGGGGAAGTGTCTCTGGTGTGGGAGTGGCTATCAGTCGGTATCTGTGCTGTGTGTTGTTCTCTGTGCATTGCATTACTGTGTGCAGTGGTCCATGGTGCCTGCTCTGTGTCCATTGTGCCCCTGTCAACCTGTCCTTGGCCTGTGCAGCTGACACCCTTGCATGTCTGTGGCCTGTGAGGTCTGCTGCCTTGTCAGTGGTGGCTGTCCCTGCAGGTCATCCACTGTGACCGTCACAATGCTGGGTTGCCTCATGTCACTGGTGTGGTGCATGTTTGCCATGGGTGACACTGTGGCCTCCGCAGTTGCTGTCCCACCTCCATGCTGTGGCTTGTGTGTGTTGCAGGGGCTGTGCACCACTGTCTGTGACTTGTGATCCAGGCATATGTTGGTGGCGTACAGAGCCACAGTTCATGCACAGGGTGGGTGTCATCCCGTGCCATGGTGGACTGCAGGCTGTGTGTGCGCAGTTTACATGGGCTCACACTGGGGGCTTGGCTACCACAGTACTGCATCCCTGTGTTGGTGTCCCCGAGGGTATGGGTGTGTGTTTGGCCCTGCACTGTGTTGCATCCAGTGTGCTGCATGCTTCCACGCAGCACTGTGGGTGTCTGTGCTGGCTGCTGTGGCTCGTGGTGGGTCGCGCTGTGACACTTGTCTACTGTGCAGGGTGCTGTATCAATGGCGGTGGTGTCAGAGGCATGCCCTTTCCCATGTGGGGTACCTCTTGTGGTGACACATGTTCGGTCTCTCAGCTGTGCCTCAGGGGATTGTGCATGTTGGCACTGTGTCTGCTGTTGTTGCATTGCCGTGTGCTGCCACCCACTGCTGGGTGCTCATGGTGGTCTGGCTTGTATGGTTCTCTGGTACACGAGGTTGCAGTGTGACAGTGGGGGGGTATGCATGGGGATTCCTGCAGTGATGGTCACTGCTCATGGGGGGGTGTCTTGGGGTCACGGTGCAGGGTGTGCTGTGCACAGGGGGCTGCTGTGCCATGGGGTGGTCCGCCCTCCTTGTGTGGCAGTCTTAGCTTGCCAGTGGGTGTGATGGGGCACCATGGCCCAGCTGTGCTTTGTTTGCTTGTCCCCATGAGCCAGTGGATATTCCATCCCTCCACCAGTTGTGCTGTGCTTGGGGTGTGGGGGTGCATTGTCAGTTCTGCAGTGTGTTCCTGTGCACATCTGTGGCATGGGTGGTGGGCCCCTACCAACCTCCCTGGTTGTGCAGTTCCATTGCTCTGCTGCTGGGGGGCTCCCTGCTTGCACTGTGGTGCCTCTGAGCTGCTCAGCTGGGCAGCTCTTGTTGCTCTATAGCGCATCGTATCTGCTCAGCTTCCCCTTCCTAGTTGCGCTATGGCGCAAGTTGTGCGATATTCAGACGTTGGCTGTTTGCGCAATTTGGCTTGCTCCTTTTTTGAATATCGCGTCTATTGCGCATGGGCACAATGGTCTTGTGCTTGCTTCTGCTATTGCGCACTTTTTGGGTGCAGTTTGAATATCCAGCCCCTCGAATCCAATTCTATCCATATTTAGAGCATTCTATAAGCATTACAAAAAGGTTATTCATGCTAATTTACACATGTCTAGCTCCAAAGGTGTCTGAGTTATATGCAGATGAAATGTTTTCTCTAACTTTTCCACAAAAAAATAAAATGATAAGGTCTGAGTTCATATAAATTTGAGACAATGCATTGTATTGTCATGAAATCTGGCACATTGTTAGACCACCTAATTATACCAAATTTATGATCTCTGACCCAGTGAACAGCTGAGGTATATGCAGATAAAATGTTCATGACATTTTGCACAAAAAATAAAATGACAGCTTTTGAGCATCTAGAACTTTGAAACTATCCACACAAATGTTGTGATCTTTGGCATCTCATTGGCTTCCCACCCAAGGAGTAAACTTGCTAAATTTCAGAACTGCATTATGACCAAATTGCTAAATTTTGAAACTTCCGCAAAATCTGACAAAATTCTGTGAAAGTTCACAGAATTTTGTGACATTTTGTTGGAATTCCATGAATTCTGAATGTTACCGTTATGCACAGATCTACCTATATCATGTTGAGAGTTGGGCAAGGGTTAACAAAATGCAATTCAATGTGGATAAATGCTCCATTATCCATTTGGGAAAAAAAAAGTTAAGGAATTACTCCCTAAATTGGCTCAACATCAAATCAGTTCAATCTGAAACTGATCTTGGGGTTATCATAAACAGAGATCTTTCTCAAGGAGACCAATGAAGAAAAACCTCTGTAATGGCACATTGAATTATTAGGTCAATTAGAAAAGTGTTTGTTACAAGATGAAAGGCATGATTATACCTCTATATACATCGTACATTAGTCCACATCTTTCATTTCATTCATTCATTCTTTATTTTTATAAGGCGCTTTTCTTATAACCAAAGTGCCTGTACAGTACATAAAACAATAAATAGACAAGATTAAAACTAACATAAATCATTAAAAGCAATATTAAAAAGATGTGTCTTCAAAGCTTCTTTAAAGCTTTGGACAGTTGGGCAATTTCGCACCTGACGAGGTAGAGAATTCCACAGGGTCGGGGCCATAAAACTAAACGATCTAGCCCCTGAAGGTTTTAAATGAACCCTGGGAATCTCTAGCAATCCCTCGTCAGTGGATCGGAGGGGGCGGGGAGGACAGTAGGGAGAAAGGAGCTCTTTCAGGTAAGTAGGTCCCTTATAGTGTAGGGTTTTATAGGTCAGCAGACCGACCTTGAAGGTGATTCACCAGAAAACTGGCAGCCAGTGCAGTCCGCGGAGCACAGGCATATGGCTGGACCTAGAAGATCCAGTCAAAAACCTGGCTGCCGCATTCTGCACTAGCTGCAGACGGTGAAGTTCAACTCCCGGTAGCTCCAGGTAGAGGGCATTGCAATAGTCAAGGCAGGAGGTAATGAATACGTGGATCAACGTTGGAAGATCCTCTAGAGGAGCCAGGTGCTTCACCCAGGTGATATTCCTCAGATGGTAAAAGGAAGTTTTGACTACCGCTGACACCTGAGATTTGAAAGTCAGACGGTCATCAAATACTATGCCTAGATTCCACACCTGGTCTGAGGTTGTCAGCTGGATGCCCCCAAGCCATAAGCCTGAGGGTGATCCAGCTAACAAACTCGCCTCACAGCAACCCTTGTCCACAACCAACACCTCAGTTTTTTCAGGGTTTAACCACAGCCAACTCCCATTCATCCAGTCTTGGATCTCAGCAAAGCAGTTATTAAATACGGAAAAGGCAGCATTCTGGCCGGGCACAAAAGACATATATAGCTGGGTATCATCTGCATAGCAATGAAAACCCAAACCATATCATCTAACAATCGCTCCTAGTGGCAGCATATACACTGCAAACAACATGGGTGCTAGAATAGAACCCTGCGGTAGCCCGCAGGATAGGGAGACTGATGCCGAAGAAAAAATTCTCGACACCATCCTCTGAGTCCTACCCACGAGGTAAGATCGAAACCACCTGAGGACCATATCAGACAATCCACAGATGGACCGCAAATGCTCTAACAGCACACCATGGTCAACAGTGTCAAATTCTTCAGAGAGATCAAGAAGTACCAAGATGGAATAGGTCCTACGATCTCTCGCTATTAGGAGGTCATTTAGAACCCGAATAAGTGCTGTCTCGGTACTATGCCTTTTCCTAAATCCAGACTGGAGAGAATCATAGACATTGTTGTTGGTCAGATGACCATCCAGCTGCACTGCAACCACCTTTCTCAATAACTTTACCCACAAAGGGTAAGTTAGAGACAGGTCTGTAATTTGCTAGACAATCCGGGTCCAAGGAGGGCTTCTTCAGTAGAGGCCTAACTATAGCCTCCTTAAGAGGATCTGGAAAGATCTCCCTCTCCAAGGACCTCCAGACTATCAAAGCCAGGACTGGGCTGATTTTATCCACACAATCCATTAAGAGACGTGTGGGGCCAGGGTCCAAATCACAGTTGGTCGGTCGCAGCGCTTGGATGATCATCACAATGTCATTGATTGTGGGGAGACTGAAGTCGGACCATGCAAACTGGGTGTCCGACATCTCCTGCCGACCATCACAACTCCCATTGGAGAGGGATAATCGGACTTCCGATCTGATTTTGGCAACCTTATCTGCAAAAAAGAGAGCAAACTCCTCACACCATTCTGGAGAAAAGGCTCTTCTGGGCTGAAGACAGACTGGATTGCACAGTCTGTCCACAGTCTGAAAGAGCTGAGCTGGTCTATTCTGTGCAGTTGCAATCTCTCTGGACAGGAATTCTGCCTTCTTACGAGAGATTGTGGATTGATAGACCATATAATGGTCCATCAAACTAAGTTTGTCATCATTCAAACCGGACCTCCGCCAACGCCTCTCCAACCTTCGCCCAACTCTTCTCAACTCCCTCATGGTCTCATCGAACCAAGAAGACCTGGGATGAAGCATGAGAGGACGAACATGAATAGGTGCAATGGAATCCAGGGCCCCTGTCACCGCCTTATTATAGGCATGTACAAGGTCCCCTGGATCCAAGCAATCTATCAGTAGGACCGATAGGTCCAGCACCGCCATCAGGTAATCCGGGGACACACCCCTTAAAGGGTGGTACCGGACCATTTCCGAAGGGGCTGACCTAATAGGGGTGGCCTCAAAACTGAACCCAATGGAGTGATGGT
This sequence comes from Neoceratodus forsteri, assembly GCA_016271365.2. Classification (NCBI taxonomy): domain Eukaryota; kingdom Metazoa; phylum Chordata; order Ceratodontiformes; family Ceratodontidae; genus Neoceratodus; species Neoceratodus forsteri. Next base: position 637,434,372 of record CM028132.1, on the reverse strand, counting down.
CCAACCATCCAACTGGTTCCACCACCAAGTCAGATATCCCCATCCCCAGAAGAAACACCAGGTCCAATGAATGTCCACCAGTATGGGTCGAGGAGGAAATAACCTGTGTGAAGCCCAGTGATATCATCAACTGGAGGAAGTCTTGACCAAAACATGAGAGTTCATCATCGACCCAGGCATTGAAGTCCCCCAGAACCAACCATCTGGGGGGACCCCAATGTCAGGTCAACAATGAAGTCTGCAACTTCCTGCAGGAAAACATTCTCATCACCTGGTGGACGGTATATAAGAAGTATCCTGCACCCCACACCCTCGCCCAGGATACACTCAAAGGACCTGGTGACTCCCACTGGTACCTCCACTAGGCCCAGTTCTGTTCTAAAACAGATGGCAAGACCCCTGCCCCTATGATCCTGCCTCGAGCGGTGTATCACCGAGTAACCGTCTGGAACTGCTGCTGCCAAAACTGGCCCAGCATTTTCATCCAGCCAAGTCTCGGTGATGCAAGCTAGGTCAGATGACCTAACAAAATCAGCTATAATAGCCGTTTTGTTTTTGATAGACCTGGCATTGCACAACACCACCCGAGTAGGATGAACCTCGGAGGATGACCGCCTTACCTGCTGATCATAATCAGAACCCTTGGGTATGGGCACCAGACAGGGAGGTCCCCCTTTCCTGGGCCAATTTTGCCACAGGGTGTCTTCTTGTCCCCACTATCTCTATCCGCCCACTCCTTTCCATTCCCCCCCAGGCCCAGCACCAGCCCTCCTCCTCCCCCTCACAATCCCCAGAGCCCTACATCTTCTATAGACCTCCGGCGATGGGGGGGACAGGAGAAAGGACGAAGGTCCCTGAGCCTAGAGGGGGAGTAATACCCGACTGTCCTACTATCGTTCCAGCACATAATTAACACTACAACAAAATAATCTAATAGTTTTAACCCCCTCAGAAAAAACTTACATAAACAACTACTCTACAAAATTAACATACAATTATAAAATATAAATCTAATAAACACAACAACCAAATTACTTAAAACTAAATATAAAATACAATATCTATTTAACAAATCTATACCCCTTCTTTTAGACTTCTAATAAATAAATAAATCCTATCAGCGTCCATATTGTTAAGTGTCCAAAATGTGCCTTCAAATCTTCAGTTTGTAAATATCACTTTGTCTCTCTGCTCTCACCCACAGTGCTTTCACCACAGTGGGGGAAAGGAGCTTTTCCAGACTACACATCTTGACTATGCTGCCTCATTCTGGGCTCCATATCTACAAAAAGATAGAAAGTTAATTGACAATATCCAAAGAAGAGTAGCTAGGCTTGTGTCTAGGTTAAGAGGTAGGCCATATCCTGATAGACTAGCAGTACTGAAGTTATGTAGCCTCCAAATAAGAAGGGATAGGGGATAGAGGTGATATCCTAATTTTATTTAACATCATAAATCACCCACAACTGGCTAGTGAATGTAATATCTTACCATCTCTTAAACCCATGTACTTGAGGTTCCCCTAACACACAATTACACATCCAATGTGCAATTACCAATCAAAGAATTACTTTTTTCACAATCAAGGCCTGTACATTATGGAACTCATTACCACAGAACTTGGTAGAAATTACTGATTTTAATAGATTTAAATCTGAACTGGAGAAATATCTCCTTGGCAATGATGCTTAAAATCCCCCACATGGTGTGGGGATGCAGTCACAATGGGCTCTGTGCCTTCTTCTTCCTAAAACTATACTAAGTAATTCTGAGTACAGAGTAAGTTAAAAAAGTCTCTCTTTAGCAGGCTGTAGGCCTCATGCTAATTTTCCTCAGTGTTCCAGATGGTCTGGTGTGATTAACAACTCATTAAGAGCTGCAATTATGTGGCAGTTCAAGAGTGGGATCCCACAAATAACTTAATGTGAGTCATTATCACTCTGTTAGGACTTTCAGCTAGTGTCCAGGCTGTGATCAAGGGTAGAGTGGCAACTCAGAGATAGTCAGAAATTAAGATCATTGCAATGCACATGACTGCAATGCAGGAGCAACAAATGTTAACAATGTCGAGGTTGGACAACAACACAACAACCAATTGCAAAGCAATCCAAAATGGATGCCATATTCTCCCTGGTCACACATCTGTCCCTGTGAATACATGTATAGCATATGGCGGTGCTGCATCCTGCTTATGCAATTGGATAACACTATTGCAGACACAGTCCACCTATGATGTGACACAAACACCATCACGTCCATCACAGAAGGCCTGTAGTCTGGTCAGGTGCTATCTATCCATTATGCATGCCATCACAGGCAGGTACCATAAAACACAGAGGTATTTCTTTTTCTTAACATTTTGTTGACGGTATTTAAATGGAACTTCTAAAAACAGTATGACAACATACATTGCATGCATTATATCAGGATAAAGAAAAGTTAATTTCTATAAATTTACTTATGACAGGCAGTGCTGGAATTAATTTATGAGGGGTAGCTCAAGTTCATGCATCATGGCAGTCAGTTGTGAGGTGGAGGAACAAGAAAAGCAGAAACATATGGTGTCCACAGGATCCGTGATCTGCCAACTGGCCTCACAGTCTGAAGCTGGACTGCTGGAGACCCCAAACTGGATTGGAATACTGGGTGGGGTGGTGGATGGCACTTTCCACTTCCACACCCTGCCACAGGGGGAAATCCATGTGGGTACTGGGGGTTTGGTAGTGCTGGAGGAGCAGTGGACAGATATAGTTGGCAGGCAGAGAGACTTAATGCCTGCAAATGCAAAATGAGCCTAAACAGAATATGAAATAAAAAAGAAAATCATGCATCACTGAGATTCCTTCTTGAGTTATAGTGAGGGGAGTGGAGTTGTGCAGTTATGGGCTGGTCAATGTAACTCACTCTCACAAAGATCATAAAGTGTAATTCCAGCACTGACTGATGAGAAGAGCGCTGAATGATCAACTTAGTATACTCACTGGTGATGATGCTGTCCTCCGATCACATCCTTTTGGGCTTTTGGATCCTGTAGACTCTGGCTCCTCCTGATTTTTCTTCCTCTTCCAGTCCTGCTCAGTGATCATCACTGCTCTGCCTGGTGCCACCAACACTTCAGGGTCCCTCCTCTGGAGGTTGTCCCATTTATATCTAATCTGCCTGATGATCTGGGACACAACTCCACCTCCCTGTACATCAAGGGTGGCCTTTATAGAGGCCTACAATGTTTCCCTCTGCTTTAAAGGGAGTCTGTTTGGTCCATATAGTTCACCAGCATGGTTGGGTGCCCCCTTGACCAACACTGCCATCTCCTTATGCGAGAATGTGTTGACAGAGTTTTCCTTGTGCTGGCAGAAGAGGTGGTTGCCTGCTGCTCAGGGTTGTGCTGCACAGAAGGTGGCACCACTCCGTGGCACTCTGGCTGCTGACACGCCACCTGCTGCTTGCCCTGCTCCTGCTGCTGCCCCTCGTCCAAACCACGCAGCTGCTCAGACTCAGATTCTTCCTCCTGACCGCTGCCTATTACACCTGCTAGTCTGGCTGCTATTCTTAATAATAAAATAAAACCTAAAGAAATAAAATCTCACAACTACTTTACTTATTAAAGGAAAAAAGTACACTTCAAAAGTTTTTTGGGCTTCTCATTCTCTAGAGTTTTCTCTCTTTCTTTCTCTCTCTCTCTCGTGCTCTCTCTTTCTTTCACTTTCTGTATCTCACACTCTCTGTCTCAGTTCTCACACTCTGACCTATCCCTCTGAATCTCTTTCAGTCTAGAAAAGGAAGAACACACTACAGTGATTTCCACCTTCCAAAACATGGATTTTTTATTACACAGCTTGCAGAATGTTCTGCGGTTGACAATGGGATACTGTTTACAAGGTGTGTAAGTATTTTACCATGTACAAGCTGGACATGTGTAATCACAAACAGGAAACATGCAGAAAATATCACCATGACCATGGGTTTCTGAGAACATTATTACACCAATGTTATACTTAACAGAAAACGCGCAACATTCTGTGACATGTGGTGTCAGTATTCCGACATAGTGAGTGTGACAGTGGATTCAATATATAGTTAATCCACAAATTATTCCACCTTTCCAGATAAACTGGGCAATCCCTTTGGGCTAACAGTGCCTCAGACGGGGGTCTACATGCCTCCATGGTGAGAACAGCCTTCTGCCACACTCCCTGAGCCCCTTCTAGCAGGCATCCTCATAGCCTTCTGGGCTAACAGAACCTCAGATGGGGCATCTACACGCCTCCATAGCAAGAAGATCCTTCTGCCTCACTCCCCAAGCCCTTGCTAGCAGGCAGCCTCATAGCCCTTTTGGCTAACAGCACCTTAGATGGGGGTCTACATCCCTCCATGGTGAGAAGAGCCTTCTGCCACACTCCTCGAGCCCTTGCTAGCAGGTGTGGCCTGGACAGCATTCCGGGAACTCAAGGCTGTGTGGCTATCTCTGTAAATTTTTAGGGACAATTGCCTTTATCTTGGCACGGCTCTTATTGGCTGTCTATGGAAAACAAGCTCCTTGTTTGGTTCCTCATCCTGCCAGGCATTTCCAAATTCCTCCTGACTGAACTATGTCACTACCATCGGCCAGCTAATTTAACCCCCCCCCCAAATCCAGTACTGACTCTGATATCTGATCTGTTTTAATACTTAGTGCTGAATTTCTTCAGTTTAAAGCGCTTTTAACTACTTGTTTGAATTTGGAACTTTAGAGGGCTAGATTGTATTCCTAATTCTGTGCTGAGTCTCTGTTACACATCAGTTAATTTCTCTCCAGCCTCTACTCTTTTCCTATAATACTGTAAAGCCACTAGAGGACAACAAGATGTGTAGATTGCAATCCTCTTGTCACTGCTCCCCCGCTAACACTTCTCTCCTGCGTCATTCATACCTAAATTCTCTGCCTTTTGCCCCTCTCTGTAGTGTCCCTTGCACCGTCTCCCAGGCTATCACTAGGCATACAATGTGTCATCCAGACCAGGGTTCAAATCAGGTATCTTTCACTCCAAAGGTAGCAACCCTACCACTGGGCCACTGTGTCTGTCATAATGTGTGGTGTCAGCAAGACCCAGTCATACCTGCACATGGTCACATCTACCACCACTGTACTCCCTCACAACACCCACCCACACAAACTAACCATACTACTGTTGCTAACCATGTTTACTCTGCTCAGCAACAAACCCCCAGTTGCTTCTGGTATGTGCACACCTTTGCTGCTGGGCCAGCATCTCACCTCTCATAGCATCTCCATCACCCTGTCTCTCCCACTAGCCCCCCCGCACCCCCCCTCTACCCCTCTGCCCATCTCTCTGTGCATTGAGCCCTCTTTGTCTGTTCCTCCACCTCACATCCCAGCCCTCACACAACTGCCCATTCCCTGCTCATCACTTTCTAAGCTTGCAAGTCACCACTACCTGGCAAAATGCCACCAATTCATGGCTCTTGTCAGGATCTTCCACTTGCTTCTTCTTCTATCTGGTAATGTTCACCCCAATCTTGGCCCAGCAGTGCCCCGCTAACTGTGGTCACTCACAGGGCTTCGAATAGCCACTATGAATATCTGCAGCCTGCCTAACAAATGGCACCCCTGCAATACTGGACAGCACAGCACCAACCAGACATTCTGGCTCTAACAGAAACCTGGCTGTCAGCCAAGACACCAGACTCATTTGTCTCTATTCCTGGCTGCTCTCTCATTAGGCTTGATCGTAAAGGCAAGAGAGGTGATGGCTGTGCCTTCTATGTAAATGACTCGCTGCATTACCAAGCCCTGTCTGCACCCTCTCTAGACCATGGTGCACAAGCCCTCTCAATAAAACTCTCCCCTGACCCAAACTGTGCTCCTCTTACTCTCACCGTCACCTACATCCCATGCCACAGTCAATCCCCTGCCTGTAAAGTGCTCTCTGACTATCTAGCTAGCCACCCTTACAAAATGGAACAAATCCTAGTTGGGGATCTCAACATAAACTGGCTGGCGAGCTCATCAACACACGCCAAAGATACCTTTGCTGCATTAGATATGACCCAACTGATATCGCAGACTACTAGGGCCAACCCCACTAATGAAATCCACACCCTACTAGATATCCTGTTCCCTAATTGTTCCCACCATATTACCAACCTGGGTGTCCTACCCATTGACTTAAGCAACCACTCCCCAATCATCTTCAGCTGGTCCTGTCAGCTGCCTAAACCACCACCAAATATCACCTTTCATCATCAACTACACCCAGGAGGCATAGCCAAACTCAAACAATATCTAATTAACTTGGACTGGTCCCCTATTTCCCAAGCCCAGCACATAGATGATGCATTGCACTACTTCACCACCACATTTAATTCTGCCTGTGATGCTTTTGCACCGACCATCAGAGTGACCACTAAGAAATGTAGTGCCCCCTGGATCACCCCAGAATTCCTACAACAGTTCAAATTGTGTGGCAAGCTCTGGCATTGTGTCATTGCCTGCAGTTTGCTAAGCAATAGGCAGGTCTATAATGCTGTCCGCAATAAGTGTACCTGGCAATCTGCAAGGCCAAGGTGGACCTCTGCAGAACTGCCCTAGCCACCTCCTGGGTAGTACAAGAAAGTTCTGGGATAACATCAAGGTGTTTAATGGTAAATCCTGCTCTCCCCTCCCACAACTTAGTGTTAGTGGTACTACCACCACAGACACAATTCACATAGCTAACTGCCTCAACTCCACCTTCTCAGACCTCAGCTCAGTCCTCTCTAGCAACTTTTTTGATCCAATTCAGCCTACCCCACCACTTGAGCTTCTCCACCCCCCCTCAAACTCAGAGTCATTACCCCTACAGAAGTGAAAGCCTACCTGTTAAAAGCTCTCCAGAGCTCCATTTAGTGCAAAGATGCCTTCGATATGCGCATCCTATACCTTGCACTAGAATCAGTCATCTCCCCACTCACAGACCTTCTAAATCTGTCCCTGCACCTGGGCCAGATCCCAGCCTCATGGAAAACAGCAGTGATAACATGAGTATTGAAATGTGGTGAGATCTCCCTCCCAAACAACTACTGGCCCATCTTGATTCTCCCCCAACTCTCTAAAGCCCTTGAAAAGATTATGGCCAGTCAGCTCACTGACTACCTCCTTGCACGCAACCTCTTATGTAGGAAGCAGCATGGTTTCAAAGCTGGTCATAGCATTACGACTGCCCTCACAGAATTCGCTAACTCCCCGCACTCCACATTTGACAAGGGGCACCTTGCAGGGGCCGTGTTTATAGATCTTTCAAAGGCATTCGACATGGTTTCTCATCCCCTCCTTCTTAACACATTACAACAAATTTGGGTCTCTCATTGTCCACTCTCATGGTTCTCCAGCTACCTTTCATCTAGAACCCAATGTGTTAAAATTAATAATACCATATCTACTATGCTGCCTGTGTGCTCAGGAGTTCAATATATAAGTCGCCTGCCAATGCTCAGGGTGCCTTTACATTATAACATTAAAACTCACCACATCATAGAACAATTCTAAAAACATATTAAAACACATCTGCATAAATTCAAAATTCATTACAATCCTGAGAAGGCCTGGTTAAATAGATACGTCTTTAGAAGATTTTTAAAACCCTCTACAGTCTGGCTTTCTCATATCTGGCGAGGTAGAGAATTCCACAGGGTAGGAACCATAAATGTTTTAAGGCATACCCTGGGAATCTCCAGCAATCCCTCAACAGAGGATCGGAGCAAGCGGGAGGGACAGTAAAGGCACAGAAGCTCTTTCAAGTAGTGGGGATCTATCCTGGGTCCCCTGCTATTAAACATATACCTCAACGACCTGCCTAAATCCTGCTCCGGCAACCTTCTTCTCTATTTGGAAAATGCTGTTCTTTGTGCCGCACATCCTGTTCCTCTCTCTCTCCAGCGTACCTTACAAAACTTCTTCCCTCAGATTGAACACTGGTTTGCTGAACACGGATTGGTGGTCAACATTAAAAAACCTAAGATGATGATCTCTGCCCACCGCCAAAACAGATCAAAGGATTTCCCCCTGGAAATACTCTCCGCCTTTCTCATCCCACTGGAACAGGTCCAAAAGTGTAAGTATCTAGATATTACATTTCTCTTCCATCTCATTCCACTAACATATAAAAATCCTCACCTCCACCACCAACACCTGCATTGATCTCCTTTACAGACATAAAGACTGCCTGTCACCTGAAGCATTTCACCTAACCATTACCTCATCAGTCTTATCACTGGTGGACTATGGCCTCACAATCTATGCTGCCGTCGACCCTACGGTGCTTCATCAAATACAAGTAGTCATCAATAAGGCCTGCTGGCTCCTCTCTGGTGCTGACAGAAATACACATACCTGCACTCTATGCGACCTCACCAATATCCTCTCCCTTGAGGAAAAACTATTATACCAGACCTGTCTCTTCACCAAAAAAATCCACCTGGGTTTAACCCCAGTAGGTGTCATGGCTTCTCTTCAGGCAGCCACCATCTCAGCATCCACACAGGCTGCCCCAAAAACTATCTGGAAGGTGCCTAGGGTCAGGACCACCCTGGCCCAGCGATCCTTCTCTCTTAGAGCTCCATTCTGGTACAATGTCCTCCCTCTAGTTGTCACACCAGTCATCAATCTAGGTCCTTTTAAAGCTGCCTTAAGGGCCCATATCCTTTCCTCATGTCAATGCCAGTGTAACTGGTAACCTGTGGATCCTGTACTATGCTGCTAGGCCACACACCTGCCCTTGGCCAGGCAGTGGAGAGCCCTCACTATTTCTAGCCTACAGGTTACTCACCTCCCTCGGTTACCATATAGTTGCATTGTACTATGAATGCATTGTATTATGTATAAGACAAGGCCTCCCTGAGGAGGCTTACTACTAACTCATATCATGCATTGCTTTACCTACCAGTTGTATAGGTCTTAACCACTCATTAGGTAAATATGTCAATAGCTCTGCCCTGTTTTAGCTACCAAATGTATAGGCATTAACCCATGCTTATAGTACTTATACTCTGCATGATTGTTCACCCACATTTATTCTATGTATGTACTGTATGGATGTCTATGTTTTATTCTGATGTGGAGCCTTTGGAAATAAGTCTATGACTCAAAGAGTTTCAATTCCAATTTCCTCAATAAATAAATAAATCTGGACTGCAGAACTTTTTTATTTGCAATTCAATATAATGATATGCAGCTCACACAAACAACTAAAAAACCCTATGAAAGTTGGCCAGATCATTTCCAAGCATTCACAGAGGCAAAATTCTGACTTTTGAGCAAATTCTTTCCATTATGTTAATAAACAAACATCAGAAACTAGCTAAACGGGTCCTGTTTAGCTAGGTTCTGATGTTTTTGTTTATGTATTTTCCATGTTTATTAGTTCATGGAAAAATATCAACAAGATGGTGGTTGGCATGGCACAAAAAATGTTTAGTGTCCAGCCAAACAAGTGGTGTGAAATGAAAAATGCTGCATCAATTTTTTACTTTCACCACAGAATGTTATCTCAAAAACCATACTGCACATGTTCAGGTTGGAAACCACTAAATTTTAAACCCATGTAACTCAGGAACCCTTTAATATTTTTTCACCAGACCTCTCCAAGGCACTACCTTAGGACATGACACATGTTCCTTGCAAGTCTGAGATACAAATTCCATTCCATGTAGGATGCAGGAGAGGGCAAAAAAAACAAACATGTTAAGTATAGGAAAAAAGTTAGACATTTATAAAAAATGACACATGCAGATCTCAGGAACCACACATGCTGTGATCACCAAAAATTCAACAGATAAAGACCTTGCCTCCTAGACAACACATACAACATGCAAATTCATTTTGTCGGAGAGAGCCAAAGATATTAATGTGCAAAGTTAGGGAGCTGACATTAAACAGGCTACTCAACCCTAACAATAAGACCGTTACTGCTCCCCTATAATATATATATATATATATATATATATATATATATATATATTTATATAGTACAGTACTTCTTTTTTTCTGTATTGTATAATAAAGAAAAAAAAGTTTGGTTGTTGTTTCTGTGTTCTTAGAAAGAAGCTGTGTAAAAAAAAAAAATACGGGGTCACATTATGCCGTTCTCTCTGCTTGTCACTGGTATAATCCCCTCTTTAGCAGTAAAGAGGGAAAAAAGCAAAGCAGGCACAGTTTTTTTTTTGGGGGGGGTTGGGAGCACTAGACACCAGGGACAAAATAAAGTTCTTTTCACCTCAGGAAAAAGGATTGCCCATTTTTATTGGTGGAGGAGGTACTGTGCATCTTGTCTCCCACTCATCTCCTTTTCAATTTCACCACTTTTGGTTCTTGCTGCTTGGTTTACTGCAAATTGAACTGTGAAACTCAACTGACATCACAGAGACGGATTTATGTCGACCTCAAGTTGCGGTCGACATAAATCCAGCAGGAGATCCCGGCTGTTTTTCTATCATGTGGGGGGCTCTGCATCCCGCACCCCCCCCGAACTAAAGGATTCCGACTCTGAGTTGGAGTTAATTCAGTGAGGGGGTGCAGGACTGGGACACAGAGTGCCAGGGTCCCAGGCAGGCCATTACAGTGAACTGTTGATGTTGTTGGCATTGACATGTTCACTGTAATGGTATCACCATACAGTTGGCATACCTACAGATAGTACTGGTACAGACTAGAAAAGTGTGTCTGAAAGTTTGTGGCATGAAAGTGAGCAGCAGGTATTACCATTTGAGTTCACTGGAACCCCTGATATTAATGTCCTTTTGACTAACCTCCCAACACTACTTCAGTGTTTCAAAATATTATTTTCTGAGACAAAGCACGATGGTACTGACAGCATCATAAAAGTTATTTATATGGAAACTAACCAATATATCGAACAATTTTTGTCTAGTGAAACACAATCCAAATTTTCACATACTTCTTCCTGGAAACCAGTGTGTTCCTCTGAAATGTATGTCTTAGTATTCGCCTGTTGACTGGGTTGATAAAAAAAACACAACTTTTGGATTTACTTGTCTACAAATGCACTCCTCTACACACCTATTATGCACTCACTTATGAACAGGGACGGGTTCATGAATATTCTAAAATTCATGCATTTTATGGACAATGACAGTGTTACAGAATCACCTGACAAACTAAGGAAAATCAGAAGTGTCTTAGATTTTCTGCAGAACAAGTTTATGACAGCATATATACCCCATATATACCCCTGTCAGATATATCAATATTGATGAATCTCTTTTACTATTCAAAGGCTGGCTCAGATTTAAAGAGTACATACACTTGAAATGTTCTAGATTTGGCATCAAAACCTATGAGCTATGTGAAAGCTATTCATATAATGGTTGGATGGGAATGCATGTGTTTAATTATGTAGTATACACCTGTAAAAACAGTGTAACAAATGTATCATTTGAGCAGACCATCACACACCCTGGGGAAGAGAATATGGAAGGCAAGGCAAGGCAACATTTATTTAAAAATGCCCAATCCCAGAGGCTCTGGGAGCTGTACAAATAAATAAACACATCATCAAGAAAGTAAGATACAAATGCAAAATGTAAAAAATACAAAAAAAAACACATCCTAAAAACATTATAAACAATTCGATCAATAAATTAGTAATTCAATCCTGAAATGCTTGGGCAAATAGGAGGGCCTTAACAGAACAGAATGCTCATTCAGAAAGAGCCAATAATCTTGAAGTAACAGCAGAAGTTGTGAATGCCTCTGCACCAATGATAGGGGAAACAACTCATGACATTGTAATACAGTTGTTAGGCCCACTTGCAGATCATGGATATATTCTTTTTATGGACTGCTTCTACTCTATCCCCAAACTTGTTTGGAAGTTGCAGGAGATGAAAATAGAATTTTGTGGAACTGTCAATAAATCATGATTAGGACTACCACTACAGTTTCCCAAAGCCCAGCAGGATGTTGGAGGAAATATTCCTCTTGTTGCAGAGGATTGTTCAAAAATGAGAACAATCACGTGGCATGCAAGGCTCAAGAAAACACAGACTGTATACATGCTGACTATTGTGTATAAGGGTGACCTGGTATCATGTGTAACAAACATGATGAACCCCCAAGATCAAACTGGATGTGGTACTAGAGTACAATAGCAAGATTGGAAGAGTAGGGGTCAGAGATCAAATGCTGAAGAACTATCAATGCATTCCAAAAACCAGAAAGTGGTACAAGAAATTGTTCTTCCACCTGGTTGATATTTCTGTGTTCAGTTCTTTGTTACCTACAAGAGAAAGGGTGGTAAAGGCATTCACTACCAATATGTTATGAAGCTCATAGAAGAGCTTGCAGAAGCTTACCTATGCAATGCTGCTGCAAAGTATAGCTATGTATCAAGTGCAGATACAGAAGTATGTCTTCCTGGCAGACACATTCTGGCAAAAATCCCTCCTATACCAAAAAAGAAGAATCCTACCAGACTTTGCAGGGTTTGCTCTGCTAAGGCCTCATGTTCCCTAACTGCAAGTGCCTCAGTTCAATTCAATTCAAGTTTATTGCAGGAAAAGCTCAATTGAACAGGTTCATTCACAAGGAGGTCCTGATTACATAAAAACAGGGACATATACATACAGACAACAATGGCAGGTGCAACATATAAAAGCAGTTACAGTGGCTAGCAGGTACTCAATCTACGGAACAATTGCATGACAGCAATAAAAGATTAAATAAAGTCCTATGCACAGAAGAATACCAGGGGAAATCATGTAATAATCATACAGTACAGTAATAAAGTGCATGGAATAAAATGTCAAGATACAGAGCATGGTAACATGTTGACTGATTACAGGGTGGTAGGGTAAAATACAGTGTAAACAATAAAGATTTGAGCAACATAAGAGAGGAACACAAGAAGGAGCTTCCGAAAGTCAATACTACTGTCCTGATTGCAGTGTTCCACTTTGTGTGGGAAGATGCTTCAAAATAGTTCACGCTGTAAAGGATTATGAACAACCAGACAAACCATCATCTTCAGCTTCGGACTAATAATAAAACTTAATTTTAGGAAAGAAAAAAAATACATTTTCCTGAAAGTATTTTTGTATTCAATGTTTTCATTACACTTACAATAGTCTCCACATAATAAACATATTTGCATTACAACTCTTTGAAATTTGTCTGATTTGTTTCAACAGATGCATACAGTACCTTGGTGTAGTGAGATGTAAAAAAAGAAATAACAGGCAACTATAGCTCTAATTTCTTAAATTAATAATCAGACTATTAAAGAAAGCTTCATCTGACTTTTAGTAGTCTTGTTTTCTCAGCATACAGTGCATAACATAAGGATAGGACAGGAAAAAAACAATGAAAAATAGCTTTATTTTAGGTACATATACAAGATTAGGCTGTTCACTTTCCTTTAACAGGAAGAAAAAAAATTTACAACTAGTTGTAGCTAGTGGACCTAATATCATATTCTAAAAGTTTTATTATATCTCAAATAGAAAAAACAATATAAGTGTTTACATATAGGTTCCAAATTCCTGCAAAATCACCAGCAGCAGGTGGTCTAAATTAATACTGGTGACCTTAATACATCTTGAACATTTGGGTTACAGTATCCTGATTTTGAATCCATGATCTAAACAGCTGTGATTACACTTTTAGCATCAATGCTACTAGTTTTAAAAGTCACATTACTGCATTGCAGGAATTACTGGCATGCAACTCAAATAATATTTGTGGTGAAAAACATATCACCCATATGAGAGGGAGGTTATCAGGTCTTAGGTTTTGACACATGCACAGGTTAATTAAGCAAAACTTCTCATTGGTTCTTGGAGAACTGATGTCTATAACAGCATCCAGGTGTTCCAATTACTTCTTAGAGCATTGCTAGTTAATTGTGGTCATCAGAGCAGTGCAAACCTGCTTTTACAGTGCACCTGCATCGTAGACATTTAAGATTCTGAAGTTAATCTCAATTTTTATCAGCACTTTTAAAAAGACTAATGCTCTGTATAGTTAAAAACTGCAGGTGTGTGAATGCTATGATTCTATATTAAACTGTGGCTCTTCATGTGTAAAAATCAGTTTGCACATATTCAGAAATAAAAGGAATGTATCTGTATGTGTATATGAAACAGTAATTTTGTCCAGGATCACCACTGGCAACTGAACATTACCCCAGGGTGGTTTCCAATAGTGTTGTCAAAGCAAAATGGGAAAATGCACTGTTTATAGGCCACACAATTTGTTCTACGGGACACAGCCATTAGTTTTATAAAATGCAGCATAATTTTTTTTGTGTGTGTTTTTTTGTTAACTGACCAACGGTTGCTAAAGTTAAGTGTAGCTTAACTGCACCACATGTAACTGTGCATTTAAAAAGCTATTGTTTTGTTAATTGCCAGCTCTTGCTATTTTATGTGGAAGTTGTTTATCCTTCCTTATTTTTATCATAGCTGTGTGCGGCTTACGCACTTTAGTGCCCACGAGATGTTAGCAGTTACACAGAGTTGCAAAAAAAGTTAGCATGTTTTTAGTTTTTGCACTGCTGTTTTTGTTTTCACTGCTCTGTGCTAAATTGCTACTATCTATAGAGCCACTTCATGGACTAGATCAGAAAGTCTTAGCCCTCCTTTTCCACTCCTTCTGTTTACTGCCTCTGTGTTAAATTGCTATCTCTTCCAACCTTACTACCTTGCTTAGACATAGAAGACTTTATTTGCTTTTTTTCTTCTATCACTCCTAATTGCACTCTGCTTCTTTTTCAATTTCACTCTACTTCTCTGCACCATCCTCCCCCCCCAGGCTCTCCTTGTGGAACCCACCCCCCGATTAAGGCTAACCCTCCTGAGCCAGACCTCCTGCCTTCTCCCTGTCTATGCCCTGTCTGTCCCCACCCACCAATTGCCTAGTGCCTAAAGCTAATTACCCTTTATTTCCCCTTTAGTTCAAAGGCCCTGAATGGGTGCTCCCTGCTTGATCCTCTGGTATGGTGCCCCTGGAACAGCTACCACAAGCCTTCCAGCCAGCCCATCTGCCAGCCGTAGGAAAGGTATGCTCCCTGCAGATGCTCATTCTTGAATTATAACACCTTTTACTCGCCTGCTTTCTGATTGGCAAACAGCTCCTCGGAAACTCTGTTTCCTGGACCTTAATTCTTCAAGCAGCCCAAGCTGCATTACTTGATTTAACTGCCCAAAAGCCCAGGCTGTCTTACATTATTCTTTTGTTTTTTCTTTTAACTGACCAACTGTTGTTAAAGTTAAGTGTAGCTTAACTGCACCGTATGTAATTTTGCATCTAAAAAGCTACTGTTTTAATTGCCAGCTCCTGCTATTACCCCACCTGCACTTTGTGCTGGCTCCCCACACTGCCCCCATCCACCTGCCCTACTAGTCGACTTCCTTATATAGTATAGGTTCAGGTTGTCTCATGACCTACACCATTCCTTTTTTTGTTAAGTGCCCATTTCTCCGTTGGTAGGTTATATTTAATAGCCGCTAGAGGGACTCAACCCTTGGTTTTGGTACTCTGGCTGTTGTCTTAAAGCCATATCACTCTGCTCTAACAAGTATTGAACAATCAGAGCTTCTGATTAATTATCTTTTTGTGACCCTTTTGCTAAATCACTTCTACCTGGCCCTGCTCCACTCCAACTTTTATATTCGTATTTTTGTTGACCAGCAATTTACTTAGATATCATGGCAGTACTCAGGCCAAGCCATAACCTTGTTGGTTGTTTACTTATAATTCTTTTTCTTTACAGTCCCCTACATAATGACAGTGTCAAAGTTCAATCAGATATTCTCCCAAGGCCTTTTACTTTCTCATCCCTGCATTGTTCTCCTGGTACTGACTTCCTGGGATCTAAGAAGTCTCCTTCTCACCCTAGGCGAAACTTCTACCTGGATGATTCACTCAGTATCTCAGTCAAAACAATACTACATGTATTGGGTAACTTTAGGCATCTTCATATCCCTTGTCTCCCTCTCCAAAACTGGCATTCATAGAAAGGCACTGAACCTTTATTTTTAGAGGACTCTTAAAGGAACTTAGACAACTTATCCTTCTCCTATTGCTATGCTCTGGGAATGTTGAACTGAATCCTTGGGTACCAACCTCTTTAGAGGCCCCCTCGGACCTACTACAACTAAAGGACATCTGTTTCCTGCATTTAAATGTGTGCAGTCTCTTAAAAAAGCAGGATATGATTCAAGCATGTGTTCTCCATGCCAGACCTGATGTGTTCATGCTATCTGAAATGTGGCTTAAGGGTTCTACACCTGACCACAGTATCAATCTCTCCTCTTATAATGTATGTAGAACTGGTGGACCCTCCAGGGGACGGAGGTTGCTATATTTGTAAAAGAGAGATTTTCTGTAACAGTCACTGACTTATCCTCAGTCCTGAAGGAGTTTGAAAGTCTTACCCTAAAGATGTCTGTATCGTCTGAGGAGGCTTTTTCAATAACCTCCTGCTACAGACCATCATCAGGGGGCCTCAAGATAAATCTGCACCTACACAACATATTGAAAAAATCCAATTCAGAATGTATTATTATGGGGGATTTCAACCTCAATTGGAACTCTGATAGCTCCAAACATCTGAAGGATTTTTGTGATGAATAAGGGCTGTCTCAAATTACCCCTGACATTACCCGCAACAATGCAAAAAATACCACCTGTAGCTCTCTTATTGACTTAACGCTTGAAAATAAGCCTCATAACTTTTCTCAAGCTGGGGTGTTTCATAATGATCAAAGCAATCACAGAGCACTTGCTTGCATAAGGTGCGCCCTAAAGCTTATTTCAACTTCCACCTTCAGTGTAAAAAGAAACCTTAAGTCATTCAACCAATCCACTTTCCTCTCAGACCTAAGTCAGATTAGCTGGCAAGACTTTTACTTGGCCTCTTCAGTCCCTGAAGCGTATAACATCTCCCAGAGTCTTCTTATGATATTAGTTGATAAACATGCCCCCCTATCAAAAACTAAGACTAGAAAAAGGTCATGCTCTTGGTTTACTCCTTCTCTAAAAGAGGCACTAAAAATAGGGACAGAATCTGGAAAAGGGCCCGGAAAACAAAACCGACCTTGACTGGGCAGCCTTCAGAACAGCCAGAAACCTCTGTACCAAACTTATAAGGGCTGGAAAATGTAAATATTTCCAGTCATCACTCGAATCACATAGAAATAATACTGCCAAGTTTTGGAACATCCTTAGGGAAATTCAGGGACATATGTCCTTGCCTCCATTGCCCTCCAAAATTATTTCTGAAAACAGTATATTCACTGAAAGAGCTAGCATTCTGGAATGACTCAACAATCACTTTGCTATGGCAGGACTAGCATTCAACTCTTCTCCAGCAAGAAAGCTCCTCACCCAGCCCCTTAGTAAGGACCCCAACACCCTTGTATCTAATGAAAACTTACATAACACCTCCTTCAGCTTCAATCCTGTATCCTACAAGCAGATCAAGGACCTACTCATCTTCCTGGATATTAAGAAAAGTGCTGATGCTGATCTCCTAGAGCCTCTTTTTCTAAAAGTAGGTTATCATTATCTAACCACTCCCATCATACATCTCTTGAACCACTCCTTATCCTTAGGTAATCTTCCAGCATACTGGAAAATAGCCCATATTACACCTGTCTTCAAAACTGGTGATTCTTGTGACCTTAATAATTATAGGCCCATTTCTTTGTTGCTCATACAAGCTAAGCTATTAGAAAAGCTAGTTAACTGCCAACTGAGGGGATACTTGGAAGCTAATAATCTGTCAAATCCTAGCTAGTCTGGTTTTCTACCTATGCACAGTGCAATATCTGCCCTCACTAAAGTAACTAATGACTGGCAATCTACACTTGACTCCAAAAGACACATCTGCGCTATCTTTCTTGACCTGAGGAAGGCCTTTGATATTGTCAACAATGACTTGCTTCTTACCACTCTGCACTGTCTTGGGCTTGATGACACTCCCTTGAAGTGGTTTAAATCCTACCTTATTGGCAGAAAACAGCAAGTTAAGGCACAGGGGGACCTCTCACCACTTAGACTTCTTCTGAGAAGTGTGCCTCAAGGGTCCATATTGGGATCTCTTCTCTTTGCAATTTATATAAATAAGATAGACACTAATATCACTATGGCAAATATTCGCCTTTTCACAGATGATACGGTAATTTACACAGCCAAGTCTACCCCTGAGCTAACATGTGCAGGACTACAGAGAGAATTTGATGTCCTTCAATGCAACCTTCGACAGTTAAAACTACTTCTGAATGCAAAAAAGACCAAATCCATGTTTATCTCCACCCTCTCCCACTCTATAAAACCTGCCTCAAGTAATCATGACTTAAAGATCGAAACTCTTCTTAGAGAAACACTGGAAGTCATAGATAAATCCAAATACCTGGGATTTTGGATCAACAGTAATCTCAGTTTTTCACACCATATTGATGAACTGACAAAAAAACTATGGCAAAGACTGGGTATATTCTTCCATATCAAACACCTCCTCAGTCACAAGGTGAAAATAAAGCTAGTGCAAACTATTTTCCTTCAGTTCCTAGATCATGGAGACATCCTCTACAGTCACTGTCCAAAAGTTGCACTATCCAAACTTGACACGCTGTACCACCGTGTGCTGAACTTCATCACAGGTGCTCCCTTCAGCACCCATCACTGCTCATTGTATACTACTGTATATTAGGCTGGTCCTCCTTTAGTGCCAGGAGATTGAGGAATGCTTCCCTCTGGATATATAGGGCTATTACCGTCAAGCTGCCCTTATACATCACCAAACTCTTCTAAAGGGCCCAAGGGACCTACTGCCTAAGGTGATACTCCCTTATCACATTTTTCATCTCAAAGGTGAGAACACGCTATGGTGCTTCATCAATCAGTTTTGCCCTCCCCTCTCTTTGGAACACCCTCCAAAAGTCACTAACTTTAAATCCATGCTAAATAGTGTGCTGTATGAAACATGTAACTGCCATTCTTAATTGCCTACATTCTGGTCAGTATATCCTATGTAACCCAGCTACTACCCTATTTCCAGCCTCAGTCACCTTCATTCTCTTCACTCCCCTATGTAGCTAGTAGCCCTCCTAGCCCTCTATTTTCTTCCCCCCTTGCTCTGCATATTTCTACCAATCCTAAAGCCTAAGCTTTTTCCTCCCACCCTTTTCCATCTTCTACCCTTCCCACCAGTCTCCCTCTTCACCCTCCTTCATCTAACATCTATTGCTAGCCACTCTGCTTTGAAGTTGGGTATTCTGGTCAGGTTGAAGTGCAATAATGTTGACCTAATTACATTTATGTCTGTGCACTTGATGTATCTGTATTGTAACATTTTATTTGTGCTTTTAGTCATTTTAAACTGTACATGTCTCTGTAAAAATATGTCTGTCCCAGGACCATCTTGCAAATGAGCTTTTCTCAGTGATGTCCTGCCTTGTTTAATAAAAATTGAATTAAATTCAAAAAATGGAAAAACATGTTTCTTTGAGACTGAGATAGTCAGCTGCTGTGAACATTTCAGATGTGTTCCTTCTGTGGAGGAAGTGAATGAGAGCTGGAGACTGAAATGGACCAGACCCTGCACTCCAATAAGTTTGGAGAGAGTACCACCCCTTTATGGTGCTCACTGAAGGAGCAGATTCCAGCAAAATGTAGGTTATGCTAAGATACTCTAATCTATCTGTGCAGTTAGGTCTGTGAAGACCTGCTGCTTGCCATGCTTATTTCATCTTGCTAGAGGGGAAGTGACTCTGAACTTCCTTGTTGTAGGAAGCTTTCAGATAGTATCACAATGCACCAGCACAGGAGCTGTAGATTCTGCGGTATCTAGGTGTCTTAACATGTGCTGAGGTCTTGAATAACAGGGTGGTCTAATATTTTGTAGCTGCCTCCTGAAGTCCCTGAATCAGCAGTGGAGGAAAATGAAGGAGTTGTATGGTAAAACATTGCCCACTTTTTTCTGATGTATTGCGAGACAGTTTAGCCTAATAACTCCAGAGCAGACAGCGGAGCTGTGGACTTGGAGACCCATATTTAAATCCCACCACAATCACTTAACTCACTGTGTGATCTTGCACACCATTTAACTTCCCCATTCTCTTTTAAATTAAATATACTTAACTGAAAATGTTTCATTTTTATACCAGACAGATATATCAACATACAACAGAAAAACAGAGCATGCTGGTCCAAGGAAGAGAGCCCAAAAGGCCCCCTGCATTTTCAATAGCCACCAGGGAATGACAGCATCAGAGCCATGCTACAGTACTTGGCAGGAGTGCTCCCAGATAGAGTACTACCCTACCCGGGGGGTGGGGGTCCAGTTGCATGGGAACATGCAGTCTTTACCAGTTCCTTTGATAAGTTGTCAACCTATTCTTTGAGCTAGCAATAGTTTTCTCAACCCTGAGAGTAAACAATGGCACTCCATACCATTCCTGGTAGGTGGGAACAGCTTGATCCAACCAAAGACTGAAGATAACTTTTTTGGCACAGGCAGCATTTAATGCTATGTGAAATGTCTGCACCCCATCAGCTGATGTTCATAGTTCCCAGCAATACATATTTCCTGTGTAACTGCCTCCTCAAGGCCCAATAATGGGTCATGTTTAGACTTAATTGTCAGCCATAAAGGCTGAGTCTTGGGTCATTCCATAGTACATGAAGGAGAGTATCAGTATCTTCCCCACACACATCATTTAAGCATTTTATGTAACCTGATGGGATATAATACATATTATGCAATATTTAAAATTGCATTAACCTACTTGTATCAAATTTAATATATTTATACAAAATCCTTCCAGATTCTGTCTCACCTGTATGCTCCTTCTGCTTTAAGTAAAGTCTGTGCCTAGTAAGGGACAGTTCCATCTACCTTGTTAGTGGTAAGATCATAGATGTCCTGGTAAAGATGTGAAATACTGTAGGATGCGGCATGGTTATCCAGCTGGACAGTGGCAGGATGCTGTTGCCATGACTGCAGGCACATGACCAACCATGGAAATGTTAGGCCAGAGTGTGAGTAATCTACAGTAATGGAAATACTGCTCCATTTGACACATGGTGCCATTGTTGTATGTAGTAAAGCTAATACATTTGTTGTCAAAGGTAAGTTGTTCAACTCTAGAAATGCCCAAGTCTTGCCAGAGCTGCAAGGTAATAGGTTTTCTTCCAATCTAAAAGTTGGGATTTCTAAGAAGAGGCTGTAAGGTGTCACTGGTCAGCAGTCATTTAAGCAGCTGACACAACTGACTGTGTACCAGGATTGATGATGCTAGGGGAGTATTTCTGAAGGATCTGGATAGCTGTTTGAAAGTGGTATAAAGAAGTGCCTTTGGATCTATCAGTACCTTAGAACATAGGGTGTGTTCAGTCTGTAGCCAGAGAGGGACCTATTCCCTCCCTTGCAGTAGTGGCAAGTCATGCAACCATTGAAGGTACTTACAACAGTTAATAGAAACATAGAAACATAAAATTTGATGGCAGATAAGGACCATTTGGCCCACCTAGTCTACCAATTTCCCTACCTGATGGATAAGCTGCAGATTATAGTTAATCAACAGCTTACTTCCTCCTACGCCCACTAGAATTGCCTTATGCCTGTCCCATGCATTCTTGAATTCTCCCACTGTTTCTGACTCCACAACCTCCTCAGGAAGGCTGTTCCATACATCCACAACCCTCTCTGTGAAAAAATATTTCTAACATTACCTCTGAGCCGTCCCCCCTCTATCTTCAAATTGTGGTCCCTTGTTCTTGCACATCTCTTCTTCTGAAAGATACTACCCTCTTGTACTTTAATTCCCTTGAGATACTTGAAAGTTTCTGTCATGTCCTCTTCTCCCTCCTTTCCTCAAGGGTATACATATTAAGCTGCTTTAGTCTCTCCTCAAATGTCTTCTGGTGCAGACCCTGCACCATTTTGGTTGCCCTCCTCTGAACAGCCTCCACTCTGTCTATGTCTTTGCAGAGATGGGGTCTCCAGAATTGCATACAGTACTCCAGGTGGGGTCTCACTAACCGTCTGTACAGAGGGATAATAACTTCCTGTTTTCTACTGTTGATGCCTCTCCCTATGCAGCCCAGTATCCCCCCTGCCCTCCTTACTGCCTTCTCACATTGCTTGCCCACCTTTAGGTCATCTGATATTATTACTCCTAGGTCTCTTTTGATTTTTGTTGTTGTTATTAACTCACCCCCCATTGTGTACTCTTCCCCTGGTGTTTTGTTTCCCAGATGCATTACCTTGCACTTCTTTGCATTGAATCTGAGCTGCCACATATTTGACCATTCCTCCAACCTTGGCAAGTCCCTTTTCATTCTTTCCACCCCACCTTGTGTATCAACCCTGTTGCAAACCTTTGTGTCATCTGCAAAGAGACATACCTTTCCTTCCAGGTGCTCTCCAATGTCACTTATAAAGACATTAAAGAGGACTGGTCCCAGTACTGAACCCTCCGGTACCCCGCTAATTACCCTCCTTTGTTCACTGTGGACTCCATTTACTATTACCGTTTGTGTCCTGTTGTCTAGCCAGTTTTTTATCCAGGCTACCACCTTGGGACCCACTCCAAGGCTGGTTAACTTGTATATTAATCTTTTGTGTGAGACTGTGTCAAATGCCTTGCTAAAATCTAGGTAGGCCATATCCACAGCCACTCCCTGGTCTACTACTTTTGTCACCCAGTCAAAGAAATCTATTAGGTTCATCTGACATGACCTTCCTGCTGTGAATTTTATTTGTAGAAAAAGGAGCAAAAATGGCTGGTGGCAGGGCAGGATGAAACCAACACCTTGCAGGTTCTACACCTGCATTATAGGGCTCTCTCCTGGAAACTGGATTCATTCCATCTGCAAGCAGAGCCACCTCCCCCCCAAGGGTGTAAGCCATGGGGGAAGACCAGGATGGAGGTAAGTCCCTCAGACACTCAGTGATGGGGCTGGAGGGGTGTCGGTAGAAGGAGCAGTCCACCCTAGCAGCGGGAGAAAAAAAGAGTAAGAAAAAAAAGATTTGGTCTTATATGAGCAAATCATCTAAGGGGCAAGTCAATTTACTGTAGAATAAGGAGTAAACATTTATACAATAGGGGTGAGCTAATATCTTATTGCATAAAAGTTGATATTTTCACTACCATGAAATAAATCTATCATTACATATGCACTGTGAAAATAAATCCCATTTATTTCAATAGTGCATACGTCACTGACAGATATTCCAACACTGTCTACATCAGTACCCCTTCCCAACCTGATGTTCCCATGCCAAACAACTTCAACATTAGGACTGCTTAAAATAAAAATCACCTGTGCACTATTTGTGACACTAACATAGTCATGTACCTCCTGTGCTGAAAATTAAAACACAGCAAAACTCAGAGGACACAGTAGAAACGCCGATACCTGCAAAAGAAAAAAGAAACTAGAATTAATATCAGCAAAATGGAGCAGTTCCAAAAAAAACTTCAAAGACCACAAAATACAGAAAACAATGCTAAAATAACATACAGAGACATTAACATTGAAAAAGAAATATGGAAGAGCTGCACACAGTTTCAAAACAATCTAGAACCTCTCCTGGATCCTGAGATGCTTGACCAATCTGAACCAACGCAAGACACACAACAAAGTAGGAAATCAACCAGATGAGACTACAATATAGACAGAGAATACATAGAAGCCTATATAAGAAGTGTTAAAAATGAAAACACAATGAAAAAACTGAACTGAACATAAGTAACCCAACCAAATACCTTGTGGAACAAATTGACATTACAGAACACATCTGTAAAATCCCTCCTGAAAAACTGGACTCTATCATATGCCATTACTTCATTAATCTACATAGAAGAGACAGTACCGAATATGAGCCACTAACTTTTCCTTCTATTTTTCAAAGTATTGAATGCCATCTCAAAGAAAAAAATGATGGAGAATCTCTTAGCACATCTCTAAAATTTCTAAAAACCAGAGAAGTACTCCTCTCCAAACAAAAACATATAAAGAAGAATGGCAAAGGCAATATACCCCAAGCTGCAGACGAGATCATCAATAATAGTATAGACCAACAATATGCAGCTAAACAGCTAGGACCAGACAATCCTCAGTCACTTTTAAATACCATGTGGCTGACAGTGACACTTCATTTCAGAACTCAAGGTAACACCAAGACTTGGAATATGAAATAGGGTGATGTAACACTAAAGAAAGATGAAAAACACACCCAATACCTAAAATACTCCCATGAGAGACAAACAAATACATGCACTGGTACAAATCCAAAGGATCTGAGAAAGATAAAACCAAGGGCTTAAGAGACAAAACATCCTGAAAAATGCCCTGTCCAGAACTACTTATTATACAAAAGTTAGAGACCTGAAAAGGGCAATAAAAAGGACTCCCAATTTTTTCTAGCAGTCAACCACTCTCAAAAAGCAGTGTCCAACCCTGTGGTACAAAAATCAGCTGCTGGGAATAAATCGTATCAACAAGATACTGAAAAACATGATGGAGAAAGCTAGCATCCACACAGACAAAAAATTAACCAATGATTCAATTCCAAAGCACCTCATACAGAAATGAACAGATAGTGATATTCCCCGAACAGACATAATTAAGGTCTCTGGTCACAAAAATGTGCAGTCTCTAAATGAATAGTCACGTATTAATGAACAAAAGCAGCAAAAAATATCAAACATTCTCAGCTCCTCAGAGCCTACACCCTCTACCTCCACAGATCCAAAATACCTCCCAGACCAAAGTTTACCAACTCCAAACTGGCAAGATACAATGTCCACCTGTTTTAATAACCCCACCATCAATGTAACCACCATCACATTTAATATTGTACAAGGTAAGTAAAAATAGATGAAAAACTCAAGTGTACCACAAGGAAATCTTCAATAGAATAATAACAGTAACCTTATTTTTTTTCTCTCTCTCTCTCTGTCTCCCTACAGGACATCAATAAGAATTCAAACCAAAGAAGAGTCGCTGAATTATTGAGTCAGACATGGACTCCAACTGACTCCGAGTAACAAAACAGGACAAAAAGCACAGCAGAATATGTGTTAAAAATGACTTGGAAAAGCTACAAATACTTCAAAATTCCCCCTGGTGAAGTCAACCAACAACCCCACACACACACAGACACACCTCCCAGTGAAGTAAACCAGACAGAAGCAACACACACTAAGTACAAAAGCAGTACACAAGGAAACTCCCACAAAATAAAAAAATACATCATAACCACCCCAAAAATAAATAAAATAAACAAAGAGTGACCAGAAAAGTGTGAAAATATACACCTGACACCAAATCTCTGCCATTACTAACTCCTGCCCACACACCTGCAAACAACAAATCAGCACCCAAGCTCCACACAGACAACCAATAACAATATATGCAGCCAATCCATTCACAAAACCAACCAATCACAACACTACAAAGAACTCTATTCACAAAACCAAAACCAAACTAATTCATAACAGCACAGAACTCAAGCGAAGCAAAACCACTAAAGAAAATAACACCCACAGCACCACTTCAGAATGAAAATAACTTACACAACCAAAAATACTTAAGGCCCTGTTGTATAAATCACATACATGATGGGTAGGAGTGGAATACACCAGATATGTGAATTCGTGGTGAGTGACCTCAGGAACCATCACTCATGGCTCTGCTATGCTCCAACACTCATGAGCTATCCCAAGGTCACTCATCACTCATTCACATACCTAGGGTTGATCATAACAGGTAACATGAACAACTCAGCTCAGTGCAGAAAGGTGGCAGCCAAGGACAACAAGATGCGGGGGTGCATTGCGAAAGGAATCTCATCCAGAAATGGGGATGTAATTCTGATGTTGCACAGGTCACTAGTCAAGCCACATTTGGAGTACTGTGTGCAGTTCTGGAGTCCTTTTCTGAAGAAGGATATCAGATTGCTGGAGGTGGTATAGCATAGGGCAACTAAGATGATCCAGGGGCTGGAGCACAAATCCTATGAGGACAGGCTGATTGTGTTGAATATGTACACCCTGGAGGAGAGGACAGATGGGGGATATGATTGAGACCTTCAAATATTTGAAGGGGATTAACAAAATGGGCACAGAAGGGATATTTAAGCTGAGGAGAGAAAGGGACACCAGAGGGCATGGTCTCAGGCTGGAGTGGAAGATATCAGAGATAGATGAGGAGGCATTTTTTCACAGAGAGGGTGGTGGAGAAATGGAACACTCTACCTGACGGGGTGGTATCCTGTAGCATAGTGGGCTGTTTTAAAAGGGCATGGGACAGGGTGTGAGGGGTAAAGGTGAGAGGGAGAGAGGAGGGTGTGGCAGTTGCATTATAAGGGTGCTAGCAGCACATCTGAGCAGAGTAACTTGATAGGCCGTAAGTTCTGTTTCTGCTGGCAGATTCATATGTTTGCATGTTCGTATATCTGCAGTATTCCACTCCTACCCATCATGTATCCACCTATGTAACCAGCAACACAAGAGTGAGAGAACATGAAGGTATATACCAAATAACACAGTCAGCTTCATAAAAGGGTTGACCACAGTTAAGTAAAGAAAATATCAAAACAACAATTAAAAAAATAAATAAAAAAAATTAAAAACTACGAGATGGCCAGATTTTAGGGTTGGAAAAAAACAAATATCTCAGCCCAGGAGTGACTTCTGAATTAAAACGTGGATGGGTATTGCTCAGGGGGCTTCTCTCTATTGAGCCATGCCTGTGGTTTAATGTAGTTGAGTCAAAAAATAGAGTTTTAATGATTTTAAATTCATTGATCATGAGCCTGCAAATTCTTTGTTCGCGAGATTTCTTTGATCGTGAGCTTCATTCGTGAGGGCGGGACAAGATGGCTAGATTTTTGCTGGACCAGATGCCTCTGGGATGGACAAGATAGCCCAAATTTCATGACCAGATGTCCCCTCATGATCAAAGATGATCTTTGATTGCAAGGTCATGACCAATTCTCACGATCAAAGAATTTTTAAAGGTGAAAAAACATTAAAATTAAATATCTCAGAAATGGTTTGGTTTTTTAACTTGAAATCTGGAGGGTGTTGAGGGGTGTTCTGCAGATGTGAATTATGGTGTTTAGATGTCAGAAAATGTATTTGCTGTGGAGATATTGCGTGACGCAGTTTACATTTTGCGGATAGCGTTCTGCATTGTGGCAGTGGCTTGAAATTTATAGGGTAGCTAGCCTTACTGCCATGGAGGTAGTTTTCAGTGGTTAAGTGTGTAAAATATAAACAGGTGCAGAATTATGCCACTCCGATGAATGAAAATCTCAAACTTTAAAATTAAATATCTTGGAAATGGTTTGGTCTTTTAACTTGAAATTTGGAGGGTGTTGAGGGGATGTCCTGTAGATGTGAATTATGGTACTTTGCTGTTGGAAAATTAATTTGTTGCAGAGATATTGCATGACACAATTTACATTTTGCAGATAGCATGCTGCATTGTGGTAATGGATTGACATTTATAGGGTAGCTAGCCTTACTGTCATGGAGGTAATTTTCACTGCTTAGGTGTGTAAAATGTAAACAGGTGCAGAATTATGCAACTCCGATGAATGAAAATTTGGTTTGTTTCAAGTTGGTGGGAAGGGCCCTGCACTCTCACCAATATACGCTTCCACCAATAGATATGCTATTCAGTACTTGTACTGTCATATTAGGCAGTGAATTAAAGTTGTTAGAGGTGGGCCCTTCCAGGCCCTGCACCTCACCAACTTGCGCTACATTGTGCTTTACTATGCTTTCTCAAAAAGTAAGGAAATTATTTGCAAAACTCTGCGTTAATGCAACAGTTAGGGTTTTTTACAGTGACAAATATGAGGAAATTCGCTGTTAGGGTTACCACCCCTTGCACACCATGACCACTGCCCCCACCAACAGGCATTGGGGTGTGCGTTGGGGTCATCGGTCTTAACTCTCACCCCATTCTCCTATACTGCACCACTTCAGCTTATTTACACCTGGAATTGGGTGAGAGTTAGGACCGATGACTCCAATGCACACCCTGATGCCTGTTGGTGGGGGTGGGGTGGTCATGGGGAGTAAGGGGTGGTAACCCTAACGTCAAATTTCCTCACTTTTGTCACTGTAAAAACCCTAACTGTTGCACTAATGCAGTTTTTTGCAAAGAATATAAAGATTTATGTCTATACAATAACAGATGGATGATCAGGATGTAGGATATGGAGACCACTAGATCACCCGGGCTTATAAAAACAAGAAAGGATGGATGATCAGTAGTGACATTGCTATGCTTGGTTAAGAATAAGGTTTTAGTAGCATTAGGCAGTGCTGCAACAGTGGCTGTTTAGTGCTGCAGAAACTGCTTAATATACCACTGTACTCAGCGTGCATGAAGGATCCCTCAGTTTCATGGGTGCTGTAGTATATTCTGCATGAGAACCCTGTCCAGTTAGTGTAATGGACCAGTAGCCTTTGAATATAGCTTATACCCCATCAGTTGGTGCAGTTCACAATTACTGTGGCACTAACCCAGTTACTGCAGCGCTAGCTGTTTGAATATGAAAGCCTTCATGTCATAAAGGAATGCCTGAAATGACTATAGATTTTTTTGGTCACACCCACACAGGTATTGGACTCTACACAGTGGTGCCTTCCTAATTAGAGCTGTGTAGATTATAAAATTCCACCATGGAATGCCTGTGGAATGAGAATTCTAATTGAGCAGAATTCCATGGAATTTTGTGAAAATTCTGTGGAATTCTTTAAAATTGTAAATTTTAGTTATTTCACTATAATGTTAAAAGTTCATGTCCAAATACACTAACTTTGAAATTTAAACAGTACCATATGGCTTACAAAAGTGTACCAAATTGTAGCACTGTAGATTAAAACAGAATGGAGGTATGGGTGGCCAAATATTTAATCAAAATTTAATTTTCAGTTATTTTGAGATAATTTTAAAATTTCTTATACAAATTTCTCCACAATATCAGGATTTAAAGAAGCACCCAAAATGCATATATGCACTATGTTTTTAGTCTCAAGCATCAATGGTAGCTGAGTTATAGGTAGCCAAATATTTTGCCAAGATTTGGATTTTTGTAATTTTAGTATAATTGTGATAGTATTCATTGAAATATTACAAACATTAACATTTACACAGGTTATCACTACATTTGTATGTGCACATAGTTTCAGATTTCTAGCCTTAAATGGGACTGAGTTATAGACTGCCAAACATGTTGCCAAAATTTAAGATTAAGTTAATGCCCTGTAATTTTAAAACTACATATCCAAATTTAACCAAAGTTGAAACATTTAAACTACTATACCACATGGTCATTTCTGTAAAGTTCATATTTTCAGCTTTAAATGGGATTGAATTAAAACTAGTCAAACTTTCACAACATTTAAAAATTAAATTTTGCAAGAATGTAAACTACAAATTTATAAACCCTAAAACTTTAAAACTAGAGGATGCAATACCATTAAATTTGGCAGGTTCTAAGATCTTACAAGGAGACTGTGTGTGCCAATTTAAGTAATTTCTTGCTGTGAGAAATTGGAAAATAGCATGTGTACTTAAAGTCAAATCCCATAAGTCTTTTTGAAAATGTAGAATTTCATGAAACATTCCATAAAACTGGAATTTCCTAATTTCACTCAGCCTTACCTAGGGAATTCTAATTAAAGGATATGGGTATAACAGGCAGGTAGAGCAGGGGGTCACCAGGTTCTGGAGTTAGATGCACAGTTTCACTAAGAAATGGACAGCTGAGCTGGGTAGCACAACAGTAGTACACCCTCAGGTTGGAGCAAGAAATCACAGAGTGTCAACAATTCCAACCTGAATGCAGGATATTTAAGGATCACATCCAGTAAAGTTATAATCCAGAGAGCCTGGTGTACCTGCACGTCTAGGACTTTGAGGTACTCAAAAAGATGTAGTGGGGGAGACAATGTCTTGGGCGGCAGGAAGAAAGAATTCTGTTTATTTCAACAGGGTAGGTAGATAGGAAAAGGAGTAGGTGACTCATGTTTTAAGGAAGCTTGTCACTGTAAAGAACAAAGAGGATATCAGTGGGATCAGTAGTTCTACTGAGTCAATATGGCTATGCCAAAAGAGAAGGGGGGAGTAATAGTCACCCAGAGAGAAACAGCAGGACTGTAAAAAGCTCAGCCCAGCTTATCAAATGAAGTAGTGATATGTGCATTGTTAATGTTAAATTCCACACTAAAATTATTGGATGCTTCATCTACAGTATATGCTATCATAAATATGTGAGAAAATGTTACTAATCATTTTTTTTTCTTCTGCAAAATTAAAACTATTTAACCAATTTATCCATAGTGGTAGATGCCAGGCTACAGTGACTATGGATATGCATGTCAAGTGTTTAATCTATGCATGCAAGATCACAGAAGTTATAAACATCCACATATTTGATAGTTTTCACAAAGTTTTGCAAATATTTATATAGCAAAGTTTTGAACACCTGTAACTTAAAAATCTCTTATCTAATTCTGTCCATATTTAGATCATTCTATTAGCATTACAAAAATGTTATCCATACTAATTTACACATGCCTAGCTCCAAAGATGCATCAGTTATATGCAGATGAAATATTTTCATGAAATTTTCTGAAAAAAAAATAAAATGACAGATTTTAAGCACATATAATTTTGAGACGATGCATTATATCATCATGAAATATGACACATTCTTAGAACACATATCATCAAGAAATTATGCCAAATTCAAGATCCCTGACCCAACAGGCAGTTAACGTAAATGCAGATAGAAAATGTAGATGAAATTCCACACAAACAATAAAATGACAACATTTGAGCACCTATAATTTTGGCACTATCTATACAAATTTTATAATATTTGGCATGTTAGTGGGCAACAAGTGAAACAGTAATCATCCCAAATGTAACACCTATAGCTAAAATGTGGGCTGAGTTATAACCACATTACTAAATGTTAAAAATTCCACAAAATTCTGATAAAAGTCTGTGAAATTTCACAGAGGTTTGTGAAATGTCATCGAAATTCCACAGATTCAGAATTTTTCCATTCTGCATAGCTCTATTCTTCATCTAAGGATCCCAGAAATATTTATACAATTAGCAAAGCACAGAACATTTATAGTCATCATGCTGAAGTACCTTTAAAGTGTTATTTGCTTTATCTGATATTATAAAACCCCATATTGACTGTTGTGTCATTGTCAACCACTCATTAAACTTCTGCTCAAGGCAGCCTAGCAAATGTTCTGCACACTAGTTATTGTCAAATCCACAGATGCATACATTTACCTACTTGTGGAGGTTGGAGGGCCTGGTGATTTGAGGATACTGCTGTTGATGCTATTTATCCCATTGGAAATGAGAGAGAAGACATGTGGGAAACAGACCAAGTGGGCAGTTACTGCCATCTACTCTGTGGTGTGACCACTCATCCACTAAGGGTGAGAGATATGGGCAATTGATAACTTTAGTTTGGCTTCAACATGGGCCCCATGAATTTCATTCAGCTTCAAGAATTTTGCCTAACCACTTAGACTCAAAATGCAGTAATTAGCATGGGGTAAAAGTAGACTAAACATGAGAATGTAAACAACCATTAGGTCAGCAATGAATATTTATTACTGTAATTTACATAAAGCAGGTGATGTTGGCATCTCATTGCTAAGGATAGGTGCAACAGTGTGGCTATCCAGTAAGAATGCTGTGGCCCAATGCTGTTCTACAGTAATAGTTTATAGTTATTACTGTGGCCAAAGCTTATACTCCCCCAGTAATCTCTGCTTTATCTCCATGCTAAATAATGTATTTTTCCTGGCCCCATTGATTTTCAAACTATATTATAAGTAGTCCAATATCTTTTTTTTATTTATATGCTCAGAAACCATTAATGAACTGTAAAATACTGCATACAGCAGGAAGCATCTTACCAGATCTGGCTGCTACTTTAGAGGGGATAATATGTAATTCAGACTGTGTGCCACTCAGCCATGCAACATCCATTCTGGCAGATGCTGCACCTGTCACCAATGAGACTGATTCAGTGACCAATGTCTGGTTCCCCCTATTGTGGTTGCAGCTGATACATCTCAAGGTTCTGCATCTAACTCCACACCTTGTACTCCAGGGAGGAACCCTGATGCCTTCTATGTTTTTTATTTTTTTTATTGTTTTTACTATTATTTATATTTCATATGATTAGAAGATTCATGATTAGTGATAAATGATTTGACTTAGATTTTGTCACCTAAGTTTAGATTAAGTAGATGTATATTCTACAGTCCTCAATGGCTCTCTCCATTCCCTTACAGAATTAATTATATGAAATTATATTAAATGTTTTCATGCTACTTGAATAAAACTACTAATGTGATATGCGCACTGCAAGCATGATTTAGACATTAAATTGGAAATTATTGCATGCATGTAGCATGCTTGCAAAAAGCAAGTGGTCGGTGATAAGTGCACACATAAAAGTTAAGTGACTTGCTCAGGATCACACCATATGCAGTACAAGTGGGGGCTGATGAGATTCAAACCCAGGTCTTCAGGTTTCCTGGTTTGCAGTTCAATGCTTTTAACCACTAAGCTATTCTGCCTGCACATATATGGCTCATGTGTACTTCAATACTAATCTGCATACTGTACATTTGCATGCATGTAGCATGCTTGTAGCCATTGTTATACTTTTCAGTTTTCTAGTCCTCCCTCAGCTGCACAACTAAACTGTATCATACATACCAATGGAAACACATGTGGTTCTTCTCACCCCCAATGCACACCCTTACCCACAAAACTACTTAATTACTTCTCTCTGGCCTGTAGTTCTACTATTGTCTCACAATAGTTTTGAATGCTTCCATGCAAACAGACTTTAAGTTGCAAACACAAAAGTAGCAATAACTCAACATCCACCCACAAGGCCAGTCCCCCCCATGCACGCACACTGCAACAGGTGTGGCCATGCTGCTACAGACAACCAACCAAGTACAGATATAATTTGAGAGTCTCTTACCTCCTGAGTACTAGGGATCCAGAAGCAGGAGTCTTTAAGAGATGATGTCCATGGGTCAGAGTGCTGGGGCATAGTTGTACTCCTTAAAATGAATGGAGTTATTTTGTATTACTATTTTATACATTATGATGGTGAGTTGGATAATAATGAAGACTACTGTTCTACTTACAAGGCCCTTGTTAGTTGAGCAGTGGACTTCATTAATCTCCAACTCTCCAACAATAATGTATAAATTAATAAAAAATACAGTATCCCCATTCATTTCAATGGTGCACGTCCTTGCAGTCTCCCTTGCCCTATATCATAATGTGTCTCAGTGTGGTGATGTGGAGGTCAGCTTCACTGAAGGGGGGGGCATAAGCTTGACCACAGTGGGGCTCCAATAATCTGCACATACCATACTGCTCAACTCTCCCTGAATGCAAGGGACAGCTCTCATTTTCTCTGAAAACTGCTCTGCTCCTCACTCATCCCTCATGGGAAACATGCTGCTGACACAGAGGATGTCCTATAAATTTAGACTTTATGGCATGGGCACCATTTCATATTTCAGCATGTTGAAGCCAACAACCAGCGGAGGCCAGGTGCTAGTTAGCCCCTAGGGTGGCAAGCTCTAGAATGTCTGGAACATCTCTAAAAGGTAAAACTCATTTGTTGTTACTGAAAGGTGATATGCAAATCAGGAAAAATTCAAATGTGTAAGATTCATCTGTCTATACCCTGGAACACTGCATCTGATTTGGGCTTAAACCCACCAAGTTAACAATTTTTTTTCCTGGCCAATGTTCTGACCCCCCCCCCAAAAAAAATAACTTTGTCCCAATTTCTCTCCCTGACTTCATTCCATTCAATACCCATCCCATATGGGTCATGAATATGTCCAAATGTGCAGAAAAGTGAAAAACACATCAATATTTCAGTCCTTCCTCCTTCCCCAGTCCCCCTTTTTTAAAAAAAAATACTTTTACTTACCTGGCCACCTGGCCAGAACCTGCAATCTGGTCCAGTGTGCAACCAACCCAGTTTTCAGTCTGCTTCTCCTCCGTCCTTCTGCCAGAAGCTGGATGCTAGAATCGACCATCCCAGGTTCCCAACATGGTCCACGACAAAGTCACCTCACTAACCAAACACACCCAACCTGTGTTACTTGCTTCTTGCTTGGCTGCTGCCATTTCTGCTGCTGAACTGCAGTGATCAAGGCCTATGAAGGCCACCCACACCACTGTCACCACTGATGCTAGGTCTAGCTTGCTGCTGAGGGTGCCTGTGCTGTTTTTTTTTTTTTTTTGCATGGTGAGGCTAATAGAGTAAGTAGGTAGCATTGTCTTGAGTTAGCTTCCAGCTCACCCCCTGTCCCTTCAGCCACCAGGTGAGACAGAGATTCATTAAGAGTAGACCAACAGAAATATGCTGCCACAACACTGCTATTGAGAGTTCAGTGCTCACTGACTCCTCCAAGCTGTAGTGTGCAGCCTGTCTACTCTGTGGCTGGAAAGACAGTGTTGCACTCACATGACTCATGTGCTCTTGCTTGGCTGGAGCTCCTCCATGTCATGTGTGATGACACCACTGCTAATATGTGGAGAGAGTTGACAACACAATACTTAGTCAATTCAGGAGTGCACCTGAAGTGTGAGTGCACACAGGCCAGGGGCCACTTATTGTGCAAAAGATTAAATCCAAATTTAATGCCATTATTGCCACACCATAAGGACAAATTAAGCACAAATGTGGGGCACTGCCCCCCCTGCTCTTCTTAAATGTCACCCCTGTTTCATGGTAGAAATTCATTCTTAGATATCAGTACAAGTAAATACAACAGTTTCCATTGTGTTCTGATGTACTGTAGCTCCATGTTTCAGGATGTGTCTTGATCATCATGAGGGTTAATGTCCCCTCATTGTACCTCATTTTAAGTGTCCATGTCCCTCATTTCAGTGACAAAATGTGAGGCATGGTGCATGCTTCCAAAACCCTACTCAGCGCAAAGAGTACTTAGTATGGCCATAGTGTATATACTCCATACAGAATGACAAAGGGAAAGTAAGTGAGCAGAATCAGTCATGGAGAAACACATTTGTAGCACTAAATATACATAAGGAGATTTGCATGGCCCAAAACAAAAAGGTCAGGCTTCACAACACAGAGGCCCCTCTTTGCACATCTAGAATGGGGGGTGTTGGCTGACTGTATCCTATGCATTTAAAGCATTACACAAGCAATACTTTACAAATTAATGGAACCTCAATGACAAAAATCAAAAGTCATTAAACAACTTGCAAAAGGATCAGAATTAATGAGTTTTCCTAATTTTAATTGGAAATCAATGGAAAATGTATTTCAATGGCTCTACTTGCTAGCAGTAGTATGAGAAATAGAAATTGATGTGTTTTTTAGATGAGATTTGCACCAGCTTAACTTCAGCGTTTATGTCCAGCTTGCAACACATGAACCTGATGTGATTTTTAGGAGATATTCACACCAGCTTACCTGCTGCACACATGTCAAGTTTGTAGCATGTGAACCCGATTTGCTTTTTAGACCTGGTTCACTTTGGTTCACTTTGTGTATGCGAACTGCATGCAAACATTCCACAATTTAAGTAAATGCCTTCAATTTAAAAATAGATCTTTTTAAATTCTATCGGCAGTTACATTTGAAAGTACCTTTTGGAAAACAGATACAGCAAAATGTAAGTGAAGTGGTTAGAAATACGAGGAGTATAATGGAAAAAGATGGAGAAGAGTGCGAAATGGAATGTATTAGAGAAAAGACCCCCTTCAGGGAAAAGTCAAAATTCATCCCAATGATGGGTTTGAATTCAACCATTAATACATTCAGTAGACTGGTAGAAGCAGATGTGGAAAAAGTCTGTAAAAGATTTGAGGAAAACAAAACAAAAGATAATTTAACAAAAAGAGAACTCAGCAGGGAAAATGCCCTAGGGGTCATGATGGATGCATGTATGAAAAACTCTGAGCAGTGCAGAAGAGTGGCTAGCAAAGCAAACAGGATGTCGGGATGCATCATATTGAGGATCACCTCTAGGAGCAGGGAAGTGATTCTGCCGCTGTACAATGGATTGGTTAGACCACACCTTGAGTACTGTGTACAGTACTGGAGACCACACTTGAAGAGGGACATACAGCTCCTGGAGAGGGTACAGAGGACGGCAACTAAGATGATATGAGGACTAGGGGATTTGATGTATGAGGACAGACTTGAGAAGCTCTGCCTGTTTTCATTGGAGGAGAGGAGAGACAAGGGGGACATGACTGAGGTCTTCAAGTACCTCAAGGGAATAAATAGGGTAAACATGGAGGGAATCTTTAGACTAAAGCAGGGAGGTATCACCAGAGGGCATGGTTTGAAGTTGAAAGGTGGAAGGGTGAGGGGGGAAGAGGAGGAGGTTTTTCACTGAGAGGGTGGTGGATCCTTGGAACATGCTGCCTGGTGAGCTGATTCAGAGATCCACAGTGGAGGGCTTTGAGAGAGGGTAGGACAGACACAGAAAGTGGATGTATCAGATGATGGCCTGGCCCAGGGGGATGGGGTTGGATTATAGGGGTTTCTGGAACACAAAGGGGGGAGGGCCTTGGTACCCAACTAGGGATCTGAGGTTCTAGCAGACTCGATAGACCATAAGGCCTAACCTGCTGGCAAATAGTATGTTAGTATGTTAGTAAGTGCCTTACAAGAAATTAAAGAATTACCAGATACCACTATCAAAAAGGCTGACAAAGAAGGAGGGGTTGTGCTGTGGAAACTATGTGACTATTTGGAAGAGAT
The DNA here is from genome assembly GCA_016271365.2 of Neoceratodus forsteri. Lineage (NCBI taxonomy): Eukaryota > Metazoa > Chordata > Ceratodontiformes > Ceratodontidae > Neoceratodus > Neoceratodus forsteri. The sequence continues at coordinate 637,397,521 of CM028132.1, read as the reverse complement.
GCAGAAACAACCGGGAGATCAAAAGTATTATAAAAAATTAGATAGAGATCCAACGGAAGAAATTAAAAAGAAAGCTATGTGTATAATAGAAAGTGCTACAGAAAAAGCTTGGATCATGGACAAAGAAAAACAGTTTTTGATAAATCACAATCCCATCAGAGATACCATATATTTACTTCCAAAAGTACATAAAAATAAAGCCCACCCCCCTGGAAGACCAATTGTTAGCAGCTTGGGATCGATAACAGAACCAATGTTGAAATTTGTGGACTTTTTTTAAGACCCCCTGGTAAAAGAAGTGAGATCAAATGTGTCAGATACAAAAGATGTATTGAATATTTTGAAAGGAATAGAAATTAAAGAAGAAACATTTCTAGTTGCTTGTGACACAGAAAACTTGTATAATAATATTCCCTATGAAGCAGGATTGGCAGCATTAACATCAAAATTAAATATGAGACCACAGAATGTGGTACCACCAATGAAATTCATATTAGAACTAGCAGTATTTGTGCTTAAATCAAACTACTTTGGATTTGGAAATTACTTTTATCAACAGCAACATGGGACTGCGATGGGTACAACATTTGCTCCATCCCTGACAAATTTGTTTGTGGGAAATTGGGAGGATACATTTATTTGGGATGGAAGAAAAAATCATTGGTTGGACAAAATAGTGCATTGGGTTTGGTTTGTGGACAATGTACTGTTTGTATGGAATGGCAGTAGTCAAGAATTGGGAGAGTTTAAACAATATATCAATAACTGCAATGAGAATCTGCATTTTATGATGACTAGTGATGAAAATAAAGTGGATTTTTTGGATATTACTGTTTATAAAAATGGAACTGAAGTAGAGACAAAATTATTCAGAAAACAGACTGATCAGAATACGATATTAGAGTGCAGTAGTAACCATCTTACAAAGACAGTGAAAAATATTCCATATGAGCAGCTTCTAAGGGTGAAACAAAATTGCAGCGAAGAACATGAAAGAAAAAATGCAAGTGCAGAGATGTGCCAAAGATTTATTAATAGAGGATATGAACCCGGATGTCTGGTCAATGCATTAAGAAAAGTAGATCGAATAAAAAGGGAAGATTTGTTGGGTGTGAGTAAAAAAGAAGTGGAAAAGAAAGAAATGGTGACATTTAGTACAACATATATGCCAGCCTTTGGGGAAGTGAGTAATGTGTTATGTAAACATTGGGGTATTTTAAAAGCAGAAGAGACCTTGAAAGGAATACATGAAAATGGATTAAGATGTAGCTATAGAAAAAGTCAGAACTTTGAAGATATACTAGTGGATACATTGTTTAAAGAAAAGGAACATAATAATCATCCTGAATGGATACCAACACCACCAAAAGGAAATTTTAGGTGTGGGAATACAACAAATACAAAAACGTTTAATCACCCACACACAGGGAAAAAATATAAAGTAGAAGATTTTATAAGTTGCACAACAGAAAATGTGGTGTACTTACTCACTTGCCCATGTGGGCAAGCTTATGTGGGACAAACTAAGAGAGCACTAAAACAAAGAATTAGTGAACACAAAACAGCAATAAGAATGAAGAACCTTAAAAATGCAATGGCTAACCATTATCATGAGGCAAATCATGGGTCTGCAGCTACTTTAAGGTTCATTGGGCTACAGCAGGTTTGAATCCCACCAAGAAGAGGAGATGGACATAATTTATTGTTACAACAAGAGGTCTTCTGGATCTCTGAGCTGCAGACGCTAACCTCAAAAGGGCTAAATGAAGACCATGGATATGGAAGCTACCTGTAAAATGAGATTTGTTCAAGGAAAAGTTGTATGAAATAACCATTTTAAAAGGTTTAATAATTTTTGTATATACAAAAGAAAAAGTAATATAGTACCAAAAAAGAAGTTTGATGTAAATAAAGAGGGGAAAGTATAGACGCATATTCAAAATGAAAAGAGAAATGAAAGAATTGTGAAATTGAAGATGAAACAAAGGTTACTATGGCAACCAGATTTGGATATTAGGAGACAGAACTCCTTGGAAAAGCAAGCTTTGAAGATGGGGTCACATGACTCAGAAACATCAACACGTTATTGGCGCATGGAGGAATGGAAGTAGGAGCAGAGAGAAGTTGCACAAAGCATATCCAACTCGGGAAAAGAAAGTTGGAAGAGGTTGGAGCAGGGAGCCTGTGACTTCATATTTCATCTGCTATGTCTATTGAAAATCCATCCATTTGCGCCATCATCTTGGGAAATGTATGTGGCTGGGATGTAGGCAATTGAGCCAGAAAAAATAGAATTTAAAAGTAGTTGCAAAGGCTAACCAAGAAGTGGTAAAGTACTGAAATTTACTTTAATTTGCTTTAAAGTTATGACAGCTTAACAGCATCTGTGGGAATTGGCCTAGTAATACATGTAGATAATGAGATGGTATGCTGTAAAGACTAAAACAAAAGACATTGAATACAGTGTGTATAAAAGCAGCTAGCAAGTGGCCGGAAGAGGTCTTTGAACCCAATAAGACTGTATACTGCTAAGATTAAAACAAAAATATATTAAATACAGTGTGTCTAAAAGCGGCTGGCAGGTGGCCGGCAGAGGGCTTTGAACCTAATTAGTAGGAAATGTTTGTAGAACAGAAAGAAAAAACACAGCTGATTTAAAAGTGAATTTCAAGAGGCTGTAAGGGTGTTGAGAACTTTATTAGTAGCAACTGCAACTGCCTAAACCAAATGTTAGAAGAAGTGTTTTTGCACAGATGAAAGAATGGGACTTGAATATGCCAGTTGATTTATAAAAAATGAAATAAATTAATTGAGAGTGACCAATACACTGTGGTTTTAACCAAAGGCATGAGTGCAATAAGTAATGAAAAGGAAGTATAAACCAAACAGTGTGGATGGTGTTGTCTTTTGGGACAGTTAATTGTCTAAAGTTTTCCCTGCCATTTTTTGGAAGCACTTTTTACCTCTTCTCTATTTAAGAGGAAGGAAGCACAACACAGCACAAATTGATTGTGAAATGGAGAACATTCCGCAATTAAGCATGTGGCATACATTCTGCATGTACACAGCACACACATATTTCTGCAAGAGTTACAACCTGTTTTGGTGTTGGTATTATTTTCTTGCTTTGTTTAGAGTTTTAAGATTGGTGGTATACTTTGCTATGCCTCCCCTTTCTCCCATAAACAACAGTACATTTTCCTCTGGTGATAAGATGCAGTAGTCTCCAAATCCATGCCAAACCAAGAGTCACTGCCATTGTCTGCACACAATGAATGATCAGCAGCAATGGGCTGTGTGGTGCTGCTACCAATGCATGATTTGGGGACTGGGAAGTCATCATATGGTTGTTCAAGGTGGACTGACAATAATCAAAATTCATACTCATGTGGCTGTGGCAGCTATTTTTGTATAGTGTTCATATAAGGGGTGCCAGGGAAAGCACAACTCAGACTGACACAAAAATGTACAGTGTTAAAAAGAGAACATGGCAAATGTGTTTTTGGTTTTTCATTTTCTTTCTGAAAAAAAGTGTCAACTACTAGCAGGCACTGGTAGGCTGCCAATTGACACTCACACGCTTGCTGCCACCTACTCCTGAGGCTCCCAGTTCCTCCTTCCATATGTAGATGGGACTGTTGATAGAAACATAGAATGACATCAGCAAAAACAGTCTCATACTCCATCTTGTCTGCCCATTTTCCTACATCAGCTGTACCAACCTATTTTTGGTCATAACAAGGTTGAATGCCCAATAGTAGTTTATCCTCCTTGCTCTCCTACCCTTCCGCTGTCCTAGTATTCATGTACCCCATATAGCTGCCTCATACTCTTTCTTGAAACCTATCACTGTCTTGGCATTTACCACCTCCCTAGCAAAGCCATTCCAACTATCTGTCACCCATTCTCTGAAGAAGTACTTGCTTAAATCACTCCTGAATCTACCCCACCAGTTTATACTTGTGTCCCTTAGTTGCTGACCCAACACTATGCTTAAAGAGGTCATTGCACTGTCCTGTTTGTCCCTTGCAGATACTTTAAGGTTTCTGTTATCCCCCCTCTCCCTTCTGGCCTCCAGTGATTACATGTTCAGGATGGATAAACACTCCTCCTATGATTTTCCTTGCTGACTTTGTATTATCTTTGTAGGCCACCTCTGAACAGATTATATGCAGTCATTATCCTTTTTTAGGTGTGGGCTCCAGAACTGGACATGGTACTCTAGGTGTGGCCTCACCAGTGACACACAGTGTCAACGGTATCACTTTTCTCCTATTGAAGAACCCTCTCTCTATATACATCCCAGCATCCTACTTGCCTTACTAAATGCTCTGAAGCACTGGATCATTAACTTGAAGTCATCACTGTTGATGATCCCCAAATCCCTTTCCTTACTAGCCAGACTGATTTTTTTTCACCCCCCTGCCAATAACCCATCTTCGGGTTACCCTTATGTATGTGCATTTTAGATAAAACTTCTGCTGTCATACCTTGGACCACCCCTCCAACTTTTCTAAGTCTCTCTTTATGTCTCTGATCCCCTCCTTAGACAATACCATGCTACAGAATTTCTTGTCATCCACACAGTGGTACATTTTTCCATTGATATATTTCCCTATTTTGTGTAAGGAGACATCAAGCAGTACTGATCTCAGCATCAACCTTTGTGATACCCCACTTGTGACCCCCTGACCTTCAAATGCTCTCCATTTACAATCACCCTCTGAGTCCTTCCACCAAGTCAATTGTCTACCCACCTTGTTAACTTTGCCCTAACTTCTAGATCCTCCAACTTCTTGAAAAGCAGATTATGGGATTTATTTATTTATTTATTTATTGAAATGTTTCACCAGGAAGGCACGCTTAGCGATAAGTCACTCATCTCCCGGTGTGACCTGGGGAGAAGGGGTACAATAGGAATGAGACATTAAACATTCATGTTACAGGATCAACATTAACATACAGTTGTAAGGCAGGTTTACAAACAGTGTTACAACAGTGTTGGGCATAATATGTAGAAATCATGGACAATGATAAGTGCTGAGTTAATAAGTAAACAAGTGCTTAAGTGAAAGAAAAGGGGGAAGAGAAGGGAGGGGTGTGGTGGGGGGAAGGAGATACTGAGTTGAAAGCCATACTGAAATCTAGATACAGCAAATTGACTACAGTACCTGGCCCTTGGCCACTGTTCTTGCAATAGAGTAGAAGAACTCAGTAAGGTTAGTCTGTCATGACTTTCTCTTCACAAAGCAGTGTTGTATCTGATCTTGTAGCTCATTACTTCAAAGACATTTCACCAGATGATCCTTGATAGTCTCCAGGAGTTTTCCTACTAGAGACGTTAGATTAACCACTCTATTGTTTCCCAGGTCCCTGATCCCTGATAAGTGAGGCAATTTCCCTAACTGATTGGTGTCCATGACAAGAGTTTCCTTGAATGTTCCACTGAAGTGCAGGTGGCAGTGCATGGTGGTGGTGGTGGTTGGGGGGGTGGCTTAGAAGAACACATTTCCAAAAGTGGTCCCACATGGATGAAAGATTGCAGCTGACATGCAATGAATTCCTCCACATTGGCAGCTCATTTGCATAAAGGGCAGACAATGCCCTGTTGTTCCTCCCCAGGAATATGGAAGTGTGCCATCCTAGCTTTCTTTTAAGTCTGAGGACCCACAATCTGGTCAACCTCAGTGCACCCCCTCTCATCTTGGTGTTAATGGTACCGTGTGTTTTGAGTGAGATACTGTAGTTTTACTCAGGACAATGGATTCATATTCAAACCAGTTCATATGTATTGGATTAGAATGGCCCATTTTCATATGTGACCTGAGTAAAAAGCAATGCAAAAACATACAGGAATCAGTATAGCAGGTACATTATCAGATAATATATTCAAAATACAAATCAGTAAAACTATCAACATAACTAAAATATAACTATATATGAAGTTAAAAAGAAAACATAATAATCAAAACAATGACATAGACTACTAATTAAAAGGGGAGTCAAGCCAAACTTTCTGGCATTGATAAATTCAGAATTTGGATCATTATATCCCCAATCAGCTTCATGTCAAAAAAGAGATCACTGAGTTACTTTGTTTAAAAGTTACAAGTCATGTTGTATCCCTAAATTTACCACCTGTTCAAAAAAGCCAGTTTCAGTGAAGCACTACTGATGATGTCATAACCAGATCTCAAAGCCTAGTTCACCATGCAAGCTACCTTATAGGATTTATTTCTCTGATGTTACATAAAATTGCAGTTGTAGTAAACATTTGAAAACAGAAAGCTGACATTGGGAGGGTGAGCTCATGGAGTGTTGGAATGTAAAGGCAAGCATGACTTTAGAATGTCAAAGTTGTGTCAATTTTTAGAACACTGTGGGTGTGATATTTTGAAATACCACCAGTTTGCAACTATGGAATGCAGCAATGACACAATCTCAGAAAGTAGGTGTGGCACACAATTTTTGAATGTGACAAGGATACTCAAATTCATAATTTCGTAATGGGACTGTCATATATTTTTAGAATGTGGCAGAGATATACAATTTTGAAATGTTGGAGACACATAGCTAGGGAAGGTGGCAGTGATGTGTAATTTCGTAATGTGTCATGGATGCATACATTTGGCATGTGGTGTTGATGCACAGTTTCAAGATGTACATGGGATGCTCAATTTCAGATTGTGGTGGCAACATGCAATTTCATAACGTGGCATGGACAGAGAATCTCAGAATGTTGAGGTGATGCAGTTTCAGAATGTGGAAGTCAAATACAATTTCAGAATGAGGCAGGGATGCATAATTTTAGCATGTGGCTCAGACATGCAATTTTGGAAAGTGGCAGTGGCACTCATTTTTAGAATGTGGTGCAGACATGCAATTTTGGAATATGGTGAGGATGCATAGTTTCAGAATGTGACAATGACAGGCAATTTTGGAATGTGCAAGTTTACTCCCAAATTCAGAATATGGCAGGAAGGTACAATTTAAAAAATGTGGTCAAGGCATATAACTTTGGAATGTAGTGGTGATTCACAATTTTGGAATGTGGTGATGATACATAATTTCAGAATGTTACCATGACACACAATTTTGGAATGTAGCAGTGATGCACAATTTTGGAATGTGGCAGTAATTCATAGTTTTGGAATATGACATTGACGTACAATTTTGTAATATGGTGGTGACGCACAATGTCAGAATGTGCCAGTGGTGCACAATTTCAGAATATGACAGGGACTCACAATTTTGGAATGTGACAATGACACATAATTTTAGAATGTGGCAGTGATGCACAATTTTGGAATGTAATGGTGACATACAATTTTGGAATGTTGCAATGATGCACAATTTCAGAAAATGGTGGTGATACAGTTTCAGAATGTGGCAGTGATGCACAGTTTTGGAATGTGGGGGTGACACGCAATTTCAGAAGTGGCAGTGATGCACAAATTTCAGAATATAATAATGATGCACAGTTTTGGAATGTGGCAGTGATGCACAATTTCAGAATCTGGTGGTCACATATGGATTCAGAATATGGTGGTGACGCACAGTTTAGGAATGTGGCAGTGACATGGTTTCAGAATGTGGCAGTGATGCACAGTTTTGGAATGTGGCAGTGACACACAGTTTCAGAATATGGTGGTGGTGGTGCACAGATTTGGAATGTGAAGGTGATGTACAATTTCAGAATGTGGCAGTGATGCACAGTTCAGGAATGTGGTGTTACTCAGTTTCAGAATATGGCATTTAAATACAACTTCAGAATGTGTTGAAAATGTGCAATTTTGGAATGTGGCTATGATACATCATTTTAGAATGTGGCTGGGAGACACAATGTTGGAATGTGGTGGGAATGTGATGCACAACTTTGAAATGAAGTGGGTGCGTGTAATTCTAGAATGAGGTAGGGACAAGCAATTTCAGAATAAAATGGTATGTCATGTCACATTCCGACTGTGTGCATTCCCACTATATTCTTAAATTGCCAGTCCCCATTAAATTCCTCTATGTATGTTCTGGTCATGTTCTGTGACTAAGTGTCCCATCACATTTCAAGATGGTGCATCCCTGAAACATTCTGAGATTGCATATCCTCCCAACATTTTAAAACTGTGTAACACCTTGACATTGTATACCTTGGTTCAGCACTGCATTCTCAAACCACCTCCTGACACATTTTAAAATACACTACCATGTACCTGAACATTCTGTAAATGCAAGAACTGTAGCCAACCATATCTTAGTTTTTTTTAAAGTATTACTTCGGATACAGTTTCTTAAAATTTAGAGAAATAGGTCCTATAAGGTTGCTGACAAGGAGGATTAGGCTGTGAGTTTTGGTTATTACATCATCAGTGGCTCTTCACTGAAACTGGCTTTTTTGAATGCAGAGTGAAAATAGGGTTAAAATAGCTCATAGCATTTAAATGAAGTAACATTGAAACTCAATTTTGGTAAAATATTTATTGGGGGTATGCTGATTTCAGTTCTGCAATATAACACTTTTGGCCATACTACATCTTTAAGAAATAGGTTTCAAGCAAGGCTGAACATTCCCATAAAGTTGTCTGGGATATTTGTCAGATCCTTAGGAAGTGAATTCCAACATTTAGCAGACCTGAAAGGGAAGGATACCTTATCAACTTCAGTTTTTTTTTTTAGAGAAAGCTTTACATAACAGTTAGATTGACATCAAGTAACAGAAGCAACACATAAATTATCAAACTGTTTTAATCAGCCAAGCATTCCCTCTGGTACCTTATTTATGATGCAAAATCTTCCAGGACAAGTTACATACTGTCAGTTGCTATCTCAAGCCCAAGGGGAGACATCAATTTCATTTTAGATAAGGAACAATGGTGAGTTCTGTTATGCACATTAAGGGCAAATCTACAAGCCTTATTCAAAATTGTATCAATTCTCAATAGATCTTTTTCTCCAGCTCCAGAGTAGATTGGCAGATTACAGTCCATGACAGAGAAACTACAGTTTTCAACCTCCTGACAGTGGTCTTCTGTAAAATAAATTTGCTTTCTGTACAACAGTCCCATGTGCTGGTGTACCACTCTAGCCACAGTATTAATGAGCTGCTGACACAATAGCTGTTACTTACTGTAGCTGTTCTGTGTCAGAACATCAGTTTATTTTGGTAGGCAACTGTATTTGTTCTGAAAAAATGAAGGTTAATATATTTTTTAATGAATTCCTTCACCACGGTGATGTGTGGTCCTAGTCTATATTAGCATTGCCCCTCCGATGCTGAAGACGTGCCACTGTCAAGAGGGAAAATCAATGTGTTTGCTGGGACTTGAAGCCTTTAGAGCACTAATGAAGTTCTCCTGTGGGAGCAGGCAAAGAACCTAATGTGATTCTGAATTTGTTTACCAATTCTGTAGAAAACTAAGCCTTATTTTATTGTTTGCAATGTGCTATATGTGATTCCATCATTATATTATCTGTGACCAGTGGTTATTCAATTGGGCATGTTGCACCTGTATCTTGTATCATGCAATGTCCTCTGGATAATTGTGCATCACATTTGTTTTGGTAGTATTTGCTTACTGACATTTACAGTGATCATCTTGCACAGCAGTATACAGTACTGTAAATATCTCAGAGCTTATGCATTTTACATATTTTTTCCTAGGATATAGAATTTTGCATTGCTGGGTAGGGTGACTGGGGTTGGGGGTTCTGGGATAGTGCAAGTTAGTTAGGCAGGTCTGGGAGTCACAGGATTGGTGCAGGGGTGGGGACATGGGCAATATAAGTGGAGGAGGCTAATCCAGAGGTGACAGGGATGCTCCAGGTGTAGGGATGTGGGAGTCTTCAGTGGGGAGGCATGACGGGGGTACCATGGTTGGTCCTGTTGTGTGGACAGGGGAAAAGTAAATTGGGTAGGATTGAAGAGAGGGTAAAAGTGCATGTCAGACCATGGTCTGGGGTTATGGGGACACACAAAGTGAAACAGGCAGCTGGATATGGGAACCCTGTCCTGGAGTCCTAGAGGTATTCTTTCTTGGAAGCAAGGGGGCAGGTGGATGTTGGAGTCCTAAGGGCGGTCCAGTTGGAAGGTGATGGAGCAGATAGGTGTCAAACATTGTGCAGTAAACTATACTGTCATAATAATAAAATACAAATATTCTGGTACAATTACCCCACATGTGATTTCTATACTAAAATCTACAAAACATGCACATATTTTGATTGAACTATAACAAACATACGACATGAGAAACTCAATATACAGTATGTACAATAACTGTTTAGTGTTTGCATGAGCAGTCCTTTAATGTATGTGTAAATATAAGTTATAAGATTTGAATTTATGTAATACCTGAAATTTTAGATTGTATAACAGGAACACCATGTAAATAGAACTCTGTTCTAATGGTATATCTTTGTCAACTGATCCTGTCTAAAAATAAAGACTTTTACTGCTACTACTACAAAACATCATGATACAGTACTACAGCACAAAAAAAAATATTCAACATCTAAATAAAGAATGGGAAAAAATATGAAAAGTTACTTGAAGTTGAAAGAGTCAAATATAAAAAAAAATGTGGTAGGAACTCAGAGAAACCATGGTCCAGATATTCAAACTGCACCAGACTGTGGTGCAAGCCTGTGCGCTGCTCAAATTTGTCATGCAGAGGTATGGCCAGGGCGATATTCAATGGAGTTGCGCAATGGTGCAACTGCTTTGAATATCGCACCCTGGCCACCCCCACCTGCGCAAGTGGTCAGAGTGGAGCATTGAGATGCGGTGGCACAAGTGCCATTGCGCCATGCATAGCACCTGTGATATTCAAAGGGTGACATGCAAATGGACCCATAATTTATGAAAGGCACACGGGGGCCATTTGCATCTGATTACGACCCCATTTGCATGCCATTAGCATGCAGGTGCACCGATTCCCCAATGACTTGTTCCTGGCACCCTGCCAGGCAGCAGCCATTGGGGTCGACGCCCTGCAGCCCGATTGCAGGACATCCGTAAGGGACAAAGAACATCCTATCTCTGGTGGTCAGTGACCATGATGAAAGTTTGATCAGGCATAATCTGTATCCCCAAAGTCCAATATCCCTGGTGGTCCAGTGGACCGCTGATTAGCCCGATCACAGACATAACTGTATCCCCACCAAAGTCCAATATCCCTGGTGGTCCAGTGGACCATGATTAGCCCGATCGCGGGTGGTCCAGTGGACCGAATGAATTCATTCACATATCTGGACTGAGTAGCAGGTATGGGCTGCGCCCATAGGTTTATGCTCTGAACCAATGGGCGTGCAGCCCTACCAAACTGTCAGTTGGTGGGCAGCGGTCGGCAGCGGGTGGGGTGCTGCCACCCACCGCTGATGGGGAAGCGGGGTGGTGGGGCTCAGTGGGCGGGTGGGGTGGAGGGTCCACTAGATCACCAGGGATTTTGGACTTGGGGGGGTGAGGAATGCCTCCCGTGATCGGGCTAATCATGGTCCACTGGACCACCAGGGATATTGGACTTCAGGGAGGGGATACAGTGATGCCCATGATCGGGCTCATCGCGGTCCACTGGACCACCAGGGATATTGGACTTTGGGGGGGATGACTGATGTCCATGATTGGGGCATGGGGGCGCTGCCAGGTGTGGCGGGAACAGGTGATGGCCACCCACAGGTGGCAGCTGCTGTGTTGCGCCCTGCAATGCGGCAGCTCACCTGTGGGTGGCCCTCGACTTGTTCCTTTTTTTTTAGGTGTAACTTTGTGCAGGCGCAGGTATTGGTTGTGCCTGTGTAACTCTGCACAGCCTGGGCTGAATATCGGGCTGTGCAGTTTATGCATGGGCACGACCCCCTACCTGTGCCTGCATACATTACTGATGTGCCCTGGCGCATCAGGATTTGTGCGGCACACTTTTCCCTTTTAAATATCGCACTGGGGTGCAACCCTTTTGAATATCTGGGCCCATGTATACTAGACATATGAAAAATTTTGGATATTAGTAAGTAAAGGCTATGGGGGATATTCAACCACTATAGAAGCATATATAACTTCTAATAAATGGGAGGAGCACTTCTGGAATTTATATTATTCTTAAATAGAAAAGACGGATTCTTGGAGTTTCTTCACACAGGAATATCATCCAAAATAGCATATGGCCCCTTTTCTGGCATATACGGTATAGAAGAAAATGAAATTAGACAGGCACTCTCTAAAGCCCTTGCAAATAAGGCCCCAGGCCCAGGTCAAATGCTGGTGGATATATATACATTTTTCACAGATTGTTGGGTCCCCATTTTAAAGATATTATTTAATCATATAATTCAAGGAGGGCAACTTCCAACTTGCTGATTAGGGAGCATTATCTATCCTTTATTTAAGACAGGAGATGTTTCTGATCCAGAATGTATTGTCTCATAAGTCTGATTGATGCTTCAAGTAATTATTCTCCAAAATAATTCTTCAAAGACTTCAGGATTGGCTAAAGGAAAAACAAATATTGAGTGAATATCAAAATGGATTTAGATCAGATTGTTCAACTAGTCAGCATTGTTACATGTTATCACATAGCATCTGGAAATACACTGGGGTGAAGAAAGCAAAACTGTACCACTGCATTGTAGATTTAAGTGCGGCATCTGATAGTATAAGTTGAACCCTGTTATGGAAAAAATTGGGAACATTAGGAATAGATTCAGTTCTATTGGAAATCTTGATTTGTTTGCATTCCGAGACCTCGATCTTGGTGCAATATAATCAATTTGGAGGAATTACCACCCCCAATCAAAACCAGCTGTGGGGTAAGACACGGATGTCTTTTGGCTCTGACACTTTTTAATATCTGTATAAATATTATACTATTGAATTTGGAAAATCCAGACTTTCATTCCCCAGTGTTAAGAATAAAAAAATAGCATGCCTTGCTTATGCTGATGACATAGTTCTGTTTTCAACACCTTTTCTAGGCTTGCAGAGGAAGGTTAAGTATTTCTCGGAATAATGTAAAGAAAATAGACCTAAAATTAAAAAGGACAAAACAAAAATGGTTACTTTTGGGAATAAAAGTAAGAGCTTCCCGCTTTATTCATTAATGGCAATACGTTGGAAACTACTATGTCTTATGATTATTTAGAGGTTAGATTTATGGAAAGTTGCACTTGGAAGGCACATTTATTATACTTACTAAGTTAAAAATTGCTGTATATGCATTTAAGAGCTTTAACATTAGAAGTGCAGTGAAGTTGTACTTCCTTAGAGAAGTCTAGGCGAGTACCCCACTTCACATCCATTTGAGGCTACACGAAGTCACCATTAAAATGGGCTACTTCACCCTGTGATGACTTCACATTACTGACTTCACATTCACTTCACCTTATTTTCAGAAAAGCGAAGTGTGTGAGAATTGAATAAGCCCACAGATCACGTCTCACAGACTCTCACATGTCTCACAGACTCATAGTCTGCAGGTCACATGCTGCAGGCAGGAAGTTAATCAGGCAAGACAGTGAAATAGTTTCACTTTTGTCCTGCCTTGTCTTGGAGAAGGAGCTGCTTTGTGTGGGAGAGAGATAACAAGTTAGAGTTTGAATTTTCAATAGAATTTGCAGATTTTTGGGGAGTTTAGTTGCCTATTTCTTGCTTGGAGTTGTGCCCTTTTTGATTTTGAGTTCATATTCCACTCCTGATTCCTTAGTTTACCTCTTTTTATTTTTGTTTCAGTAGTTGTTGTTAAAGAGGGACTATGGTCACAAATGACTGGCATCAATAAATTCAGAATATGGATCAACATAGCCCCAGTCACCCTCATGCCAAAATTGAGATCCTTAAGTTGTTTTTTTAAAAGTTACACATTATTTTATAACACTAAATTCTCTGCTCATTCAAAAAAGGCAGTTTCAGTGAAGAGGTGCTGATGATGTCATCTCCTGAACTCACAGTCTAGCCCTCCCTGTCAGCAAGCTTAAAGGATCTGCTTCTCTAAAGTTTAAAAACTATGTGAAAATGGTTTTCTCCAGTAAAACAGGAAGCACCATTTAATAAACATTGCTTTAAATCCTATGTGTGTTTCAGGTTTTGTAACAAAGTTGAAAAATTCATATTGTTTTGGTTCTTTTTTTGTTGTGGTCCTTTTCTCCTGGGTTGCTGGATGCTAAGTCACAGCACACTAATGTGAGATTTGTAGAGTGGATATCTTTGATGTGGAGAAAGGCTGGGCTCATTCACACATGTCAATTGAGGTGATTTGTCAGGATGGCACTTTAAATCAATTATTCCATCACCTTGTAAATGAGGGTGGGGAGGTTTTTTTTTGTGTGTGTAAAATGGAGAGAGTTTGGTTCTTCTGGGGCATGTAGAGGACAGTGTGTTGGGCTATATATGTGTGGTGGCATCATGTGTATAAATTGCAGCACTGTGTTAAGTGCTAGTGCTCCCCTCCCTGAGAGGTACTGGTGCCATGCAAGCACCCCCAATGGTGGCACCTACCATTACCCCCCCACAGCCTACCATAGCCCCGGCGGATCAGCAGCAGCAGCAGGAAGTCATCCTGGAGCCACTGCAGCAGTCTCAGCAGCTGCAGCAGTTTTTTTTAACTGTCTTTATGGTGCCCACTGGACCTGTAACTCTCTCATGCACCAACTTGTCTGGTGCTCTACCACCCACTGAGACCCTCTACCACCTCAAAGGTGTTATCTCTCCTCACAGAACTCCCCAGATCTAGATCCGTGAAGAGTTCAAGGGGCGGAGGCAGAGGCCCTGTTATGGGTGTGTGGTGGTCAGGCACTGTGGAGCTGTCACCTATCCAGACCAGTGGGGGCTTTCTAGTGTTTTCCCATCCCCCTGAGTGTGGCGTGCAATGATGCCATGGAACATGGCAACCCTGCTGGCATCTGCCACACTCATTCCATGCTGCTTTCTGGACCGCTATCCTGCAGTGCCCCTGGTCTCCATCAGGGTCACTGGGATGCCAGTCACCCCAAAGCCCTCCCCCCAGGAAAGGAGAGCTGTCCTTGGGACACTCAATCCATTTCCTTCCCTGCCGACCCCTGGCACCCAAGCTTGCTCCCAAACCCGGGTCACTGACATGGTGCAAGGTGTAGCATCCAGCACCTCAACCCATAGTGCCACTGGGCCGGCTCAGCAGCAGCAGCTTGTCCCCCCAATTGTGCACCAGCAGCCCATAACACCTGGGCCCCCCACCTATGCCATGTCCGCCCCACAGCTCTGTTGTGTGGGAATTCTTTTCTTTACTGCCCAGTGACACCAGTGTTGTAAAGTGCAAGATCTGCAGTGTGCTTGTGCATCTTGGGCCCAGGGGTACTCATCTGATGACAGGTGGGTAGTGCAAGCACCTTGCAAACCACCACCATGCAGAGTGGGAGGCCAAGGCTGCACAATGTGCAAGGAATACACCTGCTGAGCAACAGGTGGCAGCATGGCCTCTGCTTGCATGGGGTGTGAAGTGTAGAAAAGCCAGGGAGCAAGTGGCTGCTCCATAACTTGCACAGGACTCTGGGAATCATGAAATAATGCCTGCCACAAAGGCTGATTTGGGTGTTATGTGAAATGAGGTAGACCACCATAACAACAGGATGGAGAACCTTGAGCAGTGGTTGGAGCATATAAAGGGTCACCAACTGCAAATTATCTCCATGCTCCAACTGCTGCTGTCTCACAATAACTTGGAACATTAGAGTTTTTGTTTGGTGTATAATTTTAATTTTGTGTTCTATCTTTTTTTCTCATTACCTTGTTTCCCCCCCAAAATAAATTTTAAAAACACCCTCTAAAAATAGTTTAAAGAAAATAACCTAAAACAATGCTGTCCTTTCCTTCTTTATATTCCTAGTTAATAATCTCTGTTTACAAACAGGAATTTTTTTTTTGCAGTAATGTTTTCTTCCTGTTGTGTTGTTTGTGTTAAAGCAGCAGTGCAATAATTTGTTAAAGAGATGGTGCACACCGTCAGGTACCCAGCCCCCTGCAAACACATATGATAGATGACTTCGTCCAGTGTTGATGGTATTAATAATATACCACGTGGTCCCCTATCCACATCTTAATAATCCACAGGAATTGCAGTAGAATAAATTTCCCAAAGGTTTATTTTACCAGTACACAGAAAGAGGTGCCCCTCCCACATAGGAATCCAATATTTGTTGCATGGTACCCATGCTGTGTCAAGGCTGAGAGAGTAAATAATGTTATGTGGAGTTTATCCTACTGCAATCATTGTAGATCATTAAGCTGTGGACAGTGACTGAGAGCCAAACTGACAGGTCTTTCTCTTCCAGTCAAACAGTTTTAGCACCTCAAATGTGTACCCACAGTCATTTCCTGAACCTGCTGACATGCCACCATGTAGGCAGGCATCCCCATGTTAATTTTGTGATGTTAGAAAATAAATGGCGAGTGTGCACTCCATTGACCTGTATGTGTGTGATCTTTCTTTAGTTGTTAGTGCTATTTATAGCTGCAATTTTAGAAAACTGAAAGTGACTGCTGTAGTAAGAGTGGCTGTTACTCCCCTCCTGCGGCTGCTTTGATTTCTGTAACTTGCAACAATAAGTAGTATGAGACACTCTAGAAAAATCATGCCCATACATGTCAGTGGAGTGCATACTCTCAGTTCATTTACTGATGTACCCAAATTAACATGGGAGTGACTACCTGGGGGTTGTGTCAGCTGGTTTTGAACACTGCTGTGTTTTGCTGTGGGTACACATTCAGGGTGCTCTAACTTTGTTACTGGACTGGACAGCATGGTATTATTAATACTTCTCAACAGTGGAGCACGTCAGCTGTCATATATGTTTGAGGGGTGCTGGGTAATAACCAACTGACAATGCACACCTGATCTTGAACAATTTTGACCTATACAGTTTTATTCTATTTTCAATTGTCCCTTATTTACTGACTTGTTTGTATGATACCATTCCTTCCACATTTAATGTTCTTCTGCATTCTAAAAAAGTCATTAATGAAAGTTGAAATGTGATGACTTGCCATTTGGCAAGAAGTGTCACCTGGTCATTCATTAATGCCCTGCTCGACCAACTGTTAGCATGCTTATTGTAAAAAGTTTTTTATATTTTGTTTTTTACAGTTAGACAGACTGTTTTATAAGTGTGATATAACTCACTCCAGCCCATGGGTGTATCAGGGCATTAATGCACTTCCCAGCTGGTGTAAGTCAGTCTGGTAAGCCCTTCATGCCTTGCATTGCACCCAGGATATGCATTAATGCACTGACACACCCGTGTTCTGTTGTAGCATTCTTACTCCCTTTTTTCAGATATGAAATAACAGTAGTGCTCCTTTTAATTTTGTTCTGAACTGTTGTTTTAATCGGTATATCCAGCTGTTTTTGAACACCTACTGCTCTGTAATGTAATGGTGGTATACCATGTCCTGCTGCATTGTATGGTACTTCGTTTGAGTCCCAAAAGAAGGATTTGAAAATGATAGATGTACAAAAACCAGTGTGAATACTGATGAAAACCTGCCATAAGCAAAATCAAAAGGAGCACTGTGTATTATGTCATATGTGAAAAAATGTAGTCCAGCAGTTGTGAATTGTGGAAATAAAAGTATCATATAGACAAGTCAGTAGATAACTACTACCAATCGAAAATCGCATAAAAAAGTACAAGTAAAAATTGTCAACGAATTATTGCACTGCAGCAGTGGTTCTCATGTGATATAAGTTTTTGGGTACTGTTGACTGTGTTCTGTTTTCTTAGCATACCCACAACAACCACAATCAAAATACACTATCATCACCCGCCACAATTACTGTACAACCCCCCAGAAAAAAAAATACTGTGATAGGTAAATGTAGTATGCTTATACTGCTATCTTGCTACATCATTCAGCATGCAGTATTAGTGTCCTGACTCCCCATGAAGCATAATCACATGAGAAAATTTGCTGAAAAGTCACAATTATTTCAGGACGCACTAATTAAAGCATGCACCAACATCCACAACTCTGCATAAGTGTGCCCACTAAAATGGCTGCTGTTAGCCTGTCATGCAAAGGCCAGACCCCAGACAAAGAATAATCACATGAGAAAATGTGCTGAAGAGTCACAATTAAGTGTGCACCAACAGCCACAACTCTTGCACCTGCTGCTGTTGTCCTTTTGTTTTCTGTTGCTGCTACTGACTGAGCTGATGCACAGTGTGTTGCCAAATGATGATAGCCACAGATGACCATTGGTGAACCATAATGTGATGTTCTGGAGGACCATTAATCTGCTGCACTGACTGAAACATGCTACCCTATGTGTGTGTGTATTCATACCACCATTGATAAGTTACTGTATGTTTCATGCTCTGGTTTTTTCACAGACCAAGACATTTACTATATATAGATAGATAGATAGATAGATAGATAGATAGATAGAGATATCTATAGATATCTATCTATCTATCTATCTATATATATATATATATATATAGATATATATAGATATATATATATCTATATATCTATATATATATATATATATATATATATATATAGATAGATATATTCATAAAAAAACTCCATTTAATGCATCAGTTAGGGTTGTTCCACAGTGACAAAAGTGAGGAAATTTGGTGTTAGGGTTGAAAACCCTAACTCCGCATTCTCCACCCCCCCACACACACATATGCAAGTAGGGGGGGAGGACCAAGGCAACATGACCAATCACAGCAACCAGCAGCAGGTGACAGCAATAACATACAACTGTCTGAATGTACTACAAGACACATCCATCATTATGGGCCAACAACTGTAGCATTTGAGCAGGCATGGGTGTACACAGTGTTGTGGACATCTTCACAGGGACACATGTCAGAACAATAGTACTCTATACACAATTCCTATGATATGCATTGAATGCTGAACAACTCCTAACTGGGCTAACTTGTGTACACCTGCAATCAGGGAGGTGTACTGTTGATGTCCATGGCTTTAGATTTGCTGTGACTCTCCACTCAGGATGCAGTACCTGGTCTGGGGGGGCATTGCCTCGTTTGATGCTATGCAACTCCTAATTGTGCTAACTTGTGTGCACCTGCAATCAGGGAGGCATACCATTGATGTCCATGGCTTTAGATTTGCCAAGGCTCTCCACTCAGGATGTAGTACTTGGTCTGGGGGGGGCATTGCCTGGCTGACGCTATACAACTCCTAACTGTGCTACTTTGTGTACACCTGCAATCAGCGAGGTGTACTGTTGACAGTTGTATGTTATGTCTGTCACCTGCTTCTGGTTGCCTGTGATTGGTCGTGTTGCCTTGGTCCTCCCCCCTACTTGCATGTGTGTGTGTGTGTGTGTGTGTGTGTGTGCATGTGGTGCTGTGGGGTGGGGGTGGGGAATTCAGAGTTAGAGTTTTCAACCCTAACACTGAATTTCCTCTCTTTAGTTGCTGTGGAACAACCCTAACTGATGCATTAAATGGAGATTTTTTTGCCATGAATTTTCTGTCTTTTTGAGAAAAATTATCTTATACTACATTGTATATGTTGCTGAGAGCATGCCTCCCTTTCTGCACCACACTCTGCCCAAGATATAGATACCCTTATCAGAATATTCAACTCATTTTATCCTATTCATCTGTTAATAGATCATGTGCTACACCTTTCACATGAAAATGAAGTCATACATAAATGGAACAGGAGAGTAATATATGCACCACATGGACCAATACTACATGTGCTCTGCTAAGATGAAAAAATACACAGATAAAAGTCTTGTACTTTCTTTGTACGCAGCAATATACCAAGGCCAGTATACATATCAGCACTGTAACTTAAAATATAACAAAAGACTCAACACAGGTAGATAAGGCTTGCAAAAGATTTATTGCCCAATTAATAGCTGATTAAAAAGGCCAAATTAAAAGTCCAATTGGTACACAAAATCAGTCTCACAAAACAATGTTTAAAAAAGTAATACATAAAAGTTTAAAATACATGTAAAACAGTGTGACAGGTACTTGCTGAGGAAGTTGTGACAGTACCACAGAAGACATGAAAACACCTGCCACAATAGTCACTGTACACTGTTTATCATGCATCAAACACTGATTATGTTATTGTCATTGTGTGACTGACAGTGTGAATGTTCCTGGGTGGGTGAAAAAACAGATGCCAACTGTTTAAATAATAGCAGCAGAAAGACATTATGGTGTGTAAAAAAAGATACATTGTTAAGCTATTTAAAAATATTTAATTTTAATACATTTATGTGTACACATACGCATATATATGCACATACAAATACATGTAAAGACATATAGATGTATGGGTGCATTTGGAAAATTCCCACCCGACCCCTCAATAGAGGCGATTGCGAAATAGTATCAGGAACATAAAAATCAGTTATTATCAGTGAAAGTATCTGATTTACAATAGTGGACAATTGGATACATACGTTTAATTAACTTCTTACACAAACCAAAATTAAATGGCGTATGGTAACAGGTACTATATACATCAGTGAAAATCATCAAAACTATAATCAACATTCATATTGAATTAATGAAGTTTCTACATCACTGAAAACTTTTAGTTAATAATAAGTAATAGTTGCACAGAATGCTCTAAATCTTACATAAATAATTTGTTATTCAGAAAATTTCACTTCTTGTTAATAAATACATAGCTACTACTACACTGAATATTACTGTTAATGATACCTATGTCAAATCACTACAAACTAGAAAACTTCCACTAAATATCTATCTTATATTAATAAATATATTAAGAACATGTTTAAATGGTTGTGAATCAAATAGTGAAAAACAGCAAAATATGTCAAGTTGTTTAATACATTCAGTTAAATAGCAATTAATACAACTGCTAAAAAGATAACAGTACTGACTTTAATCAAATATTGTATTAATAATCATATATACATATGTACAGCAGAGATGCATGAAAAGAAAACAGTCATAGTACTACACTATTGTGGCATAATATGCATGCATTAAATCAAGACGCAAATGCCCCCCCCCAAAAAAACACAAGCCATACCTCGTGATACTCAACATGTCACAGAGTGATGGATATATCAGACCATGGTACTCTTAAGTAGAGCTCACCACATCATGTAAAAATACATTGTTCAATTGTGGTAACTCAGAAGTGGCACAAAGAAAAGCAGGATATCTTTTAGTGATAAAAGATGCAAATAATATCATGACACAGTCAAGACTTCAAAGAGATATGCAGTACACAGTTTTTTCCATCCACATGGACAAGTTTTTTGCCTTAGTATAGGCAAACACTTGGCAAGTGTGCCAATTAGTACTTGCTATGGCTGCATATGAGTTATTCAAAAGAAAAGACAATGACAGAAGAGGAGGACCAGATAGTCATATCTCTATTGCCATTTCAAAGTCTTTCTTAGACATCCAAGTGTGGTTTCTCTAGTGACTGTAAAGACAGTTGGTGCCGATTGAAGATCACTGCAACTATTCTCACTGTGCCACTGATTAACGCAACTATCTTATAAGTCAGAATGCATCTAAACCATGTGATGTGCTAACAGTGTAATGTTGGACGTAGATTTGCATAAAAAACAATAGTGCTAATGTAGCAGAAGTCACTCTGTAACAAAATGGACAGAAAGTAATGTCACATGTTGTGTGACTATTCTTCTGATGTATGAAGATTGTGGTAGTTCTTCAATATCAGCACATATGCATTTTTTAAGTGTTGTGATAGTTTCTGTTTAAAAGTGCTTGTGGAGTCATTGTATTCAACCCAGCCAGTTCTGCAGCTCAACAAACAAGTGTAATGTCCAGAATGTGCAGACTGGCTATAGTGATAGATCACAGCCTGAATGTCAAACACTGCTTGGTTAAATACAGTTCTACCAGCTGTGAAATCTGTGATAGGTGTTTCAACTCTGAGCCCGTTAGAGTCAAATCTATGCAATACAAGCATAAGATATAGAGATGAAGTCCTGAGATGTATGGACTGAGTACATATACCTCCACACCTTACACATAAGTGACCACTTTCAGCATTGGTAAACAGCTGCCGAAACTTGATGCTTTGAGACTGACGCACAAACAGAGAAACCCAAAGCATGTCCTCAGTGGTTTCTTGCTCTGAATGTCCATATGACAGACATACATATCTGGTAACATATGAGACAGTGAAGTACTGACACATTGGAATCCCCTCTTCATTTAAAATGTTTATGATGGCCATCATAAACTTGATGGCATCCTGCTGCATGTTAGCAGCAAATGTACTGCACCCAACATATGTACCTAAGACCTGCCGTAGAGGTGTCAGTGACTGTACATTGTTTGAATGATCAGAAGTCACGTTGACAACTTCCTTCAATGCCTTTGATAATGCAGTGCCATGTGAAGCTGATATTGCCTCCACAAAGTGTGGCATGTGGAGAAAAGATTGCATAGCTGAATTAGCACAGCAGTTTACTCTGGTACTGTTATCAAACACTGGGACAACAGCCATACCAAGTGACTTCTGAGCAACAGCTGGTTCTGCATCTGCATTTGACATTCTGACCTTATTACTGTGCACATTTGATTCACTAGTGGCAGCTACTGTAGTTTTCTCTTGTTGCCAGCTGAAGTTGTGACTGTTCGATGTGAGACAACCACATACGTAGGTAGTGGGATTAAAGACATTTGTGGCTGATACAGAGTATGCAATCTGTTGTACTCGACAATACATCACTTGTCAGCACGTATCTTCTGTGGTGCGAGTGTTATGATGTGCAACCCAGAAAGACTGCGGACGCATGAAAGTGTGACGTAGCTCATGCCATCTTTGAAAATGTTTGTGCCTATGTCCACCATTGCTGAATCCAAACTCAAGCCCTGTAACTTGTGAATGTAAACAGCACACACAACACATATTGGAAACAGTTTCCTGTTGACGTAGATATCCTTAAATACCTGGAACTTAACACAGGTATGATCAATCTGCACAGGCTGTTACATGTTGTCAAAGTGGACAAGTGTCTCGATAAACATCTTCTGAACATTGTATATGAAGTCGATGATGTGACGCATGGCACCATTTACCATGCCACGCTCAACATCAAGATTGCTCCATAGCATGACATGCGCATTCTTAAAAACTGTAAGAACATCTTCCAGGCCAGCTGTGTGTGAAACGTCTGACTTCAGTTCAGAGAGTCGTTCAGTCATCTTTGCTACCAGCTTCTGACTTAGAATGACACCATCAACTGTATCAATGGCATGCAGTATGAGAATTTCTTGATTCTCTCTCTGCAACATAACACTGTTGAACTCAGCACATTTCTTAAGTCATGGCATAAGACACACAATCGGTGTGCCCTTGGAGTACACCTCGCTGAAAACATCACATGCTGTATGTATGGATGTAGTATCTGTTGTGATTCTTCAACCATGTAACATTGAAAGATGTTCTTGTGACAAAGAACCTGTATGAGCTTGATCCAACAGTGTCTTGTAAGCCAGATCACCACTCTGCCGCATGTTCTCACACAACTCGCAATAGGTAAATAACTCCCACTGGTTAAAACCTCCAATGCAGCCTAATGCATTCTTAGCCAGATTGACAGCCGGAGCTGCAAAGACATGTTCTGCATTAACTGGTGCAAATTGTAAAAGGTTTCCAAATACAACAATGCTTTTACCACCAAATGCATCTCCATAGTCAGTCCCCAAAATCTCCTGTAGATGTAGGTGTATACAGGCAAGCATCAAATTAGAGACCATGCTAATCTCATCAATGATGAGTAACTTCAGCTTAGTAAACATTGAACAAAGCTGAGATGCAGCCTCAAATGACAGCTTATGATACTCTCCTGCTTTGCCATGTTCCACTGGCAACATGAAGAGACCGTATAACATAACTCCACCAATGTTGTATGCAGCCAGTCCAGTGGGAACGCTAACAGCAACAGACATTGATGAGCCTGTCAGTTTCTGTATTTCAGCCATGATGGCCTCTATAAGGAAGCTCTTTCCTGTACCTGCTGAGCCAGTAACAAACATCAGTAGTGTCTTGTGGTCAAGACAGTCACATTTCTTCTGTTCATGTAGTATACCATGTCAGACAGCATCAGTGACTGCAGAGTGCACCACACATTGCTGCTGATTGAGTCTCTCTCTCAGTTCTGCTGGATCAACAGTGCAGTGTGTGCCATGTTCCATAGCACTCTTCACTTCTGACATGAGTACATCTGGGGCATTCAGAGGCAGAGGTACTCCAAGTATACCTTCTCCTTCCAGATCAAGGTCATCCTGTGAACTGACAGGTGTATCCTCTTCAAGTTGTTCCTGTGCCTTTTCGAGCTGCTCCTTCTCAGCATCTAGTCTCTGTATATATGTGTCAGAATATTCAGTTTTAAATGTCTCATAACTGTGATTGAATTGTTCTTTAAATGTATCACAGTCACCTTTTAATTCAGACTCATTCCTTCAGGGTTTAAATAAGAATAGCAGGGCAAAGTAGTAATGCTTTCTGCTCTCAGATGTGCCTAGATGTAATTTGCAGTGGTCGATGAGCCAAGGCTTATGTTCCTTTATAAGACAGCCATCCACTCCTCTGACCTTGTAAATGTCACGTGTGTAATCAGGTGAGACATCCATCTTAAAGTCGTACCATTTAGCCACCTCAAATAGAGACATACCATCCATGTCTTCGTGTCTACTGGGGTAGTACATGTCTATGAGGTTATTCTTCAAGTTATGTCTTGAAGAGTATCTGTTGAGAGCCAGTTCCTCAATCTCAGCATGAGGAATAAGTACATGTTTGCACTTCTCCTTGTAGTTTACAGTGAGAAATTGCACAGTATCAGATTTGCCGTGCAAATGTGTACCGATCAATCGATCGCCGACCTCATAAGCACCACATTCTCTGTGTGAAAGAGTCTTCAATCCCAGTGACCACAATTGAGATGTCAGTGACTTGCTTGAACTGGCAATACCTTCCCAAAGATTTTGCAAGCTAGTCTGTTCATGTTTGGTGATGTACGAAGTGACATGCCGATCCAGAGCCAACGGGTTGTCAGCCACAAACTGAACATCTATGTTTGCTTGCCACATTAGAAGAAGAGTGGGGTTGTAGTCATTGATGTACACCTCAATCTCATCCCTGGGTATCTCATATACCCTCTTGGTTGATTTTGCCTTCAAGTGGTGTCACATAGCTGAAAACAGTTAATTCATGCAACCATCCTGACAGACATGTCTGGGAAATCCAAAGTGACATCTTGTGTACCAATCAGATTTGTTCTTCACTACCTGGCAGCAGTATTCCACACAAATATGGTGTTGGAACTTCTGCACCAACTTCCACAGTGTAGGACTGTCATACTTGTCTGGTATGCGGCAAGTGATGTATCACTTAATGAATGCTAGCACTTCTGCTGCTTCATGTTCACCTATGCGCGGGGTGTCCTTTATCCACAGTAACATATGAATATGAGGAGCATTTTGTGCCTGATATTCTGTCCTCCAGAAGTAATGTTCTGTAATACCAAGAGGTGGATTGTCCTTTGACAAAATGAAAGTCAGAATATCATGGAATCACTTGTGAAAGTGTCTAGCCACAGACACTGGGTCAAGTGAGCACATTTCTCCAACAGTGACTGATGAAATGTCCTCTACATCACAATTTGCCCACTTCAAGAGTTCAATGACCTCCTCCCAAGTATACTCAGCACAGTTGAGTGTGATGAACCATGTGGCTGCACCATACTCTGGCACCTCAGAGTGTCTGAAATACCAGTATTCTTTTGTGCCACGTAGACTTGACAGTACGGAAGACAAATTGACTTACACATTTTCATCCTTTTGCCTTAATTTCTGCAAAAACTCTATGGCAGTGATTCCATCAAGTGGAGTTGTGAGCCATATAGTATGTGCAATAGATTGGAGACAGTATGCTAAGCTCACTCTCCCAGAGGAGATGGAACAGGTACTGTATATTGCACCTGAATTTGCCATCCTTACTGAGCACACAACTGGTAAGGTATTCAGCACCTTGCACACGCACTCCTCTATCATCTAGACATCCACCTGACCCTTTTGGGAATAAATCTGAAAAGCAACGTGCTTCCAGTGTTGCCTCTCAAATGCTGACAGGTTCACCTTCCAGTTTCATTTGGTACAGATCAATGTTATCCCCTACTGGATCTCTGCCATGCACTGGATGTATTGTGTACTGTTCATACACATTATCAGTTGTCTCTACATTTACCTTCTCAATCATTGGTTTAGTGGTATCCAACACATCATGTTCAGCAGACAGAGTAGTCATGCGATCAATGTCAAGGTCTGCATAAAAGGGATTGTTGCTCTTCAAGTAAGTAAGAGCTAGCTTCACCTTCTCTACATTGACAACATCCTGCCAAATGACCTTTGACTTTGTTGGAACACCATTGACAAGAATCACCAAACTGTTTTCACTGGAGATTGCCTCCACGTTTTCCTGCAGAGGAAGTGGAAGATACATAACAGAACCCATAAGAGACCTAATGAGTTCTTTTTGTGGAATGTTATGTGTTTTTGTATTCAGATGTAGAATAGTTTGAAATGGTTTCATAGTCTGAATAAGAATCCATTCAAACATATTCAATGTGGCAATCTCAGCAGGTGTAACATGTGCCTCCATATTATTCAGCAATGACCTTGGTGACAGAGTTTTAGCCTTCACCTTTGAGAGACAGTGCTTGCACATCACAACAATTGGGTCTAACTGGAAGTCACACTTTAACAGCAGAAATGCTGACAGTCAAAACCACATGTCATTGTATGGTGACAAGGTTTGCAGGTTCACTGTGACCGTTTGTTTCTGGTAACAGAGTTGATCACATGACACGCATACAGAGTAAAATTTCTCTGTCTTTGCCAACTCAGATTTGGCAATGGATTTCCCAAACTGCTTGAGAACATCTGTTTCTAAGACAGAGACAGAATGTCCATCAGCAATTGATGACTGTTCATCACAGTTTCTGTGACACTGCTGCCATGTCGCAGCTGTTTCAGAAATGTCATGGCACCATGTATGTCATCAGACTGCAGTAACTCATTCAGATGAGTATACGGCACAACAACTCGTCGCACCTCATAGACCCTATACACAAAGATTGATGCACTCCCAGCAACCGCATGTGGTGAAATACACTGTCGCAAACACCACTATCTAGGCATCCAAGTGAATGACCCATAAATCCAGTATGTGGACAGATCTCACAAAGGTCTATAGTCTCTAAGAGTTTATGTCTGTCTTTATGATCAGTAATGACAAACAGGTTGATAAAGTGCTCGACTTTGTCAAATGATGATTGCCTCCGGTTGCAAATCGATCACATGTCCATGACAGACAGTGAAGCTTACGAGGCTGAACAGTTGGCTCAGACTCATCATCTGACTGCATTGTAATCTCATCACATACACTCAGCACATTGCACACTTTACCAGACTCATCAATGCAGAACTCACTGTCCTTTTTCTGTGAGTAATATAACTCTTCCCAGAAATATGCCTCTGAGTGCTGTTTGTGTAGCCAGCTACCTGTGAAAACATCACAAAAGTTGTGTTGGTTCAAGACAGGATAGCACTGTAGCTTCATTTTAATGCTGTACACAACTTTTCTGAACTGCTCAAGTACATGTGCCATTTTACCCCACAAGCGTTGAAGAACAAATAGAGCTCTAATTTTTTGTGCTCAAGTCTCATCACAGCAGCAACAAGTCTATCAATCTTAGCTTTAGAAGCTAGTGACCAGAAATACTTTTGCTTCCTCAGATGAGCATCAACAGCCATGCCTGTATGCTGTTTCTTAGTATGCTTATTTATGCTTGCCTTTGCAACATTTGTCTTCTGTTTGAAATATTTCCTCAATTGTTACTGAGCTGTGCATTTTTGCCTTGCAGTTGAGCAAGCATGTATTGTTTCTGTGGAGTGTGCAACTTGTGAAGTCATTCCTTGAACGGAATTCTGAATCAGTTTACATCTTGATGCACCATGTGTGGTTTTCGGACGACTCTTAAGCAACAGTGTACTACTATGATACTTGCTTCATCTCTGCATAGAACTGCATCTCTGCTTAGAAGGCATCTTTCTTCCCTACAAATTCACAGTAGTGTGTGACAGTGTTATGGAAGTATCAGACACCTGTATAAGAAATAGAGAAAAACTAAAATTTAGTGGTGAGCATTTTTGTAATGACATTGCATAGTCACACACACTGTCCATGTGTCATTTCACATGAATACATAGCATTACTAACAACATGTCACACAGATAATCCTTCTCACAATGGAACACTAGTGAGGTTAACATACAAAGCTTTTAGATGTTGCAGAACAGAATATGACATAAAACGAAACAATATCTGTAAATATAGCAGAAACTTAATTATCGTAAACATTTTAGCTATCCACACTATTTTCCTAAAAAAAACAGGGTTTTTTTAACAGTTTTGCAATGTAGTGTCGAACGTATGACAATGTCACAAATTTTGGTGTCGTCAGCACTACACTGTCAAATGGTAATGATGCAAAATAGTGTTGCACGTATGACAGTGTCGAATAATAGTGTTGAATATATACGATAGTGTTGCAAAATGATGTCATCAGCACAAAACTGTCAAATAATGTTATGAGCACGAAAGTGTCGAATAATCACATTAAAATAACACCCTCTTTAAGGCTAAGCCAATCAGACACTACTTTGTATTTGAGTGATGGACACTCACACCAATGGAACATAACATTGATCAGGCTATGTCAGGCAACAAGTCACAGCTGTTGAAGAGTGGAGAAGAAGGACATTGCAGCCATCTTAGAAGAAACTGAGACACCCTGCTTTACTCTGTGTAAGTACATCACATTTTCTACACTATTTTACACCATTATAAAAACTGATAGTACCACAAAAATAGTGTTAAACAAAATATTTGTACTCCTTTATTTGACTATGGCAATATAAATAACCTGTGATGCTGTGAAAAGAAGTTATAACTGTTTAAAGTCAGAGTGCCAATTAATACTTACTAGCACAGATAGAGCTGCAAATGGAAGCAGAAAGCAGGCAGCAGGTCTACCATAACACAAGAGGTAACCAATGATAGGTGTCTATTTACTTGTGATTGTTCAAACTAGCTTATAGAAATGCAATATTTTCCCACCTAGAAACCTTGCAACATTTCTGGTTGATAGGAGCTGCACCCATTCAGTATAGTCATTGCATGCATCCACTGTGTTGGTTAATCATGAAAAAGCATTAACCAATTAGTTTGTTTATCTCTCTGTTTTGGGACAGCCCACCAAACCAATATTGAACCAGACAGGGAAATTTCAATTTCATATTCAGTAGTGACTAGACACTGCAGGACAAACACTGATTTTTTTGGTAGCTCTCTGTCCACTTCTAAGTTTAAAACCTTAGAATGGCAGAAAACAGCAAATGGACTATGTGGATCGTCAGCAGCAGCATAGTATGATGAGCTTCAGAGTATGCTCAAAGGAGTGATTTTGGGAAAGACCTGCAGCTTCAAAATTGCTCTGTTAAGTGGTTTGGCAGGGGAGGCATGAGGTGGGAGCATCTCATGCCAACAATGCACAGATTACTGAACATTCAAGCTCGTCCAGACATACTGCTGATTCATCTTGGAGGCAATGATTTAGGCACCAAACAATGGGTAGATTTAGTAACAGAAGCAAAATTGGACCTTGCTTCTATCATGAGTATGTTACCTGCCTGTAGGATCATTTTTTCAGATATCGCAGAGCGTAGGGTCTGGCAAGCTGAACAGCAGATGTAGCTGCTTGACAGGGCATGAAGAAAGGTGAACATACAAATTTCTGGATAGCTGCGCATGTCTGGGATGCACACCATACGACACCTTGCAATTAAGTATTGCAATAATTAACTATACCTACCAGACAGTGTGCACTTCTCTCATGCTGGCAATTACCTTTTCCTGGGAGATCTTCAAGATGGAATCCTCACAGTCCTCTAAAAATATCAGACTATTTAAATGTACACCTTTACAAAAAATGGTTCTTTTAAGAGCCACAAAACCTTGGTCAAAAAATAGAAAAGCTGCATACATAACACACATAGCACATACACATGCAATTAGTGTTGGTACACACATTTGGAGGGGGGCAGCAGTACACACAGTATCTGATGTAATATTACCATGAGTGCTATAATCAATAGAAACTTTGATCTCACCTGTACAATTCTTATAAGCATGGGTTTACAAATATAGTTGGAAAAAATGTTTAAACTGAATGAAGTCAGTCACGTAATGATACATATAAAAAGATACATTAAATTACTATAATCTGTCTCACTTTTTATTTCAACAGATGAACCAAATATGAGACTCTGGTCACCTAGGGAGATGTGTTGTCTGGTCGAGGAAGCACAAACGAAAAGAAACGCATGCATTCTCATGTGTAGCACAAACAAAAGAATTGATGCCAAGTGGAGGCGCATCAATGCAAACTTGAGTTACCAGTTTAAGATAAAAAATAAGACCGCACTTATGTGCAAATGGAAGTGGAAACTGGTGCACCAGCATTTTTAAACATTACAAAAACATGGAGAGGTACCGGACAATGACGCCCCCTGGTACTACCTTACCCACGGAATGTGGGAAACAGCTGGGAAGCCTGAAGCAGGGGAACGCCTGCAGCATCGTAAGCATTAAATACATTCACAACTCAACACAATATCTATACCAGCATAAAGAATCATGTACAGTAACAGGTTGTAGTACATAAGAAAAAACTGTGTAACATACAAACATGCAGAATGCACTACATGTATAAATCCTGTACATTTTTAAAAGTTTACATGTATAAGAATAAGAACCTCTGACTGAAAATGTGTAAAATCTGTGATAGTAAAAGTGTAAAATATATATTTCAGTGTACAGCCTCTTAACATACAAGTTGTTTAGCAGTATGACAAGTTTCTTCTTGTAGTTGTTTCCTATGTAAACCTTTCTCTAAATTATGTCTCATCAAGTTTCAGCGAACAGATGTCAACATAGAATAGTAGCGAAAATATGCAATAGTACACAGAAATGCAGAAAGTAACAGCACAACAAAGAAATGAAAATAAATCAATTGAACAGAGTAGTAGAATAATGAAAATGATATATATTGAAGTCCATGATTATGTATACAGCATTGTAAATATGTTTTATTATTCATGCACAGAACATTGTGGGCATTCCCCAACACAGGCCGAGGTGGTACCAGCGGGGGCTGAAGCTGTGGAGGGCCATCGATCTGACACCGACAGTGTCATCCTTGTCGAGTCAGAAGTTAAGTCATGTCTACAACAAGTTGAATAACTGATAACATAATGCACAGGAGATGTAGACATTGCCTGTGTTTGCTAACACAACTCAACAGAGCAGCACAGTTTGCATGACTGTTATCGCAGAACACTACTGTTCATATCCACATCTTAGTTTTCTATGCTTCTCAACTGCACACACAACCGTTCACTTTAGTTCAGCAGTCACTATGCAGTCACCATCGACTACCTGTTCTGGGGGGGCATTACCTGGCTGAGACCGTGTAACTACTCAGTGTGCAAACTTGTGTGCACCTGCAATCAGAGACATGTACTGTACATCACCATGCTTTTATTTTTACTGTGGCTCTCCACTCAAGATGTTGTACCTGCTCTGGGGGTGCATTGCCTGACTGAGTCCGTGCAACTCATCAGTGTCCTAACTTGTGTGCAGCTGTAATCAGGCAGGTGTTCTATTGATGTCCATGGCTTTAATTTTCCTGTAGCTCTCCACTCAGAATGCAGTACCAGGTACGGGGTGGGGATGAACATTGCCTGGCTGAGCCAGTCCAACTCCTAACTCTGCCAACTTGTGTACACCTGTAATCAGGGAGCTGTACCATTGATGTCCATGGCCTTACTGATCCTGTGGCTCTCCACTCACAACGCAGTACCTGGCCTGGATGGCAGGGGGTGGGGTGGGAATTCCTGGCTGAGTCCATGCAACTGCTCAGTGTCCTAACTGGAGTGCAGCTGAAATCAGGGAGGTGTGCCGTTGATGTCCATGGCTTTAATTTTGCTGTGACTCTCCACTCAGCTTGCAGTACCTGGTCTGGCTAGTGGGGGTGGTGGGGGAACATTGCTAGGCTGAGGTCGTGCAACTACTCAGTGTGCTAACTTGTGTACAGCTCGATCAGGGAGGTATACTGTTCATGTCAATAGATTTACTTTTGCTGTGTCTTTGTACTCAGGATGCAATACCTGTTCTGGGGGGGCATTACCTGGCTGAATCTGTGCAACTACTAACTCTGCTAACTTGTGTACAGCCGCAATCAGGGAGGTATACTGTTGATGCCCATGACTTTAGTTTTGCTGTGGCTCTGCACTCAGGATGCAGTACCTGGTTTGGGAGGGTGTCATTGCCTGACTGAGGCAGTGCAACTCCTCAGTGTCCTAAGATGTGTCCAGCTGTTATCAGACAGGTATAACGATGATGTTCATAGCTTTATTTGTGATGTGGCTCAGCACCCACAATCCAGCACCTGGTTGGGGGGGGGAGTCAGTGCCTGGCTGAGGGTGTGCAACTCCTCAGTGTGCTAACTTGTGTGCAGATGCAATCGGGGAGGTATACTGTTGATGTCCATGACTTTAGTTTTGCTGTGTCTCTCTTCTAGGATGTAGTACCTGGTCTGGGGGGGATCATTGCTTAGCTGAGGCCGTGCAACTCCTCAGTGCACTAAATTGTGTCCAGCAAGAATCAGGGAGGTATACCATTGATGTCCATGGCTTTAGTTGTGCTCTGGCTCTGCATGCAGGATCCAGTACCTGGTCTTGGAGGGGCAGTGCATGGCTCAGGCTGTGCAACTCCTCAGTATGCTAACTTGTGTGCAGCTGCAGTCAGGGAGGTGTACCGTTCATGTCCATGTCTTTAGTTTTGCTGTGGCTCTCCACTCAGGATGCAGTACCAGGTCTGGGGGGGGCATTGCCTGGTTGACATAGTGCAACTCCTAACTGTGGCAACTTGTGTACACCTGCAGTCATGGAGGTGTACCGTTGATGTCCATGGCTTTAGTTTTGCTCTGGCTGTCCACTCAGGATGCTGTACCTGGTCTGGGCGGGCACTGCCTGGCTGATGCTGCAGCAACCCACTAGTTAACTCTGTGCCCTCTGCAATCAAGGAGGTGTACCGTTGATGTACATGACTTTAGTTTGGCTGTGGCTCTGCACTCAGGATACGGTACCTGGCCTAGGGGTTGGGGGATTGCCTAGCCAACACCGTACAACACCTAACTATGCTAACTTGTGTGAACCTGCAATCAGGGAGGTGTACCATTGATGTCCATGGCTTTAGTTTTGCTGTGGCTCTCCACTCAGGATGCAGTACCCCATCTGTGGGGGGAAGGGGCATTGCCTGGCTGAGTCCTTACAACTCCTCAGTGTGCTAACTTGTCTGCAACTGCAGTCATGGAGGTATACCATTAATGTCCATGGCTTAAGTTGTGCTGTGGCTCTCCACTCAGGATGCAGAACCTGGTCAGTGTCAGGGGGGTCAGCATTGCATGGCTGAGTCCATGCAACTCTTCAGTGCTTCAACTGGTGTGCAGCTGCAATCAGGGAGGTATACCGTTGATGTGCATGGCTTTAGTTTTGCTG
This sequence comes from Neoceratodus forsteri, assembly GCA_016271365.2. Classification (NCBI taxonomy): domain Eukaryota; kingdom Metazoa; phylum Chordata; order Ceratodontiformes; family Ceratodontidae; genus Neoceratodus; species Neoceratodus forsteri. Next base: position 637,363,864 of record CM028132.1, on the reverse strand, counting down.
TGGCTGTCCAGTCAGGATGCAGTACCTACCTGGGGGGGTGATGTATTGCCTGGCTGAGGTCGTACAATTCATCATCTCTCTAACTTGTGTCCACCTAGAATCAGTTACTTATACCAGTGATGTCCATGGCTTTAGTTGTTTTGTGGCTCTGTACTCATGATCCAGCATCTGGTCTGTGTGGGGAGGGGGAGGGGGGTTGGGGCATTGTCTGGCTGAGGCTGTGCAACTCCTCAGAACACCAGCTTGCAGTGTTAGTCACTATGCTTCATGGTATTATATAATGGTAACATGGAAACACATATCTAAAACAATAACAGTCTTAATCTACATAGACAGACCAATATAGTCTCTATTCTAAACTGTATCAGTTTTTTTTCCTAGCTGCCAGGTAGACTGAGGAACATCAGCCACTGCATGCGATGAAACAAGAGAAAACCGGCGGTGCTGAAGGTAAGGATTGCTATATACTACACACATGTGTTGTCAAGTTCACAGACACTACTTCTACGTCTTCTTTCCAGTAAGCTACAGAAAATATTGATAAAAATATTATTTGCAGTTGATATGTCGTATACTTAACATAAATCTCAATGAGTTAATGTGAGAGCTGCTTCTTCAGCCAGCATCTAACACCTTGTAAACACATGTTTGTGACATTGCTTCCTGACACCGTGTAGCTCACCAGCATCCTAAGTTCCGTTTACCTAGTATCAGATAGCTGCAGCATGACTCATAACAGTTCGTATCACATAAATTGAGTCTTACAATTTTGACTGAATGTGTCTCCACACTCAACACACTATACCTAGTCTTCAATGTATGGCTGTCCCTGACACTATGAATATTCAGCCCAGACAGTAGCTCATCTGTGTAACAGTGGTGGAATTTTCTGTCTGAATCCATGCAACTCACTCTGTAATAAGTTGTATTCAGCAACTATCATGCAGTAATAATAGTTATGTACAAACCTCTCTGTGCATGACATTGAATGTCTGAGTGCTGTGTGCTTGACGTCATCTCATCACTCAGTCGTGCAAATAATAGTACCTAATAAAAAACATATATCACATGCATCCTGATGTCTTTACTTGCAAAGACCTGTCCACTGAACCTCATCTTTGTCCTTCATGACATGCATGGAGAGGAGAGGCAGCAGTGTAAGTGGTTATAGAAAAATAGTAAGAAGTCATTTGAATATCCTAGTATAGTAAGAAATGTTTACATTTATGTACTTCTATATGCAGTGTGTAATCCAAACCCTAGCAGAAGTCTGTTCATTGGCTGACTGTACCCAAGTACCTTATCAGACATATAATTTGTCACATAGATGTATACTCATGGGTGTTTGTGTCTTCCTGTTGGTGGGGTGTGGAGTGTGGAGCAGCGGGTTGTCATATGTTCGACTTTTGCACTACTCCATGTAGTCTGCTATCCAGGCTAATAACTTGTAATATAAAATTTTTTTTTCATGTAAAATTTTATTGATTTTCCAAGCTTTGCACAACCTTGATAGGATACACATTACAGTGCCATCTATATCAACATTAACAGTTTCAGTTTCAGTCAGACTCATACTCTCCATTGGACTATACATCAAGTGCTAATATACCTGACTTAGGAAGGAAACAGCTTATCTTACTACAGTACATCTGAAATTGCATAATGAATTCCAAACCATCTATACCTTACATTATCTGTGTACATCATACTGTAAGCAGCCACAGACACACATTTAGGATAATAAGTAAAGAACAGCTAGTTAAAGTGGGCCAGATGAACCTTTTATAGGTGGAGTCAGCCAACGAAATAGCAACCAGGTCAAGAAAACTTGTAATATAAATTTACAGTCAGCAACATGTACCTCTTCTTCATCGGTGGGACTGTGTGGGTTCATGCAATCCATGGCTGGCCACATGAAACTACTCATTTTCATAACAACTCTTCAAGTGTCATCATAAACATATGAAATACTGTATCTACTACAGAATAATAAATCTACATGTCACAAAGCTAATTATTCTTGTTGTACAAAAGTAAGGTGCAGTACTTGTCTCAGAGTTGCAAACTGTTAGCCATACAAATCACCATCATTTATGTAGATTGTCATAACATCCATAGTACAGAACAACTAGCAGTGCAGCATGTTTATTTGTCTATTTTGTCTCCACAGGAAAAGTAACACCAGAAGCTTTCCAAGAACTCTGTGACCCTATTGCCAGACTCGAGCAGAAGGTAGACCACCTGCTACAGGGACAGGAAAAAAATACTGTCCCTGTTGCAGGCACAGCAAGGTACAGTCAGCCTTCTGCTTGAGCCTATTAACATGGCCACAGATGCCACGGGACACATTAGCACTGCCCCACCGCATGCAGCAGGATCCAGTCTCCCTGGGGACAACTGAATGGCCCTCCACAGAACACCCGGTACCTCCTCTATGGCGCACCAGTATCCATTTCCAGTGCACCTCAACATGGCTCCAGAACTGTGCCACCTCGACCAGAATAACACATCTCCCCATGCCATAAACATGTAAAACAACTGGCATATAAAAAAAATAAATAAAGATATATTTTATGTTATATATTGATGTTTCATTTTCAAAATCAGTATTTTATTTTGTATATTTTTATACGATTAACATTTAATATCCTGTAATATTCAATATTTTTTGATAAAAAAGTTCATCAAATTTTTTTTCATAACTACTGATGCAAAATGTGTTTATTAAGAATAGCAAATAATAATAGTGGTGCTGGGGGATGGGGGCATTATCTCACTGAGGTCATGCAACTCCTCAGTGTGCTAACTTGTGTAGAGCAAAATTAGGGAGGAATACCATTCATGTCAATAGGTTTAGTTTTGCTGTGGCTTTGCACTCAGGATGCACTATCTGGTCTGGGGGGTCATTGCCTGGCTCAGGCCATGCAACTCCTCAGTGTGCTAACTTGTGTATAGCTGCAATCAGGGAGGTATACCATTCATTTCCATGGCTTTAGTTTTCCTCTGGCTATCCACTCAGGATGCAGTAATTGCCTGGCTGAACCTGTGCAACTCCTCAGTGCACCAACTCATGTCCACCTGCAATCAGTGAGGTGTTCCATTCATGTCTGAAGCTTTAGTTTTGCTGTGGCTCTCCACTCAGGATGCAGTACCTGGTCTGGGGGGGGGGTGGCATTGCCTGGCTGAGGATGTGCAACTCCTCACTGTGCCAACTTGTGTCCACCTGCATTCAGGGAGATATACCATTCATGTCCATGGCTTTAGTTATCCTCTGGCTTCCACTCAGGATACAGTACCTGATCTGTGGGGCGGGGGTGGGAGATTGCCTAGCTGAGGATGTGCAACTCCTCAGTGTGCTAAATTGCATGCAGCTGCAATCAGGGAGGTGAACCATTGATGTCCATTGCTTTACTGTTGCTCTGCCTCTCCACTTAGCATGCAGTACCTGGTCTGTGTGGGGGGGCATTGCCTGGCTGACACCGTCCAACTCCTAACTGTGCTAACTTGTGTGCACCTGCAATCAGGGAGGTGTACCATTGATGTCCAAGGCTTTAGTTTTGCTGTGGCTCTCCACTCAGGATGCATTACCTGGTCTGGGGGGGCATTGCCTGGCTGATGCCATACAACTCCTAACTGTGCTAACTTGTGTACACCTGCAACCAGGGAGGTGTAGTCCATGAGGCTCAGCTGGTAGCACATCCACCTCTGGATCATAAGGTCGTGGGTTCTCGTCCCACACCAGGCTTGGACTTGCAACTAAAAATCGCTGGCATCTGAGTGCAGTATTGGGGGGTGCTGTACTGCTGGGGTGTGCAGTCCTTTGGATGAGATGTTAAACCGAGGTCCCTTCTGCCCATCCTGGTATTGTCCTGGTGTGTGTCCAGGTGGAAGTAAAAGAACCTGGGGCACTCTTTGCAAAGAGTAGGGAACATTCCCATTGTTCTGGCCAACATTCCCCTTCCCATAAAACTGGTTCATGCAATTATCCAGGCTGTGTGCGGGTGATGATGTGCGATATGGCCGCCACCACACATTCAGTCACTTCACTACCAGTCTAGCATTGCTTGTAAAGCACTTTGGATGTATGAAAAGCACTATATAAATGCTGATTCTTCTTCTTCTTCTTCTGATGTCCATGGCTTTAGTTTTGCTGTGGCTCTCTACTCAGGATGAAGTACCTGGTCTGGGAGGGCTTTGCCTGGCTGACGCCATGCAACTCCTAACTGTGCTAACTTGTGTGCACCTGCAATCAGAGAGGTGTACCATTGATGTCCATAGCTTTAGTTTTGCTGTGGCTCTCCTCTCAGGATGCAGTACCTGGTCTGTGCATTGGGGGCATTGCCTGGCTGATGCTGTACAACTCCTGACTGTGCTAACTTGTGTGCACTTGCAATCAGGGAAGTGTACTGTTGATGCCCATGGCTTTAGTTTTGCTGTGGCTCTCCACTCAGGATGCAGTACCTGGTCTGGGGGGAGGGGCATCACCTGGCTGACTCCATGCAAATCCTAACTGTGCTAACTTGTGTGCATCTGCAATCAGGGAGGTGTACCATTGATGTCCATGTCTTTAGTTTTGCTGTGGCTCTCCACTCAGGATGCAGTATCTGGTCTGTGTGGGGGGGCATTGCCTGGCTGACGCCATACAACTCCTAACTGTACTAACTTGTGTACAACTGCAATCAGAAAGGTGTACTATTGATGTACATGGCTTTAGTTTTGCTGTGGCTCTCCCCTCAGGATGCATGACCTGGTCTGGGGGGGCATTGCCTGACTGGCACCATGCAACTCCTAACTGTGCTAACTTGTGTTCACTTGCAATCAGGGAGGTGTACCGTTGATATCCATGGCTTTAGTTTTGCTGTGGCTCTCCACTCAGGATGCAGTACCTGGTTGGCGGGGGGGGGCATTGCCTGGCTGATACTATCCAACTCCTTAGTATCCTAACTTGTGTCGTGCAGCTGCAATCAGGGAGGTGTACCATTGATGTTGTACCATCAAAAGTTAGATGCTGCCTATAGATTCCTGCAATACCTTACCCCTGCAGCTAGACTAGCCATTGTCCAGGGCAATCTTCTTCCTATTCTTGACTACTGCTCTCCTATTTATGCCAGGATCTCAGCTACTACTATGGCTAAACTCTCCGCTGCCTACAACAGTGCCTGCCACTTTGCTTTATTGGCCCCGTTCTCCACCCACCACTGTACCCTCTATAATACCCTTGGATGGCTACAGCTGCAAGGTTGCTGTGACCTAGCCCTCTGCTGGATGGTGGACAATGTCATCTGCATGGCTCCAGAATCCCCCCTAACTGCCCTTCTGAAAACCTGAACACTCCTCTGCAACCTTGCTCAAATGGTACTTCCCATCTAGCTGTTCCTAGGGTTTCTACCAACATGGGTAGCAGAGCTTGGTCTGCAGCTGCCCCCTTGCAGTGGAACAAACTACTGGCTGAACTCCATTCCATTGACACACACTTCAGTTTCAAGTCCCACCTTAAAGTATGGTTTCTGGAAAACTCATCCTGCTGATTTTCCCAGGGGTCTCACACCAACCCACGCCAGTCAACTCCCCAGCCCAGGGGTTACCCACCTACCCACACTAGTCAACTCTCTTGCCTACAACTGTTATATTGCATTTTTCACAGTAATATTTGACGTCCTTGCCTGTACGTATTGTATATACATTTTTTAACTGAGCATTCTGTGTATTACTTGCTCACTGGACGATGCAGTCTCATATTGTACACTGTGCCTATGATTTGTTTGTTTGTACCAAGTCTTCTCATATCTGATATTGAAACCTTGTATTCACTGTTGTCAAATGTCCTATGCATCAAACCTGTATATTGTGTCTACTATTGTTGCTTGTATCAAATCTGTTTCATGTGTATTACTGTTACCTTGTACTCCACTGTCACCCTGCGCCATGTGTTATGGCCCGGGTTGTGCCTGAAAATGGTCCCTGGGATCAGTGCACTCACCTGGTTATCAAAGTCATAAATAAATAAATAAAATAAATAAATGTTCATTGCTTTAGTTTTGCTGTGGCCCTCCACTCAGGATGCAGTACCTGGTCTGGGGGAGCATTGCGTGGCTGACACCGTGCAACTCCTAACTATGTTAACTTGTGTGCACCTGCAATCAGGGAGTTGTACCATTGATGTCCATGGGTTTAGCTTTGCTGTGGCTCTCCACTCAGGATGCACTACCTGGTCTGGGTGGGGGCATTGCCTTGCTGACACTGTGCAACTCCTACCTGTGCTAACTTGTGTGCACCTCCAATCAAGGAGGTATAGAGTTCATATCCATGGCTTTAGTTTTGCTGTTGCTATCCACCCAGGATGCAGTACCTGTTATGTGGTGGGGGGGATTGTCTGTCTGAGACCATGCAAGTCCTCAGTGTGATAAGATGTGTGCAGCTCATATCAGACAGGTATATTGATGATGTCAATGGCTTTATCTGTGATGTAGCTGACCACTCACAATACAGCATCTGTTCTGGGGGGGGTCATTGCCTGACTGAGGGCGTGCAACTCCTCTGTGTACTCACTTTTATGCACCTGTAACCAGAGGGGTATACAACTGACATCCATGGCTTTAGTTGTTCAGTGCCTCTGCACTCGAGATCTAGTACCTGGTCAGAGAAGGGTGCGGGGGCATGCATAAGAACAGTAACGCAAACAGATACAGAAACGCAAGTGGAAACACTAACTGTAACAGTAACAGAAGCACACACCCTGTTTTCCCCCAACAACTGCATAGAGAAACACATTGAGAACAAATAATGTATACATAATAACGGGCCTCGGAGCAGAAAATGAGCACTTGGAATACTAAATTGCTTGTATCTCAGTAACCGTATGGCGTAGAAAAAAAATTAAAATTTCATATTATTTATGACTTTCCTGGCTAGTTTTACACTTAGCCCCTCAGCAGGGGGCTAAGTGATTTTGCAACAAAAAGTCCATATCTCGAAGCATTTCTGAGATATGGGCCCGAAAGGTGCGGTGGACGCCGAAATGTTAGTCTATGGGAAAAAGTGTCAACTTTGGAATACTGTAACTTAGCAGCCCTCCAATGTTTTGTCACCAAACTACCATAAGGCACATCTGTTGGATGTTGCCTTTCTTCCCTCCAAATTTCAGCCCAAAAGACAAAACTGTTCTTTTTCAGCAGGGTGGCAAAGAATTCCTGTTATTTTGCCCATAGTGTCACAAAGCAGTGTCAAAAAACATGACACTTTTGCAAAAAATATCATGACAGTGTCGAATGTTCAACGCTACTTTTTAAAAAAATTTCTAAAACATATTTCTGGGGAGTTTAACCCCCCCAAAATAAGACATGGCTAGCATTCACAGGGCTCGACTAGGTAAACACAGAAAGAATGATGTCCCTAGAGGGTCCCAAATTTAAATGCCAAGCATTTCTGCGACCAGTAACTGAAAAAAAAATGGCTGACTCATGACACTACAGGGTTCATTTGTGACACTAAAAACTGCATTTGCAACACTGTTGAATATTTTAACTTTTCCCATTGACTATAATGGCAAACTTATTTTTTTGAATAACTTTTGAACCACCACTGGCCCGGTGGCACTGAGGGTTGAGGTGCTGGATGCCACACCTTGCTCTAAGCTGACAATATGGGTTTTAGAGTGAGCCAGGGTCATTGTGGGTTGGCAGGGGAGGAGAAGGATTGAGCATCCATAGGACTGCTCTCCTTTACTGGGGAGGGGATGTACTGCTGCTTATGCTTGGGCAGCACCTGGTGATGGCTGGGGATTGCTGGTGCACTGGCAGGATCTGTGGGGGTGTACTGTGGCAGACGCTAGGATCACAGGGTGTGTGGACACGTGCGTGTTCAGGTCCTTGGGTGTCATTGCACACCACAGACATCGGGGAATGGGGGGAAGTGGAAAAAGTCTGCATCAGACATGGCAGCTTGATGTCTGTCTCAAGCAGGGAGACCGGTTTGACTCTGGGGATGCACGGTACACTGGATCCTAGTACCGGGGGGGTTGAGCTATGGGGTGAGCTCCTCTCCACCCTGCCATGGGGGGTAAACCACAGGAGTAAACCACGGGACCACAATAGGAGGAGCCGTTGGATTCCCAGAGATGGCAGCTGGAGACCTGAGGGGGATGCTGGATGAGATAAGGTAGACAGTCTGATGGCTCAAGGTGGATAAAAAGTATAGAATAACTTTTGAACCATTTAATATTTTTTCATTAAATCTTCAAAAGGCACATTGGTGATGCCAGCCACATGTTCCCTGGAGTTTTTGAACCAGTCGCTCAAACCGTGCGACCCATAGGAGCGAGCAAAAAATGCACAAAAAAGTGTAAATGTGCAATGGAATGTCACTTTAAAACTCTGCAACCATATATTTGACCAGTACAAAACTTGGCATATCCAGAGATCTATGGCACTGCTCCATGCCTGCCAAATTTCACGCAAATCCATCAAACAGTGGCAAAGTTATTAAGGTGTAAAATGTCACACTTTAACCTTAAATGGGGTACTCAACCCTAACTATGGTGGAACTGCTTGCTACCATTATATATATATATATATATATATATATATATATATATATATATATATATATATATAAAAGAGCAAAAACTCCATTTAATTGATTCATTGAAGGAAATTTGAGGTTAGTTGAAGCCCCTTGGACCTCGCCCCACCCCAACCAGCATCGAGTGCGCATTGGGTTGCTGGCCTAATTGTCACCCCATCAGATGTGTGAAGAAGCAGAGGTATAGGAGAAATGGGAGAGAGTTAGGACAACAACCCCAATGCGTAACTCGATGCCAGCTGGGGGCGTGAGTGGGAGGGTCCAAGGGGGGCTTTCAACCCTAACACCAAATTTCCTCACTTTTGTCGCTATGGAACAACCCTAACTAATGCATTAAATGAAGTTTTTTGCCTCTAATTTCCCTTCTTTTTTGAGAATGATAACAAGAAATAGTGAAAGGGCCCTGCGCTCCCGCTATGTGATGTCTTGTCACATAGTAACACGGTGCCCACAAACACAAATGGTAATGCGCATGGTGACGCAAAGCAAAACAGAAAGATAAACAGTACTGTAGACAGAAATGGTTAAAATAATGCAAACGCAAGCACAAATGGAAATGTGAAGGGTAATGCACATGGTGCCGTAGACGGGAACAGTAAGTGAAACAGTTACGGAACCGCAAGTAGAAGTGGTAAGGGTAACAGTAATGTAAGCACACAGGCTAGTTTTCCCCAAAAGCTGCATAGAGAAAGACTGTGAGTACAAGGAATGTATGTGTAATAATGGGTCTCGGAGCAGAAAATGAGGAGTTGGAATAGTAAATTGCTTCTATCTCAGGAACCATACGACATAGAAAAAAATTAAAAGTCATATGATTTATGACTTTCCTGGCTAGTTTTGTACTTATTCCCTGCTATGGGGCTAAGAATTTTCTGACAAAAGTCTGTATCTGCTACAAGTATCCAAGATCTGAGGCCCTGAAAAGCGTGACGTGTTAATGTTATCCTATAGGAAAAAAAGAGAAGTTTGGAGTGCCATAACTTTCACTCCCTGTAGTATTTTTTTCACTAAACCAGTAAAAGGCACATCTGTGGGATGTTGGCTTTCTTCTCTCCAAATTTCAGCCCAAAAGACCAAACCGTTATTTTGCAGCAGGGTGGCAAAGGATTCCTGTAATACGGTGGACGCTGTAATGTTATCCTATGGGGAAAAGTGTCAACTTTGAAGTGCTGTAACTTTTTCATCATGTAATTTCTTTTACAGAAACACTGCAAGACACATCTGTGAGATGTTGGCTGTGTTCCCTCCAAATTTCAGCCCAAAAGACCTAACTGTTTTTTTGCAGCAGGGTGCAAAAGAATTGCTGTCATTTTCACACAGCCTGGAAAAGTACTGTTGAACTTTGTGAAAGCTTTCGCAAATTAATTCGACACTGTCGCAAATGCGAAAGTACTTTGCGAAAGTACTTTTTCCAGAAATCTGAAAAACATATTTCTAGGGTGTTTACCCCGAAATAAAGACATGCCTAGCATCCTCAGAGTCTGACTAGGTGAATACGAAAATAATTAGGTTGCTAGAGGGTCCAAAATTTAAATGCCAAGTATTTTTCTGATGACCAACTGAAAACAAAATGGTGGATCTGTGACAATAAAAGGGCCATTTGCGAAAGTAAAACTGCATTTGCGGCACTGTCGAACTTTTTTTTAACTTTTCCCATTGACTTATAGCGGGAACTTGTTTTTTGAATAACTTTTGAACTGTTTAATATTTTTTCATGAAATCTACAAAAGGCACATCGGGGACCTCGGCCACACGTTCCCTGAAGATTTTGGACTGGTCGCGAAAACCGTGTGACCTCTAGAGACGAACAAAGAATTCCAAAAAAGCGTAAATGCGCACAGATCACACTTAATAACTCTGCATCTATATATCTGAACAGTACAAAAGTTGGCAGATCCCAAGACCTATGATTCTTGATTGTGTATTCCAAATTTCAGGCAAATCCGTTGAACGGTTGCAAAGTTATTAAGGAGCAAAATTTTAGGTTTAACATGTAAATGGCTCCTCAACCCTAACTATAGTAGCACTACCGTGCTACCATAATATACATATATATATATATATATATGTAATCATTTCTTTTTTTCTCTCACCGGTCATAGAGTCCTACTTTGGTTGTGCACATTTCAGCTTTCTGCTGACTTTGGCTCTACGAAAACGGTCAAGCCATGAAAGGTAAGTATTTCTTTTTTTTTGGGGGGGTGGCATAATTTGAAAATGGTATCTTGTGATAAGAGTGCTGGAGAATGGGCACCTACTATAACAGTGATCTGCTCCCCTGCGCCTTTCAGGGACAGCTACGGGAGGGTAGGGCAGCCGGGAAGGTGGGCGACTATAGTGACAGGATGTCGCTATACGTACATGTGCAGGGGGGTGGAAGTGGGCATGAACAGTGAGGGATGTCAGGAGTAGTGCCACAGTGGGTTGCCGAGCTGACCCCATGGCATGGTGGGTGGATTGCCAGTGACGGTCAGCAGGGTAATGGGTTTGGGCCCGGGTGATGGTGTGTTTTTGTTGTACCCAGCCCAAACCTTTTTTTTTTTATGTTTTCTCCTCCCATGACATGCACTCCCTGGGTTGAGAATCCTTTAGTAGGGGTTGTGGGGTGAAGCCCCTGTGGGGTGTGTGTGGGAGGCACAGCCCCCCACAGAAAACATTAAAAATCTAAGTCCTTGGCGCCCTTTTACTGTGCGCCGGGGTGTCAGAGTGCTGAAATAAATTTTCGGCACTCTTGACTTCTGCATAACAGCAATCACCTTTAGACTTTCGCCGTTATGACATAGAACCTTTGAAAATACATTTCAATAATGTTTTTGTCTTCTTTATAGGTTTTCTGTGTATCCTCCAGATTCATACAAGTTTCATGTGTTCTGATTTGAAGAAAGCAGTGATGGCAGCACACAGCACCTAAATGTTACCTGCAAAAAGATGAAGAAGAAATTATTCTGACTTCATTGCACTAAAACATTCTGTTCCAAGCGTGGCTGTTCCTGTCTGTTATATCCAGCTTAAAATACCAAGCTATTAGTAAGCCACTACAAGACCAACTAACAAGTTTAGTGCGTATGACATGCCATGGCCCATGGTCTTAACTGAAGTTGCATTACATGATGTGTTGTCATGACCAGGATAAAACTTAGTACAACCATGGTGTGCTGAAGTAAGCCAGTGACAGATGTGCATGAAAAATATATTATCTGACCTGTATGTCACCTCCATTGTATGCTTTTCACTAGCTTGAAAAAATGAAAGACAAAAAAGAACTGATGAAATAAGATTGATACTTACCTGAAAATGATATCCTTTAGGTGGTTGTAGCACTACAGTACTCCTGTCCTGTTACACTGTAACTGGAACCTGTGGAAAAAACCACCAAAATCAGTTGCTGGTATTTGGTGACAAAGGCATTTATAAAATGGTTAAGGAAGCATTCACACAGTTCAAGGAAAAACCATAGTATGACAAATTAGTATATACTCACTGTAAACTACTGATAATATGAAGCATGGTGGCTCTGGCTGGCTGCAGGTTCCCTCTGGGCATGGGCACAGGTACACATTTTCTGTCTCTCGCTGTCATGTAGATGGGTGGCTTTGTCTGGCTGCAGGTTCATTCATTGTGCATGGGCACAGGTACACATTCTCTGTCTTTCACTCTCATGTAGATGGGTGGCTGTGGTAGGCTGTGGTTTCATCCATTGGGCATGGGCACAATATCACTGCCTCTCACTCTCATCAAGACGGGTGGCTGGATATAATGTGTTACAGTCTTTCTGTGTCAGGAGGAGGATATCTGTCATTTAATCAGCAGGATTTAAGCGGCTAAAACAACTGGACAGTTGTGTTTATGAGGCTGACTGTGTTTGCTAATGACAGCACATATTCTGTTAAGTGTACTTCAAAAATTTACCAAGGTGAAGGTAAAACAGAATGATGGGTCATTTGTGCATATCTGTCATATGGAGTGAAAGTGAAGGACACGGTTTTTCTTTTATGAAAGACAAAAAATGTTAACATTACAGAAAAGTGACAGCCTTTAAAACTGTTATACTCTACCAGCAACATCCTCCTTCTCATCCTGATCAAACAGGAAGGTGCCCTCACAGTCATCAAGGTTGGAATTGTGCCCACTAGGGAATTCTTTTTCCATGACTGCATCATCAACCTCAATGGTAGACCATTTGACCCTGCCACTAGGATGGCCTGCTTCACCCACATAATCTGCACAATCATCATCGTGACTGGGTACAAACACAGATGTGGTAGTTTGACTTGGTATGTGACCATCATTCATTTTTATAAATGTCAGCATGCAGACATTTGTAGGTGAGAGGTTAGTACAATGGTCATGCACTATTGCCCCAGCAGAACTGAATACCCTCTCCATACTTACACTGGAGGGTGGGCTGGACAGGTACTTCAGTGCTACTGAAGTCAGCTCTGGCCATTCATTCACCTTGCCACTCCAGTACAGCAGAGGATTGTCAAGTACTGACAGATGTCTGTTTTCTGCCAAATAGGCATCAACCATTCTCTGTGCTGCACGCAGTCCTGATGATGAGTCATCCACCTGTTCACAGGATTCATCAATGTCACAGATTCCTACTTGAGACAAGGCACCCCAAAGTGGGCATTTAGTACCAATTTATTTTCAAAAATATGCTTTTGTATTATGTAAAACTCCCCATGTACAGAAGTTGATCTTATTAAAGACATCAGCATCATCAGCACAAAGGATGAAATGAATGTTGGCCTGTGCATTGTGTATGCACTACATATATATGTTCAACTTTTTGTGAACAGTTACATCAGTGGTTTCATCCACTGTTACCCCAAAGAAACTGAGAACCTGCTAAGTGAGCTTTGATTTCTTCCTATAGGTCTTCTTTTATGGAATCCAGCATGTCATATCTTGCATCTCAAACAGAGTAGATTGTGCCACTGTCATTGAACAGCCATTTTGTTTCTGTGGATGTAAAACATGATCATCAGTGTCATTCCTCAAGCAACAGCCCATCCTCACCTGTACAGATATTAGTGTTTCATTCTGGTTCAGTGAGTGCTCTTGTTTGGTGCAGCAGTGCATTGTCTTTAACTGAGCAACTTTGCTATCATCCTTTGCCTCAGGACCCAAGATCTGCTTCTGAAATGCCACTGTCAGGGGCAATTTTTCTGTTGTTTTCTTTCCTGTGTGTACCAGCAAATGTTCTTTGTTCCTTTCATATCTGTAGGAAGCAAACACTTGTAGATTGGTTTTGCCGGTTGTGGCAAATGGATTGCTTTTACTACTGTTTTTACACTAACTGCACTTCCCAACAATATTTCCCTCTACTTTCTCCTTTACATGCCATGGAAATCAATTTGTCCAGCTGTCTCTCCACAATCTTAATTTTTTGCTGCTTTTAGCAGATGTAGTCTGTTCAGACTGCTTATTTTCAGTTTCAACATCACAATCTAAATGCCCTGAGATGTGTTTGTCACACTCAGAGGATGATGTTGTTGTTTCCTTGTCCTTTGCTGCTGAAGATTCTCCTTCAGCAAAATAATCAGTAAGGCTTTGTTAAGACATTGCATTGTGCCACTCATGAAGCAGTCTCACCTTTCCCCCACCCAGCTCTTCAGTCCTCCTGTCTGCAACTTGCTGTTGCACCCACAGCTTGAACACTACAGAAAAACACAAGGCATAAAACAGACTGTAAACCCTAAGTTCACTAAAACCATTGACCAAATAGTTGTGCAGTGCCCTAAACTGCCTAAAATAATTAAAATTTGAAAAGATACCTCCGTGTCCACAAAAAAGTAACTGGTGCCTCCAGTGATGTGTGCAACCTGCTGGCTGCACAATACACCTCTTCCTTTTCCTTGGGCAAGTGGAATAGACTGCTACTCATGATTGTTTTTATTTTTAAATGTAAAAATCTTTTTTTCTGACTCTTTTTCCCTGCTTTCTCTCCAGCTGTCAGTGCCTACAAAATGGCTCCTCTCTCCTCTCCCCAATTGTCCTCTTGGGATAAAACACTGACTGTGTTGCCAGAAAGGGGAACCGATCTTACCCCCCGACACTGAATTCTCCTTGTTCTGTGGATGTTCCTCCTCACTTCCCCTCCTCTCCCCACTTCACCAGTGGTCTGCACTGCTTTGAATGGTGCAGAAACCATCAGGTGACAAAGGGGGAGGGAAGAAAGAAAAAAACAGAGTCGTGCATTTCATGCATGCACAGTACAGTGGCCCGCTCAGGATTCCCAGGCTTGTACTGCTGAGCATCTCAGGGACTCTAGTGGCTAAAAGATGTGCATTTTGAAGCATGAAATGTGCAGAAAGGATGTGGGTAACCACATCTCCAAGAGCCCTGACAAACTCCTACCCATATTTTACTCTCTGTTTCATGCTTTTCTGTAATTCAGCTCAGGAGTTAAGAGGAGATTGTAGTTATAGAAAGCTGAAGGCATTTTATTGGCAATCTAATAGAACAAGTGTCTTTTAGTGTAAAATGCAGTTCAGTTTCAGCTTTCTAACAGGTTCAAAGAGCAGTGTGTTATAAATCACCCTTCCCTGCCCCTAGACAATGTGGAAACAAGTAGAAACCATGATTCTCCATTAGTAGTGTAACTTTTTCCTCATTTCACTCTTCCTTTAGGGCACTGATGGCAGGGAAAAGCTACAAATGTTTTCTGAGGCCAAATCCCACATCATTTAGTGCCAGCTACTATGGAAACAATGATCTGCCCACAATACTAGTTATAATACTGGGTTTTAGAACAGCAGAAGGCAGTATGCCCATCTTGACCATTCCACACATCTTAATGGTCATAATCTGACAGGTTGGATATAGTCATATGGTATTCCAATTGCTTTTTAAATATCTCTAGGTTAGGGGCATAGGTGACAAGGTTCAGGCAGTTTGTTCAAAATACGTAATACCTTCTGGGTGTAGAAGTTCTTCCTAATCTCTTTTTTGGATGTTTTGCCAAAAAATTGTAAGTTGTGTCTTAAATTGTTGCCCCCTTTTTTATATGCTATACCAATATTTGTTTTGATTTAACCCAAAAGGTATTGAGCAGAAATAACAAGTCACTTAGGCAACTAGTATTGGAGCCCACTCAAGAGGGAGCAATCTTAGACCTGGTTCTCTCAAATGGAGATGAAGAGAGGATCACAGATGTAGAAGTGGGTAGCCATCTGGGAACTAGCGACGATCGAACAGCATGGTTCACAATAAACACAGCAATAGAGTCAAGCCATACAAAGGCAAAAGTACTGGACTTTAGGAGGGCTGACTTTGCTAAAATGGGTGAGTGCCTAAGGAATGCACTAGCAAATGGGCAGGAAGGAGGGGTGGAAGAACAATGGGGAATATAAAAACTGCCATTACAGAGGTAACAAGCCTTTGTGTGAAGCAAATAAACAAAATGAAATAATTTAAGAAACCACTATGGTTCTCAAAGGAAGTAGCAGTGAAGGTTCAAGAGAAAAAGAAAGCATTCAGGAAGTACAAGGAATCACAGAAGAAGCAGGACAGAGAACTGTATCAGTTAAAGCAAAAGGAAGCTGAGAAGGCAGTCTGAACAGAAAAGGCCCAAACCAAGGAAAAGATAGCCAACTCAGTTAAGAAGGGGGATAAAACCTTTTATAGGTACATCAGGGAGTGAAGGAAGATGAAGGGAGGGTTAGTGAGGCTTAATAAAGAGAAGGGAGGGTGGGCAGAGGGTGACTGTCAAAAGGCAGAGATACTAAACAAATATTTTTGCTCAGTATTAACAAAGGAAGTGGGGGAGGTACCTAAAACAAACAGTAGAAACACTCT
The DNA here is from genome assembly GCA_016271365.2 of Neoceratodus forsteri. Lineage (NCBI taxonomy): Eukaryota > Metazoa > Chordata > Ceratodontiformes > Ceratodontidae > Neoceratodus > Neoceratodus forsteri. The sequence goes on along the minus strand of CM028132.1, from coordinate 637,347,481 downwards.
GGATACAGAAGTTGATACCAGCCCATTTACAGAAGAAAGGATTCTGAAAGAACTCTTAAAACTGAAGGTGGACAAAGCAATGGGGCCTGATGGGATTCATACCAGAATTCTAAAAGAACTAAGGGTAGAACTAGTGACACCACTGACTACCCTCTTTAACAAATCATGGGAGGATGGGGTGGTACCCGAGGACTGGAGAAGGGCAGATGTGATTCCCCTTCACAAAAGTGGGAGCAAGGCAGAAGCAGAAAACTACAGACCTGTTAGTTTAACCCCAGAGGTAGGGAAAATGATGGAATCACTTCTGAAGGAAAGAATTGTTGAGTATCTAGAGGCCAGAGGGGCTCAGGACCCAAGGCAGCATGGATTCACAGCAGGAAGGTCATGCCAGACAAATCTGATAGATTTCTTTGACTGGGTGATCAAAGTAGTAGATCAGGAGGGGCTGTGACATGGCCTACCTAGACTTTAGCAAGGCATTTGACACAGTCCCACACAAAGATTAATATACAAGTTAGCCAGCCTGGGAGTGGGTCCCAAGATGACAGCCTGGGTAAAGAATTGGCTGGAGAATAGGACACAGAGAGTAATAGTAAATGGAGTCCACTCTGAAGAAAAAGGGGTTACTAGTGGGGTACCGCAGGGTTCAGTATTAGGACCAGTGCTCTTCAATGTCTTTATAAGCGACATTGCAGAGGGACTGGAAGGAAAAGTATGTTTCTTTGCAGATGACACAAAGATCTGCAACAGAGTTGATGCACAAGGTGGGGTGGAAAGGATGAGAAGGGACTTGGCAATGTTAGAGGAATGGTCAAATGTATGGCAGCTTAGATTCAATGCTAAGAAGTGCAAGGTAATGCACCTGGGAAACAAAAATCCATCCAGGGGAAGAGTACACAATGGGGGGTGAGATACTAACAACAACAAAAATGGAAAGGGACCTGGGGGTAGTCATATCAAATGACCTAAAGGTGGGCAAGCAATGTGACAGGGCAGCAAGGAGGGCTGGGGGGATACTGGGATGCATAGGGAGAGGCATCACCAGTAGAAAACAGGAAGTTATTATCCCTCTGTACAGCCAGTTGATGAGACCCCATCTGGAGTACTGCATCCAGTTCTGGAGACCCAATCTCTGCAAAGACATAGACAGGATGGAGGCTGTCCAGAGAAGGGCAACTAAAATGGTGCAGGGTCTGCACCGGAAGACATATGAAGAGAGACTTAAGGAGCTGAATATGTATAGCCTTGAGGAAAGGAGGAGAGGGGTCATGATAGAAACTTTCAAGTACCTCAAGGAATCAACAAAGTCCAAGAGGGTAGCATCTTTCAAAAAAGAGGTGTGCAAGAACAAGGGCACAATTTGAAGATAGAAGAGGCGGCTCAGAGGTAATTTGAGAAGTATTTTTCACAGAGAAGGTTGTGGATGCATGGAATGACCTTCTGGAGGAGGTTGTGGAGTCAAAAACAGTGGTGGAATTCAAGCATGCATGGGGCAGTCATAAGGCAATTCTAGGGGGTTGGGGTAGGAAGAAGTAGGCTGCTGGTTAACTAGGATCTGCAGCTTATCCATTAGGTTGGGAAATGGGCAGACTGGGTGGGCCAAGTGGTCCTTATCTGCCATCAAAATCTATGTTTCTATATATGTTTCACCTCTCAGTGATCTTTTCTCTAATGTATATAATCCTAGGTATTCTAATCTATCCTGATAATATTTATATTTGATGTTAGTAATCAGTTTCGTAGCTCCTCTTTGAAGCTGCACAAGACAGGCGGTGTCCTTCTGTTGATATGTGTTCCAAAACTGTGAGCCATAATCCATCAATAATCTCATGTATGTTTGGTAAAGTGGTACTGTCACACAGACACTTTAATTAATGAAAGACCTCCTGATATAGTTTATTATTCAGTTTGCCTAATTTACTATGGTTTCATACTGTAATTTATGGTTTAGGTTAAATGATATCATAACCCCAAGATGCTTCTCATTGTTAACTGTCCTTAGTGCTGTACCTCCTAAATTATACTGATTATTATGGCTGTGGGTGAAGCCTACAGCCACCCTGCTTTTCCTTGAAAAAAGGTGTTCCTGTGGAACACATTTTGTAGGAGTTTTCAGCGTATCCTTCCATTCTGCAAATCACTATGGCAGTTAAAGAAATACTCCCTTTTTTCTGCTAAACTTCTGTTGCACTTCCGACAGCCTGCTTTGTGAAATTACTGAGCTGAGACCAACATATGGTTTATAACTTGTCATGCCTAATTTAACAGCAGATCCTGAGTTATAGCTTTGAAGTTGGCTGACTGGAGGAACATTGTATGACTGTAATTAATCAGTCAGTTGCTAGTTCTTCTTAATAGCCTTTAAAGCAGTCCAACATATTAACAGGTGACTGTCTTCATTTTCATTTGCTTTCTCAAGTGTTAACCTGTGTTTCCTTTTAAATAAAGATTTTCCCTCAGCACTATGTTTTTCTAAAGTTGAATGAATCAAAACCCAACAAATGCAACCATGAATGATGCATTAATAAATAAATACACTCATTGAAAGGGTGATTTTCTGACACCTCCACCATGATATGGTTTATATCTTCAAAAACTTTACAAACACACAAACTCTTTTTGTCTAAAGAGCTAGGGGGCTTCCTATAGCAAGAAAACAGTCTGTGCACCTGTACCTTGGAACCAAGTATTTCAAACCAATTCATTGAGTATTGAAACCCCTTTTGAGGTCAGCCCATCGTAATCAAAAATTATAAGGCAGCATCAGGCAATCTCCTCATATTTGATACCTTATTGAAGAAATGCAAACATATTTAAAATCGAGGAGAAACTTCTCTCTCATCCAATGTCATTCTATAATCATCCGTCAACAACTGATACTGGTACTGTTCAAGGATGGCCCATCTCCCCTTGGTGCATATAGCTGGCAACCAAAGTGAAAAATAGTGTGACTGTACAAAACTTTTCACTAAAATGCCATGCACACACTAGCTCATGGCTAAAATAGCTAGAACGAGGTGAAATTAAACATAGCCAACCGACGCAGCATAAAGCAACATGCCAGGAGCATGGACAGTTAGAAAGAACCTGGAAGCACGCTTACGTATCAACGGGATTAGGTCATCATCAGAGTATGCTGGTAACTTCACTATATGAGTTTACATGTGGTCAGTTTAAAGGGCTAGTTTTTGTTTTAAAATACTTGTATTCCAAAATCATTTAAACATGTATTCAACCCATATACATTCCACAATACATACCAATCGGAGCTTTTTACCACATTGCAAGAACAATAATGGTGTTACTAATATTCCAAAAGGCCTATACATAAGAACCAAAAGAATATGTTCTGCAGAAATGGGATACAAAAAAGCCAGTAAAGATTTGACGAAGAGATTTTTAAACAGAGGGTATGAACCACAGTTATTGATGGATCCAATGCAAGAAGTGAACACTCTAAGTAGGCAAGACATTTTGACTGTTACAGCTAAAAGAGAGGAAACAAAAGTGACTACCTTTGTGACAGACTATACCCCTATGGCTCCAAAAATAGGCAAAATTCTACAGAAACATTGGGGTATTCTATGATCTGATTCCACGTTAGATTCTATTACCAATAAGACACCCAGAATTACATTTAGGAAGGGAGTTTTATGACTGTAATTAATCAGTCAGTTGCTAGTTCTTCTTAATAGCCTTCAAAGCAATCCAACACATTGTTAACATCATCATCAGCATCATCATCATCAAATCTTTATTTATTCAGGCGAACATCATTGAGCAAGGCTCATTTACAAGATGGACCTGATAAGGTCAAGGTTCAACAGTTGATACACAACAGATACATCATACACTTATATAAAACAGTTATACATACAAGGGAAACAAACGTTTATAAACACAGTGATGTACAGTAAATTCGCATGATAAAAAATGGTTACAGGAAAGTTAAGCTAGTATTTACAGTATATACATATCCCAGTGCGGGAGGCCATGGCAAACACACAATATAATGTAATACTAGGATGGTGAAGCTATTACTGGGTGTCATAAGATGGGGTGTCTGTCTGGAAGGATTATGCCATATATGGTTAATTTTTGGGAGGGAGATTGTGAGATGACAAAGCTAGCTCTATCGGTAGCAACTGCATTTCTCTGTGAAGAAGACTGTACAATGCTGTTTAAAGGATGCAAATGGAATTATATTGGACAGTTTTAGGGATTTTTGTAGTGTGTTCCATGCTATAGCTAGAGACTGTGGCTGTAAATCTGTTTTCTCAAGTGTTAACTTGTGTTTCTTTTTAAATAAAGTGTTCCCCTGCAGCAATATGCTTTTCTAAAGTTGAATGAATCAAAACCCAACAAATGAACCATGAATGGTGCATTAATAAATAAATACACTTAAAAAAGGGTGTTTTACTGACACCTCCACCATGATTTTTGTGGTAATAAAAAGCCATATGGTTGGTACTGAAAATGAGATCCAGTGATGTTTTAATTTTGATATAGATGTAAAAAATGTCTTTGTGAAGAAGGGAAATCATCACCTTTATAAGACCTTGTGATCACTTTAATATTTTTTAACATGAATGACAAACAGAACTATATTTGCAGCACTTAATGTTATCCAAAATCCTATGCACTTATTTTCATTCAAATGTGGCTGCCTCCACTATCACTTTATTTGCCATCTTTCTTATGCATACTAGCTTCCTGATATAACCCCAAGATACATATGGAAAGGAAAAGGGGAAATTGTTTAACTAGGAAAGCCACACTAAGCCAGAGCTTGATTCCAGGTGTGACCTGGGAGCACGGGGAAGTTAAGTGACTTGCTTAGGGTAACACAGTATGCAAGTGGAGGCTGATGGGATTCAAACCCAACTCTCCAGGTTTGCAGCTCGGTGCTCTTAACCACAACACTATGCTACCTACTTGTATAGACAATATACACTTTCTGTTTTTTGCAGGGTTTTTTAACCCTCCTATGTGCTACCACATCTGCCACTCCTTCAGGCTTGCCATAGCCCCCTCCGACCCACCTGTCCCCTTGAGCCTCCATCCTCATATGGCAGGCACCCCCAAGGTAATCTGGCATAACCCTTTGCCAGATGGGTCCCCCTCCTTTGAGGGAAAAGGCACCAGCCAGGGGACAGACCAGTGCAACACTTGGCCCTGGGGTGCTGCTAAGGTGGACATGGTTCATTAGGGCATTGGTGGTATTGAAAGCCAGGCAGCCATCATCTGGCTGAGCGTGGAGCATTTTCCATTTTTCTGGTGTGCTCTCCCTTTCACTGCACCACCGTGCAGTGCTTCTGGTCTCCACCAGAAGCCGCTGCCTAGCGATGCCATCCCACAACCCACCCCAGGAGAGGAGAGCAGTCCCATGGATGTGCAATCCCATCCTTCCCCTGCCTGCCCCTGGTGTCCCAGGTCTATTCCCGAACCTGGGTCACCATCATGGTTCGAGGTAAGGTGCCAGCACCTCAGCCTTCTGTGCCATGAGGCCGGCATTACATTTTCTGTTTTGGTTCAGTCATGTATCCACTACATGCAGCATTTCTCTTGCAAAAAGTTTTTTTTTTCTTCAGCACACTATTACATTACATTAAGTCCTGAATGTCCAAGCATGAGATCTTGTTCATAGGCAAATTTAATTTAGCAAGCCTTGCAAAAAGTGTTTTTTTCCTTTAGTACACTGTTAAACTACATTAAGTCCTGAATGTCCAAACAAGAGCTCTAATTTATAGCCAGACTTCATTTAGCAAGCCAATGTACAGTAAAGAAGGGTGGGGGAAGGGATCTTGTTTAACCAGGACAGGTACATTAATCCAGAGCTTCTTTCCAGGTGTGACCTGGGAGCACAAGGAAGTTACATGACTTGCTCAGAGTCATACAGTATGCAAGTGGGAGCTGATGGGATTCAAACTCAACTCTCCAGGTTTGCAGCTCGGTGCTTTTAACCACAACACTATACTGCCTACTCGTATAGACAATAAACATTTTCTGTTTTGTTTCAGATATTTATCCACCACATGCAGCATTTCTCTTGCAAAAAGTTTTTTTTTTTTTTTCAGTACACTATTACATTACATTAAGTCCTGAATGTCCAAGCATGAGATCTTATTCATAGGCAAACTTCATTTAGCAAGCCGATGTACAGTAAAGGGGGGTGGGACTTGTTTAACTAGGAAAGGCACACTAATCTAGAGCTTGTTTCCAGGTGTGACCTGGGAGCACAAGGAAGTCATGTAACTTACTTAGGGTCATACAGTATGCAAGTGGGAGCTGATGGGATTCAAACCCAGGTCTCTAGCTTTGTAGATCAGTGCTCCTAACCACTATGCTATACTGCCTCCTAATAAGAAAAATATAGTCCTTCTGTCTGAATCTAAAAGAAGCCACATTTGTTATAACAAAAGTAGTACAATAGTGCAATTGCTGGTAAGATTTAAGATAGCCTACTGTATTAATTTTCAATAAGTCGTTATGCATTACTGAACTAGGGGCACCATGACCATTTCACACCTCAGAGTAAAAGTTCAAGGCATAGCTCATATTTGCTAAACTCATGTGTGTGTGTGTGTTTGTGTGTGTGTGTGTGTGTGTGTGTATAGACAGACAGACTGTCCAGTTGAGATGTGCCACCCTGTTTTCAGTGGAGTAATGCTTCTTATGTTATAAAGTCTGAATAACACATGAATGGTAATAATTTCGCACTTTTAAAATCTGGTACTTCCCATTTCTGTATATTTTTTCCATGAAATTATGTTAGAGGTTTGTTCACTTAAAGCAGCAGTATTTGTAATCAACATCAGTTCTATTTTTTTAGCAGAAGATGCATTGCATTCATAATCAGTACAATTCTAACTATCTCACATACTTAGAAGAATATTTTTCTAACTATACAGTATTTGAAATTAATTGCTCGAGACACTAGAATGGCTGCCACTGGCAATACTTAATCTCTGTGGTTGACAGTATCTTGTATTGTTGTATTATGGTGTATATCAAACAAGCATTTGTCAATACCGAATGTTGGCTTGCTGGCATTGGAATTGGTAGTGCAGGAGTTAGGGAGATGCATAATAGGAATGGCAGTGAAGTATTGAACTGATGCCAAAACACCCCCCTGCTGCAGAGACTGACAGGCATTGGGATGTCCCTTTGGGTGCTGGCCATAGTGCTCATGCCATTTCACCTCTCCTTATCCTGCAGACACTGACAAGTGTCTCGGTGTGCATTGGGGTCATCCGAAGTTACAAGGGTGTGTGGGAAATATGCAACGCATGCTTGGAACACTGCCATTTTATGGGCGTTCAGCACCAAATTTTCAACATAGGCATTTTAGCACCTCTGCTCATGCACAGTGTCACTGTTATTTCCTCAAAGTGTCCCAAGAAGTGAGCACGCTTTGCTGCGCCGGAAGTGCAAAAACAAATTTTGGGCAGGATATGTGAAATGACAGCTGTACTGTTCATCAAGAGGTGTGGAAAAATGGCAATGGTGAAATTCCAGAGTGAAAATATCACAAATGCATGACGGTACGAGCGTGCGTGCAATCTGCCAACGCACGCCGTAACACAGTCATTTTATGGAGTATCATCACCAAATTTTGAACATAGGCATTTTAGGACCTCTGCTCATGAACTGAGTCACTGTCATTTTCACAATCTGGCCCAAACACTGATGTCCCACAGTGACTGCGCTATTGTGTGCCGGAAGTGCGGAAACACATTTCAGGCAGGATGTAAAAAATGACAGCTGCACTGTTCACAAGGAGGTGTACAAAAAGGGCAATGCTGAAAATCTGGCATTAAGATATTGTGAATGCGCATAGTTATGAGCCTGTGTAGCAACTGCGCAACGCACGCTCGTAAAACAGGCAGTTGTTGGAATTTTTTCACCAAATTTGGAACACTGGCTTTTTGAGAGGCCACCTCATGAACACTGGCACTGTCATTTCATTAATGGGTCCTGAAAGGTGATTTCACGCAGTGACTGCAAAATCACCTTTCGAGGCCGATTAACACCATGACAGTGATAGAATTCATGAGAAGGGGCTCCAAAAACCCCATGTTGAAAATTTGGTGCCAACATTCTAACAAATTCCTGAGATATGCAGCAAAGTTGAAAAAACCCTATTCATTCCATTATACAGCTTACTGGCATTTCCTCAGTTCGCGGTCGGCTTTGAAGAGTGCAGACGTGTTCCCGGTACACCGAAGATCGTCGCACCGGACTCTGGAGGTAAGTATTGGGTGAGGGTGGGTGTGGGGAGGCAGGGTGCACAGTGGGTGGAGTGCGGGTGGGGGCAGGAGACTACGGGACCTTTTTGTTACAGGAAGAAGAAAAAGCAAAAACTAACATCACGGGACAGTTTTTCTTTTCAGGGTACTTGGCATGCTGGGGTGGGCTCCCAGCGTGCCACCTAACTGTTTTGGGGGGGTTGCTGCAGCCAGCAGAGGAATGGGCACCCTCGTCGGCAGACAATGGGGGGTAAAGTTATGCTGACAGGGACAGGGTGCCCGTTGGCACACAATGATAGCAGGGGGAGGCAAAAGCTGAAGGGGATTGGACACCCCCCTTGGCATATAAGAAATGCGGGGGGGGCTGATTTATGCCTATGGGAAGTGGGCTCCCTCATCAGCACACAGTGAAAGTGGGGGGAGGCAAGAACCAAGGGGGATGGGGCACCCCCCTGGGCATAGCGGAAATGGGGGGGGCTGCTGTATGCCGATGGGGAGTGGGCTCCCGTTGGAAAATTTCAGTGGCAACAGAAAGCCTCCTGGGGGATTGGGGACCCCTGAAGTCGGCCATTGGGCTGCCGCCCACCATACTGCTAATGTGGCAGCATGCAGGAAGGGTCCGCTGCATCTGACGAGCTTTGCTCGGATTCCAGCGGACCTTTCCCTAGATGTGCTCACCACATTAGCATACATGGTGTGGCACCAGCATGCAGGCTGATTGGGGAATGAGGGATGCACCTACTGATGCATGCCCTGCATTCGCTCAACAGTGGCCGCACCTCCAAATCTGCACTCTCCCAAGATATTGACTTGTGCACAAGCGCAGCAAGCCAACAGAAAAATAGTTTGTAAAAAATGCCCTTTATACCCTAACAAATGCCCTTCCAATTTTCAGCGCCTCCATCTATTTTAGTCTTCTGGCACCCCTGTCTGCAAGCATTGCTATCTGTCAGAGACGCTTTTCCAACTTAGAATTTCCCTGGTCAGCAACAGGTGGACTGGACTACATTACAGTGTATAGTGGAGTGTTGTTCTGTATAGAATTCCATCCCTTTCAAAATGCTGTTCTACCACAGTTCCAAGGTCATGGAATACTGTTCTACCCTACTGTGGTAGAAGAGCATTCTAGAACCTCTAGAGACTGCATGAGTCAGTTTCATTTTGAAAGCAAAAGAACTCATAAAACACATTTTTCACACAGTACTACACACTATAAAAATACAGGATGAGCAACGATATGCACAACCAGTGTGCTTTGCCACCTCGGGGTTCTGATTCCCATGGACCTCTCAAGCTTCACTCTTGAGGTCAGAGGGGATCAGAATCCCTCTGTGGCAGAACACACTGGTTCTGCATAGTTGCCCATATCCACTATTTTCTATCTAATATACAGCACAGAGAAGGATGAATTATGTTAAAATGTTTAGTGACTTCAGTGTACAGTCAGAGATTATGTCTTCATCTCAGACTGCTGGAAGCCATGCAAAGATAACAAAAAACAAGCATTTGTCAATGCTGAAAGTTTCCTTGCATGGTATATGCGGAAAGGCATTCAGCGGGCCTCATGGCGTTTGTTACTTGGAGCTTCTTCAAGCTTGCTACAGCCATATCAGATCTTGCTAGAACTTGTTATTATTGTTATGCTTAATATGCATGACCACAAATCTTTCATGTTTAAATTTCCTACTATCTACTTCTGCCCATACTTCAGTTTTCTTAAGTTCATTCTTGAGTTGGATAATGTTAATATCACTGTCTACAACCCATCTATTTTGGTGCCATCGACAAATTTGATGTTCTGTCATTTGCAGTTACTTCCCATTTCACTAACAAAGTGAAAAGCAACGGCCCCAGTTTGGATCCCTACAGTACTCCACTTGTCACCTGTATAATATTGGATGAGTTTCCTTGAATTCTGACACTTTGGTTTCTACCCCAGAGCCAGTCCATTATCCTCCTTATATAATTCTTCCTGACTCAAAGTTTAAGTAGTCTTTTTAGTAGTGGTATATGATAGAGCTGGCAGAAATTGAAAGAGTTCTGACCCCTATTTAATAAGAACTGGAACATGGGTGGTGGTCTGATTAATTCTGATTAGTTCTGATTATTTATAAATATTTCAATAGATGTGTTGAAATCTGCATACTAGGAGGAAATATGTAGTATTGAACACAAGGGGGGAGATAGGAGAATACTTTAAATACTTTCTATTTGTTTATTTTAAATTGTTTTATATAATCTTTTTACCCTTCCACCAGCCTAGGAGTGGAGGCAGCTTCCCATCTCCATCGTCCCTTCACCCCTGTTACAGGAGTCACACTGCTCAACAGTGGGAGAGGGGGTTGGGGGTTTTCTGTACTTGCTTGTAGTGACAACTTTAGCCCTGAACCTACCCTGGGGATGCCAATGCCCAGAACAAGGTTCAGACAGGAGACTGCATGGAGGCTCACTTCTGCCAAACACCTAACAGCATCCCCCCAACACCATCCACTAGTTGGATAAGTGCTCATCCCCCCTCAGACAGAAGAGCTGCCTATTGGTGGCTCAATCCAGCTCTCCCCCCCCACTGACCACCGATGACCCAGGATTGTTCCCAAACCCAGGTTGACGGTGAGTGCAAGGTGAGGCATCCAGTGCCTCAACCCTCAGCGCCGTGGGGATGGCTTCTTAAATATATTTTTTGTATAAAAAATAAAGTAAAGCTGCTAATGTGGTAGGCAGAGAAACAAGCCAGGTACCCTAGGAGAGGGACAACTATGACACATGTAATTTTTCATTTTTATTTATTGTTTTTGCTACTTTCAGGCAGATACAGTCATAGGCAGACACCACACTTACATCCTGGTCTCTGTCTTTGTTTTCTTCTTAATCAAGCTTTCTCTAGTCTGCTTTTTTAATTTATTTAGCCCCTTCTACTGCCTACCAACACTGTTTTTGCTTTTCTCATTTCTGTGGCACAGAACAGAAAGCACACACAAGCAGATTGCTTGTGTCTTACTGTCTTCCCTTTCCTCCCCTTTCAGCCTACAGCACAAGTTAAACAAAAAGCACACTTTGATCTCTTTGTTTTGACTATCTTTTTGTGAAATATGTGCTGATGCTGTGTATTTTTTCCAAGGAGAGAGAAGAAGCACAGCAGCACTCTCTTCCATGATCTCTTTCAATTCTCCTTTCTCATAATATCCTCCAGCTGCTGTGCTGCTGAGCATTTTTTTAATGAATTTCAAGTGCCACCACTGATCTCTTTTACTCTGTTATTTATCTATCTCTTTTCTGCTTATTTTGTGATGCAGTTCTTTTTGCAGGCATACTAAGGACAGGCAACAAGGCACAGCAGCTCACACTCTCCCTACCCTAAATGATTCTCTCTCTCTCTGATCTCATAATTTTCCTTTGCTTTTCTCAAGTTTGCTGACGAGAAGTTGCTCAGTTTGTTGTAGCTTTAGCACCAAGCCACACTCAGTCCTGTTTCTCTCTTTCTCACTCTATCTCTCTGCTGCCTGTCTTCCATTCTCTGACTCTGACATTGTGTGTTTTCTGGGTTATATACTCTGACTATGAAGTCACATGATTTCTTTTTTGCTGGTGGTGAAGACTGGTTAATTAAGTTTGAGATTCTCACCACCTGTGCCAATGTCTGATATGCAGTTCACCTCCAACACACCTGAGTGGCATGCAGCGAAGATACAGTAATTCTGTCTCTCCCTCATCAAGCAGCCAGCATAGGAAGTGAGCAATGCTGCTTTCTTTGAGTCACTGACTGATCTGGCAGCAAATCAGCAGTGACTACACTCTCTTTCTCACTGCCTCACCCTTTCCCTCTCCCTCTATCTCTCTCTATGAGTAGTGTAAGTGTGCTACACATTGCTATTCTGCCTGCATTAATCTCACTCACTCACTAACTCACACACTCAGAACTGGACCTGTCTACTCAAGTCCATATTTATTTCAGTGCATGAGCAAGTCATGGATCCAGACGGTTCTGATTTTTTGGTGGAGCAGTCCACCCAGTCCTACTGTATGTGGTACTTTATCAAATGCCATTTTGAAATCCAGAGCAGTTATATCAACTGGTATGCTGTTGTCTATTGCCTTCATCACCTTGTCATAAAAGCTAATTAAGTTGATGTTACAAGACCTGTTTTTTTTGTGAATCCATGTTAACTGATAACTGTATAACTGTCTATCATAAGATCTTCTATAATATTTTCTTTCATAATTCCCTTTACTAAGTTCTCCACTGTGGAAGTCAGGCTAATTGGCCTGTAAATTTTCCCCCTTTAGCATTGTACCCTTTTTTACAGCTGCATGGGCGGAACCCTGCAGATGTTTTGCTTTCACTGTTGAAGAGAAAAGGGATGGTGATCGGATTCAGTCCCAGTCCACTTCTACAGTACACTGTTCATTTGTCCACAGTGCACTACTTACTTTTTTTATAGTGCTTTCTTCATTTTCCAGATTTAACTGATTTTTCTCAATAATGTTACTATTTTTTTATAGCCAGATGCAAAAGTATTCCTGCCATCTCCTGTGGTTTGCATGTAGTGTTTTTACTGCTAGATAATTGTCCCCTGAGCCCCTCCCAGGAATGAATGATGCCACAACTTTGTTTTATTTTTGGTTGCTTGTTGGCAATATTTATTATTGGCACAAATATATTTACAATGTCACTTGTCATCTTTCAATCTATACAGCCACAGCAATTCCATACTCAAATTATTCTTGGTTCCAGCCTCTTCCTTTATCTGATTGCTTGTTCATCTTGCATTTTCAGGGTCTGGACATTTCTGAATCTGGCCCTCTCCTCCATCATCAGAACCAAGCTGATTCCACCTACCCCGGGGCTTCATCCTCCAGGTCCGGACACTTCTGAATCTGGTGCCTGGACCTATCCCCCCTCCCCATCTTAACACCACATCTGAGTTCCTTGACCCCAGCCAGTATAGCCTACCTTCCCCCCCTTTTCTGGCCCACCTTCCCCCTTCCTCTTTTTCCTTCTTCCCCCATCTCCCATTGTACCCATAGCTGGAGCAAAGTCACCCCTCCAGAGGGCTATGACCCATCCTCCTGGACCATGGCTGCCTACCAGCAGTCACCAAACACTGGCCCTATACCCAGGGCACACCAGGCACACCCTTCTGCCCATCCTCTTTCTATCTCTGTGCCAAAAGTGTCCCTCCCCATTGCCTTCCTTACAAGGGTGGATGGGGAACTTTCCCAGAAAAAGAGGTCATTCTGAGGGTGCTCTGGCCTGATATACCCCTTCAGGACTCCTACTTAGGACCCCTGAGGCTCTACCCCAGCCAATCTCAGGGGCTCTGTCCTTGCCTTGTCATTTGACCCATCGCCTGGTCCTGTGATGTCATCCCAAGCCCCTCCCCTTCCCCTCTTCCTATCTTATCCCCATCCCCCCTCCCTCCTCTTGTTTCCTTCCTGGCAGGGGTCATCAGACAACCTAGACTGCCGATTAGTGACAAGCCTCATTGTCCCCTGAACCCCTCCCAGGAATGAATGATGCCACAACTTTGTTCCCTTTTTGGTTGCTCGTTGGCAATATTTATTATTGGTACAAAGATGTTTACACAGTCACTTGTCATCTTTTAATCTGTACATCCACAACAATTCCATACACAAATTATTCTTGGTTCCGGCCTCTTCCTTCATCTGGTTGCTTGTTCATCTTGCATTTTCAGGGTCTGGACACTGTGAATCTGGCCCCCTCCTCCATCACCAGAACCAAGCCTGTTCCACCTACCCTGGGGCTTTGCCCTCTAGGCCTGGACTCTTCTGAATCTGGCACATGGACCTATCTCCCCTCCCCACCTTAACACCACATCTGGGTTCCTTGCCCCAGCCCATGTGGCCTACCCCTCCCCCCTTTTCTGGCCCCCCTTACCCCTTCCTCTTTTTCCTTCTTCCATTACCCCATCTCCAGCTTGTGACAGAAGGTGGTGTTTCCCTGTGGGCTAGTATATCAGCCCTTTCTTATCTACCTCCCCCACTAGCTCCCCAATAGGCCTCAGAAATAGGCACATGCCGAATTCTGACAAATGCACCCCATCTGACCTGTACACTGCAGCTTGGTCAAAGGAAGGTGTCCTTATGCTGCAGGTGTACCCCTCACATTTCAATCACTGCCCTTGCTACTCTCCCATTCAGATGGTTTCTCACCTTCTTGATCAATGTGACATTCCTGACCCCTCTCCACACCCTGCGTGAGGTAATGCTGGAACAGCTGATGATCGCTCTAGGCCATCACCCCTTAATTATCTCTAAATATCCCAGTATATGCTGTTCCAGTAACCCCCATGGACTACCCCCCCAAGTCATTACCCCCTAGGTGTATGATAATGCAATCTGGCCTGCTCCACTGGACCCTTAACTCATCCAACAGTGGCAGCAGCTGGGCCCACCTCATGCCCCGATGCCTTTCCATAGAACTTTGGTGTGCCCATGTTGTAGTGTAAATCTGTCCCTCTGGAAGTGGCAACTGCAAACCTTTCCACCCAATAGATGTAGGAATGCCCCACCCTCCAGACCTTCCTCTTCGAACCTGCCATGGGAAACAAGAGAAACATTGTGAGTTGCTGTTATCAACACCCGATGTACCTCTTGTAGCAACTGGACTTCCAGCACTGAATCTTCTGTAGCTCCTCTACCGCTACCCCTCTCTCTCACTACCTCTGAGGCTGCCCCAATTTGGAAGGAGGGAGGGGCAAACTCCCCATGGATCCTTGTCCATGAATGCCGTGGCCTTCCTGAGCACTGCCCACACCTGGAAAATGGTGAATGGGAAGTCATCTCCGTGGCTGAACAATGCCCCCCCACTGCCCCTGGATGCTCTCATATGCCTCTAGTGCTGCTACTGCACAGTTGCCAGACTGTGTCTGCTGTACCATTGACAGCGTGATCCCGTTCCCCCCCTTGGTCTGTCTTGGACCTGGCCAGCCTAATGCCTGCTTCTTTCTGCCCCCACACCAGGCTCAAGTGTTGCAATGCCTGCCCCATTGCAGACTTCTGTTGGGCCACCACTTCGCCCACCCTGAAGGCTCCTGCTGTCATGACTGCAAAAACAGCCCTGAAGAGGAGTGCCTCATAGGCCAAAGAACACACCTTTTGCATGGCCTTCAATACCCTGGTCAGCAGCTACCCCTTAATGGGGAGCCTCCAGTCCTTCCTAGTGCCCTGCCCCTTACCATCCTTTTCACTGTCCTGATGGTCATGACATCCGGCCATCCCCTGTCCTGGCATACCCAGCTAATGCAGCCAAATATATCACTACCGTGGTATTGGCCATACCTTCTTTCCACTTCATCACTACAAACCTGCTTACCTGGTCATCCTAGACTGGTTCCTCCTTGTCTCAACCATGCTGCTCCCTGAAGTCCTGGAATCTCACCCACCCCCCATAGGCCCTCAAAGTGCTGGCTGACCAGGAGCCCCAGTACAATGCCCTGGCCTGTCCCACCAACTTCCCACAACCAGTCCAGGATCTTGGTCCTGTGAGTCACCACCTGTGGCCTCAGCTCCTGAAATCTTCCAAGCTGTAGACAGGAAAGACTGTCAGCCACCTCATTCTTAACCCCTTCAATGTGCTGTGATTTGAAAGATAAATTCAGCTGCAGCCCCAGCAATACCATGCATCTCAGTATCTTGCCCACCATCTCAGTCTTCTCCCCTTGCCTATTAATGACTTCCACCACCCTTTTATTGTCACACCAAAACAGGATTTACTTATCCCGCATCCTGGTGCCCCATACTTCCAATGCTGCCCATATAGGGAAGATCTCTAGGAAAGTGATGTCCTTCAATAGGCCGCTTGCCCTCCAGTGCTCTAGCCATGGTTCCGACATCCACTCCCCTGGAAATATGCGCCCATCCCCAAAGCGTCTGAGGCATCCGTAAAGAACTCCAGATCCGTATTCCACTCCCATTCGTCTTTCCAAAATGTTACTCCATTATAGCTGTCCAAGAACTCCTCCCGCACCTGGAAATCTTTCCTTACCCTTTTTGACATGTCCACCCAGTGATGCAGTCATTTGGCTTTCCCTGTGGCCCTGCCCTGCCCCCTCATGAAGGCCCTGCCTGGGCTAATTGCCTTGCAAGCAAAATTCAGGTGCCCCAGCAGTTGCTGTACCTGTACCGGTGGTACCCTCCTCCTTCATGTGACCCCTACCAATAGCCCCTTGAGCCATGCCACTTTGGCCTCCGGGAGCCTGAAACATCCCATCTCCGTATCCACCTCGATGTCCAGAAATTCCAGCCTATGGGCAGGGACCTCTGTCTTGCCCTGCACCAGCCGTATCCCTATCCACCGGCACATTCCCTTAATATCCCAAAGCATCTCAAATGTCTCACTTCTCATCTCACCAGTGAGGAGGGAGTCATCTAGGTAGTGCACCACCCACCTGTGCCTGTACCTGCTCCTGAACACCCATTGTACCCAGGTGCTGAATGCCTCAAATGTGGAGCAAGCCATTGAGCATCCCATTGGCATGGCCTTGTTGAAATATAACCTTTCCTGGAATTGAAAAACCCAATAGGTCCCAATCCGCTGGGCTGACCAGGAGTAATTGAAAAAATGATTCAGTATCCATCTTGGCCAACCATGCCCCGTCGATTGCCCTGAGCAGTGTTATGGTCTGCTCCAAGGAGGCATATGACACCACCTGAAGGTGGTCCGGGATGCCCTCATTCACTGATGAGCCTTCCTGGTAAGACAAGTGTTGAATCAAGCAGAATTCCCCTTCTGCCTCCTTCAGAATGATGCTCACTGGGGACACCCAAAATTGGGTGCATGGGGGACACCCCAATGGCCCCTCCACCCTCCCCACCTCGATTTCCTTCAAAATCTTGTCCCACAATATTTTTCCTTTCACCGACGCGAGGTTCTTGGCCCTCATCCCTGTCCTCTCCCCTTGAAAGTCCAGTGGGAAACCTGCATGGAAACCTTCCCTAAGCAGTGTGACCGCCTCCTTATTTGGATAGCCCGTGGTCCACTCTTCCACCACTGCTAGGGAAATGGGCGTGCATGCCAGCATATAGCCCCTCCATCCTGGGCCCCTCCTGAAGTCTAGCTCCAGCCATAGGGGTGGTATGCTGCCCTCTGTAGTGACCCCCTCATCCCCTGCTTTGCCCACCCCCAGGCCCCACAAAAGGACTGCTTGTGGTGTGGGCCTCCGTTCTGCCCCCCCTTTCTCCCCCTTGCCAGCAATTGGAGACCGAGTGTGACCCTCCACACTTTGAACATGCATGCTGGAACTTGCAATTATTCCATGTGCAGGTGGACTTGTTTAAACCCCAATAGGTCTTGGCCAATGCGGTCACGGGGCCATTCCTTTTCATGTGATTGGCCCTGGTCCCACTCCCCTCCTCTGAAAGGGTCCTCATCCACAACTCCAAGTGGGTGCAATCCCACCTCACATCCCCCTTTGCTGCCATTCTCTTCTGGAATGCTTCATCATATTTCAACCACCCGAATACCAGCTTTGCTTTGTACACATCCTTGATGATGGACATGTACGTCAATAACGGGATGGCCAGGTCTGGCTTCTTTTCTAGAAGTAACACACTGTAAATAATAAAACCCCCTTACCAGTTCTCTATCATCTTTCCCTTGTACTTGGCCTCCTCAGCTTTGTGTCCTATGCCCGCCAAAGCCACTGCCATCACTGACTTCCCCACTGACTCCTTCTGTTTGTATGTTTTAGCCGTGTCCTCATCCACCAGCCAGAAAATATCCACATACTCTCCCTTCCAAATGTTCTCCCTTATTGATGTCAGGATGTGATCTCCCAACGAGCAACCTGGAGGTCCTTCATACAATTTTTTGTTACCGGGGTCATGGCCCCCCAATTTTCCACCTCTTTGCCCTTTAAGGCCTGCATGGTCCATTCCATTTGCTCTATCCCTGCATTCCCCATGTTGCCCAACAGCCCTTCCAAATAATCTTTCAAACCATTTTCACCAGATATATCCACTCCATTCTTACCCGTGTCCAGGCTCCCCTGTCCGGTTCCGGCGCTGGCAGCAGTGCCGGGATGGGCGCAGGTTGTGGTGCTTCCCACCTGGGCCTCTTCCCTGTCTTCCCCCAGGCTGGCTGCTTCTCTCACTCTTTTCATTTTTTCAGCTCCTCCTCCTTTGCCTCCCTCTGCTTCACTGCAGCCACCAGCTCTGACATTTGCCCCATTAGCTTCACTGCTTCTTGCATCATCCTTTTGCTGGACATCGGGTTTCACTTGGGTGCAATCGCTGCTCCTGGTCTCTGTTGCATTAAAAAAGAAAGATCAGTGCCCACAGACCCATGAAACGAACTGCCAGGGGCCTGCTCTGGTCCCGCAGGTGCCACCCCCCCAATAGCCATGACTGATGGGCCCAGGCACTGAGGTCCCCTTCAACATCCCTGGGTGCAACTCCAGTATGCGCATGGGGGCATAAGCCCCTGCCGTTTTGCACCAGAGGCCTCCTGCCTTCACAAGCCCAACCCACCAGCTTGGTGGTCCCCTCGGCCCTCTCCCCACCTCTTAAATGTGTGAGAAGGCCCCAGTCTACCAGCCTCTCCCTCCCACCCTTCTCTCTCATGCCATGAGGGATACCTGAGAAATGTAGCCAGTCCACCTAGGTCAGAGCACTGGCCCTCACATAGCAGAGCCAGGGGACATTCCAAGCCAACACCCCTACCCCAAAAAATGTTTGCTCTGCCTATATCAGAGATTACCTCTGGAAGGGCATCGAACAATCGGTCAGAGTGGCATGCCTCCTGCAGCAGCATTGGGTCCACAGTACCTCTCTCCCAAGAGGGGCTAATTCCTTTTTACTCTTATCCCATGCCAGGTATTCCATTGAGTCCTCCCCATGCCTAGGACTTGCTCATTATGCATCCCTCGCTTGAGGCCTGTTACCCCCAAACCTTCACTGCCTCAGGTGTATACCTGCGTGCTGAGCCACTGTATCTGACCCCCACTGGGAGGAAGCACGGGCCTCACCCCCTCCACATCCAGTCCTCCAGGCTTGTAACCCCCCCCACCAGCCATCAGTTTTAAAGGGTGGCTATAGTACAGACTTGGCAATGATAGGAATTAAACCCCTGGCCTGCTGGAACCAGTTCCTTCCATGTACCATGATTCTACGTCTAGGTCATGCTGCCAACCCAGCAGGCCGGTGGCCACAGTCTTTTAGCCCCCCATCGCTATTCTGAATGGCCTCCCCCTCCCTTAACCTTGAGCTTCCATGTGCCAAACCCGCAGGCTTTGTTCCCATACTAACTCTTATTGAATGGTAATTGGGGAACTATTCCCCCAACCCCTTGAGTTGGCTTGTTTTCTCTTCTTAAAATGGTTCTACTCCTTTTAATCCTTCTTTCTTTTTTTTGTGAAGAACGATTTGTGCTTCTGTTATACTAAAATCACCAATTAAATACCATTTTATCTGCTAACCAGGCCCTCGCCCAACAGAAGAGGGGGCACTACCTGCTCTGTCCCTCTCACCTGCCCATACGGGCTTCCCATCCTTTACCCTGTTATTCCATTTGTCCCTTCTTCTTTCTTTTTGTTCCTTCTTTTTCTTTTTTAAAACCAAAACTGCCCCAGTCCTACCGCGCTCACCCGAGCTGCAGCCCGTAGCATTTCCGCGGGCCAGCAAAGTGCACTGCGCCCTTCTGAGAGCCCCTGCCAGGAAACAAGAACCTTCTCCACTCTGTCTCCCTCTGCATCTGCACACCAGCTGGCCTGCTGCATTACTTATGCATGCCACGACAACGCAAAAAACCTTGGCCCCCGAGCAGGCATCCACCTTGCTGCTCAGATGCCTCACATCCCAACGTGGCCCATGCCACTCCATGTGGCCACCACCATCAAGCGCCATGTGGCCCACTGCATCAAGCCTGCCACAACTGCACCAATCACCAATGCCCCCTACACATGCTGCTCGCTACAGCAGATACAAAGCCCGCAGCTATAAATGCTTCCAAACTGCCTGGCCCATGGTTCTAGCCTGCTGGAGCCTCGGTTCACCATGCATCTTGGCCTAGCACAGGTCAACCAGCACAAGGAAACAAACAAAACCCACCAGTCTTCCGATCTTGCAAGACTGCAGCACAGCAAGAAATAACGCACCCCAGAAAAGCGCCCTCTTTGTTCTTTCACATGAAAAAGCAGTACTGCTCTGGCTTTCCACCTAATCCTGGAGCCAAGCCAACAAATCAGCAGGACAAATGCAATCAAGTCAGTTCAAAATGCCAAATAATGTTCCCAACTGCTTGAAAACCCAGGCTTATATTTTACTCGACTGACTGTACTTCTCCTATTTGTCTTTAAACTTACTAGCTTATCACCAGCCAAACAACTTTTATTTTTTAAAGGAAAAAACAGCTAGATCACACTGGGCCATGTGGCCTGCTAGGCCCAGCTATCCATGTGCCTTACCTGTATGTTACCAATGATGTGCTGAGATCCAAGCTCAAGGAATTTTCCCAGCAAAAGAGGTCATCCTGAGGGTGCCCTGGCCAGATATACCCCTTCAGGACCCCTGCTCAGGACCCCTGAGGCTCTGCCCCCCAGCCAATCTCTGGGGCTCCGGCCTTGTCTTGTCATTTGACCCACCACCTGGTCCTGTGATGTCATCCCAAGCCCCTCCCCTTCCCCTCTTTCTATCCTATCCCCCATCCCCCTTCCTCTTCTTGTTTCCTTCCTGGCGGGGGTTATCAGATGACCTGGTCTGCCTTTTAGTGGCAAGTCTCATTGTCCAACAAATCTGGTGCCGTTGAAAGCCCATTGACATGAATAAAAGGATTTATGAGTCCGTTTGCTGTGAGCAGTCTCATTTTGATGCTATGTTTCTCCATTAGGATTGCTTTTCTGTTTTTTCTAACAGCTTGCCTGAACTTTTTCAAGTTATTATGCACATGGACTTTTTTATTGTTATTGTGTAGGTTTCTTTTATTCTTAATTTCAGAATTTTACCAGATAACCTCATTGGATTTTTACCCTTGTCATTGTTCATCCGAATACTGGACATAAAGCTATCCTTGAGTATATGAATCTTATGTTTAAACGTTGTGCAACACTTTTCTAAAGTTTGGTTTTGGAATTCATTTTCCCAGTTCCACTTCATAAGTTCATTTTTGATGGCTCTTTTATTGGCTTTTTATAATTTTTCTTGATTATGAACCCCCTTGTGCTGTGCTGGTGCCTGTGGATATGAAAGTACATAGACTGGTGGTAATTGCTACCCAGTGGCTCTGCAATTTCTTTTCCTCCTATCTCTGAATTAATATTTGTGATGACAAGGTCCATGATAGTGTCACTCCCAGTTGTAGCTTTAAATAACTGTTCCAGGTTTTGTCTGTTTAGGGCATCTAGCACTTAATTTTGAAGAGTGTTTTTTTTTTATGTTAAGACAGCAGTGCATGAATGTGGTGAAAATTTTGACCTATACTTTGTTATTCTATTTTAGATCACCCCCTAGCTCCTGACTTGTATGTTGCCCTTCTTTCCACAATTTGAATGCACCTTAGTACTTTTTTCACATCTGAAATAATAAAAGGAGCTCTCCTTTTAATATGGCTCAGACCAGGTTTTCATCAGTTTTATTAGCTGTTTTGTACAAAAGTTGTTTAAAATCACTTCTTTTGTAACTAAAATGAATTAGCATGCAGCAAGCAGTGCTCCCTGACCTTAGGGAACAGTAGGTGATCAAAAACAGCTGGGAATACTGATGAAAACTTGGTCCATGCCATATTAAAAGGAACAGCCCTTTTATTATTTCAAATGTGGAAAAAGTACTACAGTAAACACAAAATGGAGAATGAAGGCTATTATACAAGTCAGGAGATAAGGGTCAATCTAAAATAGCATCGGAATTTTTACCGGATTCATGCACTGCTGCTTTAAGTTATTCCACTTGATTCCTGCATATGAAAGACACCCAGAATGATGCAGTCATATTTTCTTGATTCCAGGAATATTAAAGACACAGATTATGATGCAGTCATATTCCTCTGCCAGTCTTTAAATTAATCCAATCAGTTTGTCTATCTGATCTTCACCAGTTTTTGGAGGCCTATGATATGTACCAGTTATAAATGTTCCCCATATTGTCCACTATTTTAATACACATATTGCCTACATCTGTTAAATCCTTATGTGTGTCACTTTTTAGTGTTTCAAAACATTCCTTAATATAGAGAGCTACCTCACCATCTTCTTTCCTATTGTTGTGAAATAAAGTATATCCTGCTATAGACCTATTCCATTCAAATGTGACATCCCACCACATGTCTGTTACACCAATTAGATTGATATCCTGCTTGGTGATAATGTGATCCAGTTCCATTTTGTTGACAAGGTCCTTGCTTCTTGGCCTCCACTACGGGACACTTGCAGATACTGGCAGACTTACTTACCAATGACAGCACATCATCTCCATCATGCACTTGCTGATGTGGCTTTATGTATAGTGATGTGCAAAGTTGGAGAACATCACTAGGTGGACTAATTCATGAATTTGCCTCATTTTAAGAAGTTAATCTGCTATGTGAAGTCCAAATTTGTGGAAAACTGATACCTCCACAAAGTGCAAAGTTGGCAACTCTGCCGGGAGAGTTTGGCACACAGGCAAAGCCTCAACATGCAAAGTTGGTAACTTCCCTAGCGACGTTTGGTACAGAGGTGAAGTTTGCAATGCACTGTGGGATTGGAGGTCATATGTTGCTGAAACATGCTGTATGCCATGAGAAGGCTGTCTTCAGTGCATTGTTCTGCAGACAGAGTAGGAGAGAAGTCTGTGTGTGTGTGTGTGTCTGTGTCTGAGGAAAAAAACATGTAAAATGCATTTCAAAACTGATTGTTCTAGATGGCCTTGTGCTGCTAGATTTGTGTTTGCTTATTTTTGGGGGGATTATTTACCTTAGAGTAGTGGTTTCTGTTTTGTAAGTGTGTGAAACAGTGAGGTGGGGAAGGGTAGGTGTACTCTAAAGCAATGCAGGCCAGAAAGATCCAGAGCATTTGGGCCCCATATTCAAAAGTGCCATGCAATTTAACTGCACCAGCACAAAATAATGGTATATTCAGAAGCTGCGCTGTAACATGCGATTGCACATGTGCAGCTGAATATCCAAACATGCGCGATCATGCAGTGGGAGATGCATGATGCGGAAGGTGCCCAGAGCCCAGTGCAGAGCATACAAAAGTGTGTGATGCAAAGCCACTTGCGTGATGTACCGATCTGCAGTATTCAGCTAGGCTATGCAAATGGCCTCATTGCACAGTCAGCACCCAAACAGCACATTTGCATCTCATTACTGGAGTGTATTCAGGTCATTTGCATACCATTGGTATGTGCAGTTCCAGCATTACTGGACAGCACCACCACTCCACAAAGGTGAATATGAGATAATGCTGCCTGGTAGGCAAGTGAGAATGCATGGTTGTGTATAGGTGGACTGCACTGGCCTGCGTAGAGTGCTACATACCCCACAACCGCTTTGCACTCAAATGGGTGCCAAGGTGTGTGACAACTGGTCAGACTGTGTGACACAGCAGTAAACATGACAGTGCAAGCTCAGAAGACTGGGAATAAGTGCACCAATGTTGCTACTATGTGCTGATACCTAGCATCTCATAGTATCATACCATTCTGCATAACGGTCTCAGTGGTTGGTGTAATGTCTCCCACTCTATGTGGGTCAGAGGGTGTCTGAGTGATACCATGAGTGCTGTCACCCATACTGGTTGACAGTTGAGAGGTTTGCAGTGCTACTACCCATGGCCATGTCTGTGCTCTAGGTGGCTGCATGCACAACACTGGAAGGGTCTGGTGGCCATAAGGCATGCCTCTGCTGCCTGTAGGCCACAGGTGGTGCCACCACTGCCCGATGCTGCTCACAGGTGTGCACTGTCCACCACCAGAACACCACAGTGACCCAAATCCAAGGCCCCAGTGGCATTGTTACAGTGCAGGTATGGCATCAGTGACTTGTCTGTGATTCCTGGTGGTGTGGGTCTGGCACAGGCATGCTGTGTGCACCTATGGTGTTCCACCATGGGTGTGCACCACTGGGCTGTCCCTGACCCATACCATGCTGCCACCATTACCACCATGCATCCTGCTCACTGTTGTCCCTGATATCACCATGGGTGCATGCCTCCCCCAGGTGGCACTCTGATGGCCACAGGGGGCAGGCCATGGCACCTGGTACCTGTGCCACATTGCAGCTGTCTGCTCCACTGGTGTGCTACAGGGGCACCTGACTAGCATTTTTGCTTCTCTGACCTGGGTGTGGTGAGGGTGGTGGCTAACTGTGTGGTGCCAGTGATGTCACCCAGTGCACCCAGCATGTGCTTGGCAAGCTGGCACAGCATGACTGTGGCTTTGGGTACCACCATCCTGGCATGATTACTACATGTGGGTGCCTGGAGCACATCCTGGTGTACCTTCTTGGGCTGTCTCAGGGTCACCTGTCTGTAGTTCTGCAGCCTGCCTGTGGATAGCTGGCTGATTTAGGCTGCCCCCTTCCATACCTAACTTTGTATGGCACAGTTTTGAGATGCGCAACACATGCGGCACACATTTTGGCTGAATATATACTTGAGCAGAATATTCAGGTGCCCAACCCCCTTTTTTTGTGCTGCATACATTATTTCTGTGTGATCGCACATTTGGGAATGCACAATGCAGCTCTCCCTTTCGAATGCCACGCTTCCATACATTTTCTGGGATGTGTCGCCCATCTCCTTTGAATATGTGGGCCTTTTTGTCTAAGCTGGAGATTTGTGTTATATTTTGGTTGTCTCACTCTTTCTTGTTCATCAGTTTTGATCTGTAGTGAGTAATTTCTCATTTTTATTTCTGTGGCTTATTTTGGTTTGCTTTAATGAAGTATTTTGTTAGTGTCTTTCTGTACACATTTTTGGTAATCTTTTAGTTATATTTTTCTTAAACTGATGGCGTTCTGTCACTTTTTATTATACTTAATATTAAAATACCCTGTTACCCCTGTTATTTTAATCCCTGTTCTGTTAAAAAAAAGGAAAAAAGGACTTTTTTGGTTGTTTTGAATAGTAGCTTTACAGATCACACAGTTGATCCCTGATTCTCTAGGGGGAAGTGTTGTCTCCTGCTGGTAGTTAATGACTTGTTTAACCCTTTTACCCCTGCTGTGTGTGTCATGTTAATCCCTAAGGTGTTTTAATTTTTCAGATCACACTGCTAATCCCTAATTCCATAGGGGACAGTGTTGTCTGCTCCTGCTACTTATTTGCACTGCAAGCATTTTTAGCATTTTGTAATTTTTCAACCAAAATCAAGTTACAATTAGCATATAAGAATGACAGAAAGAGATGCTCTACTAAAGGAAGAGGTGCCAGGGAGGAAGCAAAGAAGTGTTCAAAATCTGTGGGGAAAAAGAGTGCTGTAGTTAAAAAAAAAAAACTATGTCTGCGGGAGCGTGTTCTGTGGGCTATAGAGCTAGTAGTAGCAAAGAAGTAGTTGGCAGCCATGATATTAATGTAGCCAGATTTTTCTCTGTCATATTTGTGGCAGCCATGGTGGTGAAGGACGTGGGAGGTGACATGAGAAGCAGTAGTAAACAACCCAGGGACATGTTTATTGCATAGGATGCAAGTGACCACACTAACCCTAATCCTATCCTGATGTCTCATAGGATAACATTGTTACTTTAATAAGCCATACTACTACCAGTCTTTGGAGTTAAGGGAAACTTTATACATCCAAACAAGGGTCTCAATGTGTACAACAATAGTAACACATAATACTCGTGGAACAATCATGGGGTGTACAACAGCCCAAAATCACCTCCAAAATTGACAATAATGTTAAATTAACAATGTAAGTCTGATAGTCATAGAAAATGCACAAAGTATGCACCTCCTCCTAGACTACAACCATGCCAAGTTTCAAATACATCGGACAAAATTTGACTGAGTCATGCCTAAAAAACCCAAATGGAGTAGTTGGTGGAAGTCATTTTGACCCAGCTTCACCTTTGTGTTCCCCAAGGCGAAATTACAGGTGAAGATGCAAGGTGAAGTTACCAATGGCAAATTTTCTGTTAAAAAGAAAGACTTCATGAAATGATCCACAAAGGAGAATGTGACAACTTTGCTGGAACTCTGCCAGCAAATTTAAACATCACAACATATCTGTTTATGTACTGGGTAAGCAGGAAATGAAGCATATAGAAACTTAGAATTTGACAGCAGATAAGGTCCACTTGGCTATCCAGTCTACCAGTTCTCCCTGTCTACATTATTACCAAAGACCATGTTAGAGCTACTGTTATTTCTCCCTCCCCCCTTCCTTTCCACTATAATTCCATTGTGCTTATTCCATTCATTCTTTTTTTTTTTCTCTTTTTCCCTCCAGCCTCTGCTGACTGGAGACCCATTGGTCATCTCATAGCCTATCCTGCCCTGCCTGAGACCCTCACAAGCTGTGGCCCCAGACCTCTGACACACCCACAACTCTCCTGCAGGCAACATCCCAGCTTGTACCCCCAAGGCGGGTCCACCTTCTGCTCATCTAATAACCTTGCAGGCAGAGGTGAAGATCAGAGAAAGTTGGGACCCAGGAGGGTAGAATCCAGTGGTGGGCATGGTGGTTGAGGAGCAATGCCTTCCTTCAAGCTGTCCAAGTGTTTCCTTGGTTCTAGTGTGGTTTTTCCCCTGCTCTCAGAGATGGGAGTGGACATGCAATGATGTGAAGAGGAGGTGCACATGCTCCCCTGTGCACCACATTGACTTCTGCTGTGTCCCACCATCCCAGTCCTTGAGGGCTTTCAGCTCAATACCTCCTGGCTGCTTCCAGGAGGTATACTATCCCTGGAGTCCTCCACCATCCCTCCCCAAAGAAAATGAGCAGTCAATCAGATGCTCTAACCTTCTCCTCCAGCTGACCCTCTAATGTGTTGGTCTCACTTCTGAACCCAGGTTGTTGGTGCCACAAGTGGTAGTTCTACCACTTCACCGGCGGGCCAGCCACTTATTCCATGCATTTTTTCCTGACTATTTTACCCTCCTGTCACCACTGGCAGTGGCCCCATCAGTCATTCTGCCTATTCCCCTTCTCCTGAGACCATCCCAAGCTGTACCCTCGATTTCCCCCTCCACCCATGACACACCTCTGGAGAGTCCCCCAGTCCACACCCCCCCGAGTGGGGCCACCTTCTGCTCTTCGGCACTGCCTCTTCTGATACTCCTCAGTCAGAGGTGGAGGGCTATATGAGGTCCAGTGGGCAGGGTTCAGAGTTGGAGATGGGGGTAGGCAATGTCTTCCTCCTAGCCAATGGGTGTTTACTGTGTTCATGAGTGTGAGTTCCCCCCAAGGAGCATGGACATGCAATGACATCCATCATGGGCTGAGTGTGCTCCCACGCCCCTCCTATGGATGTCTACCATTGCTTCCAACCAGTGTCAGCATGATCCCTCGGTTGTTGCACCTCAGCCTCCGCCCGGCGTTGCTAGTGCTGGGGGATCATACACCCACCCCCCCCAGGAGAGGAAAACTGTCCTCCAGATAGTCAATCCTCTCTTCCCTCACCAACCCCTGATGGCCTAAGCTCATTCTGGAACTCAGGTCACAGGCATGGCATGAGGTCTGGCGACCAGTGCCTCAACCCTCAGTGCCACCGCGCTGGCCTTATTTCATGCATTCTTGAAACCCACTACTGTTTTCACCCCTACTGCCTCCACTGGAAGGCTGTTCCACAAATCCACCACTGTTTTTATGAAGAAGTACTTCCTCACATCTCTGCTGCATCTACTCCGTCTAGCTTCATAGTACATCCCCTTATTCTTGATCACCATTTCTTCTAAAAAAATACTCCCCTCCTGTACCTTATTTACCCAAATGAGGTATTTAAAGGTCTCTATCATATCCTTCTCTCTCTCTCTCTTCTTTTTCAGGATGTACATATTGAGGCCCTTTAGTGTCTTTTCATATGCATTTGAAGTAGACCCTGCACCATTTTAGTTACCCTCCTCTGGACCACCATGATTCTGTTTCCTTCTGGAGATGTGGTTTCCAGAACTGGACACAATACTCTAGGTAGAATATTACCAGTGATCTATACAGAGGAAACAATATCTCCCTCTTTCTGCTGGAGATACCTATCCCTATGCATCCCAGCATCCCACCTGGCCTCCCTTCTGCATGGCCACCTTTATGTCATCTGATATAATCACCACCAAGTCTCTTTCCTGCTTGGTGGTCATCAATACCACTCCACCCATTTTGTACTCCACCCTTGGGTTTATGTGCCCTAAGTGCACTATTTTGAACTGTTTCACATTGAACCCTCTTTGACATACTCTTGACTGCTCATCTAGTTTTCTCAGGTCTTTGCTCATCTTTTCCATCCCCTTCCCCAGAGTATCCACCCTATCACAGCTTTTGGTGTCATCTGCAAAGAGGCAGACCTTCCTATCCAGCTCCTCTGTAATGTTACTTATAAAGACATTAAAGAAGACTGGTCTCAGCACTTACTCAGAGTGAACTATATTTACCGCCACCTTCTGTTGCCTATTCCCTAATTAGTTTCTTATCCAGTTTATCACCTTTGAGCCCACTCCTAAGTTGAAGCCTTACTGAAATCTAGGTAGGCAATATTCACTGCTCCACCTGAATTTAAATCCTATGTCACCCAGTGAAAGAAATCTACCAGATTCATTTGACTTGACCTCCTCCTCTGTGAAACCATGCTTTTCTGGGTCTTGTAAACCACTGGTTTCAAGATATTCCATAATCCTTTCCTTCTGCAGAGATTACATTAATTTTCCCACCACCTATGTCAAGCTGACTTGCCTATAATTGCCAGCCTCCCAGCTACCTCTTTCGTGTACTAATAAAACATCTGCCCTTCTCCAGTCCTCTGGAATCACTCCTGTTTCCAGTGAGCTGTTAAATATAACTGTCAAAGGTGCAGCCAGTATTTATCTGAGCTCCCTCAATACCTTTGGATGCACCCCATCTGGCCCCATTGCTTTGTTCACCTTCAGATTAGCAGATCCCTTCATGACTGTCACCTCCAAAAAAGGACTAGTGTCCACCTCCCTCCTTCCAAAGCTTTTGTTGTGTTTGTGACCTATCCCCTTCTCCTTCTTCTGTGAAAACCAAACAAAAGTACAGTATTTGTTATGCATGTCTGCATTTACCTAGTACCCCACTGCACAGTTCCCCCTTCCCTTTTTATGGCTACAGTGGGCAGAGCCCTGCAGATGCCATGCTCTTACAGTAGAAAAAGTGAGATCTCAAGATTCCTAAGGGATTATATAAAATTGAAGCTTTTGTGTAATCACTCCACTGCTATTTTCATTCATCACTGGACTATTTTGTGGTTACTAGCTTGAACTGGGGTGCTATTTTCTTTCAAGAAAGTCTCATAGCTCATAAACATGTCAACTTAGCCTTTCCCAGCCACAAACTTGGTGATGTGATACCTTTCATTGGACCAACAAGAGGAATGACAGCTTGCTTACAAGAGCTGCCTTTTAAGAACCCAGAGCAATATTAGATAGAAAAAACCTTTTACACATCAGTGTGATAGATTAGCGGAGCAATTGGTTAAGAAATACAACTAAAGAGATAAGGAAACATCCCTGAAATAATCCATAGGAGAGAATGGGTCAAATGTCATAGAATGGAATGTTTTTGCAGTAAATTATCTGACATTTCATTCTGAAAGTATGTTGGGGGAGAGAGAGAGAGTGTGTGTGTGTGTGCATGTGTGTGTGTGTGTGTGTGTGTGTGTCTGTGTGTGTGTGTATGTACTAGAAACAGCAGGTCTACTGTATGAAACTAATGTCTATGAATTCATCACCCACCAGTTAAATTCAAACCTCAGGCACACATAGTTCAATAATTTAGATAGAGCCATCTTGTATATAAGCATATTAAAAATGTAAGACCAATATCTGTCCATGCGTTCTACCTGAAACAACAAGGAAGCAGAAGTACAGACATGATATTAAAACGAAGGAGTCTGAAAAACCAGTGGGACAACATTTCTCTCAGGTTGATCACTCCATCTTTGACTGGGTGCTATGTCACCCAACTGTGTTCAAGATGTGCTTCTGAGCATCACTCCCCAGAGCATGCAGTCCCTTACCTTTCACCAGCATGCAATATGCAACAGGGATGGGTGCCATGATGCCCCACTGTGTTGATGCAGTGTTTCTGGGCATCGCTCCTCAGTGCAGGCAGTCCCTGACCTTTCACCAGGACACAGTACACAAGCATGCTGGGTGTCCATGCAGTGCTTTTGAGCATCACTCCCCAGTGCAGGCAGTCCCTCTCATTTCACCAGCATGCAGCACACCACTGTGATTGGTGCCATGTCACCCTACAGTGTTCAAGCTGTGCTTCTAAGCATCACTCCCCTGAGCAGTCAGTCCCTCACCTTTCACCAGCACATAGCACACCACCAGGATGGGTACCATGTCACCCCACTGTGTTCATGCAGTACTTCTGGGCACTATTCCATAGTGCAGACAGTCCCTCACCTTTCACAAGCATGCAGTATGCAGCTCTTATGGATGCCATGTCACCCCTCTGTGTTCTTGCATTGCTTCTGAACATTGCTCCCCAGTACAAACAGTCCCTTACCTTTCACCAGTGCAGAGAATGCAAAAGGGATGGGTGCCATGATGCCCAACTGTGTTCATGCAGTGCTTCTGAGCATTGCTCACCAGTGCAAAAAATTTCTTCTCATTCACCAGTCCGCATTACACCACTGTGATGGGTGCCATGTCACTCCACAGTGTTCATTCGGTGCTTCTGAGCATCACTTCACAGAGCATGCACTCCCTCACCTTTCAGCAGCACAGTACACTACCCTGATTGGTGTGATGTCACCCCACTGTGTTCAAGCTATGCTTCTGAGCATCACTCCACTTTGCCATCAGTCGCTCACCTTTCACCAGCATGCAGTATACCACCTTGATGGGTGCTATGTTACCCCACTGTGTTAATACAGGGCTTCTGACATTATTCCCTCATGCAGACATTCTCTAATCTTTCACCAGCAAGCAGTAAACCACCGTGATGTGTGTCTTGTCACACCAGAGTGTTCATATAGTGCTTCTGAACATCATTACACAGTGCAGGCAATCCCTCATCATTCACCGGCACACAGATCGCAACCATAAATGGTAACATGTCACTCCACTGTGTTCATGCAGCACTTCAGAGCATCATTTGTTAGTGCAGGGAGACCCTACCCATTTACCAGTGTGCATAACACCACCGTGATGGGTGCTATCTTGTCCCATTGTGTTCATGCATTGCTTCTCAGCATTGCTCCTCTGTGCAAGCAGTCCATACTTTGTTCATACAGTGCTTCTGAGCATCACTCCACAGTGCAGGCAGCACCTCACATTTCACCACTGCACAGTGCACCACCTTCATGGGTACCATGTCACCCCACTATATTTCTGCATTGCTTCTCAGCATCGTTCCTCCATGCAGGCAGTCCCTTACCATTCACCAGCACACAGCACATGACCATGATGAGTGGCATGTCACCCTACTGTGACCATAGGATGAAGCTCTTTATCTCGTTCATTACCCTGACTTATCCCCATCTAGACCAGTCTTCCAGTCCCATCACCCACCTTCTCTGGGACTTACTTTTTCCAGTGGTTCTGTCACAAGATCTTGGATCAGAGGTGCCTTGGTCATTGGTGTAGGCCCTGCTAGAAGGCAGGCATCACAGTTCTACAGTTGGAGGGTTTTTCCTCTTATTTTCTCCCCTATTGGGCCCAGACATGTGTGTACTCTGCCACCATGGAGACACCTCAGGCACCCAGGTGTGAGGTCCCTTCCCTTGCTATCCCACAGTGCTGCCACTTAGAGTCCTCTTCCTGTCCTACAGATGTGCATGCTCCCTCCCAGGCCAGTCCTCAAGTGACCCAGGTCCGTTCTTGAACCTGAGTTGCTGGCATGGCAGTCAGTGGCTAAAAGCAATTAAGTCAGTGGCTAAAAGCTTGAAACAAACATAGGTAGACAAACCTAGAACTGGACTACAGAACTACACAGGGTAATAATGGCCCCATATTAAAAGGTATCAGGCTGCCCCTTGCAAAGTCCCTTTCCATAGTGCAAATTAGCACAGTTCACTAAATTTGCTATACTCAAACATGTTTGGAGCAAAGTGCAAGGGCCCCAAGCATGTTTGAATATAACTTCCCAAAGTAAAAATGGAGCACTAAAACATGCACTCAGCACAGTTCACATTCCTCTGCTGGCCAGTTAATGAAAATTAACACAGCTGACTAAATTTGTTGTAGTCAAACATGTTTGGAGCAAAGCGCAAGTGCCCCAATCATGTTTGAATATAGCCCCCCAAAGCACAAATGAGGCATTAAAATATGCATTCAGCACAGTTCACATCCCCCTGCTGGCCAATTAGTGTTAAAGTACCACAGTTCACTAAATTTGCTATACTATATATTTACTTAGAGCAAAGTGCAAGTACCACAAACATTTGTTTGAATATAGCCCACCCCAAAGCAAAACTGAGGCACTAAAATGTGCACTCAGCACAATTCACATTCCCCTGCTGGTCAAAGAGAGATACAGTATCTGGTCACTGAAAACATACAGGCTGTGATGGAGCCAATTTATTTAGGGCATTCCAGACCTGTTACTGTTACATGAGGTACAATCAAGATCTCACTGAAAATGAGATACTGCATGTTAACTGACCTATCCTGGGTAACTACATTGTAAAAATCTATAGAAGCAGGACCTCAGTAAAAATTAGATTCTGCATTTTAGCAGTGCTAACTCTACTAAACACACTGGAAGAATGTGTAAAAGCAGGACACCTCCGAAAATGAAATATTGTAGTTTCTCTCCCCTACTAATGACACTCACACTCTATGTGTCTGCACAACTGTTGTAACAGCAACATATGTGTGTGTGTGTGCTGTGCTCACTTTCAAGGGGGTGTTTATGTCCAGAACCAAAAACACTTTTCATCGCATTACCTTGATATTTATGTTTTTTTCTACTATTGTGGTGTAAATGTGGGACTTTTACATTACGGATGTATGTATTTATTTATTTATGTATGTATGTATTTATTTCAAAAGTTTCACAACAAAAGACAAACTGAGCTAAAAACAGCTAATTTCCAGAAGCAGCATGAGGGTAAGAGAGGTCCAAGAACAAGATAGAACAATAACTTATACAATAAAACTTCATGCAGAGGTATAAAAAAAACCAGTACAAAACAAACATAAATGAGGTTCATCAGACAGGTAAAATTATAGGCAAAAAGTTTACAAGGACACAGTGCAGAATCTGTTCGTTGGGTACAAGCAATAGTACTTTTGATGGTGAGGGCACCAGGGGATAGGGAGCTGAAGGAAGAAGTGTAGATGGGGGGTAGAAGAAGGGAAAGTGCAGACAAGTGAGGGAGGAAGAAGAGAGGGAGAAGGGTTGGTAATGTGGATGGAGGGGTAAGGAGGAGGAGAAAGAGGGGAGGATGGTACATTGAGGAGCGTGGAAGGGCTATGACTGAAGGGCAGCCACAAGAGGAAACAGACTTATCATGGAGAAAGGAGGAAGAGAGTAAACTGAGGAGTGGGGAAGGGCTATGACTCAAGGATAGGTACAAAAAGTAGTAGTGTGGTCATGGAGCAGAGTGGAGAGAGACCCTTTGGAAGAGGCAGAACAAATCGTTAGGGGGAGAGAATTCTAAAGTTTAGGAAAATGGAAATAGAAGGCAGCCTGACCAGAGAAATATTTTACATCACAGTAATACAACTAAGTCACACATTAATTCTGTATCTCTTCTCTTGCATCAGTCATTCCCATAGTTTTATTTTGATAAGTTGCAAACTATTTTTGTTCTTTGGTCAGTTGCACGACTTTTTGCTTGATAACTTATTTTTGTCGATTTATTCTTATGACGTAATTGTCTTCTTTAGCTTTGTTACATTTATTCCATTTCTATGAACTTTATATTCTGTCATTTTGTATGTTTTCATTTATTTACCCCAGGACACATCTGAAAATGAGCTGTTACTATCTCAGTATGTCTTTTCTCATAAAATTTTTGAAATAAATAAATCTCTTATCATATTAATTCATTAGCAGCCATTGTGGTTCTAACCAGAGTTTGTCAACCTTGTAATCCCTCCCCTTGTCTTCCTCTTTTTCACTTGCATACCTAAAATGTTTCTTGTCCCCTTTCAGTACCTCCTGGGCTATTCTGTCTTCAGTTTGTGCCCTTCAGCTCCTTAGTACTTTCCCTGCTTCGCTCCGTTTTTCTGATACAACTTTTTATCCTCCTCCCTCTTTGTCTCCTTATACCTTCTAAATGCTATCATTTTAGCTTTTACCTTTTCAGCCACCTCTTGCAAAAACCATAGTGGTCTCTTTTTTCTCTTGGTTTTGCTCACTTGTTTGATGGAGAGGTGTGCTGCCTTTCCTATGCTTCTTTTTATCTCCACCCACTGTTCCTCCACCCCATCCAGGCCATCCCCCACATCAGGTCATCACTGAGACATTCACCCATCTTTATGAAATCTGCCCTCCTGAAGTCCAGGATTCTCGCCCTTGTGTGGTTCGATTCCTCAGTCATCCTTATACTGAACCACACCGTATGGTGATCACTGGTCCCCAAGTGGCCTCCCACCTTGACATCTGTAATAGTATACTTATGACAATGCACTGCTCATTATCCCCTCACTCACCTGCTGGGCAGTATTGCCCAATATGTGTAGTATTCCAATAGTTTAAATCCCATTAACTTCATGCCTGACAGTGTTACAAGATGGGGTAAGGTAGCAGATGCGATGGGCTGCTACCTTACCCCTGAAAGCAGTGTCAGATCCAGAAGCTGGCTGAGCTGCCCCAGTGATGTGGTGGGTTAAAAAACTGGCAGCTCTGTCAGTATTCCCTGGGAGGCTCAGGTTCTGGTCCAGGCTACAGAAGTTCTTGTAATATTGCCCTGTAACTAATGTATTTTTACTCCGAGGTCTGCTCCCCATTGGAGTTTGTTATATTAGTTATGGAGGTGGTAGTGTGAGGAGCAAAGCCCCCTATATAGGGGGTTGGGGGCAAAGTCCCCCCCATATTGAGGTAGTGGGATGCCCAAAATTGTATTGTCAGGCATATGAGTCATGTGAGATTTTTAATTTCGGTACTGTAAACTCGGTATGTTGAGCATCGGCATACCGAGTTTCAGTCTAACATAATATATCCTCTGCAACACTATCCTTGTTAGTGAGTGCCAGGTCCAGTATTGCCCCGTCATGAGTGGGTTCACTGACTAGATGCATAAGGAGTGCTCCTGCAGAGACTCCAGGAGGTCCCTGCTTCTAGCTGAAGTCACTGCTGGAAGGCTCCAATCTACATCTGTCAGGTTAAAGTCCTTCACCAGCAGCACCTCCCCTTTTTCTGACATCTTGCCAGTAGCTTCCACCAGTACCTTATCTAATTGCTCCCCTTGTGCTGGAGGTCTGTTGATCACTCTAGTGTAAATATTGGTGCCATTCCCCATCTCTAGGATGACCCACAGTATCTGTGCCTCCCTCTGTATTCCCCTGTATCTCCATTGCTTTTATTCTTTCTCATACATAAAGCACCAGACCCCCTCCATACCTTTTCATCCAGTCCTTATGAACATAGTTTAGCCTGGCAAGGCCATGTCCCAGTCATAGTTTTCAGTGCAGCATGACTTGGTAATGGCCACAATGTCCAGATCGGCCTCTGCCATGAAGGCCTCAATGTCCAGTATCTTATTTCCTAGACTTCTAGCATTCACAAACATGGCCTTCCAGAGTTTGTTTCCATGCCATGGTACTTCTGGTTTCATTAGTGACTTAATAAATACTTTGAAAGTATTTTAGAGGATTTTACTCACTTGAGGTTCCAAAAACTAGTGTTAAGAAAGACCAGCACAGTCTCACAATGCTTCAAAACAGCTGAATATCCAAAGATCACAGAGGGTGTTTGTGTTTCTGACCACCTCCCTCTCACAGTTTCCTACTCAACTATAGAGCACACTTTAGGGAGACAACATGCGTCTAGATGGATAGTTTCTTTAGGAGTTTTGTTGTTTAAGCAAATTACACTCAATGTCTAAATAAGGCAAGGCAAGGAAACTTTATTTCCATAGAGACCTTTCCCAAAGGGTAAGGGTCCTTTAAAATAAATATAACTACAAACTCTTAATTGAAACAGGCAGTGTATATAAATCATAAATAAACAATCATTAAAAAGTTCATGGAATAGCCACAGCAAAGAGGAAGGTCTTTTAAGTTAGATTTCAAGGTCTCTAACGTATGGGCAGATCTAACATATTCTGGCAGAGCTTTCCATAAAGTGGGTGCTGCCACACAAAATACTCTGTCCCCAGATTGCTGAATAGTAGAGATAGATAGAGACAGAAAGCAAGCTCACATCAGAACAGTGGAGTGAGTGAATTGGGCAGTAGGGTAACAGGAGGTATTTTAAGTAGTCTAGTCCTACAGTGTGTACGGCCTTGCAAGTTGTCAAGCATATCTTGAAGGTTATGTGCCACCACAAAGGAAGCCATTGCAGCATACAAAGCACTAATGTAATGTGATCCCTACAACAGGAGCCCACAATCAGCCAGGCTGCAGCATTCTGTACTCACTGCATGCATAGCAACAGAACTAGAGATATCCCTAGGTATTGAGCATTGCAATAATTAAGCCTGGAGGTGACAAAGGCATGCATTATCATCACCAGGTCAGCAGGGGCTAGATGCTGTTTAATCCTGGTAATGTTATGAAGATGATAAAAGACAGCTGTGATGACAGCTGACACCTGTTGACTGAGCGCCAGCTTGCTGTCCAGGATGACCCCAATATTCTTAACCACATATACAGCTCTGAATGGCTGACCACCCAGCAAAGAACATGAGGTCAGTCCACTCATCATAGCTATGCCCTGCCTACCAGGCTCAACAATAATGACCTCTGTCTTGCCCAGGTTAAGACATAATCAGTTTGTGGAGATCCAGTCATAAATTTCTGTTAAACAGCTCTCCAGTAGCAGGGCCACATCAGACTCACCAGAATTTCCAGACAGGTAAAGCTGAGCTACATCTGCATAGTAGTGTGTTCTTCCAAGTAAGTAGGACTCAAACAGCACAGCACAGGACAGTGCCGGTGAGTCCCCTATAGTTCCTCAGGTGATCCAGAAGCACCCCATGGTCAACAGTGTCAAATGCCACTTAGAGATCCAAAAGGACCAAGATGGTACAAAGCCCCAAGTCCCTCGCCATGAGGAGATAATTTATGACACTGGTGGGGGCAGTCTCAGTACTGCGGTGCAGCCAAAAAATGGACTGGAGAGATTCATATATGTTAAATTACTCCAGACATTCAACAAGTTTGTCAACCACCATGTTCTCATTAATCTTCCCCAAAAAGACTGGGTCAATAATTCCTCAACACATCAGGTTCTGTGGAAGGTTTTTTAAGAAGGGGCCTCACCACTGCTGGTTTAAGGGCAGATAGGGAAACACACTTCCTCAAGGTACACCTAACAATCTGGGAAATAACTGGTCCCAGAACCTCCCAGCACTCTAAAGGAAGCAAGGTACTGTAGGCCCAGAATCCAGCAAATACAGTTGTCCCTCATTATAGCGAATCTCTTTATAATGAATTTCTGTTGTAATGAACCAGCTTCATGGCTCCCAGTAAAAGTAGTGCTTCCTATCTCGTGGTTTTTTTTTTTTTGCTCACTAAGTTGCCACTAAACTGCCAATCAGTAATTGACCAGCTAATCACTGCTGCTTACTGTTCAATGCCTGTACAGTAATTGTCCCTGTAATTGCCCATGACAAGAGGAACACCTACTGCTCATTTGTTTTCCAATTATAGCCACACGGCATCACAGCATTATCTATCAGCCTGTCATCCTAATTAGCCCGATGATCCTGATGCTCATCTAACACCTAACATCAATAGTCTCATAATTCCGTTACTCCATGTCAGTGCATTTCTCCATATAGTCAATCACTGCATTTAACTTTGGGTCATTCACTCACCTCCAAATGCTGTGGCTCTCCTCAGTTATCCTCAGTCCCCAGTTCTCCTCAGTTCAGTGCTGTGAGTTCAGCAGTGCTGTCAATAATGGCTGAGACAAACAAAATGGAAGACATTGGATGTGAACATTAAGTTGGCCATTATAGAGTGGTTAACAAATGGTGAAGAGGTTGCAAAGCTTGCATTGGAATTTCCGCTTGCCAAATTGACAGTTTGCACAATCCACAAGCAGGAGGTACTATAAGACACAAACCTGCCATAACCCTGAAAACCTCTTCCTCCTAAACTGGCCAAAACTCACTCTGGGCAGGCAGACTGATAATTCCACCCTGGCCCTGACCATCACCTGTCCATGACAGACCACTCAAGCAGACACCCGATCTAATGAAGAATATCTTCGCAGAAAAATATGTACAAATTCCTTGCATTTTTAAGCAGAAAAAACTCAAGTGGACCACAGACATTCGAAACACACATCCGCACAGTGGGCGTTATGCATGAAGGCATGAGAAAGGCATGGAAACGCAATGTATATGTGGAGTGCAGCTGTATGGTGCACAGGACCACTGGAACACACAGCATGCATGAAGAGAAATGCAGGCCATGCAGTGGCAGGTGGCAGCACTGTGGAAGGCATGGATCAGAACACGCAGACAACAGAGAATGGCCCATGCTTCATGGCCCCACCCCATGACCCTGCCATAAAATAACATCCATGCTGCCCTGTGCATGTATGCAAACATGAATGCTGAACATGTAGGAGGTGATGCATGGATGGCGGAAACAAGGGAGGACATGGAGCTTGGTGCACACAGCGACATGAAGGGAGAGCAAGAGAGGCATATAGCAGGCCCAGCACAAGGAGGCACCCACAGCAGTGGAACCGGTTGGTCCCAGTTATCAAACTTTACAGAGGCAAAGGTAGCTGCGATGGTCAGCAAAATCTGTGCCAACCATATAAGGCTATGCAGAGCACTCACCCCGGCCACCCAAGCAGAGGTGAAGGTGCACATGTGGCTGGGTGTGCAGGCTGCCGTGAACACCACAGGGTCAGATGCCAGGACACTAACAGCTATCAAGCACAAGTGGGGTGACCTGTAAACAGCCGTGAAGAAATGACTGGACACTGGAGCACATGAACAGCGGGCATGGGTGGTGGATCACCCACAGCAGACACACAGCTCACACAAATAGAATGTATGGTAGTGGACACACTAACTGTGGTGAGCATCCATGGGGTGAATGAGGGCATGAACACACTCGCAGGTAGTTACTGTACACACACACACACACACACACACACACACAGCATGCCCTGATACGGGACAGGCAGACTGCCCAATGCCTGACTAGTATCCCATGTGCCAACAGAGCAAACCAGGGATGGAGGACACGAAGACATGCTGCTGGTGCATCTGCCGCACAGCACAGACACAAGGCATGGATAGCCGATGAAGGACTACATCACAGGTAAGCCTGAGTTGGGTACACTCATGGACACAGGCCGGGCACAATGAACAGTGCAGGTAACATTGATTCTCATCCAACCCCCACAGGGTGAAGACAGGTAGTGGAGCCAATGCTGCCAGACACAGCCGATGACACCACTGTCAGACTCAACAGTAAGGAGGCGGAGACCCACACGAAGCCGTAAGGCGACCACGGAGGCAATGGGACCCAGGGTGTGACATAAAGCAGCCAACCAGCACCGGACACCCAAAAGCCATGAACCACTTACCAATAGGATGCATGGGGTGGGCAGCAGTGGGCCATGGTGTGGAGGTGCACACAATGCCCAGTGCGGACGTTGACAGTGGTAATGAGGGCATGTCCACCTGACTTACAGGGTGCAGCAGGGCAGCACAGTCTGTGGTGATAGTCGATCCACAATACTGTGAACTATTGCAGCTGCAGCTGGACCTCCTCAAGGTACTTGTGACACTCACCAGTGCAGTCATCGCCATGGGATGTGATATAGCACCAATTGCATGGTGGCAGGTGCGGATGGAGAACACCATCACGGTCTGGGGAACACTGCCATGGTGCCCCAACAGTCCTGAGCCCAGCACGTGGGAGAGCTGAACTTGGGGCCATGGACATGAGGCACTTGTGGGAGAACAGCAGCATGGGCACAGGGGAGGCATCCTGGTCTGGACCAGGAGGTGCCCAGCATGGGCACCGACACTGCCAAGACCACAGAGACAACCAGTGCATCCCCACTGGATATGGTCATGGGGGACAGCCAGCCAGGCGATGGACAAAGAGAGGTTCCAGACAAGGAGGGTGCCACTGAGCTTGACACTGCATCCACCACTGACACACAGGATGCACCAAGATGCCGTGGCCACTGTGGCAGGGCACAGGGGCACACACGCAGGTGGGAGAC
Organism: Neoceratodus forsteri; assembly: GCA_016271365.2. NCBI lineage: Eukaryota > Metazoa > Chordata > Ceratodontiformes > Ceratodontidae > Neoceratodus > Neoceratodus forsteri. The sequence goes on along the minus strand of CM028132.1, from coordinate 637,306,805 downwards.
ATGATCCATGGCCCAGAACAGGCATCTCCATATGGGACACCGCAGATGTGAGCTGACAGTACAGTTGCACCCCCTGACAGGGCATGCATGCACACACTGGACACACACAGGCACACACACACACATGCACAGAGAAACACACACACAGTTGCATGGTAGATAGACACATAGTGGCACAGGGTGAGGGGGTACAGTCCATTGCATGCATACGATCAGGCATACAGGGGTCAAGGGAGGTGGTGGATCCCTGTCTGGCTGGCTACCTTGCTGTAGTACAGGGGCTTAATGCAGCATCCCTGGGGCCTTGCCACAAAATGCCAGCCATGCCGCCTGACACCACACACATGCACCACAGCCACGATGGGGATGACTTGCACCCTCAGTCGGGCCTCATCATCGGGTGCACGCTGGACAGTGTGGTGACACACTGTGTTGCCAACCTGTATGCCATCACACTGGCTAATGATCAGGCATGTCTGCACGGGGTGCAAGGGTGTCATGGGTGCTGGGGCTAGCACCTGAATGTCCCATTGACAACTGCTGCAAGTGCTGCATGACCTGCAGCTGTCTCCTGGCCATGCACTGGCTCATTGGCAGACTCATCCAATGGCATGTAGTACGGATTGTATTCAGGCATCAGTAGGCCTCAATGCATGGTCATGTTGTGCAGCATCATGTAGACTGCGAACACATGGCAGGCATGCCACAGACTCAGCAACATTGTTCCCCCAGTGTGGTCCAAGCATCTGAATCACATATTGAGTAGTCCGATACTCCTCTACACAATGGCCCTCCTCCGACAGTGTGCTGTGTTGATGGCCACCTCTGCAGCATTGGTAGGTGCCAGGTAGGGCATCAGCAGGTATGGGTGCAATGGATATCTGCTGTCACCTGTGGGGAAAGGGGAGAGATTAAATGCTGAATGGGCATGCAGGAGCCAGACATACGGGGCACAGTACACCTACCCAACAACCACCCATCCATGTGACCCGCAAGGACCTAGGCACCAAGCCCCGATGCATCCAGGATGTAGGAGTCTTGACAGGACCCAGGAAATCATGCACACATGTCCGTGAATGGGTAAGCTGCATCACACATTCATGCATGGATGGAATACACACTACTGTGGCCATCATCATCCACCCCTCCCATGCCCCACATTCAGCAGGTATATGTTCAAGAGCAGTCCCGGGCACATTTTGCCTTTGTTCAGGTATTGGCCTGTACAAGAAACAGTGCCCGATATTGCTGTCACACGGCATATGTAGTGCATGGGCTGTCAGCCGTGCACCTGTGACAGTGCATGCGCCATGCAACTGGCGTGGGATGCCATGCCTCCATCCCTCAGGCCGACCATGACTGCACTGGCCTGGTGTGCATGGCACATGCTGCACTGTTCACACTTCCAGGTGCATGTGTGCTACTGCATGGTGGCATGTGGTGGTGTTCATGCGGCCACTGTGGTGTACTTGGGACAGGCCATGTGGACTATGGGTGCCCTTGCTGGTCCCACGGGCATGGCTGCACCACCATCGTCTGCCGCTATGCACCACATCATCTGCCTAACATCCGGGGGCCATGTACGGCGGTGTCTGTGTACGGCCGCAGGCATCACAGTGTAGGGGTGTCCATGGGCCACCACAGTGCCCCCTGCCACACATGATCAGTCAGCATGACCTACCAGCACTGTGCATGCATACCAATTGTGACATCCACAGTCCACACATGCATTGTGCCATGTGTGCACCCCAGGGTCACATTGCACCATGACCCCATGGGTCCACTTTTTCTGTCCATGGACATGCTCTGGCCACAAAGGCATCCCTGTGCCTTTGCCCCACACAGCCATGTGCACAACCATGCATGGCACACAGATGGCCTCTGTACCATTGGCCCCTTTATGCCTCCAACCCACTGACATGCCCGGCACGATGTTACATGGCTGTGTGATGACCTCCATGATGTTGCCTAGAGAGTGCATAGTTGGTTGCATGGGCTGGCCATGTGTGGGGAGGGCATGGTACCTGCCACACCATTCATGTGTGTGTTGCATGGGTTGTGCTGCTTTCCACATGCACGACTGGCACTGGCACGCTACATAAGTGGCACACCCTTGCCTCTGCACATTGCACAGACACCATGGAGTGTTATCCACTGGACCTCTGGTGCGTTGCCGAGCATGAGTTCTTGGACAGCGGTGGATACAGGACTCCCTGGGCCACTCAGGTCTATCTGCCAGTAGGTGTGTCATGCTGGTGTCTTGTACCTGATGGTGGGCATTGGTGGGGAGTCACTTTGGCCCGTGCCTGTGTGCTGACCTGCATTCTACTTTGCTGTCTCCCTCCCCATGTAGGTCTCCATGGGTGCGCCAAGGAGGATCGAACTATGGTGGCAAGTGCAGCAGGACGGGGTGGCTATCATGGAGGAGATGCATAGGGCACAGTATCACATGCAGTGGGTGTGCAGGATGCCGAGGCACCTCTGGAGGACTGTGGTGGGTGGTGCACTCCACTATGAGGGCGAGCATAGAAACATAGAAGTTGACGGCAGATAAGGACCGCAAGGCTCATCCAGTCTGCCCATTTCTTTTTCTACCTTATAAATGTGCCATTGGCCTTTGCTCTGTCAGTGGCCTATCTATTCATACTCATTTGTATTGCTCCCTTATGCCTATCCCATGCCTGTTTGAAGCCCTGTACTGTATTCATAGCCACCACTTCTTGAGGTGCTCATTCCATGCATCCACCACCCTTTCTGTGAAAAATAATTTCACATTCCCTTAATCGGTCCCCTCTAATCTCATGCTGTGTCCTCTTGTCCTGCTATTTTTCTTATATTTAAACATGTTAGACTCTTTTACCTTGTTAATGCCCTTAAGGTTTTGAATGCCTCGATCATATCACCTCTCTCCTCCTTTGCTCAAGGGTATACATATTGAGCTCTGTTAATCTGTCCTCATATGTCTTCTGATGCAGTCCCTGCACCATGTTGGTTGCCCTTCTGGACTGCCTCAATTTGGTTCATGTTCTTGTGAAGGTGTGGACTCAAATACTGCACGCAGTACTCCAGATGGGGCCTAACCAGTGTCTTGTAAAGAGGGATTGTTACCTCCCTCTTACGACTTGTGATACCCCTACTAATACACCTTAACAACCCCCTAGCCTTACCTACTGCTTTAGTGGTCTGCTTGGATGATTTCAGGTCATCAGTGATGATGTTGCCCAAGTCTCTTTCTTCCTTTGTGACTGCTAGCAACTCTCCTCCCAGCCTATAGGTGGCTTCAGGGTTCCTCTTCCCTATGTGCATGATCTTGCACTTCTTTGCATTAAATCCTAGTTGCCACTCTTCTGACCATTTTGTTAGTTTATCCAGATCTCTTCTCATTCTGCCCACCCCATCTGGATCATCTACTCTGTTGCAGATCTTGGTGTCATCTGCAAACAGACAAGCCTTACCCTCTAGTCCATCTGCAAGGTCACTAATGAAGATGTTGAAGAGGACTGGCCCCAGGACTGATCCTTGAGGTACCCCCACTTGTGATTTGCCTCTCTTCTGACTGTATACCATTTACCACCACTCTCTGTTTTCTGTCTGTCAACCAGTTTGCCACCCAGTTGACCAACTTCTGACCCACCCCAAGCCTACCCAGCTTATTTATCAATCTTCTATGTGGAAGTGTCAAAAGCTTTGTTGAAGTGAAGGTAGGCAACATCAACTGCTCTCCCTTGGTCCACCACTCTCGTTACCCAGTCAAAGAAATCTATGAGATTAGTTTGACAGGACCTTCCTTTTGTAAACCCATGCTGTCTTGGATCCTGTGCCCCTATGGATTCCAGGTGTTGAACTATCCTTTTCTTAAGGAGTGCCTCCATAATCTTGCCCACTACTGAGGTAAGACTGACTGGTCTGTAGTTTTCTGCCGCCTCCCTGCTACCACTCTTGTGGAGCGGGATCACATGAGCCCTTCTCCAGTCTTCTGGGACCTCTCCTGTGCTCAGAGACTCACTAAACAGTTCTGCTAATGGCTCTGCTAGTTCCACCTTTAGCTCCTGAAGTACCCTGGGATGTATGCCATCAGGTCCCATTGCCTTATCCACCCTGAGCATAGCAAGCTCTTGTAGGACCCTTTCTTTTGTGAAGGGAGTAGTGCTCACCTCCCTCCCCCCTGTGTCCATGATGCTGAGCTGTGGGCCCTGCCCTACCTTCTCTTCAGTAAATACAGAGCAAAAGTACATATTTAGGATAAATGCCTTTACAGGGTCCTCCTCCTCACATGCTCCCTTTTCTCCATTAAGCTTAGCAATACCCCCTCTGGACTTTCTCCTTTCACTAATGTATCTATAGAAAGTCTTGTCACCTTCTTTTACTGTTCGTGCTAGTGTTTCCTCAGTTTGTGACTTTGCCTGCCTTACTGTCTTCCCTGCTTCCTTTAGGGCAGTTTGGTATGCCTCCCTCCCTATCTTCATCCCGCTGTGTTCCCTTATATTTCTGGAAGGCCAGCCTTTTGGCTCTGACCTTTTCTGCTACTGTATTTGGGAGTGACACAGCAGGGTGACGCAGAGCAAAGGTCCCTGTGGCAGGTCACTGTTCCATCCCAGGTAGGTGGCCCTCATTTGTATGTCATCATGCACCTCTGTTGCCGACCTGTTGGTGTTGGGGGGGTGGCCCATTGTGTGTGAAATGCCATGCCATGCATGTCAGGTCCGGCGGTGTGTTCACCTCAGCCCTGGGAGGATGGCGCCACTGTGTGTCTGGTCATCACAATGGCCATCCCTATGCACATAGTACTTACTGCTTTGTTCTCTCCACTGAGCTACAGGGGACCCATCAGGTGCCTTGTGCTGTAGTGGATGGAGTGGCCAATGTCTGCGGAGGAATGCAGCAGTAGCAGTGAGGAGCAGCATTGTCCGCCAGTGATGGCACCGGATTGCGGGGAGCAGCATGATGTGTAGGGAGCTGCTCGGGCCATGGTGTGGCAGTCTGGATGTGCTGCAGCACAGGGCAGTGGACTGCACTTGGGGTGTCAGGGGGGTTGTCAGGCACTGTGAAGTGCATTTGTATCTGTTGTTGTAGTAAACATTTGTCCACTATTCCATGGATCTTCACTGCCTCGCTTGCGTGTGTGTGTGTGGGGGGGTGCCTGCAGCTTTTGACTTCTGCAAGGCCATTGGTGTCTGCCTGCCCTGTAGGTAGTGCAATGGGGGGGCTCTGCTGCTGCAGTCACCTGCTGGGGGGGCCTGTGGCAGTGTTCTGATGCTGGCCCCTGTGTGGGTCACGGGCCGGACCCACCTGCTGGGTGCCCAGGTCTGATGGGTGTAGCGTACTGTGCTGGGCTGTGGGGCCCTATGTGGGAATACTACCTGTCATGGGCAAGTGGTTGGTTGTTCTGGCCAGCTTCCCTATGCCATGTATTGCCCTGCTGGTTGTCGCGGGTACAGTGCCCTGGTGGTGGGTGTCAGCTGCCACTGCCTTCTGGAGGCACTTGCACTGCCCTACCTTTTTGCAGGTGTGCGGGTGCCTGTCCACTGTGGTGGCATCCTACACCATGCATGTTGCCTACGCCATAGTTTTGTGTCACATGGGCACTTTTTCTGGTGTCTGCAGTGGCCTGTGGTGAAACACGTGGTTACCCATCCATCTGGCTCACTGCACGCTATGGTGCCATGCTGCCATGCCTGGCCATCCATGTTGGGTGCTTGTGGCATGGCCTGTGGGTGACATGCCATCTGTGGCAGCTTGCTTGCTGCAGGATTGTGCCTCTGCACACTGCTATGTGCCTCTCTTGTGGGCGTTCACCACTGTTTGGGCTTCTGATGGTAGCGTGACCTACGCAGCTGTTTACAGCTGACTCTGGACACACTAATTTGTGCATGCCATGTGGCATGCATAAGTGCATCCAACAACACATGTTCATGCATGGGCTGCACACTCTACTGTGTACCTGGTATGTGGCTCCACCCCTGTGTAGCTGGTGCATGTACAGGCTGCATAGTTTTGCATTGCCAGCCTGCATGATGCCTTGCATGCACATATTGCATGCCACTCCTGGCTTGCATGTGTGCACATGGCATGTATCCACCCCTGCTGGCTACACATGCGCACTGCTCCTGCAGCATAGCCTTCATGCATAGCGCCCATCATGAAAGCTTAAAAGCACAGTCCTTCACTTGCATTCACTGGCCAGCATAGACACTCAGCCATCAATAGCCTGCAGAAATTAATGAACCTTGAATGGGGATGGTAGGAGTGTTGGGAGGTGTGAGCCAACTACAGTATATGACTTCAGATATAATTCATATGGGTTGTGAGAGGATGTCAGTGGGGAAGTGGTGCAAAAGCACTAGTGAGGGAGTGATTTGGATGATGTATTGGAAAATGTTTTTCCTGTATTCTTGCACAGTGGCTATGTGTGTATTCATTAAGTACAGTATGTAGATGGGACGGGGTATAAAACTATATGACCAACATGCCTTTTGTGCTGTTGTTGCTTTTTTTATGGCTAGAAGAAGCTGCACAAATTATCTGAGGCAAAGTCTCACATTGTTTAATACCAGCAAGGGAAACAATGATCTATGCTCAATGGGTCTGGAGGGGATGGGTTGGGCACTGAGCTGTTAGCTAACTCTAGTATTTGAACTTAGATATAATATATATGGGATATGAGTGGATTTTGGTGGGGAAAGGGGTGCAATCTAGACTTTTTCTGCATATTCAGGAAGGATACATTTTTACATATTATTTAGTGCCAGCTAGACAGCAATAGCCTGAGATTAGTAATGCTGAAGGGGAATGGAGTGGCTGTGGGAGGTGTAAGGCAACCCAATACTCTGAATTCTGGTGTCATGCAGATCTTGCTGTTTGTACTGTAGATGTGTTGTTTTGGCTGGTGGGTATGGGGGTTAAAATGAATCCAGTACTGTAGTTCCCTTTATCATGGGCAAACTTAGTTTACCATGATGCACTATTTCTACAGCCCTGGATATGAATAAAATTGTTTTTAAAAATCATGGTTGCACATACTAACCATGTATTATTCTCTGTTATATACAGTATGTACAGTGTATGTGTATTTGCTTTCTCTCTTTTTTCCACGCCTGGTAGTGGTTGTGATATAGTTGTAGTAAAATGAATATAGATCATCTTTATAACGAAGAGAGTTACATTTTATTCAATATAAACTATGAGGTATTGAGGGGTATAGGTAAAACCAGGACTGCCAGAAAATGGCGCTAATAAGTAAAAGATGAACTCACACATTTAGATTTTATTAATTTAATTTACTCTTGTTCCAGTGGTCCTGTTTTCAGACTGTTCTTTTACATAAATACATAGGTACTGTAGGAAGATAAGGGCATCAGGCCCATACAGTTTGCCCATTAATGCTACCTGTTAATGGAGTTTATGGTGTTTCATTTTGCCCTAGTACTTTATGCTATCATCCAGGCACAGAAGAAAGAAAAAATACCATAGGCAGAAATCTCTGAAAAACCAAGACACCAAATGTGTACCTTTCCCTCCCAACATTACTGTGTTTATACTGTATTCTCTGTTGCATGCTGCTTATGTTTATTTGTTCATGGTGTCCATCGGTTCATTTTTTTCACAGTACCATACTGTACCTGATTGACTCCAGCACTTTTTTTGGATGTATTACTGTGCTGGTGGTGGGGGTCATGGTAAATTAAGCAACATACAGTATTACAATACATACTAAATGTCCAAGTACATAATATATACAGTCAATACATTACAGCATTGCAAAAAAATCACACAAAACACTTTTACAATACTTAAGCATGTCTACTGTGTTCCAAAAATGTTGATTAAAATAATCTCTTTAATTACAAAGTAACATGTAGTACACAAAACACTTTAATCACATGCTAGTTGCATGCTCTCATTTCGCAACCACAACTGTGAACACCTTTTCTAAATGCACAATAAATCACCTACTATGATGCTGTTTCAGTGTGTCCCAAAATAGCTTTATCCCATGAATGAGATATTGCTTTGTCGGTGGCCTGTTCTTTCAATAAATCTGCATTTTTATGTATTTCAAACCAGCTCTATTGAATTCATGTCCCTAAATCTTGAATAAAACAGACACTATTAGTTATATCAGCTGCATGTACTACACAGTACAGCTAGAAATACATAGAAGATACAATACTGCAGCCTTACGCAGGTGGTGTTATGACCTAGTTAATGGCCTGTTCAACAATGAATGTACCCAAGGCCATGTGTTTTGGGTCATTGTCCTGAAAGAAGCATTAGCCATCGGGAACTTTTCCTGGATATACATACAGTGACATTCCTTATAATATTATGTCTGTAGACCAGGGATACTATTATAGTATTATCTCTTAATAACAGATCGACCATAGTTCTTAGTCATAGTGAAATGGATATGCTTAGTAACTGTAAGCCAGTAAATGGCTAAGAAAATATCAGCAGCAATAGCATACATTAGCACTGGAAAATAACTCTCAAAAATACAGACTACATGTGAATCCAAATTCAGAACTGTGCCATAGACATGAACCTTCAGATGATGCTATTGGTGAAATCAGCATATCATTTAACAACTAGTCTTGGGTGAGTTAGAATTGTTCATTTTACATAATTTACCAGTTGCTTGACCCTTGGGTGAGATCCAAGGATTCAAACTTTTATTTATTCAAGGTTTGGGGAGCACCTTCCCACTGGTGGCAGCTGTGAGGGGTTAGACTCCCTATGTATTATTCATATTTGCCCCTATGCATGAAGGGGTGGAGTGGCTATGCACCATGTATGAGAGGTACGTAGCCACTCTGCACCCATTGTGCCCCTTGTGTGAGATGCACTGGGGATGTGTGCAGCAGCTGCCATGCACCCGATTTCTGGCCCCATGGACTGCAGTGCATCAAGGGCAGGCTGGGGGCATGCCAGCAATATGTGACATGCATTAAGGTGCGTAGTGCTGGCCAAGGGGTGTGGAGGAGGGTGCAGCTTATGGCAGGGGAGACCCTGCCGTAATGAAGTACACACCCCCTGGAACATGCCCCTCCTGTTGCCGCGGAACTGTGAAACAGACACTGACCCACCCCAGCCCACTAGGATGATGGCAAGGGCTGGGTAGCTGGATGGATGCTCTGGTTGCAAACATTCCTCTAACCACCCAGTACTGGCACCCACAGGCTACCTAACCCACCCCTGCCTGAGACTACAGCACCCAATGTGGTGGCCATTGGTGGCCACTGGTGCCCCCCGCACCACCAACAGACCTCACACCCAGTCATAACGACTTGCTCTGGGGCCGCATTGCAGGAGGAGAAGAGGCTTTGGTCTCCACTTACCAGCAGAGACACTGGCTATAGGTCTTCCATGGGGCATGCTGCCAAAGTATGCCTCACCATGTAGGGGATCCACTCTGTGTTGTGGTGCAGGCATCTGACTGGATAACCGGCTGGGTCCACGTCCCCACCACCGGTGGCCTGTGGAGTCCTATGCACCGGGGGGGATGGGCAGCAGACAAGTGGCGGCCAGCAGTGCATACCAGCTGGTGTGCACCTGTCCATGAGTGTGCAGCTACTCAGGCAGGGTACATGCTGATTCTGCATACCTCTGCTTCAGTAGTGCATGGAGCCAATTTTCTTAGGTGAGAACCAAGGAATCTGAAGGTATGAGTTCTCCTTTTGTTTTTTTTTTCTACCACAATTATGATTCTTTATTGTAATTTATTTGGACACAATTTTTTTTTCTGTTAAACATTTACATTATCCTTCAGAAGAAGGATCTTATACTGTTTTTACTTTTCCTCCTGCATGGTCTGATACTTTTTCAATTAATTTGATAAACCTTGCTATGTTATGAAGTGTTCAATTTCATCCTCTCAGTTTGTCATTTCCTTATTTTAAAAGGTTTTTGCTCTCCTAAGAAAATTCTAAACACCCTTTACTATGATTTTATCTTTGTTCACTGAGCATGTTACTTTTTGTAGCAGGCAACAATGAACTGAATACCTGTCCACATGTTCATAATTTGAGCATTTACTATTTTAATGTTTAAAGTATTCTACCTAAAAGGGACTTGGTGCAACGTTGAGCTGCTTCTAACCATCTTTCTGTTTTTTCAGTTACAGAAATGTGGTTAATCTGCCTAATTACAATGATTTTAGATGTGACAGAAACAGACATGGAGGTGGTGCAGCTATTTTTGTTCAATCTTCTTATACTTGTTCTCTTGAGAAAACTGAAACTATGGGTGTATTGATCAATTTGTATTTTTTTCCCTAAGGTTGCCAGGGAAGGACATCTTAATTGGCAGCATTTATTGTCCTCCTAAAGCTTAAAACTACCAAATTTTGAAACCTACAAAATCTGATTGGTTCCTTTGGAGATTTTTAACATACTATTTTCTTAGGGGACTTTAATGCAAATGTGACCTCTAGTAAGGTCCTAAAATTAAAATCACAAATGGTACCTCTGGGATTAACCCAATTGATCCAAGAAATAACACGTCATGTAAGACAAGTTTTTTTTCTCTATTTTGGGTCTGATTTTTGTTTCACCTGATCTCTCAACTATTGCTTCTGGGTGTCAGGGGAATTTATTTCATGATCAGGCTATTACCTATTGCCTGTTAAACATCTCCCCTCCAAAGTTAATCCCTAATACTATCAAATTTCGAAGCTTTAAAAATGTGAATCTTGAAGCTTTTCACTCCAGCTTGCTTAATGTTTTTACTGGGGGAATTTATTCTTATTTACCCGTGCTAATGAGGCTTGGGGCTATGTCTATCACAATTTTTGTTCAATTTCAAATTACCACATTCTTTTTTTGGAGTTCTGTCATGCCCCATGGATGACTCCCTTCATTATTTTACAACTAATGTTACGTGACAAATTGTATCAAAAGGCCAAGTGATTGGGTAATCTGGAAGCTTGGCAATACTTCCGGAAATTTTGTAATCACTGTGTTAACTTAGTAAGAAAATCTAAACCTTATTATTATGAAATTAATCTGCTAGGTTCTAGGTCTAACCCCCCAAAATTTTGGCAGCTAGTTTGATTCCATCTGTAAAATCCCATTTACCACAAACACTTCCAACTTATAACAGTCATACAGTTTATTCCATAGAAAATATCAGTGGCCTTTTCAACAAATTCTTTGTAGAAGCTCCTAGTCAGTTATTGAAATGGGCTGGGTTGTCTTCTTCAAGCCCGCCTCCTAAGAATCAAGACTTTCTTCCCCCTTCTTGACCCAGATTTTATTTTAAATATGTTAGCTATAAAGAAGATATTGATCTTTTATCATCCTTAAAAGAAGATACTGCCAAAGGTATTGACAATTTGGATAATTTCTTACTGAAATCTAGTGCTGACATTATTACCCCTTGACTAGCTCACATACTTCATTTGTCTCTTACTTCCCAAATTGTTCCTGCTGCCTGGATGCAATCTGTTGTCACCTAGTTACATAAGGGTGGTGACAAATCCTTGACTGATAACTAATGTCCTTTTTTGTTATTATCCATAATTTCAAAATGCCTTGAAAAAATTGTCCATCAGAAAATTTCTCAATGTCTACTTCACCATAATGTGCTTCTGTCTGCTCAGTCTGGTTTTCGAGAGCCTTGGACATGGATCAATATGTTGGGACAGTTTTTATAGACCTGTCCAAGGCTTTAGACATAATAAATCATGACTTGCTTCTAAAACATTTATTTTTTCATGGCATTTCTACAAAAGTTGCATCTTGGTTTTATTATTTGCATGGCAGAAGCCAGTCTGTTTCTTGGAATTTGTGTCTATCCTCTTTTCTTCTGACTAACACAGGGGGTACCTCAGGGTTGTATTTTGGGTCCTGTTCTTTTTAATTTGTTTGTTGATCCTTTATCTTCCCTAGTTAAGGACTGTGCTATTAGGCTTTATGCAAAAGATACCACACTTTTCTTCACTCACACAGATATAAAATGTCTTACCTCTACCCTTCAAACTGATTTTGATAAAGTTGCTGACTGGTTTTCTTCTAATTTATTACATTTAAATGCTAAAAAGAAGCCAAATAATGTTATTTGGCTCACAGTCTCTTATCAAAAATGATCATTCTTCCTTTTCTATTAACCTCCGGAATGTTCCTTTGCAGTTTGTTCAAGCATTTAAATATTTGGGCTTGACGTTTGACTCTACTTTATCTTTTAAGTCCCATATTCATAACACCACTGTAAAACCCCAACAATGATTAAGCTGATTGAGAATGGCCAGACACAGTTTGTCATTACAAGATTGGAATACTGTAGTGACTCAATCAATTCTTCCAGTCTTGGATTATGGTGACTCCACTTATCAGAAATCTAGTGTTACCCAAGTTTCTTTAATAGATAAGGTTTATTATCAGTTATTACATTTTATTTAGGTAGCCTCAAAAATGAACACCATTGCACTCTTTCAACTCAATTATATTGGCTGTCCCCTTCATCAAGATGCTTACAGCACTGGCATACATTGATCTATAAAACACTAAATTATCAAACCCTAGTCTATCTTTTGAATAGATTACTAGTTTCCACCTATAGTCATAGTCTTAGAGAAGTCCCCAATCAGGGCATACTCCTACCTAGATATCAAACTCAATTTGGATGAAATTGTTTTTCTTTTTGATGCTCCACTATGCTGGAATAAACTTAATCCAGAATTATGTAATTTTCAGACGCTATACATTTTTAAACAAAACCCAAAGAAAATGCTTTTACAGGAACAATCTATTTGTAATTTTTCATGAATAATTTATTCTTAATTACTCATTGTAGGTTTTGTATCAGTGTTCATGTGTAATCATGTATGTTTTCAATTTTTGTCATGTATTTAGTATTACACTGACTGGATGTTCTGCAAATGAGTCTTGTAAGTAAAATAAAATAAAATGCTTTGGCTTGAGATTCAGAGAGTTTCAACTCTTCTTCATAAAAGCCATAGATGCAAACTCCTCCAAAGAAACATTTGTCTTGTCTGTAAAAGTAACATCATGAAATATCTTCCCTGCCTTGAGCCACCATGACTTGCTCCAGCTGCTTCTTCTTGTTAACATCTTATATATTTAGGCAAGAGCTGAGTGAAAAATAATAACATTGTATGTATACAATGCATAAGTCGAGAAAACCAATAATTGTACAATACAATGAGTCATATTTATACTAATAAAGTAGGCAAGCATTAGATAGATAAAAACTTTATTTTTATACAGGAAATTCTAATCATTAGGATTTTACAATCCTGTTCTCAAGATAGTCCCTTTTATGATTTGCTAAGTTACATCTAAACATATAACATATAACATTACTCAAAATAAATACAAAATGTACACAACACACAATAGACAATATCCAAAGCTACATTGGAACATAAATACAAAAAAGGAAAAAATGCAGAATTTCACAATAAAACACCCCAACCAAACAAAATCATATACAATTACACTCTGTTTTGTAAAGTTTCAAAATTTTGTTTTTAAAAATCATGTGGTCTTCTAAAGATCTTATTGGAGGGGGGTTAAATATTCCATACTTTAGCTGCCTGACTTTGAATGGAACTGTTACCATATTTATTATAAATTTTTATAGAACAGACTATGTCTATGCACATATCTTAATAACTCATACCTACCTTTACTAACTTTAGGAAAAAGTATTTGTGTAATATAATGTTTGGGGTAGAATATCTTATATTTATGTATCAATATTAACCAATTTTTGAGAAATCATTTCCAAAGACTGCCAATTCAATCTCATGAACATATTACAATGATGAGTTCGATATGAACACTGCAAAACATATCTAGCTATTCTATGTTGCACCCTATCCAATCTACTCAACTGATATTTACTCTCTGTTCTATAAATAAAATCCCCATACATCAGGGTTGGCATAATCAACTGTTCGGCCACTTTTTTCCTATCCTTAAGTTGTAAACATTTAGTAGTTCATCTTAAGGCTCCTAATTTCTTGGTCATGTTTTTTATATTGTTATTTATGTGGGTGTCAAAGGTCAACAAAGAATCAAAAGTCACCCCCAAATAACAATAACTATCCACCTGTTCTATAGGTTTATTTGTATGTGTAACAGTATGAATCTGTGGTTTTGATTTCTTATTTGAAAAATACACTAATTTTGTGTTTTTTAACATTCATCAAGAGCCTTCAATGTGACTAGCCCATGCATCTGCAAATCCATTTGGCTGAGCTCATGGACACGAATACCCTATACACCCTCTTCAATAGCTCAGACACTTCTCTGATGGCAAGTTGCGGATACCATCCAGAAGAAGCATGTTCTCCCTGTAAACATGATGTAGAATAGAATGAGGATACTATACAGTAGCACTTGTATCAAAATTGACTGTACACAAACAGTATGACTTTGGCACATGCAATGCTGTACTGTACCTTTGACATACAGTAGGATGTATACAGCACTGAGCAAGATGGGGTCCTTTTATATGTGCGCAGAGGCCACTGCCTGTAATGGTGATCCTGCTACTCTTGAGAAATGCATGTATAATCTTCATACTTGTACCATCAACAAGCATTCTCCTTATTTAAGGGCTCATCTTGTCACTGGTCTTCATTACCATTTTTCTTTAAAATAAATCTGTTTGAGCAAAATGTGTGAGTTTGTAAGGTGGTGTGTCACAAATTAGACTAATAATACCCTGCACAACACCACTCACAGATCTCTTTTTGCCACTGAAGTGGGGTAAATTCTACTTTATAAATCTGTGTTTACACTCAGCAACCCTGTGTGACAGCACCTTTTCTATGAGACATACTGTAAAGAATTTTATTTAATAAGAAATGCCACGATATTCCTAGAACAAACAAAACCTAGTCACAGCCAAAATAGCTGCTAATGTTTTAACCTGATATATGGTACTGCATTAAAGTTTGAGCTGGGTTTTAAAGGGACACTATCAGCTTTTTATCACAGTATTTGGTCATGTATGACCAGTGTGCCCATAGCAACAGAATTAGCAAGCTCACTGTTGTGAATGCCCCATAATATAAAATTATGAGTCTATGTTACATTTTTAGTAATTTTTAGTACTTCATATTTCATTTGAGACTAGTGGGTGAAGCCACTGGAAGCAAACATCTGGGATGTGTTGGGTATTTGGTCATGCCCCAGACCCCTTTTTTCTTCTCCTCCTCCTCCAGTTCACATTACATCACCATAGCTCTCAATAGGCAAATGTAAGAAGAAGAAAAAGGGGAGGGGGATAGTGTTGTGCTACAGAAGCCTGATGCGAAGCACACTGATTTAAGTAACTATCTCACAAAGTACAAAAAAAAAATTAAATTTCTATGCATCTGGGACTGGGAATCGAATCTAGTCCCAGACACTCTGTCTGCATCCCTTGCTGCCAGTGGCTCATCTCATTGAGCCATGGCAGCTGCTCAGTGGAAGCCCAGCCCAACAGAGGTCTTATCCTCTGCATGGGAAAGTGAGAGGGTGCGGTACTGCGAACAGAACCATTTGCAGGATTGCATCCTCCCGCTGTTTTGCATTGCACTGTTTTTGTTCAGCACTTCTGTCGTGTAGGAAAAATGATGACCCAGCTGTAGCTGGTCATGTTGAAACATAGACTTTGGCAGCAGATAAGGACCACTTGGCCCACCCATTCTGCCCATTTCCCTACCAATTGGATAAGCTGCAGATTCTAGTTAACCAACAGCCTATTTCCTCCTAACCTCCGCTATAAATGCCTTATGTCTGTCCCATGTATTCTTGAATTCCCCCACTGTTTTTGACCCCACAACCTCCTTAGGAAGGTGGTTCCATGTGTCCACCACCATGAAAAATGAATTCCTCTCATTGCCCCTGAGCCATCCCCCTCTATCTTCAAATTGTGCCCCCTTGTTCTTGAGCATCTCTTTTTCTGAAAGATGCTCCCCTCTTGGACTTTGTTGATTCCCTTGAGATACTTGAAGGTTTCTATCATGCACCCCCTCTCCCTCTTTTCCTCAAGGGTATGCATATTAAGCTCTTTTAGTCTCTCTTCATATGGCTTCTGTTACAGACCCTGCACCATTTTAATTGCCCTCCTCTGGACTGCCTCCATCCTGTCTATGTCCTTGAAGAGATGGGATCTCCAGAGCTGCACACAGTACTCCAGAAGGGGTCTCACCAACTGTCAGAACAGAGGGATAACAACTTCCTGTTTTCTACTGGTGATGCCTCTCCCTATGCATCCCAGTATCCCCCCAGCCCTCCTTACTGCCTTCTCACATTGTTTGCCTACCTTAAGGTCATCTGATATGACTACCCTCAGGTCCCCTTACATTTTTGTTGTTTTTAGTACCCACCCTGTTTTGTACTCCTCCCCTGGGTTTCTGTTTCCCAGGTGCATTACTTTGCACTTCTTTCCATTGAATCTAAGCTGCCATACTATTGACCATTCATCCAACTTTGCCAAGTCCCTTCTCATCCTTTTCACCCCACCTTGTGTATCAACCCCGTTGCAGATCGTTGTGTCATCTGCAAAGCGGCATACTTTTCCTTCCAGCCCCTCTGCGATGTCACTTATAAAGACATTAAAAAGGACCAGCCCCAGTACCGAACCCTGTGGTACCCCACTAGTAACCCTCCTTTCTTCACTGTGGACTTCATTTACTATTACTTGCTGTGTCCTATTGTCCAACCAGTGTTTTACCCAGGCTGCCACCCTGGGACCCACTCCCAGGCTGGCTAATTTGTTTATTAATGTTTTGTGTGAGACTGTGTTAAATGCCTTTCTAAAGTCTAGATAGGCCATGCCCACAGCCCCTCCCTGGTCTACTGCTTTGGTCACCCAGTCAAAGAAATCAATTAGATTTGTCTGACATGATTTTCCTGCTGTGAATCCATGCTGCCTTGGGTCCTGTGCCCCACTGGCCTCTAGGTACTCAACATTCCTTTCCTTCAGAAGTGATTCCATCAGTTTCCCTACCACTGGAGTCAAACTGACAGGTCTGTAGTTTCCTGCCTCTGTCTTACTTCCACTTTTGTGAAGGGGAATCACATCCGCCCTCCGCCAGTCCTCAGGTACCACACCATCCTCCCATGATTTATTAAAAAGGGTAGCCAGTGGTGTTACTAGCTCTTCCCATAGATCTTTTAGAATTCTGGGGTGAATCCCATCAGGCCCCATTGCTTTATCCACCTTCAGTTTTAAGAGTTCTTTCAGAACCATTTCTTCTGTGAAAGGACTAATATCAACCCTCCTATCTAGAGTGCTTCTATTGATTGAATTAGGTATTCCCCCCTGCTTTTCCATTGTGAATACTGAGCAGAAGTATTCATTCATTATCCTTGCTTTTTCACTGCCGCTCTCTGCCCAACCACCTTTCTCTTTGTTCAGCCTCACTATCCCTGCCTTAGTCTTTCTTTGCTCCCTAATGTAACTATAAAAGGTTATATCCCCCTTCTTAACTGAGTTGGCTATCTTTTCCTCAGTTTGGGCCTTTGCTATTCTGACTGCCTTACCCACTTCCTTCTGCTTTAACTGGTACAGTTCTCTGTCCTGCTCCTTCTGTGTTTCCTTATACTTCCTGAATGCTATCTTTTTCTCCCTTACCTTCCCCTCCACTTCTTTTGAGAACCATAGTGGTTATTTCTTATGTTTTGATTTGTTTATTTGTTTCACACAAAGGCTTGTTGCCTCTGTGATGGTGGTTTTGATGTTTCCCCATTGTTGCTCTACCCTACCTTCTTGCCTGTTTGCTAGTGCTTTTCTGGAAGCACTCTCCCATTTTGACAAAATCAGCCCTCCTGAAGTCCAGTACCTTCACTTTTGTGTGGCTTGACTCTACAGCTAAGTTTATCATGAACCACACTGTTTGGTGGTCGCTTTTTTCCAAATGGCTACCCACTTCAAGATCAGAGATCCTCTCTCCATTCCCATTTGAGAGTACCAGGTCTAAGATTGCTCTCTCCCGAGTGGGTTCCAAAACTAGCTGTCTGAGGCTTGCCCCCTGTGGGGCATCAAGAATGGCCCTGCTCTTGGATGTGGCTATAGCAAAAGTGCTCCAGTCAACATCTGGCATATTCAGGTCCCCCATCAGCAATATCTCCCCTTTCTCTGCCATCCCAAGGATGCCTTCTATCATTTCCATGTCCATTTCCTCCCCCAGAGATGGGGGTCTGTATAGATCCCCTATGCGGATTGGGGAGCAATTTCCAGTCTCCAGGGTGACCCACAGTGCCTCCTCCCCTCCCTGTTTACCCTTTAGTTCTGTTGCTTTGATCCCTTCCCTTACATAGAGAGCTACTCCTCCTCCTCCTCCTCCTCTTCTTCTTCCCTTCCTGTCTCTCCTGTAGATTGTGTACCCTGGTATGTTGATATCCCAGTCATGGTTTTCTGTGTACCATGTTTCTGTCACTGCCATAATATTCAGGCATCCCTCTTCCATCAAGGCCACCATTTCAGGGAGCTTTTTACCTAGGCTATGGGCATTGGTACTCATGACCCTCCATTTTTGTATGGCTTTATTTCTTTTTGCCCCATCCCAGTCCCTACTGCATTTGTCTTTTTCTCCATTTACCCCTGCCCTTCTCCCTATTGACTGCACTATCTTGGTATTTACCTCACTAATTACCCTGATTTTTTGGGGGAATAGGATTTCCCTTCTCCTCTTCAGTGCCTCCCTCCTTGGCTAGTTTGAATGCTTGCCATTGAAGCATTTAAACCTATCACCTAGGATCCTGGTTCCCCTGCAGGATAGATGCATACCATTGCACCTGTATAGGCCTGCATCCCTCCAGGTGGAGCCCCAGTCCTCAATGAAGCCAAATCCCTGAACTCTGCACCAGCTTTTCAACCAGTCATTGAATCCCATGGTGAGGAGTGCTCTAGCCTCATCCGTGCAATAGACAGGTAGCACTTCCAAGAAAGATACCATGTGCGCTACTTGTCTAAGGCCCCTTCCCAACTCCACAAACTCCTGTTGCACTGCTCTGATCCCATTCTCAGCCAGGTCATTCATCCCTAGGTGGATAATGACATCCAGCTCCCTCCCTCCCTCTTGTTGTTGCTCCCATGATCCTGAGGATTCATTTCCTGCCCCTCCAAGACTTGGAGCTGGGCAGGCACCTTACCTTCCTTTCCCATCCTTCCCCCAGTTCTACCCCCTAACAATTGAGTCCCCCACCAGGAGTTCTGTCCTTCCCCTGTGGGGGGGGAGAGAGAGAGAGAGAGAGCTCTGTTGCTGGAGAAGGGGAGGAAGAGTGAGAGCACACTGAAGCATACTCAGTAATATGTGCTTTAGCTCCACTTGCCATGGAACAAACATTTGTGATATAGTACAATCATTTTTTTTTCTGGTCATACTCCAAGAGCCCCCTTTCCTCTCCTCCTACTGTACATCAGCATCACATCAGCATAGCTCTCATTATATACTGTAGCTATAAAAAGTGCTAAAGTGGTAATTTTCTCCATAATATGCAATACTGCTTTAATTATTTTTCAATTAAAGCAGCAGTGCAGATTATCAATGACAGTTTTTTGAATTTGTTCTTATCTTCAGACTTTTTAAATTATTATATATTATTGGCTCTTTAAATTTTGCAACATTATTGGCTCAACAGAAGAGAGGTGTACATTGATTTGGTCATGCTGTTAACATATTTATTTAGAAAAAACATATATGAAAATAACATAAAAATCCATAGCAAAATATTTTTCCATAAAAAGTACAACTATAAACTGTATACAATATATTGTATACCTTTGACATGGTGATGGAAATGCTGGAAGGACTAATTACAGTGACAAAACTGGCAGTTCACTGTAATGGTCTGTGGTATTTCCGACACACTGCTTTCTCTGGTGATTTCGCCCACTCCCCATACAACTCTGACTTGGAGTTGATAATCTAAAAATGTATGGGTGGTGGGGAGCAGAGACCCCCCACATGGGGTGTGCAGGGGCAAAGCCCCGCACAAAAAGCACTGTCTTCTACTGATGGCAAAATGCTGACAGTCGGCATTGTGCTGTTGCTGTAATTCCAATCCACAAATTTCCTGTTGATGCAGAATGGTTGAACCAAAATATATTACTGTATAGCGCATAGTAATATTTATGTTTATAAAAATATAAAACAACAATAAAAATGTTTTACATTTTTTAATATAATTGTAGTTGTTGTTCAGGTCCCATATTAACGTTTAATTTTTTTCCCTTAAATTTTTGTTTTAATTTTCAGTATTTACCAGTTCTAGAAGAACCCAGTGACATCAGTTGAGTTGAAGATTAGAGAGAAGCAGAGCCCAGTGGCATCAGTGCTGGTGTTACTGGGTTTTACTTCATTATAGCCTTCAGCTCAACTGATGTCACTTGGTTCCAAAACTGCTAAGTACTGAAATTTTAAAATTAATATTGGGTGAGAAAAATTCTACATTAATTAAACAATAAGGCATAACCAGGGATTAGATTAACAGACTGTCAATCACCCCATGGTCCATAATGTGGTATTAGGCATAGCTGAGAGCCACATTGCTCCAGCAGTGATTAACTGAACATTATTCTAACTCCTGGCAGTGCCTTGCTATTATAAAAAATAAATAAAAACATGCTAGAAGAATATCTTTTGAATGCTTCCTCATCAAGAGGGTGATATTTAAACATGTAGTCCATCTACCATCTTTCCAAGAATGCTGTTTCAGAATGACATAATTAATTGTTACAGTCATTTAGCAGTGCCAGTGGGTGGAATGCTACTATATTTTAAAATAGTTCATGCAACACAGCAATAAGTCTGTATATGACAGTTTTACAGAAATTGATGTCACTATCACTATGTTTAAAGCTAATCTGAAATTATGGTTACTCTGGCAAGGCATTTGTTCTTGTGCTATATGAATGGCATTTTATGTAGTGTTGTAATCCTGTATAGTCTGATATTGTTTCTAATAAAAAATGGGCAGTTATTCTGATTGGCTTAAAAGTATAAAAAATAAAAAAAAACATGAAAGATGAAGCAATGTAACAGTCTCAGAACGGTGACAGTAGATGCAATTGCAGTTTTTCTGAGACCCATTTACAGCATTTGAAGTCGGAAATAGTCCAGTTTTTCCCTGGTTGAATTCCCCAAGTTAATGCTGTCCTTTCCAGTGGCAATATTCATTTTTAAACAGTTGAGCTAAAGACAATAGTGATGTGGAACCCAGTAGCATCAGTATTGCTGCCATAGGGCTTTGCTTTACTGTAGTTTTCAGCTCAACTGATGTCACTGGGTTCTCAAAGTGATAAGTACTGAAATTATAAATGAATATCAGCTGTGGGGAAAGGCTACATTAGTATGGGGCACTAAACTTTTGAAAAATTGGACTATTTCAGAATTCAAATGCCCTAATTTACAATGACAATTATATTAAAAATGTAAAAAAAACCTGAGAACGTAAAGTATGATACAAATAAGAAACAGAAGTTTAAAAATGTATAAATGCCACAGAATGTTAGTAGATTATGTGTTACCCCAACCCCACTTCTGTTTCAGCAGACTCAACCTATGATCCCCCATTGGAATTGTGCAAGCTGCACCCCCAGGGTCCTCTCAATTGTATGGGTCTATCTTGAACTCCTCATGAGAATTAGGGATGCTGTTGACCCTCCTCTGGTGCCAGCAGGTGTAGGTGTATTCAAGGATTTCACAGTATTACAGTCATTGAGCCAGATATTCAAAAGTTTGCCCTGGGGCTAAATTAACCCTGCCTGGTGGGCAAAATAGCCTGGAGAAACACAGAAACATAGAAGCTGATGGCAGATAAGGACTGCAAGGCCCATCCAGTCTGCCCATTTCTTTTTCTAACTTATAAATGTGCCATCGGCCTTTGTTCTGTCAATGGCCAATCTATTCATACTCATCTGTATTGCTCCCTTATGCCTATCCCATGCCTGTTTGAAGCCCTGCACTGTATTCATATCCACCACTTCCTGAGGTAGGCCATTCCATGCATCCACCACCCTTTCTGTGAAAAAGAACTTCCTCACATTTCCTTTTAATCGGCCTCCCTTTTCATCTCATATTGTGTCCTCTTGTCCTGCTATTTTTCTTATATTGAAACATATTAGACTCTTTCACCTTGTTAATGCCCTTAAGGTGTTTGAATGTTTCGATCATATCACCTCTCTCTCCCTCCTTTGCTGTAGGGTATACGTATTGAGCTCTGTTAATCTGTCCTCATATGTTTAATGATGCAGTCCCTGCACCATTTTGGTTGCCCTTCTCTGGACTGCCTCAATTTGGTTAATGTCCTTGTGAAGGTGTAGCCTCCAGTACTGCATGCAGTACTGCAGATGGGGCCTAACCAGTGTCTTGTAAAGAGGGATTATTACCTCCATCTTTCGACTTGTGAAACCCCTACTAATACGCCCTAACATCCCCCTAGCCTTACCTACTGCTTTAGAGATCTGCTTGGATGATTTCAGGTCAATGGTGATGATGATGCCCAGGTCTCTTTCTTCCCTTGTGACTGCCAGCAACTCCCCTTCCAGCCTATAGGTGGCTTCAGGGTATTTCTTCCCTATGTGCATGATCTTGCACTTCGTTGCATTAAACTCCAGTTGCCACTCTTCTGACCATTTTGCTAGTTTATCCAGATCTCTTCTCATTCTGCCCACCCCATCTGGATCATCTACTGTGTTGCAGATCTTGGTGTCATCTGCAAACAGACAATACCTTACCCTCCAGTCCATCTGCAATGTCACTGATGAAGATATTGAAGAGGACTGGTCCCAGGACTGATCCCTGAGGTACCCCACTTGTGACTTGCATCTCTTCTGACTGTATACCATTTACCACCATGCTCTGTTTTCTGCCAGCCAACCAGTTTGCTACCCAGTTGACCAACTTCTAACCCACCCAGAGCCTACCCAGCTTATTAATGAATCTTCTATAAGGAACAGTATCAAAAGCTTTGCTGAAGTCAAGGTAGGTGACATCAACTGCTCCCCCTTGGTCCACCACTCTGGTTACCCAGTCAAAGAAATCTATGGGATTAGTTTGACAGGACCTTCCTTTTGTAAACCCATGCTGTCTTGGATCCTGTGCTCCTATGGATTCCAGATGTTGCACTATCCTTTCCTTAAGGAGTGCCTCCATAATCATGCCCACTACTGAGGTAAGACTGACTGGTCTGTAGTTCCCTGACCTCCCTGCTACTACTCTTGTGGAGTGGGATCACATGAGCCCTTCTCCAGTCTTCTGGGACCTCTCCTGTGCTCAGAGACTCACTAAACAGTTCTGATAATGGCTCTGCTAGTTCCACCCTTAGCTCCTTTAGTACCCTGGGATGTATGCCATTAGGTCCCATTGCTTTGTCCACCCAGAGCTTATCGAGCTCTTGTAGGACCCTTTCTTTTGTGAACGTACTAGTGTTCACCTCCCTCCCCCCTGTGTCCATGGTGCTGAGCTGTAGGCCCTGCCCTACCTTCTCTTCAGTAAATACTGAGCAGAAGTATCTATTTAGGATAGATGCTTTTACATGGTCCTCCTCCTCCTCACACGCCCCTTATCTCCTTTGATCTTAGCATACCCCCTCTGGACTTTCAGTACTGTATCTATAGAAAGTCTTGTCACCTTCTTTTACTGTTTGTGCTAGTGTTTCCTCAGTTTGGGCCTTTGCCTGCCTTACTGCCTTCCCTGCTTCCATTAGGGAAGTTTGGTATGCCTCCCTATCTTCATCCCTTTGTGTTCCCTTATATTTCCTGAAGGCCAGCCTTTTGGCTCTTACCTTTTCTGCTGCTGTTTTTGAGAACCAAAGAGGTTTCCTTCTTCTTTTATACTTCCTTTTCGGTCTAACACAATGGGATGTTGCTTCAAGTATTGGATCCTTTATGCTTGCCCACTTTGCTTGTAACCCCTCACCTGTATTTCTTTTTGCCAGGGCTAGCTTAACTCTGTTGGCCATCTTATCAAAGTCAGCTCCTCTGAAGTCCCATATTTTTGCCTTGGAATGGGACGATTTAGTTGTAGTGGCCAAATTGAACCATACCATGTGATGGTCACTGGCCCCCAGGTGACCTTCTTCCTGGAGATATGTGATCCTTTCCCTGTTAGTCATCACTAGATCTAGGATAGCCCTGTCTCTTGGGGGTTGTTGTACCAGTTGTTTGAGGCCCTCCCCCTGCAGGGAATCCACCATGTGTCTACTTCTGGTAGATGTTCCTGCTGGTATTGACCATTCTGTATGTGGCATATTAAAGTCACCCATTATCAGAACCTCCCCTTTTACAGTCATGTTTTGTATATCTTCTAACAGTAATGTGTCTATGTCCTCCCCCTGGTCTGGAGGCCTGTAGACAACCCCAATCCGTGTGACTGTCCCATTTCCTGTTTCCAGGGTGACCCACAGTTCTTCTGGCTCCTTATGTATATTCTGAATTTCTGTAGCTTTGATATTTTCATTGACATACAGGGCCACTCCACCCCCCCACCTTTTTGCACCTCGGCCTCTTCTGAAAAGTACATGGTCAGGTACTAAAGTCTCCCAAGTGCGGTTACTAGTAAACCACATCTCACTAATTGCTACTATGTCCAGTTTAGCCTCTGACATTATTGCCTGCAGGTCTGGGATCTTATTTCCCAGGCTGTGAGCATTTGTGTACATGATTTTCCATTGGCCAGATTT
Source organism: Neoceratodus forsteri (assembly GCA_016271365.2). Classification (NCBI taxonomy): domain Eukaryota; kingdom Metazoa; phylum Chordata; order Ceratodontiformes; family Ceratodontidae; genus Neoceratodus; species Neoceratodus forsteri. Next base: position 637,282,164 of record CM028132.1, on the reverse strand, counting down.
CGATGTGTTAGTTGTTGGGTGAGGTTTGACATTTCCCCGTGCGTTGTATGGGGAGATGGACCTTTTTTCTTACCTGGTGATGCAAATGAACTACAAACATGCTGAACTCCTGTTTGATCACTAGCTGAGGGAGGAGGGGTGTTATTCCCATTGAACATATCGGGTGCTGCATCCCTCTCCCCATTTGCTAGTTTAAATATTCTGCAAAGATGTCAAACTTTTGCCCTAATGTACTGACTCCCTCCTTAGTCAGATGCAGTCCATCAAATTTAAAGAACTTTCACTCCCAAAACTGTTGCCAGTTCCCTACAAATTTGTGACCCTTTTCCAGGCACCAACCCTTGAGCCACATGTTTAGCTCCCCCATCTCCCCTTCTCTGACCTTCTGTCCATCTGCCCCCCCTCCCAGACTGGCAGGATCTCAGAGAAGGAGATGCCAGATGAAATGGATAATAGTTTGTCACCCATCCTTGTCAGGTGTTCCTTGGTCTCCACAACTGACCGGCTGGCGAGATCATTAATCCCTATGTGTACAAGGATTTCAATGTTTTCTCCTGCTTCCTGAACAATTTTAGCAATCCGATCAGTGCCTCTCCATGCTGATGTACCTGGGAGACATCTGACCATTACCCCTGGCTGGAGATAGCTATCAACTCCCCGAATCATGGAGTCTCCTATTATCAGAAGTTTTTTGGATTTCCTTTTTGCTTTTTATGTTTGCTTGCACGCCATGTGCAAGAAACATAGTGCCATCATCTGAGTTTTTCAGAGGTGTGTCAGCATCTTCCAATTCAGTCAGTGTGTTTGCAGGTGTGGTCACAGTTCTCCAATCACTGCTGAAGCTGTCTATGACAGCAGTTGAAAATGCAGTGGCATACAGTTGAAAGAGAGAGCTACACTTCAGTGAATAGCTCCTCCCCCCCACACACACACAGATCAACTGTGTCTGTTGCCTGATAGGATGATGTAGTCTTGTCTAGCTTAGAGAGACAAGCCACACATCATTACTGTAATAAACTGTTCCCTGCCAAAGCAGGACCACCAAAATGTGTGGGTGCCTAACAGTCCTTACACATGACAGCTCTCCAAAGCACACTTTCATGGACTCCATGGGTTCTAATCCTCCAGAAAAAAAATACCTCACTATGATCCTGGTCACCTGAAATAAACCTGACATTTTAGTATCTGTTTTACATCTTGGCTCAGTTGGGCAATCAGCGCTGTAAGAACATAAATGGACATATAAATGGGGACTATAAGAACATGCCGTGGGTGCTTTTGCCTTAGTCCAGCTGTGCAACATCAGCCTGAAGCTCAGGTAGGGCTTACTGATTTTTTTAAATATTTTTACTGCAGATTTACAACATTGCCATTTTTTACACCTCCCCATGAACAGTACAGCTGTCATTTTTTACATCCTGTTCTGAATGTTTTTGCACCTGTGGTGCTAAATGCCGTAGTCTCTGTGCATAAGCAGCTTTCGGCTAAGAAACTGATATTCCCCCTGTTCATGAGGTGGGGTCACAAAAAAAAAACATATTGAACATTTGGAGTGAAAATACCAATGAATGCCTGAGGTATTAGGGTTTCCAACCATAATGCCCAACCCTGTAGAGAATGACAGGCATCAGGGGTGTGACTTGGGATTCCTACCTGTAATGCTCATACCATTCCACACCCTGCAGCTAGTGAGAAGCATTGAGGTATGCCTTGGACTCTTCAGCCCCAAAGTTCACCCCATTCTCCTATATCACACTCATCCCACTGTATTTCCTAATGAAATGGGGTGCGCATAAGGACCAAAGACCCCAAGGAACACTGTGACACTTGCCAGTGTCTGCAGGGTGAGGTGTGCTAAAATGGCATGGCCATTATGCCTGACGACTCAAAGGAACACCCCAATGCCTGTCACTCTCTGCAGGGTGGTGGTGGGGTTGGCTTCAGTTCAATACTTCACTGCCATTCCTATTACACAGCTCTGTAACTTCTACACTACCACTGCCAATGCCAGCAAGCAAACATTCAGCATTGACAAATGTTTGTTTTGTTTTGGTTCCTGTTTTGGGTGAATTTTGTTGTGCTAGCTCCTGTGCTGCAGTGTCCTGCTCTGCAGTGTCCTCTGCCCCTTTGTTTGAATTTGGAAATAGAGGCAGATACCTGTTTGTAGTTTTTATATGGTTTGTGGAGGTAATACGTTGGAGAGCACCGAGTGATGGAGCAAATAGCCTGCTATATTCAAAAGGAATAGCCCAGCGCTTAAGCAACTGAATATAGCATGCAAAGGAAACTGGGCAAACTGGGACCTGGACTGCAGGGCAAAAATAGCCTGGGAATAAGACAGCAGTGAATATAACAAATAAGACTGCACTGAATATAGCTCCCAGGCAGTCAGTGCAAACACAGACAGAAACACAGTGCAGAGTTGACACATAGCCCACCAGGAACACAGGCAGAGGAAAACAGCCATGAATGTGTACACAGGTGCAGACAGCAGTGCAGTACCTGAGAATGTCAAGGAACAGCGAGGACCCACAGGTGGCAACCACTGAACAGTACAAAACACCCCAAAACCCCAAGTACCCAATAAAACCACAGGACACAGAGATATAAAGAAACAGCAATTATATTCAAAACATCAAACACAAGCAATAGGATAACAACAGCATAGTAATAAAAAGGAAAACAACAGTAAACAACAACAGGAAATAAGCAAAAGGGGGACAACAGAGCTATAAGAGTGTGTAAATAAAAGGGGTAAAGCTGTAAGGCAAAATGGGACAGGGAAGGTGAACCAGAAACAAAATACAGGAGATAAAAACAATGAGAAAGTAGAAATGTAGGGGAAGGGAAAGGGAAGTGTGTAAAGAAAGCAAATTGGGCCACTAAATGGGGGAAAAACAAGGCAATGTAAATGGAAAGGGGTGTGTGGCAAGAACAGCTCAAAACATAAATAACATCGGGATCAAGGTCCCATGGGTGCTGGCAGTCTCTCCTCCAACAGTGTGGCAACCCTCCTTGTCTCTGATATAAGCACTGCCTGATGCTCTATAAGAGTTCTTTGTTGTCAAACAATGTGGCATAGGAGCTCATCCCTCCCCTCAGTTTCCTCAGGTCAGGTGGCCCATAGGGACAAATGGCATGGACCTATAGATGAAGGAGAACCATACCAGGCTGTGAGAATGAAACAGAGGCACAATGCAACTGCAGAAAGCAAACAAATGGTGGGCAGCATGTCCCAACAACCATGCCCATGTGGCACATCAGAAAAATACAGAAGGCACACCTGACATGGGCCTGCAGGACAAGGCAGGATGCCACAGGCAGATAACACCACCCTATGTTACATGGAAATGCGTGGAAGTATGCAGACAGCACCACAGAACAGTGGACACCACACAGCTCTGTAGCGCACACAGTGAAAAAGTGCAATCGGACAGCCAAACCCTGAGAGCTGGACAACAATGGGGCACTGCACAACAAACACATGATATGACACAGGATTGGACATGCTGGTCACAGAAACAAAACTATGTAACAAACCACAGTCAGCAAGCACCAGAGGAATGGGAACAGTGACTACAAACCACAATGGTAGTCAGCCACTACAGTGGCTCAGCAAGACATGAGGCAAGGCCCACCACTGGGACTGTAGCAAACACACTGCTAGAGTGCAGGGATATCACCAGGCACAACATGATGACCGCCATGCACTCACAGTACCAGGATCACCATAAGCCACACACAGGACAGGTACAGTGATGCACATACATGTAGGGCATGAAGCCCCTCACCCAGTGACAAAACACCACCACAAGGGCAAACACCCTGAACAGCACAGCAGTAGAACAGCAACACATATGCATCATAGGCATATATGCCCCAGGCTCACTGTGGAACAGGCAATGCATGGCAGAACAGGGAACAGGGCCTGCCACACAGATGTGCTGCTATGGGTGGGCCACTGTGCAGTGGTACAAATGTGTCAGCGGAAGACCAAGCAGTAGTTGTACAGCAGCAATAGGAACTGCGACCCACATCTCACCTAGGCCCAGCAATGTACAGACAACAACAGCACCACCGTACATACCCAGGCCTGAAAGAAAAGGCAATCAATGGACACTGCAGCATGTGTTGGCACAGCAGAGGACCTGCACAGACCCACAGACACCAGCAGGCACACCGTGATGCATCCCTGCCAGACACATGGCACACACGGCCACTGGAATGTCCAGTACAGGACAGAGTAGCACAGCACAGTGTACTGTTTATACAGCCATGTCCAGGGAAACAGCAACAGTGGCAGGGCATAGAACACCCCTCCAGATGGTACAACACAGAAGCATTGCAGAACCAAACAGAGTACTCACGCAATACAACATGATGTCCATTACTGCTCTCCTCTGCATGTTGGGGCATGTGGGGCATCCTCCTGCAGTCCTGCAGTCTCAGGAAGTGTCAGCCGTCCCCGTGCAATGCAACGCCATCTTCAGCCTGCAGTCTGCACTCTGTTGGGTGGAAAGGGCACAAGTTCATCAGTACATGACAACATAGCACAGCAGATTCATACACATAAAATGCATATGTAAACCAAACAATGCAGCACACACACATGACACCAGTGGCATGCCAACCTGCATGCCAGCCCCCCCACCCAGATGAAAACATCACCCATGACATTCACATGGTTGGACAGGTGTGACCTCAAAGACACACCGAGCAACCACTGTGCACACAATACAGGACAGGGTACCCACATGTGGGGAACCAGTGGTAGGGCACACACACACACAGCACGCATGCCACCTGTGTAATATCACAACACATGCACAGGCACACAATGCAACACACAGACACAAGCAATTGGAGACCCCATACATACCATGCACACACACAGAGACACATGGCCATCACTGTGCGGAGACTGGTAACCCACCTGGCACTGGCACAGTCCCATCTCGGACCATGCACTTAAATCACTCCAGCTGCCTACTTTGATGCCTCTGCAGGTCCACGTACCGATGCCTGCATTTCTCCCCATCACAGTGTATCCCAGTTTGGGACATCAGGTGTCAGGCAATGGAGGCCCACACTAGTCTGTGTGGGAGGTCACCCTTCCTCACCTCCCCAAACAGGCAACTGTGCCTCTGCACAACCAGTTCCACCAGGCTGGCAGTCTCCACCTCTCCCACCTCCTGTCCCTGTGGACAGCAGCCCTCTGGCACCTTCTGCCTGACATACTGCATTTAGTATTGGTACAGTGGAAGGAATGTCCACAGACTATCCTGTCACCAGACAATGGAGCTGTGCTATGGCACAAAACGTGCACTGCGCTATTGTGTACATAAGCGTGCTATTGTGATAGTGCCATGTAAGCAGGAAGTGAATACACTGTGCATGCACAACCCAACAATGACCCCAGTGCTGGTACTAGTGCATGTGCAGTAGCCTGCGCAATAGCAGCGTAGCGCTGCACTACAGCACTGGCGCAGCACTATGGTAGCACCATTACAAAGGACATGTGCATGCACAGTGCATGCACAGATGTGTTGTGCAACACACAGTAGCACTGCACTATGTTAGTAGAGCTGCACTGTGCAATGACAGAATAGCCCCATGCTACTGAATTGCCCTGCACAATGCATTAGCCCAGTGCAAACAATGGCATTATTCAAAGGCAGTATGCCAGTGAGGCAGCTTGTCCATGCACAGGGCAAACATGCTTATTTGCATCTCATTATGTTGTCATTTACATACCAATCTGGGTGGATTGCACAGCAGGGCTATTTAAGGGCTAACAGTGTACTACCTGTGGTACACACGGGAACTGCACTGCACAGTATTTAACCTGTGTATGTATACACACTGCAGGATGGCACAGGCAACTCCATAGGATGCAGCAGGTATGTACTGACAACAGGCAACTGTTGCAGGACTACACTGGTATTGTTGGTAGCATGGTGTCCTGCATGTCCCCTAGCCATACTTTGAACATATGGGTGGAACAAGGTTGAATGCTACACACAGCCACACTGCAACATTGGTGTAGGTGTAGCACCTCTGTGGCCTGTAGCACAGGCAATTACACAGTGCAGCACAGTGCTGCACACTGGGGGCACTTGAGGTAAAGGTACTACAGTGTCCACCATCGCTATCCATTGTGCAGGCACAATGGACATATGCAGTTACACTGGTAAGGTGTTGTGACATGATCCACATGTGTATTGGTGAAAATAGTAACACCCCACAACCATGCATAACCAATACCTATTGTCTGTCATATACAGGTGTTGCCACTACCCAGGAGAGGCTTCACGTGCACAAATTTAGTGAGGATGGGCTGTGTGCCCTTGTACATGCCTGTAAGGAACGGGAGAGGAGTCTGTGGACCGGAAAGCCCTTGAATCTCCTGGTCCGGCAGGTAAATATACAAAGATACAAAGAATAATCTTATTTACAGATGTGATCTGTGGGGAGAGGGAGGAAAAATAAAAATGAAACAATCTGTACACACAAAAACTGAAATACACAATTTACAAATGCTTTATAAGGTACCCTTTTATAACAGGCAAACAGGTTCCGTCTATTATAAACAGTGTTTACTATATCCTAAGTTTTGAAATATGAGCCTCTACCATAGCTCACACACAGAAGTTAAAATCTGAACCTACCGCCTTCTGTAACATTCTAGGCTATGGAGAATCGCTACTTGTGTCTGATTGGGAACTGAGCAGAAAACAAGACTGGAAATATTTTTCTGTATAGTACCTAACTGACAAATCAGGAGGTTGAGCAGTAAATGTGATTGGTAAGATTTTGTTTGTACCTATGTTGTTCAGGGGGGATCATGAGGTATCATGAGTAATCCACTGGAGTAAGGTGTCAGGTATCAAGCATCAGGTGACATGAATGATATCATGGGATGTGCTTTGGCAGAAAAGGACCGGTAGGCCTATCTAGTCGGCCCTATTTTTCCTGCCTATTAATACACCCTGGACCTCCTTACACATCTTTACTGTGCTGGCTTTATAGCACCTTGGCACCACAGCGCCGAGGTTCAGACTTACCGCCCCCTCCCCCCAGGTCCGCCTCCCAGAGTTAGAATAATTAGAAAGGGGGGGTGGGTGCAGCCCCTGACAAAAACAGGGGTCAATGAAATTATGACTTGGTGTCATGATGACCTGCTGCACTACTGCCGGTGTCCTGCTGTGGTGGAACTCCTAGATCTTAATTGGTTACAGGTGTCCCTTCCTTATACCTTACCACCTCTTATTATATCCATGTGCCCATCCATGTATATTTGAATGTCCCCACTGTCTTCTCCCCACCACCTCTTCTGGCAGGCATTCACTACTGTCTCAGTAAAGAAGCATTACCGCACATCCCTCTTATCCCCTTCAAGCTTCATAACATACTTCTGTGTTCTGGTACTCCTCCATCTTCTGTGAAAGAGACTCCCCTCCTGCACCTTGTTCACACCTGTTAGGTATGTATCAGTCTCAATCATGTCCCCTTTCACTCTACTGTCCTCCAGGGAGTGCATGTTGAGTTTGCACAGCCACTTCTTGTCTGGTTTCTCATGTAACACCTGCACCATTTTGGAAGCCCTCCTCTGGACTGCTTCCACCCTATCAATATTCTTTCAGAGTTGTGGCCTCCAGAACTGGACACAGTAATCCAGGTGGTGTCTAACATGTGAGAGAAGCAGATGCAACACCACCTCCTTTCTCCTGCTAGAAATCCCCCACCCTATCTATCCCACCATCCATCTAGTCTTGCCTACTGCCTTGTTGCACTGCTCTGCCACCTTGAAATCATCAGATATGATTACACTAAAGTCCTTCTCTGGCTTAGTAACTGTAAGTACTTCTACCCCATCTTACACACAGCCCTCAAGTTTCCCAGTCCCACTCCCAGGTGCATGACTTGGAACATTTTGGCATTGAAACTCACCTCCCTAGACCACTCTTCCAGTTCCCACGGATCCTTTTCCATTCTCTCCACCCCATTCTGGTTGATTCTGGAGTGATCTGCAAATAGACACACACATTCCCCTCCAATTCCTCAGCAAAGTCACTTATGACATTGAAGAAGACGGGACCCAGTACCAATCCCTTTGGTACTCCATTAGTCACTCTCTGATTCTCTGAGTGGCTGCTGTCTACCACCACTTTCTGCCTCCTATCTTTCAACAAGTTAAATACCCAGTTCACCACCTTCTCCCCCACCCACAGGCTGATAACTTTCTTTATTAGCCTCTCGTGTGGTACAGTGTCAAAGGCCTTATTAAAGTCCTGATAATGGATAAATATCAGGTTATTGATTTTTTTTCTAATTTATTTGCTGAGAGAGGTTAAGTAAGTTGCCAAAGTTACACAGCAAATATTTGGAACTAGCAGAAGTTGAACCTGGATCTACCAGTTCCCAATCCAGTGCTCTAACCACTAGATCAGACTGCCTGTATGGGTGTCCTGTGACCTGGGCACACCTCAAGTGGGCACCTACCAAAACGGTGACCCACGTCCGGTGACTGCCCTGACGGCGAGGGTGTAGGGAGGGTGACCAGATGGGGAGGGTTTGCAAAAGGCGACAGGATGTCACGCAGGTATATGTACATGGGGGGGAGCGAGCATGCCAAGTGAGGGGTGGGAGGGTTCATGAGGGGTGGTGCCTTGGATTGCCGCTGAGCTGGCACCATGGCATGGTGGGTGCTGGTCCAGGGTGATGGGGATGCAGGGTTCAGGACCGGGCACCAGCATATGTTATTGTGCCCAGCCCAAGACCATTTTTTTTTATTTACACATATGCACCCCCTGGAGTTGAGAATCTAAAATTAGGGTGGGGGGCAGGGGAGAAGCCCTCCATGGGGAGTATGGGGGCACAGCCCTCTTATAAAAGGAAAAAAAGTTTTGCACTGTTGCTGGAGCTTGAGCTGTACATCACCGAAACTGAATTTCAGCGATATACACTCGCCATAAGGATGATCACCGTTTGGCAATCACCCTTATGACATAGAACTGCCTGTATGTCTTTATAATGCCAGGCAAACCATCTGAGTGATCATGAGGTGACAATAAATAGGCAGTTAGCAGGTAATTTGCAGCCATGTAACGGGTGTACAGAAGAGGTCACATTGTCTGCTATACAGTAGTTGCAGAGTATGATATAAATGGGATTTTTAACATTACAGACATATAATAGCTTTTGGCTTTTTTCAAAGTGGATCCATCCATCATCCATCATAAGCATGTGTCTGCTATTAGTGTGTCTGTTTTGAGAGGGTTTCCCCATATGTACATATCAAAGGAGAGAGACAATCTAAAGCAGTCAAATACACTTAAGCATAGGATATTGTCAGGTACTCTCACAATAAGAAACAGCTACATATTGGAGGTGCTGCTTGGCTGTGGTAGTGCTGGTGGGTAGGCCTGCCTACTCCACTATAAACCTTAGAATAGGACACACACAGGCATTTGTTATGCCTTACATTATCAAAGGTAAAGATGATATACCCCTCCTGGTTTTTAGAAACAGGATGTACTGCCCATTGCCCGATCGAACAAATTTGAAGGTTTGAAACTAGACACTGATGGCTCAGTTGAAAATCTCACCCTAAACACCACTGAGCCACCTGAAACTGCTTGCTCACTTCCAACTGCCCCCTTTGAACCTTACCTAACTCAAGATACAATCAACATACCCAGGGATATTGTGGTTATAGGGGATTCAAAACTAAGGAGAGTAGATACTGCAGTTTGCGAGGGGTGTAAGGAACACACAACAGTTAACATACTCCCCAGGGCACAGACTAGGGATACTATAGACCTACTGGATGGCTTACTTGAGAATACTACTGAGCCCTTAGTTATCTTACAAGTGTGTGTTAATGGAGTTTGCCCTTTAAGGGGCAGACCATGTTGTCCTGGTTCACCCCTTCCCTCTGTCATGGAATGGTTGTGCTCAGGATGGGAGGAAAGGATGGGGCTAAGGGCCAGAACAATGGTCAGGTAACAGGAAAGGAGAGGCAAAGGAGGTACATAAGGGCAGCATAAGAGGGCCTCCGCCACTTTTTGATGGAGTTTTGATCCTCCCACCCACCCTACTAAGCAGAACAAGAGGGAAGACAGTCAAGATGGGACTGTATGCTAGGGTCTGTCAGGGTGGAGAATAGGACGCGTCCTGTGGACAGATTGTACTGCCAAAGGTGGATGGCAGGTGATAATAAGGTTATGGATATGGTCATGGACTGCCAAAGGTGGATGGCAAGTAATAATAGGGTTATGGATCTGGTTATGGACTGCCAAAGGTGGATGGCAGGGGGGAAAAAGGGGGGTGGAGGAGGGGAAGGGGAAGAAAATGGAATAACACAACAAGAGGAAGAAGATGAAGAAGAAAGCGGTCTCAGTTTTTACCGTCACCTAGCAGGAAAGGAGAAGAAGAAGGCACCCAGGTTTTCACCTGGGGAGGGATAATCAGAGATTGATATATGGATGGAAAGAAATTAAATTTATAAAACTAGGATAATAAAGAAATGGAAAATGGAATATGGCTATAAATAAATTAATTGCCAAATCTGACCACAACAACAAACAATGGTATCTGTCTTTTTGTGAGGGAAAAGGGGGGGGGAATCTGGGACAATGACCTCTCACACAATATGACAGACATCCAGGCTGACTATAAAAATATAGCCAAACAGATTAAAAATAAGGGAGGTGAAATCATACTATCTGGGGTTCTGCCCACTTTTGAGAAACATTCGCACAAAAACTATAATATTCACAAATTAAATAATTGGCTTAGACAATATTGCCTATCAGAGAGTATTGGATTCATGGATAATTCCATCACATTTAACAACCCAGCTTGTTTCAAAGGAGGCGGTTTACACCTAATTCACTTCAGTACCAGGATTATGGGGAAAAAAATCAATGCAATCTTAAAGTTCCATTTAAACTGGAACATGGGGGGAGGGCTCCTTGGGACTTTAGGAACCCCAACAAAGTAAGCAATAATGTACCTAAACCTAATAACCCTGGTTGGAAGGGGGTGCTAATAAATACTAGAAGTCTAACTAAGTTTGATGAATTTAAATGCCTCCTAGCTACTAACAACATTCATATTGTCCTTGTTACAGAAACCTGGTGGGATGCAAACGATCACTGGGACAAAAACATCCAATGTTATAATGTTTATTCCAAAATCAGTGACCACAGAAAGGGTGGAAGTGTGGCCATTTATATCCATGAAAAAATTGTATGTGAGGAAATTTCTGGTGATACTCTTAACCTGGAAACTCTCTGGGTCAAACTGTGCCCTCAGATGGGTCCCCCATTCATCTTAGGCCTTGTGTATATACCACCCTCAATGACCCCTGAAAATAACACTAAGTTATTGAATTATATTGGGAACCTAGATCCATACAATAACATTTTGATTTTTGGAGACTTTAACTTACCTAGTATTAATTGGACTCTGGCATCTGCGACCAGCAGAACTGACAGTCTCTACTTAGATTTATTTAATGAACTCAGGTTAAAACAAATAGTACAGCATGCAACCAGAAGTGATAATATACTTGACCTTATTTTAACTAATAATGAACACTGTATTTTTAACATCACTATAAATGCACCTTTGGGAAACAGTGATCACAATACTGTTCATTTTCTGGTCGCAGGAAACAAAAAACCAACAGCTACTGGAGTTCCAGAAACCCTGAATTTTAGCAACGCGAACTTTGGCAATATAAAAACTAGTTGAACCCAGTGGGACGGGCATAAATTATTTACCAGTCTTTCAGCTGAATCTAAATGGGGCCTTATGCTCAGCAAATTAAACAATTTAATAAAGGATAATATCCCTAGAAGAAAAAAAATACGGCACTAATTATAAAAATTTACCTGGTTGGATGAACTCCACAATAAAATGTTTGATTAACAAAAAAAACAAAACAAATTGTTCAAGCAAATAAAAAGGAGTTTAACCCGCTTATGTCCCAAGTATAGAGCTGTGGTTAAAAATATAAAGACCAAGGGCCAGATATTGAAAACTTTGCCCCAGGGCTAAATTAACACTGCCCAGTGGGCAAACTTAGCCCAGAGCACAAATCAAGCTATCTTCAAAAGGAATAGCCCGGGGGCAAACAGCTTCTGAATATAGCATGGAAATGAGGCTGGGCAAACTGGGCTGGGAGTGCAGGGCAAACTTAGCCCTGAAATAAGACAGCTCTGAATATAGCAACCAGGAAGTGCAAATCACAACAGCAACACAGTGCACAGCAACGTGAAGGTAGGTAGAGGTGAACTATGTGGACAATGTATGTGCCAGCAAAAGTGTGGACCCAGTACTGCTGCAGACAGCAGTGCATGTGAAAGTACAGTGTTCAAAACTGTATAATATTCCCCAAACTGTTTGTGCAGGGCTAAACCTTTAGCTCGGTGCAAACACATTTGCCCAGCGCTAAACTTTGCCATATTCAAAAGTGACATACAAATGAGATTACTTAGGTAGTCTCTGGGTAAACATCCAGATTAGCATCTCATTATGCCCTGATTTGCATGCAGTTTGCACCGGGCTAACGGTTTAGCCCTGTGCTAAACCCGCACAAACGTGATAGCGCTGAGCAAACAGTTCAGGGACTATTAAACAGTTTTGAACACTGTACTTTCACATACGCTGCTGCCTGCAGCTATATTGGGACAACACAGCATAGGCACAGATGGTGGTGGTGCTGCATGCAACTGTCACACTGTAGGTCATGCTACAGTACACAGCAGACACTACAGTTGCAAGGGGGCCAGTAGTGTGTGGACACAGCACTGCCTATGGTGTGTACGGCAGTGCTGATGACTGCACTATACACAGTGACAGGCCCAACATGCAGGCGTTTACTGACAGTGGATTTTACTGTTACGCTGTTGTGTGACCCACAGATGCTGCACCTCTGGCATGGGATGCTCACAGTAACATATACATGTCCGGCTTTGTGTGCTGTGGCAGTTGTACAGCTGTGTGGTATGTGGCTGGGGAGGCATATATTATCAGAAAGGCACACTGGTGTTGGGGTATTCCAAATACTGGCCCATGTGCACTGTATGATTTTTCCCAGCCTTGTGGCCACACCTGGCTGTGGCACAGCCTGGCCACCTGTACACTCTCCCCCTCAACATCATCCATGCCCACAGTACTGCATGTGTATGCTGGCATCTGTTGGTGTCCACCGAAGAGTGGTCCGCAGTTGTGTGTTGTATGGCCACACTGCTATGCTGTCCACTGATGGCAGGGTCACCACTTACTATCTGGCATGGCTGGGATGGGTGGCAGATGATGGCATTATTGTGATGCCATCAGTGAGCAGCATATTTCCTCTATGTCTGGCTTTGTCTATGTGTCATATTTATTTGTTAGGGTCACGCAAAGCCATACAAAAGTCATGCAAACACCACTCAAAGCCATAATGTCACGCAAAGCTGATTGCCCAGGGTTAAGACTACCTTTTCCTGGGTGGTAATGTGCACCACACTAAGTGTCGCACTAAGTTACGCAAAACCACTTTGCGCAGCGCTAGTCACTGAATATAGCATTGTGCCTGTATTCATGTACACACCCACTCAGTTTGCCCCTTGCATATATTATGATTTTGCCCAGCGTTAATGCAGTTTGCGCATGCTGTTTGGCCTTTTGAATATAGCAAACCTGAGTTAATCCCACGCTAAACCTGCGCTAACAGGTTTTGCCTGGCCCAAAGTTTTGAATATCTGGCCCCAAGAATAAAACAGCTAAATCCCAACATGAGATACAGTTGGATACTAGGGTTAAAGATAACAAAAAAGCCTTTTTTGGACATATTAATAAATCTAAGGGTAAAACAAATACTATAGGTCCTTTCCTCACCGCTTCTGGAAAGATAGCTAGTAAGGTTGCTGACATACAGAATCAATATTTTTGCTCGGTGTTTAATAAAAACAGTCTTGGTTTATCAAGTACAGCAGAGACTTCATCCACTGGACAGTTCATCAATAAACCTGATGAAGTTTTGGACAGGTTAAAGAGGGCTGACATTAACAAATCACCAGGTCTTGATAAAATTCATCCTAGGGTGTTAAAAGAGCTTGCTGAATTTATCTACTTACCTTTAACTAATATCTTTTAACATTCTCTCATCACTTGGGAAGTTCCACATGATTGTAAAATAGCAACCATGGTATCCATTCTACAGAAAGGTCCAAAAAAACAACCCAGATAACTATGACCCATTAGCCTAACTTATTTAATTGGAAAGATCTTAGAGCATATTATTAAAGACCTTATCCTGGACTCCCTCTGTCAAAATGGGTTATCTGACCCTCTCCAACATGAATTCACTAAATCTAGAACCTGCCAAATGAATCTACTGACTGTTTACGAAAAGGTCAAGGATGAAGTTGATTGGGGTAATTCTGTGGACCTTGTGTTCTTGGACTTCGCCAAAGCATTTAACAAATTACCACACTTAGAGCTCTTAGACACCTTGAGAGTATTTAAATTAAAAATCAATATTATTAACTGGATTGCTATATGGTTGGAGGGAAGAAAATGGAGAGCCATTATTAATGGGCTCATGTCACAAGTAGGGTCCCCCAAGGGTCTGTCTTGGTACCCTGCCTTCTCAATATATATATCTCTGCTCTCACCATTGATTACCCCAACATAAGGATGTTAAAGTTTGATGACGACTGTTGCATAGGTACCATGGTAAACAACACAATAGGCTGTTCTTCCCTTCAGTTTGTTCTATTTAGCATATTAACTTGGTCCTGCAAAAACAAGCTTGTCCTGAATACTTCCAAATGTAAAATTATGCACCTGGGAATACATCACAAACATCTTAACTTAGGCTGCCGCTGACAAGATATCTTGTCCTAAAAACCTATGCGTTCTAAATCTTCTGGCAGCCTAAGGGTTAAATATAAACTGGGGAATTAACCCCTACTTGAAACTGATCAAAAGAAAGGTTTAGGAATAATTGTCAACCCTGACCTAAAATTCAGATCACACTGCAGAACCCAAACCAATAAAGCTAATCTTAACCTAAATTGTATTTTTAGACATAATAATAATAATAACTTGATTTATTTAGCGCCTTTCAGAAACCAAGGCACTGTACAAATAGAGCATAAAATCAAAATATACAAATAAAATCGACAATACAAAACAGCTTCAATCAGTAAAAGCCTTGTTCCATAAAAAAGTCTTAAAACATGTAGACATGTAGCCAGTCACACAAGCGAGGTGTTGCTTCCCTTGTATTTTGCTTTTGTTAGGCTGCACCTTGAATACTGTGCCCAGGTGTGATCTCCATACTGCAGGGAGGACATCATAAGGATTGAAAAAAACAGCGCAGATTCACTAAAGCCATTTCAGGGATGGGAGATAGGCCATACGAGGATAGGCTGAGACTCCTAAACCTGTACACACTCCCGTATAGAAGACTGAGAGGAGATATGTGTCTCACCTATAGAGCATTAAGTGACCCCACCCTTAGTAATGAACTGGAAATAGCTATCAGTGACAATAGAGTTAGTAATAGAAGACATTCCAAACAATTACATCTGGGCAAATGGAATACCCTGAGAAGAAAGAACTGGTTTAGCCACAGGGGCTGTCCCAACATGGAATCAGCTCCCAGCTGAAGTTGTGGACAGCCCAATTATGGACTCTTTCAAGCTAAATTTAGATCTAGCAATTGAGGACAAAATCAAATTTTGTCTAAATTAATTTTCCTTGGCAAGCATTATGGACGTCTGTCCACAATAGCTTGAATTACATATGATACCTATGATACCTATGGTACAAGCTGACAGTACTTCCCACAGTACCATATTATGGAAGTTAAGGATAATTTTAATTTCAAGGGTTACAATTACTACACTCCAGTACAGTACTGGCCATCTCCTGTTGCGTGGAAGAGAGAAGTGTCTGCCCATGTCCCACTGGGCCTTATGTACCATGTAAAACAATAATGGAGAAAAGATAACAAATTTACCATGATGCATATTACACATTGTACACTTTGTTAATAAACTTCTTTGCAAATATTAAATAAAACTTCTTTATCTGTTAAGCTGCAACTCATAGAAAGGTAGAAATGTAGAAACTGACAACAGATAAGGACCACTTGGCTCACATAGTCTGACCCCTTGCCCTACTTACTGCAATGCCACAGACCCTAATTGATCTCCAGCTTTCCCCCCTTTCCTAACCACCAAGATTCTCTTAAAACTGTCCCATGCATTTTTGAATTCCATTACTGTTTTTACCCCTACCACCTCTGCTGGGAGGTGGTTCATTGCATTCAGCACCCTTTCTGGGAAGAAGTACTTCCTCACATTACCCCTGAGTCTACCCCCTCCTGCTTCATATCATGACCCTTTGTTCTTGAACATCTTTTTTTCCAAAAAAATGCTTCCCTCTTGTACCTTATTTATACCAGTGAAGTATTTGAAAGTCTATCATATCCACCCATCTCCCTCCTCTCTTCCATGGTGTACATGTTGAGGTCTTTGAGTCTCTCCTCATAGGGCTTTCGGTAGAGGATGCAAACTCCAGCAACCAGTGCACTCCCAGCTGTCAGTGTACCTGTCACCTTTTGAAAAAGGTGTCTTGGTATGAGCAACACCCAGCAGGAAAGGAAAATCTTTTAGGGATTATGACCAGAAAAAGTTGATGCAAAGTGGCTAAATTAACTTTAGTGAATTTTCTTTTGGCCTCAGCAACTTTGACTTTGCAGAAATTTGCAATGTTACAGGATAATATACTGTAAGTGGACTCTCAATGGAAACCCTACAACAGCATAAATTGGGATTGATTAATGTCACTGATCATCACCGCATAGTGTGGTTCAGTGAAAGCTTAAATTAAACTTAATTTTGTTTTCCATGGAACTTTTTATCCCCAATCAAGTCTGTTAGGGATACTCTATATAGCCTAATCCCAAGGTATTCCCTGCTCTGGCCCACTGACTCCCATCCACTGAGTTCTGCTCATAACAAAATGGCCTATGAGTCTCCTCTCTATAGTAGGGACTCCAAGAGAAGGGCCATTCTTTCCCTGAGGCAGTACACAACGTGGACTAGGTTCTAACATCAGTATGCAATAGGGTGGGAGCCCAGGTTGCCATGTAGATGGACATGTGTTTTTCCCTACTTTTCTCCCTTTATTCATTTCTTATCCCTGGTGGAGAGCATAACCCATTGACTGCCCTCAACTGCACACATTGACACCCTGCAGAGGGAGCAAGAGGAAGAAAGCTCCCTTGGCCCACTACAGGAGTCGCTGTGGTACTGAAGCCCAATTCCATCTCTCCCCAACTGCAGCATCCTGCTGAGCAGCAGCTGTTGGGTTCTGGCCTGACTTCCTACTCAGTATCCCGAGTTCCCTTCCAAACTTGGGCTACTTGCATGGCAGAAATGTGCACTGCCACTGGGCCATCACCGTGGCAACATAAATTACATTTAAACTTTACTTACTGGCAGCAGAGTAATAATAATACAAATGTGACACTACAGGTCCATGTAATCAGTTCCCTGCAGTTTCAGAGCAGATGGTGGAGGGACTCAGGGACATGACTGCTGGCTGCAAGGGTGTGGAGATGTCTTCTTCATCTTGCCCATTATGGAATGACCTTTTACCATGACTACTTAATATAGCAGATGTCTAGAATCTGCAAGGTTGTTTATAAAAGCTCCACATTATAATGTAATATGATGTTCTGATTTGCTTTCTCACATTGTGTTCAAAGGACGAAAACAGTGAGGCAAAGTGTTTTCTTAGAAACATAGAAACATAAAAACAGAATTTGATGGCAGATAAGGACTGCTTGGCCCATCCAGTCTGCCCATTTCCCTACCTAATGGATAAGCTGCAGATCCTAGTTAACCAATAGCCTACTTCCTCCTGCCCCCAACCCCTAGAATTACCTTATGTCTGTCCCATGCATTCTTGAATTCCCTCACTGTTTTTGACTCCACAACCTCCTCGGGTAGGCTGTTCAATGCATCCACTACCCTCTCCATGAAAAAATACTTCCTCACATTACCTCTGAGCCATCCCCCCTCTATCTTCAAATTGTGCCCCCTTGTTCTTGCACATCTCTTTTTCTAAAAGATGCTACCCTTTTGGACTTTGTTGATTCCCTTGAGGTACTTGAAAGTTTCCATCATGTCCCCCCCTCTCCCTTCTTTCCTCAAGGGTTTACATGTTAAGCTCCTTAAGTCTCTCTTCATATGTCTTCCGGTGCAGACCCTGCACCATTTTAGTTTTGGACTGCCTCCCTCCTGTTTATGTCCTTGTGGAGATTGGGTCTCCAGAACTGCATGCAGTGCTCCAGATGGGGTCTCACCAGCTGTCTGTACAGAGGGATAACAACTTCCTGTTTTCTACTGGTGATGCCTCTTCCTATATATCCCAGAAAATATTTATTGTGATGACTTTACTCTACTTGCAGCTGGGCCTGTATGCCACGGTGCTCTGAAGGTGTGTTACTGTACCTGCTAGTATAACAAATGCTAATAATGGGACTATGATAACTGGGCTCCATTTTTTCCCATAGTGCAAGTCAGTTATAATTTTCCATTATAACCAGCTAGTTATAGTAGCAAACATCTGCAGGCTTTCAGTATGAGAAAAGCACTAGCCACTCTTTCCTGGTGCACACCGACACTTTTCGTGGTTTCTGACAACCACCGTAAAGCCTCACTGCTTGCTTTCTCCTCTTGTCACACATGCAGTCTGTCTCTCAAAACAGACATCGAAACCTGTTCCTTGATACAAGAAAGACTGTAAAAATACAAATTCTGATCTTTATTCTTTATTCTTGGACCACTTCTACAATGTTATGAGCGTTACTCCCAGCTATATAATGTTGTTCAGCCTGTCACGAGCTACAAAGAAACTTACACTGTTATGTGAATAATTTTCATGCTGCATTTCAATATGTTTGTGCATATTTTCATGGTGGTTAAAGACAAGTTAAAATGTTGGAAGTTAAAAAACAATAACGTTTTCATAAGTCATCTCATTAAAGTCTATTAACTGTTTGTTGATTAAAACACCAAAACAGTTTTTGGTCCTGAGGGTAAAGAAAAAAAAATGAAGCCCAGTAATTAAATAGAAACATAGATGTTGTTGGCAGATAAGGACCTCTTGGCCCACATAGTCTGCTCTATTTTTCCTGCCTACTGTGCCACCATAGACCCTACTCAATCTCTATTCTTTCCTCTTGCCTTATTTCTAAGGTCCCCTTGTGTCTATGCCATGCAAGCTTGAATTCTGTTACCATTTTAGCTTCCAACACCTCCACTGGGAGGCTGTTCCAGGCATCCATCACCCTTTCTGTGAACAAGTATTTCCTCACATCCCCTCTGAGTCTCTCCCTCCCCATCTTCATGGCATGACCCCTTGTCCTGGAGCATCTTTTTCTATGTAAAATGTTACTCTCATGTACCTTATTAATACCTGTGAGGTATTTCAGCGTTTCTGCATGCCCCTCTTCCCTCTAGACAGTACATATTTAGTTCCTTGAGTCTTTTCTCATAGGGCTTTTAATGCACGCCCTGCTCAATTTTGGTTGCCCTTTTCTGCACCCCCTCCACCTGATCTTTATCCTTCCAGAGATGGGACTTCCTAAACCAGACACAGTATTCAAGGTGGGACCTCACTATTGATCTATACAGGGGTAACTCTACCTCCCTCTTTCTGCAGGTGATACTCTCCCTATGCACCAGAACATCCAACTAGTTGTTCCCACTGCCTTATCACACTGCTTTGCTACCTTCAAGTCATCAGAAATTATTAGCCCCAGGTCCCTTTCCTGTTTTGTGTTTGCCAATACCTCCCTGCCCAGTTGGTACATTGCCCCCAGGTTTCTGTGCCCCAAGTGCACAATTTTGTACACTTTTGCATTGAAACTCAGTTACCAAACCCTTGAACAGTCTTCCAGCTTTTTCAGATTGTCCCTCATTTTTCCACACCCCCCCCAGTGTGTCCACTCTGTTGCAGAATTTTGTCATCCACAAACAGACATAGTTTCCCTTCCAGCCCTCTTGCAATTTCACTAATAAAGACATTGAAAAGGATCAGGCCTAGTACTGACCCCTGTTGCACCCCCACTGGTCACCTTGCCTTTTTCAGAGTGAACACCATTTACCACCACCCTCTGAGTCCTGTTGCTTAACCAATGTCTTACACATTTTACTACTTTTAGACCCACTCCTAGGCTGCCCAACTTGCTCACCAGTCTTCTGTGTGGAATAGTGTTGAAGATCTTACTAAAATCCAGGTAGACCACATCCACTGCTCCACCCTGAGCCACTTTCCTGGTCACCTAATCAAAGAACTCAATCTGGTTTGTCTGGCAAGATCTCCCCCCAGTGAAACCATGCTTCCTCGGAGTCTGTAATCTACTGGTGACAATGTATTCCCCAATCCTTTCCTTCAGTAGTGATTCCATTACTTTACCCAATACAGAAGTCAGACTGACAGGACTGTAATTTCCTGCCTCCTCCCTATTACCACTTTTGTAAAGTGGGACTACATCTGCCCTCCTCCAATCCCCCGGAATGTATCCCATATCTAGTAATAGGTTGAACAGGGCTGTCAGAGGTGCAGCCAGCACCTACTTGACCTCCCTCAGTATCCTTGTGTGCACCTCATCAAGCTCCATTGCCTCATCCACTTTTATTTGTGCTAGTTCCTTGAAGACTCCCTCCTCTGTAAAAGAACTAGTGTCCACCTCCCTTCCTTTAATGCCCTTGTCCCTTATCTTTGGCCCATCACCTGCCCCATCCTTCCTAAATACTGAACAAAAGTATTTGTTCAATATGTCTGCTTTTTTGGGGGGCCTCTTCCACACAAACCCATCCTTCCACTTTTAGCCTTGATACCCCTCTTTTGATCTTCCTCTTTTTGCTTATATACCTAAAGAATGTTTTAGCTCCCTTTTTACTGACTTGGCAATATCCTCATCTGTTTGTGACTTTGCACTCCTAACTGCTTTCCCTGCCTCCCTTTGTTTCTCCTGATAGCTTTCCCTATCCTCCTCCTTCTGTGTTGTCTTGTACCTTCTACTTCTTTGCCCTTTGTAGGAGTACAGAACTAATATTTTAAATACACCCTCACTTTGCTCTTAGGGTTTATGTAGCATCCCACACCTTGGATGTGTGAAAAATTCTCATTATGCACACCTACACATGCATTATTTTATATGTATACAAGGGGCAGTTGCAGGTCTTGCCTCATAAAATGGGCAAATCCTGATTGTAACTTACAAAATGACAATCAAAGATCATGACTCACAAAACAAACAACAAGATTATCACAGCAAGATTTCCATGAAAAAAAGCAAACCCCAGAAACAGTGCATGTGCAGGGGTAGAGTAGTACAGATGGCATGCAGCGTGTCTGTGATCTTGCATGCACAAATGTACAGACATTTGTAAAGATGTACTTAATAGAAAAATATTTCAATAACTATTACCTAATTATTATAGGACCACATGTATTGTATCCAATATTCTCCAAAGTATATCCTACTTTATACTGCTTCTGTGTGATACAACCACACAAAGACATAAGGCAGAAAAAGGTGTAACATTGTACTATACATTTATCAGAGTAACAGTACCATTATGCCATTATAACAGGACAGTAGGCTTAATAATTACACTGTACAAAATATGATAATATGCATGTTCTGATTGGCTTAGAGTAGTACTAAAATGCTAGTGAAAGAGGGAATATGGCACCCTATTTTAAAGCTTCTCTGTTTTTGTTTTGCAGCATACAGAAGTTATGTAATACTATAGTGGTCAGGGTTTTAATGTACAGACAACATTATGAAACCCCCACAAGGTTCATGGTTTATGCACTTTGCCAACACCATAATGTCAATGAATGGCAAGAGACATCTTTGGGTAAAGATTGGACTGGCTCATCCAGGGGAATTCGAACTGGAAGTGACTTCAGTGGTTAGAACCCCCACTTCTGAGTCACATGATGCAGCTAACTGAATAGGACTTGCTCCGCTAGTGCTCCGCTCACCCAGCTAGCTTTTTCACCTTTTAACCTCAGTTTCTTTAAAGAACAGCCATAAAACAGTGCTCAGCAGCTCACAGAACTCTACCCGGTTCCCCAGAAGACGAATTTTGGTGGAGAATGGAAGCGGAGATGAGACAGGCGGTGTCTTGTCATATGCCACTTGTCACGCCAAAAAAGCAGCTGAAGAAACCTAGGGCTACTCCTACTACCTCAGGCCACTCGCAACCAGCCTCAGCCTCTCCTCTTGCAGCTACAGAGCTGAATTTGCTTACCTTGGAATGTTTTGTCTCTGAGTTCCAACCATTTAAAGACAAAATTTGCTCACTTGTCTCCGATGTAAAGGTGATTTCTGATGCCCTAGAGGACACGACTCAGCGCAATTCTGACAACGAGGCCTGCGTTATCTACATGGAGAAGTGAGTGGACAGAATGGATGCGCTCATAACTACAAACTGTCAGACTATCAATAAAACTAGAGAACAACATCGAAGACTTAGAAGGTAAAAGTCGTTGCAATAATGTTGTGATAATTAGCGTCCCCGAGAGGGAAGAAGGAATGGACACCCTCATATTTGTTCAAACATTGCTGACAAAAATAGCTGGTGCTTCCCCCTTTGGGCTGACTTATATCCTGGAGAGATCACACCGAACCCTCAGGCCTATGCCTCCACCTAATGTTCCACCTAGGCCACTCACATGCCGCTTCCTCAACTATCAAGAGAAGCAACATATACTTCAAAAACTGAGGGAAATACAAGATGTCCTGTGGGAAGGAATAAAGATTTGGGTAACATAAGACCTGCCTGCAACCATCCGCCAGCACCGGACATTATTCTACCCAATTGTGTCCAGGTGTATCGCATTGGGAATAAAATTCCATAGGGTATATCCTGCAAAGTTCCAAGTTCAACTGGATGGAACCTGGTCATCTTTCAAAGAAGTGGACCCTGCAATGGATTTCCTCAAACAGAAGTGCCCTGCATTATTTACCAATTGCTGAAAATACCCTGGTATTTGCAGGTACTAATCATTGGGAGAAAATACAGAAATCTCAAACTGTTGATTTTGGATTGTATTGCTCTATGTCAGCTTCCAGAAAACTTTAATTAAACTGAGCACTAATGCCTATGGTTTTATGCCCGGAATGTACCCTTTTCCCATTTAGCATCGGATCCCAACAGTGATCCTTTCTACATGGGGGATATTGTTAAAACACATCAGGGGAATTATTATCTTGGCTATCCTTACTTTGACTTTTTGACTTTCTCTCATAAAGTTTCCTCGACTAAGACATCAGCATCTTCTGGGCATGGTCAATTTCATGGATCATGGCTCATACTCACCTCTTTAAGAGAGAAGAATTTTCATTTACATCACACAAGAGACATCAGCATTTCTTTCGGGGACAAGACCCCCCGTGGAACTTTAAAAGAAATAAGCTCCCATCTTATTATTTAATAATGCCTGATCTATCAGCTCACATCAGGTTGCATGGATCCTCTATTGATTTGCATGACTGGTGACACTAATCTGTAGAGGTCCATCATCAACAGGAGCAGTGTCTTATGATCCCCATGTACTATGAGGGGTTTATTTTTGGCTGAAGGGTCTGGGTCTTCATTACTTCAAGATGGCAACTTATAGTGCACCAAGGCTCAGATGTGGGCTAGTCCATTTCCTTTACCCCTCCCCCTTTTTCCAGTTTTCATTTTTTGTGCCCATTTCACCTTTTTTCCAGTGTAAAGGGGAGTCTGTGAACTTTAACAGGGCTCTGGCATAACAATGCATATGATGTTTAGTTTGTCTAAGTGTTTTGGGGGTTAACAGCAAGTTTTATAGCATAGTGTGGTTATTTGCACAGTTTATTTTACTATGCTCCAAATGCAACATGTTTAGTTGCAGTCGGGTGAGCGTGGAGGAGGGAGGGCCTTCACTCTGCTGATCACCATGGACTAGCACAATGGGAGGGTAGTTCTTATTGTTGCACTACAGAATTAAAGTTATACTCTAGGAAACAGTAGGATATTTTTATCATTTCCCCTTGGCCATACTGTTTATGGGGGTGAGGGGAACTGGGGGGTAATAAAGGGTAACAGTGGGATTTTTTTAGGGGGTAGCACATCAGGGACATTTTTATTTAAATTTCTATCCAGTGGGAGGGAAGGTGCCAACTCAGGAACTAATTGATACAAATTAGCTGGTCATGTTTCACTGCCAAAGATACCAGAATGATTCTAATAGTAGTACTTCAGAAAAATGGTGCAATCTTTTAAATTTTGTACATAGAATGTAAAAGGAGTAAGACATCCTTTTAAATGAATGCAGCTGCTCAAACATTTAAATGTCTTACATTGTGATGTGATCTTATTGCAAGAAACCCACCTCCTACAAGTAGATGAGACCCTTTTGAGGAGACAGCAGGTGGAGCAAGTTTTCGCTGCAGGGGATTCCCGAAACAGTAAAGGGGCAGCGATCCTGCTTACTAGGGCTTTCCCCTTTACATGTGAGCATTGTATCAGAGACAAACATGGCAGATACATGCTGGTCATAAGCAAAATTCATTCATTTAATATACTACTGGGAAGTGTCTATGGCCCAAATGCAGATTCCCCTTCTTTTTTCATGGAGCTTTTCTCTGTTTTGACACCTTTTTCCCACATTCCAATGCTCTTGAGGGAGGATTGGAACATCCCCTTCAATCCCATATTAGATAAATCATCAGCCTCCAGGACTAGGGGTGTCTCTCCTGCCCAAAGAGCAATTAGAGACCTGGTGGACCATATGGGACTCGGTGATCCTTGGAGAACACTACATCCTGCGGAAAGGGAATATTCATTCTGCTCTGCTGTCTATGGCTCAACCTCATGTACTGATTATTTCTGGTTGAGTAAATCCTTGATACATGGGATAATGGACAGCAGGTCAGAACCAGAGATGGGCTCCAATCACTCCATAGTGACTTTTTTTCTTTCCCTGTCTTTATACTGGGGATCAGATAAACAATGGAGACTCAATAACCAATTACTGAAGGACACAAAAATCACTGAAAGTATAGTAGCCTCCCTAGAATCCTTCAAACTTACCTACTGAGGTACTACGCAATCCCCATCCATTGAATGGGGAGCATTAAAATGCTTTCTTCAAGGAGAATTTGTTAAATGGTCAGCTATTAATAAGTGGAAATAAATCCAGGAATCTATAACTCTATTAAACCAAATCAGAGACAAAGAGAAATACCTAGCCACAAATACTTCTGTCACTGAAAAAGGAGCTCTTATAAAACTACAAGGTAGATATTCTGAATTACTCAGAGAAAAGGCTGAGTGGGCAATTTTAAAAATAAAAGCTACTTATACTGAGCGAGAGGAAAAGGCTGGAAGGCTCCTGGCCCTCTGGCTTAAAAACTAGAATCAACAAACTGCATTACTGCAATACACACCAACTCTCAGGGATCACCTTTAACCCAGGCCAAGGAAATAAATAAATAATTTGAAGAATATTGCAAGAAGCTATATGCTCAAATACCCAATTGCACACCTCAAGATAAGGTATACTGGTATCTAGAGAGCCTTCCCCTTCCCACTCTCACCCCCACCCAAATTGAGGGACTTAATACATCTTTCACTGAAGAGGATATTATCCAAACAATCAGGGACCTCTCCTTAGATAAAGCCCAAGGACCAGATGGTTACTCATCCAACTTTTACAA
This sequence comes from Neoceratodus forsteri, assembly GCA_016271365.2. Lineage (NCBI taxonomy): Eukaryota > Metazoa > Chordata > Ceratodontiformes > Ceratodontidae > Neoceratodus > Neoceratodus forsteri. The sequence goes on along the minus strand of CM028132.1, from coordinate 637,256,381 downwards.
AAGGTTTGCACCTCAGTTGGCTCCATGGCTAGTGCCTGTCTTCTCAAAGATGTTAACTGAGGCAGATCTAGATCCCAGAATGTTGGAGGCAATGATTGTAATTCTCCCCAAACCAGGAAGGGACCTAACGTGAGTATTTAATTACCGGCCCATATCCCTTCTTAATTGTGACCTAAAACTTCTCACCAAATTACTAGCTCGTAGACTAGAATGGGTACTCCCTTCCCTTATCAGTTCTGACCAAGTTGGTTTTATGAAGGGCAGGTCCTCAATAGATCACAACCGTCTGTCTCATGTGTTCTCCGCATCCAGAGATGCATCCCAAGCCATGGCACTGGTCTCTCTGGACTCAGAGAAGGCCTTTGGCAGGGTAGACTGGCAGTTCTTGTTTAGGACCCTCCACAGATTCCACCTTACTCCTAAGTTCATCTCATGGTTGCAAGTATTATACTCTACCCCCATCACACGAGTCTTCTGTAATGGGATTCTCTCTTCCAGCTTCCCATTGGAGGCCAGAACCAGATAGGGATGCCCCTTGTCCCCCCTATTATTCAATCTATACTTACAGCCCCTTATAGCTTCCATTCAGGAATCCCCTGGGATACATGGTATAAAATTAGGCTTGACCAGGTATAAAATAGCAGTGGATGCAGATGATATATTGTTACACGTTACCCAAATCAAACCTTGCACACAAACCCTATTACAGATTTAATTCAGGAATATGGCTCCCTTTCCAATTATGAGATTCATACAGAGAAATCCTTGGTTTTCCCCCTAAACCTCAAGGTACATAAACAGGATAATCTGGAATTGGGACTCAATTGGGCTCCTAAATCCATAAAATATCTAGGATTACACCTGTCAACTAGTGATGCCCAGTTGCGTAAACTGAACTTAGAAAGTCTATATAAAAAAGTACAATGAAATTTAGAATGATGGCATGATCTCCCCCTCACCCTATGGGGACATGTGAACATCATTAAAATCAATGTCCTCCCACATCTCTTTTATCCCCTAAATCTCTTAAATATATGGCTTGCTAAAACCTGGTTTAGGTACATCCACTCCAGTTTAACAGATTTTCTCTACAAAGGCAAGCCCCCAAAATGAGCATTTCACAAACTGTCCACCCCCAAACCTTCAGGAGGACTAAAACTACCTCACTTTAGTTTATATCACTGGGCCAGTCACCTAAGTAAATATCTCTGCTGGGCAGCACCTTCAGTTACCTTGGACTCATCAAACTATGTTCCCTCTTGGCTCACAATAGAAAACAAACTAATCACCTCAGCTGGGATACATCCTGCAGCCCTACTTTTCTTGAAATTCAAAAATCTGTCCTTTATTCGACATCACAATCTGGTTGGACATTTGGTCCACACACACACACACACACACACACACAATTATGTGCTACCTTAAAATATGACAATGCCTATGACATTTCCCAACTTATCTTCCAAAATCCCCAATTCTAGATTGGGTGGAAAGCTAATTCCAGGTAACTGGATTCCACACATGCAGCATTGTGTGGTTCAAGACTTCCGAAACCAAACCCAGGAATGGTTAACCACCTCTGATCTACTAGCAAAATTTGGTCTAGTCAATAAATGGACATTTCAAATTTATCAAATCTGTCACATGCTCATAGCATATTATGGAAACAAAGAGAATTTGGATAGCACCCATGACTGGGGTCCCACAGGCAGAATCTTGGCCTTAGCCCCACATGCTGTCTCCTCCTTGTACACCGTTCTTTACCCACTGGTCTTCGCAAAAATGGATGGCATTCTCATCTACTGGAACAACCTATACCCTAACTCATCCTCTAGATGGCCAAATATTTGGGAAACCTGCAATAAATTCATTACACAAGACAGATTAAGATTAATGCAGATACAGCTCCTCAATGATATGTATTTGATGCCCCATAAACTGCATAGAACAGGTAAGGTATAGACCCCAACATGTAACAGATGCAATAACAGCCTGGGTACTTTGTTTCATTTTTTTTTTGGGAATGTGCCACCAACACCCCATTATGGGACCTCATTAGAATCAGGATAGATCCCCTACTTGGTTTACAGGATTACTTTACTCCGGATGTTTGCCTGTTAGGGGATTTTACAGGTTTTCCATCTATGGTCAGAAACTATCATATTATGATGATTGCTATGTCAGTCAAGAAAGTGGTCCTAAAGCATTGGAAGGACTCTCTTCAACCTTCCTACACAGAATGGTTGCAAGAGCTCCTCTACAATTTATGGATTGAGAAAATGATGGCTAGCCTCATTAACCATATGGGAGTTTACAGAAGAAAGTTTACATGTCTTGCATGCCCTATAATGCCAGAGACAGTTTTATAACCAGCTAACCCAGAGAAACTCAGAATGATGTTCACCTACTTTGGTACTAAATGCTATTGGCACCAGTAGGGGGCAGGGGGGATGAGGAAGGAGGGAGGAGGAGGTGGGGGGGTTATTTTTATGTCTATGTCTGTATCCATTTTATGTATAATATTTATGATGTGTACCTATGGAAAAAATCAATAAACTTGAAACAAAAAATTAAAAAACAAAACCCCACTTCCACCAGCTAAGAAGAAAGCTCCCTTCCCCCTCTCTTCTCCTTTCCAGGACAAATGGACAGACATCCAAGCTGGCCTCAGCTGGGTGGGTGAGAAAAAGTTAGCTTTAAATGGCCAGTGGGGCTGGGGTGATAAGGGATAGTTGTTTACAGGGCAATGTAGTCAATAAGGATCAGGAAATAAACAGGATTCCAAGTCAGAGGAAGGCAGTAAAAGGAATATATAAACCATTAGCATCATGGGAACTCTGCCATTCTGCCTGAGATCCTGATAAGGCCAAAACACCTGCCCACCCATCCCCCCAGGAAAGAGGAAGTAAGGGAGGAGGTTAGAGTGGTAAGGGCCCAGGGGTGAGGAGAAGGGGGAGGTACAGGGAGAGTGACATTGATGTCACCCAGCTCATGAGGATTGTTGCAGGGTTCATGAGGGAATGTTTCCCAGATTTTCTCCTTAACAGGGATTTTTTTTTCTATTTTCACCTTTACTGGGACTGGGTCAATGGAGCTCAGGTTAACTGGGAAGGAGGTAGGAACCTTTTGTGTTCACTGTAAGCAGACAGGGAGTCTATGTTTAGGGGTGATAAGCCCTTGACATCTCATGAGCTCAGCCTTTTTGCCTGAGATCACAGTGAGCCTGAGACACACTGCCTATCTTCATCTACTTATGTCAAGTAGGCAGGCTTGGTGATCCTGTACAGTTTGCTCGCTTCTGTCTCTGGCCTGGTTACCAGAGCATCAGTTTAGGTTTCTGTATTTAGTTTAGTTTAGTTTATTGTTCTAGGAATTATTACCTTTGAGCCAATGGCTCTTTTACAAAGGTTCCACGTCATCAATGTACAAACAAACAAGACATGTTACATAGAATGGTCAGCAAATTATAAAGGGTTCAATAAGCTAGTATAATACAGTACATCACAGGAAAACAAAACATTGGAGGAATGGTCAAGGTGGGAAGGGTAGGAGGAGGTATGGGGCGGGGAGCAGACTTAGAGTAGTTAGAGGTACACAGATGCCTTTGTCAAGAAAGGAGCAGAGGAGGAGGAGGAGGATGAAAAACAGTAAAAACAGCCATGAGGGAAGAATCATTAGTCAAGGCAGTCACAGGAGCTAGAGGCTGAGAGATGAGAGTAAAGCATAGATTTGAAAGCTCCTAGTGACGTGGAGGGTGTAATGAGCACGCTCAGGGCATTGTACCAGATGGGGGCACAATAGGCAAAAGATCTTTGGCCCTGTGTGGTCCGGCATCTGGGGACCTGGAGAGGCTGGTGTTCCAATCTTCTGGTGGGACGGATGCTGGTATTCAGGCAAAGTAGGTCTTGGATACACGGCGTAGTGTGGCCCAAGATGGATTTTTTTGCCATTAAGTATGTGACGTACCTTATGCGATTTAATAGTTGCAACCATCCTGTTTCAGTGTGGAGCTCACATGTATGAGTACATCTTTGCATGCCAGTGAACAGCTGACAGGCCTTGTTTTGGGTAGTTGTGATGCACCTTAGTGCGGTGGTAGTGGCAGAGCCATAGATAATTAAGCCATAGTCTATGATTGAAATGACAGAGCTTTGGATAACAATCCTCAGTGCAGCTTGGGTAAGGAATTTCCAGTTTTGGAACAGGATACCAATGCGCTGGTTCACCATTTTTGCCGTGTTATCAATGTGGGTTGCAAAGGTAAGACCTTGATCAAAGGTGATTCCAAGGTATTTAAATGTTGACACTTGTTCAAGGGTATTTCCTGGGTATGTTTTGATAGTAAGTGGAATTTGCCTTTTTCTGTTTTGTGGACTGGAGAAAAGCATGGATTTTGTTTTTTTGTGATTTTAGGACCAGCTTGTTATCTAGGAACCACTTTTCAACATTGGAGAAAGCCAGTTGCAGGCTCTGGAGTAAGGGTTTTGGGTCCTTATGAGAAGAGAGAATCACGGCATCATCAGCATAAAGGGTTATTTGTTCCAAGCAGGATTTGGGGAGAGAGTTTAGGAAAAGGCTGAAAAGAAGGGGGCCTAGGATTGACCCCTGTGGAACACCTGAGAGGACTGGTTTTGAGTCTGAAAGAACTTCTGAGATTTTTACTGATTGAGAGCGTTGGGCCAAGTAACTTTTAACCCAGGCACCAGGTCCTTCTGAGAGCCCAAGACTGTGTAGTTGTGTGATAAGTAAGCCATGGTGAACAGTATTAAATGCCTTTGTTAGGTCAATGAAAACAGCTCCAGTTTGATATCCTTTGTCCAAAGCAGTGTGAATTTCTCCTGAGAATTCCAGTAGGGTGGTTGATATACTGTGTCCTTTCCTAAATCCATGTTGCTGCAAGCAGAGTGTGTTATACTTATGCAGGTAGTCTGAGAGTTGGTCAGCCACAATGCATTCGAGGGCCTTTGAGAGGGGTGGAAGAATAGATATAGGCCGATAGTTTCCTGGTAGGGACTTGACACCACTTTTAAAAACTGGTGTGACTATAGCAGACTTCCATTTGCTCAGAAATTGACTAAGGCAGAGGGAGAAATTGAAAATTTTGGTGAGTGGGTGCAGCACCTCTTTCAGGGTAAGGGACAGAATTTTAAGATCAATAGTATCACTGCTTGCTCTGGATTTAGAGATTGCCTTTTTTATATATTTGTAGACTTCATGTGCCTTAACTATTTTGAAGTGGAAAAGTGGTTAGTCAGGTGATGCAGTAGGAGATGTTGGTTTTGGCAAGTCCATGTCAGAGAAGAAGTCTGACGGAAGGACCCCACTGAGGTCAGTGAAAGTTTTATTTAAGGCCTTTGCCATGACCATTGGGTCTAGGGTAGTGGTTCCATCAACAGTCATTATAGTGGGAGAGGATTTGGACTGCTTACCCGTGATATTTCTGATGTTGTCCCAGAATGATCTCCCGTCACCCCAGGAGTCTGCGAGGGCATTTTTGAAATAGGAGCTCTTCATTAGTCGGATTTGTTTGGTACATTGGTTTCGTGCCTGTTTATACTTCAGGATATCTGTCAAGGAGCTTGTGGCTCTGGCTATGGCCCAGAGGTGGTCCCGAGCTTTGAGTTGGGCCAGTAGTTTGGCCGTGAGCCAGGGATTTGAGAGCACTTTGATTTTATGCTTTTTTACTGGTGCGTAGGTATCGCAGGCAGTGTTGAAAGTTGTGATAAAATAATCTAGGGCTGCGTCAACATCTAGAGTATTGTATATTGGAGACCAGTCTTGCTGTAAAAGACAAATCTTGAGCTTAGTAAGGTTTCCATGGGGTAGCACTCTGCTTGAGATGGTTTTTGGAGGTGTTTTTTGGAACTTATTTGTCCAGGTACAGATCACAGGGGAGTGGTCACTGAGAGAGTCCGGGAGAACAACTGTGTTTTTTATGCGGGCTAAAAAAAGTGTTTTTATTAGATTTGTTTTATGGGTAAGTCCCTTGGGCTGTACGGCCCCTTTTTCTGTGCATAAAAAAGGATAAGTTGTAGAGGTAGGCGAAAGTTGCAAATTCCACTTTTGCAGAATGTCTGTGAAATTTCAGAAATTTTGTGAAATTTTCCAAACCTCCACCATTAGCAATACTGGAATCTTCCAAATGAGTTTCATAGATTTTTGCCCTGTTCCACAGATATTTTTGGCTGAACTGTGGAATAATACATATAAACTGTGGAATTTATTCCATATAGACTTTAATGCATTATTTCATAATACAGACCCCCCCCCGCTGATCGCTGGTCCCCTGTAGAATTAAAGTCCCTAGTATCTAATGATTCCCCTAGCTGATCGCTGATCCAATGCAAAATTAGACCCCTCCACCAGATCGCATCCTGATGTAACATATTGTTCCCTCCCTGTAGTCCAGCGGTCCCCCCTAGGTCATGAGCCCCATGTAAAAAAAATTATAATTTCCTGGCTTGTAGTGGACCCCCTCCCTATCCCTGATCCCCTTAATAAAAAAAAGACAGTCCTTTCTTTATTCTCTGGTATCTAGTGCACCCCCACCCCACCAACCCAGCAGTTGGTCCCCCACAACCCCTGTCCCCCACCCCAACCCTTAGACTGCCAGCACAGCCCTCCTCTCTCCACCATGGCCAGCCACACACTGAGCTGTTAATGAATGAGTGCATACTTGTAGGTAGCCAGAAAATGTAAAACAAGATGTCGGGATTTGAAAAAATATTTTTTCACATGAAAGAGAATTTGTTAATGCAAAAAAGGATCCTTTTTCATATGACCAGATTCTTGTTTTCTTCTCTGCAGTAAACTTGAAGGTGCCTACTGAGCATGTTCAGAACCAAAATTTGAAAAATCTCTAACTTTGAAATGGTTTAATATTTTTTTGCCAAACTAGCAAATGCACATCTGCAGGCCAAGCCCTTTCTGCCCTTCAAATTTCAGATAAAATTACCAAACCTTCTGGGTGCTAGAGGTAGACAAAGAAAACAGCAAAAAAAAAAAATAATAATGAAAAATCACTTTTTTACACTAACCAAATCTTGAAGTCCACATATCCAATCAGAACGAAGACTGGCACATCCAGAGATGTATCCCACAGGACTGCACATGCAACATTTCATGCAATTCCATTGAACAGGGGTAAAGTTATTAAGGTGCAAAATTTGAGGTTAAATATTAAACATCCTACTTAACCCTAACTATAGTGGCACAATCATGCCAGTATAATATATATTCTAAAAAACATCATTAAGCACCATTAGGGTTTCAGTGACAAAAGTTGGGAAATGCAGTCTTAGGGTTTCCAACCCTAACACCTCACCCCCAACCCCATCCTGGGTTTCCAACCCTAACACCCCACCACCACCCTGCAGGCAGGAACAAGCATGGGGTGTGATGTGAGGCTGTCAACCCTAACCCAGCGATCCTATCAGTCCATAATAATATCCATATTTGCATGTGGGATTGCAGAGCCCTCTGGGCTCTGCTCTCCCATCCATGCATAATTTTTGAGCTAGTGTAGTGCTACCCTTCTTTCCCTGTGGGAGCCCAGGGCCCTGTGGGCCCTGCACTTCCATATTGTAGTATGCAGACCCAAAGAATCACCTGACTTTGCCATTTTCTCCTATAGAAAACACAGGAAAATGTGGAAGCTGTGTAAGTTGACACCAAATTAATATATTTTCACAAAACCAGCAAAAGGCACATCGGTGGGGCAAGCCTTTTGCACCCTGAAAATTTCAGAACAAAATTGCAAACCATTACTTCACAGCACAGTGACAAAGAAATAACTCTGTACACCTCCCATTACAATGTTATCTTATGAGAAATGAATCAAAATTTAACCCTGCAGAACTCCAGAGTAAAGTAACATATTTCTGCTAACCAGCAAAAGACACATCTGTGGGGCAAGCCCTTTGCACCATGCACATTTTAAACCAAAATCACAAACTGTTTGGTAACTGTGTAGTGACAAAGAAACAGCTGTCTTAAAAATCCTGTTTTGCAAATTGTAAAAAAAAAATCATTTTCCCGCAATTCCTTTTTTCGCAAATTGCAAAAAATAATCGTTTTTCATGATTCTTTTTTTGTATGGATGGCACTGCATGCTCCAACATGCAAATATGAATACCCAATTTTGCTGTTTTTTAAATTGCTTACAGGTAATTCGGAAAGTTTGTTTTAGTTAGGAGTATAGTTAGGGAATATAAGGTTAATTTAGAGGGGTAGTAAGCATACAGTAGGATTTAGGTTTTGCATTTTATTTTGTTAGGGTAGTAAATGTGGTAACTGCAGTGTATTTAGAACATACAGTTTACTCAGTTTATCTTCATTACCTGACACAGGTAGACTCATTTGATGCTGTTTTTTGATGTTGAGGTATTGGCTGGAAGATTGCTATGAAGAGCATCTTGATTCAGGAGGAACAGGAGTTAGTAGAAATTAAGTGCCAAAATCAGATTAGTAGTAGCAGTAAAATAATTTATTTATATAAGTCATATGAATTAGGATTGTCTCAGTTGAGCTGCAGCTCATTTACAATGCAGTCCCAGGAGTTACAAAATAGTTAATTAATCAGTGCTCCAAGATTGATACCAGTCATGAAAACTATCACTGGCTAATGTAACATTCACAAATTTTCCATGACTTGGTGCCATGGTAGGATCATACACAATGTTGGATTTGATTATAAGCTTTCCATCCAGTGTCACACTTGCTCAAATGAAGCCCACAACATCATTGGTGGGTGATGTTTGTTTGCAATTGATTGCTACAAATGATTCAATCTGTCATCTGCCACATCTGTAAAGCACAAGTCAGTCAAGGCACACATGGTGATATTGGTCAGTGAATATGGCATAGGAGGTCAGCAAACTCACTTATAAATTGATATATTGACCGTCTTCCTCTGTACAGAAAAAGATTGGGAGCATCAGACTGCATATATTGCTGATGGGGGACCTGAATATGCCAGCTGTTGACTTGAGCACCTTTGCTGCAGCCACATCCAAGAGCAGGGCCATTCTCAATGCCTTATAGAGGGCATGCTTCAGACAGCTAGTTTTGGAACCCACTCAGGAGAGAGCAATCTTAGACCTGGTACTCTTAAATGGGGATGGAGAGAGGATCTCTGATCTTGAAGTGGGTAGCCATCTGGGTACAAGTGACCACCAAACAATGTGATTCACAATAAACTTAGCTGTAGAGTCAAGCTACACAAAAGTGAAGGTACTAGACTTCAGGAGGGCTGATTTTGTCAAAATGGGAGAGTGCCTTAGAAAAGCAATAGCAAACAGACAAGCAGTTGGGGTGGAGCAACAATGGGGAAACATTAAAACCGCCATCACAGAGGCAACAAGCCTTTGTGTGAAGCAAATAAACAAATTGAAACAAAAGAAAAAACTACTATGGTTCTCAAAAGAAGTGGCGGGGAAGGTAAGGGAGAAAAAGATAGCATTCAGGAAGCATAAGAAAACACAGCAGGTGCAGGACAGAGAACTGTACCAGTTAAAGCAGAAGGAAGCGGGTAAGGCAGTTAGAATAGCAAAGGCCCAAGCTAAGGAAAAGATAGCCAACTCGGTTAAGAAGGGGGATAAAACCTTTTATAGGTACATTAGGGAGCAAAGAAAGACTAAGGCAGGGATACTGAGGCTGAACAAAGAGGAAGGTGGTTGGGCAGAGAGCGACAGTGAAAAAGCAGGGATACTGAATGAATTCTTATGCTCAGTATTCAGAATGGAAAAGCAGGGGGAAATACCTAATCCAGTCAATAGAAGCTCTCTGGATAGTGGGGTTGATATTAGTCCTTTCACAGAAGAAAGGGTTCAGAAAGAACTTTTAAAACTAAAGGTGGATAAAGCAATGGGGCCTGATGGGATTCACCCCAGAATTCTAAAAGAACTAAGGGAAGAACTAGTAACACCACTGACTACCCTTTTTATTAAATCATGGGAGGGTGGTGTGGTACCTGAGGACTGGAGAAGGGTGGATGTGATTCCCCTTCACAAAAGTGGGAGCAAGACAGAGGCAGGAAACTACAGACCTGTCAATTTGACCTCAGTGGTAGGGAAAATGATGGAATCACTTCTGAAGGAAAGAATTGTTGACTACCTAGAGGCCAGATGGGCACAGAACCCAAGGCAGCATGGATTCACAGACAAATCTAAATGATTTCTTTGACTGGGTGACTAAAGCAGTAGACTAGGGAGGGGCTGTGGACATGGCCTACCTAGACTCTGGCAAGGCAATTGACACAGTCCTGCACAAAAGATTAATAAACAAATTAGCCAGCCTGGGAGTGTGTCCCAGGGTGGTAGCCTGGGTAAAACACTGGTTGGACAACAGTGGGTAATAGTAAATGGAGTCCACAGTGAAGAAAGAAGGGTTTTTAGTGGGGTACCACTGGGTTTAGTACTGGGGCTCGTCCTTTTTAATGTCTTTTTAAGTGACATTGCAGAGGGACTGGAAGAGAAAGTATGTCTCATTACAGATGACACAAAGATCTGCAACAGGGTTGTTACACAAGGTGGGGTGGAAAGGATGAAAAGGGTCTTGGCAAGGTTGGAGGAATGGCCAAATGTATGGCAGCTTAGATTCAATGCAAAGAAGTGCAAAGTAATGCACCTGGGAAACAAAAACCCAGGGGAAGAGTACACAATGGAGGGTGAGATACTGACAACAACAAAAATGGAAAGCGACCTGGGAGTAGTCATATCAGATGACCTAAAGGTGGGCCAGCAATGTGAGAAGGCAGTAAGGAGGGCTGGGGGGATACTGGGATGCATAGGGAGAGGCATCACCAGTAGAAAACAGGAAGTTGTTGGCCCTCTGTACAGACAGTTGGAAAGACCACATCTGGAGTACTGTGTACAGTTCTGGAGACCCCATCTCTGCAAAGACATAGACAGGGTAGAAGCTGTCCAGAGGAGGGCAACCAAAATGATGATGGGTCTGCATCAGAAGACATATGAAGAAAGACTTAAGGAACTAAAGATGTATAGCCTCAAGGAACGGAGGGAGAGGGGGACATGATAGAAACTTTCAAGCACCTCAAGGGAATCAACAAAGTCCATGAGGGTAGCATCTTTCGGAAAAAGAGATGTGCAAAAACAAGGGGGCACAATTTGAAGATAGAAGAGGGATGGCTCAGTGGTAATGTGAGGAAGTATTTTTTCACAGACAGGGTTGTGCATACATGAAACAGCCTTCCTGAGGAGGTCGTAGAGTCAAAAACAATGGGGGAATTCAAGAATGCATGGGACAGACATAAGGCAATTCTAGTGGGGGGAAGGAGGAAGTAGGCTGTTGGTTAACTAGGATCTGCAACGTATCTGTTAGGTAGGGGAAATGGGCAGACTAGATGGGCCAAGCGGTCCTTATCTGCCATCAAATTCTATGTTTCTATGTATATTTAAATTGTAACCACAGCAACTTGACCCTACGGTGGACAAATACTGGAAGAAACAATGTGGGAAACAGTAAAATACAGTACACCAATAAAATCCTTAATGATCTGCTATTTTATTGACTGTTTACAGACTGGAAACATTTGAATACAGCTTGAGTGACAGTGACAGGTAGCATACTGCAGCAGCAGCAACTGTAGCATTGGAAAAACACTACCAGAGGAATTGTGGAAAAACAGTATACTGTACTCTACCAAGAAAATCTCACCAAAATGCCCTAAACTAGCCCCGAACAACAAATATTTTACGAAATCTGGTGTTAATAATGTGATGATTTGGTGTTGTAGGGACTCTGGGCTCAAATATCAAAACTTGGCATGAGCCACACCAATGGCAGCTTGTGCCAATTGTCTTTACACATGGAACCCTGTGCCTGATTCTCTATCGGGTAGGGTCCCAGTGGCAAAGTCCAGCAGCTTGTGGCAACCCTGGATGTGCACCAAACAGGCAGCATATCTGGATGGTAAGATGCAGAGTAGCCATGTGCCAGTCCCTGGTGGCTTGTGGCCCCCTTAGCCATGACCTCCTCTGTAGTAAATGAATCTTGTCCCTGGTAGTCTAGTTGATCCTCCTCCATCTTTCCTTGTAATAAAATGATAAAGTATCAATCCCTGGTGGTCTAGTGGACCCCACAGCCCCAATATGCCCATAGAGGAAAGGGTGAATTGATATTGTCAATTTAAGTGCCATTTAAGCTATAAGGGAAAATGAAGTTAGCTCTCATACTATTATTGATTATGACTGGGGGGAGGCCATATTTAGTTTTGTAGTAGGGCCTACAAAAATGTTTTGTGATTCCCCCATGTCTACCAAAGAAAGAGGCATAGATACTCAAATGTGGAAATTATCTGTGGTGGAATCTGTTGCTATTAGTCCCTTATTGTGTACACTTAAGTGTTTTAATAGCTATATCAGGATGAACCAATTGTGGGAGTTTTTTAATCAATCCTTGGGCAGTTCTTCTCCCATGATGGTTAGAATAACTGGGAGGTTTTTAAAATGGATGTATAGGCCCCAGGGTAAATTTTCAAAAAATTTGCTGGTTTTATTATGCCATTTAATAATATTGCATCTGATGTGCTGTGGAGATATACATCCCAATCCAGACCCAGATCCTTTTGGTTTGAGGGATGGAAATGAGTACCTTAACAGGGACTTTAATGTAGTGCACTTTAATGTTAGAGGTATAAAAGGAAAATGTGATTCTATTAAAGATTGGGTGGGGGAAAACAACCTCAGATTATTGTATTAACAGAGACGTGATTAAATCAAAGGGTTAGTGATGCTGCTATAGAATTAGAGCATTATCAAATGTTCAGGAAGGATAGAAATAAGAAGGGTAGTGGCATATTAATTTATGCTAATTCCGAGTTAAAAATTGAAGATAGGGGGCATTCTTGTGGAGGGAGGACTGAAGTGTTTACCCATTATCATTAAATTTCCATATGTAAAATCTCTTTTATTAATGGGAATTTATAAACTACTTAAGGTTAAAAATGAGATTCTCCTTCAGTTGCAAGGGTATTGTATGGAGTACTGTATAGTAAACCCATGAGATTCTTTGGTTAGGGGATTTTAATGTTAATTGGGCCCAGATAAATTCCACTCATCCCCTAACTGAATTACAGAAGGTGCTAGGATTAGTTCAAATAATAGAGGATCCAAGTAGATTGAATATGAAACAGTTGTAGGATTCTACAATTTTGGACCTTATATTTACAAATTGTCTGGAAGTGTATGGGAAAAAAGGGGTTTTGGCGGATGTTTTCTCAGATCATCAGGTAATATTTGTCACATGTAAGGGCATAAAGGTGTCCCATAAACCCATTTTTTTCAACTTGGAGAAGTTTTAAAAGCTTTGAGTATGTGAACTTTATGTTAGATTTAGAAAGTAGGAACTGGGATAGAATGATATTGATAACTGGGGTGTCTGAGGTTTGGTCTTATTTTTACCAAGAGTTCCTTGATGTTTGTAATTATCATGCTCCTTTAAGATACAGGAAGGTCAAGGCAAATTATGCAAGGTGGTACAATGCTTCCTTGCATAAACTGAAGAATGCAAGAAAGAATAGTTGGACAAGAGCTAAATGATCAAATAGGGCTTTGATTGGTTGACTTATAGACAGTTAAGAAATCAGTACAATAAGGAGCTCAGAAGAGTAAAACAGGAGTATTTTAAGGGAAAACTTCATCTGAATTATAGGTCAAATCCAAGGCAGTTTTGGGGTATTGTATCAGATCTTATGGGGAATAAAAACAGACAACAAATAATGAGGATTGAGTGTGAGGGGAAATCTGTACCTGTTGGCACGGAAGTAGCTAACATGTTTAATAATTATTTCAATAATGTGGGGGTTGCATATTCTAAATTATAGTTTAGGGTCAGTGATTGATCCAAATAAGGGGTGTGTGGGAGATAAGTTAATGGTAAATGGAGGTAAAATGTTTTCTTTTGGTCATATATTGATGGATGAGGTTAGAACTGAATTGTTACATTTGGATGCCTCAAAGGCCAATGATTTAGATAATATCCCTAATAAGCTATTGAAATTTGCTGCTCCATGTATTGCATTCCCATTGGCCTACTTATTTAATTATTCTAACAAATAGTTACCCAGAGGGTTGGAAAGTGGAAAATATTATTCCAGTTTATGGGGGGGGGGGAGTTCAAGGATGGAGATTAGTAATTTTAGACCGATTTCCCTGCTTTCACAGGTTTCTAAAATAATGGAAAAATTGGTAGCTAGGCAATTGAAAAATTATTTAGAATGGGGTAATTTGTTAAATGAGTATTATGCTGGTTTTTGATCAAAACATACTACCCAGTCTGGTCTGGTAAAAGAGGTAGGGGATATCCAGCTGGGCCTGGACAGGAGGAACTCAGTTGGGGCTATCTTTATTGATTTGTCTAAAGCTTTTGACACCCTAAACCATGATATCCTCCTGTCCAGGCTCAGGGATTTGGGTATGATAGGATCAAAACAGAAATGGTTTAGTTCTTATCTTGCAAATAGGGAAGAAATGGTAGAAATTGGGGAATTTAAATTTATAGTACTTCTGATTAAGGTAGGGGTACCCCAAGGTTCTATATTGGGCCCCCTTCATTTTAATATTTATATAAATGGCCTAAAATTCAGTGACCCTGAAGTTAGATACCACATATACGCTGATGATAAGTTGATATATGTGGAGGGGAGTTCCCTTGAAGGTATTAATACTAAGTTACAATCTGCCTTTTTTGAATTACAAACATTTTTTGTTACCCTGAATTTGATTATAAATGTAAAGAAAACACAGGTGGTCCATTTTAGGGGCTCAACTGTTTTATATCCACCCTTAGATATTAGAACTAAAATGGGGGAGAAAGTTCAATAAGTAACAAGTTATAAATATTTGGGGATGTGGTTGGATTGTAGGTGAAAATGGGATAAGCATTTGGAGTGTTTGTTGCATAGTCTTAGTAGGAAACTGAGGATGCTCTGAAAACTAAAGTATTATATGACTAAAAAATATGATGCAGAATTGTGGAAACCATGATCTTGCCAGTACTTGATTATGGGGATTTGGAGTATGTAGAGACATTGAGGGTGGAGCTGGCCAGGTTAGATGTGGTGTATAACAGGCTTGCCCACTTCATCCTCAATGCCCCCAGAAGTACCCATCATTGTGCTCTGTATAGGGCATTAAATTGGTGGTGTTTGGAAGAAAGAAGACATTTCCATTTTGCAACTTTTATGGGTAAAATAGGTGGGATAAAATTGCCCAACTATATTTTGAATATGTTTGTTGTTAGAGAACAAAGAGAGGGATTGCAGTCTTCAGGGGGTAAACAATAAGTTATTCTAAAATGTAATTTAGGGGTGGGTGGAACTTCTGTCTTATGTAGGGGCTCCAAAATTTGGAATTCTCTGCCATTGGAATGAGAGAAGGTAATTTGTTTATTAATTCTAGGAAGTTAAAAAAATGGTTCTTGAAATCTAAACATAAGCTAAAACAGTGCTGCCAATGAACTAGTTTGGGGGGCATTTTCTCTATATGAACTATAATAAGCATTATTATTGACCCAAAGTTAAGGTACTTTATATAAAAATAATATGAAATTAATCCTGCTATAGCATTTAAAAGTTTTGATATTGGGTACTGTATTAGATGGAACAAAGATTAATCCTTGTATTTTTGTAGTATTATATTGACATAACTGTTTGGATATGGTTTGCTATGTGATCTATGCATTTGTCTATGTTCTTTCTTATGTGGACTTTATTATATTGTACTGTAGAAACTGTGACAGTGTTTGTAAGTTGTGTTTGTATGTCCTAAAGTTTGTAATTGAATGCTTGGTTTGGACCTCCTTGGAAATGAGTTTTCAACTTAATGGAGTTTATCCTATATTCTTGGTCATTTTACTATGACTGTGAATAAAATTTTACAAACAAACAAACAAATGTTAAAATAGTAATATAATCATTCCCCAGTGGTCTAGTGGACCACCAGCAGCCTCAATGTGCCCTTATATAAAAATACTAAAAACATCATTCACTGGTGGTCTAGTGGACCCCCTCTCTATCCCTGATATGCCCATACATTAAAATATTAAAAACATAATTCCCTGGTAGTCTAGTGGACCCCCCCCCACATCCTCACCCCAGCAAGTTGTGCTCACAACCCCACTTCCCCCATTCTGAAACAGATCCAGCGACTTGCACAGCCCTCCTCACATCACTATGTTTGGCCACTGCCTGAACTGTCAAGAAGGAGCACATACTGTAAGCAGTATGTGATCATTGATTGACAGCTCCAGTAAGCTGTCAGTCAATGAGCACATACTGTATTACAGTGTCATAAGCTCACTCCTGTGGGGTGGATTTCTTCTTGTCACAGTGAAAAAAATCCCTCTTGGTATGGCGGGGTGAGGGATACCCTTTCTCTATGCTTTTAGCACACACGCTGTTTCACAACAGAACATACACCAGAAAATCTCAGGGCACCTTCTCTCCATGTAAGGGGGTACAAATACAGTATTGAGTCTGTGCTCCTGGGATAGACCCCTCTTGGCCACTGCACCACAAACCAGCAAACCACAGGTGTGCATAGGCTTTGGTGAGGCCCTATACACCCTATTATATGTCTTTCCCCAGACATGAAGAGCTCTGTTCAACCCCCCACAGGCTCCTCCTTGGACTCTTCATATTTCCTTCCCTTCTTTCATCACAAAGTTCCTAGTGATACTTCTCTTTGGTAGTGTTTGGCCTTAATACAGTCCCACAGGTGTAGTTTGAACAACCCTCCCAAAGCAACCCACACAAATGACACAGGCAGAATTATCTTAAAAGTAAGCCAACAGCTTTGTTAATTAATTAACAAATGCAGTAAATAACATAAAGACAAATAATTTAGACATTAGTTACAAGATATTGAAAATAAAATGGAAAATATATATAAAAACCTACACTTTAAAACTCTGAGATTAAAGTTCTACCTTGAGTCCTTAGCTGCTAAATTTTGAAGTGCAAAGTGTCCATAGAAGTTGTAGTTAAAGTCCTAGCTTTTGTGGTCCAGGACAACATGTCTTGAACAGAAATTGTCTCTGCTATTCTAAGCAGAGAGGCAGGATCCCCAAATGAATAAGGCTAAAGGACCAGATACAGTCTTTCTTCCTTGTTTAATGGGATTTCTCAATGGGCAGGCACAGTAGATAGTGGTTTGACATGTGATTGGCTAGCATTCTGTTTCTATTGCTATGCAACCAATCAGTTTTCAATATTTTATTACAAAACAACATATATGCATTTCTGAATATGAGAAAAAAAATCTCAGCAGTCAGCTTGTTTAAGCGGGAATCCTAGGAAACCCCTCTAGCACTCGCTCTCTTTGAAATAGGTGTAATCAAGCTACACTCAGTATAGCTATTTACTTAAATGGTAGCCCATTTTGTGGTATCAAGATTAATTCAGTGTAGACTTGAAGAGACAATAGAACCCCAGACTGAATGGCACCACTGGATGCTGAAGATCATTCAAACACAAATAGATGAGCCAGCTTCCAACTCTGCTCAACTATTCCTTTGTTTCCTTTTAAAATGATTTATGTAACTGTAGTCCATGCCTAGCTGCTGACAAATGCTCTGCCCAGTAACAAGAGTTAAAATATCATTCTAGGGCCCATGGCTTTTTCTTTGTACCCATGATCCCTTACAACTTACATTGGTCACCATGTGCATTTCTGATGCATTATATACATAAAATTATATAAAACATGACCAACACAATAAGTTATGGCCTTATCTCGCTACATACAGTATGTGTTCCTTCTTGACAGTTCAGTAGGTGGCTGGACGTACTGGTGTGATGAGGGCTGTGGTGGTTGCAGCTTCTGTTTTGTAATGGGACATTGAGGTGGTGGGCAATGCCTGCTGGGGTGGAGGTCCACTAGACCACCAGGGATATATATCTGGATTCTATATGGGCACATCAGGGATAGGGACAGAGGGTCTGCTTGACCACCAGGAAAGATGTTAATATTTTAATATATGGGCATATTGGGGCTGGACATCAACTAGATCACAAGGAAATGATTTCATTACTATTTTGATATATGGGTGTATCAGGGCTGAGGGTGTCTGCTAGACCACCAAGGAATATTTTCCTTTAATTATAGTTGCACGGAAGCACCACTATAGTTATGGTAGAGTAGGCAGTTGACTGTTAAACCCTAATTATTGCACTTTAATATCTTTGTAACTATTCAATGGATGTACACAAAAGTTTTCATGTACAGTCTTGTGGAGCAGATCTCTTGTCCTGTCAAGTTTTCATTCCAGTTGGATGTGTAGATTCTGAGAAACAGGTAGTGAAAAAATGCAGAAAAATCACAGTATTTTTTTCCCATCATGTAGCACACATACAGTTTGGAATTTTGGTCTGATATTTTAAGGGTAGAAAGGGCTTAGCTAACAGAAATGCCATTCACTGGTGTGGTGAAAAAAATATTAACCTGTTCTGAAGCTATTACGTTTAAAAAATCTGGGTTCTGAGCATGCTCAGTCAGCACTTCAGAATAGCTACATAATTGTTCGTATGGAAGGTTGTTCATGAGGTGTTTCATATGCTGCCATTTTTCTACCCATACAAAAGAACAGTTTCTGGCACACACTAACCTAAATAGAGGGATGAAAATTTCAGATGAAGTTAAAATTGTATTTTATTTACCATAGAAAAAACATACGAGCTTGCAGACTGACACCTGACATGTTTCAGACTGAGTGTCCTTTGTCAAAGGCTAAAGACTTTGAAACACCACAAACTTTAAAACATACAAAGATGCACCATGTGAATGACACAACCAATACAATTTCTTCCCCATAATTGGAATTCTACCATAAAGCAGTGTTATCAAGGCATCTCTATGAGTTAACATATCACCATAGTAATGAGGAATGTTGCATTGAAATTACTCATGAGGTCAAAGCACTTGCTAGAAAAACCATACATACGTGTGCACTATGTAAACCTTAAAAAACATGCTCTAAAAAAGCAGAGTGATATCATGTATAAGACAACATCTACAATTTTATAAATACCAATCAAAAGAAAATCTTTAATGTTAAAGAAACATGCAGGGAAGAGGGGTGAGGAAAGGAGGCTACAGGTAAGGAATGGACATGAGGAGCAAATTTAGTGTAAAGCTATTTGCATATATAAAACACTCTCTATGAAGATGAAAATTCATAAACATCACCATTCAATTCAAGTTGCTTTTATGTATACAAATAAAATTTATTTAACTATTAAAAACTTAATGTATAGCTTCAACATTGTATGTTGTTTTGGTTTATCAGAACACATAAACCTTAACTCCTAAATTAAGAGGATAGCCAAATCATTTCTACATTTATATCTATACAGTCCTCAATGATCAAACAGAACAGTACAAATGTGTTTTTTTTTTAAATAGGGCCTAACATCTAGTTAGGTGTTGATATGTGGTTTTTGTGTTTGCAGACTTAGAATTCAAAAGTTTTCCCTCAGTAATGCCAGGTTGTCAAAGTCCCCTCCCCTTGGATTGCGACACACCCTGTCTATAGCTTGAAATCTGAAGACATGCTGTTCTCCTTCATTTGGACTCATAATATGTTGGGCAGTAGCACAAGTTATGTCACATTTCTGGATTGCTCTAACATGTTCATTAACTCGGGTTTTAAAACACCTCATGGTTTTACTCACTCAGAAGGTCTGGCAGGTACATGTGGCTAAATAAATAACTCCCTCACTGGGGGTGGGTGTTCAATATTATTGGAAGCTGATCTTATTAGTTTAGGAGCTATGTGCAAGGGAAAGTGCTAAGAGTCTGCTATACATCGGACCACCTGCATCTGTTCTGTCCTTTCAAGTGATCCTCAGTAACTGTGCTGTTGTTGGTTTCCGACCGATGTACACAGTTGGATATTTTGTGAAGATGAAGCACAGGATGTGGAGGAGGATCCAAGATTGTGGTGGAGGGGCAAGATTGGGTTAGTGAAGACTCAGGAATGCCCAGGGAGGATATGGAATAGTGACAGAGTTCCCCCTGCCTTGTTTCATCCCTAGGGATGTGCCTACTATTAAGAGGCAACAGGTTAGCAGGCCAGACGACTCTGCCCCTCCCCTTTACATTGTTGTTTGTAAAATAAGTTTGATTATGAATAAGACTGCAGTGATGGAGGCTTTCATCGCTGGATCCTCATATGATCTTGTTTGCATCACAGAAACCTGGCTGGGTGATGATTCTGGACCTGTGTTGGAGGTGTCTATTCCAGTGGGCTACTCTGTGGTGCATTGCCTGAGGGGGTGGGGAAGCCATTTGTTTTAAATTCTCTTTGGGCCTCACAGCATCCCCCATGGGCAGTACCAGGTCTTTTGAGTGTGTGACAGTCAGGGGTGAGGCAGGACTGAGGCAGGTGTGGGCATAGGCTTATCCTCATATACCGGCCACCACATTGTAAGGGTGATTTCCTTCCAGAGTTTATGGATTTCTTGGCTGGCCAGGTGTTGGAATCCCCCAGACTGTTGATGTTGCAGGATTTCAATGCCTGGGTTGACAATGAGATCTCTTCATTTGGTCAGCAGCTTCTTCTGTTAATGTTATTACTTGGCCTTACACCGGTAATTGTCGCTGCCACTCACCAGCATGGCCACACACTGGACCTGTTATTCATGTTGGGACTCAACATTAGTGCAGTCAAGGTTGATCTGGCTATCTGGTTGGATCATCAAGTCGTGTTGTTCCATTTCAGGGCTCCCAGTTTAAATACCCCCCCACGAAGACTGTCAAGTACTGTCTTTTATGAAATGTTGTGCCTTGCACACTCCAGGTGGTGGTGGTGGACATCTTTGGCATAATGATGGCTTGTACTAAGGGAGTCAAGAGAGATGAGGAGTTCTATAATGTCTCTTGTGGTTGCCTTGTACTCCCTGGCACCAGTCTGTGTCTGTTCCCTGACCTTCCAATCCAGTTCACCATGGTATTGGGAGGAGCTGAGATGGCTGAAGACTAAGGAACAGAGGTTGGAGCATTTTTGGAGGAGATCTCACTCTGATGCAGACAAATTGGCTCCAAAGAATCATTACAGTGATTATAAGAGAGCAATCACACTGAAAAAGGCAGCGTTCCTGTTTAGGATGATTGTGGTAAGCAAGAATAAGCCAGCGCAGCATTTTTGCACTGTAGACAGAATGATCAATCCTGTCTGTCTGCAATCACTTAAAGCTTTTTCAGCAGTTAAGTGAGAGTAGTTTGACCGATTCTTTCTTGACAAGATGTTCTCAATATGGAGGGAGATCACTGCAAGTGGCATATAATGGGACAGTGATAACTTGAAATGAGGGACAATGACAATCTGCCATCCTGGGCTCAGTTTGATCCAGTTGTAGATGAGAAGATGGTCCAGATGATCTCCGACTAGCTTCCTATGTGCTGTTCACTGGATCATGGACCAATTTGGTTCCTAATTTGTAGTCTTGATTTTTTAGGACCAGTGTATGCTAGGATTGTTGTGTGTTTTTTGATAGCAGGGTCTTACCAGCAGCCTTAAAAAGTGCTGTGGTGAGGTCCCGCCTGAAAAAATCATCCTGGGACAACAAAGTCCTGGCAAATTATAGGCCTGTCTCAAATCTTCCCTTTTTAGGAAACATTATTGAGAAGGCAGTGGCGACACAGCTGGAGGCTCATCTGGAGTTATTTAATATCTATGAGCCTTGCCAGTCGGGATTTAGGCCTCATCATAGTACTGAGACTGTCTTCATTAGGGTGTTGCATGATCTCCTCATTTTGATGATTCAAGGACTGTGTTCATCTTGGCCCTATTAGATCTCTTGTCTTTTGACACGGTGGATCACAGTGTTTTGCTGGATTGCCAAAGGAACTATATGGGACTCTCAGGTGTAGTTTTGCACTGGTTTGAGTCCTACATCACGGAGATTTCAGCAAGTGGTTCTGGGTAATTTCATCTCAGAAGCTGTGGTGGTCACCAGTGGGGTTCCTCAAGGTTTGATACTAGCACCCGTGTTATTCATCGTGTACAAGTTGCCTTTGGGTGAGTTCATAAGGCAGCACAGGGTTGTGTTTCACTGCTATGCAGATGATACTCAGCTCTACCTGTCTTGCACCCCTGATCACGTAAATGTGGTGTTGGTGCTAGGACAGTGCCTTCAAGAAATCAGTGAGCGGATGGCCTCCAACTGGTTACATCTCAACCCAGGGAAGACAGAGGTGATGGTTGTCAAACTGGGTTGGTTTGGGTCAGCAATCACAAGTGGTCACCTTTCTTTTGCATCATTAATTGTTCATAATCTTTGAGCCTAGGATGCAATGAAGGATTTGGGTGTCATTCTTGACTGACATCTGAAAAACAGGTGTCTGTAGTAGTCAGGAATGGTTTTTACCATCTTTGTAATAGCACTCACATTAAACCGTTTTGGCACCAGCTGACCTCATGATGGTTGTTGATGCCCCTGTCACCTCCAGATTGGATTATTGCAATGCTCTTTACCTAGAATTATCTGGAAATTTGGTATAATGACTGCAGTTAATCCAGAACGCTGCAGCTGGGTTGGTGGTGGGAACTGCTCATAGTGATCACATCACACTGGTGCTGCAGGCTCTGCATTGGCTCCATGCTTGATGGTGTATCATTTTCAAGATTAGATTGATAACATTCAAGACCTACCATGGACTGGGCCCAAGCTACTTGAAAGATCTCTTGAAGTCCTACACTCCTTCTCACCCCCTCTGGTCCACAGATGCAGGTTTACTTCTGGTTCCCAGTTTCTGTTTGCAACACTCCAGGCATAGGGCCTTTGGAGTTGTGGCTCCTTTACCATGGAACTCTCACCCAGATTTAGTTCATTCTGCTCCAGCTGTGAATATATTTAGGCACAGATTAAAAACATACATATTTATACAAGCTTTTCCAGATTATTAATTAACTTTGGATGTTTCTGTCTTATTTTCTGTTTTTATTTATATTTTAATGTATTTATTTTGCTGTTTTTTGAATTTTTGAATTTATACTTGTTTTCTTTTATTGTTGTGAGGTGCTCTGAGCCATGGGGAAGGGCACCATTTTAATAAAATGTGCCTTGCCTTGCTTTGCTCATTTGGATTCTATAAGGTGGATTCTGCGATTAACTGTTGGTAAAATGATGGCCAATGTGTTTTTTATTTCTCTTCATTGTTTTGCTGTGACTCACTTCCACCCTATTTCATATTTGTTGATTAGGACAGATGAAGGTACTTGTCCTTTTTTCATGAGTTGTTTTGCGTGCATTGCTGTATTTTTTGCCATTGTCTTGCATCCAGATGGTTTGGAGTTCTGGTATGACATTTTCAAGGTAAACAGAGCTTGGACTACAGATGTGCCATTGTCTGGTTTGATTAAAAAATATTAATGAGAAATGCTCTTGCAATGCTTTTTTTTTAAATGATAAATCTTTTTCCATCACTCATGATATGAAAAAAGATTCTTTTTTCATATTGTAAGTGATGAAAAAGATCCTTTTTGTGAGGGAAAAATAATTTCAATTACTGCACTTGTATTTCCCTGGTGTCTAGTGACACCCCTCCACCCTCCAATTGTCCTCCTCATAATGAAATTATATTTCCCTGGTGTCTAGTGACATGTCCCATTCTCTGATTGCCCTCCCTGTAGTTAAATTATGTTTCCCTGGTGTCTTGTGGCATCCTCCACCCTGAGACTGCCCTACCCATAGCTGAAATAAAGAAAATGGTTCCTGGATGTCTTTTTTCCTTAAAACCTGAAAAAGAAAATGGCCCCTCACCGATCTGATCCCCCACCCTGATCTCACACTGAGTATCCAATACCCCACATCCCCCACACACCCCACTCACCCTCAATCACCAGAACAGCTCCTTGGCTGAAGATCCACTCTCCAATCAAAGACATGTCTTGCTGCTGGAACCACTGACTGCAATATTAGAAACTAAGGTAAATGTGATTCAATGTATTTCAACTGAGTTTTCAACTTTCATTCATAACTTGGCCATTTTTGCATATTTTGGCACCAAATTTTCAACATGGCCTTTTTGCCATCCCACCTCATTAATGTCAGTGGAATTCCACAAATCCAGCCTGAAAGGTGATTTCTTGGTTGCTTAGCAAGATCACCTTTTTGGTGGGATTTGAAACATTTCACTGCCCTCGTTCATGACAAGGGGTTATAAGAAGGCTATGTTGAAAATTTGGGGTCAGCATATGTAAAACTGGCAAAGTTATGTGCATACTGTACATTAAAATGTTGCTATGCTCACTTGTAACTCTGGTAATCTTAAATATTTTCATATCAAATTTTCAACACAGACATATTTTCACACCACCTCATGAACATGACAGCTGTCATTTTATTTTAGCACCTGTGGTGTGGAATTGCGTAATGTGGTGCGGATTCACATTTTGGCAGGGATTTGGACATTTTCAGTATGTGATTCATGAGGTAGAGTAATAAGAAGTCTATGGTGACAATTTGGCTGTGGTTTTGCTAAAATTGTAAGCCCAGAGGGCCCTGCACTTCTACAGTATCATACATATATGCATCTATGGCGGGATGGAGTGCAGGACCCTTTGGGCCCTGCACTTCCATAAGCAAATAAGGATTTGATTACAGTATCTCAAAAAGTATCAATGGATGGGATCTGAGGGCCTGGAGAGCACCATGCTCCAACAGGCAAATGAGGATGTGAGTATAGTATTTCAAAAAGTAAGGAAATTCATTGAAAAAAATTAGTTAACGCCCCAGTTAAGGTTAAAGCAACAAAAGTAGGGGCATGCGGTGATAAACCAATGCATTAGGCAGAGAAATAAGAGAAGGAAAAATCCCACTATGGTTCTCAAGGGATGTGGTGTGGAAAGTAATAGCCAAAAAGTTGGCTTTCAAAAAATACAAGTGGACACAGAGGAAATAAGTCAGTGTGTTGTATCTAAATAGTAGGGAAAGCAGTTAGCAGTGCAAAGGTACAAACAGAAGAAAGATTAGCACAGACAGTCAAGAAAGGGGACAAGGAATTCTATAGGGAAATCTGTGAAAGAAGGAAGGAAACCAAGGGTGGGATCATAAGGCTTAAAGGGGTAGGGGGAGAGTGTGTGGAGGGAGACCTAGAAAAAGCAGTAATACTGAACAAATACTGCTGTTCAGTTTTCACAGCAGAAGGAGAGGAAGAGAGACCATAACTAGACATCAAAAACAAAGGGGGGAGGGAGGTGAACACAAGTCCATTTATAGAAGAGAAAGTGGCAGACAAAGCAATGGGGCCAGATGGCATACTGTACATCCTAGGATAATAAATGAACTGTAGGTGGTGCTGGCAGTACTGCTGGCAGCCCTGTTTAGTGAGTTGCTCAATAAAGGAGTGGTTCCAGAGGACTTGATGAGGGTAAATGTAGTCCTGCTTCACAGAAGTGGGAGCAGGGAGGAGGCTAGTAACTATAGACCAGTAAGCCTTGCCTCGGTAGTGGGGAAAATTATGGTAGCACTGCTTAAAGAAAAGATTGTGGGACTCTTGAAATACAGCAGAATACAGGACCTGAGGCAGCATGGATTTACAACAGGAAGGTCATATCAAACAGCTCTGAAAAATTTCTTTGACTGGGTGGCAAGGGATATGAATCAGGAAGGAGTGGTGGATTTCACCTACCTAGATTTCAGCAAAGCATTCGACACTGTTCCAAATAAAAGATTGGTAAACAAGCTGGGAGACAGTGAGTGGGCCACAAGGTGTTAAACTGGTTTAGAAATTGTTTGGTGGGAATAAAGAAAGCAGAGAGTGGTGGTAAATGGTGTCCAATCTGAGGAGACGGAGGTGACCAGTGGGGTACCACAAGGATCAGTCCTAGGGCCCAGTAATTTTCAATCCATCAGTGACATTGCAGAAGAGCTGGAGGGAAATGTTTGCTTATTGGCAGATGACACTGAGATCTGCAACAGGGTAGACTCTCCAGATTGGGTGGGGAAAATGTGGAAGGAACTTGGAAAGCTGGAGAAATGGTCCAAAGTGTGGCAACTGAGATTTAACATGTAGAAGTGCAAAGGCATGCACCTGGGGTGCAAGGAACCCTGGGGAAAGCTACTGGATGGGGGAGAGTCCTAACAGTCACCAAGGAAGAAAAATATTTTGGAATAATCATTTCAGATGATCTAAAAGTGGCTAGACAATGTACCCAAGCTGTAGGGAGAGCCAGTGATATGCTGTGGGTGTACAGGAAGGGCTATCACTAGCAGAAGAAAGGAGGTGGTAATGCACCATACAAAACATGATAAGGCCTCATCTCATGTACTGTGTACAGTTCTGGAGGCTGCATCTTTGTAAGGACATAGATAGGGTGGAGGTGGTTCAGAAATGGGAAACTAAGATGGTGCAGGACTTGCACCAGAAGACCTATATGGAGTGATTAGAGGATCTCAGTATTTATAAACTGGAAGAGAGGAGAGAGCAGGGAGATATGATAGAAACCTACAAGTATCTTAAGGGCATGAACAAAGTGCAAGTGAGAGACATCTTTCAGTACAGGAGATGTACAAGAATGAGGGTGCACAATATGAGGTTGGAGAGGTCAGAATAAAGGGGACTGTGAGAAAGTTTTTCTTCACAGAAAGAGTGGTGGATGCATGGAATAGCCTACTCCAAGAGGTAGTGACAGCAAACACAGTGGGGGGATTCAAGAATGCATGCCATTTTTTCAATACAAATTTTTATTAAATTGTAATGAACACATAAAAATGAAACAGATTACATAGGTAAAAAAAAATCAAGTGGCAAAATAAAGCACTATAACAAAATAGAAAAGGCAACAAAACTCATCATTTAGTGCTGTCATACCTTAACACCTACTTAAGAGTCTAAATTAAAATGTAAAAAGCTTTGAAATAGTTCAGCAGAATAACTAATTATAAAACATTCTATATTCTCTATTAAATATCTCAATAAATTCATGTACATCAACATTTTAAACTAAGAATTCAGATTAAGGTCAAAATGTTGTAAATGATGATATTACCCTGAAATACTATTAATATTTAATGAATTTTGAACTGTTCGATAAACATCATACAATATAATTAGAAGTAAAGAAAAGAAAATGGCCAACTAGAAGTAAAAATCTGAATTACTATCTATGTCAGGTGAAGAAGAACAAAACAGAATAAGAAAGAAAACAGGGAAGAAGAAAGAAAAAGGAAAGAAGATAAAAAGAAAGAAAGAAAAGAAAGCAATCTGGTACAACTATAACAAACCAGTCCAAACTTGATCCCAGTGCTTAGTCCACCAAGAAACAACCTTTTTTTCCATCAGCTGGGTAAAGCCTCACCTAACAAAACATACAAAGTCCCATATTTGTAACAGAACTTGTGCCTCAACCCGTTCATATATAGAGCCAGTCTCTCATACTCAACATATCTAACAGAAGAGATTTCCACTCCATGACCATTGGTGCTCTATCATCTAACCAGTATTTGAGTATTATGTTTCTAAATGGGACTCCTAACATCAGTAAAGAATGTCTTTGTTCAATAGTCCAGGTTCTCTTTCCATCAAAATGACTTATAATGCATGCATTAAATCCCAGAAGTTCAAGTAGCGAGGGGGAATTAATGAAAAACTCCTGACCCCATCCCATGCTTTCTGGATCTCAGGGCACTGCCAAAACATATGTAGTAAAGACCCATGCCCTGTTTTACACTTGGGACAATAAGCGTCACCCTTAATAACCATTTTATTCATATGAACTGGTGTCTAGTATAAATTACAGAAAGTTTTATATCATATTAACTTAAGATTGATGGTTCTAAAAGCCTTAAGTAAAAAATACCATATTTCACTCCAATCCCAGCCATCTTTACTTACCCTGAGTTGTCTGACCCACTGTCTCAGGGGCTCCTATATCAAAGGCCTAGAATGCAACAGAAGAAAATTATATATACTAAAAATTTATGGGGATAGATGTAAAGTACCCAAAAATTGTTTTGTAATGTCATTAGATTCTGTGTCAGGAGTCAAATCGGACAGCAGAGATTGCTTAACTATCTGGTAAAAGGGTTGTTCATTTTGAAGGATATCATATTTTGTGACCAGGACATTAAAGTTCATTATGATACCAGCTTACAAAACGTCCTGTATTTTGTGAATTCCTGCCCTTGCCCAAATCAGATTATAAAGGGTCCCCCTTATCATTGAAATGTTGTTATTTCTCCATAGAGGCTGCAAAGAAGCTGTAAAGAACAGATAGTAAGGATTAAGAAGGATGGGTGATGAATAGAGAAGGGGGGAGGAAAGACACAAGCACTCAATGACTACTTTTGCTCAATATTTATGAAAGACAGAGGAGGAATGCTATCCAAGGGGGGGGCAGTAAGGGCTGGGGAGGGCATAACGGATGGAGTGATCATGGAAGGTAGACTGCTGGAGGGCTTGATAATGCTGAGGGTGGACAAGGCACCACGGCCAGATAGCATTCACTCCAGGGTACTGAAGGAGCTAGCAGAGATCCTGGTGGGGCCCTTGTCAGGCCTATCCAATGCCTCACTGAAATCAGGATGCATTCCCAAGGATTGGAGGTTGGCTCACATGGTTCCCCTGCATAAGAGTAGCCCCAAAAATGAACCAGGGAGCTATAGACTGGTGAGCCTCACATCCATCATGCGGAAGCTAATGAAAATGATCCTGAAGGTGAGGCTGGTGTCCCTGTTGGAGTTCAATAGGCTGCATGACAGTAGACAGCATGGCTTTGTCACAGGCAGATCCAGCCAAACCAACCTGGTAGATTACTATGACTGGGTAACTAGGCAGATGGACAAGGGCCATGCAGTGGATGTCCTGTAGCTGGACTTCAGCATGGCATTTGATATGGTGCCAAATCACAGACTTGGAATAAAACTTGAAGGCACAGGGGCAGGAGCACAAATGGTGCGATGGATGACAAACTGGCTGCAGGGAAGGCAGCAAAGGGTGGTGGTGAAAGGGGAACTCTCATCCCCAAGGGCAGGGACCAGTGTTATTTGGGATATTTATTGCAGATATTTCCCTGGACATCAAGAGCAGGATCAGCCTGTTTGCTGATGACACCAAGATAGGGGCAGTGGTGGATGACATAGAGGGGTGATAGAGTTTGCAGGAAGATATGAAAAAGCTGAAGACTTGTTTGGACACTTTGCAGCTGGGGTTCAATGCCAAAAAGTGCAAGGTACTGCATTTTGGGGCAAAAACTCCAAGGAGAAACCATCAACTGGGAGGGTGTGTGAAGCTGGTGGAGACTGAGGAAGAGAAGGATCTGGGGTGGTCATCACGGGATCAATGAACAACTGGGCACAGTGTAGGAAGGTAGCAGCAAGGGCCAACAAAATGCTGGGTTGCATCGCAAGGGGAATAACTTCGTGGAGAGGGGCAGTGATTCTTCCATTGTATAGATCATTAGTTAGACCTCATTTTGAATACTGCATGCAGTACTGGCACCTATACCTGAAAAGGGACATTAAATTACTGGAAGAGGTGCAGTGCAGAGCAACTAAGATGATCTAGGTACTGGGGGACTTGTCATATGAGATTAGGCTGAAGGAGTTGAACATGTACTCGCTGGAAGAGAGGGCGGGACAGAGGGGCTATGATCGAGACATTCAAGTACATGAGAGGGATAAATAAGACTGGTAAGGAGGGGCTATTCAAGGTAAAGGTGGCGATGGACACTCGAGGCCATGACATGAGATTGGAGGGGGGGAAGGTTCAGGAGGGAAATGAGGAGACACTTTTTTACAGAGAGGGTGGTGGCAGGGTA
This sequence comes from Neoceratodus forsteri, assembly GCA_016271365.2. NCBI lineage: Eukaryota > Metazoa > Chordata > Ceratodontiformes > Ceratodontidae > Neoceratodus > Neoceratodus forsteri. The sequence continues at coordinate 637,226,600 of CM028132.1, read as the reverse complement.
AAATGCGTTACCAGCAAAGGTGGCAGCCTGTAAAACAGTGGGCTGCTTCAAAAGGGTCTGGGTCAAGAGGGAAAATAAAGGGAGGAGGGTGAGGAGGGAGGGGCAGCTGCCGAATAAGGGCTGCTAGCTACAAAATTGAGCAGACTCGATAAACCAAATGGCCTTTTTCTGCTATCAAATTTTGTATGTTCATAGTTTAGCATTGGATAAGTCTAACTTTATTAACCCTTTTATCAATCTGAGAATCTGAATGGAGTCTGTAATGACCTAAGCACCTTGTATTTTACTTTTCTTTGCAAATATCAAAGAGTTAAGATCTACACCAACCTCTACACATAAATTAGCTTCAATTTCTTTCCATTCCAGTATATAATCACTGAGAGGTTTGGTAATCAACCAATTATGTAACTGCGAAACCCTGGCAGCCAAATAATACAAAGACATATCAGGAGCTTTGAGACCCCCATTTTCTTTATGTCTAGTCATTTTGTAATATGCCAGTCTGATCCTTTTATACCCCCAAATGAACTTTGAAATGAGAGAATTAAAAGTCTCAATTGATTTCCTATTTATAAGAGCCGGGATAATTATAAAGAAATATAGTATCTGAGGCAAAATGTTCAGTTTGATATTGTACAGGTGACCCCATGTACATAGGGGCAATTTATCCCATTTATTTAACAAGATACTTATATCCGTTTTTAGATTAGAGAAGTTTATAGTAACAGTATTGGGAAAATATTTGTATATTTTGATCCCAAGATAGTCTATGCTATCAGTAGCCCAACTGAAGTTGAACTTAATGTTCTCCTTAACACAAAGCATATTAAGTGGAAGAAATCATGTTTTAGCAACATTTAATTTGAACCCAGAGAATTTGCCGAAATCCTGAATAATTTTCAAAGCCCCTTGAATGGACATGTCCAGGCTGGACAATGCAATGAGTAAATCATCTGCATAAGTGGATACTTCAACCTCTTTCCCCTAGTTAGTATACCCTTGAACACAGGGTCAGCATTAAATCTCCTGATAAGAGGATCTAAAATTAAGTTGAACAGTAGAAGAGAGAGGGGACAGCCTTGTCTAGTTCCACGCATAACTCCAAAAAGGGAGAAACAATACCATTAGTGACCATAGCTGAAGTAGGGTTGGTGTAAAGAAGACACACATAATCAATAAATATTTTGGAGAATTTATAAAGATCTAGGATATTAAAAATATGAGACCAGGTGACTCTGTCAAATGCTTTTTCCACCTCTAGCGATAACAATACATGAGGTGCTGTCATTTTATTTCCCACCTCTAGCACATGAAATAATTTTCTCATACTATCTGTGGAAATATATCCTTTCATGAACACAGTTTGATTGGGAGAAATAAGATATGGGGTTACCTTTCTCATTCTGCTAGCTAAAAGTTTGGCTAAAATATTGATATCTGTTTTTATTAATGAGATAGGTCTGTAGCTGTTACAGTCCTGCAAGCCCTTCCCAAGCTTGAGAATAAGTGTTATAAGCCCCCTAGTCTGATCTTTAGACAGTGAACCTTTCTCTAATGCTTCTATAAACACTTCCCTAAGTAATGGGGCAACCTCAATCGCTAAAGCCTGATGAACATTTACTGAACATCTATCAGGTCCAGGCATCTTGTTCTTTTTTAAAGAGTTGATAGCTCGGATGATTTCCTCAACTGAAATTTCCATATTCAAGACCTTGGCCTCATCAAATCCACTTGTGGGTACCTCAATATTGCGAAGAAAATAACTAAGAGAGGCATTCATATCAGAAGGCTCTTCTGCATAAACATTTTTATAAAATTAAAAGAATTCCTCATTTATAGCTTTATGTTTTGTCAGGATTTTTCCATTGGATAGTGCTTTTATGGAGGGGTTACATGTAGAAGCCGAGTTCTGTTTAAGGTGTATTGCCAGAGATTTGGATGCCCAAGGACCTATATTTTATTTATTTTATTTAGTTTTTGTTGACTGGGTAAGTGCACTAGAGAAATTCTGCCTATTTTCAGGCATGACCTGGGGATACAGATGAATGCCAACTGATCTTGAACCAGATTAAGCTGTTGGTGGTATTTTTAGTGAATGGGGGGAATTTTGGCCAAGGCACTGGGGAAATTCCCCTACTCTTTTTTCTAGAAGTGCCATGAGATCTTTAACATCCACCTGAACTACCATCAGAACAGGCAGATGGGACCTTGATTTAATGTCTCATCTGAAAGACGGCACCTCAAGAGTGCTGCAGTCCCTCATGCTGCACTACTGTGTTAGTATTGGGATTTAACGCAAGTGCCCATTTATCAATATATTTTAGTTTGGCATGCCTAATTGCAAATTCTGCGTCCCCCTGACCAGTTCATTAAACTCAATTTTAAGCTTAGACCAAGCTTCCCAGACTTCTAATGTGTCAGACTCAACAAGTTTCTTCTCAGCTTTCTCTGTTTGAAGATGTAATTCTATTCATTTTACAATTTTTTCTCTTTTCTGTCTTGCACCTGTGCTAATTAGAATTCCCCATAGTCAACATTTAAGTGTGTCCCATAAATTACCCCAAGAAGTATCATCAGAATTATTTAGTTCTAGAAATTGTCTGAGATGTGAAATGTGACATCTGGGTGTAAAAGCCGCCAAACATTGGTCAGATGTAAATTAGACACTAATGCAGAGAAGTTCCTGTCAAGTTTTGAACACATGGGTCTAAATTTAGTTCTATCCAAAATGGGGTCCTAAATATCATTAGCATCACCAGCAATAATAATGCATGGGATAGGCACACGTGAACACTAGTAGTGGGTAAGAGAGGCTAAAGCCATGGACCAAATAGGGTCAGTGGCCTCTGTTACAGGTAGGGAAAATGGGCAGACTGGATGGGCCTAGTGGTCCTTATCTGCTGGCAAATTCTGTTACAATTGTTCTGTTTCTTTGTTATATGGTGTGAGGGTTTTCAACCCTAACACTCCACCCCTATCCTACAGGCAGCAACAGATGTGGGGTGTGCCTTGGGGTTGTCAAACCTAATGCTCACCGAATTCCATGAGCAAATAAGCTGAGATGGGTACAGTAAATGAGAATGGGATGAGTGTTAGGATTGACAACTCCAAGGCACACCCCAAACCTGTTGTTGCCTATAGGGTAGGGGTGGGGTGGAAACCCTAACACCACATTTCACTACTTTTGTTACTTTAATCCTAATTGGTACAATAACAATGTTTTTTGCAATGAATATATTAGTATATGGGCACATCGGGGCTGGGGGGTGCAAGACCACCAGGGCTCTGTTTAATATTACTGAAAGGATGTTAACACCCTACTGTATCAGTTTATTCAATCTTCTGATCACCTTAAACCTACTGGGATAGGTTATTATTGACAAAATTGTCTCTCATTAGGGTGGGAACAGACAGATTGGCAAAAACATTGGGAGGACCTTTACAGCAAAGTTAAACAGGACTGTTAACAGCTAATTCAATTTAAGATTTTACACAATATATATTTTACCCCTTTGCATTTGTATAGAATGGCTAGATTATCATCTCCCCACTGCCACAGATGTCAAAAAGAAGAGGGGTCTCTTTTACATAGTTTCTGGTTCTGTGAAGAAGCAGCTTCTTTTTGGTAGATCATTAAAGCTCGATTGGCTCCGTCTTTTGATTAAGCAGATTTATTTACTTCTGAGATGTGTTTATTTGGCTAATATAAGACCCTATCATTTAACTACCAGAAATATTGCATTGCTTTGATCTCAGCCACTGCCAAGTCAAATTACTATGGCATTGGTCTGATGAAAAACTTCTTACTCAGGCTGAATGGCATTCCGAGATCCTGAGCAGCTTGAACTTGGATTTGCATTTTGTGAATGCCAGAAATAAACATGATGTTTTTATTGGCTATATGCCCGGCTTACTACTTTGTGATTTATTCTGGTACTTGTTTTTGACTCTACCATTTTTGACCTCTTTCTTTTAACTTCTTAAATGATCCAGTATTTCTGTATTTATAATGTAATTATGGTTGGCAGCACTTGTTATATTGGTGTGGGAGGGAGGGAGGGTTTCTTTGATATTATTTTGGTTCTTTGTTTGGCTGTTTTTTCCTTTTCTGTAATTTTGCAGTTTCCGTTTTTTTGTTGTTGTAATATTGTACTTGTTAAAATTCGATAAAGTATAGTTAATTAAAAAAATAACATTATTAAAAGGGGATTGGGGATGGGGGAACTGTGCCACACGTTGAGGGGGGATCCCAGAGTTTTGCAAGTTGTCAAACCCTCACAGAGGGTGATATTCTAAGTCCCCTTAAACCAGCCAGCCCTGGCATGTCTAAGGGTACTTAAGGTTCTTGTTATCCTCTGGGAGGGTTTAGAGAATACTAAATTAGGGAATATGGGAGCTTGCATCTGCCACCTATCCCCTAGCACCATGTCATAGCCCATTTTGTGCTGTGAGGAGGGTGCAAGCCCCCTTTGGTGCACACAGCCTGCGGTTGTCACAGGCTGCATTTCAGAATTGCTCCCAGCACATCAGTTGGCACAAGGTGCACATTGTACCATTCCTTGTGGCGCAAGTCCCTTATGCCATTCCAGGACCTTTGAGAATTGGGCCTTCTGTCTGGAGTACATTTGACTTCTTTCTCAGCCTGCATGATCTGCACATATCAAATTTGGTCTTATGGTTAAAAGGGTACAAATACATATTACTAAAATGATGAAAGGACTGGAGCATTGTCCTTATGATGAAAAACTGAGGAATTTAAACATGCTTTCATTGGAAAGCAAATGACAAAGGGTGATATGATAATAGTTTATAGAGCTACAGGGGACCTAGAACTTTTCAATACCCTAAACCTAATGTCAGGAGAAACAAAAGAGGGGTTGAGACTTCACTCACATCAAATTGCAGGAGACTATTTTAAAACCAAGCATAGGTGGTGCTGGTTTACCCAGAGAGCAGTTGTGGGATGGAACAGACTATCCAAGGAAGTGGTTAGTAGAGACAATCTAATGTTTAAAAACTGAGTGTATTACCATATAGGGCTGATGCATTAGCTGGCCACAACCAGTGTGTACTGACAGGAAGTTTATATGAGCTCAAGTCTTCTTTTTCCTGACTCCTTACTATGTTACTATGTTAATATTCAGCAAAACTAGAGTACAGGACCCAGGAAGAATACCCTAATGCAACAGAGTGAAGTCTTGTTTGCTGGTGAAGTACTCACTCTCCTCCAGACATCACAAAGTGGCTCAGTGAGGTTATGCAAAGTGAAGCATGCACACATAATGTAACCCTACTAAATAAACATGGAAACCAAATTAATCTTTCATTTTCAGGAAACTGTACCGGCAGGGCACTTGTACTGAGGTGCACTGATGTTTCATTGACATCCAGTACAGTATGTGGCCTGCTGGTAGAGGGCTCAAGATGTAGGACCATCAGTCTTTCACATTTTCCTCACACTCCACCATCACTCAGTCGAAAACAGGTTATGTCAGTACTAAACTAGACATTTTTAAGAGTATGGCAGCTGTATTGCTGTCTTTCTGCATTTTTGCTTTTCTGTAGGAGGGAGGAGAGAGCGAGAGAGAGAGATGTAGTACTGTAATTTCCATTAATGATAATTTATTTTGCTGTGAAGTGACCATGAAAACCCATTAGTAGGGATCAGTTACTATAATAAAACCAAAGCCCACGCTGAAATTACATTAAACAAACAGAAAAATATTAAACATGGCATGATTATTTAGAAAATGGCTTTCTATTTTTAATATTGTCTTTGGTGGCTATGAATAATTAAAAAGTTTATTTTAGTAAGGATCTGATTATATAATTTTTTTTTCCTGACCAGAGGTTTCTGTATGGCAACTTTAATTATAAATGAGCTAAGCTGGTGTGTGTGTGTGTGTATATGATAAATGTTGGGGTTGGTCAGTAGTGAGGATGAGAATAATAAGATTTTGTATTCAGCATATAGCATGCATACAGTATATATATAATTAGTATTACTGAGAGTGCAGGAGTTATTGATTAGGGCTGTTCAGTGGGTCAGGTCAAAGATTAGAGTCTGATTCGTTATATTGCCAGGTTTGATTCAACAGACCAGAATTAGGATGAAGTCTGCACAACTTGATTTAGGCATATTTTCTTTAATTTACAAAAGCATCTGCCATAAATGAACTCTCATCCTAACCATTATGTCCCTGACCTCTGCTTCATCAGTTATGGGGTGGTGGAAGGAGTCTATTGACTACAAATGTTGAGTCCCAGGTAATCTATTTTTACTTAAAAAATAATTTGGGCCCAATCCACTGGGTGCACAACTGTGTAAGGTCCCATTCTCCTCTCCCCCAGTTTCTGAAACTGCTCCCTTTAAAGCTCATTAAAAGGGGGAGTATTGTGGAGAGCATCATAGGCCATCTGTAAGGAGGTAGAAAATAAGGAACACAATATGAATTACTTGATCTGAAGACAGGACTTGTGAGCAATTTGACACTCAAGCATAATAATTTATTAACAGAGTAATTAAATGCCAGAAGGGATACAGGGTCCATCATCCCCCCTTACCCACTTCATAAGCAAGGATCAACAAGTAAAGTATGCTATACAAGCATGTACTAATGTATAGAGATTCCCTACCCACTCTACTACCCAGCATCTCGTGTGCCTCCCAATGTTACTCCAGAATTTATAACCACTCTCTGAGCTTCAGCACATGTCCCTGCATCTTGCTGGAGGACCCCAGGTCAAACCTAGCCACCTGCTAATATTTATGTACATTCTTGAGTATGCAGAAGACTGAAATAATATCCCTTCTCAGCCTCCTATTCAACAAGGCAGATAGGTACTACCATCCTATTCTCACAGCATTTGTTCTCCATACCATTGATAGCTATATTGGCCATACATTATAGCCTCTTGGCTGCCCCAAAGTCCTTTTTGTACTGAGATGCCCTGAACCTGACAATTGCTAAATTGACACCTCCCATGGCATAGTGACTACAGACTGAATCATAGCTACTGCTCAAGGCCATGGACCCTCTCAAAGAGCTCCATCACCTACACAAGGGACCATGGGTGAACAACGAAACAAAATATTAATTCAGCATCTTAGGAATTAGTACCTAGCTCATTAATTGTCCCCCATTCCCCACTGATTTAATTGCGCCAAACCCCTTCCTTGTTCTAGATGTATCCCAGCCAATGTCTAGGTACTGTACAGTGGCACTAGCCAGGATGCAACACTGTAATGATGCAGTATGTCACAAAATGCTGCAGCATGCTGCAAGGAACAGTGTAATTCAATGGCAATTAAGACCGTCTTTAGTGCAGTGTTTTGTGACGTATCATTTACTGCAAGTTACTGCATTTCATCATGGCTGGCTCCGCTGTATATCCAGATACTGTATATCATAGTAAATCCTAATGAAATCAATGTGAATTTCCTGTGATGTACAGTGTCTACAGTGGAGCCCATCAGGATGCAACACATGTCTGCAGCTTTCAGCAACAGTTACTGAAGGATCAAGGTAATCTGAATACCATTTAATAATGTTTGTCATTCAGGAACCGGTGACATTGTGTGTTGCATCCTGGTGGGCTCCATTGTACATGTACATGAGGGAAATGCCCCACCCCCATCCTGCAATCACCAAAAGGAAAAAGAAATTATGGTTTTGGCTGTCCTGAGTCTTGGTAAATCAGTCCTGTGGTCATCCTTGTGGTTATCAACCCTAACTCCATTCCATCAGCAAATAAGCTCAGATGTGCAGACTATATGAGAATGGCATGTGTGTTAGGGCTGATAACCCCAAGGCAGACTCCAGACCTTATTTGCTAAAACTCAGGACAGTCAAAATCATAATGTTTTTTCCTTTTGCTGTTTGTAGGGTTGGGTGAAGTGTTCAGGTTGGAAACCCTAACACCACATTTCCCTAGTATTGTCAGTTTAACTATAACTGGTGCATTAAGAAAGTTTTTTTTACAGTGAATTCCTTACTTTTTGAGATAGTAGAATCATATCATCAATTACACAGGTCACTTCAGGAATTGTGTGAACACATCCATGTGTTCATGGAAGTTCAGGGCCATCTGAGCCCACTGCTTCCATACCTAACTGTTTGGATAAATTTAATTTAGCCACACAGTTACTCACTTGTCCACACAGTAACTCATTCAGCCACACAAACCATATTTAAATTTGAATAACTTTAAAACAAAAACAACACAGATGTCAGGGTGTGCCATGGGGTCATCAGGCCTAACTCTTACCCATTCTCCTATACTGTAACATGTCAGCTTCTCTACACATGGAATGGGTTGTGAGTTGGACCTGATGACCCCATTGCACACCCCGACGTCTGTTGTTGTGTGAAGGGTGGAGGGGTGGGGTTGGGTGGTAGAGGTGCTAACCCTAGCATCACATTTCCATACTTTTGTTGCTTTGCTATCAACCATAACTGATGCATCAATGAAGATTTTTTGCAATGAATATATATATATATATATATGCAGATTGTGTGCCTCAAATTTAGTCACCTTTTTTATGAAACTGTAAGCAGTAGTATAGACAACAATATTCCTACTGATGTTATATTTTTGGATTTTAGCAAAGCTTTTGATTGTGTATCACACAATCATCTAATAGATAAAATGTTAAACATAGGGTTAAATAAACTCTTTGTAATTTGGATAGAAAATTGGTTGTACAGCAGAACCCAGTAGGTTAAGTTATCTGATACTGTATAACATGAGATACCAGTTAGCAGTGGGGTGCCCCAGGGCTCTGTCTTGGGGCCAGCTCTGCTTGGAATCTTTGTGGGTGATTTACATCATGGTTTAACTTGTCACTTCAGTAATTTTGCAGACAACATTAACATTTCATCAGAAGTAGACACAGTAACAAAAACTCAACTTCTAAAAACCTGACCTGATGAAAACAGAACAGTGGGAAAAAATTAGCAAGATGAGCTTTAACCTAGAAAAAATGTGCAGTTATTCATCTAGGAACAAAAAATTCCTAACAGCAATTATGTACTGAACAATGCCACCATTTATGCTGTTTGTTCAGAAAGGGATTTAGGTATTATAGTTAATAATTTTTTGTTCCCTAGTGAGCATTGCAGAAAGATTGCACAAACAGGAAACCGTATATTAGCTGCTATGAAAAGATCTTTTATTAGCAGGAATGAACACTGCATCATTTTCCTAACTACATCATTTATTTGACCACATACAGATTATGCAGTCTCTTTCTGGGCTCCATTTTTAAACAAAAACAAAACACTAATTGAAAGTATGCAGAGAAGAACTACTAAATTAATACCAAGGTTAAGAAACTTACCCTATAAAGAAAGGTTAACATCTCTGGGTCTCTGTGATTTACAACAGAGGAGAAATAGTGGTGATTTACGCCTATTATTTAATATATTAAATGACCACCGACTTATGACACATTACAACATCATTATGGCTGAAAAACCCAAAGATTTAAGATGCCATAACAAACAAATTAGAAATCCCAGAGCTCATACTAATAAATGCTAAAATTATTTCATGGTCAGTGTAGCATCCCTTTGGAATGATTTACCACAACATATAGTAAATATAAATGAGCCTAATAGATTCAAGCATCCATTGGACACTTATTTTTTGGGTATGTATAGCTGACAATTCTCCCTACCAGTGTAGAGAAGGATATATTTATCTAGCTATCTATCTATACATATATATATATATATACCAAATTCTTGATTGCCGTACTCAGAGAACTGGATAAGGGGACCCATACTGGTGCTCTCTTTATCAACCTTCCAAGGCCTTCGACCTGGTCAATCACAATCTGCTATTGACTAAGTTGGGCAATGTAGGCCTTGACAGCCATTCGCTTATGTGGTTCGAAAGCTACTTAAATAGACGTACACAAAGGGTAAAATGGAAAGACTCCATATTGGAGTCACTCCCATTAAAAGAGGGAATGCTTCAGGGGTCAATTCTTGGCCCCCTCCTCTCCTCCCTTTTCACCAATGAACTCTGTGACCACTGTGATGGGAGCTCTGAGATCCAGTATGCAGATGATGCCGTCATCTATCGACCCTCCACTAAGCTGGGAGATCTCAGCCCCTTGCTACTAGGGGACCTGAGTTCCCTCAATCAATGGCTTGTTAACAACAGAATGGTCCTTAACACAGACAAGACCATGGCCATGCTGTTTGGCCCAAGATCCCTTGGACATGATAGAAACCAACACCTACACCTGACCTCTGGGTCGGGCAGTAGGCAAGAGGTTGTGGCGTCACTAAAATACCTTGGCCTCAACCTGGACCAGGGCTTCACCCTCAAGGACCATGTGGATCAAGTTACTAAAAACTTACATGCAAAACTAGGCACCCTCTACTGACTGAAAGACCAGCTGATACCTGAAGCAAAGGTCTCCATAACCACCAGCATCCTCCTCCCGACAATTATCTATGCAGCCCCAGTGGTCCAGGGAGTAGCTAGACTTGTGATGAAGAGAATCCAAGTTCCATACAATAAGGTGGCTCAGTTTGCCGCCCAGTCAAACTCCAGGAACCATCACTGTGACATGCTATCCCAACTAAATTGGCCCTCTTGGAATGTCCATCTCCAGTACCCCTTGCTTTGCCAAACCTTCAAATTAATTAGCCCAACCCCCCCTCAGCCTCTCAGGACTTATTGCACTAAAGAATAACCCTCGGCTCCTCCGCACAATGGATTGCATGCTCCTAGCAGTCCCTAGAGTAAGAACAAAGGTGGGGGTAAGTCTTTCGCTCACATGGAACCCACCCTCTGGAACTCCCTTCCTCCCTCTCAGAGTGCAGGAAGCTCCCTCCATCAAAAGTTTCCACACAAGGCTTTAGGCTGACATGATGGCTACCTCCAAATGCAGCTGCTAGAGATACGGGTCCACCACATGGACATCTAAGCCTCACAGTCCATTACTACCTGCTGTGTGCAATCTGTCTCTGCATTTGTGGTGTACCCCCCCTCTTTATTAGTATCAATACACATACACTGCTGTAATGCCGATCTCAGCACATGTAACCAGCTGACTGTACACCTCTGTATAACTTGTATCATAACTGCATTTTCTTCATTTACCGCATTGTGATTTATCCTATGTTATGTAATCCTGGGACGCCCCTGAAAAAGGGACCTCTGGGGCCCAGTGGGCTCACCCGGTCACCAAAATTTATATATATATATATATATATATATATATATATATATATATATATAATTGAAATCAAAAGATTAACAGTTACAGTTTGCTAAAGTTGCAATGTTTTCCTATGGGAATTGTAATTTATTTATTTGTTTTGAGTTTTTATATGGCCCTTGAATTATTCGGGGGGGGGGTGATGTACAGTATTAGTGTTGCAGCACTCATTAATACCTTTAGTTTGATACATAGAGTGTCCCCTAACTTCAAATATTGACAAAGTTATGGCTTGTTAAAGGTGAAATGTTGAGAAAAAAACTAAGTCCAAATAATTTTTTTGTGTTAAGAGAACATTTTTCAACACACAGTCCAAAACTTGCACGCAGTTTAAATGTTTTATTTCTCAGATTTGCAATGTTGGGGGGGGCTTGTGTGCACTTGGTTCTGTTTGTTTGTTTATCTCTTTTCATGAGATTTTGCTGTTCATATGAAAAAAGGAAAACATTCCTTTCTGAGAAAAAAGAATATGAAAAAAAAGAAGTCCAAATTCTTTTTTCATATAAAGGGATCTTTTTTCATTAGGTTGAGTCATTCATATGAAAAAAAAGACTTATTTATGCAAAAAAAATGTGAAAATTAAAAAAAAATAAGTTGACATTCTTTTTTCTTATGAAGGGAACCTTTTTCTGTTTGGCCCTATTCTTCTTTTGTATGGCTGCAGAAAAAAATTAATTTTGGACACACACACAAAAGATTTTTAATATGTTAAAAATGCATTTCTGTGTGATCTTTTTCCAAAAACAAACTGCACAAATCACCTAACAGTGGCCCGATTAGCAAGATACATATGTTGGCATCTCTGCAGGATATCATATTTATGGGTTTTCAAAAGAATAAAGAATAACAGAAACAAGATGGCGGCCACACAAAAAAATAATTTTTTCTCACAAAACAAGATTATCCCCATACAAAACAGATTTTTTTTTTCATATGGGCCATAGTCTTTTTTCATATGAAACAGTTATCCAAAAGATTTCACTGAGCATGCTTAGAACAACAATCTCAAATCCTTACAGCTCTGGAGTGGTTTAATATTTTTTCACCAAACCAACAAAAGACACCACTCTAACCCAAACCCTTTCTACCATGGCAATTTCAAAGCAAAATTCCAAACCATCTGGGCACTAGATGATGATGAAAAAACAGTTAATAAACCCTGATTTTATCACTGTTTTCACTATCCAGATCTCAGAATCTTCCCATCTGACCAGAATAAAACGCAGGTCAAGAGAACTTTCGCCTGAGGCCACACATACAAAATTTGTACACATCTGTTAAATGGTGCCTAAACTATTCAAGTGCAAAGTTATGGGTTTAACATTAAACAGCCTGTTCAACCCTAACTATAGTGGCATTACTTCATCATTATAATATATATTCATTGCAAAAAAAACTTCATTAATACACTAGCTAGGGTTAAACCAATAAAAGTAGGGAAATGTGGCATTAGGAGTGTGTCTTGGAGTTGTAAACCCTTACATTCACCCAATTCTCATATATTGTACACATCTCAGCTTATTTACTGACAGAATGGAGCTAGCATTAGGGATGACAACCCCAAGGCACACGCCAAGCCTGATTTGTGAAGATACAGGAGAGATCAAGTAGTAATGTTTTTTCCTGTTGCTGCCTGCAAAGTGGGGGTACGGCATTAGGGTTGGGAATCCAAAATGCAAACATCCCAATAAAAAAAACAGCACCAATGGAAGCCTACAAAAGAAAGTGAACCATGACAAACAAAACAAAGAAAACAAATATACAATACCAAAGAAAGAAAACCCACATTCAGTGCAAATTTATATTTTGTTACACTGTATTTGTTTAAAAGGTTCACTATGGTGTTAAATAAAATGTGCAATCCAAAAATGACCTTGTATCTTGAAAACTTATTTGAGTTATTAAACTTTCTGTTTTATTTGTGAAATAAATTAAACAAGGTACAGTGACAGCTCAGCCTTATATATTCATCACTGTATGCAAATAAAACATTCATATACAACTTTTGTTTAAACATGACTCAGTGTTATTTGAAACCAATATTCCTACCAGATACAGAACTGCCAAGGAAAGGCAAACAACAAGCTACTGTTTTAAATTCCTATCAACCTGTGTAGTTATCCAGCTCTGCGAAAGCCAATAATTCTCAGTGTGAGTTCTCATTCAGTAATCAGTATCTTTATTCACAAATAAATGTAATATAAATCAGAATGGATCGTTAAAAGAAAAAAAAAACAGCTTGAATGTAAGTAACTGAAAGTTACCTCCTCCATTATGCAAATATAGTTCAGAAGACAAAGAACCTCTGTGCGTAAACACTGAGGCAAGGGTTACCCCAAAGGGCATTTGGCTGGGAAGCCAAGTTTCAAGAAAATACAAAATCACACATGCCCCCACAATGCAAAGCATCATGGGCTGCATATGCAAATCACCACAGAATGTTATGCTGGTCCAACTTTAAGCAGAATTGCATGCTGCCAGAAGGCCTCTCACACAGTTTGCAAAGGGGTTCAGTATCATCTTCAAATGCTTTGCATCCTGTCATTTCAATGATTCTGTAATTCACAGATCATCCCTTTTTCTCAAAACAAAATTAGCAGAAATCTTGAACTTAAAGCTGATCTTTAAATTACCAAGCTTTACTTTTTGTTAACTTATGTGGATTGACAAATATATTTCTTTCCCATAGTTAGAAAATTAAATTGCCAAGAAATCTGTCAATCCATGTATTTTCTTCTTCCTAAAGTCTTTAATAAAGAATGGAGAGGAACATCACAATAAAAAAAGGCAGGAGGTTTCTTTTTTTTTCCATTATTGCATAGACTTGTAGGAGAAAGTGACAGAGAAAGAGTGAATGAGTGAGAGTCAGAATAAGAGAGATGGATGGTGAACTATGATTTTGACAAGGTTTCTTCTCATTCCTCTATTACACACATTGTAAAAGAGGAATATTCTATACCAATAAACACAGTCCAAGATTAAGATGCAAGCTAAAGGCAGACATGCTGAACTTTTATTTTTTGTTGTAGATGAGATGGAACTACTGACATAATGAGGTTCTTTTATGCTTTCTTTAGTGAGAGAAGTTTGTTTAAAAGCTTCCAAAACTTTGATTTATTTTATGCTGGTCTCAACACTGGATCAGACAGAAAAAAAAGAACTTGCCCTTATTCAGTCTGTTCAGTACTGCTGTGCATATGGAGCAATAAAGAAGATGTGACTGATGAAGAACATGAATACTGGTCTGAACCATATGTAAATAACTGAGAGATATTCTGTGGAACACTACTGTGGACATGATCTCTATACACTATGTAATTTATTGCATATGATGTCTTCATGAAAAATATACCTTCAAGCCATTATATAAAACTATTATCCCAAGATTCCAAGTTGAACTATATGTATCAAATAGAGAGGGGGACAAGCAGACTTGCAACAGAGCCAAATGATGGGCATCTGGAGTAGTCCCTAATAGTCTTGCAAGGAGACCATGAAGGGTCTGCAGTGAATGTAGATTGCTAGAGGCTGAAACAGCACAACATAACAGCACTTTGATAAAACTGAATATATTCAATTTGTTCATAATTTAATTGCAGACTGGTTCCAACCTCTTGTGTTCACATTGGAAGACCATTTGCACAGAGACTGACCTTGGCCCCCCTCTCCCACAACATTTTACATGCTACCAAGGTGCTCAGGTTACATTACACATTCCACTTTTCTTTGGTTCAAATTCATAAAAATAATATAAAGAGGGTTGTCCAATTAAAGGGGCAGACCTCATTGTCCACAGGCCCAGACCAAGGTGTGCGGGGCCCAAAAGGCTTGATTGGCATAGTAGGAGATAGAGAGGGAAGGGGGGACAGGGAGGAGTAAGTGAGGTCAGAAAGGGGGAGGGGTTGTGAGGTCAGAGCAGGAATGAGATGGGAGAAGGGGGTTGGCTAGGTAAGGGGAGAGAGAAGGGTGAGCAACAGGGGTATTTAAGGTCAAGCACAGGCTCAGGAGCTCACAATTTTGCTTGAAACAGAGTTTCTTTATTAAACACATCAGTTTTGGCAATTTTCAGTATCTGGAACTTTGCTTACTTAAACTTTGACACTGGGTCATTTTATAGAATAGCGATTTGGAGTTACAATTTTATTGCTGTATTGATTGCTGCTATGGATAAGCTAAGGGTAATTCAGATAATTTAACTGTTGTTGAACTATCCCTGCTGCAGACCTCCCAGTGGATCTGTGAGTATTTCCTGAGGCACAAGGTAAGTGTAAAAAATCTGAAAAAAGAAAGGAGACATAACGCTGGAAGCACTTGGAACAGTGTGGGGTAACTTTGCCAGGGGACGTCACAGCGTTTTCACAGGATTTAGTAAAAATGTCGGTGGATGTCTGGAGAGGTTAATTGGGCAGCCAGGAGGGATATGATAGTGGTTTGCTGTAGTTTGATGCCAGTAGCATGGGACTATACCCAGGCAGTGGTGGCATTATTGATATTTTAATTCAAAGAGCTTAATCACCTGCTCTGGGCCAGTCCACCAGATCCTGTGGTTTGATCAAGCCATGGCATGGTCCACAGCAGCAGCCTCCTTGCTCTATGAGGGCCCAAAAGGGAAGTTGGGCACTGAGGGGTAAAACACCAGATCCTCGTTCTTTTGCTCGGTCAGCAACAGTTGGGATTTTAAGACCTATGCACAAGCTTGGGGGATAAGCAATGGATAAAGGCCAGAAAGCTGGCAAGTAGCAAAAAAGGACCAGGGGAAGAACCATGTGGCAGTGGCAACTAACGTCACTGCCACATGGTTCAACTGAGGACTGGCTGTGGGTGTAAGGGATGGGAGCTGGCTGAATGTTCAGCCCTCAGCAAAGGAGCAAAATTTCAAACATGTTGAGCTCTCCAGAATTGAATTGTAGGGACAGATGGGCTATAGCCAGAAAAGCTGAACCCCTTTTTGGAAAGTGGGATGACCGAGGCCTAGGCTCAAAACCGGGAGCTGCATGGTGATGGCATCTGATGTCATTGCTACACAGACCAGCACTACAGGATAGTTTTCCTTGGGAAAAGGGATTTTTTTCTCACTGGCTCCACCAGTGGCTGCAGTAGGAGTGCCACAAAAGACCATTAGGGAGCATGAGGTGGAGAGGGACCTCACCACATAGGACTGCGGTACGGGGTTATCCCAACAGGGATCCCCTTCCCTCCTCTCCTCCTGAGGGGACTGGAGAATGTGACCAAAAGTAGCCCAGCCATTTAGCGGGGTGGACACATGGTAGCACCTAGCACCACCACCATGTTGCCATTCAGGACAGACCTGATTGGCTGTCTTCTGGGACTGGGGTGCCTTTTAGCACAGGGACATGGGCCAGCACCCACAAGTGCTAAGATTATTATAAAAAGAAAAAAAAAGAATATAAGGGCAAAACATATTCTAGATCATAACGTTAGTGTAAGGATAAATAGAGCAAAAGGAAGGTGAATGGGTTGGGCCTTCATCAACAGATTTGGGCCAAACAAAAAGAAAAACAAAACAAAACGGGGGGTGGCAAGGGCCAAAGGAGGTGGCTCATGTGAAGACAGACATGAGATAGGTACCTTCCAACAGAAGGAAGAATAATATTAAGGGAGGAGGAACCTCATTGCTAGGTGGATGCTAGACCTAACAGGGGTCTGGGCTGCCAACAGGGAATGGTAGGCAAAGGGGAACAAAAACTTGCTGTGATGTGGTCTGCTAACTATGTGTTCATATTTCTCTAGGTTACAAGCTTGTATTATGGCTCCTAGATGGAACAGACCAAACAAGGAGGAGTGCTACCAGGCAGTGATGGAGCTGGTGAACAAGACAAACCATTTATTGGAGGCTGTGGATCTGACCATCCCGGCAAAGGCAAAAAGTAGAAGGGGCACAGGAAGCAAGGAGGAAAGGACAGCAAAAAGGTGCCATGGGCTCTGCCCATGCCTAGGCCAGTGGGGCTCACACGTGTCAACCCAGTGCTGGTTGATCCATTACCTCCTCTGGTGCCTGTCCCTGCCTCTTTGCTTCTGCCAGAACCGCCAGTGCCTCTGGGACCCACACCTCCTACCCCAGTGGCACCCCTGGTTCCAGTACTTGCACCCGATAGCAACCTACTGATCCAGTCCACAGGGTCCTGCCCGCAACCAGACCCCCAACCAGGTATTAAGATTATCACACTGGAGAGCAATGTAAAGGAATATTTTGAGCAGGTATGCCTCCCCGACGATGACACCAACACAGCGACTTACCTTGCTGCTGACAAAATCGACAGTTCGCTGACAGGTTGCTGTGTTGGTGTGCCTGAGACAGGGGAACACTGTCTTCCAATCCTGTATCCACTGCCAGAATAAACTCTGATTCAGAGTTGATAATCATTAGTACAGGGGATGTGGGTGGCAGAGCCCCCCGGATAGATGGTTCAGAGGCACACCCCCCGCCCGATAAAAAAATGGACTGGGAGACAATCAGGATTTACATCAACTGCAACTTGTGGGTGACATAAATCCCATTGCTGTGATGCCAGTTGGTGAAAATGTTGTTGAAGCGGCATCTTAGAACCTGTTGAGCAGATGCTCAGCGCTATTGGGGACAACAGTTGAGGTCAACAAGAGAAAGCACTGGGGGAGATTAGGAAAAAGGGGAAGGGTGAGATCATTGTGGCAGTAGGGGAGACAGGTGGAGAAAACATTCTCAGGGCAGAGACAGGGGCACCAGGTGTCCAGATAGGGGATCATGTCTCAGTAGCCATGAAAGAGAAAATCTGGAAGTGCGAACATATAGACATATTTGATCTGGCTAATGTAGATAATATGGATGAATACAAAGAAAAAGAAAGTTCTGAGAAAAAGGACATGGCAGTGGCAGTAGTGCTGCTGGGGAAAGGTGAGGAAGATAAATCAATGAAGGGCAAGGCCTGGGATAATTGGTCGACAGGCTTTACTTACTACATGGCCATAGTCAAAGAAAAGAACTTGGAGCTGGCCACTCCCTTGCTGAGTTATTCTTTAATTATTATAAATGCCTATAAGATGGGGGGGGTACATCTGGCTGAAATATGATGAGAAGTTCAGGAAGATAATAATTTATTTTGTGGATGTTAAATGGGATGCAAGGTGGATTGACTTATGGCTGCAGATTTGCACTGGCATGACCAGCACAGATAGGGAGGGAGATAAGAAAGTGGGGGCAGCCCAGAAATGTTGCTGGTGTTATAACTGGGTCTTTTGCTCTTGTACAAACTGACATTTCCACTACGCATGCTTCAAGTGCTGGGGTAGCCACCCAGCATCAAAATGTAGGACTAGCTGGGAAAAATGGGCTGCCAACCAGCATACACCTTACAACTAGTCCTTTCGGGGTAGCCATACAGGGTATAGGGAACAGCAGTGGGGGAAGGGGGCAGGGCTAGGGGATCTGGTGGGGGCAGAGGATAGGCCTACTATGGAGGCCACCAGGATAGCTAAGGATAAGGCAGGTAGTTTTTTTCAGTTAGCGGTCTCCCCATGAAAGTTGACATTTTGGCTTGCTGGTTATGGCATTACTCAGATAGGGAGGCAGCCTAAGCCCTATTGAATGTATTTCAGAAGGGCTTCAGCCTGCATTTTCAAGGGGACAAAAAAGGGACAAGGGAAGAGAACTTGAAGTCCATCAGGGATAAGAAGGCAATATTAGAGCAGAAGATTCAGAAGGAGATAATGGTGGGAAGCGTGGAAAGCCCATTTAGCCATCCACTGTTAACAGATTTGAGTATATCCCCTTTGGGTTTAGTTCCTAAAAAACAACCAGCGGAATGTCAGGTGACACACCACCTGTCCTACCCAGATGGTGACTCTGTCAATGATCATATCAATGAGGAGGACAGCAGGGTGACTTACGTTACCTTAGAGGAAGTGGTAAGGTTGATTAGGGCCACACAGGGGGTATGGCTAGCAAAATCGGACATCACGGAGGTCTTTCACCTGCTACCAGAATGACCTGACGACTGGGACTTACTGGGTTTGCAGATGGGGGAGGGATATTATTTTGATAAAGCCATGTCCGTGGGCTATTCGGTCACTTGTGCTACATTTGAAATGTTCAGCACATGGCTGCAATGTGCCTTCCCGATGTATACAGAGCAGTGATTCACTACCTGCATGCTCTTCTCTTGATTGGGGAGGGGAAGGGAGACAACAGACAGAGGTGATGTTGAGGGATTTCAAAGCAAGTCCAAGGACCCTGGGGTGCCACTATCTCCCGACAAGAAGGAGGGTCCTAGTCAGACGATAGAATTCCTGGGCATTGAGATAGACATCGAGGGGGAACTATTTCGGCTACCTGAATCCAAGGTACAAAAAATAAGAACAATGATATGGGCAATCAAGGCCTGGCACAGTACAGCTGCAGCAGGTGCAGCAATTGATTGGGCACTTGAATTTTACCTGAAGGGCCATAGTCCCAGGTTGCACATTTACATGGCACCCGGCTAGGGTGATGCAAGGTGTCTCTAGACCTAATCACTTGGTGGACATAGACAGGGGAACCAGGGAAGACCTCAAGGTGTGGGAGATGTTTTTGGGCAGCTACAATGGTAGGACTCTTTTGGCAGGAAGAGTGGGTTTTCAACATGGACCTGCAATTGTACACTGATGCAGCTGGGAGCATCAGAATGGGGGCATATTTTGGGGGAAAATGGTTTGCCGTGGCCTGGCCCATCAATTGGGCTCATGAGGTGGTGTCACGGGATATCACCTTTTTAAAGATCTTCCCCATATGGGTGGCAATGGAGGTATGGAGGAGGGAGGCCCTCAGGAATCTGAAGGTGATGTTTTGGAGTGACTATAGGGTAGCTGTGGATGTCCTAAACAAGTGTGGGGTGTTGTCTGAGAGGATCATGAGGGTTCTGAGGCTGTTAGTATTGAGGGGACTGACATTGATTATGTCATTTAGAGCTGGGCACATTGACAGTGTGGATAATGTGATAGCTGATTGCCTCTCCCACCTGCAGATGGACTAGTTTCATGCCATTACCCCAGGTGCAGAGCACAGTCAGATGACAGTTCCAGACTGCATCTGGAGGATTGGATTGTTGGAGGTGAACAGTTGTTTTGCAACTAATGGTCCCCCAGGACCCTAAAAGAATATGAAACTTATTGGTGAACCTATCAAGCGTTCCACACACAAAATGACTGTGAGGTAAGTGGGATGGTAATAGGGGACCAGGTAAAAAATTCACAGAGGCAGGA
The DNA here is from genome assembly GCA_016271365.2 of Neoceratodus forsteri. Classification (NCBI taxonomy): domain Eukaryota; kingdom Metazoa; phylum Chordata; order Ceratodontiformes; family Ceratodontidae; genus Neoceratodus; species Neoceratodus forsteri. Next base: position 637,206,130 of record CM028132.1, on the reverse strand, counting down.
TGGAGAAATAAGATGGCACATGCGACCATGGGGGTCCATTTAGTGGCAATAGGTCACATTTGTACCCTAAAAGGATGGGAGGACCTGACTAAGAGCAACTTGATAAGACGCATGATGCAGGGTTGGTTAAGGGGTGCCAAAAAGACATAGGACAGTAGAAGACCTCCAACAGAAGTGCTGCTGAGGTGGTTACTTAGGACCCTGCACCAGGTATGTATGTCTAGTAGTGAGGCAGTCTTATTATGAGCAGTATATATCACCATGTAGAGCACAGCATTTAAGGTCAGTGAGGTGTTAGGTCACAGAGAATGGAACATATCTGTAGGACTGCAGTGGGAAGACATGGTATGGTCCAGAGAGGGCATATCCATGCAAGTAAGGTGGTCAAAGACTTACCAGACAGGCAAAGGAAACAGGGTACTATCAAGAAGGCACATGATTGTCATCATATCACCAGTGGGGGCCCTGTAGGTCTACGTGGCAGGGCGCCTGCAGGATAAGAACCCTCTGATGTTTTTGCTTAGAGATGGATCCCCAGTGATGGGGTCACAGGTAGTTGCGGTCCTAAAGAAAGGTTTGGCTTTCCTGGGGGAGGAGCCTAGTGGGTATTTCTCCCACTCATTCCGCATTGGGGCAGCTTCAGAGGTGTCGGCACAAGGCGACACACCAGGGTACATGAAACAGAAGGGGTGGTGGTCTTCTAATTGTTTTAAAAGATATGTTCACAATGTGCAGCATCCTTACTAATGGTGTTTTCTTTTTCTCCCCTCATAAGCAGATCGGTATTAACTATACAAAAGTAAAGGGGGGATTTTGCCCTGAACAGGGGTTCTTTTTGTATGGAAAAGGGTAGAAGGCAGGACTGCACTACTATTAGGAACTAATTTGTCTTTGTTTGTGATTTATTCATGGTGGACAAGGAGGCTGGAGGCCTGGATATGCGGTCACTCCTTTCTCCACTGGGCAGAAAAATGGGCTTCAAGGAGGTTCGAGGGAGGCAGCTGTACTTGGACCTCAGTACGATCAAGCAGACCTGGAGAGGCATATGTGGCATGAAGTGGGCACAGCTGCTGCCAGTACTAAGGGAATTGAGGAGGGAACACAGCTGCCTGGAGCTGTTAATCATCCATTTGGCGGGCAATGATTAGGGCACCAGGCCATGGCTGGACATATTCTACCAGATAAAAAAGGACATTAATAAAATCAAAGAGTGGTGGCCAGATGTTGCTCCGGTTTGGTCTGATATAATCCCACGAAGGATGTGGCGGTATGGCTAATGTCATAAGACCATGGACAGAGCTAGGAAGCATATGAATGCCAGGGTGGGCAGGCTGTTCAATGGACTGGGGGGAAAGTTATACACAGAGGGGTGGTAGAGGAGAATGATGAACATTATAAGTGAGATGGGGTACACCTCTGTGGGCTAGGCTTAGCAATGTTCAATGCCACAATTGGTAATGCAATGGAGCCCTGGATGCAGGAGAGAATTGGTTAAGGAAAGGGAAGAAGTCCACCATCCATCGCAAGCGGGAGGTGGACTAGTGGAAAATTAGGGAAGGGGGAGTATAGGATAGGGGGAATAAGGGGGGGATAAATAAATAGGACATAAGACAACACAACAGGAAGCAGGAGTACCACTTGGACAGAGGAGAATGAAGAAAGTCTGCCCCCCATGACATATATCTGGGGGGAGAAGAAGAGATGAGAAGAAAGGAGAAGGAAATTAAACATTTAAGAAATACCATTAAGAATAAATTAAGAAATGATGTATGGCATGATAAAGTGGATTTGAAATGTATGTTGCTATACGGAAATATGTATGACGTATATTTATGATTTTGGAGGAAAACGGCTTATTGGAAGCAAATATTTAAGTAAATGAATTGCCAAAGCTGAGCACCCACACATACTTGTCTGTGTCTTCATTAGTGGAGATCTGAGGGACAAAGAGGGTTGCCCAATTAAAGGGGCAGAACCCATTGTCCACACACCCAGACCAAGATATGTAGGGCCCAAAAGGATTGATTGGCATAGTGAGAGATAGGGAGAGAAGGGGATGGTAAGTGAGGTCAGAAAGGGGGAGGGGTTGTGAGGTCAGAGCAGGAGTGAGGTGGGAGAAGGGGATTGGCTAGACAAGGGGAGAGAGAGGGATAAGCAAAAGGGGTATTTAAGGTCAAGAACAGGCTCAGGGAGCTCACAATTTTACTTGAAAGAGAGTTTCCCACCAACCCACCCACCTTTTCAGCAAGGAAATCTGGTGTAGTCACTGGGGGAAGTGGAGTGCAGTGTACTTGGGACTGCTGAAGGTGGACAGCAGATGCACCAGAAGCAGGGGAGAGAAAATTGGGGAGGATAGGCTAGGGGAAATAAGGGATGATAAATAATATTCCACCCACCCTTTAAGCAAGGAGGTTTGGTGTGGTCACTGTGGGAGGTGGAGTGCAGATGCACCAGAAGCAGGGGAGAGAAAATTGGGGAGGGGGAGGATATGATGGGGGGAATGGGGGGATAAATAATAAGTAGGACATAAGACAACACAACAGGAAACAAGAAACAGTGTGTACGCTCTTACCCCTTGAACAGAGGAGGATGAAGAATGCCAGTCCCCCATGATGTACATTGGGGGGAAGAAGAAGAGATGAGAAGAAAGGAGAAGGAAATAAAGAACTTAAGAAATAAAATTAAGAATACATTAAGAAATGATTTATGGCATGATAAAGTGGATTTGAAATGTATGTTGTTATGTAGAAATATATATGATCTATATGTATATTTAAGATTTTGGAAGAAAACAGATAACTGGAAGAAAATATTTAAGTAAATTACTTGCCAAAGTTGAGCACCCACACATGCTTGTCTGTGTCTTCATTGGTGGGGATCTGGGGGACAATGGTGACTGTGTTTGATGCAAAAACAGCACAAAGTAACAGCTTGCTGATAAAATTCAGGAACGAGGTTCAGGGTGATTATTTCTTACTAGCAATACTTTATATGGGGCAAATGCTATTGTGTCTGGACCTGGTGACAATGTAGAGTCGCAGCTATTGAAACAGGAATACGAGGCAATCTGGACAAAACAGAATTTGATATGCTACATATGGAAAGGCAGTGACTGCCACTGCACTGCCATTAAAAACACAGAAACCATCACATTATTATGTTGCTTGCACGCATGTGCAAGAAACATAGTGCCATCATCCAAGTTTTCGGAGATGTGGCACCCGTCTTCCAATTCAGTCAGTGTGTTTGCATGCACAGCCCCAGTTCCCCAATCACTGCTGCAGCTGTCTATGACAGCAGTTGAAAATGCAGTGGTCATACGGTTGAAAGGGCGAGCTCCGCTTCAGTGAGCAGAGCTCCCCCTCCACACACACACACACACACACACACACACACACACACACACACACACGATGCATACTGCGTGCTCATGTGCCTTCCCCCTCCCCCCATGCACACACACTGTACGGCTGACGAGGGTGCACAATCCCATGTCGGCTCCATGCCCCCCTAAAGCATCCAGGTGCCACGCTGGGAGCCCACCCCAGCATGGCAAAATGTGTTATGGCCGACGGGGGTGCCCAATCCCCTGTCAGCTCCAGACCCCCCAAACAGCCTTCCAGCTGTCACACTGGGAGCCTACCACAGCGTGGCAAACATCCCTTGTCGTCTTAAAAAAAAACTGTAAATACAAAAACTGTCCCTCGGCACTTCTCTCTGCCCCCCTCCCACAACCCGCACCCACCCACTGTGCTCCCTGCCTCCCCACACCCCCCTCACCCCATACTTACCTCCAGACCTTGGAGCGATGATATGCGGTGTACTAGGAACACATCTGCACTCTTCAAAGCTGACTGCGAACTGAGGAAATGCCGGTAAGCTGTATAGTGGGATAGATAGGGTTTTTTCATCTTTGCTGCATATCTCAGGCATTTTTTGGAATTTTGGCACCAAATTTTCAACATGGGGTTTTTGGGACCCCTCCTCATGAATTCTGTCACTGTCATAGCATTAATCAGGCCCGAAGGGTGATTTCATGGTCACTGCACGAAATCACCTTTTGGGACTGACTAATGAAATGACAGTGCCAGTGTTCATAAGGTGGGATCTCAAAAAGCCTATTTTGCAAATTTGGTGAAAAAATTCCTAAAAATGACTGTTTTATGAGTGTGCATTGCTCAGTTCCTACACACGCTCGTAAGTTCACTTATTTTTAATATTTTCACTCCAGATTTTCAGCATTGCCATTTTACTACACCTCCTTATGAGCAGTACATCTGTCAACTTTCACATGTCACCCAAAATGTGTTTGCATGCATGTAGCACACAATGGCACAGTTGGTGTGCACAATCAATGTTTGGGACAGATTAAGAACATCACAGTGGCACTGTTCATGAGCAGAGGTCTTAAAATGGCTATGTTGAAAACTGGATGAAAAAGTCCCAAAAATGACTGTTTTATGAGCATTTGTTGCACTGATCCTATGCACGCTCGTAAGTTCGCAAATTTTCAATATTTTCACTCCAGATTTTCAGCATTGCCATTTTACCACACCTCCTTATAAGCAGTACAGCTGTCATTTTTCACATCTTGCCCAAAACATTTTCCCACCCATGTAGCACACAATGGCACAGTCTGTGTGTGTGAAATCATTGTATGGGACACATTAAGAAAATCACAGTGACACTATTCATGAGCAGATGTCTTAAAATGGCTAGTTTGAAAATTTGGTGAAAAAATTCCTAAAAATGACTGTTTTATGAGCGTGCATTGCGCAGTTCCTACGCATGCTCGTAAGTTCGCAAATTTTTAATATTTGCACTCCAGATTTTCAACATTGCCATTTTACCACACCTCCTTATGAGCAGTACAGTTGTTATTTTTCACGTCACCCAAAATGTGTTTCCGTGCATGTAGCGCACAATGGCGCATTCAGTGTGCGCAGTCAATGTTTGGGACAGATTAAGAAAATCACAGTGACACTGTTCATGAGCAGAGGTCTTAAAATGGCTATGTTGAAAATTTGGTGAAAAAATATTCCCTTCAGACATTCTGCAATGTTACTAATGAAGACATTGAACAGGACTGGCCCCAGGACCGATCCCTGCAGCACCCCACTGGTGACCCCCTCTCCCTAGACTGCACACCATTTACCACCACTCTCTGCCTCCTGTCTGTTAGCCAGTTTCTAACCCAGTTTACCACCCTTTCCCCCATGCCCAGCCTACCCAGCTAGTTTATCAGCCTACTATATGGGATGGTGTCAAAGGTTTTGCTGAAATCAAGGTAAGCATTGTCCACTGCCCCACCCTAATTCACTTCCTTTGTCACCCAGTCAAAGAAATCAACCAGATTTGTCTGACATGATGTCCCCACTGTGAATCCATGATGTCTATGGTCCTGGGCTCCGATGGCTTCTAAATGCCCCACTATCCTTTCTTTAAGCAATGTTTCCATGATCTTCCTCACTACTGAGTTGAGGCTGAACGGCCTATTGTTCCCTGCATCCTCCCTGCTGCCGGACTTGTGCAGAGGGACCACAGGTGCCCTCCTCCAATTCACTCATGTTGAATGACTCAGTGAACATGGCTGCCAGAGGTACTGCTATCTCCCTTCGCAGTTCTCTTAATATCCTTGGGCGTATGCCATCTGGTTCCATCGCTTTGTCCACCTTCAATTTAGTGAGCTCCTGCAGGACTCTTTTGCCTTTGAATGGACTATTGTCCACCTCTTCACCCCTTTGGCAACTGCTGTACTGCTGTGCCCCCTGTCCCTCCCACTCTTCTGTGAATACTGAACGGAAAGACACAGTGGATGTCTTGGGAGGAAGGCATGGAACTATCACTTCCAAATACCTAAACAGCACATACAAGCAAGCAAAATTCGGCATTGACAAATGCTTGTTTTTAAGAATTTGCTTATCCAGAACAAAAATGGAAGACTGTATTTGGCAAACATGAAGGAAAATGAAATATGAAATTTCCCTAATGCAGCACTATGTTATTTACATTCATTTCCTTTTTTAAAGCATAATGAGAATGGACAGAATTGATGAAGGTTTTCATGTTACATTATGGAAACTACATTCTAGTCATTGTCTTTAATTGTATATTGCCACCTGGTCCAGCTGCAATACCACTTGTACCATATAAATTAGGGTTGCCATTGGAGTGGGCGTGCATGGCATTTACTGTTTTGCTCATGCTACTTTTGCCACTAGCACTCCATACCTGTTCAACGTCCTTTAGTTTGCTTCTATGGTATTTGCAAGCCTATGCTTAGGTAAACACCAGGGATCCACAGAGCTGAAGTGTGACTGTACAGCATGACAACTGTCTGTGAATCAGCCACAGCAGCTTACATTATGTGTATGAACGGTACAGCAGGTTTAATTATAAAAATGGTAATCATTCAACAAACAATCATAGAAGTACCAAAAAATAAAAGTAATAAAACATTTTTTTTTGCTTTATTTCTTTATGCTGGCCACTCCTTTGGGTCACCTATGGACCCCCTTTGCCAACAAGATATCCCTCTTGGCCATTGTCACTGCCCCCCTCCATGCCATGCCTCAGGCAGCTCAACATATACCTTCATCAGGTGGTCCCATCCTGGTGCCCATGGGAGGAGAGCTTGGGAGTCACACTAGATTGGGCACATGGCAGGTGATCAGTTTAGAAGGCACTCACCCAGGCTTTGTGTCATGAGGTGACCTGGTGACAATTATCTGGTCAGTCGAGTGGGCAATTTTCCCTTTTTTCCTTCATCCCATCCACCTCACATATTGTGGCCACATACAGGTGGCATTCTTAGAGGACACATTACAGTGTATCATCACCCATGCTGCAAATGCATCACCACTATGGGCCACCAGGAGCCACTATTGAAGCGGTGTGCTATAGGCTTGCTTCCTTCCCCCAGGGAGGAGAGCATCTGATGAATGCTCCTAGCCCTGTCTGCTGGCCTCTACTCCTGCCATCCTGGGTTTGGGAACGAACCCAGGTCATCAGTGTGCTGAGTGATCCCATATCGCTCTGTGCCATGAAGCCAGCTACAACATTTTTTATGGTAAAATACACATGGAAGATCACCAGTGACAGTTTGGAGCACCAGAGACTGGACTACTGTTTCATTCTGTTGTGAGTACTGAACTACACACCACTGTAAACAAAGCTGATCAGCTTATCATCAATTGAGTTTGAGTATAAAATCAAAAAAAGGAAAATATTTTTAGTGCAGTTTTTTTATTTTCTTGTCAGTATGGGAAAACAAAATATATCACCTGTTATCACTTGGAAGAACACAAGACCAATGAAATGAAGTTCTATGTTGAAAGCCTGATTCTATTAAGATCTTCTGCTAAAGTCAAAAGTACAATACTGTATGTGACACAATAAATCCAGTTGTCAAAAATACAATACAAACTAAATAGGAAACTGAGCTAAAAATGTTAAAAAGTAACTAATCTCTACATTGAGGGTCTCTGTGTAAAGGGAATACAAGCTGTCTGTGATGGGACTCTGGTATCGAGCACAGTTTGTAACATATGGTCCTTACATGGCAGTTTGGTAATTTTGATGCTTTTCTGGCTTTCTGTTCAGATTTTTTGTGAAAACAGTGTGCAAAACAGAAAGGGAAAATTATGTCTAAACTGCACTTTGGAACAACTTTGTCCTCTGCTGTGTTTCTTTGTTCCTTAACAAAAATCTACAGTTCACTCAAGGGGAAGCCCTGTTTAAAAACGAATGAATTCTACTGAAATATTCACAGGCTTACAAAAGCCCCAAACCACTGAACTAATAGTATGGGTGGTTTTCAGAAATATTTTCTTTCTCCACCCAACACCCACTAATAGTGTCAGAATAATAAACAAGCACTTGTCAATGCCGAATGTTTGCTTGCTGGTATTAGCACTGGAAATGCAGGAGTTAGACAGATGCAGAATAGGAATGGCAGTAAAGTATTGAACTTCACACCAACCCCACCTCCATCCTGTAGAGATGGACAGGCATTGGGGTAAGTGTTTGGGTCATTGCCCATGATGTTCATGCTATGTCACCTCACCTTATTCTGCATGTGTTGTGGTGTGCCTTGGGGTATTTGGCTTTACAGTCACCCCATTCCATAAGGACATACACTGAAATGGGTGCAACACAGGAGAATGGGGTGAACTCTGGGGCTGAAGAGTCCAAGGTACACCTCAGTGCCTCTCAGTGGCTGGGGAGTGGGGGTGGGATGGCATAAGCAGTTCAGTCAGCAATCCAAAGGCACATCCTGATACCTGTCAGTCTGTACAGGGTGGGATGTTATGGTTAGAAACCCTAACACCCCAGGCATTTGTTGGTATTTTCACTACAAATTTTCAACAAGTCCTTTTTGTGACCCCACCTCATGAAAGCATTTGGGACCTCTTCTCGTGAAGAGTGGCAGTGTGATTTTCTCAATGTGTCCCAAACTTTGAGTTCCAACAGCGATCGTGCCATTCTGTGCCACGTGTACAAAACCACAGAATGGACAGGATGTGAAGAATGACAGCTGTACCATCCATAGGGAGGTGGGAAGAGATGGCAATGTTGAACATCTGTAGTGGGAATATTAAAAATGCTCACTTCTGAACATACGTTGAAACTGCGTAACGCATGCACATAACACAGTAATTTTTGGCACTTTCATCACCAAATTTCCAACACAGGCATTTAGGACCTCTGCTCATGAACAGTGTCACTGTGATTTTCTTAATGTGTCCCGAACACTGATTTCCCACAGCAACCGCTCTATTCTGCACTGGATGTTTGAAAACACATTTTGGCTAGGATGTGAAAAATGACAGCTACACTGTTCATAAGGAGGTGTGGAAAAATGGCAATGTTGAAAATCTGGAGTGAAAATATTGCAAATTCATGAAGTTACGAGCATGCATAGCAACTGTTCAACGCACGCTTATAAAACAGTCATTTTCAGGATTTTTTCCACCAAATTTGCAACATAGACTTTTTTAAAGCCCACCTCATGAACACTGGCACTGTCATTTCATTAATCGGTCCCAAAAGTTGATTCCATGCAGTGACTGCGAAATCACCTTTTGGGACCGAATAACACCATGACAGAGGCTGAATTCATGATGAGGGGTCCCAATAACCCCATATTGAAAATTTGCTGCTGAAAGTCCCAAAAATTCCTGAGATATGCATCAAAGTTGAAATAACCCTATTTATGCCATTATACGGCTTACCGGTATTTCTTCAGTTTGCAGTCGGCTTTGAAGAGTGCAGGTGTGTTCCCGTTCCACACAAGATCATCGCACCAGGCTCCGGAGGTAAGTATGGGGTGAAGGGGGGTGTGGGGAGGTGGGGTGTGCAGCAGGTGGGCGTGGATTGGGGAGGGGCAGCTGGACCCGGTGAGGGACCATTTTCTGTTTTACAGGTTAAACAAAACAAAAAAACATTGTGGGACTTTTTGTTTTAACAGGGACATGTTGACATGCTGGGGTGGGCTCCCAACATGCCACCCTAGTGTTTTTCTTTGGGGGGGCAGTAGCTGATGGGGGATTGGGCATCCCTGTAGGCACATACCAAGTGGGGACAAGAACCAAGGGGGATTGGGCACCCACCCTCAGAAGAAAACAAAGTGTTTTTGGGTTGGGGACATAATGCCAATGGGGAGTGGGCTTCCCCATTGGCAAACTAAACTAGGAAGGTGGGGACTGAAGTTGACAGAGATTGGGGTCCCTGTTGGCAAATAAAGGATGTTTTTTGGGGGACATAATGCTGACAGGGAGTGGGCTCCCCCTTCGGCAAACTAAATTGGGAAGGTGGGGACTGAATCTGACAGGGATTGGGGCCCCCATTGACAAACAAAGGAATTTTTGGGGGGCACATGATGTTGAGGGGGATTGGGCACCCCCTCGGCACTGGGGACTGGTAATTGTTTCTAAACATAGTGGCGGCTTGCCGTCACATTCACAAACAATATTACACTAGGTAAGGTACCACCCTGCAATGACAGGTTGCTCCCTCATTGCAGTGGAATCTCTGATGCTGCAATGATGAGGCAGCCCCTGATTGCTGTGGTGAAAACCTTACAAGTTGGTGGTACTTTTGGAAGCCAGTGTCATCAGCACACTGTGCCTCCATTGGTCCACCAGTGCCAAGCCCCCAAATGCAATGCCTCCATTGCCTCTCATAGTGCCACGCCTCCACAACCCTCTTCTCTCCTAAGCTGTCACATAATGTTTCTTGCACATCCACACAAGCAAACATAAAAAATAGTTGTTTAGAAATGGTTGGCATGTGGGTTTAGCACAGGTGCATAATTTATGAAGTTAACCATAAACTGAAAGTAGAGGCAGTTCAGATGCGAGAAGAAATCATTCTAAAGGTAATGATAATGAATTCAGGTGATTGCAACATTTTCAGAATTACCATTTGCAAAAATGTATGTGTGTGCTTGCGTGTATATGTCTGTATGTATATGTGTGTGTGTGTGTGTGTGTGTGTGTGTGTGTGCATGTGTGTGCACGTGCATGTGTTTGTGTGCATGAGTGAGGTGTGGCATTTACATTTGGCTAAGAAAATATGTGTGTGTGTGTGTGTGTGTGTGTGTGTCACATTTACATTGGGCTAAGAAAATACTGAGTAGTGCAGGGCATTTGGGTGCTTTTAAAATGATGTAAAGGAACATCAGTTTAGTAGACTGCGGAAATCAGTAACAAAGTCACTTCATATACAACTGCAGCACTTCTTGCTATCATGTAAATCAGAAACAGAAAGTGGCTTCCTATATAACTGCAGCACTTCTTTCCATGACACTCACAGCAGCGTAGTCAAATACTTTGGTCAAAAGTGTTTTATTTTCCTTAATTTCTAACCCCCATCCAAAAAAAAAAAAACCCATCAATCAATCGATAACTAATTAAATATTGAAAATAAATGCCAAAATATGGAAATCACATTCATCAATTAATGGGAACATTCTGTAGGAAAACAAAAGTTGTATGTGAAGAATGTCCTCCATTTATGTAAAGCAGACACAAATGTATTAAGTAGGCTCAAATGCAAAACACTCCCAAAAACAAATTTAAACTACTGTAAGTACTGAGGGGAAAGGGTATGATATTAATGAAACTATTATAAGCTACTGATTAATGCAAGAAGCTTAACTAGTACAACTGAGGAGTTAGAAATATTACTTCACAAGGAACCTATTCATGTCTGAGCAGTAACGGAAACATGGTAAAGGGATGATGGGTGGTGCAATAATGTAGATGGGTATAAGGTGTTCCACTATAACAAGAAAGATAAAACAGGTGGCGGGTGTTGCACTTTGCATTAAATATACTGTACCTAAGAGGCTTATACATGTGATATATGACATTAGACACCTCTGGCAGTGAACATGTATGGGTGCAATTGGAACCAAAAACTAAAAAATAAATTCTTATGGGGGTATGTTATGGGGAACCAAATCTTACAGGTGATGGAAATAAGATTTTAGAAGACTTCGAAAAAAATTGAGCTTGGAAGTAGAATTTTTATATTAAAAGATTTTAACTTCCCTAACATTAACTGGAGCACCTTGACAGGTACTACTCAGATAGATAAAAGATATATAGATAAAATGTTGACATTAAATATGAATCAAGATCTGCAGCATAATGCAAGGGGTGATAGCATTCTGGACCTGGTGTTTAGTAATCTACAGGAAGAAATTATATACTGCAAGGCAAGAGAACACCTATCAAACAGTGATCATAATATGGTACAATTTACTATCAAAGGTATTAACAGGTGTACTGTTGGGATAACTAAAATTAAGGATTACAATAAAGCCAATATTGGTGAAATCAGTAAATATTTGAGTAAAAGGGATTGGAAAAATGAATTTAAAGGTTTGGATATGGAGCAGAAATGGGATAAGCTTTATTCCAAACTACAGCACTGTATTGAGTATTATGTGCCACAGAGAACTAATGGCAAGGGTAAAGTCTCAGTATGGTACAATAAAATGATAGGTGCCATGATCAAGGCAAAAAAAAAAAAAAAACGCTTATGAAAAGTATAACAACTTCCCCTGACTCAACATCTGGAACAATTACAAATCCCAGGATAAGGCAATGTATACGGCACCACTATATTACATAAAATAGTAGTACAGTGGTACCACTATAGTTAGGGTACAGCAGAGGGTTCTATGTTATACCTCACACTTCACATTTTAATAGCTTCACAACTGTTCAACAGATTTGCATGAAAGTTTGCATGCACCGTCATGATTAGTGGATCTCTTGACATTCTAAATTATTTTCTGGTCTGGTGTGCTGATTCCAAGATGCAGATAGTGAAAGAAGTGAAAAAAACACAGGTTTTTGTGTTTGCTGTCATCTCCTAGTGCCCAGCCAGATCATTTGGAATTTTGATCTGACATTTTTAAGGTAGAAAGGGCTTGGGACACAGTAGTGCCTTTCACTGGTTTTGTGAAAAAATATTGGTCTGTTTCAAAGGTGTGAAATTTAAAATGTCGATTCTGAGCATGCTCAGTGTGGTCTTTTGGATAGCTACTTGGAATAAAAAAATAATCCTTTTTTGTATGGGGTAATCCTTTTTCATCAGAAAAAAAAATCCTTTTTGTATGACTGTCATCTTGTTTCTGTTTTTTTTTTCCAAAAGTTTTATCAAACCTCACACAAATGACATCCTGCACACATACCATGAACTGTATCTTGTCACTTGGGACCCCATCAAGTGGATTCTGCATTTAGTTCTTGGAAAAATGACCATGAAATGTGTTTTTTTCATTTTAGAATCCTTTTTCATTACTTGATTTTCTTTTTTTTTCCATATGGCAGTATGAAAAAAGAATTTGGCCATATGAAAAAGGATTCTTTTATACCAAAACAGAATTTGGACTTAGTTTTTTTTATTCTTTTTTGTATTATGGCATCATTTTTCATATGAATGAAAAAAACATATGAAAAAGGATCACTTCATACAAAAGAAAAAGATTCTGAAAAAAAAATAAGTCTAAATTAACACACAAAAAAGGATGCCTTGCTACAAAAAAGAACGAAAAAGAACTCCAAATTATTTTTTTTGTATGAAGGAATCTTTTTTCATGTTTTTTTTTTGTTCTTACAAAAAATGATGCCCTCATATGTAAACAGATTTCAGACTTAGTTTTCTTGCTAATTCTTTTTTTATATGAAGGAATACTTTTTTTGTATGGCCCTTTCATTTGATACTAAAAAGGATCCCTTCACACAAAAAAAATTAAAATTTGGACTTAGTTTTTTGATCACATTTCAACTTCAACAAGCCATAACTTCCTCATTATTTGGAGTTAAAGAACAATCTAGATATCAAAACAAAGGTCTTAATGTGTACTACAAGAATAACACATAATGATAACCCCAACAATTTACTGACCACACAAAAAAAATTAAAACAAGAATATAACCATAAGATAACACTAAGTTAAATGAACCATACAGCCAAGCAAATAAACTGGATGCATGCATCTGTGCAGGGAGGGCCTTGCACTTCTGCATGCAAATGGATATGGTCACACAGGTCCCCAAGGGAACTGTGTGAATGAGGATATGGTTATACTATTTCAAAAAGTAAGGAAATTCATTGCCAAAAATGTTGTTAATGCACCAGTTAAGGTTAAAGTGACAAAAGTAGGGGAATGTGGTGTTAGAGTTCCCTGCCCTAACACCCCACCCCCAGTCTGCAGGCAGAAAAAGGAAAAAAATTACAGTTTCACCTTTGCTTAATCTTCACAAATCAGGCTTAGGGAGGACCTTGGGGCTGTCAATCCTAATGCTCACACCATTCTCATATACTGTACTCTACACATCTCAGCTTATTTACTGATGGAATGGGTTCAGTTAGGGTTGACAAACCCAAGGTACACCCCATGATTGATTTGTGAGGACTCAGAAGAGGTGAAACAGTAATGTTTTTTCTGTTGCTGCCTGAAGGTTGATAGTGGAGTGTTAGTTTGGGAAACCTAACACCACATTTCCCTACTTTTGTACCTTTAATCCTAACTGGTGCATTAGCAAATTTTTTTCAGTCAGTATGTATATTATACTGACACGGTAGTGCCAGTATAGTTAGGGTTGCCCTGCCACTTCTGTATTAAACCCCACATTTTGCACTTTAATAACTTTGCAAGTGTACGACCGATATGCCCAAACTTTTCAGCGCTGTCTGGTACCATAAGACTCTGGATCTGGTTTTGTTTTGGTCGGTGGTATGGCTATAGATCTGCTGAGTGCTAGTAAATGGGAAATTTACCATTTAGGTGCAATTATTTTCTCACTGCATCTCCAAAATGGCTTTGAGGTCTGGTCTGAAATTGTTAGGGTATATGTGGTCTGGGCTGCAGATGTGCCTTTTGAAAGTTTGGTGAAAAAATATTAATCCATTCAAAAGTTAGAAAATTAAAATTTTCTATTACAGCTTATGGCAAAAATTAGACATGCAGTGTGAAAGCACTTTTACTTCTTACTGCTGTAAATGAGTTCAGTAGTGTCATGCTGCTGCCATCTTGTTTTCAGTTAATGACACACGACAAACGATATATTTCAAAATCGGCTGCCCCTTGGTAAACACCAACAGCTGTGTTTACCTAATCTGGGCCTGAGAAACATGATCCTGGCATTAGATTTAAAAATAATAGTCAGAAATATGTGTTTTTAATTTGGCAGTTGGAAGTATAGCAAATTTGGGACACTACTTTTGGGAAAGTGTTGCAAATTGCGGCACTTTCACAAATGTAGCATTGCAAATTTGAAACAGTTTTCATGAACGCTTTTTGAAAAATGTACAAAAGTGTCACATATTTGTGACACTACCTTGCCAGCAATGCCTGCTTGTCATGCCATAGCAAATAAATGGTTTGCTCTTATAAACTGAAATTTTCAGGGTACAAAGGGCTTGCCATACAGATCTGCCTATTGCTGGTTTGCTGATAAAATTTACATGGGTACCATAGTTATAACATTCCAAAGTTTAGAAATTTCCCATAAGATAAAATGTTGACAGTTGGGTACCTTTTGGGGGCTATATCTCGAAAATGCTTTGAGATATGGACTTGCTGCATTGGGCTGCTTAGTACACCTCTAGGTGTACTAAGCAATTATGCATGGTGCCAGGGCTTGTTTATAGTAAAAGAAATTATGAATGGCATATAGGGACTGTGATACTGTGCCACTGGCAGCACAAGGGTTAATTGCAATCTATAAACACATATGGATAGCTGGGAGATCAGAGTCTGGAGAGCCCTGCACTCCCAGATATGAATGACATTATGGAGTAATGGGAGCACAGTGCCCTGAGGGCCCTACGCTCCCACAGGGAGATGAGTGTTAATTACAATGTGTCAACATTTATGGACATATTGGAGTGGGGGACCCTCCCTGTGCTCCCACATATGGCTACAAAGAGCCCTGCACTTCCACATGAAACTTAAGGACAATCACTACATACATGCATGGACTTGTGCTCCCACAACACACTACAACCAAATAAGAGTAAGATTACACTTTTTTCAAAAAGTAAGGAAATTCATTGCAAAAAAATTCCATTAATGCATCAGTTGGGGTTCCTATTTAAGTGACAAAAGATTAGAAATTTGGTGTTTGGGTTCCCAATCCTACCACCCCACCTCACCCTCCTCACACCAACAGGTGACAGGGTGTGCCTTAGGGTCACTGGGCCTAACTCTCACCCCATTTTCCTACACAGTACCATTTCAGCTTCCTTACACACACATAGAATGGGGTGAGAGTTAGGGCTTACAACCCCAAAGAACACCCAAACACCTGTTGGTGTGTGGAGGGTGGGGTGGAGCGGTAGGGTTGGGAACCCTAACACAGAATTTCCATACTTCTGCCACTGTAATAGGTACCCAAACTGATACATTAACAGAGTCTTTTCCAATAAATTATAGAGGCACAGTTGTGCCTTCTTAGTTAGGTTTGAGTACTGTAGCATGTTTAATGTTAAACTTCAGATTTTGCACTTTAATAACTTTGCAACCATTCCATGGATTTACAGAAAATTTGGCATGCATTGTCCAGTGAAGTAGATCTCTTTATGTAGCAAGTTTCATTCTTGCTGGATGTTCAGATTCTGAGGTCTGTATAGTAAAAAAGTAAAAATCCACTTTTGTTTCATTTTTTTCCTCATCGCCTTGCGGCCAGATGGTGTGGAATTTATGCATGACTTTTGTAGGATATAATGAACTTTGGTAGTAGAACAGACTGTGAAAATGGAGTGCAATAATATTAATCTGATGGAAAATTATTAAGTTGTTTAACTCCCATTATATCCTAGGGGGACGTTTATTAACATTCCAATTTTTAGGATAGAGGTTTTTTTTGTGACAAAGGATTTGATCTCATGAAAAAGCATTGAATCTCACAAGAGCGTTCCTTCCTTTCTTCATGAGACCTGAAATCCTTTTTCATGAAGAAAAAATCATTGTTCATGAGCTGATATCTTTTTTTCCCATAAACTAAAACACCTGGGAAATGCATACAAATGTTGCCATTTTAAATAACAAACATCAGAATCTAGCTAAATGAGCCCAGTTTAGCTAGATTCTGACCTTTGTTTTTTTTAAATATGGACTGAAATGCCTTTTCTGGTCACCTAGAATCCTGGGTGCCCAGCTAAGTGACAGGAGCCTGCAGCTGTAGTTCTGCAGACATCATTTACCATGGTTTTAAGTGGAAACCCTCACTCCCCAATCACTTTCCCCATGTTTCTAGTGGCCCCCACCCTCCAATTGCCATCCCCTGCTTGCTTTTCTTTTTTATTTATACATTCCAACACTGGGATGCCCACTCCTGGTGTCGGATGACATCTGCTGCAGCTCGTTGCTTTAATAATGTGCTGACATCAGGAAGCCCAATTCCTGTGTCGGCATTTAACCCCCCCAGCAGTGTGAGGCACTGGGGAGCCCAACCCAGTGTCCTGAAATCTTTATTTTGTTGTCTACAAGTGAAAAAAGTCCCCCAACATCATATACATTTTTTCTATTATCCTGAAAAAAAGAAAACGGTCCCTCATCGTCCCCATTACTGCCTACCCCATATCAATCCTCCCACTGAGCACCCCATCACCCCACACATGCACCCTTACCCTATATATGCCATTAGAGGTAGAGAGCTGTCATCTACTGTGGACTAAGACATGTCTGCACTCTTCAAAGCCAAACCACAAACTGAGGAATAAAGGTAAGTGCTGTATAACGTATTTCAAAGTTGTTTTGAACTTAGGTTCATAAATTTGCCATTTTTTGGAATTCTTACACCTAATTTTCAACATAGCCTTTTTGGACCCCACCTTATGAACATTGTCACTGTCATGTTGTTACTCAGTCCCGAAAGGTGATTTTGCAGTCGATGCATGAAATCACCTTTTGGGACTGAGTAACGAAATGACAGTGTCAGTGTTCATGAGGTGGGGTCCCAAAAAGCACATGTTGAAAATTTGGTGCCAAAATACACCAAAAAGCCTGAGTTATGCATTGTAGTTGAAATGTTTCTATGTGCACATGTAACTTTGGCAATTTTTAACATTTTCACTACAAATTTGCAAAATAGCCATTTATTTCACACCACCTCATGAATAGTACAGCTACAATTTCTCGCATCCTGCCCAAAACATGTCTACGCACCTGTGGTCAGAATGACATGGTTACGTCATGAAATCACCTTTCAGAACAGAATAATGAAATGACAGTGCTAGTGTTTATGAGGTGGGGGTCCCAAAAATCCATGTTGAAAACTTGGTGCAAAAATACCTCAAAATTGAGTTACATGTGGTCATTGAAATGTGTCTATGCATGCATGTAATTTTGGCAATTTGTAATATTTTCAGTCCAAATTTTCAGCATTGATGTTTTATAAGACTGCCTCATGAATATTAAAGCTGTCATTTTTCAAATCCTGCCAAAAACATTTTTTCACACCTGTAGCATGGAATGGCATTACAGTTGCACAGAATTACATTTTGGTGGGGATTCAAAAATATTCCATAATGAGTAAATAAGGTGGGGTAATAAGAAGGCTATGCTGGTAATTTGGTCACTTTGTCTTATAAATGGAAGTGCAGTGCTAGGAGGGCCCTGTGTTTCCACCATATCTCTCAACCTCCCTCATCACAAATCAGGGACAAGGCTTAAAATGATCAGGGACAAATGACCAAAATCAGGGACATATCAGAAAGAAATGTAATATTAGTTCCAGAAGCTATGTACAACATGCTTGTTAGTGTAAATAGAAACATAGAAACATAGAAACATAGAAGTTGACAGCAGATAAGGACCGCAAGGCCCATCCAGTCTGCCCATTTCTTTTTCTACCTTATAAATGTGCCTTCGGCCTTTGCTCTAATAGCATTTTCTTAATGAGAACTAAATTGTAACACCAATGACTGGCATTATTTTGTGGTTCAAATCCCTACTCTTCAATAAAGGAAATGCCAAATTGAGGAGGGACAGAATACATTTCTGAGTCAAAATCAGGGACACTTGAGAGGTATGGCTTCCACAGCTATATATATATTATAGTGGCACAGTAGTGCCACTATAACTAGAGTTGCCTGGCCACTTCTATGTTAAACTGAAAATGTTGCACTTTAATAACTTTACAATCATATGACTGATGTGCCCAAAATTTTCCCTGCTCTGTCTGGTACCATAGATCTCTGGATCTGGTAAGTTTTGTTCCAGTCAGTGGTGTGGTTGTGGAGCTGCAGAGTGCCAAAAATGTGAAATTTACCATTTAGGTGCAAATTATTTGCTCATCTGTAAGTTCAAAATAGTTTGGGGGTCTGGTCTGAAATTATTAGGGTATGCGATCTGGGACACTGATGTGTCTTTTTATGGTTTGGTGAAATAAATATTAATCTGTTCAAAAGTTATTAAACTTTTAAAGTTTC
Organism: Neoceratodus forsteri; assembly: GCA_016271365.2. Taxonomy (NCBI): domain Eukaryota; kingdom Metazoa; phylum Chordata; order Ceratodontiformes; family Ceratodontidae; genus Neoceratodus; species Neoceratodus forsteri. The sequence goes on along the minus strand of CM028132.1, from coordinate 637,187,176 downwards.
CCATTATAATCTATGGGATAACATAGCTGTGCCATGCAGAAGCAATTTTTACTGCCGCAAATGGGTTTAGTAGTGTTGTGTTGCTGCCATCTTGTTTTCAGTTACCAACGGATAAAAGGCACTGTAATTCAAAAAATACTGCCCCTTTGTAAACACCAATAGTTGTGTTTACCTAATCGGGACCCAAGGAACACGATCCTGGCTTTCAGTTTTAAAAATAATGGATTGAACTATGTTTATTTAATCTGGGTGTTGGTAGTACTTCAATTTACAATAGTATTTTTGCAAAATTCCTGCCAGTTGCTGCAGTTGTTGAGCAACTAATGGCAGTGTTGCATGAAAACTGCCACAATTTGCTGCACTACTTCAATAATGTATATATAATAAATGGGTCTCCCTTTTTCCCATAGGGAAACTGTGGTATAATTTGCCATTTTAAAGGAGTGTTTTTAATGGCAAACAAGCGCACCATTTCCCTTGCTGTGCGTGATGATTACACGGTAGCGCTTACCAGTCGGGACCGGCCACTGCTTCTGTGTCACTGAAACAGAACTGCCAAGAACTCGGCGGTAAGTCCTTTTCTTTTCTTTTTCCCAACCATATACCCTGGAAACACAAAAGACCTGCAGAAAGGGAAAAAAACTGTTTTAAAATACGAAAATCTAGGCACCGGACTAAAAGGAAACTGACCATAGGATACACTGGGAGCTGTTTATTTTATATACTTGCTAAGGCAAAAAAGGGGAATCCAGCAATTATATAAAATAAAAAATGGGCCAGGGCGTCAAACTCAATTTTACATACACCCTCGTTGTGGGATGCTTTTCATAAACCCCTCAGGCTTGGCCCTCGGTGTTTATGTAGCATACCACAACTCGGGTGTGTGTAAAATCTCATTACACACACTGACCTATACTTTATTATATATATATATATATACACACACACACACATATGCACCTACACAGAAATTGGAGTGCTCCCACAGTACAATAAGGATACTATATAAATAAGTAAGGAAATAAGTCACAAAAAAACTTCATTAATGCTCCAGTTAGGGTCAAAGTGACAAAAGTTGGGAAATGAGGCATTAGGGTTCATAGTTTCATAGTTAGAATACAAGTTCAGTAAGCATCAGCCCTTTAATGAACTTGCCACCAACTCATTGGTGGAATATATATTTCTTATCTCCCATATACTTATCCAAGTTATTTTTAAAATTTGTCATATTAGAACTTTCTATAATTTCTCTTGGTAACTTGTTGCACTTGGATATTACCCTCTGTGTATAGAATTTGCTTCTTTTTACTTTATTGTTATTCTCTCCCTGCAGTGACTACCAGTCAAAAGTTTTAGAACACCCCCATTTTTCCAGTTTTTATTGAAATTTAAGCAATTCAAGTCCAGTGAATAACCTGAAATGGTACAAAGGTAAGCGGTAAACTGTTAGAGGTTAAAAAAAAAAGTTTAGGTTAGCAAAAACTGCTTTAGAGAAATTGCAAAGAAAGCAAGGTTCAGTGAGTACAGTTTCCTACACCATCAAAAGGCACTTGGAAACTGGAGGAAACTCTGACAGGAAGAGGTCTGGCAGACCAAAGCCACAACAGAATCAGAAGACAAGTTTCTGAGAGTCAACAGCTATGGATAGGCGGCTCACAGGACAACAGCACAGAATGACTGGCACCCTGAACCAAATGGGCTACCACAGCATTTTGCAGCGCCATGCAGTACCCTCTGGTCTACACCTAGTTGGTCAGGGTTCATCCTACAGCAAGATAATGACCCAAAACATACCTCCAGGCTATGTCAGAACTATCTTCGAGGAAAAAGAACAAGACGGTAGGCTTCAAATCATGGAATGGCCAGCACAGTCTCCAGACTTAAACCCCATCGAGCTGGTTTGGGATGAACTGGACAGAAGGGTGAAAGCAAAGCAACCTACAAGTGCAACACATTTGTGGGAACTTCTGCAACAGTGTTGAGAAGAACTTCCCGAACAATATTTGATGTCCATTATAGGAAGAATGCCACGAGTGTGTTCGGTGGTTACAGTATATCTGCAAAAGGTGGCTACTTTGATGAGTCTAAAATTTAGGTTACATTTTGTTAAACAAAATGATTCTATGATTTCTTTTTTATCTCCAATTGTTTATTTGTTCTATGCTTTAATTTCAGAGTACATTGAGACATTAACCTTCGTAAATTTCAATAAAAACTGGAAAAATTGGGGTGTTCTAAAACTTTTGACCGGTAGTGTATATATATATATTATATATACTGTCTGTGGACATGGCCTACCTAGACTTTAGCAAGGCATTTGACACAGTCTCACACAAAAGATTGATAGTCAAATTAACCAGCCTGGGAGTGGGTCCCAGGGTGGTAGCCTGGGTAAAACATTGGCTGAACAACAGGACACAGAAGGTAATTGTGAATGGAGTCCACTCTGAAGAAAGGGCGGTTACTAGTGGGGTACCGCAGGGTTCAGTATTGGGTCCAATCCTTTTTAATGTCTTCATCAGTGACATTGCAGAGGGACTGGAAGGAAAAGTATGCCTTTTTGCAGATGACACAAAGATCTGCAACAGGGTTGATACACAAGGAGGCGTGGAAAGGATGAAAAGGGACTTGGCAAGGTTGGAGGAATGGTCAGACGTATGGCAGCTAGGATTCAATGCAGAAAAGTGCAAAATAATGCACCTGGGAAACAAGAACCCAGGGGAAGAATACACAATGGGTGGGGAGGTAGTAACAACAACAAAACAGGAAAGGGACCTGGGGGTAATCATATCAGATGACCTTAAGGTTAGCAAGCAAAAGTGAGAAGGCAGTAGGGAGGGCCGGGGGGTATACTGGGATGTATAGGGAGAGGCATCAGCAGCAGAAAACAGGAAGTTGTTATCCTTATGTACAGACAGTTGGTGAGACCCCATCTGGAATACTGTGTCCAGTTCTGGAGACCCCATCTCTGCAAGGACATAGACAGGATAGAGGCAGTCCAGAGGAGGGCAACTAAAATGGTGCAGGGTCTGCAAGAGAAGCCGTATGAGGAGAGACTAAAGGAGCTTAATATGTATACCCTTGAGGAAAGAAGGGAGAGGGGGGACATGATAGAAACTTTCAAGTACCTCAAGGGAATCAACAAAGTCCAAGAGGGTAGCATCTTTCGAAAAGAGACTTGCAAGAACAAGAGGACACAATTTAAAGATAGAAGGAGGGTGGTTCAGGGGCAATGTGAGAAGTATTATTTCACAGAAGGTAGTTGATGCATGGAACAGCCTTCCTGAGAAGTGTGGGGTCTAAAACTGTGGGAGAATTCAAGAATGCATGGGACAGACATAAGGCAATTCTTGTGGGGGCAGGAAGATATAGGCTGTTGGTTAACTAGGATCTGCGGCCTATCCTGTAGGTAGGGAAATGGGCAGACTAGATGGGCCTAACGGTCCTTATCTGCCATCAAAGTCTATGTTTCTATGTTTCTATTGGCATGGTAGCTCCAATATAGTTAGGGATAATGAGGGTGTTTAATGTTAAAGAGCAATTGTTGGAGCTTAATAACTTTGTAATGATTCAACTGATTTGCATGAAATTTGGAATGCATAAGCACCAGGGGGTGGGTCTCTGTATATGGCTAATATTGTTTCAAGACCTTTTGTGGCATCAGAGATACAGAGTGCTGTAAATACAGATGGTTTGGGGCTTTTTCACCATTTTTTTTTCTCTACCTGTATCTCAGAAATGGTTTTAAGTTGTGGTTTGAAATTTTCAGGGTAGACAACCTTTGTCTCACAGATGTGCCTTTTGAAGATTTGGTGAAAAAATATTAAGCTGTTCAAAAACTATTACATTTAGAGCTTCCAATTATTTCCTATGGAAGAAAATAGATGTCCCACACCAAAAGGGATTCTGTGTCACAAAAGGATTCTGTATCGCAAAAGGTTTCTGTTTTGTAAAAGGATTCTGTGTCATAGGAGCCAGCACAAAACCTGTATCTCAGAAATGGCTTCAGCTTGGGTGCTGACATTTTCAGGGTAGAAAGCCTTGGACTTACAGATGTACCTTTTGAAGGTTTGGTGTAAAAAGAGTAATCCATTCTAAAGTTTGTTTATTTATTTATTTATTTATTTGTACATATCAGAATTACAGTCCTTTGAGTCATAGACTCGTTTCCAAAGGCTCCTCATCAAGGAGTACAAAGATAAACAACAGCTACACTTACAGTACAGATCTTCACAAGGTTACATGGTTAACACATTTACATACTTACATAGTTGCATAGCAACACAGTTACACTTACAGCACAGATCATCGCAGGGTTACATAGTTAACATATTTACATAATCACATAGTTACATAGCAAGATTGGGTAGTTACATCATCAAGACACAGTGGTACAGACAGGTTGTAATGTCAGCATGCAAATTTCTTGGGATAATGTAATTGGCCTATACATGGTGGTAGCTAGGTGGATATTAGAGTGAGAGATGTAGGTGACGCTCTGCAGTGGAACACAGGTTAGCTGTCCAGGGGACATTGTCAGTGATGACAGTGGGGTACCAGGTGGACCAGGTGGAGGAGAGCCTGACAGGTATAGGAGCCCTGGGTTGCATCCACACTTACAGCAGCATGTGGCAAATAGGTGGTTTCAGTTACAGAATTTTGAATTTTTTATTATTTCCTATAGAAAAAAAACAGATGACTGACATGAAAAAAGATTCTGTGTCACCAAAGTATTCTGTGTCAGAAAGGATTCTGTGTTGCAGGAGCCAGCATGAAACCTGTATCTCAGAAACGGCTATAGCTTGTAGGCTGAAACTTTCAGGATTGAAAGCCTTGGACTCACAGATGTGCCTTTTGAAGGTTTGGTGTAAAATAGTAATCCATTCAAAAGTTATAAAATGTTGAATTTCCCATTATTTCTTAAGTGGAAAAAATAGATGTCAGACACAAAAAAGGATTCTGTGTTGCAAAAGGGGCACGGGGTCATAATGCCTAAAACAAAAACAGCTAATGCAGAAACAGCATAAACAAAACAACTAACACAAAAACAGCTAATGAACACAATGGTGCAGCACCAGAATAGTGTGTCCCAGGCAACATTATAGTACCATGAACAGAGGTAGGAGACAGAAATGAACGTAATGAAGTTTACTGGTGCTATACAGCTGGAAAACACAGTGCAGTGCACAGGTGATACAAAGCAATGCCCCAACCCCAAAACAGGGCCCCCCACTGCAAAGTCCAGTCACACTTGGAAGCAGAGGTTGAAGGCAGTTCCCCTCAGGTAGCCAGCACTGGTGCGTGTGCCATAAGCTGCCACATTATTGACAATGCGCCAGTTGACATCTTTGTACTTCCTCTTGGCTGTCTGCATGGTGTTGCTTGCAGTAAACTGTGCCAGTTTCAGATCTGTCAGGCTCTGCTCCACACTGAGAGCCCTGATGAAGCACCAGATACTTGGGTGGCATGCTCCTATCCTGGTGCTGAAACTGTGGTGCAAGGCCTCCACTGCCATGTTGGTGCAGGGTGTGCCATCCCTCACCACCTCGTAGATGTTCCAGCACTGCACCAGGTACAATAGAGTGATCTGCGCCTGGAGAATCGACCAGTAGGCCTGTCAACCTATGTGTCATCAAAATAGTCCAGCAGTGGGGTAAGTACATCACCATGGCTTAGGGTTGCCGCCTATCAGGTTTTTTTCTTGGTAATCCAGTTTTCAGGGTCTCTATCCAGTAATCCAGTTTTGCACAGTGCTGGTCAGGTTTCTGAGCTATTTTGAGTGCTCACATACTTTTGAAACACATTTTGTCATTGTATTCACTGTTTCAGCTGTATGTCCAGGTTACAGACAAGTTATGTTGTCAATATTGCCATTTATTTGTGAAAACAGTAAATCTGCGAGGTGTAAAGTATGGCCGTTAAGACTGTTAGCAGTTACCTAACCTAAAATCTTTTCCACTCTACTTCTTAAAGTAGCATAGCAGCAAAGCTGAGCAAAAAGCCTGCTCTATCTTTTGTAACAGTAAAAGATCCAGTTGTCTTTCATTTTCATTTGGTGAAAAACCTTTTCATCTCTAAAAGAATTTAGGCATTTTTAAATGTTTTAAAATATTGCATTTTCCTGAAGAAAAATGTGTGGTCACTTATTTGACTTTGAAATAGTAATGTGGGCAAAAAAGGACATGGCACCAGAAAAAGCTATAAAGTGCATGTAATAGAGAACCAACAATTTATTTATTATATATCATTATGAACTGAGGATCATAAATACGGGAAGCTGATTGGCCGAGAGGTTTTTGAAGCTGTGATGATATCGGGCTACATCATCATGGCTTCAAAAAACCTCCGGTCACCAGCCTCCTCACTGACCATGCAGTGTTCTTCATCTCTCGCAGTCTGGAGTGAGTCAGACTTTCAGTCAACTGCTATTTTAAAAAAAAAAACATCCTCACAACTGTCCCCCCTTAAATGTCACCCAGAGCACATGCTCTACAAAGACATAAAAATCTGCCTCTTCTTCCTCTGACAGGGCCAAGTACTTCATCACATAAAACTGTCCTCCCGCCCTCGCTACCATGCTGCCTCATGGCAAATGGCAGAATCTACAACTCGCTCCTGGGCTGCATGGGACAGACATAAGGCAATTTTTGTGTGGGAGGTAGGAAGAAATAGGCTGATGGTTAAATAGGATCTGCAGCTTATCCTCTAGGTAGGGAAATGGGCAGATTAGGTGGGCCAAGCAGTCCTTATCTGCCATCAAAGTCTATGTTTCTATGTTTCCTTCAGAACACAATCGCTTTAAATGTAAACTGCAATGCCTTACCGTCTCGCTTTCCTTAAAAACACTGCAGGTAAAATGCATTAAATCCAGACATAACAAAAAAAAATTTCACCATCTTGCGGAGCTGTGGTGCAAACTGGTAGGCAGTTTATCATCCACCCAGATATGTTTTTTTTCAGTTCACATCACAATTGTTCACCTCCTCAAACAAAAAAAAGCCAAAAACGATCTTCAATTACTCCATAGCAGACAACATGGTCGAGCAAACTAAACTTCGAGGGGGGGCCCAATACTATGGGAATGAAGACTTTCTGACAAAATCCACATGCAACAGCACTACCTACTGCCCAAAACGTGATCTACACAAACTTTTTTTTAAATGTGTACCTACACAACTATAAAAACAGCATTAAAATATTTTAAAATTTATTTTTTCTACATTAAATGCCTAAAATATCAATTGACCCAGTTCATAATAGCAATAAGTCACTCCAGGGTGTCGTATATCATGGGATATCATTACTTCTCAGGTGATTGGATGCACTCGGCCTGCGGCCTTGTGCCCAACCACCCGAGGCATGATGATATCCCATGATATACCACACCTGTCGTGCCTTATTGCTTAATAATATACCATGTATACTATTGCATGCTATTTACAGTATTGCACTTGTCTCACCCCAGATCATATCTGTAAATTACATTTATTTTATTTCTGTATTTTATATGGTAAACCAATGTAAATAAAAAATAAGTAAATAAATAACTAGGAAAACCCCTAGAAAAGTAACTTTATCAGGTACAGTATGTTAACATTTTTGCTGAAATGCTGCTGTAAGTGTTGTATTTTACTGACATAAATGGCTTTGGAGGGGGAACAATGCATGATAAGTCATGAAAAAGGGTGGGGCTAAGGGTGGAGTTTAGGATTTGGATTTTGCCTCATCCAAAGGTGGCAACCCTACCATGGCTCCTAAATAACTCCATATCATGTAGCTCCTCAAAGACCTTAACCACCCTGTTGGGGGCTTGAACAGCATTTCTGCCACGCAGCCTGGGCTAGATAGAACAGGCACCAATGTTGCTGGCATCCCATATAGACAGTCTGGAAAGCTTTAATCACTGCCTGCTCATAGTTAATGAGTACAATGGTTGGCGCCAGGCCATGGCACAGGGCCTTTCAGTGCTGCAGGGCCGTGGTGTACACTGCAGTGGTGCAGGCACCCATAAAGATGAACACAACAGGTAATATGGTGTTTTCCAGCAGTCTGAGCACAGTGTACAGCTGTGTGAAGAGTGGGGGTATCAACCTGAAGATTACATCAGTGAACAGGCTGGCACACCCCTCCAGCTGTGCCAGCATCAGATGAATGGCAAAGATCAGGTATCTGCTCTCCCCAGGTCTGCTGTCAGACTGGAGGAAATGTTCACCGGTGTCCATCCTGGTGTACTCCTCTGGTATGGCAAGGTCACGCAGGGATTTTGGCATGCTGGCTGGTCACAGCTGCAGGGACACCACTGGTGCATGCTGCAATGACCTCACAGCATGTCTCTGTTATGAACCAGGTCTGGTCCTTGTCAGCTGCCATCACACCCGTGGCAGCTACATCAGTGGTATCCAGGACATGATTGTGGTCCACACTGGTATGCTCCACCTCCTTCACCATGGTGTGTACTTGGGCAGGGCAATGTGCCCTGTCATACTCCACACATTTCCAATACACTTTGTCCTGGTGGACACACTCCTTCCTGAAGAGGTGCACCCCATGGAGCAGCACGAAAGCCTCCTTCTGGCTTCTCAAAACAGTCAGTGGCATCCTGTCCTCCTACTATACAACTAAACCTCCAGAATCATATGGGAGATGGATCCTGCAGGAGGCTCACCCTTATATAGGAGCAACAATTTTGCATGACTACGCACACCTGTACCCTGAGTCATTTGCACATGGCCCCTCCTGGCTACATGATGGGTAATAGGCCTGCCTGTCAGGACCGGTACTGCTGTTCTACACCTGGGGCAGTTGCTATGGGTTACCTGCAGAGGTCCTGTCCTAATGCAAGACAGCTGCATCCAGTCCGTGAGCTTTGTTGTGCCTTTGGGGGGGGTGGCCACCTGTGATTGCACACATGGGTAATTGGGGCTGCATAACTTGCCTGTTGCACACCCCTGCCACCCGCCCATTCTGTGTCCTTCTGTCTACCTTTCCTACCACCAGTGCTGTGTGTCCACGAATAGGAGATGTGTGCAGCAGGGATGTGCCATCCTGTTTCAACAGTGTGCGGTCATGTGCTGTTTTGTCCCATTGGGACTGTGAAGGTGCAGATGTGGTGCTGTTGCCTACAACAGCATTTGCCATGTGTCCAATATCCAGTGCCCACAAGCCACATTGGGACATCCTATGGCCAGGCACAGTGTGCTTTTTCTGGTGGTTTGGCTGAGGCATATAATGGCTGTACCTTGTGCAGTGCTAGTGTAGCACTGTTTACAATGCTGGTACATGGCACACCACTGTCTCCTTTTCCACTGTACGGCCATGTAGTGGTCAGTGGTTCTTGCTGTGTCTGTCAGCTGTATGGGCCATGGGTGTCATGGGCAGTGAGAGCGTGCCCTCCATGCTGTCACCCCATCATTGCAGGTGGCTGCAAGGAAATAGACTTGGCAGTGCTCTCTCTGTTCCAGCATGGATGTCCATGGCCTCGGGGGTGTGCACTGTGCACTGTTCACTGTTGGGTGGCACTGTGTTCAGGAGGGTGTGGCAGCACTGTGATTTGTGTGTGTGTGCACTTTTACCTATGGTAGGGGGTGCACTGTATGTGTGTGTGGCTGGCACTGTGTACTGTGGTGGGGGGTTTCCACTGTTTTCTGTGGGGGTGGGAGCACATTATCTATTGTCGAGGTTGACAGCATATTGTACTGTTGAAGAGCCCCACATCCCACACCTCTGAGGTTCATCTGCAGTGTGCACTATGGCATGTCTGGTTGGGGGGGTTGCACATTCCCACTGGCATAGGCAGGGGTGTTTCAGGGGCAGCAAAGTGTACTGGTGCAGGTTGGTGTATAAAATGTCTGAATGGCCCAGATGCAACAGCGATCCTCAGTGTTGGTGCTTCACAGTGCCATGGCAGGTTGCACAGGTGGTATCTGCTGGGTGCTGTCAATCATGGGTGCTGCCACTGCATCTGGGATAGTAGGTGGTATGGTCCATGTCATGGTTGCTGGCAGTACCCCATATTGTTTTGGTGTTGTTGTACGGTCCAGATGTGGGTCTTGAACATGTGGCCATGTCTCCCCTGCTTACCTATTCCACTCTTTTGATGTGTTCCCCACCCCTCTGCACCAAGGGTGCAGCATGGCAGGCTTTGGCTTCCACTTGCACTTTATTGCCAGTTTGTTGGTGTGGGGGGAACCCCCCACTAAAGAAATTGCTGAGGGCCTCACACTGGATGGAGGGGATGGGAGAACAGGAATATTGCTCTTTTCCCCCTAGGATTTGTGAAAAATGCTGGGATTACTCCCAGCTGTATTTCACATTCACTGTTTTGTGTAATGTGATGTTGTTTGCCTTGCACTTTCAAGGTACATGCACTGTTCCAGAATGAGTGGTTTTGTCTGCGCTGTTATCCATTCACTGTTATACATACAGCATATTGACTGAGTACAACAATTTAGTGCGGTGATAACCTGGCTATGATGACATTTTGGTCGCTGTTCTCCTATGAATAGAAGTGCAGAGCCTGGAGGACCCTGTGCTTCCATGGCTACATACATATGTGTATGTATGCATGGAGAGATGGGAGCATCACAGACAAATAACTGTGTGATTATACTATCTGAAAAAGTAAGGAAATTCATTGCAAAAAAACTTAATGTATCAGTTAGGGTTAACTAAAGCGACAAAAGCATTGAAATGGGGTATTAGGCTTTCTCACCCTAACACCTCATCCCCATCCTGCAGAGACTGACAGTGTGCCCATCTTAGGTTATGGAATGGGGTGAGCGTTAGTGCTGATGACTCCAAGTCACACCCCCTGACACCTGTCTGTCTCTGCATGGTGGGGGTGGGGGCATTAGGGCTGATTACTACAAGGCACCTTCCCAATGCCTGCCAGTATCTACAGGGTGGGGGTGGGGTGTTAGGTTTGGAAAGCCTAATACCCCATTTCCATGCTTTTGTGTTGCATAACAAAGTTTTTTGCAATGAATATACATATCTGTATAGTTAGGGTTCAACGGTGACTTCTATGTTAAACCCAATATGTTGCACTTTAATAACTTTGCAGTTGTTCAACTGATTTGCATGAAATTTATAATGTTTAGTCTTTTTATATATACTTTTTTCAGATTTTTCCCCCAGTTTTTGTGCCTGACCCTGCCTCAGATGGATGAGTGCATGTGGAGGTACGCACATGCCGTGGCTCCTAAGAGCCCCTCCCTTACATGCTGCCCCATCCACCTACATCATCCTCAGGCCTCCATCTGGGGGTAGTAGAACTACAGGGGGTGGCAGAGACCTCTCTGGGAGAGGATAGCTGCCTTAAAGTGACTCAATCCTGCTCCACACCCTCCCCCTGCCGGCACCCCACCAACCCTGGCTCATTCCGAACATAGGTCTCCGGCGAAGCACGAGGTAGGGCATCCAGCGCCTCAGCCCTCAGTGCCACTGGGCCAGCCTATTTGCATAAAATTTTGCATGCACCATCAGGGATCACGGGTCTCTTGGTGTGGCAAGTTTCTTTCTGGTCATATGTGTGGGTGCAGAGATACAGTTTCAACAAATTTGAAAATGACCATTTTTGTGTAAATTATTTGTCACAATGTGTCTCAAAAACTGTGTGGAGTTGTGGTCTGAAATGTGCATGGTAAAAAGGTCTTTGGTAACAGATGTGCCTTTTGAAGGTTTGGTGAAATAATATTAATCTGTTCAAAATTTATTAATTTTTATAGTTTCCCATTATTTCCAAAGGGAAAAGTTAGATGTCCCGCTCGAAAAAATATTCTTTATCATAAATGCAGAATCTTTTGTCACAAATGCAGAAACTTTTGCTGCAAATGTGGAATCTTTTTCCATGCTGTAGCCATCATGTGTTCAGGTAGCCAGGCGAACAAACTTAAAATACAAAAAAAATACTGGGTTTTGGTAAATACCAGCAATTCTGTTTGGTGCCTGAGGAATTGGATTCTAGGATCAGTTCTTCTGAAAAATGTCCTAGAAATGTGTTTATTTTATCAGTGCAATTCTTTTACCACAAATTGCGGAAGTCTTTTTCCACAAAAAAGATATTTTTCTGCAAATTGTGAAAAAGGATTCTGTTTTGCTGTGAAACAGGACTTTTTCTGCAATTTGTGAAAAAGGATTTTTTTATATAGATGTGTTTTGTCACTTCATAGAAAACAAACAGTTTGGAATCTTTGACTGAAATGTTCTGGGAACAAAGGGCTTGCCCCACAGATGTGCCTTTTGATGTTTAAGAGACAATATATTATTTTGCTCTGGAGTTCTCATGCTTTAAATTTTGTTTAATTTCCCATAAAATGACATTGTAATGGGAGGTGTACACAGTCATTTCTTTGTCACTGCACTGTGAAGAAATGATTTGCAATCTTTCTGGGTACAAAGGGCTTGCCCCACAGATGTGACTTTTGGTGGTTTAGTGAAAATATATTACTTTACTCTGGAGATCGGTGGCTTTAAATTTTGCTTCATTTCCCATAGGATAACACTGTAATGTGAGGAATACACAAACATTTCTTTGCCACTTTGTTGTGATGAAATGGTTAGAAATTTTGCTGTTACATTTTTAGGGTACAAACGGCTTGCCTTTTCATGATTTCATGAAAATATATTCATTTGGTATCATGTTACACAGGTTTCAGATTTTCCTGTTTTTCTTATAGGGGAACATTGGCACATGAGGTGCTTCTTTGGTGCTGCACATTACTGGATGCCACAGGCAAAGAAGGATAGCACTACACTATCTCTAAAATTATGCATGGATGGGATCACAGGATCTAGAGGGTCCTGTGCTCCCACAAGTAAATATGGATACCATTAAGGATTGATGGGAGTGCAGGGCCTACTCAGCAATAAGCATACCATTATGGAGTGGGGGCCCTGTGCTCCCACACAGAAATAAGGATACAGTTACAATCTGTCAGGAATTATTGTTGGTTGGGAGCACAGGGCCCTCTCTGGGCACTGTGCTCCCACATTGAAATAAGGCTACGACTATACTTTCTCAAAAATTTTACTAATGCATCAGTTAGGATTCCAGTGACAAAAGTTTGATAATGTGATGTTAGGGTTTCCAACCCTAACTTCCCACCCCACCCCTACCCTCCATGTACCTACAGGCATCAGGGTGTGCCTTATGGTTGTCAGCCCTAATGCTCACCCCATTTTACTGTACTGTACCATCTCAGCTTCCTTACACTTGGAATGAGGTTAGCGTTCTGGCTTACAACACCTTGGCACACCACTGACACCTGTTGGTATGTGGATGGTGGGGGTGGAGTGGAGTGTTAAGACTGGAAACCCTAACATCACATTTCCACATTTTTGTCACTGAAATCCTAACTGATGCAATAACAAAGTGTTTTCCAAGGAATATAGTGCCTTTATAGTTAGGGTTGAGTAGCATGTTTAATGTAAAACCAAAAAAGTTGTACTTTAATAATTTTGCAACTGTTCAATGGATTTGCATAAATATTAGTATGCTCAGGCTTGTGGGGTAGCTCTCTTGACATGGCAAGTTTCATTCCTGTCAGATGTGTGGATTATGAGTTCTGGATAGTGAACAAATGTAAAATACACCTTTTTTTAAATTTTTTTCCTCATTGCCTTGTGGCCAGACAGTGTGGAATTTATGCATGATTTTTATATGGTATTAAGAACTTTGACAGTAGAAAAAACAGTAAAAATGGGGTGCAATAATATTAATCTGATGCAAAGTTATTAAGTTATTTAACTCCCATTACATCCAAATGGGAAATTTATGAGCATTCCAATCATTGGATAGATGTCTTTTTTGTTCTTTGGCACTCTCTTACATGGATTCTGCAGTAGTTGTGTGGGAAAGCAACCTTGGAGGTTTTTTTTTAGGCCTTTAGATTCCTTTTTTTGCCACTTGCTAACTTCCTTTTTGCAAGCCAATTCATTTTTCGTGAGCTGGAGAAAAATAAATTGGTAAGTGAAAAAAGAGTGGCTCGCAAAAAGGAAGTTAGAGAGTTGCAAAAAAGGAATAATTTTTTGCCACCCTTCGGTCACTATACTTACTTTTGTAAAATAATTTTGGCCAACATTGGGGTGCCCAATCCTCATGTCAGCAGTAGAATCCCCCCTGCCAGTTTGGGACATGGGAAACCCACTCACAGGTTCCAGATAGAAGCCCCCCTACTCCCAACCAGTGTGGAACACTAGGGAGCCCACTCCCAGTGTCCCATGATGCCTCCCTCCCTCCCCCGCTAGTGTGGAACACTGGGTAGCTCACTCCCAGTGTCCTGAAATATTGTTAGAGAAAGAAAAATATTTTTTTGCTGACATTGGGTCACCCAATCCATATGTTGTCACAAGAATAATCCTCCCCCTGCCAGCATGAGACATTGGAGATCCCACTCCTAGTGTCTCCAGTTATGTTCTACACCCTCAGTACTCTGGGGCACTGTAGAACCCACTCCAAGTGTTCCAAAATGTTGTTTTCAGTGTCCCTGAAAAAAAGAAAACAGTCCCTACTTCTTTTTTTTACATACTGAAAAAAAGAAAATAGTTCCTTCTCATCTCACCCATCCCTCATCCCAAAACTCCCTCTGAGCAAACCACCACCCCATAATCCCCCCTTGCCCTATACTTACCACCAGGGAACATCAACTGTCACCTTCTGTAGTCCAGGACATGTCTGCACTGTTTAAAGCAGAATCATGAACTGAAGAATGAAGGTAAGTGCCTTATAATGGCTGTCAATGGTGTTTTGAACTTATGTTGATATCTCAGCCATTTTACAGTATTTTTCCACTAAGTTTTCAAGATAGGCTTTTGGGGACCCCAATTCATGTACACTGGCACTGCCATTTTGTTACGCAGACCTGAAAAGTGATTTTGTGGTCGCTGCAGGAAATCACCTTTCAGGATGAGTGACAAGTTGACAGTAGTAGTGTTCATGGGGGGGGGGATTCCAAAAAGCCCATGTTGAAAATTTGGTGCAAAAATGCCCAGAAACACCTGAGTTATGCACAGTGATTTAACTTTTTCTACACACATGAGTAACTTTGGGGATTTTTAATATTTTCACTCCAAATTTTCAGCATTGACATTTTTTCATACCACCTCATGAATAGTATAGCTGTTATTTTTCAAATCCTGCCAAAAATGTTTTTTTTCCACATGTGGCAAAGAATGTCATTACAGTTGCACAGAATTACATTTTAGTGGAGATTTGAAAATGTTCTGTACTGGTTACATGTGGTGAGGTCATAAGAAGGCTGTGTTGAAAATTTGAGGTCAGATAAGGATACTGTTATACTATTTCAATTGAGGGATGGGAGCACAGAGTGTGAAGGACCCTGTGCTCCCACTGTAAAATAAGGATACTATTATACTATCTCAAAAAGCAAGGAAATAAATTGCAAAATCTTTGTTAATGCATCAGTTAGGGTTAAAGCAACAAAAGTCAGGATATGTGGCATTAGGGTTTCCATCCCTAACACCACACTCTCACCCTGCACAGATGAAGAGGGATTGGGGTGGCATTGGGATTGTCAGCACTAATGCTCACCCCATTCTTCCATACAGTGCTACCCAGCTTATTTTGTAATAGAATGGGGTGAGCACTGGGGCTAATGACCCAAATGCCACCCCAATCCCTCTTCATCTGTACAGTGTGGCAGTGTGGTGTTAGAGTTGGAAATCCTAATACTACATTTCCCTAGTTTTTGTTGCTTTAACCCTAACTGATGCATTAACAAAGTTTTTTGCAATATATTTTATATATATATATATATATATATATATATATATATATATATATATATATATATTTACACACATATATATGTATATGTATATTTTTTATGGCAAAAAAATCCATTTAATGCATCAGTTAGGGTTGTTCAGGGTGTGTGTTGGGGTAGTCAGCCCTAACTCTCACCCCATCACATGTGTAAACAAGTTGATGCATAGGAGAATGGGGGTGAGAGTTAGGACTGCCGACTGCAATGCACACCCTGATGCTGGATGGGGGGCAGCCTGGGGTGGTGCAAGGGGAGCTTTCAACCTTAACACTGAATGTCCTCGCTTTTGTCACTGTGGAACAACCCTAACTGATGCATTAAGTGGAGTATGGAAATGCAAACTGTAATGCGCGCAGTCATGGTACCACAATTGGAAATGCAAATGGTAATGGTAACAGCAAAAATAACACTAAGGGAAACAGAAACAGAAACATGAATGCAAGCACATACACAAATGCAAAGCGTAATGTGCACAGTGATGGCAATGCAATTGGAAATGCAAATGGTAATGGTGACTGCAACGATGACGCCAAATAAAAGACAAACGGAAACACAAAAGCAAATGGAAGGATGGCCGCAAACACAAATGAAAATGCACACGGTGATGTAAATGTAAACGCAAAGACAAACAGAAGTGGAAACGCAAATGGTAACAGCAATGCAAATGCAAGGGCAAACAAAAACAAAAAGGGTAATGCACACGGTGGCGTACATGGGAACTGTAACGTGAATGGGTTCGGAAATGCAAGCAGAAATGGTAAGGGCAACAGTAACGTAAGCGCACACCCTGGTTTTCCCCAACAGCTGCATAGAGAAACACAGTGAGTACAAAGAATGTATGCATTATAATGGGGCTTGGAGCAGAAAATGAGGAGCTGGAATACTAAATTGCTTATGTCTCAGGAACCATATTACTTAGAAAAAAATAAAAAATTTGTATGAATTATGACTTTCCTGGCTAGTTTTGAACTCAGCTCCTGTTTGGGGGAGCTAAGCATTTTTCTGATGAAAAGGCTATATCTTGCACTGTTTCCAAGATACGGGTCCCAAAAGGCGGGGTGGACACCGTAATGTTATCCTATGGGGAAAAAAAGTGAAGTTAGGAATGCCGTAACTTTGCCACTCTGTAATATTTTTTCACCAAACCACCAAAAGGCACATCTGTGGGATGTTGGCTTTCTTCCCTCCAAATTTCAGTCCAAAAGACCAAACCGTTATTTTGCAGCAGGGTGGCAAAGAATTCCTGTCATGCAACGGATGCTGCATTGTTAGTCTATGGGAAAAAGTGTCAAGTTCAGAGTGCTGTAACTTTGCATCCCTGCAATATCTTTTTCACAAATCCACCAAAAGGCACATCTGTGTGATGTTGGTTTTCTTCCCTCCAAAGTTCAGCCTAAAAGACCAAACTGTTCCTTTTTAGCAAGGTGGCAAAGAATTCCTGTCATTTTGGTCATACTTTGAAAAGTAGTGTCGTGATTTGTGACACCTTTCGCAAAAATGTTGCAACTGAGACATTGCTTTGTGACACTACTTTTCCCAGAAATTTGAAAAATGTATTTCTGGGGTGTTTAACCCCTAAAATAGAGACATGGCTAGCATCCTCCGGGCTTGACTAGGTAAACACAAAAATAATTATGTCCCTAGATGGGCCCAATTTTAAATACCAAGCATTTCTGTGATCAGTAACTGAAAACAAAATGGCAGATTTGCAACACTACTAGAGCCATTTACAACATTAAAAAATGCATTTGCGACACTTTCAAACTTTTTGTTAACTTTTCCCAATGCCTTATAATGGGAACTTCTTTTTTGAATAACTTTTGAACCATTTAATATTTTTCCAAAATCTTCAAATGCACATCAGGGATCCCAGCCACACATTTTCTGAAGTTTTCAGACCAGTCACGTAAACCGTGCAACCTGCAGGAGTGAGCAGAGAATGCACCAAGAAACGTAATTGCATGCATGAATGTTGCTTAATTACTTTGCAGCCGTATATCCGACCAATATGAAAGTTACCAGATTCCAAGATCTATGGTTGTGCCCCATGTCTGCAAAATTACAGGCAAATCCATTGAACAGTGGCAAAGTTATTAAGGTGCAAAGTTTCACCATTTAACCTTAATTGGGGTACTCTACCATAATATAAATATATATATATATATATATATATATATGTATATAGATATTCATTGCAAAAACTCTATTAATGCATCAGTTAGGTCGATTTCACACCAACTGAAGTCTGTAAATTTGATGTTAGGGTTTCCAAACCGACCACTCCACCCCACCCCCACCCTCCAAACACTAACAGGTGTTGGGTGTGCCTTGGGGTTGTTGGGCCTAACTCTCGCTCCATTCTTCTGTACTGTACCATCTCAGCTTCTTTACACATGGAATGTGGTGAGATTTAGGTCATGCTGTATTTGGGAGTGTGGGCTCTCTGGGCCCTGTGCTCCCACCTACCCATAAACATAGAGACTTAGAACAGGAGGGCCCTGTGCTGCCAGTTTTGCAAAATGGTATCCATAGGTGGCAACATGGGTCCTCTGGACCCTGTGCTTCCACCTACCTATTAGCCTAGAGACATAACACAGTAGGGCCCTGTGCTCCAAATTTTGCATAACGGTATCCATATATGGGAGTGTGGCCTCTCTGGGGCCTGTGTTTCACCCACTCATAAGTATAGAGACATAGAGCAGGAGGTCCTTGTGTTCCCAGGTTTGAAAAATGGTATCCATATGTGGGAGTGCGGGCCCTTTGGGCCCTGTGCTCCCACCTACCCTTAAGTACAGATACAGTGGAGACCTAGAGACATTCCAAGTAATGCTTTTACTGCAAACGTGGCAGTATCTTAGTAACTATATCAACTTTGGAAAAATTCCACTGCAGTTGTATTCATGACCTGGCCACTTCCATGCATTATAGTACACCTGAATGTACACTATGCTGCACTTAGCGAAAAATCTGTATCTTAAACCGTTTTAAAGATGTAGGCGCTGAAAGGCACCACAGTCACCAAAATGTTATCCTATGAGAAAATTCACAACTTCAGAGTGCTGCAACTATAGAACCAGTGTAAATATTTTCACCAAACCAGGAAAAGGCACACCTGTGGTGCATGCCCTTGCTACTCTGCAAATTACATCCCCAAATTCCTATCATTTATTTTTTGCTATGGAGTGGCAAAGAAACTGTTTTTTTGGGCTGTTTACCCATGGAATATTCATGAATGTACCATGGAACATTTGTGAAAGTCCGTGGAACTGTGGAGAAAGTTCTGCTGCTAAAATGGAGGCAAATTTTAGAAATCATATTTCTGGGCATCCTTTCAAAAAACTAATGGCAGGGTTATACTCCTATGGACCCGATTAGGTAAACCCAAATGTTGGTGTTTACCAAGGGGCAGTATTTTTTAAGCTACATTGCTTTTTTTTCTGCATCGCTAGCTGAAAACAAGATGGTGGCAGCACGAAAGTAAAAAACTCAAGCACGACACTGAAAGGGGCATTCACAAAAGTTTTCATGCTGCACATATATTTTTCCCTTAGGCTATAATGGCAAACTAAAATGTTTAATAACTTTTGAATGGATTAATATTTTTTCAGCAAATCTTCAAAAGTCACATTGGTGACCCAGTTCCCATATACCTAGAAAATTTCAAACCAGAACCACAAACCAATTAGGCTGTAGAGACGAGCAAAGAATTTGCAAAAAAGTGAGGATGTTTAACACTTTTTGACACTCTGCAACTCTGCAACTGCACATCCAACTGAAACAATACTTGCCAGATCCAGAGAATTATGGTTCCAGACTGTACATGCAAAGTTTCAGGCAAATTGGTCAAATAGTTTCAAATTTATCAAAGTTCAGAAGTTGGGGTTTAACATAGAAGTGGTAATGCAACCCTATCTATCTATCTATCTATCTATCTATCTATCTATCTATCTATCTATCTATCTATCTATATTCTATGCAAAAAACTTTGTTAATGCACCATTTAGGGTTAAAACACAAGAAGTCAGGAAATGAAATGTTTAGGGTTGCCCCCTCCTCCCCCCTCGTGGACCCACCCATCATCCAGAAATTGACAGCTGACGGGGTGCCATTGGGGTTGTGAGGCCTAAATGTCACCCCACTTCATATGTAATCATATTTACAAGTCACAGTAAAGAAGAATGGGGTGACATTTAGGCCTCACAACCCCAATGACACATCCCATCAGCTGTCAATCTCAGGATGATGGACAGGTCCAAGGGGTGAAGGGGGCAACCCTAAACATTTCATTTCCTGACTTTTTGTGTTTTAACCCTAAGTGATGCATTAACTAAGTTTTTTGCATAGAATTTCCTTACTTTTTGAGAAAGAATATAAAAGTAGTAAGTCACACAAGTTGGGGGAAGCGCGGGGCCTGAAGGGCCCGCACTCCTTCCAACTTGCAAATTTCTGAAGAATTCTGCACCTGTTTACATTTTAGTCACCTAACAACTGAAAAATACATCCATGGCAGTAAGGATAGCTACCATATAAATTTGAAGCCAGTACCACAATGAAAAACACTGTCCACAAAATGTAAACTGTGCCACACAATATCTCCACAGAAAATGTATTATGCAGCACATAAATACCGTAATTCACATCCACAGGACATCCCATCAACATCCTCCAAATTTCAAGTTAAAAGACCAAATCATTTCTGAGATATTAAATTTTAAAAATAGTTAAAATTGAGCTATCTGGTGCCTCCAAATCTGGCCATCTAGTCCCTCCCTTGTGATCAAAGATCATGATCAAAGAATCTCATGATCAAACAATTTGCAGGCTCGCGATCAAAAAATTTGCAGGCTCATGATCAAAGAATAAAAAATGGTAAAACTCAATTTTTAGGTACAAATACATGAAACCACAGCCATGCCTCAATAGAATGAAGCCCCCTGAGCAAACCCCACCCTCATTTGCCTTAAAAAGCCACTCCAGAGCTGAGAAAATTGTTTTTTTCAACTGGCCATCTAGTCGCACCCTCGCAATCGATCACGGTTAAAGAATCTTGCAATCAAAGAATTTGCAGGCTCATGGTCAAAGAATAAAAAATGGTAACATTTTATTTTTAAGGAAAAATACATGAAACCACCACCATGCCTCAATAGAACAAAGCCTCCTGAGTAAAACTCACCCTCATTTGGCTTAATAAGCCACTCCTGAGCTGAAAAAAATTATTTTTTCAAGTGGCCAACTAGTCATGTTCTCACAATCAAAGATCGCGGTCAAAGACTCTCGCGATCAAAGAATTTGCAGGCTTACAATCAAAGATTGTTAGTGAGCCATGATCAAAGAATAAAAAAGCTTAGAACTCTATTTTTTGACCATTTTTAAAGAAACCACAGGCATGACTCGATAGAGTGAAGCCCCCTGAGCAAAACCCATCCAAGTTTTACTTCAGGAGTCACTCCTGAGACGAGATATTTGAGTTCTTCCAACTGCAAACTGAAAACAAGATGGTGGCCATCATGATCAAAGAATTCCTCACAAACAAAGGTTCTTTGAATGCGAGCCTAAAAATTCTTTGATTATGAGGCGTGACCAGATGGCCAAAACCCCATTCTTCTTTCGAAAAATAACCATATCAATTTTCCATTGACTTATAATGGGAATTTAAAACTTGAATAACTTTTAAATGGATTAATATTTTTTCACCAAACACAAAGTGGCATATTCCTTGACTGAAGCTCTTTCAGAGAAGCCAAGTCATTGAGTAGCACAGCACATGACAGCCACACAGCTTCACAGACAAAATCCGAAAAACTGCCCACATAACTGGCGAAAAGTGCATTTTTCAGCGTTTTGGTGCTCAACAACAGTAAGTCCAACCAAAATGAAATTTGGCAGATCAGGAGACCTACCATGCCCCACTGTGCATACCAAATGTCATGCAAATCTGTTGAATGGGTCCTAAGTTATTAACTTGCAAAATATCAAATTTAACATAGATGTGCCTTCATAACCATATAATATATATATATATATATATATATATATATATATATATATATATATATATACAGCAGTGCCAGCCATGCTGCAATGCAATAACTTGCAGTAAGTGATATGTCACAAAATACTGCATGACAAAAGGGCATAATTGCCATTGAATTAAATTATTGCCTGCAGTATTTTGCAGCATTTTGTGATATACTTCAGCATTGCTACCTGGCTGACCCCACTGTATTGTACTGGTGCTGTAGTACCAGTATAATTAGAGATGCCTGACAAATTCTATGATAAACCCCTAACGTTGCACCTTTGGAGCTTTGGTGCAGCTCATTGACATTGATGGAGATTTGGCATACATTGTCTAGGAAGATTAGGATTTAATTTTTTTTTTATTTTTAGCTGTTCTGAACCTACTCAACAGGGTTTTTTAGATAACCCTCTGATACAACAAGAAAAACTATGTGTCATGAGACTGTTTTTTGTTTATCACCACTTGCTTCTCACAACACGAAAATTGTTTTCCATGTTGTGTCTGCCACCATCTTGTTTTTACCCCAATCTAAAATACATGGAAAATACATGCAAATGATTAAAAACGCACCTGAAACTAGCAAATCAAGACCCTTTTAGCTAGATTCTGATGTTTGCTTTTAAAATGCCTCCAGAAATACATTTCATGAGCACCCCAAAATCTAGGATACCCAACTTGATGAGAGGAGCCATTCATCCACATTCTTTGTATGACAGTAGCAGGACTTTCTTAACATCTGCAGATATAGACCTCCTACTGGCTGCACTGCCAGCAGTGAGCCAGCAATTGCTCTGTCTTTCTCTTTCCATCTATTGTTGTCTCTTGTTCACTCACTCACTCACTCTATCTATCTATCTATCTATCTATCTTTTAATTATTTCCCGCCTTCTTCCTCCCATCTCCCTCCAAGCTCATACAGTCTGCCCTATTCAATTTAGATTAAGCAAACCAGGGTGCCTACCTCCAGCACCACTTTCTCAACCCACTTCCCTCCACATCACCCAATCAAATATACAGTATAGGTGGTGACACCAGATTTCCAACTCCTGGTGGTGCTGTGCAATGCAAGCCGATGCAGGGTGCTCAATCCCCAGTGTCTGATCAAATAGTTTAGTATATCCTGGAAGAAAACAGTCTCTTAATGTCTTTTTTATACTTGTAAAAAAAAGAAAACAGTCCCTTGCTAATCTGACCCCACCTCAACCCCTGCTCAGCACTCACCACCACACACCCCCACACATACCCTCACTCACCTGAACTTAAACCATGATGTAGATCCACTCTCTGATCAAAGGCACATTTTGCTATAGGAACCAGCAACTGCAATATGAGAGAGTAAGTCTGGTTTAATGTATCTCAAAGGGTGCTGAACTTTAGTATTCATAACTTTGTCATTTTGGAATACCTTTACACCAACTTTTCAACATCGCCTTTTTGGGTCCCCACCTCATGAACAAAGGTCTTAACATTTTTTAAGTCCATCCCAAAAAGTGATTTCATGGTCACTGCCAAAATCACATTTCAGGTGAGATTTGAAAATGTTACCACCCTTGTTCATGAGGTGGGGTCATAACAAGGCTATGTTGAAAGTCTGGGGGTAACAATATTAAAAAAAATACAAAGTTATGAGCATACATTGAAATATTGCAACACTCACTCATAACTTTAATAATTTTCAAGATTTTGACCCCAGATTTTGAACATAGTCATTTGTCCACACCAACTCATGAATGTGACAGCTGTCATTTTTCAAATCCTGGCAAAAACATCTTTCCACACCTGTGGCATGATATCACATTTTGCATGTGATTTGAACATTTTTACCTACTGTGTTTATGAGGTAGGGTAATACAAAGGTCATGTTGAAAATTTGGTGCAAAAAGTTGCTAACATGACCAAGTTTTGAGTGAACATTTAAATATTTCAACATTCACTCATAATTTTGCTAATTTTTAACATTATTTGACCAACTTTTAACATGGCCTTTTTGGGACTCCACCTCATGAACAAGGCAGGTGAAACTTTTAAAATTCTTTGCAAAAGGTGATTTCACAGTTGGTGTTTCAAAATCAGGTTTGGGGCAGAATTTGAAAATGTTCGCCTACCAGGTTCATGAGGTGAGGCCATATGAGGACTATGGTCCAATTTGGCGGCAGTATAGCATAGTGATGAAGGGCAACTAGTTGTAAACCTGGAGACCAGAATTTCAATCCTATCAGCCCCCACTTGCTTACTGTGTGACCCTGAGCAAGTCACTTAATTTTCTTGTGCTCTCACGTCACACATGGAAACAAGATCTGGCTTTGTGTGCCTTTCCTGGTTAAAAATCTCCCCAAACAAGAGCCCCATTAGATCAGGCATGGTGCACTGAGCTGTCATTGTGGCAAACATGGGAGCCCCAGGAATCCTGCACCTAATTTTACAAGAAATGGGATCCCAGTGCCCAGTGGTGGAGTCAGGTTTGGGAGCATTTGGCAGCCAGGGGGGCCATTCAGTCAATCATGGGCTCCACAGTGGGCACTAAACAGCGAATAAAGATGGTGGCAGAGCACCACTACTAACACTTGGGCAGCCAGGAGGGGTGACCTCCCCTCCAGACCCCCTATGGCTCCGCCATTGCCAGTGCCAAAGTCCCCAATTCTGTCTCAAGTCAACAGCTACAGCAAAGAAGTGGCACATGTGTGGAATGCCACAAGCCATGGTGTGGGCTTGCAGTATCAATAGCCAGTGATAGTGACCCACCACCCTGTCTCCAATCACCATAGTTGTTGGAGGGTCATCCTAGGCATGCTGTGGCTTGCAAAGGAGGTTGGTCAGGCTGGATGGGGGAGAGGGTGGCAACTGGTCCCAATGGGCAAGTGCACAGGCAGCACAAGTCCATATGGTGGACATGTGCACCTGTGCACCATGGGAGGGGAGATAGCAGGCCTGTGCCTGCCACAGATCACCAGCTGCTCCAGCAGTGGTCTGTTAGGTGTTTTGACTCTATAGGCACCTTTCCCAGGGAGGCACACAGGGGCCCCCCACCCAGCAACAGCTCCAGCAGTGACACACAGCAAGTTAGACCAACTCTGGTCTAGTCTAATGGCAAGGTCCTTGCACCCATTGTGGGGACTTTCAAAATCCCACTGCAGGGGACATTGCAGTGCTGCCATGCTGCAGGACCCCTTTGATCATGGTGCACAGGTACAACCATTGCAAGAGTGGTGCAAGCTTAGTTGGTGCAGGTGGTCCCTCCAGCTGGCACAGGGTGCTTTGCAAAATTGTGACTGGTGCAAGGTACAGTGCAAGGAGTCCTTTGTGCTATTTTTCCTTGATGCAACCCCCCCCTTGTGCTAGTCCTGGTCATTTGAAAATTGGGCCCTATGTGTAACACTTGGTGTAAAAATACCATAAAATGGCAAAGTTATTACTGAATGTTGAAATATTTCAATGTTCATTCATAACCTTGCTAATTTTCAATATTTTGACTACAGTAGCAAGGGGGCCAGTAGTGTGTGGACACAGCATTACCTCTGGTGTGTAGAGCAGTGATGATGACTGCACTATACACAGTGGGAGGCCCAACCTGCAGGTGTTTACTGACAGTGGACATTACTGTTACACTGTTGTGTGACCCACAGATGCTGTACCTGTGGCATGGGATGCTCACAGTGACATGTACATTTCTGGCTTTGTGTGCTGTGGCAGTTGTACAGCTTTGCGGTATGTGGCTGGGGGGCATATATTATCAAAGGCACACTGGTGTTGGGGTATTCCAATACTGGACCATGTGCACTGTATGATGTGTCCCAGCCTTGAGGCCACATCTGGTCTGTGGCACAGCCTTGCCACCCATACATACTCCCTTAACATCCTCCATGCCCACAGTGCTGCATGTGTGCTGGCATCTGTTGGTGTCCCCAGAAGTGTGGTCCACAGGTGTGTGCTGTATGGCCACACTGCCATGCTGTCCATTGGCAGCAGGGTCACCACTTACTGCCTGGCATGGCTGGGACTGGTGGCAGATGATGGCATCATTGTGATGCCATCAGTTAGCAGCATGCTTCCTCTATGTTTGGCTTTATCTATGTGTCATATTTCTTTGTTAGGGTCGCATAAAACCAATGCTAAACCCGTGCAAACACCGCACAAAGCCATAGTGTCACGCAAAGCTGGTTGCCCTGGGTTAAGACAAGCTTTTTCTGGGCGGTAATGTACACCGCGCTAAGTGTCATGCTAAGTTGCGCAAAACCACTTAGCGTGGCGCTAGTCGCTGAATATAGTATTGCACCTGTATTCATGTCAGTTTGCCCCTTGCATACATTATAATTTTGCCCAGCGCTAATGCAGTTTGCCTGCACTATTTGGCCATTTGAATATAGCAGACCCACGCTAATCCCACGCTAAACCTGCGCAAACGGTTTTTGCCCAGCACAAAGTTTTGAATATCTGGCCCTTGATGTCTAGCGTGTCATTAATTTAAAGTTTAAATCACAGAATTCAACTTCATCCAGTCAACTCAATATTCATGGCGTCTGACGCACCATGCTTTATTTGTTTATATTAGTTGTATTATTTATCTACTGCTTCTATTAATTTAACTACGAGTTAATACTTTAGACATCTAGAGTGTCACATTATTTTTGTTTCACGCATTTCAGCTTTTTCTAATTAGCTGAATACTCCTGGCATGCAATGCCCTATGCTTTACTCGTTGCTACAAACATATTCCTTTAGCTTTTCCACTCAATGCACTTCTTTCTATGCGTTCTCTCTGTTACCTTATTACTGTTCAAGCAATACATCAAATAGATATAGAGATGCCATTACTTACTAAAGTAAGTTTCGCCGAGCGAGATACATTCGGTCCTCTCCTAAGGTGTGACTGGTATCATCTGGCTCCCCATTTGGTAACCTCTTTATGTCGAGGAGAGGAGTCATGTGACAACACATATATGTCATCACACCTTGCCAAGGCAAGGTTGTTACCATAGTAACCAATGACTCCCCTCCTCAACATAATTCAGTCCGGAAAGTTTCACTGTTGTTATATCAGTATTGTTATTAATGTTTGATTAATCTTACTTGATTTTTTATCTTAAAACTTAACCATGTCTAATCCTTAGGGATAGAGAAGATGTTTCTAAACAAATCATTGTTTTTAACTGCTTTGCTTAAAAGAAAGTGAAGACAAGAATGGGGGGGGGGCACAGAGGAGAAGAAAATGGGAGAAGGAAGACAAAGAGACTTTATACTACTTAGGACCCAAAGTGTCTTTTCATCTGTTATTATAGTATACTAATCTATAATTCTAAAGTAAATCATAATGAACTTAAACAATATTAACATAAAATATTAGAAAATTACACATTATAGAGTCATTATTTAGGACTGATATCCTGTGTTATTATCGTATTATTACATCATTTCTAGTCCAGTTAATACATTCAAAACACCATTTTGTGAGTTGTATAATAATATTCTCCACCAGCAAACCTGCCAGTTCACATCTTCAATTTGACTCCATTTTTCATAAATCAAACCCATTTCATACATCCAATACATCTCTCTTCTTAATAGCAAGTCGTTATATTTTCTGCCTCTGTCTGGTATGGGTACCTGCTCTAGTCCCCAAAATTGAATCTGTGTACGGGAGTGTCCTCTTTCATTGAAGTGTCTGGCTAAGGGGGAATTTTTGTCCTTATTACTGATACGACCTTTATGCTCTGAAATCCTTTTTTTTTAACTCCCTTGCTGTTTTACCAACATACAGTTGGTCACAACGGCATTAGACCAGATATATTACCTCTATGGTCATGCAGGTTATGTGAGATTTAATCTTAGATTCTTTTCCAGTTGTGGATGTCTGTGTTACCACATGCTGTGCACCTGCCACATGGATACATTACATCACTCAAGGGACCTCATAGTAATTGAGGTCCTTTTTGAGTTTCCTGCCAATGTTGTGTATGAACAAGTTTGTCTCTGATTGTTGACACCTTTTTAGAAACCATGAAAGGTTTTTGTTGAAATATTTGAGAGGTTGTAGGATTAATAAGATCTTCCAATTATTGAAAATATTTTTTTTAAGTTGTGGCATGATTTTATAGTATATGGTTAGGGTTTGTTGTGGATGGAAAACTATGGTTTTCCAAATCCTGTTGTAGGGCAGTTCAAAGGTCAAAAAAGTTGTACTATTGTTCTGACGTCACATCAGTAGTACATCAGCTTTTGCCCCTTAAGCTCTTACCTGATTGGTGGAAAGAGGCAGTGATTTTAAAAATGTATTCTACAATGTTGGATCCACTTAGTGAGCGGTCGGGCAAGCAGACAATTTGGACGCAGACTGCCATAATTGGCTCCGTGTGTCCCAACTATCAATTTGCATTTTTTTTTATCTCTGTTAGTTACAGTGAAAAAGGAGCAGGACCACAGCAAGGCATATCACTATATTTGGGGACAAGACCTGATTAGACCATAATCATAGTGAGGAGGACTGGTATCTTGTGAGATGAGACTTGAGCGAGGACCAGTGCAGGAGTGTCTACGCAAGGTATGGACCTTGTGTTTATTTGGGGGGAACCATATACTATAAAAAACAGTGGATGGTTGACCATCCACAACTAAGTCTGTGTTTCCATCTCGGGACTTGATGATGCCACGGAGACCTCTCAAGCTTTGCTCTCGGGGTCTCTATGACATCATCAACTCCCTCAATGGAAACACAGCCTTGTTGTGGATGGTCAACCATCTACTATTCTATATGTTGTGAACAGTGCTAAACACCAGTGGACTCTTGTTCTTTTCCTCAGTTGCAATATTTGTTGCTGATTCTAATAGTTCTTGTCTAGGTTTCGTTAGTACTTTAACCTGTGCTTGTTTTAAATTGTTTATATAATATTGTCTCTCTCTGAATCTTTCCTCTATTTTTTGATTTCTATCTTATAATCCTCATCTGTACTACAATTATGACGTGACCTCAAGAACTGTGAATATGGGATACTTTCAATGAGTTTCTTGGGGTGAAAGCTTTTCTGATGTAGGATCGTATTTCTTTCTGTTGTTTTCCTATATAATTTTCTTTCCAATTTATTTCTATGTCTATAAATTGTAATATCTAAGAAATCTATCTGTCTTTTATCATATGTAAAGGTGAAGGACATATTTGGATTCTGACTGTTCATGTAACCCTAAACAATTCTAATGTTTCAACATTACCAGTCCAGATAAGTATTATATCATCAATAAATCTTTTCCAGAAGAGGATACAATTATTAAAATCATATACTACTTCTGTGGCTCCAAAGATAAATGTGCTTTCGAAGTTATGCATGTATGCATTTGCATATCCTGGGGCCATAGTACTTCTCATTGCCATTCCTCTTACTTGTCCATAAAATTGGTCTTCAAATTTGAAATAGTTCCTATTTAGAACTATTTCTGCCAATGCTTGTAAAACACATGTTTTTGGTCTTGCATCCGGTTGTCTAGTGTCCAATAGTTTGCCCATACATTTTATACCCTTCTCATGGGGTATGGTAGTGTATAGGTCTTTAACAACTATAGTTACCAGTAAAATGTCTGATGGAATTTCTATCAAGTTCAATTCTTGAATCAATTGTAATGCATGAGCTGTAACTTTCAGACATGTTGGAATTGCTTCAACTGAGGGCTGTAAATGATAATTAATAAATTTTGATATTGGTTTTAAAATCTAACCTATTCCTGAGACAATGGGCCTCCCTGGTGGTTTTTCTAAATGTTTATGAATTTTTGGAAGTGCATAGAACAGTGGTACCCTATGGAACTTATTTTCCATAGCCTCTATTTCCCATTTTCTCAACCATCCATTTGCTTCCATTTCTTATGTTGTCATTTGGATTAATTCACTTATGGTTTTCAAAGGATCACACTCTAATTTCATATAATTTGTGTATACTTCCAGTAAGTCAAGACACATCTGTCTATAATCTTTCATATCTTGAATAACTATGGCCCCACCTTTATCCGTAGATTTGATGATTATAGAAACATCATTCTCTAATGATGTTAATGCTATTCTTTCTTGTTTAGATAGGTTAAAGTTATTCTGAGGTTTATGTGTAATTAAGACCTGAAGGATTTCTTGATTTACCATTTCTATATAATTCTGTACAGCATGTGAATGTCCAATCAATGGCATATAGTGTGATTTGATGTTTAAAACTTGTTTTAGTTTAGTCTGTTCCATATTTGTGTCCACTTTGTCTTTAAACTGAGAATGTAGCCTCAGTTTACGATAGAATTTTTGCATGTCTGCTTCAATTTGAAAGTTATCTATTTCTTTAGTTACTGAAAAAGATAATCCCAAAGATAATAGTCTCATCTCATCTGGGGTCAAGGATAGCTGATTTAAATTGAAAATTACTGTCTCCCTTCCCTTTGATTTCTTCTGATTCCCCTGTCTCTTCCTTCTCCACTTTGCTCGTCTATTTCTCTTATTTCTGGATTTAGCTCTTTCCTTCTTAGGTCATATCTGTCCAATGTCCCTTTTCGTAAATCTAGGTTCTGTTTGTCTACCTGTACTTCTGTTTGGGGAATAGGTGATCCTATTTTGTCTTTCTCTAAAAAAGGTTCTTTCCGTTGTGATTTATCTAATCTATTGCTTTTTTTAGTATAGTTGTCTGAGCTGTCAGAACTTGTATCTCTATTAGAAAAGAACTTTTTTTGTACCTTTTTATAAGTATAAACTCTGTTGTTCTTATAATCTCCCGTATCTCTGTAGAATTTTCTATTTTTTGTCTCTCTCTTAGTATTTTTTCATATTCCTTGAGTTTGTTATTTTATCTTCTAACCATTCATTTAGTTCTTCTGTCTTAATTTGCATTTTCAAGGAAGTTTGATATTTCTGAATGTCCTCAGCTAATTTACGTGTTCTTAAAACCGCTTCAATCAGCACCTACATAAAATCTACACTACATTGTATTGTTATAGCATCCCATTTCTGCACTAATGTTTCATCTATTATCCCCAAATTTGGTTCATTTGCTACTCGTAAACCTTGAGTGATACATTTAAATTCCAAGTATTTCACCAAAGTAAAACCTTTTAAATCTAGTCTCAAATCTTTATTTTTAAAATTTTAAATTCTATTCTTAAGAGTTCTAGCATTATCCATGTCTACCTGTGCCAAATATCTATCTCCCCTCATTTGGTTAAGTAATGATTCACGTTCAACATCAGTGAAAGTGCAGAAGTTATAATTTCCTTCTGCACTTCCACCTGCTTTTTTAAATGCTTCCATTACTGTGCTGCGAAACTTATCTAATAGGAGAACAGGCTAAAAAAATGTAATAAATCCTTATTATAATATAACCAATATTAATTAATTATTTTATATATATATATATATATATGCCATACAAAAAAGTATATAAAAATAACCAAAATATTATTTCAAAGCGTCCAATTCTGTGATAGTTCTGGAGTGATGAAGTTGATGTCTTCAAAGCTTTAACTTGGCAATTCAAGCCTTCATATCTTCATGCAGCGAACACCCTGTAGACAAGACTGACTGCCGAAAAGGTCAGATTATCAAATCCAAACAAAAAAAATGGTATCCAGGGAAATCGCTAATGGAGTTCCAAATAGGTTCCTTACTGTATAAACGGTGGAGCTTGCCATTTTTCGGTAAATTCAAACAGCGTCAATTTCTGGCAAGCTCATGAACAACAAAGGCTATCACACCACTATGTCTTTGAAACTAATTATTTATTGCTTAAATAGTCCCAACGTTTCGCCTAACAAATTAGGCTTCTTCAGGGGAACTGTAAAGAATTATAAAATATAATAATTACTTTTTTGTTCCAATTATTTCAAAACTATTCACATTCATTAGAATATTTGCATTCGATAATGTTGTCCATTATATAATACTTAAATTAATACATATCTACTGATAAATGCTTATTTAACAGTGGTAACTGTTGTAAATAAATAAATAAAAAAAAAACAAAAGAAGAAATATTCAATTCATGACATGCCACTACTTCTCCTATATTATGGACCACCTAATTTATTTGCAAAAAATTGCCTTACTTCTTAACACTGCCGATCAGGGCCCAGACAATTGCCATGTGTCCTTAGGATGAAACTGTCTTATATAGTCACTTTAAATTAAAATAATGTAAAGTTGTTTGTATTTATGTCATCATCTTTATATCAAAATTATTTATGTACTGATTTAAAATGATTTGAAATGAAATGTTTTCAGTTTTTACCTCTTTATTTATCTCTCAGCTCATTGAAATTTGCTTTTTAATTTTCTTTTTATATCCTTCAAATGTCCATCTTTACATAATTATTTGACTATAAAATACAAAGAGAAAGCAAAAAAACAATAAAAGAGATTCTCTATTGTAACAGTTCTGTATTTTTTATTAACTTTTTAACTATTTGCTTTACTAAGATATTATTTTGTCTATATGCTTAATGGTTAACACTCTAGGGGCCAGATATTCAAAACTTTCCCCCTGGGTATAATTAGCACTGCCCGGTGGGCAAACTTAGCCTGGAGCACAGAGCAAGCTATATTCAAAAGGAATAGCCCAGGGCAAACAGCTTCTGAATATAGCATGGAAATGAGGCCGGGCAAACTGGGATGGGAGTGCAGGGCAAACTTAGCCCTGGAATAAGACAGCTCTGAATATGGCAACCAGGAAGTGCAAATCACAACAGCAACACAGTGCACAGCAATGTGAAGGTAGGTAGAGATGAACTATGTGGCCAATGTGTGTGCCAGCAAATCGTGGACCCAGTACAGCTGCAGGCAGCAGTGTGTGTGAAAGTACAGTGTGCAAAAACTGTAAAATATTCCCGAATAGTTAGCGCCAGCGCCTGCACGCTTGGCGCAGGTTTAGTGCAGGAGCTAAACCGTAGCTCGAGCAAACACGTTTGCCCGGAGCTAAACTTTGCCATATTCAAAAGTTTCATGCAAATGAACCTACTTAGGTAGTCTGTGGGCAAACATCCAGATTAGCATCTCCTTATGTCCTGATTTGCATGCAGTTTGCACCGGGCTAACTGTTTAGCCCTGCGCTAAACCCGCGCAAATGTGTTAGCACTGCGCAAACAGCTTGGGGAATATTATACAGTTTTGAACACTACTTCCACATGCGCTGCTGTCTGCAGCTGTACTGGGACAACACAGCATAGGCACAGATGGTGGTGGTGCTGCATGCAACTGTCACATTGTAGCTCATGCTACAGTGCACAGCAGAAACTACAGTAGCAAGGGGGCCAGTAGTGTGTGGACACAGCATTACCTCTGGTGTGTAGGGCAGTGATGATGACTGCACTATACACAGTGAGAGGCCCAACCTGCAGGTGTGTACTCACAGTGGACATTACTGTTACGCTGTTGTGTGACCCACAGATGCTGTACCTGTGGCATGGGATGCTCACAGTGACATGTACATTTCTGTCTTTGTGTGCTGTGGCAGTTGTATAGCTGTGCGGTATGTGGCCGGGGGGGGCATATATTATCCAAAAGGCACACTGGTGTTGGGGTATTCCCAATACTGGCCCATGTGCACTGCATGATGTGTCCCAGCCTTGTGGCCACATCTGGTCTGTGGCACAGCCTTGCCACCCATACATACTCCCCTTAACATCCTCCATGCCCACAGTGCTGCATGTGTGTGCTGGCATCTGTTGGTGTCCACAGAAGTGTGGTCCACAGGTGTGTGCTGTATGGCCACACTGCCATGCTGTCCATTGGCAGTAGGGTCACCACTTACTGCCTGGCATGACTGGGACTGGTGGCAGATGATGGCATCATTGTGATGCCATCAGTTAGCAGCATGCTTCCTCTATGTTTGGCTTTATCTATGTGTTATATTTCTTTGTTATGGTCACACAAAACCCACGCTAAACCTGTGCAAACACCATGCAAAGCCATAGTGTCACGCAAAGCTGATTGCCCAGGGTTAAGACAAGCTTTTTCTGGGCGGTAATGTACACCACGCTAAGTGTCGCGCTAAGTCGTGCAAAACCACTTAGTCGCTGAATATAGCATTGCGCCTGTATTCATGTCAATTTGCCCCCTTGCATACATTATAATTTTACCCAGCGCTAATGCAGTTTGCCCGCACTATTTGTCCTTTTGAATATAGCAGACCCGTGCTAATCCCGCGCTAAACCTGCGCAAACAGTTTTTGCCCGGCGCAAAGTTTTGAATATCTGGCCCTAGATGTCTAGTGCATCATTAATTTAAAGTTTAAATCACAGAATTCAACTTCATCCAGTCAACTCAATATCCGTGGTGTCTGACGCCACCATGCTTTATTTGTTTATATTAGTTGTATTATTTATCTACTGCTTATATTAATTTAACTACGAGTTAATACTCTGGACATCTAGAGTGTCACATTATTCTTGTTTCACGCATTTCAGCTTTTTCTAATTAACTGAGTGCTCCTGACGTGCAATGCCTTATGCTTTACTCATTACTACAAACATATTCCTTTAGCTTTTCCACTCAAAGCGCTATTTTCTATGCATTCTCTCTGTTACCTCATTACCATTCAAGTGATACATCAAATAGATATAGAGATGCCATTACTTACTAAAATAAAAAGTTTTGCTGAGTGAGATACATTTGGTCCTCTCCTAAGGTGCAACTGGCATCATCTGGCTGCCCATTTGGCAACCTCTTTATGTCGAGGAGAGGAGTCATGCAACAACACATATATGTTTATGTAGCATGGCTAGATAGAGGCATGGTTGGGCTGTATGGTGGGCCTTTCAGCCAATTGGGAGCCTGCGGCATACAGGAGGGGTGTAATGTGTGGACACGTGGCTGGGTCTGCAGGGTGGAGTGCTGTGGGGGCCATGGGATGTGGTGGCACCTGCACCATGCTATTGGTTTGCAACCTGGGGGTCCACCCAGTTGGCAGTTCATGGCCTCTGGGCCATGTTTAAGGGACCAGTGATCCGACTGGCTGGTACAGGAGGTGATCAGCATCCTGTTGGGCTGCAGAAGTCTCGTAAGGCTATTTTGGCAATGGGAATATGGCAGGTCACGGCCTGCTCAGACTGCATTGGAGGCATTGCAGCTAGCAGGAAATGTGACTGGCCTAGGTGATGCTTGTTTGGGGGTGGGGAGGTTTATGGCTCAGGGCTATTCTGAGTTTGGATAAGGTGGTGGGGAGATGTGAGAGAAAGGGCAGAGTGGTGGCAAAGGGCCATGTGGTCAGGTGGAGGTGCCCAGCACCACAGGGAGGGGGAAGAGGAAGATCCCACATTTGGTCTTCTGGGCCCAGGATCCCAGGCTGGGGGCTATGGAGTGGCTCTTTCAGGCCCCCCTGAGGACGAGGCAGGAGCATGGGTGGGGATCTGCCACTGGGGCACAGGTGGGCATCTGCTGCTGAGCAGGTGTGGAAAAGTGGACAGAGTGCCCATGTTGTGGTACTGTGACCTGGAGAGCAGGCAAGGAGTGTGTCTGCTGGTAGCCTTGTTTTCATGACTGGGTTTGGTGGCAGCAGCCTGGGTTTTTGGTGAGGGCAGATCCAGATGCTGAGCTGAAGAGGCTGGTGTTGGCTGCTCAGGGAGAGAGCCTAGGGCTGTGGACAATGGAGTTGGCTCTGAGGGGGGAGAAAGGAAACAATTAGTCTTTGAAAGGCCCTGGGAACTGGGGCAGTGGGGCACTGCTCTTGGGCCAGATGGCCATGATGAACAAACAGCAGAGCTCCAGGGGTGGGGAAGGGGGATGGGGAAAGGGTTGATTTTCATCCTGCTGATCAGGGGTACATTGGTAGAGTGTCTTTTACCCAGGAGACTAAGGTTTCAAGTCCTGGCACATTCTCGGGTTAATGGGGGGGCTTCCAGGAGATGGAGATGGGTGATACAATGGTGGTTCCAGGGTACAGAGTGCTGGCAGGGGCAACCAGCCTGTGCCCAGGTACCAGTCAGGGCATCAACTCATGGCTGCATATCCAGCATTCCGCTCAGTGACATGGGGATGCAGGGCAGTCTGATTTGTAGGGTGGCTCAGTTTTTCATGGAGGTACAGTACATAGCGGGACTGTGACAGTGGACCACATGGTTGGAATTGAGCAGCCAGTGCTTAGCATGGGGCTAGCTGTTTCAGGGTGCTGCTTTGAGAGCTTCACCCATGCCCACTTTCTGTGTTTTTCTGCAGTGGAGGAAGATGGCACCAAAACAAGCCCCAATTTCCAATGCCAAGCTGAAAAAGGAGACATCCAAGCTGATGGACAAGATGACAGACCTCATCGAGGCAGTAAGGCTTCACAGGAGGAATAGGAGGCATCAAGGAAGAGGAAGGAACTGGAGGGGTGGACGGACTGGGGTGGGGAGGAAGAGGCCATGTGGAGCTGTACTGAGCCCACCACCTGCTCCTCAGCCAGAACCTACACCAGCTCCAGAGGGGGCCAAGCCCTAGTGGGGGTAAGAGAAGTGTGGACTTGTCCAATGAAAGGGGATTTAAATGAGCATTTAGAGGGGCTCATCGGGAACATGGGGGAGAAGGGGTTGGAGAAGAAGGAGAAGGCACTCCAAGTGATAAAGAGAGGAGAGTGGTGAGGGCACTGGGGCAGGGGAACACAAAAAAGGGGGGAAGAAACTGTATGATGGGCCACAGGGTTTCACTCAAGGTGACCATGCCTGCATCTTCTTTAAAGAAAAGATCTGGTAAGGGGAATATGTGGACATTTTTGGGCTGGTGGATGAGGACATGGCAAGGAAGTATGAACAGAAAGAGTCTTTGAGAAAGTTCAAGATGGCAGTGGCTTTAGCAGTGGTAGGTCACAAGGAGGAGGAAGCCAAGTACAAGGGGAAGAACATAAATACCTGGCAAGTAGGTTTCCTGATTTACAGTGCCCTGGTGCTGGAGAAGCAGCCAGAGCTGGCAATTCTGCTCCTGACATACATGGCCATCATACGTGACACCTACAAGGCTAAGCTCGGGTATGGATGGCTTAAGCATGATGAAGCTTTTAGGAAGCAGATGGCAGCAAAAGGGGACCTACGATGGGACTGCACCCATCAGAGCTATGGGTAAGGACCCTGTCAGGGCCAGCTGGAGTTAGTGGGGAGAGCCCAGTAGGAAAAGTGCCCCAACCCTGATGGCAAAGACCTGCTGGGGGTATAACAAAGCATACTGCACATGGGTGAATGGCAAGTTAAGGCACATGTGTTCTAGGTGTTCCAGGCAGCACCCAGATTCTGGCTGCCAGGCAAGTGGAGATTGGGGTGGCCAGCAAGGGGGGCAAGGGCATGAGCAGTCTTTCATGGTGGTCATGGGGAGGGAGTCAATGAGAAAGGGAGAGGGGCACACAACAGGGGAAGCTACAATTCCAACTACGGTTGGAATTGAGGGCACGACTAAGGGGGGCAGTGGGGTTTGACCCCATCAACAACCCTGGTAGGCAAGGAGGTAGTTGAGATCTGGACACAGCTTTATCCAGACAAGGAGAAGGGGTTACTGCTGCAGCAGAGTTTCAGAGAAGGTTTTCCTTTAGGTTTTGGGGTGTGTGTAAAGGAGTGAGGGCAAAGAACTTGAGATCAATGAGGAGGAAGGAGGACATAGTCAGGAAGAAGATCTGGAAGGAAGTGCTAGCAAGCAGGGAAGAGGGCCCTTTTGAAGTGCCCTCCCATGTGCTGATTTCCAGATATCGCCACCAGTGGTGGTACCCACGTAGCAGTTTCAGGTGAGTTTCACCTTATCCACCATCTGTCATACCCAAACAGGGCCTCGGTGAATGATGGGATTCCTAAGGACCTCTGGGTGGTGTCCTACACATCCATGGACCAGACAGTAGTGATGATCAGGGCAGTCGGGGTGACATGGCTGGCGAAGATGGACTTTGAATCCACTTTTGAGTTGCTGCTAGTCAGGTTGAGGATTGGGACCTGCTGGGCTTTCAATTTGAGGGGGGGGGGGTGTATTTTGGCAAAGCCATGCTCATGGGTTGTTCAGTGGTGTGCTCTACAT
Source organism: Neoceratodus forsteri (assembly GCA_016271365.2). Classification (NCBI taxonomy): domain Eukaryota; kingdom Metazoa; phylum Chordata; order Ceratodontiformes; family Ceratodontidae; genus Neoceratodus; species Neoceratodus forsteri. The sequence goes on along the minus strand of CM028132.1, from coordinate 637,149,396 downwards.
TTGAGGCCTTCAGTTCATGGGTGCAGTGGTTTTTTGGGTGGAGATATGGGCACAAGCAGATAGCACATTACCTGGATGATTTTCTGCTCATTGGGAATGGGAAAGAGGAGATGGAAGGGATGCTGGCAGATTTTAAAGAGATGTGTGGGAAAATAGGGAACCCATGGCATGGGGTCATTATATCACATGGCAGAATGCCATACGTCACAAGCGCGTTGCGAAATATCTGCCTGTTTTTTCTGTTGGGGCTCTGCCCCTCACCCCTGTTACGAGGAGCTGCACCCCCGGACTCCCCACTAAAGATTTTCAACTCGGAGAGCACACAGGTCCGGGTTCGCCATAATGTCGTATACTATTATGTGTGCGACATTATGACCCAGTGCGGGATTCCATTAGCAGAAGGGAAGACCAAGGGCCCAGCACACATGCTAGAATTTCTGGGCATAGAGTTTGCCATGGTACAGGAATGTTTTTGCCTCCCAGGAGATAAAGTGGCCTGCCTTAGGGATCTGTTGGATCAGGCGGAGGTAGGAGGAGGGTGCCACTGGTATTAGTACAGCAGCTTCTGGTGCACCTTAATTTTGCCTGCAAGACCATAAGCCCAGGCAGAGGGTTTACCCAGAGGTTGGCATATGGGCCACAGGGAAGGCAAAACTATTTCATCACTGGGTAGATATCACTAAGGGAGTGCGGAAGAATCTGCAGGTTTGGAGGCCTTTGTGGAGAGTTACAATGTGATCACATTCTGGCAGGAGGAATAGGCCTATAATTTGGATATGTAATTATACCTGGAGGCCAAGATCTGTGGTTATGCCCCATGCTTGCCAAATTTCAGGCAAATCTGTTGAAAGGTGGCAAAGTTATTAAGGTGCAAAATTTCACCATTTAACCTTAAATGGGGTACGCAGCTCTAACTATGATAGCCCTACCATGCTACCATAATACATAAGATATGCATACAAGTGGCATTACATAGTAGATGTAGCAAAGCATTTACACTTTTAATCAGATGTGTAATAAGCATTGGTATAGCCACAAATAATATAAACTATTAACTTTTTTAATATATACATGCATTAAACCTTGTAACATTTTGGACAGTGGTGCCTGTAATGTATGTGTATGTGTCTGTGAGTCATGTCACAGCAGTGATGAATGATGTGAAATTACTGTTCAACTTCTATTATTTTGGATTCAGAAAGGTGGGTAGGTGTGGTGCCTTGTTGTATTGCATATTAAAGATTTATGTCTCTGACTGAATATGTATACAGCAACTACCCTCTGAAGAGCTTGCTCAAACTGTGCCTTTGTCATGTGATCCTCTTCCAGAAATTAAACTCTCTCCACACCTGCTAGTTTGGATGCTCATTGGCAACAATTTATTTAGGCACTAAGTTAATATTTACAATCCCATTATCTTCCACATTTAAACATTACATTTTCAAAATAGTAAATACATCAGTCCATTATTTCTTCAGGAACGTTATTCCTTCCTGGTCTTCTTCTTCTTGCATGCTCGCCTTTGGGGTCCAGACAATGAAATCCAACACCCCACACCATCACCAGAACCAGGTACAAACTTATCAGGACCTCCATCTCACCTAGGTCTGGACACTATGATGCAACCCCTAGTCTCTATCCATCCCCTCCCCTTTATTTCCATGCCTGGGTGCCTTTTGCCCCCAGCCTGTTTTGCCCTGCCCCCTCCCACTTTCTGCCTACCCTCCTATTTTTCCCCTCTTTTGACTCCCCTTTTTTCTCCACTGACCCATCTCCTGCTAGTGATGCAAGATGGGGCTCCCCCTTGTGGGCTAGTACCTAGGACCCCTTTTTTGATCTCCCCCAACAGGTCTATAATGGGTCTAAGGAATAAGCACATGCCAAACTCTGACAGATGGACCCCATCTGGCCTATACACTTCAGCCAGCTCAAAGGAAATGTCCCTGTGCTGTATATGCACTCCCCCCTTCTCAATCACAGCTCTTGCCACCTTTCTATTGAGTCACTTACTTCCCTTTTCCACTGCCCTAATCTCCTTGGTTCCTCTCCACACCCTACAGGATGTGATCTCCGACCCACCGATGAGCACCCGCTGCCACCACCCCCTTACCCTTTCCAGATCAGCTGTTATGGCCTGTACTAATGCCCCGCATGGTATCTCTCCCAGGTCATTCCCCCTAGGTGTGTGACTAGCAAATCCAGCCTGCTCCATTGTACCCACAGTTCCTCGATTAATGGCACCAGCTGTGCCCATCTCATGCCCCTTACTCCCTTCCATTGCACCCTCATGTCCCCCACATCAGTCTGCAGCTATGTCCCACCACTCCGGGATGCTGCAAATATCTCAGCTCAATAGATGAAGGCATGTCCTACAATCCAGACCCATCGCTTTGGTCCTGCCGGGGAAAAGAACAGAAAACAGAGTGAAAAAAACATTCCATCTACACCTCACATATATCTTATAGCAGCTGGATCCCAAGCACCCCACCCACTTGACCTGCACCTCAGACCCTTCCCTGGCTGTGGCCTATGATGCTGCTCCTATGCAAAATGAATGGGGGACAAATTTTTCTGGCTCTTCCCCTACAAACACGAATGCCTTCTTAAGGACACCCCGACCTGAAAACCCATCACCGGGCTGCCGTCCCTGTGGCAGAACCATATCCCCCCTTCCTGTCCCCCGCATTCTCCCATACTCCTCCAATTCTGTAATGGTGCACACTTTGCCCAGCCCCTGTCTGATCAATACCATGGCTTCGCCCCATTACCTTTGATCCATTTTTGACCTAGACAGATGAATGCCCACCCTGTCCTGTCCTGACCCCACTCGACATATTCAGCCTGTAGCTCCTGTGCTGTCCCAGACTTCCTTGGGGTCACTACCTTCCTGAACCTGAAGGCTCTTCTAGCCATCACTGCAAAAGCAGCTCAAAACAAACACACTTTCTTCGCTGTAGTGCATATGTGCTGTAGAGCCCCCATCACCCTATGGAGTAGTTGCCCTATAATGGGCTGCCTCCTGTCCCATCTCACTCCCTGCTGTCTCTGCCAACCTGTGACTATACACCTAACGGCCCTTTCTGCAGTGGCATCTGGCCAACCTCTGTCCTTGCAGACCTAATTTATACCATCCAGTTGCACATCCATGGTGGTGTGGGCCATTCTGTCCTCCTCCCACTTCTCCACTATGTACTGCCTCACTTGGTCCTCAGAGACTGGGTCCCCCATACCCCATCCCGCCCTGGCCCAGAACTCCAGGAAAGCTCCCCATGCACCTTCATATGCTGTCAGCATGTTAGTTGCCCAGCAGCTCCAGTACAACCATCTGGCTTTTTCCCTCCAATCTCCCATAGATGGTCCAGGACCCTGGTCCTGTGTACTGCTTCTTGCGGAGCCAGCTCCTGGAACCTGTCCAGCTGCAAATGGGAAAGACTGTCAGCCACCTCATTCTGAATCTCTTCAATATGCTGTGCCTTGAATGACAAATTTAGTTGCAGCCCCAGCAGTATCATCCAGCGCAATACCCCACCTACTGTGTCTGTAATCCACCCTTGCCTAGTTATTACCTCCACCACCCCTTTATTGTCACACCAAAAGAGTATGTGATTCCCCCTCATACTGTCCCCCCATAATTCCCGGACCACAAAAAAGGGAATATTTCCAAGAATGCAGTGCCTTTTAGTAACCTTCTCCTTCTTTCCAATGGTTCAGCCATGCTTCCGATATCCACTTGCCTCTGAAGTAAGCCCCCATTCCCATGGCCCCCAAAGCATCAGTGTATAGCTCCAAATCCATGTTGTGAAGCCATTTCTCTTGCCAGAATGTAACCCCATTATAGCAGTCGAGGAACTCCTCCCATACTGCCAGATCCTGCTGTACCCCTTTAGTGATATCTACCCAGTGATGAGGCAATTTAGCCTTCCCTGTGGACAGAGGCATGCATAGAGGGGGGCTGACCCTGGTCTTGGCCCCCCATTAAGATGCTATCAGTAGAAAAATACGATGCCCTTTGATCTTTTATTCTGTTGTTTACATTGTCTGACCTCAGAGTCCAGAGTTGCTGCAGTTAAGAAAGCTTCCTTTCTCAAACTGTGTTTTCATAACCTTCAAGCTGGAATTTATTACTCTGGTAGCAGAATTCGCAGATGTTACATTTCCCACACTGAAACATCCCTTTTGGGGTGGAGGTAACCATAGCCTATAGGTTGCTTCAGGTTTAATTTCAACATAATGCATATGTACAGTACTAACATGTCTGTAAGATTATCTGCTCTTGAAAATGTTATTCTAAGGCTGTTTGTTAATTCTGTTGATAAAATAGAATAATTAAGATGTATGGGCCAGTATTTTCTAATGATGTTCCCTATGTCCCCTGGTGCCCTAATGTATTTTGTGATGAAACAGACAAATCTGTTATCACCCTGTTCCTGATTCTTTGTTTCTCACAATAATAATAAAACTTTGTTTATACCATGTCTTTCACAAATTCAAGGCGCCTTACAATAAATACAAATATAATGAATAAAACATCAGTCTACCAATAATCTGAGCTCATAAAATCACATTAATTATTTAAAAAATCTTAGACCATAAATAGGTCTTCAAGGCCTTTTTAAATTCCTCCAAGAAGTCCCTTTCCATGTTTAAAGCTCTCTCAAGAGCATTGTCAAATGTCAGCCTATTTCATAGCTGTATCGTATGAATCTGTTGAAAAATTCCTGAGATTTGTTTTCAAACTCATCTTCCTTAGTGCAATGCTGCCTGATTTGTATATTTTTCTATATTCATTTGTTTTTTATTTCTTATGTTCCAAGGTGTTGTATTTTGCCTAACACTGTTAGAATCCCACCACTGCCGCTTAAATCTAAATCATGAATTAACATGTTTTTTAAGTATTTAAAACAGCAGGGGGAAGGCAGTATGTTGGCCCAGGAAACTGTACAAATGGGATTAAAACGTACTCTCTCAGGAAGACTTTTGTCGAAGCGCTTGGGTTTTGGTGTGGCGGTGAGCCCACACCATGTGCGTCTGTTAATTACCTGCAATAAAAGTGGAGAATTTTTTTACATATTTACTGACTCCTTCATTTCTTATTGTGGAAGACTGGTGAGTGCTCTGCTACCTTGGACTTTTTCTCTTCAGATTTACAGTGGCAAGCTACTATCCCCCGGAGAGCACCAGGCTGTTTTCCAAATGTGCACACCCGTTCATACTTTGGGCTCTAATGTATCTTGCCTAACTGTAAAATGCAGTAAAATGCATGATTTACAATGATATAATTAGAAACCTCCCTGGGGGACATGCCTCCAGACCCCCCCTAGCTTTGTTTATAATTTAGGGCCACCCTTGTTCATGACTTCTGCGCACACCACTGCCTGTGGACCTTGCCAGCTTCCTGGTAAATGCCCTGCCTGGGCTTATGGCCTTACAAGCAAAATTAAGGTGCCCCAATTGTTGCTGCACTAATATCAGTGGCACCCTCCTCCTCCTCCCTTTTACTTGTGATAATAGTCCTCTGAGCTGGGCCACTTTGCCCCCTAGCAGGCGGAAACAATCTTGTACCCTGTCCACTTCGATCCCAAGGAATTCCAGCTGGGGGGCCAGGCCCTCTGTTTTCCCATTTGCCAGTGAAATGCCTATATGCCCACACATCTCCTTAAAATCTGTCAACTTCCCCCTTGTCTTGACCTCACTCCCCCCAGGAGTAGAAAATCATCCAAATAGTGTACCACCCTCTTGTACCCATATCTGCAACCAAACACCCATTGTACCCAAGAACTAAAAGCCTCAAAGGTCGAACAAGCCACTGAGCAACCCATTGGCATGGCTTTGTAGAACTATAGCCCACCATCGAATTGAAAACATATTAGGTCCCAATCCTCTGGTCTCACTGGCAGCAGTTGGAAAGTGGATTAGATGTCCATCTTTGCTAACCACGCCCCCTGTACCACCCTGATCAGCACCACCTCCTGGCCCAGTTGTGCATACGAGACTGCCCATAGGTCACCTGGGATGCCCTTGTTCACCAAAGCCCCTTCTGGGTAGGAGAGGTGGTGGATGAGCTGAAACTCTCCCTCCTTTTTCTTCGGTACTACTCCTAGGGATAAAACCTGGACATCTGGGTAAGGAGGTTCAGTGAAAGGGCCCTCTACCCTCCCTGCCTGTACTTCCTTCTGGATTTTTGCCCACACAATGTCTTCCTTCCTCCTCACAGATCCCAAATTCTTTGCCCTCACTGCCCTGCACCCCTCTTTGAATCCCAAATGAAAGCACTTTTTGAAATACTTCCTCTGGAAATCTGCCCTTGCTACATCCGGGTATTCCTGCATCCAGGCCTCCACTACTCTCATGACTATGGAAGTGCACACCAAGGGTAAACCCCAGTGCCATTCCCCCACTTTCCCATCAGTTGCAATCATAATTGGAGTTGTACCCAGCCTTGTTGTGTCCCCCCTGCCCCTCCCTGCTCCACCGCTTCTCCCCCCCAAAAGGACTGCTCTTGGTATTGCCCCCTTGTTGTGTATTCTTTTCTTCCCCTTACCTGCAGCTTGTCGACGGGTATGAGTCCGTGCAGTGGGAGCAGACATGCCTGAATTTGCAGTTTGCCCCAAGTACACAATGTCCTGTTGTACCCCCAACATGTCTTCAGTACTGGGGCTGGGGTGGCCTTCTTACTGTGCTCCCCACCCAGTCCCCCTGCCAGGCCCAATAGTCTCTGAACTCACAGCTCAGAATGTGTGCAATCCCATCTTAGGTCTTCTTTTGCTGCCATCCATTTTCTGAATGCCTCGTTTTACTTTAACCATCTGTATCCCAGTTTACCTTATATGCATCCCTAATGATTGTTATGTAGGTCAAGAGGGGAATTGCCAACTCTGGCTGTTTTTCCAGTATCAAAACGCTGTATATCAGAAAACTCTTCTGCCATGTGTCTATGTTGTTACCTTTGTATTTCGCTTCTTCCCCCTTATGCCCTACCACCACAAGTGCCACTGCCATCTCCGATTTTCCTACCAACTCATTCTGTTCATATTTCTTGGCTGTGTCCTCATCCACTTAACCAAAAATGTCGGATGTATTCCCCATCCAGATTTTTTTTCTTAAGTGAAGATGGTACATAGTCACCCAAAGTGATACCCGGGGTCCTTCATACAGCTTCTTCCCCACCAAATTTTCCTCTGCCCTCCCCTTCCTTGCTCCCCACTCTTATCACTTGTAGTGCCCTTCCATCCTCTCTACCCCCTTGTTCCTTCATGTCACTTATCAACTCCTTCAAGTACTCTTTCAAATCCTCCTCATTTGTGACATCCACATCGCTCTTACCCCCATTCGGGCCTGGTCCAGTTGGCATTGGTGCAGGCTCTGGTTTCGGGATGGGTGAGGGTCTGGGTCTTGCTCCTGGCAGCCTCTTCCCTCCCCTTCCCCCTCCTGCCCATTCATCTCTCTCCTTCCTTTTCTTCGATTCCTCCTCCTCCTCCTGCCACTTGACCACCTCGATCAGCTCTGTCATTTTGCTCATCAGCTTGGATGCTTCTTCCATCATCTTGGTGCTGGAGATTGGGGCTCTCTTTGGTACCATCTTCCCACTGCTGTGGTACTAGGGGATGAACTGGCAATGTGAATGCTCCATGCCATCTCCCCCCAGCTCGCCACCCTCTCATCCCACCCAGCCCCTGCTGGACCATAGTTTCTCCTCGTGTGCCCCTTCAGCACCCCCTGAGCATCTTCAACACCGGGATTCTCTGTCCCCCTTCCACCTGCCTTACTTTGCCATATGCCAGGAAACCACCATAAAATCTTCTCCCTTTCCCCTTTCTTCTCTCTCTCTTCCTTTTTTTTTTAAAACCAAAAAGGTCCAACATGCCATCATACCCAGCCCCAATTGGGACTCACCAGGGGGTACCAGAGATGCCTACAAACTCACCACTCCCCTTGTGGCCCCCCTGGATCACCCTAGCCCAGCTCTTGTTCCTCAGCTGGCGTCCCCCTTCCTCACTGGGTCCTGCTAGTTGTCTAGTTGGTCCTCTTCCAATGACCCTTATCCAGCAAGGCCAATCTACACCATAGGACAGCATGCCCATTGGTCCTCACCACCCCCCCATATTCCACCAGCACCCACTTTGCTGATCGCCTGCTAACCACTAGAGCCTTCTTACCCTTTTCCACCCATTCTGGGTGCTCCATGTTCCTGAGCCCCTTCTCCAAGCCAGCTCATCTTGTCCCAAACATGGCTTGGCATGGGATGTCCACTCTCCTATTAACCCAATAAGCCAACGAGCTCCAGATTCCCTCCTGCCCTCTTGGGCTTGCTGTGTGTGTTGCCCCCGCATTGCACCCCCTCCACACATGTTGACTGCAGCTCCCTGTTGCTTTCCTGGTCATCTCCATCCCCTGGTCCTGACCCAGGTGCCAAACAATGCTAGCCAATTCCATCTAACCCCCTTTTCAAAAATCACCAAGGCCTCTCAACTCCATTGATGCAGCCATGCAACATAACCAACACCACCTTAGTTTAGGTTGGAGAGGAAACATTCAAAAATTATTACTGACTGCTGAGTAGTTTTAAATATTGCAATCATGACCAAATAAGTATGATGTTCAAACCACAGGTAAATGACCTCCCACACAGTGATTCCCCAAGAACAGAGAAGTGGAGAGCTTGAGGGCCCCAATCAGACTCCACCACCACCCAGGCCCCATCCTGCTTTCAGCTGTCTCAGCACATTACCCCAAGGAACAGCCTGCGGCACTGCAGTTCTCTTTCAGTTATTATTATCAGTCTTTTAAGGTCCCAACTGTGGCTCCACATGATGCCCCTGCCCCACGCCCCAACTGGGCTCACCATTCTCACATTTTAAACCAAATGAAAAAAAATCAAAGAAAGCCTTTAGTCCCAGCCAAGGTTCCATGTAGCCCAAAGGCCCCATGAAAACTGTCAGCCCTGAGCTGTCAAATAACACCTGGTGATGTCACTAAGCCCCACCCTTCCTCCCCTTCCTTCTGCCTCCCCCCCTTTCTTAGCTTATTTCTTTAGGTGACATTTGACAACTTGCTTTGCCTGTTAGTGGCAAATCTATATGTCAGTGCAGATACTGACTGAAATCTACTCTTATGCATGTTGGGGACATGTATTGGGTTTTCTTTTTTTTTTTGTTCATGTGTTGGGGGTGACATATTTCAAGAGATTTCACCATAGTGTCTAGTGTGTCTAGAATGGTGCACATCTAGGTTCAAACTGTGGGACAGTGTGCCAATTTGAACCATGCCAATAAGCAATGAAGTGTTTGCAACACAACAAACTGTGCAAATCATTTCTCTATTATAACATAGTTCTGCAGGAGGCATTTTTTTCTGTGCAATAGAAGGCTACTCATTCTTCTGCATGTACAAGGATTCACATGTTTTTCAACACTGACATATGAATCTTTCAGATTTTTCACTAACCTTTCTCTAAAAGCGCATACTGAACATTACACTCTATCCAACCACTTTCATGTCTCAGCCAAGCAGTATAATGATCTGAGTTGATAGAAGCACCATGATGGAAGATGACTGCCTCAGTCATGAACTGCATTTGTGCTAGAAGAATGTTACCTGCTCTGAAGTCTGTGATTGGGGTCTCAATCCTGACAACATGGCAGTTAAATCATTAGATAATCAACATGAGGTATTTTGCAGAATGTAGAACTTGTAGTGTTCTTTTTGTCTGCCCACCACATTTTCCACACTCCCATCCACATTCAGAGTTAATAAACAACTGTTTAAATTTTGTTGATGATTGGTGTGGCACACACAATGTCATCCACAGCATGTCAATAACATCTTCTTTATGTACATTTCCGCAACACTGAGATACATATTTATTTTCATACTTCACCTTATTCTGACGTATGACAGAGATTAAATCATTGTCAAGTGAGTTAATTATTGCCATCATACATTCAGTCACATCCTGTTGGACATTGTCAGCAAATGTACTCTGTTCATTGCGATGCAAGAGTACTTATCAAAGGTATAATACTCAGAACTGTGTTTTGCTTCTGTTGAGTAGCAGTTATTATTTACTTCAGAGACTCACTAAGTGGTGTTGATTTTGAAGCAGTCAGTTTTGCCGCAAAATCTGGTAGATGTGGGAGATACTGTATCCAAGCATTGCATAGCATTTTACTCTTATGCTGTTCCTTAACCCTACCTTTGCTGGTAAGAGTGTAATTTGTTTCAGCTGCTGGAGATCTTATGTCAACTGTTGAGATGGCCTTTGTCTGTACACTGGTAATACACAGTAGTTTTAATGTACACTGTTTTCTCTTCAAAGTTCCTGATGACTGCATAACAATATCTGCCACTCATTGCAGCTATTCTAAGCCCATGGTGTGATAGGCTAGGGCTGGGTCAGACAGGGCCTGGATTAGGATGAACATTTCCTGAAATTAGTAGGAGTATGGCAAAGACTTTGAGAAGAGCAAAAAATCATTGCCTTATTGTCAAGGATAGCTTCCGCCTAGTTATAGTGTGGGTAGTACTTGGGATGGCCAGGGTGATAAGGGTTAGAAAAGATAGGAATGTGATCCGACATGGAGGTTGATGGTGGCACATGACTGCAGGGAGATATGTGGGGGGGATGGGGATGCATGACAGGTAGTGGCAGTTTGGGTGGCAGTCAGTGATGGTTCATGGGGTGGGAGGTGTGGGAAGAAGACCCTTGAGGGGAGGGCTAAGGGGTCCAAGAAATAGGATAGTAAGAGCAATCAGTAGAAGCCTGGGTGTTCTGTGTGATGGTGGTTGCCCAGCAAGTGGTGATAAGGGGGCAGTGGTCCAGTGTCAGTATAAGGGGGGCACTCCGATACCCATAATTGTGGTGGTCTCTATGGCACAGCGATAGGGTGATGGACTATGGTTTGTTAGGGTGTAGTAATTTGCTTTAGGGGAGAAGGACCCAGGATGAGAAGTGCTTAGGGGAGAGCAGTGGGAAGAGGAATGCAACCTCCAAGAGTTGTTGCCCTCTGGTGACTTTGCAGTATAATTTGCAAATGGAAAAAAAAAGTAGTTCTTGTACTAAAAAAGAGAGACAGCTCAGGAAGGGTAGAGTCAAGAGCCAATAAGAGAAGGGGCCATAGCGTTATGCCTAATCAGAGCTCAAGAGCAGTAGTAGTGCAGCCAAATGGCCTGAAAGGCAGAAAGCACCAAGTTCAACCCCATTGGTAGCTGTGGGCTGCTGTTCCAAATGTGTACCTGGTTGTAGAGTCAGGTGGGTGAGTGCAGAATAGCCATTGGGTTCAGAGCAGCTCCTGCGGCTTGCAGGAGGAGGCAGTCACCCGTACTGGGCAGGATGCCTGATTGTAGGCCGAGAGGCAGACGGGTCAGTGCAGAACAGCAGCTGGGTTCAGAGCAGCTCCTGCAGCTTTGAAACATAGAAACATAGAATTTGATGGTGGATAAGGACCGCTTGACCCACCCAGTCTGCCCATATCCCTACCTGAAGGATAAGCTGCAGATTCTAGTTAATCAACAGCTTACTTCCTCCTACCCCCCACTAGAATTGTCTTATGTCTGTCCCATGCATTCTTGAATTCTCCCACTATTCCTGACTCCACTTCCTCCTCAGGAAGGCTGTTCCATGCATTCACAACCCTGTCTGTGAAAAAATAATTTCTAACATTACCTCTGAGCCATCCCCCCTCTATCTTCAAATTGTGCCCCCTTGTTCTTGCACATCTCTTTTTCTGAAAGATGCTACCCACTTGTACTTTGTTAATTCCCTTGAGATACTTGAAAGTTTCTATCATGTCCCCCCTCTCCCTCCTTTCCTCAAGGGTATACATATTAAGCTGCTTTAGTCCTTGTATGTCTTCTGGTGCAGACTCTGCACCATTTTGGTTGCCCTCATTTGAACAGTCTCCACTCTGTCTATGTCTTTGTGGAGATAGGGTCTCTAGAATTGCACGCAGTACTCTAGATGAGGTCTCACCAACTGTCTGTACAGAGGGATAACAACTTCTTGCTTTCTACTGTTAATGCCTCTCCCTATGCATCCCAGTATCCCCCCAGCCCTCCTGACTGCCTTCTCACATTACTTGCCCACCTTTAGGTGATCTGATATAATTACTCGTAGATCTTTTTTTGATTTTTGTTGTTGTTATTATCTCACCCCCCATTGTGTACTCTTCTCCTGGGTTTTTGTTTCCCAGATGCATTACCTTGCACTTCTCTGCATTGAATCTGAGCTGCCATATATTTGACCATTCCTCCAACCTTGCCAAGTTCCTTTTCATCCTTTCCACCCCACCTTGTGTATCAACCCTGTTGTAGATCTTTGTGTCATCTGCAAAAAGACATACTTTTCCTTCCAGGTGCTCTCCAGTGTCACCTATAAAGACATTAAAGAGGACCGGTCCCAGTACCAAACCCAGCAGTAACCCGCTAGTTACCCTCATTTCTTCACTGTGTACTCTGTTTACTATTTCCCTTTGTGTCCTGTTGTCCAGCCAGTTTTTTTATCCAGGTTACCACCTTGGGACCCACACCCAGGCTGGCTAACTTGTGTATTAATCTTTTGTGTGAGACTGTGTCAAGTGTCTTGCTAAAATCTAGGCAGGCCGTGTCCACAGCCCCTCCCTGGTCTACTACTTTGGTCACCCAGTCAAAGAAATCTTTTAGGCTCATCTGACATGACCTTCCTGCTGTGAATCCATACCGACTTGGGTCCTCTGCCCCACTGGCCTCTAGGTACTCACCAGTTCTTTCCTTCAGAAGTGATTCCATCGTTTTCCCTACCACTGAGGTCAAACTAACTGGTCTGTAGTTTCCTGCCTCTGCCCTGCTCCCACTTTTTTGAAGTGGAATCAGATCTGCCCTCTCCCAGTCCTCAGGTACCACCCCATCCTCCCATGATTTGTTAAAAAGAGTAGTCTGTGGTGTTACTAGTTCTACCTTTAGTTCGTTTAGAATTCTGGGATGAATCCCATCAGGCCCCATTGCTTTGTCCACCCTCAGTTTCAAGAGTTATTTCAAAACCCTTTCTTGTGTGAATTTTGAGTGTTTCTCTTCTTTGGTTTAGGTACCTCTCCCCCCTTTTCTGTTGTGAATACTGAGCAGAAATATTCATTCAGTATCCCTGCTTTTTCACTGTCACCCTCTGTCTACATTCCCTCCCCTTTATTAAGTATCTGTATCCCTCCATTTGTCTTTCTTTGCTCCCTAATGTACCTGTAAAAGGTTTTATCCCCCTTCTTAACAGAGTTGGCTATCTTTTCCTCAGTTTGTGCCATTGCTATTCTGACTGCCTTCCCTGCCTCCTTCTGCTTTAACTGATAAAGTTCTCTGTCCTGCTCCTTCTGTGTTTCCTTATATTTCATGAATGCTATCCTTTTCTCCTTAACCTTCCCTTCCACCTCTTTTGAGAACCATAGTGTTTTTTTCCTTCATTTTGTTTTGTTGATTTGTTTCACACAAAGGCTTGTTGCCTCTGTGATGGCTGTTTTGATTATTCCCCATTGTTCTTCCACCCCTCTTTCTTGTCCATTTGCTAGTGCTTTTCTCAGTCACTCTCCCATTTTCCCAAAGTCAGCAATCCTAAAGTCCAATACTCTTGTTTTTGTATGGCTTGACTCTATGGCTGTGTTTATTGTGAACCACACTGTTTGGTGGTCATTTGTTCCCAGATGGCTACCCACTTCTAAATCTGAGATCCTTTCTCCTTCCCCATTTGAGAGTACCAGGTCTAGGATTGCTCCCTCCTGAGTGGGTTCCAACACTAGCTGTCAGAGGCATGCCACCTGTAGGGCATCAAGAATTACCCTGCTTTTGGATGTGCCTGCAGCAAAGGTACTCCAGTTAACATCTGGCATATTCAGGTCCCCCATCAATAATATTTCAACTTTTTCTGCCATTTTAAGGATGCCTTCTATCATTTTCTTGTCCATTTCATCCCCCTGAGATCAACACCCATGCAGATTGTGGTATCATTTCCTGTCTCCAGGGTGACCCATAGTGACTCATCAACTTCCTGTCTACTCTTTACTTCTGTTGCTTTAATCCCTTCCCTTATATAGAGAGCTACTCCTCTTTCTCTTTTACCGACCCTGTCCCTCCTGTAGATTATGCATCCTGGTATGTTGACATTCCAGTCATGGTTCTCAGTGTACCATGTTTCAGTGACTGCCACAGTATCCAGGCATCCTTCTTCCATCAAGGCCACTAGTTCAGGGAGTTTGTTACACAGATTGTGGGCATTGGTACTTATCACCTTCCATTTTTTAATGGTCTTGCTCCTTTTAGCCCTATCCCTGTCCTTATTGCCTTTTTCTGCATTTACCCCTGTCCTGCTCCCTATTGACTTCTCTACCTTGGTGTTTACCTCTCTAACTACTATGTTGTGTGGTGAGAGGCTGGGATTTCCCTGTTCCTTTTCAATGCCTTCCCCCTTAGCTAGTTTAAATGCTTGCCAATGAAGCATTTAAACCTATCACCTAGGATCCTGGTTCCCCCAGGACAGATGCAGACCATCATGCCAGTATAGGCCAGCATCCCTCCAGGTGGCTCCCCAGTCCCCAATAAAATCCAAACCCCTGAGCTCCACACCAGTTTTTCAACCATTCATTGAATCCCATGGTGCGGAATACCCTAGCATCATCCTTGCCATAGACAGACAGCACCTCCGAGAAGGTCACCATACATGTTACTTGTCTAAGGTCCCTCCCCAACTCTACAAACTTATCTTGCGCTGCTCTGATCCCATTCACAGCCAGGTCATTTGTCCCTAGGTGGACAATGACATCCAGCTCCCTCCCTCCCTCCCTCATGCAGCTGCTCTTGCGATCCTGAGGATTCACTTCCTGCCCTCCAAGCCATGGCACCTGGTGAGGCACCTTACCTCCTATCCCTCCCTCCCACTTCCTACCCCCTAATGATTGGGTCCCCTCAGGGTTGCTTGCAGGAGGCAGTCACCTGTACTGGGAAGGATGGCTAGTTGTAGGCCATGAGGCAGGTGGGTCAGTGCAGAACAGCTGCTGGGTTCAGAGCAGCTCCTGTGGCTTGCAGGAGGAGGCAGTCACCTGTACTGGGCAGGGTGACTGGTTGTAGGCCGAGAAGCAGGCAGGTCAGTGTAGAACAGCTGCTGGGTTCAGAGCAGCTCCTTCAGCTTGCAGGAAGAGGCTGTCACCTGTACTGGGCAGAATGCCTGGTTGCAGGCCAAGAGGCAGGTGGGTCAGCACAGAACAGCCGTTGGGTTCAGAGCAGCTCATGCGGCTTGCAGGAGGAGGCAGTCATCCATACTGGGCAGGATGCAGGATGACCTAAAGGTGCCTACACAATGTACCAAGGCTGTAGGGAGAGCCAGTTTGATGCTGGGTGCATAGGCATTATATTTGACATCTTAAAATTGATGTCAGCTTGAATGTATAATGCTCATGTACCAACTATTTATTAACATAGAAACATAGAAGCTGTTGGCAGAAAGGATCTCCTAGCCCCACTAGACTGCCTTAAAGTCCCTACCTACTGTGCCACCATGGACCATAACTGATCTCCAGCCTTAACCCCCCTCAGCACTCCATCCCTGTTACCAAGGTACCCTTATGTGTATCCCATGCATGCTTGAAACCTGTTACTATTTTGGTACCTATTACCTCTGCTGGCAGACTGTTCCAGGTGTCCACCACCCTCTCTGTAAAGAAGTATTTTCTTGCATCCCCTCTAAGTCTTCCTCCCTTCCAGCTACATATCAGGCCCCCTTGTCCTTGAACATCTCTTTCTCTGCAGAATTTAACCTTCCTGTACCTTATTGATACCTTTGAGGTATTTGAATTATTCTATCATGTCTCCCTTTTCCTTACTTTCCTCTAGAGCATACATATCTAACTCCCTGAGTCTTTCCCCATAGACAACAGTTCCATCATCTCTCATCTTGAGTACAAGTTTAAAATTCCTGGCTACACCCCTCCTTACATGCATGATGTATCTTACAGCTGAGGTCTTAAAAGCTGGTGCCAAGTGAATTACTCCATACAGGTAAAGGGATACAGATTCATCCCCAAGAGATGCAAACTGGACATGTCACTTTATCAATCATTTAAAATAAAAGAAGTTTAGTTTTACATTCTTACTATGAGGGAAGCAAGTAAAATCAACCAGCATGGTTAGGAAACAAATGAATTCACACCTCTGAATAAGTGGGGGAGGGGGTACCAGCAAGACACGTTTCTCAGTTTGCAAAGGGTTATAAATTAAGCACTGCAACTTAACAAAGAAAGGAAAGACCCATAAAACACTATGGAAGAGGTTTCAGCTTGCAAAAGAAAGGCAGTTCTAGGGAGAGCTCAATTAAAGGAAAACTACATGTTAAAATCAGGAAAATATACATATTCCTTTTTTGTGTTCTGATGTCATCCCAGTTTTTTTTATTTTTCAGTTCTGGCTGTGAGAGGACTTTTTTCTAACTTTTATTGGCTGTTTTATGGCCACTGGGGGCTGCCATTCAGGTTTCCTTTATTGCATCTTGTCCCAGATGGTCTTCCCAGAGTGCCCTTTGCTCTGATGTCTAATAGCCCCTGCTGGAGACCAGTGTCTTTTTACATGGTCTTTTTGTTTCAACTTAGCCACAGCAGAGAGAACACAGCAGCCAGAGGAGTCACACTGCTAGTCTTAGGGTAAGTGTAATCAATAAGTTTCCTAAATATTGGTACCTTATCCAGCTGTGTTCGTGTGTGTGTGTGTGTGTGTGTGTCTTTAAGCATGTCATTATAAAGTAGTTTTGACTGCACTCTTGTTGCAATCTCTCAGTCCCTTTCAGTTTTTGCACCAGTACCAAGTAGCAGAAATGGAACAGCACTTTATAGTTTGTTAGAGTAGACCATGAATGAAATAATATATGCAGAATTGGAATGGTTTATATAAACTAGTCTGAAAACACCATGGAGTACAGCTATTTATAAAATAAATCTGTGACTGCTCCTCAACAGTGCTACTTTACACTCCCCCCCCATTGCATAGCAGAGGACATATCAATTTATCTCAGCAGCAGTTATTGCTGCCTGCAATCTGTATCTAAATTGTGTCATTTTGCCCAAAATCACACTTCCCCTGTTTTGAGCAACATGTTATGTACTTTTGATTCAATTGCTTGTGTCTTTCTTAGAAGACAGTGCTTAAAGACAAATATAACCATTTTGCAGCTGTCACCATCCAATGGCTAAGCAGGCTTCAGGATTGCTTGTGTTTCTGTGATCTCCTCTAGGAGTCCTCTGCATGATTTCTTCAGGTTTTATTGTTAATACCAGTTAATATCATATTAACTGGAACTTTAAAATATTTAAAGAGATGCTTGCTAATGTCATAATCTTCCCCTTGGTGTTAGTGCTGCCAGATGCTGCATGGTTTCTATTTGTGTTAGTGTGTGGTGGGGGAAGGGAGAAACTGAGGTGGTTGGATCATCTAGTCAAAACCTGTATAAGATGATCACTCAGTCAACTGTTAATGGACACTGCATAACTGCTGCATTTCCCCTGCTGGCCCAATTCTTAGCATTTGGTTATTTTATTGATGTCTCCTATGGAGGGACTCAAAATGTGTGGATAGTTTTTCAGCAAATTCAGAGAAATTGCAGATGCACCAGACTTGGACTTTGGGTGGAGTTTTCCTTTAACTTCTCTCAAGCTAGAGGAAAGGCCCATAAAACACTATGGAGGAGGTTTCAACTTGCAAAAAAGACGGTACTGGGGAGGGCTCAACTTAAGCACTGAAAACTTAACAAACAAAGAAAAGGCCAATAAAACACTATGAAGGAGGTTTCAACTTACAAAAAAAGTCAGTACTGGGGAGGGCTCAATTAACTTCTCAAGCCAGAGGAAAAATAATGCTCTCCAGCTGCCATACACACACAGGCAGCATAGTAATGAGCCTTCAGTGAAGGACGCTATTTTTAACACTCTATCATGTTGTTTGGTAGGTAATTTATGCAAGTGGTCCTTTTCTCAAAGCAAAACGTCTGCAGGGCTATGCCTACTGCAGCCATAAAAAAGATAATGTCACAATTGACATCCTATGGATCTTTTGGAGTGGATAGCTGTGCTATTACCATAATCATTTTTGTAGTATTATTTACATAGTATACTAGAAAAATTCCTTCTTGACCCCTTAATAAAGACAATCCTATGAAACAACAAGAAAGTGCATAACCAGCATAATAGGTAAGTTAACATTTGTGTGTTGAAAACATATACCCTTTCATTTGTGAAAGACAATTCTACAGTAATAAATATTGTAAGAATGAAACAACAAATGCTTATCATCTATACAACTGCATAAGTGTGCATTGCAAGTCATACATACATACATATATATATATATATATATATATATATATATATATATATATATATATACTGTATATACATAAGCCAAGTTAAAATCACTTTTACTATATGGAGCAGAGGTATGGGGATCACAAACAATGTTGAATCTAGAAACCCCTCTCCATTATTTTTATAAGACCATTTTACTAGTGCCCACCTCCACTTCCACAGCTATAGTCAGATCAGAAATAAACAGGATTGATATATCATATCTGATAGAACTTTGGATTGCATCCTATTGACTAAGAATTATAAACCATACAACTAATATACTACCTGTGCAATACTTATTAGAAAAATGGAACTGGCAGCTTAAAGGAGTTTCATCTAGCTGGCTAGAAAACTTATGGGCATTGTTCAAACAACTAAAATGCTTCAATTGTGGAATGATCATAATACGAAAATAATTATTTCAATGAAATTTAAAGAAGTTTTCAAAAAAACATTTTATATAGCACAGAAAAAGTATATTGAGTTAGTGAAACAACAAAAGCAAGCTATTTGGTACAGTAATAACAAACTGGTACATGGTATTGTAGAGTACCTAATGAGTCCAACAGTTCCATATTTTAAGAAATGAATAACATGGGCCACATTTGGTATAATAAAATCCAAATATAGCCACTTTAACATTTCAAAAAAAAAAGCTGGCAATCAGCCATATTAATGCCTATGTCTCAGAGCTTTCCAAAAACTATAGAGAACATACTACTGCAATTGCCATTAGATAATAAGTATAGGAATGAAATGTTGAAGGACTTACATCGGAAGTATGCAGACTTAAACTATGACCTAATTTTTATCCTCCTACACCCCAAAACAGAAGAAGAAATTGAATAACAAAATTCTTTGCTGCTGTCATTGCAGGTAAAAAGAAAATTAATTCTTAACATTTGCTCTGATGTTAATGTGGTAATATTTATTTATGTGTAAATGTCAGATATTTTTGTATGTTTTATTTTAAGAAATATTTTATATGTAAATCTATGGAAACTGTTTGTAAAGACCTTTTTATATTGGACAAACAATAAATCTTGAATTGAATATATACATAACATATGCATACAAGTGGCATGACATAGTAGATGTAGCAAAGTACTTACACTTTTTCATCAGTTGTTTAATCAGTATCAGTATAGCCAAAAATAATACAAACTATTAAAATGTTTAATGTATATGTACAGTAAAGCTTGTAACATTTTGGACAGTGGTGTCTGGCAATGTAAGGGTATATGAGTCATGTCACAGCAGTGATGAGTGATGTGAAATCACTGTTCAACTTCAATTATTTTGGATTCTGGAAGTTGGGTGGGTGCGGGGTCTTGTTGTATTGCATATTTAAGATTTATGTCTATGACTGAATATGTATATAGCCACTACCCTCTTAAGAGTCTGCTCAAACCGTATATCTGTCAGTACCTATACAGACTGAAATCTACTCTTATACATGTTTGGGACCAGTATTTGATTTTCTTCTATTTTTTTGTTCATGTCTTTGGGGGGAAGGAGTGACATAATTCAAGAGATTTCAGCATAGTGTCTAGTGAGCCTAGAATGGTGCACTTGCAGGTTCAAACTGTGGAACAAACAGTGTGCCAGTTTGAGCCATGCCAACCAGCAATGAAATGTTTGCAACACAACAAAATGTGCAAATCATTTCTCTATGATAACATAATTTCAAAGGAGGCATTTTTTTCTCTGCAAAAGAAGGCTACTTATTCTTCTGCACATGTAAGGATTTGCATGTTTTTCAATACTAAGACATATTCATCTTTCAGGTTTTTCACTAACCTTTGTCTAAAAGCACATACTGTATCATTACACTCTATCCAACCAGTTTCATGTCTCAGCCAAGTAGTATAACGGCCTGAGTTGATAGAGGCACCACAATGGAAGATGACTGCCTCAGTCATGAAGTGCATTTGTTCTATAAGAATGTTATCAGCTCTGAAATTTGTGATTGGCATCTCAACACTGACAACATGACAGTCAAATTGTTAGATAATCAACATGAAGCATTTTGCAGAATGTATAACTTGTAGTATTCTTTTTGTCTGACCACCACATTTTTTAAACTCCCATCCAGATTCAGAGTTAGTAAACAACTGTTTAAATTTTATGGATGATTGATGTGGCACATACAACATCATCCACAGCATGTCATCAAAATCTTCTTAATGTACATTTCTGCAACACTGAGATACATATTTACTTTAATAGTTAACCTTATTCTGATATCTGACTGAGATTCCATCATTGTCATATGAGTTAATGATTGCTATTATAAATTCAGTCGCTTCCTGTTGGACATTGTCAGCAAATGCACTCTGTCCCTCATATGATGCAAGAGTACTTATCAAAGGTGTAATACTCAGAACTGTGTTTTGCTTCTGTTGAGTAGCAGTTATTATTTGCTTCAGTGAATCACTGAGTGGTGATGATTTTGTAGCAGTCAGTGTTGCCACAAAATCTGACAGATGTAGAATATACTGTATCCCAGCATTTGCATAGCATTTTAGTCCTGTGCTGTTCCCAAATGCTAACTTTGCCAGTAATACTGCAATTTGTTTTGCCTGATGGATATCTTATGTCATTTGTTGAAATTGCCTCTGTCTGTTAACTGGTAATACACAGCAGTTTTGATGTACACTGTTTTCTCTTCAAAGTTCCTGATGACTGTGTAACAGTACCTGCCATTGGAACATCATGAAGGATTGTGAGAAGAGGCAGCTGTGGTTGACATAAAGTATGCAGGTAATTGCACTCAATGATGCTCTTTTTTTCTGCACGTATTTTGGTAGGTGCAACACTAATAATGTACAATCCTTCTAAAGTCCTGATATGTGATAGTGCAACACAGCTCATGCCAGCCTTAAAGACTGAACTACCTATGTCAATCATGGCAGCATCAAGACTCAAACCTTGAAACTTGTAAATAGATACAGCATATGTAACATACAGTGAAAACTTGATTATGCATTACATATATACAGTATCTTATAAGTTGAAATTTGACAGAACACCTTTCAATGCTTTGTGTCATGCCTAGCTTGTCAAACTTTACAGATCACAGAACACCTTTCATTGCTTTGTGTCATGCTTAGCTTGTCAAACTTTACCACAGTTTTTTCAACTATAGTTTTGGTCACACTGTGCTGGAAGTCTACAGTGTTTCCCATTGCTCCACTAGTGTTGTTTACATGTAGTGGGAATCAATTACTTTGTAAACAATTATTTTCATTCAGATTGTAATCCTTTTTGGTTTACATGGTGTTGGGCTGATAAGGACAAACAAGCAGAATCAAAATCCTCAGTTGCTGTGTGTTTACATGGAATAGGAATCAATCACTTGGTAATCAATTCAAACTGAGGTGACTGTTTCCCGCTGCATGTAAACATATAGCAATTGAGGATTTTGAATCTGGTTGCATTCCATTTGCAGTAGTTTCAACAGTAAGTATAGCAGAATGAATTTAAGAATCAGGTTTACATGTACAAAGTAACTGGGTTCAAAATAATTTTGAACCACTTCAGTTCAACCCGGTTCAAACTGAAACAGGAGCCCAATTCAGAATGAGTTTACATGAGCTTCCAGTTGAGGAATGCAGCATTGATTCCACTGAAATTGGAGTTTGAACCTGGTTCCGGTGTGCATGTAAACAAGGCAACTGACTAGTCCTTGCTCCACCAGCAGATTTCACCACAGCATGCCACGTGCATTCTTGCAAACACTTACAACTGTTTCAAGATCAGCAGTGCTTAAAATGTCAGCATTGTGCTCCTTTGGTCATTCTCTGATTTTCATGCCATCAAAGATAGCATTAAATAAATGCGATCAATTGAATTAATAGATATTAGTATAACAATCTTTCATTTCCCTTATCAAGTATCAACCTGTTAAATTCATCGCACTGTTTCAACTTTGGCATCAAAAAGATGATGTATTTTCCTGCAAAACATATTTCTTTGAACAACTGAGATGCTTCAGCCTTAGATGAGTGCCCAGTACCTATTATTCTTGTGCTCAGAATCACAGAGCTAGATAATGATAAATTCCCATTCTTGCCTCCTCAAAAATGCCTCAACATACATCATTATTCTGACACACATTTTCAGTGAGTTCAGCATATGAAAATAAATCCCATATGTTGACTCCTTAAGTGCACCCTATTGTTTCTCTTGCTTCCTCAGTGGTGAGAGCAGAAACAATATTCCTATCATTAACAGGTGCAAGCTGTAGAAGGTCTCCAGGGACAATAATGTTCTTTGCAGCAAGTGGTATTTATCATCAGTGCCCACAGTCTCTTTTATGTACAAGTGGATACACACTACTAAGAGATCAGAGACCATGTTGATTTGATCAACAATCAGCATCTCCATCTTTTCATACCTAGATTACAATTTGCTTGCCATCTCAAATGACAGCTTGCGATATTCACCAGGCTTGCCACATTCAACCATCAGCATAAACAGGTGATGTAAAGTGACCCCTCCTGTATTGTATGCAGCAAGGCTAATTGGAGCGGTAACAACAACATGCATATGTTCTCCAGTTCCTTGTCTAATTTTAGTACATATAGCACCTAGTAGGAAGCTGTTCCCTGTACCAGCACAGCCCACTTACAAACAACTGGATTGATTCATGTTTGTCACAGGAGCATTCCTTCTCATGATGCTGAATACCATGCTCAGGGCCCCTACTTTTCTGTGGCACAGTGGGACCAAGTTCTGCGGCAAGACTACCATTTGCTGCAGAACTTCTGTGGCGGTAGTTTGCAATTTCTGCAGAAGTTCTGCGGCACTAACAAACTACCACATCACAGTGTCAGCTTGTCATCCTGACTTCACTTTCATGGCAGTGATTATAGCAATCAGGATGGTGGAAAGCACAGTAACACTAGTTCAAAAAATAACAGAATTATAAAAATAATTTTATGCCTAAAAAAGCAAAACAAATATCTCTCCCTTAAGATCCTAGCCTGTTGCATAAATGACATATGCAGAGGGGATCTTATGTGATAAACAAGGTATTTCTATATGCATGCTATCTATCCCATTAATGAGGTTTCCACTGTCTATCACTTATATATTTGTATGTGCTTTCTACACCACTCATGAGGTTCCCACTGTGAATCATTTATATATTTATATGCAATCTGTAACATACATACAAATATATATGTGTGTGTGTGTGTGTGTGTGTGTGTGTGTGTGTGTGTGTATGTGTGGTGAGAGAGAGACAGAAATACTGTATATGTGTGTGTGTGTGTGTGTGTGTGCATTTTATATATATATATATATATTTTTTATTTCCATGAACTTGCATCCTCATTCATACAGGTCCCATTGGAAATGGAATAGAGGAGTTATTGCAAAACTAATTTTTCATGTCAACCTGCTTTCCCTGACACACTGTGTAACACCATCAGGCCATGACATGCATGTGAACCGATTGTGAGCTAGAGCTCTCCAGCCCATTACAATGTGTCCACCATATGACAGAACACTGCACCATACCTTCCCAGGCTCTGAGCTGTGATGTGTTCCACCAATCCTTGTGCTGCCCAGCCAGCTCCCAGAGCTAATCTCTGAACCTGAGTTGCCGGCACGGAAACACAGCATGCTACCCTCTGGCCCAACAGCTGTCCCTGCACACAACATTTCTCCATAACTTTTAGGTGATTCTGTCAACCAATGACAATATGTAATCAATAACCATGGCAAAAATGTGTATAGGGCAATTATTTATTTAACAGGTCTATTTTTTCAACAGGTCTACATATTATTATATTCCACTTTTCGGGGCATAATTACTTTATTTTTCTTTAAAATGACAGTTAAATTCACTTTACCAGTTATTCATTTCAGATGGCATATCTATACCTTAAAGGCACAAATAGGTTTGTACAAAGTGAGGTATGGACTTAACAGGTCTGTGCTATTGACAAGGTTTTGTTTAAGTTGGCCCTAGTGCAATAATGTAAGACTGAAAATTATATTAGGCAGTAGTGCAGGTTGAGCAAATATCACCATGCATGATGTGCTGTGCCACCGTCTCTGGCAGTGGGAGCTGTGGTAGATAAGTGACTGTTCATTTCTGTTGCAGAGTGCAGTCATTTCATTAGCTAATGTATGATTCTATAGCAATGATAACATCACATTCTGAGCATATGGGGGGTTTGGATTTAAAAAGAGGAGACGGGAACCAGATTCTATGGATAAACAGAAATATTAATAAAAATCCACAAGAAGAGTGAATTCTGCAGCATCAAAGTTCTGCAGTAGATTGCATGTTCTGCACAAAATTCTGTGGCCGTAGAATTGTAGGGGCCTTGACCATGCTGCACAGCTGCAGTGACAATGTTATAAACTCTTTGTTGATCTTGGTTCAAATGCTGTTCTTTGTCAGAGATAGTAACTTCTGAATATGATGGCTGACACATTGCTGATTCTATTTCTGACATCAGCAGCACTGGGTTGTTTGTGGGAAGTTGGTCACCAAGGGCATACCGAGCCTCTAGTTCCACTTGTTCCTGAAAAGTCATGGGAGTGTCATCAACCAGTTTCTCTCTTGTCTTTTCCAGCTGTTCCTTTTCTAATTATAATCTTGTAATGTAGTCTTCTGACGTATCCAGTCTGAATGTGTCATACAAAGTACTGAACTGCTAATCATGTTTCAGAGTTGCCTTTCAATGATACCTTTACTCTCCATGGCTTGAATATGAGAAAGGCAAAATAGTGCTCTCTCTTTTCTGGTGATTTGACTGTCTAATCAGCCACAACTTATGTCTCTTTCAAAGAGAACCTTGAACTCTTGTGACCTTGCATATCTGACTAGAAATAACTGTTTCTGCTCCAGATTTAAAGTCATACCACTTTGCGACTTCAAACAGTCATGTTCTCCATTTCTGTGTGTCTTTCTGGGTAGTTTGAGTCAATGAGATTATCTTTAAGAATCATGGTAGAAGATTGGTGTATTGCTACCAACTCTACAATCTGCTGAAATGTGTTCAGTATGCAGCATCTGTTCTACTTATAATTAATATTCAGCTACCGTATTGGGTTAGATTTGCCATAGAAGCATGTTCCGCTCAAATGGTAACTTGCTTCATATATTTTTCATTCACAGTGAGAAATGTTTTTAGACCTATTGACCACAATTATGGTATGAGACTTGCTGCTTGCTGATGTCGCCTCCCATACTTCTTGTAAGCACATCTGCTCATGCTTTGTAATGTATGATGTCACATGTTGTACAAGAGCCATTCAGTTATCAGTGAGATACTGAACATCAGTGTTGGCTTGCCACAAGAGGAGTAGGATGGGAATG
Source organism: Neoceratodus forsteri (assembly GCA_016271365.2). Taxonomy (NCBI): domain Eukaryota; kingdom Metazoa; phylum Chordata; order Ceratodontiformes; family Ceratodontidae; genus Neoceratodus; species Neoceratodus forsteri. The sequence continues at coordinate 637,123,716 of CM028132.1, read as the reverse complement.
TAGTCATTTATGAAAATCTCATTTTCATACCAAGGCAATTCATACACTGCCTTTGACAACTTTGCTTTTACATGGTGCCCAATAGCTGAGAACATCCCGTTCTTGTTTGGTTTACTTGATGAGGAAACCCAAAACGGTACCTTGTGTGATATTTTCCACCATTTTTTACCTTTTTATGTCAATATTTGCAACCGACATGTTGCTGAAATTTCAGAACCAATATTCCAATAGTGTGGGATTTTTTACTGTATCCAGCAAGTGATATGCCATATACTGCATAATAAATGCTAGTATGTCACTCTCTTATGAGTCCCCAATATGTGGTGCATCTTTAAACCAAAGCAGAATAATGATGTGGAGCAGCATGGACTTGATACTCAACTCTCTAAAAGTAATACTCAACAATCCAAAGAGGTGGTTTTGTCTTTGACAGGATAAAAGAGAAGTGGTGCCTGAAATTGGTGATGGAAACAAAATGTCTAGATGAACTGACTGGATCTAAAGAACACATCTCAACAGTCATGGATGCAATATCAGGTGTGTCATCATTTGCTCACCTCAGAATATCAGACAGCTCTTCCCAGCTGTATTCTACACAGTTGAGTGTGACAAATCATGTTGCTACACCACGGTTACATAACATGCACATGAGTCCAGCATGTCAGCAGTACCAGTACTCTTTTGTACCATACATGTATGTCAAAATTGAATTACTTAAAAACACTAGATAATTGTGAAATGAAGTGGATATTCCAACTGAAGGCATTAAATGAAAATATATGGATGAATACAGATCTTAATTAGCAGGCATGTTGGTAGAGTATTCAACTGAGTATGTATGGATGAGGTAACAAATGACTTAACTGTTGAAAAGTAGAGTACACAACACACAATAAGCAGTAAGGTTACAACAAACCAACATCTAATGAGAACTCCCTGCACCCAACAATGTTCATAACAAAGTATAAGAGTAAGGAATGTAATAAGAAATAACAGAAGTACCGAAATCAACACTACCCCGGCCCCATATCCAAATTCAGGAGTAAAAAACAAAGAACACACACATCTAATTGACGGTTCCGAGCTTCCCCGATGGAGAAAATGAATTATGCCATTACATATGAGTGAATATAAAACTCTGTGATGCCACAAAACATAATAAAAAAAGGAATAAATTAGCATTTGAATTAGAAAATATTCAGCTTCTATAACGTACACAGATTTAGGGTTCTGAACAACAAATGCTTATAAAAGTAAATAATTGATAAATAACAAGAAAATAATAGGATTAAGTATTAACATATAAAAAGATGAACATATATGCTTAGCCACAAGCTGAATTAAGGGCCTGCTCATCCAAGCAAGCAGCAACAGTCTCCATTGTTGCTAATCATTCCTTAGCAACTATACACACACGTGAGAGTGCACAAGATCACAAATCCTATCTAGTGGTCACATGGACGAGTGGGCTCAGGAGGGAAGATAAGCTACAACTAGTCTGCACAGCTGTTATCAGATGTGAGAAAGAATCTTAGTGTTTCATGTCTCAGCCAAGCAGTATAATGGCCTCAGCTGATTGAAGCACTGCAATGTAAGATGACTGCCTCAGTTATGAAGTGCATTTGTTCTATAAGAATGTTATCTGCTCTGAAGTTTGTGATTGGTGTCCCAACCCTGACATCATGACAGTCAAATCGATAGCTAATCAACATTGAAGCATTTTGTAGAATGTATAACTTGTTGTATTCTTTTTGTCTGCCGAACACCTTTTTTGCACTCCCATCCACATTCAGAGTTAGTAAACAGCTGTTTAAATTTTATGGATGATTGATGTGGCACATACAATGTCATCCATAGCATGTCATCAAAATCTTCTTATGTACATTTCCGCAACACTGAGATACATATTTACTTTAATAGTTCACCTTATTCTGATGTCTGACAGAGATTCCATCATTGTCAAGTGAGTTAATTATTGCCATTATAAATTCAATCACTTCCAATTGGACATTGTCAGCAAATATACACTGTCCCTCATATGATGCAGGATTAATTATCAAATGTGTAATACTTATAACTGTGTTTTGCTTTTGTTGAATAGCAGTTATTATTTGCTTCAGTGAATCACTAAGTGGTAATGATTTTGAAGTAGTCAGTGTTGCCACAAAATCTGACAGATGTAGGATATACTATATCCTAGCATTTACATAGCATTTTACTCTTGAGCTGTTCCCAAATGCTACCTTTGCCAGTAATACTGTAATTTGTTTTGGCTGACGGAGCTCTTATGTCATCTGTTGAGATAGCCGCTGTCTGCAAACTGGTAATGCAAAGCAGTTTTGATGTACACTGTTTTCTCTTCAAAGTTCCTGATGACTGCATAACAGTATCTGCCATTGGAACATCATGAAGGATTGTGAGAAGAGGCAGCTGTGGTTGACATAAAGTACGCAGGTAATTGCACTCGATGCTCTTTCTTCTGCACATATTTTGGTAGGTGCAACACTAATAATGTACACTCGTTCTGAAGTCCTGATACATGATAGGGCAACACAGCTCATGACATCCATAAAGACTGAACTGCATATGTCAATCAGGGCAGCATCAAGACTCAAACCTTGAGACTTGTAAATAGATACAGCATAAGCAACATATAGTGGAAACTGATTATGCATTACATATATACAGTATCTTATAAGTTAAAATTTGACAGAACACCTTTCAATTCTTTGTGTAATGCCTAGCTTGTCCCCTGAACCCCTTACAGGAATGATGGATGCTATTCTTATTTCACTATTTTGTTGCTCATTGACAATATTTATTTTTGCACAAAGAATATTTACATCCACAATGTTAAATACTTTAAATTCCACCATAATAATTCATTTAAAGTTTCTTGGTTCTGGCATCTTCCTTCCTCTGGTTGTTCCTCCATCTTGACTTTTCAGGGCCTGGACACTGTGAATCCAGCCTCCTCCTCCTCCACACCAGAACCAGACCTGTTTCGCCTACCTGGGCTTTAGCCCTCCAGGCCCATACACTTCTGAATCCAGCACCTGGACCTATCCTCCTCCCCGCTTTAACACCACGTCTAGGTTCCTTGTCCCCAGCCTGTGTATCCTCCTCCCTCCCCCTTTCTTTTCCCCCCACTCCATCTTTTATTCCTCCACTGCCCCTCCTCCAGCTTGTGATGGACAGTGGGGCTCCCCCTTGTGGGCTAGTATCTCAAACCTTTTTTTGGCTATTTTATTCACTAGCAGACCTGGACACTGCAGCCTGGTTGAAGGAAATTTCCTTGTGCTGGAGGTGTACTCCCCCCATTTCAATTACTGCCCTTCCCACCCTCCTATTCAGATGCTTCCTGACTTTTACAATCAGTCTTTAACCCCCCTCCAAACCCACTGGGAGGTGATGTTGAACCAGCTGATTATCACCCTCGGTCACCATCCTTTAAGCTTTTCTAAATCCCCCAGGATGTTCCACCCCAGTTCATCCTATGGCAGGCCTCCCAAGTCATTGCCTCCCAGGTGTATGATAATGCAATCTGGCATGCACCTTTGCAACCTTTACTCCTCCATTAGCGGCAGGAACTGTGCCCATCTCATACCACTAATGCCTTTCCAAAGCACCCTATTGTGCTCGGTATTGTATTGCAGTTCTGCTCCTCTGGAAGTGGCCACTGCAAACCTTTCAGTCCAATAGAAGAAGGTGTACCCCACTATTCAAACCTTCCTCTTGGAACCTGCCATGGAGACAAGATAAACAGTGTGAGTTGATGTTATTAACACCTGACATACCTCTTATAGCAGCTGGACTTCCAGCACCCAATCTTCTTTACTTTCTCCACTGCAGCCCCTTTTTCTGCTGCCTCCGTGGCTGCCCCAAACCAAAAAGAATGCAGGGCAAATTCACCAGGATCCTCCCCAATGAAGGTCAGAGCCCTCCTAAGTACCATCCCCACCTGAAAACCAGTGACCGGGGAACCATCCCCATACTGGAACAAGGGCTTCCCAGCCCTTTCTCAAGTGCTTCCATATGTTTCCAATGCACTCACTGCACAGCTAGTGGACTGTGGTTGCCTCACCAATGACACCTTGGTCCCCCCTTCCCCTTTGGTCTGTTTTGGACCTGGCCAGGTTAATGACCACACCATCATATCACCACGAGACATCCTCATGTTGAAGAGCCTGCCCAGCAGCTGTTTTCCTTGGGGCCACCACTTCCCCCACCTGGAATGCCCCTGCTGCAATGACCACAAGCATGGCCTGAAATAGGACTGCCTCCTGGGCCTAGTTGCATACCTGCTGAGTTTCCCCTAATACTTTTATGGGGTGCCTCCCCTCCGTCCTGCCACCTGACCCATCTGCCAACCTAAAACCATCCTCTTTACTGTCCTGCTCACTGGTACATTGTGTCAGCCCCTGTCCTGGTATATACAACTGATGCCAGCCAGCTGGACCACCATTGTGGAGTGGGTCAGACCTTCCTCCCACTTTTCCACTATAAACCTCCTTACCTGTTCATCCCAGACTGGTTCATCCCTGCCCCACCGATGCTTCCTTCTGAATGCTTGAAATCTTGCTCACCCTGCTTCATAGGCAATCAACATGCTGTCTGACCAGGAACCCCAATACAGTGGCCTGGCTGTATCCCCCCAGCCTCCTATAACTGGTCCGGGATCCTGGTAATGAGTGTCACAGCCTGCGGCCTCAGTTCCTGAAACCTTCAGAGCTGCAAATGGGAAAGACTTCAGCCACTTCATTCTTCAGCCCTTCAATATGTTGCACTTTAAAAGACATGCTCAGCTGCAGCCCAACAAAACCATGTGCCTGAGCAGCCTGCCTACCATCTCTCTCTGACCCCCTTGTCTATTAATAACCTCCACCATCCCTTTGTTGTCGCACCAGAAAAGGATGCACTTCTCCCTCATATTGACACCCCATACCTCCAATGCCACCCATAAAAAATGTGATTTCCTTCAAGATATCACACTCTTTCCACTACACTGGCCAAGCTTCTGACATCCATTCTCCTTGGAACAATGCCCCCATCCCCAGGGCACCCAAGGCATCCGTGAATAACTCCAAGTCTGTATTCCTCTCCACTCATCTTGCCAGAATGTCACACTGTTATAGCCATTGAGGAACTCCTTCCAGACCTGTAAGCCCTCCCACACCCCCTTTTGACACATCTACCCAGTGGTGCGGTAGCTTAGCCTTCTAAGTGGCCCTTCCCAGGTTACTCATAAATGCTTTGCCTGGGCTGATGGCCTTGCAGATGAAATTAAGGTGCCCCAGCAGTTGCTGCATTTGTACCAGCTGCATCCTCCTCCTCCCTGTCATCTAGGCCAGCAGGCCCTTAAGACACACCACCTTAACCCTGGGGAGCCTGAAGCAGCCCCCCTCCATGTCCACCTCTATGTCCAAGAACTCTAATTTCTGGGTAGGGCCCTCTGTCTTGCCCTGGGCCAGTGGTATCCCTATACACTGGCACATAGCTTTGAAATCCCACAGCATCCTCTGTGCCTCCTCCATCTACTCCCCTATGAGGAGGAAATCATCCAGGTAATGCACAACACTTCAGTGTCCATACCTGGCACTGAATATCCACTGCATCCAGGTGCTGAATGCTTCAAAGGTGGAATAGGCTGCAGAGCACCCCAATGGCATGACTTTGTTGAAATAGATGTTCCCTTGGAATTGGAAGCCAAACAGGTCCAAATCCACTGGCCTGATGGGCAATAGTCAAAATGCCAACTCGATGTCTGTTTTCACTAACCATGCCCCTTTGATTGCCCTGATGATGTTATGGCCTGCTTCAGCGATGCATATGATACTGCCCTAAGGTGGTCTATTATGCTCTCATTCACTGACAAACCCTTAGGGTAGGATAAGTAGTGAATCAGGTGGAATTCCCCTTACACCTTCTTGGGTATGATGCCCAATGGGAAAACTCAGAAATGTGCACATGGGGGCGCCCCAAGTGGCCCTTCTACCCTGCCCACTTTGATTTCCTTTTCAATCTTGGCTCCTACTCTCCCTTCCTTTCCCTTCACCGATCCAAGATTCCTAGCCCACATCTCTGCCTGGCCCCCTTGAAAACCCAGTGGAAAACCCATCCCAAAACCTCCTCTCAGGAGCTCTGCTGCTCCCTTGTTTGGATAGTCCATGGTCCACTCCTCTACCACTGTTAGGAAATGGGTGTACGCACCAGCATGTAATCCCACTGCCCTGCCCTTGGCTCTTCACTAATACCAGCCGTTGGAGGCATAGTGCTGCCCCCTGTGACTGCCCCCTCACCCCCTGCACTGCCCCCCCATTCTCTGAAAGGGCTGATCATCAAACTGTCCCCCGCTCGGTCCCCCTCTCTTGCTGCCTTGTCGATAGCTGGAGACCGGGTGCGACTCTCCGCATTTTGAACAGGAATGCTTGAACTTACATCCCGTCCAGGTGCAGGTGGCCTTATTAAAACCCCAACAGGTCTTGGACCCTGTGGCCGTAGGGTGTTTCCTTGCCTACTCGCCCTCAGTTCTGCTCCCCTCTCAAGAGAGGGTACTCACCCACAACTCCAAGTGAGTACAATCCCATCTCAGATCTCATTTTGCTGCCATTCTCTTCTGAAAAGCCTCATCATATTTGAGCCATCCATACCCTACTTTTGCCTTGTACGCATCTCTGATGATAGACATGTACATTAGCAATGGGATGGCTAGCTCTGGCTGCTTCTCAAGCACCGATGCACTGTATACGATGAAACCCCCCTGACAATTATCAGTGGTCTTTCCCTTGTACTTCACCTCCTTGGTCTTGTGCCCTACCACTGCTAAAGCCACTACCATCTCTGATTTTACCACCTACTCCTTCTGCTCATATTTCATTGCTGTGTTCTTGTCCACTAGCCCGAATATGTCAGCATATTCCCCATTCCAGAATTTTTCCTTGATTGGGGCCGGGACGTGGTCCCCCACCCAGCAGCCCGGAGGCCCTTCATACAATTTCTTGCCAGTTAACCCCCCCCCTCCTTCCTGGCCCCAGCCCCTTTATTTTTTAAGGCTTGCATGCCCTGCTCCATCTTTTTGATCCCAGCATCCCCCATACACCCTAATAGCCCTTCTAGGTAATCCTTCAAACTGTTTTCATCGTTAAGATCCATGTCATTCTTATTCCCATCTGGGCTCTCCTCATCCAGTTCTGGTGTGGGCAGAGGCACAGGGATGAGTGCATGGTGTAGCACTTCCCATCTGGGTTTCTTGCCCCTTTCCCCTGCATGGGCATTCCTCTCACTCCTTGTGCTTTTTCTGTGCCTCCTCCTCCTCCACCTCTCTCTGTTTCACCACTGTCACCAGCTCCAACATCTGCCCCATCAATGTGGCTGCCTCCTGCATCATCTTCTCGCTGGACTTCAGGACTCATTTGGGTGCCATTGCTGTTCCTACAACACTGTATGCAGATGGGTGAGAAAAAACTGTTCAACTTGTGCACAAAACCTTTGACTATGAGGTTGTAGGAGATCAGCTGCCATTCCCATATCTTCATCTTTTTTTTTATTACTTTCCAACCGCCCTTAACTGGTCCTGTTCCACATGGTGCCTGGCCATCCTCCTCCTCCTCCTCCCTGTCACTTGGGCCAACTGAGCCTACCTGAGCTGGGCCTACCCTCCCAGCAGACTGCTTATCCCCTGCCACCTGATCATCCTGCTAGTATATATACATTTTTTATAGCCTCCATGTGTGTGTACCCCCTGCCACCACAAATATTTTTTCTACCCATAGGTTATTAAGTTTGACACTGTGTGTGCTTTACCCCATCCCATAGCCTACTCAGCTCCCTAGTACTTGACACAGTACAGTCCCCAACCCTCCTTGATGAGGCCCCCCAATAGCTGCTGAAAAGCAGAAAAAAGCAGCCCGCATGAGGACCAAATGCACTCCCATGCTAGGCCCCCATTATGCTCTGGGCCTGCCTGGAACTGCTCACATGCTTTCCTCTAACCCCCAGAAACCTCATGGACTGGCAGTACCACAAAACCACCCCCACCCCTTCCCCGATGATAGCTGGAGGCATCAGAATTAATATATATATTTTTTCATTTTAATTTTTGTCCAAACGAAAGCGCTGCACCAGTCCAAAGCACTGCCTGTGGTGCCCCAACCTAGCAGTCAAGTGTTCCGGCCTGCTGGTCCACCCTGTATGCCCAAGCACTCAAGACCACTCAGCAGGTCTTGCCAGCCTCTCTGTGGCTGCCTACCCCCTCGAGACTGTTGCAGCCACATACCACAACCTCCCTCTCCCACAGCATGATTGTCAGGGCCAAAACCAACCACTGCAGCATGAGCTTAATTTACACCACCCAGCTCCGATGCATGCCCTAAGCCCCTGCACAGGGCGAGCTGAAAACCTCTCTCTGCTCAAAATCCCATTGCACCAGCTTTTCTTTTCTTTTCTTTTTGTTTACAAAAACCCCAGCGATTTTGCACAAAATATCTTCAGCGGCCTCCAACTACTGGCACTGAGCCCAGAAAACAGCCCTCAGCAAAACCAGACCTGCACTGAAACAGCCACTGTCAATCCACTGAGCCTAATACTGCTACTGGGATTCAAGTCCAGCACCCTTTACTGCAGAGGTATAGATCCATCTCTCTACCCTCACCCTATTCTTAAAAGACTCACTGCATGCCTGGCAACCACCATTCTTCATTTTTTTTTTTTTTTACTTCTACTGCACAGGGAGACACACAACCCCCAGGTGCTCTGTGCTCATATCCCAGGTTGCACGAAAAACGGAAACAGATGGATTTTTGGAAAATAAAAACTTGAAGACCTGCTTCTGTGCTTTGCCCCCCAAGCTTTCTGTATTTTCAAACCACATGAGCCAACAAACCACCTGCAATGAGCTCTGCCTGCCCAACATGGTTAAGCAGAATCGAGGAGTGTTTTCTAGCACCTGAATATCATTTCAGCCCAAGCCCTGTTCTCCAAACCACACAAATGCCAAGTTAGCTGTATTTTACCATGCTAAGGCACAACAACAAAACCACCCACAATGAGTTCTGCCTGCCCACGTGGTTTAAGACACCTCAATGATCATTTCATCAGAGGAAAAAGCAGCTGCTCAGCTGAAACCCTTAAGACTTCTGGGGCACACGCTGTAGTCCTATCAAACCAACCTCACTCGCCCAGAAAACCCAATGCTAAACAACAAATAGCTCCACTGAGCTCTGCAATTTAGAACCATACTACAAACAAAGAACTGGGCATGCACAGCAAACATGTTATTTCTGCCCAGACATTCTCCAACTTTTCCTTCTTCTTTTAAAATGCAATTGATAGAACATGCAAACCACATGAGCTAGCCCCTGGGCCACATGGCCTACAAGGTCTAACTGTTCCCAAGTGCCTTACCTGCTGCTTGCCAACGATGTGCTGAGATCTTCAGATGAAAATTCACAGCAAAAAGAGGTCATCCTGCCTGTGTCCTGTCCTGATATACCCCTACAGGACCCCTGATCAAGACCCCCTGATGCTCCATGCTCCAGCCAATCCCAGGGCCTCTGGCATTGCCTTGTCATATTACCCTACTGCCTGGCTTGGTGATGTCACCAGCCCTTCCCCTTCTACCTGATCTTATCCTCCCCCCACCCCTTCCCCTTTGTGCTCCTTCCTGGCAGGCATCATCAGACAACCTGACCTGCCTTCTAGTGGCAAGCCCAATTGTCAAATTTTACAGATCACAGAACACCTTTCTATGCTTTATGTCATGCTTAGCTTGTCAAACTTTACCACAGTTTTTTCAACTATGGTTTTGGTCACATTGTGCTGGAAGTCTACAGTGATTCCCATTGCTCCATGGACTAGTCCTTGCTCCACCAGCAGATTTCATCCCAGCATGACACGTGCATTCTTGCAAACAGTTGCAACTGCTTCAAGACCAGCAGTGCTTGAAATGTCAGCATTGTGCTCCTTTAGCCATTCTCTGATTTTCTTGTCATCAAAGATGGCATTAAATAAATGCCATCAATTGAATTGATAGATATTAGTGTAACAATCTGTTCATTTCCCTTATCAAGTATCAACCTGTTAAATTCATTGCTCCGTTTCAACTTTGGCATCAAAATGTTTTTATCTTTTCCTGCATAACATATTTCTTTGAGCAACTGAGATGCTTCAGCCTTAGATGAGTGCCCAGTACCTATTATTTGTGTGCTCTGAATGGCAGAGCTTGACAATGATAAATTCCCATTTCTTGCCTACTCAAAAATGCCTCAACATACATCATCATTATTCTAACACATATTTTCAGTGAGTTCAGCATATGAGAATAAATCCCATAAGTTGACTCCTTAAGTGCACCCTATTGTTTCTCTTGCTTCTTCAGTAGTGAGAGGAGAAAAATATTCTTACCATAAACAGGGGCAAGATGTAGATGGTCTCCAGGGACAATAATTATCTTTGCAGCAAGTGGTATATATCATCATTGCCCACAGTCTCTTATAGGCACAAGTGGATAAAGACTACTAAGAGATTAGAGACCATGCTGATTTGATCAACAGTCAGCATCTCTATCACTTCATACCTAGATTGCAGTTTGCTTACCATCTCAAATGACAACTTGTGATATTCACCAGGCTTGCCATTCAACCGGCAGCATAAACAGGTGATGCAGAGTGGCCCTTTCCGTATTGTATGCTGCAAGGCTAGATGGAGCGTTCTCCAGTTCCTTGTCTAATTTTAGTGCATATAGCAAATATTAGGAAGCTGTTCCCTGTACCAGCAGAGCCCACTTACAAACAACCAGATTGATTCATGTTTGTCACAGGAACATTCCTTCTCATAATGCTGAATACCATGCTGCACAGCTGCAGTGACAGTGTTATAAACCCTTTGTTGATATTGGTTCAAATGCTGTTCTGTGTCAGAGATAGTATTTCTGAATATGATGGCTGATGCATTGCTGATTCTATTTCTGACATCAGCAGCACTGGGTCATTTGTGAGAAGTTGGTCACCAAGGCCATACCGAGCCTCTAGTTCCACTTGTTCCCAGAATGCAATGGGACTGTCATCAACCAGTTTCTCTCTTGTCTTTTCCAGCTGCTCCTTTTTTAATTATAATCTTGTAATGTAATCTTCTGATTTATCCAATCTGAATGTGTCATACAATGTACTTAATTGCTCATCATATGTTTTAGAGTTGCCTTTCAATGATACCTCTGCTCTCCATGGCTTGAATATGAGAAGTGCAAAATAGTGATCTCTCTTTTCTGGTGATTTGACAGTCAAATCAGCCACAACTTACATCTCTTTCCAAGAGAGCCTTGAACTCTTGTGACCTTGCATATCTGATTAGAGATGGCCATGTCTACTCCAGCTTTAAAGTTATGCCACTCTGCGACTTCAAACAGGCATGTTCTCCATTTCTGTGTGTCTTTCTGGTAGTATGTGCTAATGAGATTATCTTTAAGAATCATGGCAGAAGATGGGTGTGTTGCTGCCAACTCTTCAATCTGCTCATATGTTTTCAGAATGCATCATCTGTTCTACTTATAATTAATATTCAGCTACCGTATTGGATTAGATTTGCCATATAAGCATGTTCCACTCAAATGGTAACTTGCTTCATATGATTTTCATTCACAGTGAGATATGTTTTTTAGACCTAGTGACCACAATTACGATGTGAGACTTGCTGTTTGCTGATTTCTCCTCCCATACTTCTTGTAAGCACATCTGCTCATGCTTTGTAATGGATGATGTCACATGTCATACAAGAGCCATTTAGTTTTCAGTGACATACTGAACATCAGTGTTAGCTTGCCACAGCAGGAGTAAGATGGGAATGTAGTCATTTATGAAAACCTCATTTTCATACCAAGGCAATTCATAAACTGTCTTTGACAACTTTGCTTTTACATGGTGCCAATAGCTGAGAACAGCCCATTCTTGTTTGGTTTATTTGATGAGGAAACTCAGAATGGTACCTTGTGTGATATTTTCCACCATTTTTCACCTTTTTATGTCAATATTTGCAACAAACATGTTGCTGAAATTTCAGAACCAATTCCAATAGTGTGGGACTTGTTACTGTATCCAGCAAGTGATATGCCATATACCGCATAATAAATGCTAGTATGTCACTGTCTTATGAGTCCCCAATATGTGGTGCATCTTTAATCCAAAGCAGAATAAGGACATGTGGATCAGCTCGGGCTAGATACTCAACTCTCCAAAAGTAATACTCAACAATCCAAAGAAGTGGTTTTGTCTTTGACAGGATAAAAGGGTATTGGTGCCTGCAATTGGTGATGGAAATGTCTAGACGCACCTACTGGATCTATAGAACACATCTCAACAGTTGTGGATGCAATACTAGGTGTGTCATCATTTGCTCACCTCAGAATATCAGGCTACTCTTTCCAGCTGTATTCTGCACAGCTGGGTGTGACAAACCATGTTGCTAGTCCATGGTTACATAACATGCACATGAGTCTGGAATGTCAGCAGTATGAGTATTCTTTTGCACCATACATGTATGTCAAAATGGAATTACCAAAAAACACTAGATAATTGTGAAATGAAGTGGGTTTTGAACTGAAGGCATTAAATGAAAATATAGGGATGAAAACAGATGTTAATTTGCAGGCATGTTGGTAGAGTATTCAACTGTGTATGAATGGATGAGGTAACAAATGACTGAACTGTAAAAAAGTACAGTACACAACACACAACAAGCAGTAAGATTACAACAAACCATCATCTAATGAGAACTCCCCACACCCAACAGTATTCATAACAAAGTATAAGAGTAAGGAATATAATAAAAAATAACAGAAGTACCCAACTCAGCACTCTCCCCCCATATCCAAACTCAGGAGCAGAGAACAAAGAACACACACATCTAATTGGTGGTTCAGTGCATCCCTGGTGGAGAAAATGATTTATTCAGTTACATATGAGTGAATATGAAACCCTGTGATGCCACTAAACATAATAAAAAAATTAAAAATGAGCACTTGAATTAGAAAATATTCAATTTCTATAAAATACACAGGTTTATGTTTCTGAACAATAAATGATTATAAAAGTAAATACTTGATAAATAACCAGCAAATAATAGCATTAAATATTAACATTTATAAAGATGAACATATATGCTTAACCACTAGTTGAATTAAGGGCCCATTCATCCAAACAAGTAGCAACAGTTTCCATTGTTACTGATAGTTGCTTAGCAACTATACACACACATGAAAGTGTGCAAGGTCACAAATCCCATCTAGTGGGCACATGGACGAGTGGGCTCAAGAGGGAAGAGAGGCTTCAACTAGTATACACAGCTGGTATCAGATGTGAGAAAGAATAAGTGCCTCAGCTGGGACTTGAACCCAGGCAGCCCAGAATGCCATTCCAGTTGTACTTACCAACTGCACCACTGAGACAACTGTAACCTAGGCCATCCCTGAGCACATTACTCTTGCTCAGGGATGCCCCAAGTTCCAGTTGTCTCAGTGGTACAGCTGGTTAGCACAATCAAAACAGTATTCCAGGCAGCCTGTGTTCAAGTCCCAGCTGAGGCACTTATTCTTTCTCACATCTGTTTGTATGTGTTTCATAAAATATGCACACCACACTCCTGTGTGATTGTTACAAGTAAATATCTGTTTTGCCATTGGGTTATGCATTTGAGAAAGATTAATGTGCTCAAGGACAGTACAGGTTCCAGTTGTCTCAATAGCCCAGCTGGTTAATGCTATCTGAATGGTATTCCGGGCAGCTTGGGTTCAAGTCCCAGTTGGGGCACTTATTCTTTCTCACATCAGTTTGTATGTGTTCCATAAAATATGCACACCACACTCCTATGTGATTTTTACAATTATATATATGTTGCCATTGGGTTGTGCATTTGAGAAAGAGTAATGTGCTTGGAGACAGCCCAGGTTCCAGTTGTCTAAGTGGTGCAGCTGGTTAGCACAATCAGAACAGTATTCCAGGTGGCCTGGGTTCAAGTCCCAGCTGAGGCACTTATTCTTTCTCACAACTGTTTGTATGTGTTCCATAAAATATGCACACCACACTCCTGTGTGATTGCTACAGGTGGTATCAGGCAGTGGAGAGAGCATCAATTAGGCTGACGCAGCGACTGACAGTAAGCAACTTACAATTTAAAAACATCAGAAAAATGCTTTTAAGTATACAACGCATTGAAACATAAACATAAACAGTAATTACAAGTATTGTACCTCAGTATAGAAAGAAATTAAAGGCATGAAAAAAAACTTCTGTTATGAACAAAAGAAAAGGTTTAAAATTAATTTTAGGTAAAGCAGAAGACTCTCAAACTAACAGCATAATAACAGCAGTAAGTGATAAACTAATATTAATAAATACAATTCAAACTAAAAAAAAAACAAGCTATTCCAAATACATTACAAAAGAATACAATTCTGTTTTTAGAAACACTGAAAACACAACAGAAGACTAAAAACTCCACACTTGAACAAATTGCTGGGTAGGTTTAAAAGTTTCCAAGTCAAGGTGTTAGTCAAGCTTTTATTAAGCAGAAGTAACATTAGGCTAGTGAATGAAATAAAAACATATTTCAATTAAAATATAGCTACATGATATAACAAATCAGTAATTTTAACATGTTTTAATTAATCCAAAAAATATTGTTTTATGTTTCATTTACTACAGTGATAATAATATTAACAACTGTGGAAATAAATGTTAAATAACATACAGTGGCAATACAGGTACAGTAAATAAATGAATGATCACACCGTTGTAGATGGTGGCACATGAAATGTATTTAAGGTTGTAATGCTACTTATGAATGCCATAATAAATTTAAAATATATTATTGCAGAAGAAAGAATGAAATGAGAAGTATACACAGTCAGGATCTGTGAATGAAATACAGAAATGCCTGGCAAATAAACTGTTTAGCGATAAGGATACATATTACATTATAATGAAATGTGTATAACAATGAATGAAAAAATGCAATGTGTAAAATTACTTCTTTTGAATTAATTACAGAATAAAAGCCCTTCGGAAAAGCATTATTGTTACAGTGCGAAATGTCAGGGCAAGCAACAAATAAAAAGTACTTCTTTTGAAAAAATAACTTTAGTGACTCATTTTAAAGATTTAAAGCATTCCTACCACTAATTTACTGACATTTTGATGACACCTCGTGGGATGGAGTATTAGAATGTAAAAAACCATTTAAAAGACAAAGAACCTCTGTGCGCAAACACTGAGGTAAGGGTTACCCCAAAGGGCATTTGGCTGGGAAGCCAAGTTTCAAGAAAATACAAAATCACACTTGCCCCCACAATGCAAAGCATCATGGGCTACATATGCAAATCACCACAGAATGTTATGCTGGTCCAACTTTAAGCAGAATTGCATGGTGCCGAAGGCCTCTCACACAGTTGCAAAGGGTGCTAACAGAAGACATAGACACGTGTTTCATCCTACCAGGACTCATCAGTATGCCTCGTCTGTTTGACACCCCAGTGGAATGGACCAGCTACCCTAGAGGCAGTGTGCCTTGGATATATTGTGGTGAACCCATTAAAATAAAAACCATTTAAAGACAAAGAACCTCTGTGCACAAACACTGAGGCAAGGGTTACCCAAAGGGCATTTGGCTGGGAAGCCAAGTTTCAAGAAAATACAAATCACACATGCCCCACAATGCAAAGCATCATAGGCTACATATGCAAATCACCACAGAGATGTTATGCTGGGTCCAACTTTAAGCAGAATTGCATGGTGCCGAAGGCCTCTCACACAGTTTGCAAAGGGTGCTAACAGAAGACATAGACACGTGTTTAGGTCCTACCAGGACTCCTCAGTATGCCTCGTCTTTTGACACCCCAGTGGAATGGACCAGCTACCCTAGAGGCAGTGTGCCTTGGATATATTGGTGAACCCATTAAAATAAAAACATTTAAAGACAAAGAACCTCTGTGTACAAACACTGAGGCAGGGTTACCAAAGGGCATTTGGCTGGGAAGCCAAGTTTCAAGAAAATACAAAAAATCACATGCCCCCACAATGCAAAGCATCATGGGCTACATATGCAAATCACCAGAGAATGTTATGCTGGTCAACTTTAAGCAGAATTGCATGGTGCTGAAAAGGCCTCTCACACGGTTTGCAAGGTGCTAACAGAGACATGAACCGTGTTTGATCCTGCCAGGACTCATCAGTATGCCTAGTCTGTTTGACACCCCAGTGGATGGACCAGCTACCCTAGAGGCAGTGTGCCTTGGATATATTTGGTGAACCCATTAAAATAAAACCATTTAAAGACAAAAGAACTCTATGCGTAAACACTGAGGCAAGGTTTACCCAAGGGCATTTGGCTGGGAAGCCAAGTTTCAAGAAAATACAAAATCACATGCCCCCACAATGCAAAGCATCATGGGCTACATATACAAATCACCGAGAATGTTATGCTTGGTCCAACTTTAAGCAGAATTGCATGGTGCTGAAAGGCTCACACAGTTTGCAAGGGTGCTAACAGAAGACATAGACACGTGTTTGTCCGACCAGGACTCATCAGTATGCCTCGTCTGTTTGACACCCCAGTGGAATGGACCAGCTACCCTAGAGGCAGTGTGCCTTGGATATATTGTGGTGAACCCATTAAAATAAAAAACATTTAAAAGACAAAGAACCTCTGTCGCAAACACATGAGGCAAGGGTTACCCAAAGGGCATTTGGCTGGGAAGCCAGTTTCAAGAAAATACAAAATCACACCATTAGAAAGCATCATGGGCTACATATGCAAATCATCACAGAATGTTATGCTGGTCCAACTTTAAGCAGAATTGCATGGTGCGAAGGCCTCTCACACAGTTTGCAAGGGTGCTAACAGAGGGATAGACACATGTTTCATCCTACCAGGACTCATCAGTATGCCTCATCTGTTTGACACCCCAGTGGAATGGACCAGCTACCCTAGAGGCAGTGTGCCTTGGATATATTGTGGTGAACCCATTAAAATAAAAACCATTTAAAGACAAAGAACCTTCTGTGAAAACACTGAGGCAAGGGTTACCAAGGGCATTTGGCTGGGAAGCCAAGTTTCAAGAAAATACAAAATCACACATGCCCCTACAATGCAAAGCATCATGGGCTACATATGCAAATCACCACAGAATGTTATGCTGGTCCAACTTTAAGCAGAATTGCATGGTGCCGAATGGCCTCTCACACAGTTTGCAAAGGGTGCTAACAGAAGACCATGCAATTCTGCTTAAAGTTGGTCCAGCATAACATTCTGTGGTGATTTGCATATGTAGCCCATGATGCTTTGCATTGTGGGGGCATGTGTGATTTTGTATTTTCATGAAACTTGGCTTCCCAGCCAAATGCCCTTTGGGGTAACCCTTGCCTCAGTGTTTGCGCACAGAGGTTCTTTGTCTTTTAAATGTTTTTTTATTGTAATGGGTTCACCACAATATATCCAAGGCACACTGCCTCTAGGGTAGCTGGTCCATTCCACTGGGGTGTCAAACAGATGAGGCATACTGATGAGTCCTGGTAGGATGAAACACGTGTCTATGTTTTCTGTTAGCACTCTTTGCAAACTGTGTGAGAGGCCTTTTGGCACCATGCAATTCTGCTTAAAGTTGGACCAGCATAACATTCTGTGGTGATTTACATATGTAGCCCATGATGCTTTGCATTGTGGGGCATGTGTGATTTTGTATTTTCTTGAAACTTGGCTTCCCAGCCAGATGCCATTTGTAAAACTCTGCCTCAGTGTTTGCACATAGGTTCTTTTGTCTTTAAATGTTTTTATTTTAATGGTTTCACCACAATATATCCAAGGCACACTGCCTCTAGGGTAGCTGGTCCATTCCACTGGGGTGTCAAACAGATGAGGCATACTGATGAGTCCTGGTAGGACGAAACACGTGTCTATGTCTTCTGTTAGCACCTTGCAAACTGTGTGAGAGGCCTTTTGGCACCATGCAATTTGCTTAAAGTTGGACCAGCATAACATTCTGTGGTGATTTGCATATGTAGCCCATGATGCTTTGCATTGTGGGGGCATTGTGATTTTGTATTTTCTTGAAACTTGGCTTCCCAGCCAAATGCCCTTTGGGTAACCCTTGCCTCAGTGTTTGCGTACAGAGGTTCTTTGTCTTTTAAATGTTTTTTTATTTTAATGGGTTCACCACAATATATTCAAGGCACACTGCCGCTAGGGTAGCTGGTCCATTCCACTGGGGTGTCAAACAGACGAGGCATACTGATGAGTCCTGGTAGGACGAAACACGTGTCTATGTCTTCTGTTAGCACCCTTTGCAAACTGTGTGAGAGGCCTTTCGGCACCATGAAATTCTGCTTAAAGTTGGACCAGCATAACATTCTGTGGTGATTTGCATATGTAGCCCATGATGCTTTGCATTGTGGGGGCATGTGTGATTTTGTATTTTCTTGAAACTTGGCTTCCCAGCCAAATGCCCTTTGGGGTAACCCTTGCCTCAGTGTTTGCGCACAGAGGTTCTTTGTCTTTAAATGTTTTTATTTTAATGGGTTCACCACAATATATCCAAGGCACACTGCCTCTTGGGTAGCTGGTCCATTCCACTGGGGTGTCAAACAGACGAGGCATACTGATGAGTCCTGGTAGGACGAAACACGTGTCTATGTCTTCTGTTAGCACCCTTTGCAAACTGTGTGAGAGGCCTTTCGGCACCATGCAATTCTGCTTAAAGTTAGACCAGCATAACATTCTGTGGTGATTTGCATATGTAGCCCATGATGCTTTGCATTGTGGGGGCATGTGTGATTAGAATGTAAACCATTTCCCATGGACTCCTGTAACAAGGAACTTTGTTGAAACACACCTACACCAGCCCACTCCAGGGAAACATGGAGATCACTTTACCATAGTATCCAGTAACCCATACTGAGTGTCAATATCACTCATGTTATAGACATTTAAATCCTTATAGAAAAAAAACAGTTGTTCTTTTTTGAGAAATGTAGTGCATTTCTTACTCTGTCTACATTTACAATATCTTGCCAAATAGTCTTTGTTTTGAATGGAATATCATTTTACCAAGATAGCCATGCTATTCTCCTGATTGATTTCCTGAACAGTCTCTTTAAGTGGCAGGGGCAAATGTGTAATGGACCACTTCACCACTGATTTTATCAGGTCTTTCATTAGCATGTTTATTTTCATTTTTGTATTCAGATGTTGAATTGTCTAAAATGGTTTCATAGTTTGAATCACTATATGTTCAAGCAAATGAAAGCATTGAATTTCATTTGGATTAACACCTGTGTCAATACTATTTAAGTATGATCGAGGCCAAAGCACATTAAACTTGATTTTGTCATAACAGAAGTACACAACTGTGCCACGTCCACAGGCATGAAGTCTGTTGTAAGAAGGAGGTGTGTAATTAAGTGACTCCACATCTCATTCCATCTAGTGATAATATTTAGATTTACCAATTTTGTCTGTGATTTGTAAAACAGGCATTTATTGGACTCACATGTGGCATCAAATTTATCCCCATTACCAAGTTTAAATATGGTGATTTCTGTGCCAAACCTTTCAATAAGATTTGAGTTGCCCACATGTGCAATGTCACATGCACCTGGTGTTTAACCAGTCTGCAAACTGCCATAACAGACTGCATTTGTGATTATAATTGATCACATGAAGATAGCAGCAGCCTCAATATCACCATCTGCCAGTAGGTAATCAAGCCGAGCAAATTTGTCTACGGCATTCTTTACCAAATGCAGTAAAGAAACAAGTCTCCTCCTACCAAAATGGCTCACGTGCATCATTCTGATGTGGTGAAGCACACTTGGACAAACACCACTGAGCAAACATGCCAATAAGTAACCTAACAAATTACTAAGAGGTCTGATAGGGAATTTATTTATGTTTTGAACTAAGTCTCTTTTTGTTTGGTGTGACGACAAACAGATTGACAAAATCTTTGACTTTCTCAAAGTATCCCTCTCTAACATTGCTGGTACTGTCACAGTGCCACTTCTGTGCATCTGTTGTACTTGAGTCATGTACAGACAAGTTCAGTTCCTGTGAGCAATGTGACTCTTCATCCTGTACAGATCCAGAAGCAAATGATTTGATACATTTTATTGGACCAACATACAGTAGATGTAACAAAAAGAACAAAGTGCTTTAGCTTTTGGACCAACAAGTCCTTCATCAGAAGTGTAATGACAGTTATTTGGAAAAGCCAATACTTTTAACACCCAGATCATGCAGAAAAAACACAGAAGAAATCCCCATTGGTTCAAAATACTCATTTAAAAAAACAGAAGAAGATGGCGGAGAAGCTTACTAGTACAATTTCACCTTCAGCTCAGAGGGTCTTCAGGTCAGAGGTGCTTAGTGCAGAAGATATACAAAGGATTCCACTACATATAAATAAAATTGACTTAGAGATACTTTCAGAATAAGATAACAACTACTTGAGAAAATTATGAGTGTCACAATATGTATTAGAATGCAGTTACTGAAAAGAAACGCATTGTATTTTCACAGACAATGAAACTAGAGTCTTACCAGTAATATGTTACACCTCTTCATCCCATTCTTCTACATCCAGGAGGTTTGGCTTGCATTCATTCTCTTCCTCCTCAGTGGCCTGCCTAAGCACCTTAGGCATACTAATCATTGTGGCCCTCTCTTCTCCCATTATTTAATAAATAAATCTCTTGAAACAAAAGTGGAAGAAAATTAGGAATGCTTCCTGATTGAAATATATTTAAAAATTCAGCTGCCCAAAACCTCAGGTGTGATATTTGCTGAAAATCTATAGAAATTTATTTTAAAGGGTGAACCTTCATTTTAACAGTTCGGTATTTCTTACCAGTGTAAATTTTTGGTAAACTAGAATCTATTAAAATGAATGTGTTTTAGCATTGCTTTTATATTTTCCATGTACTGATAACATTTCCTAAGGTATTGATTAGAATTTAGGGAAAAACATTTTTTTTCCATATAGGTATTTTGTGCTCCTCGGTGGGCCACAGCTGCCATCTGCCACCCTATCAGACTCTGGAGTCATTTGTGATCTTATAACACTGCGCTTGTCCTACAGACCCCCAGAGCTGGCCTGGAGGCATCATCCTACTGTGGCCTCCGACCTTTTTTCCCTGGTTTTCTCCCCATTACCCATGGCCCTAGACAGAGAGGTGCATGCACCCTCTTGCTCCGGTAATGGCCCATTCCTCCCTCCCTGCTGGCCTAGCACCCCTGGCTCCATTGGCTGCACTGCCCCCTGGCCTCTACTGTGAGGCAACTAAGCATGAGGGAAGCTCAGGTCCCCTCCCTGGAGAGAGATCTGCCTGTCAGCAGCTCATCCTGCACCACACCCTCCCTCCCCCATGCTGACCTCTGACAGTCTGCACTCGTCTCAAAACATGGGTCGCTGGCATGGCAAGAAGCAAGGAGTCCAGTGCCTCAGCCCTCTGTGCTAGTGCACTGGCTGAAAAAAAAACATAAGGGTAGAATTCACAAAGTAGATGCACTGGGTGCAAATAAGATGCACCGGTGCAAACAGGATGTGCAACCAAAATCTAAGTGATTCACAAAGAGATGCGCCATGGGATGCCCCATGTGCAACCCCACTGTGAATCATGCGTATTGCACATGGTGCAAGGGGAGATGCCCCTGCTCAATCGTGATGCATAAAATCCATTCAGGGAAGCAGACCAGTGAATAAGGAGCAAACCAGCAGGGAATGTGGGAGCAATAGGGGGATAATGCAGTGGGACAAAGCAGACAGGGACACACATCCAAAGGGACAAGCCAGATTGCCCAAGGGCCCAACAGTGGCCACAGCAGATGAAGTGCACAGACAGGGTACACAGAGCAACACCCAGTACCACACAACACAACCCACACAGGACCACGGCAGGCACACAAGACAGGCACACTGTCACCCACAAGGTGCCACATATCTGCAGGGAAAACCATGCTGTATGGTGGTGTCCAAAGGACATGGCCACCAGCACAGGAGCTCATGAATGTGGGAGGGGGGGCATGAAGCCACACAGGGCCACACTGGTGTATAGGCTGGGTGACACATAGGTGAGACCACTGCATCATACAGGCATGTCATACCCCCAACCACTGTAAACTGCATGCAGGTCTGATGACTAACAGTGCAGCATCCCAATGGATGCATGCCACAGGCCTCACATATAGATCAGGGGCATAGACATGGGCAGCATTACAGCAGGCTCGCCCAAAAGCCACAGGCAACATGGTGGGCATGCAGTGGGTGGGACATGGCAGAGGGGCAGGAGGTAGCTGCCTGCACAAACACATATGCAGGCATGAGTATGGCAGCAAGAGGACAGAGGACAGCTGCAGACAACAACCAAACCCAATAACAAGATTCAGTGAATGACCACAGGCAATGGTTCTGATAAATAATGGTTTAATAAGTAACACAACAACAAGAAAAACAACAGCAATAACTATTTACAAGAACAATGCAAAACAGGGAAGGGGAGTGTGGGAGTATATACAACACCATCAACTGGGGAAAGCGGGGGAGGAATGTTGCAGTGGGGGCAGGTATAGGGGAATGGGTGGGAACACTGATGCAAAGTAGGGAGGGGAAACAACAGAAAAAATGTCCAAATTCATGCCAAGAGGTGTGTCAGGGGACAGTGCACATGTCTCTGGCCCCGTTCATTGAGGAGACAAATAACATTCGACAGTGCCCTCAGTAGATGCCCCTGCTTCCTAAACAGTGGCAGCAAGGAATCACAAAGTGCGCACCGCACTTACAGTCCCACATCCCATGGTGTCTCCTGCTGTCATCTCCCATGTCCATGACCACCAGCATTCACACCCTGTGGACCTAAAGTGGGGAACACAGAGAACAGATACTAAGTGCCATGTACCAAACACCATCCCCCCCAAGCCTGTAGGCTGGAGGCATCCACCATGGAAATGGCCCAGATCCCACCAGGCACAGTGCACAGTGCACCAGGCAGGCACAGGGTGCCACACTGATTGTGCACAGAAACTGAGTGGGCACATGTTCCATGTGTATAGACAGTGGCTTGTGCAGGGGCATAAGAGCAAGTCTCATGCAATATGTGCACAAGGCAGTGGCCTGCACAAGCATGTAGGCCCCATCAGGACACCAATGGAGCACCACTGTGTGGCCTCAGTGTGCACGGCATGTACACACAGTGGTTGCCAACACAAGGACCATGTGCACTGTGGCCCAGGCACATGCTGCACCAAACATACCAATGGGCCCACACAACTAGCCACACATGGACAGGCACAGTGTGCCAGCAACACCCACCTGAGCAGATACCCACCCCACCTGACACAGTGCATGCACGAAAGGAGCACTTAGCTGTACCAGCATGGCCACCACCCTGTGCACCTCCTGTGGCCCTCTGTTCTCGCAGTTCAATGGCTTCCATGGCCCGCCATCTGTCTTCTGGCCCTGCGGGAAACACAAAAGCAGAGAATGATGTGAGGAGATGCATTGTGAGACAGCCCCCCCAACACTTGTATGGGCATGCAGGGAAGGTGTCAACAAACAGTGCACCAGTGTTGAATGGGCCAGCAGTGTGCAGCAGCACACAGCAACCTGGCCTGTGCACCCCCATGTGTGCATCTATTGGCATGCAATGCAAATGACAGTCCCACCCCATGCATGCTACAGTGGCCCTGCCCCACCCAAGCACCTAAGCAGAGATGCCCACCCCATGTGACATGCAGTAGATGGCACCACAGTGCAAGTGCAGCCATGCCCAAGTGTGTATGCCCCTGTGAGTGTACTGGTGTGTGGTGCAGCTGCCCCAACCCCCATCTGCACATCCTGCAAATGTACGACTGTGACATACCTGGTCATAGCACTGCACCCCTGCATGCATGCTCCTGCAGGTGATCCAGGTGCACCCTGTCCCTGCAGTGCAGATCACCATACCTCTGCCAGCACTGCTCTTGTGTGCAGGGTACACCTGTGCGGCTCACCAGCTGGCCAGCAATCCTGGCCCAAACAGCTGACCTGGGCTCCTGCATGTCCTCTGCCCAAACAGCTGGTCCTCCACCCACATCACTAAAGCCACAAGGCGGAGGAGCTCAACCTTGGACCAGTTCATAGCCCTGGGACCTTCTCTCTGGGCATGTGGCATGGCTACAGCTCAGTCTGCACAGCAAGTAGGTCCTGTCAGATCTGTGCTACTGACTGGCCTAATCACGCCACATATGCCATGTGCAAGTAACTGCACACAGCATGCTAAAGTGTGATTGGTGCTAGTGGCACTGATGCGCAATGCACAATGACATGGCAGGAAAGCGGGGTCAGGGCTTCATGGCCTGGTTATGCATGTGCACAATGTACAAAACCACCATTTTGTGTGCATCTCATATTGCAGTGCAGGGCAATGGTGATGCACAGTAGCCCACAGGCATGCAAAGGTAGGTTTTGCACAATCCAGGCATGAATAGGATCATGAAGCATAGTGGGCATCACGCACATGGACGTGCATACACATACAGATGTACCCCATGTGTTGTGTGCAAGCTGCATGGTGGCAATGCGACTGTCAGGCCTATTGCACATCCACAGTCATGCGCTGAGGGATTTGTGCTGGATTCAGGGACATGCACTGAACAAACCACTCATGTGCGGACAATGAGCCATGTAGAGATACGTCCAATGCAGCAGATGCACCCTGTTGATTTGGATGAGCAGGTGGCAATTATGTAATTCCCAGAGGTTGCTCCCAATTCAGCTCATTACCAAATTCAGAGGCATCTCACCTGTTTAGCAACTCATTATACCTGCCCCAAATCTCATTTGCATGCCCTGAGCCATAAATGTTCCTAACTCAGCCCACACTGAGCATAGGTGACTGAGAGGTTTGACGGCTTTGAAGGTAAGTTCTGTTTACATTTCCTGTGCCATTGTAGCTGCTGCAGATGACAGTATGGGCCACGGACAGCGTGGTAAAGTCCAGACATGAGCAGGGACACCTGACACACCCCAATGTGTGCCACACACTGTCCCACAGCCCACCATAGGTATGGCTGAGGGGTACTGGTAGAGGGTGCAGTGACTGTACAATCATGGTAGCTGCAGTGTGTGGTAATGTCCAGGCCACCTGCATGTGTTCCATGCCATGCAACACATGTGGCATGTCCAGGGACATGCATCTGTCTGAGACATTGCACTTGGACAGGTCAGTCACAGCACAGAAATCCCTGACAGACCATGATACTGTCCCCAATATGCTGTATAGGCAGGGCATTGTTAGGCAGGCAGTGTGCCAGTACACAGCAGCCACTGTATGGCAGTACAGGCCACTCAGGGTCCTTCATATGCATGTCTAATGTCTGTGTCTTCTATCCTACAGGAGCCGTCATGTTTGGAGGAGATAGTGCTGCTGGTCACAGGTGGCCCAACTTTACAAATGATGAAGAGAGAGCCCTCATAGAGGTGTACAACCTGTGCAGGGATGTCCTGTCTGGTAGCAGTGAAAGCCGTGCACAGCGGGATGAGGGCTGGCAGGCAGAGGCATGCCACATCAATGCGGTGGAAATGTTCAACAGGACCCCCCAGAAGTGTAGAAAACACCTGAACAATGGGAACAGATGGGTCAAGGAGAAGCTAGCGCACATTAAGGCCTCACTGAGCAGGACAGGGGGTGGTCCGCAGTCCGGGGAGCATCTCACTCCAAATGAGGAGCTGCTCATGGCCAGCACTGGCTGTGCAGCTGTGCAGGGTGTCCCTGGAGGGGGGGTTTCAGATGGGTGGAAGCCCATCACAACACTGTGAGTATACATGTTCCTGATGCATGTCAGGCCACTTGTGTGCATCATGGTGGCCATGACAGCATCGCTGTGTGTGACAGGCAACCCATGCGCCTGTGTGCAATGCCATAGGTGGTCGTGGCCCATCTATGACCCATGCTGTGCAAGTCTGTGTCTGCCAGGCCATGACCTGGGGGAGTCACGTGTATGATTGTGATGCCCATCAAACTAGTGGTGCTATCTTGCTGTTGGATGGGCATGGTGCAGCACTGTCCCTCATGGTGCCATGTGGGCATGTACAGGCACTGGGCCACTCCTGCAATTGCTGGTGCAAGGCTGCAGCTATGGATCAGACATTGCCAGTCCATGCCAGGGACTGTCATGCACATCCACAGCACACCACTATGATACACTGTACTAGTATGTCTGCCACTATTGTTTCCATTGTATGTGACCATTTTTCCCTTCTTTCTTTTGCAGCTCCATCACACCTCACAAGTGCTGCTGTGTCCACAGCTGCACTGGATGCCTTAGCAGGTGATGATGCAGGCCTGTCCCACAGGGCTGCTGGCACATCAGAGGATGGTGCTATCCCATTCCCATCCAACACTACAGTGTCCCCAGCCACATCACTAGTGGTGGCAAGCCCATCAAACCCGTCAGCTAGTGGTGCCACTGCTAGTGATCATGACACTTCTTGGCTGTAGGGTTTCCTGGGTTTAGCTGATGATGGCCCAGAGGATGCAGTGGACATCACTGATGCTCTGCTGCTGTTGACATCAGGCACACAGGGGGCATACAGCAATGCCCCTGATGATCCTGATGCCACACAGATACTGGGGGACACAGTCCACAATGGTGCACATGACACACAGGTGCCGGCAGAGGTGGAACATGCCAGCATTGATGGCCCTGCTGCTCACAGCACACCTGTAAAGCCCACATGGCCCCCATGGTGGTGGGTGCGGTGCCCTCTGCACCTGGTCCTGCTGTGGCAGCAGGGTCAGCCAGCACATCATGGCCAGGTGCAGTGGGTCACACATAGGTGGCATTGGACAGAGAATCCACCATAGCTGGACATGATGGGGTTGTGCATGCCCAGTCCCCACCCGTTCCCCAGCCTGCTGAGGTGCACCCACTAACCATGAATGCTCAGTGGCAGGCTGGCACACTACCAAGCCATTGGCACCATCACTGTGCACCTTCACTCACTGATGAGATTGAGGGCTATGCTCGCATCTTGCAGGAGACCATGGAGGGGTAGGCATCCCTATGGGCAGAACTCAGGGGCCTTCAGATGTTGCTGGCCCATGAGCATGAGTTGGCAGTCATGTGGAGCACCCAGATGTTAGTAGAGGCATGTCTACTGTGGGTGGGCATGACCACAGCTCTGGAGTGGAATGCAATTGCAGCCAAGGCCCCCTTTTCATTTTGTGAGTCACGTGGCTTCCAAGCCTCCAGCCGTAACCCAGAAGTGTCTCACACACACCCAGACAATGGTGTCAGGTGAACCCATTGCTGCTGATGCCATCACTGCAACTCACCATGCCCAGCATCCCTGGATCTGACATGGCTTGTGGGGCCAACACCCCAATGAGCACTCATTCATGGTCTTACTGCAGTACCCCTATAGGGGTGATGGCAAAACCCCCTGTGGCAGGTGGTACTGAAACATCATTCACCTGTCATAGACGAGGCCACCCACGTGTCCGTGGTACCTCCCTGCCAGGTCCAGGCCACCGTTCCAATGGCCACTGCATCTGCTACCTGTGTGTTCCACTCACCTGGCTAACACTGCCTGGGGTGGTGTGGGTGGCCTGCACCTGCCCCAGTGCATTGCCATCTTGGGCCCCCAGTGCTGTACCACCTGCATATCCATGTGCACCATTGTGCCATGTGGCATGGGCATGATGAGTGTGGTCCTGTGTCTGCTATGCATATTTGCCAGCAGCTGCACATTGATCCATGCCGTCCCAGGCACATACATATATAGTTGCACCTGGCCATGTAGACTGTGGCCTATGAGTGTGTGTGCATGTGTGTGCCACATGGACACTGGCATGGCTGCATTCCACTATGGCATTGCCACTACTGTGTGGACTGTGTTGTGTGTGTGGCAGTGTGGTGCTGTCTGTGTGGTGTGTTGTGCCCTCCATGCAATACAAATCTGTGTTACTCACCTGTGGTCACCAAAGTGCTCCTCCAAAATTGTGTCCCTGTACTTCTGGGCACTCGCAGTGAGGTGTGGGTCACAATGCGCCAGTAGTGGTCTGGCCCGATGCCCCTATGACACCGTGTCCTCATCCCCACCCTCCTCCTCCTTCTCCTCCCCAGAACTGTTGCTCTAAACAGACTGGTCAGCTCTTCAATGGTCCATGGCCATGTTGTGTAGAATACAACAGGTCAGGAATATGCCACAGGCCTTCTCAGGGCTGTAGTGTAGGGCTCCACCTTACCTATCCAGGCACCGGAAGTGCATCTTCAGTATGGCAAAGATGCACTCGATGATGGTGCACGTGGCGGTGTGTGCCTCATTTTATCATTCCTCCACCTCTTTTCTGGGTCTTCTGAAGGGGGTGAATAGCCAGGGTCAGAGGGGGTATGCTGCATCACCTGTGGGGAGCAAGGGTGGCTGTTAGTCCACAAATCACATGTGCAATGTGACCTCCCCCCTGCACCATGGCACTCTGCTGTGTGTGATGTAGCTACACCCCTGACCCTGTTTTGGCCTTCTCTGCCATTCTACCTCCCCCTCCCACCTGATGGGGTCTGGTCCTGATGCTGCTGTCTACCCCTGGCTGCCCATGCCATTGCTTTCCACATATGCGCCAGCACCCATTGTCTGCCCCAGTGTGCCCAGCAGCTGCACCTGCCTGTCTGCATGTAGTGCACTATGCTCTGCCACACGTGCCTCCTGTGGCACTGCACCCCTCTTTCCATGCATTGTACTTGTGCCATACTGTCCTACTGTGTGCACACCTGCTGCACTGTCCCCCCTCCTCTGTCCCAGTTCTGCTGTCCCCTCTGTGCATTGTGCATCAAGCTATCTGCACACCTGCTCCACCTTCCTATCCTGTGCTATGGTGTCCTGTTGTTCTGTAGGTCAGCATGTCCCACACACCTACTAGATGTCTGCTTGGTATGTCCCATGCCTCAAATCTGCAACAGAGGGCATACTGGTGCCAAATGAAGGCATCATGTGTGCTCCCAGGATGTGTGGCACAGATACTGATGATGCACCCTGTGGCATTGCACACCACCTGGAAGTTGACTGAATGGTAGCCCTTGCTGTTGATATATGTTACCACATCATCACCAGGTGGTACATAGATTGCCACATGGGTGCAGTCAATGGCTCCTATGATGCCTGACATGCATGCCACCCTGTGGAACCACTGCTTGGCTTCTGTCCACCCTGCCTGTGTGCTTGGGAAGTGGATGTACTCCCAAAGCATGTGGTAGCAGTGTGGTGAGTAATTGTGTGAGGAGAGGAGACAGGAGGTGGATGCCTGGGAGATGCCTGTGGTGTCCCCAGCTGGCATCTGGGAAGGTTTCTGTAGTGAGCAAGCACATTATTGTTGTCACCTTGATCTCCACAGCTATGGCGTGACCTCTTCTAGTAGGTACCTGCATTTCATCATGGCACAGCTCACAGAGCTGCCTCAGAATGGACCTGTTCAGGCAGTATTGGCCTATTGTTTCTATGTCAGTGAGCTGTTCAAATGTCAGTCTGGCATGATACCACCATGGGGCTGGCTGCCCATGGTGCCTTCCACCACCACATTGCTGGTCCACCCATCTCCTCATCCCCATTATCATGCCCACCATCAGGAGTAGTGCACCATTCATTGTTGGCTTTCAGCTGCCTCTCTCCTCCTGCTTGCTCCTGCTGTCCTGCTGTTGGCCTGCTGGGGGTTTGCACTTAAGTCTACTTCTTTTATACTTATCTCCCCATGGCATATTTCAGGCTTGCACCGTGAATGCTCCATACTTGCCCATTCATTTTGCACT
Organism: Neoceratodus forsteri; assembly: GCA_016271365.2. Classification (NCBI taxonomy): domain Eukaryota; kingdom Metazoa; phylum Chordata; order Ceratodontiformes; family Ceratodontidae; genus Neoceratodus; species Neoceratodus forsteri. The sequence goes on along the minus strand of CM028132.1, from coordinate 637,093,899 downwards.
GTGAATGGCTCTGCGCTGTGTATGCAGGTGTACGCTCGCTTGATTTGCACCGCATATCATTTCACTGCATCTTCTGCATATCCTGTTCAGTACAGAGCAACTGGCTTGTGCCAGGGCAACTGCACTGTTTGCAAATGGCTCCATGACACATTTTTGATTTGCTCCCAGCGCATCTATTTTGTGAAACCTGCCCCAAATTAACAGGTTAGGAACATGACCCAAGCTAAAATGCTAATTTTAGTGGATAACAAAATAAATGCAAAAATCTGAATTTCCAGACTCACAAAAATGACTTCTGAATTGTTAAACTCTGTATTGTCATCTTGTTAGCTGTTAGTAATAAGCCCTCCTGGCTTTAGATGGAGATATCTAAGTTTCTGTAAAAGACAGTTAATCAATAGATACTTTGCAATACGTATTCTTTACAAAGTAATATGGCCAGTGTTTTCTCATTACTTGGATTGTGTGAATACCTTTTTCTGAATATTTGTCCAAATATTTAGTATTCAGGAGCCAGATATTTGGGAAAGTGTATTTGAGTATTTGGTTGAAACAAGTAAAAAAAAGTAAAAAGAAACAGTGACTGATCCTCCTCCCATAGCCCAAATCCTGTTAAATATAACCCCCTGCCCCTCCACTCTCTGCCAAAAGTTCCATCCCACTCTTCTCCCACAAGTACCCACAATTTATATAATATTTGAAATAAAATCCCATTATGGGTGATTGCACAACCTGCACACCTCCATGGCTGGCTGCCATTTTTTTTAATTTAAAATGCACTTACTTGCACTTAACAAAAATAAATGATGTTCCCCCACCCACCACCCTGGCAGCACCCTGCTCCCACCTTCCAATCCCCCCAACTACTAATTGCAGTCACAGAAGGTGAACGGCACAACACACCCTCCTCTATGGTCAGCCACCTTCCTGTGAATGAAAGTACTTGTGCACTTGCTCACTCTGTACAGTAAAACCAGGTGATCAGCTGGTTTTACTATACAGTGTGAGCAAGCATGTGAGTGCTTTCATTCATGGGAAGGCAGTCAGTTTAGGAGGAGGGCTTACTGTGCTCACCCACAGAAGCCATAAATGGTCACTCAACCATGAGACATGCCTGTTTTACATAAACAGGCAGCACAAGCAAAAAACAGCATCATCCACCATAATGAGAACATGCTTGAATAAATGAACGAAAAAACAGTAGCCAGAGAGTGTCTGGGTGCACAACCTGGAATTACATTAAACTGTAACCAGTTTCATGCATGCACGCTTCCTCAGGGAGGCCACGTCAGGTTACAAAGGGTTTGTTTAAAAGTGATGATTTAAAAGTATATGGATCCAAAGTGTAAAATGCATAACAGTAAGTAAGTTACCCATCACCAATATTAAAAACAGTAATCAAACTGCTGCAGCATAGTTTCTTCAGTGGAAGAAAACAATTCATAGTGCTAGCATACATAGCATTTTTTGAGTTAGATGCAAAAGATGCATGAAGTACAAAAAATCCAAACATACTATTTTCTGCATCTGAAAACATTAATTGCCCTTAATAATTACAGTATCATCAGCATGTACAAAATATTGAGGACTACAGTTCAATATAATATTTTGACAGTCCTTGTAACTTTCCAGTTTAGGAGTGATCACTTATAAAAGCCCACCACTTTAACTCAGTTGGGAAACAACTGCATCAATGGGGTATAATCTGTATCATAAATGACTGCATGTACCCCTAAAAAGAAGACAATCACTGGCTGTGCCTGTCACTTTCCCTGACTAGAATTTGGTGCTGGGAGGGATCAGAGGGTGGAAGAAGGTTCTTGCCAGGGTGGTGGGAGGAGGGAACATCAGTTATCTTTTGTTTAGCACATTTTGGGTTAAAAAAGATGGCGAACAGGTTGTACTGGATGCACATCAATGGATATGATATAACTACTAAACACAATGTGGATGCTGTGGGGTGAAATATTTTTTTTAAAGAGGATACAGGGATAGAAAGTTATATTTAACTTGATTTGGGCTGGGCCAGACTGTTTCTTTGTACTTTTTTTTACAAATAGTACTGCTAGAATACAAATAGTCTCCTATTTGAGAAATATTCCCAAATATTAGGGAGCCCTGCTATTCATGGTGTTCAGGAAATATAATTCAGTCCCTGCACACCCCTACTCATCACGTATTGTTACATAAGAAACTTATTAATCTATGAGCAGAAAAATATAATAATAATACTTGAACTATAATCATAAAAGAAATCATACTGGCTAAAGGGTTTAGTGACAGCTCAAAGCACATTTTTAAAAATGACATATGTTCAACAGCAATGGTTATTTCTGTCCTGCTTATACTATACCCATAAAATGTATGAGACTATGGAAGCATAACAAGTAACTATAAAAACTGCAAAACAATCAGACTTCAGAAACTACTGCTTAAAGGAATGAATTTAAATTGACATTGGAGAGAAAGTACATAGTGAACAGTTTAAAAGTGAGAAGCGATTTGGGCTAGTAAACTCTTTAGACTTTTAATTATCTTAGGTAAAACTGACGTTTAAAAGCAACAGACCATCAACTATATGCAGCTCCATCTAGAATAGAGTCTGAAAAGGACACACAAGTGCAGACAGAAAACAAATTACAACCCTGGATAAAGTACATGATGTTATTGAAAGCTACAGTTAAGTACCACCAATATGTAGATTTAAACTTTTTTGGAAGCCTTTAGAAGTCGAAAATCCTTTTTAGATCATTATCAATTGAACAAAACAGACAGGCTATTGATTTGTTTATACTGGTTTTGAGCTAGAAAAGCTGATGAAAGCATTGCTCAAAAGAAGGCAAAGAGGTAATTTCCAATAGCAATCCATAGTTAAGCAGAAGAACCAATTTGCTGCAGTCAGCTTCTACTCTAGAGTACTGTAATCAACATTCATGCACTCGTTTGCCTTTTGACTGTCATCTACATTGCTTTTTTGGTGAGTTCTGCAGAATCTTGCAGTATTCTGGCTCAGCTGTAATACAGCAGAGACAACAGCCATATTTCTGTTTTAGATGCTTATATGCTGAGAAACTGAATAAACCTTGTTATGTGCATCTGTCCTATGAATATACTTTTGCAGTCATCCACTGTTCAAATCAAAGTGCAGCACCTGAACAATGACCTTGAATAGGATCAAATCTATAGTAACACCAACAGATGTCAGCCATGACAGCTGCTACAGTATGTACTGCACTAAAAATGTACTGTATTTGGCACAATATGTCTAGTTTTTGGGTCATTGTCCTCTGTTCAATGATGTGCATGGGTTGCTGGTACTGCCTATGGCACAGAAGGGCCGTAGGGGCATTGTAGTTACAATTAACCATAGTTTTCTGCACAGTTGCATCATTTTTCTAATGCAGATTTACTAATTTGTGTGTTGCTCTATTCTTCCAAATACAGTGGGTATATATATATATATATATATATATATATATATATATATACATACATACACACACACATACATATATATATATATATATATATATATATATATATATATATATATATATACACACATAGGATATGCAATGCCCCCATCAAAATAACTCTGATATTTTCCCAGTACAGTTTGACCTTTGGCATCATGAGTGGCGGAAGCCACGAGTGATGAAATAGTTCAGACTGTAGAGAAAAGTATCCAAGATATTAGAGGGCATTATATTCATTTATGTAATGGCCAAGTTTTTATCAAGTGTAATTTTCTATTTTTAAAATAGGTATGTCTTTATTTATTTCTTTTTGTTTCCCGATGACTGAGTGTTGTGTTCTGTAAAACTGAACTTTTGCATGAGGATGCTGTGCCATTGTGCTGTTGGGGAGAGTGGTAAGAGTAAAAAAGAGAGAGTTTGTTGCTTTTTTGTGTGCTGGGGTTTGAAGGAAGTGAATGTTTTGTGTAAGGCTAAAAGTTTTTTTAATATTTGGTGAAAGAAAGTGGGGTTGGGGAGACAATGAAAATAATTCATTGTGTTTTGTCTGGTATTTTGGACCTTCAGGAGAAATGGTCATTAACACTGTGTGATGCTGAAAGTTGATTTTTTAAAATACAGTAAGTTACAGTGAAAGAACAGGGGAGACAATGAAACTGTTCTGTATGCTGCTGGAGAGAAATGAAACTGCCAGTGGGAGCTGGCATGCAAGTGAGCAGGTGCATTCTGATTGTGTTGCTCATGCTGCCAGCTCCTACCAATCAAAGCCTTTGTGAGCAGTTGTGCTGAAGTGCAGATAGTGCCTGGTTATTAGCTACAGTGAGGATAAATGGCCTACAGTGAGGATAAATGTGATATTCTCACTGTAGGTCTGACCAGCCAAAAATACTGCTGTTATTTGCCATTTTTTATCCTCACCCCCATTGCATATATATATATATATGTATACATATAGTGTATCTCCATTTCAAAAAACTTTGTTAATGCTCCAGTTAAGGTGAAAGTGACAAAAGTTGGGAAATGAGGTGTTAGGATTTCCCTAACACCCCACCCTCACAAACCTGGCAGGAGAGCAGATGTGGGGTGTTCTTGGGGCTTCTCATGTCTAATGCTCACCCCATTCCATCTGTAAGTAAGGTCAGATGTGTGGACTTTATGTGACTGGGGTGACCACTTGGCTTGAGGAGCCCAAGGCACACCCCACACCTGCTTTCCTGCCTGGTTTGGGAGGATGGGGAGTTAGGGTTACCTAACACCTCATTTCCCAACTTTTGTCACTTTGACCATAACTGGAGGATTAACAAAGTTATTAGTATCATTATTTTAATGTGGGAGTGCAGGGTCCTTTAGACCCTGTGCTCCCATCCCTCCTTAGATGTGTGTATGGATGTATCTGTGGAAGCAGAGGGCCCTCTGGGCCCCGCACTTCCATTTATAGGACAACAGTGACAAAATTGTCAGCATAGCCATCTTATTACCCTACCTCATGTACCAGGTACAGAAAATATTTGAATCCCTGCCAAAATGTAATTCTGAACAACTGCAATACCATTCCATGTCCCAGGTGCAAAAACACATTTTGGCTAGGATTTGGAAAATGACAGCTGTGATATATATGAGGTGGGGTAATAAGAAGGCTATGTTGAAGATCTGGGGTAAAATTATTTAACATTTCTGAAGTTATGAGTGGGTGCAGCAAAATTGCAAAGAATGGTCCTAATATTGGCAATTTTTCATATCTGACCCCGAATTTTCAATATAGTCTTATGACCTCATCTCATAGATCTCATAGGTGAAAATGTTCAAATCTGTGCCAAAATGCCATTCTGCACCACAGGTGCAAAAACGCATTTCAGACAGGACGTGAAGAATGACAGCTGTACTGTTTATTAGGTATTGTGAAAAAATGGCTATCTTGAAAATTTGGAGTCAAAATATTGAAAATTACCGAAGTTATGAGCATGCATAGAACAATTCCAATGAATGCATGTAACTTGGCCATTTTTATTAATTTGTGCACCAAATTTTCAGCATAGCCTTTTTGGGAACCCACTGCATTAACACTGGTAGTGACATTTCCTTATTGGTTTATGAAAGGTGATTTCACACACCATCCAAAAAATCACCTTCAAGGCCCAATTAACAAAATAACAGTTACAGTGTTCATGAGGTGGGATTCCAAAAAGGCCATGTTGAAAATCTGGTGAAAAAATTCCCCAAAATGGCAAAGTTATGAATACAAGTTCAAAATGCCATTGTAATACATTATACAGCACTTACTGTACAGTACTTTGACAGTTCGGCTTTGAAGAGTGTAGATATGTCTCACTCCACAGAAGATGACCGCATTTCACCTCCAATGATAAATATAAGGTAAGGGGTGGTGGGTGCTTAGTGGGAGGATCAGGATGGGGGAAGGTGATGATGGGGATGACAAGGGACAATTTTCTTTTTTACATGTTTTAAAAAAAGATGTTGTAGGACTGTTTTTTTTTTATCCACCCTCCTGCTGCCCCTGGTCAGCCACTCCTTCAGGTCCCCCAATGTCCCCAGACTGCTTGCTCTCCCTGTTCCCCAGCTACTCACCTCACATCTTGACCCCCCGGGTAACCTGGTGTATCCCTTTGCTGGATAGGTCCCTCTCCTCCGAGGGGGAAGGCGCCGGTTGGGGGTGGCCAGCACATCTTATTTTGGCCTAGGGGTGCCACTGAGGTAGTGTTGGCTGGGAGGCCTGGTCACAGTTGGGGACCGGAGGGACCATCATCCCATTGACCAGTGCAGTTTCCTGGTTTTCTCCCCAGGGAGTGGCATGCCACTGACATCCAGGCACACGCTGATGTCCTCCACTCCCCCAGCAATTTTCCCCTCAGGTGTCTGTGCTGTGCCTCTGGCCTCCACCAGGGGCCAGAATGCACCAAGATGCATCCCCACGCTCCCCCCAGAGAAGGTGAGCCATCCTGAGATGCTCCTTTCCTTCTCCCCTGCTGGCCCTCCAGTGACCCGAGTCCATTCCAGAACCTGGGTCGCCGGTGTCGCAAGCAGAAATCCAGCTGCTGTGCTGACTGGCCAGCCCACTGCTTTCTTTTAATAGGTTTACTAAATAAATATTTCGGGACACTGGGGGTGGACTCCCCAACATCCCACATTGCTGGGGTAACTAATAATGCTGACACAGGGATTGGGCCCCCCAATGTCGGCAGCATATATAAAACAAGGAGCTGTGAGGCAAGGGGCATTTGACACTGGGGGGTAGGCATCCTGGTTTCGGATAATATAACAGCAACAGCCTTCCCTCATCTTCAGACCCAACCCAGGATGAGAAACAACTGAAAGTACCCTTTACATCTGTGCCTCAGTATCAGTCTGTAGGTGTTGTTTTACTACCCCTGCCTGGCATGTTGCAAGTAGGGCATGAGGAAATCTAAAGTTATTAAAGTCAGTGAAGTGAAACCATCAAAATAAGTCCAGCAAACACTGAAAGTGTGAGAAACATTTAATATTGTAATGTGTACCTGGTAGTCTCATACATAATGTCCATCTGCGGTTTGGTTTTGATCCTTGAGGCATTTGCACTTGTAATTTTGGTTACTCATGTTTTTTTGTCAGGTAAAACATCTGTCCAGAATTTCTTGTGATGTTAGAAGAATTTGTAATAGTTGGACAGACATTCTAGGCAGTTCTTAGAAATTTTGAGCAAGGTGAATAGTTAAAAATAGGGTTTGTATTTACTTGTATTGATGAAGGGAAATACTGCACTTGTCAGACTCAGCAGAGCAGATTCTTTTTGGGCAATGGGGATGCCAGTGAAAGAACGGAATCAGGAACAGTTCTAAACTCAGAGATATACCCTGCTGAACGCTGACAAGTACAAAAGGAGAGCACCGTAGGGACAGAGCCTACTTTCTATTTACCAACTTTCTTGAGCATTGAGATTTTAGTGTTTTTTTAAATTATCCCTTGGCTCGGCCCATGGCTCACAATTTAACAATACAGTTGAGCCAAGCCACATCTTTGGTTAGAGCCTGCACTGGCTCACTAAGGTAAATTGGATGGTGGGGGTGCCACTAGACACCAGGGCAGGGGCGGCTCACAGCACACATTGCAGCTGGCAGCATGAGTTTAGCTGTGGCTGCAGGTCAGGAAAATCCTCTGTTCTCATACAGAGAATGTGGGGGAAGAATCCTCTCACTAAGCTGGGTACCCAGGATTTTGGGTGCCCAGACAAAGTATTTCTGGCCCTAATTTTGAAAAAGAAACATCAGAATCTAGCTAAAGGGTGTCTGTTTAGTTTGATTCTGGTATTTGATTATTAAAATAACAACATTTTTTTTGCACCTCCCCTGCACCCTTGACCAACCTCTCCTTCGGGTCACCTGGGTGCACCTCACCACCATCCTCCCCCACAACCAACCACCACCTCATATTGCAGCCTCCCACCCAACCCAATGTTTCTCTTCATTGGGTGGGTCCTCTCCTTTTGGAGAGAAAGCACCGGTAGGTGTATCTTACTATTGGCCCGGATTCTGTTGAGGTTGGTTCGCGCTGTCCGGTGGCTTTGTGGTGGTGAGGGACTGGCAGCTGTCATCTGGCTGATTGCATGGCCATTTTTACCAACTTTTCTTGGGAAGCATGATGTGCCACATGACATCGAGGCATGAGCTGACATTCGTCATGTTCCTTCCCCGAAGAGAGGTCTGTGTTGCCATGTCCCCAGCCTCCACTAGGGGTCAGCAAACACCAGACTACACACCCCCTCTCTCCCAGGAGAAGTTGAGCAGTTGTTGGACACTCAAGACATATCCTCCTGGCTGGCCCTCCAACTCCCGAGTCTGTTTCCGAACCTAGGTTGTCAGTGTCGCAAGCGGAAATCCAACTTCTGTGCTGGCAGGCCAAAATAACAACATTTTAATATTATTTTTCACATGTTTTTGTTACTGAAAAAAAAAGATGGCAGCTAATGAAAAAGGATTTTTCTCTCACAAAAAAAGGAACTGATCTTGAGGGGATTAATCCTTTTTTGCAAGATCAAATCCTTTGTCAAACTTTTTATCTCTATCCTGAAAAAGGAACTTTCCTTAAGAAATAATGGAAACTTAAAAACTGAATAACTTTGCGACAGTTTAATATATTTGTACCAAACAAACATTGGCAGCTCTGTAAACCAATTTCTTTCACCATAAAAAAAAATCACACCAAAATTCTACACCATCTGGGTGCAAGGCGATGAGGAAAAAACTGCAAAAAGTGGTGACTTTTAACTTTTTTACACTATACATATCTCAGAACCTGCACATTCAACCAGAATGAAACTTGCCACATCAAGAAATCTACCCCACAGGACATTGCATACTCAAGTTTGTGCAGATCTGTAAAATGGTTGCAATGTTATTAAAGTGCAAAATTTGAGGATTAACATTAAACAGGCTACTCAACCCTAACTATAGGGGCACATTCATGCCCCTATAATGAAAATATTTATACTGTGTGTATATATATATATATATATATATATATATATATATGTGTGTGTGTGTATATATATATATATATATATATATATATATATATATATATATATATATATATATACACATATATTATATATATGTAAGACAAAGTTCATTTTAGAGGTGCCTAATCCCGGAGGCTCTGGGCAACATACAAATAAATACACATTATTCATAAAATACAGCACATACAGACAAAACACTGATAAATAATCCAAATAATAAAATCAGTTAAAAATAATAGTAGTCATTAAAGAGGCTATACATATTTATTTATTTAAGGTATACTTATACACTATGTACACACATATTGTGTGTGTGTGTGTGTGTGTGTGTCTGTCTGTCTCTCTGTCTATCGGATATGTGATGAGGACCTGTTGTATAAATGATTTATATTCTCAAGAGCAGTTTAACCTCAGGTAACCTCACAAGTGGCATAAGCCACAAGTGATGTGTCTGAGGTCAAACTGCTCGAGTGAAGGTAAATCATTCATATAAGAAGGTCCCCATTGCATATTTAATTTATGCAACATGTAAGGACCTTGTTGGTATTTTGATTGGTTTCAGGGGGGAAAAGAGGAGTGGGGGAGGGGAACACAGATGTAGTGATAGAGGAGGATAGAGTGAGGGAGGGGCTGATGGCATTGCAGGTGGACAAATCACCAGGCCCAAACAGAGTACATCCAAGGGTAATAAAGGAACTGGCTGAGGAGCTGGCAGGGCCACTGGCAGACCTATTTAATAGTTCACTAGAGACAGGCATAGTGCCACAGGACTGGAGAACAGCACATATAGTGCCACTCCACAAAAATGGTCCCAAGGATTACCCAAGGATTTACAGATCAGTCAGGCTGCCCTTTATTGTAGGTAAGCTCATGGAGACTATACTAAAGGAGAGGTTGCTGGAATATTTAGAGGAGCATAGTCCCTAGGATGCAAGGCAGCATGGGTTCATGGGGGGGATCGTGCCAACAAATCTGTGTCACTAAGAAAGTAGACAGGGGTCAAGCAGTAGACATCCTCTATCTTAATTTCAGCAAATCCTTTGACTCTGTGCCCCACAAAAGGTTTATCAGGAAGTTGGTGGCTCTTGGGGTTGGGGAAAAGGTGGCCAGATGAGTATAAAATTGGCTGAAGGACAGAACCCAGAGGGTGGTTTTGGGGGGAGAGTTATCTGGCACCAGAGAGGTGATCACTGGGGTCCCATAGGGCTTGGTGTTGGGGTCAGTGTTGTTCAATGTCTTCATCAATGACATTGGAGATGGCATTAAGGGCAAAATGTGCCTATTCACGGATGACACCAAACTGTTGGAGAGTGGACAAAAGTGAAGGATACAGAACCTACAGGAAGATCTGGAAAAGCTAGGGAAGTGGTCCAGGATATGGCAGCATGGCTTCAATGCAAAGAAATGCAAAGTTATGCATACTGGAGCCAAGAATCCTAGGATGTAGTACTACCTGGATGGAGTTCGAGTATCTGCATCAGAAGAGGAGAAGGACCTGATAGTGATGATCACCAGTGACCTGAAGCACTCCACACAGTGCAAGAAAGAAGTAGCAAAGACAAACAAGATGATGGGCTGCATATCTAGGGGGATCAGTAGTAGGAGAGATAAGGTTATACTGCCCTTGTACAGGTCACTGGTAAGGCTGCATCTACCCACCAGCACAGTGGTTGGATTTCTGCTTGTGACGTCGGTGGCCCGAGTTTGGGAATGTACTTAGGTTGTTGGAGGGCTAGCCAGGAGGAGATGGATTGAGCACCCCATGGCTGCTCTCCTTTTCCTGGGGGGAGGGTGGTGGAATGATCGGAGCTGTGGTGATACCCAGCGGAGGTTGGGTTGCACCACAAGCTCCAACACCAAAAGTAAGCTTGGGTGCAGGTGGATGCAGGTCATCATTGCACGTCACGCCCCCACCTAACAGGGAAAAAAATCACGCTGCTGGCTGCAAGGATGATGCCTGCCCCTCCACTCTAATAAACTTCCAGGCTGTAACATTCCAGCCCTCCTTACTGCCTTCTCAAATTGCGTGCCTACCTTTAGGTTGTCTGATATGACTACTAATACATGGTACACAGGAAACAATGACTGGGATATAGCCATACCAGGATACACACTTTTTTGGAATGATAGGGAAGGGAGAAGGGGGGGCTGCTATGTATGTGAAGGAGGGGATTAAAGCAACAGAGGCTCAAAGGTCACAAGAAGGAGTAGAGGCACTGTGGCTCACCTGGAGGTGGGAAAAGGGACAGCCATTCACACTGGAGTGATTTACAGGCCTCCCACACAGGGTGACGAATCAGAGGAAGCTCTTGTGGAAACCATCCACAAAATGGCAGCCAAAGGGGAACTAATGGGTGACTTCAACTTTCCTGAGGTAGACTGGAGCACTCTGACTGTGAGTACAACAAGAGGCAGGGAGTTCATGACTGCCCTGAATGGGCAAACTTATGACAGCTTGTAGCAGAACCAGGCCGAGAGGAGGCTATAATGGATTTGGTCCTAACCAACAGTGACAGGATCACAGATGTGAAAGTGGGCAATCCCCTTGGTACCAATGACCACAGGACAGTGTGGTTTAATGTAACCACAGTGGAAGAGGCATGTCATCCAAGGAAAAGGTCTTAGGCTTCAGTAAGGGTAACTTTAAGTTGATGAGTAGAAATCTCAGAAGAGCACTAGCAGCGGAAGGTACAGGGGGAGATGTGGAAAAGTAGTGGTCTAGACTCTAGCGAGTCATAACAGAAATAAAAGGTCACTGTGTCAAAATGTATAGCAAACGTAAAAGAAAGAAAATACCATTATGGTTCTCTAAGGTAGTGGCCGAGAGAGTAAGGGAAAAGAAAAAAGCCTTCAGAAGATACAAGGAAACACAAAAGGATGAGGACAGAGAACAATATCTAGAGAAGCAGAAGGAATCTGGGAAAATAATTAGAAGGGCTAAAGCACAGACAGAGGAAAATATAGCCCAGGCTTTTAAGAAAAGTGACAAGACCTTCTTCAGGTGCATTAGTGAGAGGAAAATGACCAAAAAAGGGATCTTTAGGCTGAAGAAGGAAGGAGGAGAAAGGGTGCAGGATGACCTAGAAAAGGCTGAGATACTGAACAAGTACATTTGCGCAGTATTCATCAGGGAAGGGGAGGGTGAGCGATCAAGACTCGGTGAGAGAGGTATTCAGGGGAAGGAGATAGACACCATCATGGTGGAAAGAGTCCTAGAAGAGCTATGGAAAATAAGTGCAGATAAGGCAATGGGGCCAGATGGGAAGCACCTCTGAGCACTAAAGGAACTCAGGAAAGTGCTGGCAGAACCAATGGCTGCCCTTTTCAATGAATCACTAGAGACAGGAGAGGTAACTGAAGACTGGAGGAGAGCAGATGTTGTCTCTCTCCACAAAAGTGGAAGCAGAGAGGAGGCAGGCAATTACAGGCCTGTAAGCCTGACCTCAGTAGTGGGAAAACTAATGGAGTCCTTACCTAAGGAGATGATTGTGAAGTTTCCTCTATTAGAGTAGTGGCCGGGTGTCTGGCAGTTAAGTTTCAATGCTAAAAAGTCCAAAATCATGCACCTGGGACACAGGAATCCAAGGGAGGATATAGGAAGGGTGGGGAAATTCTGGCCACCACACGTCAGGAAAGTGATCTGGGTTTTATCATATACTAAGCAAAAGTACTTGTTCAGTATCTCAGCCTTTTCTAGGTCATTCTGCACTAACATAGGTGCCAAAGAAATGCAAGCACTAACTATGACCTATAATAATATTTGTAGATTTATTTTAGGAGTCCCCAATAGGACACATCGGTGTAATCTTTATTCTCGGTTGGGGTGGTTTTCTCCTAGTTGCAGAATAGAGTATTTTGTTGGCTGTCTGATGTATAAATGTTTTTACTTTGGCTCCCTTTTTCCTCTTTTTGCTCTTCTTGTAATGAGAGAATTGCTTCCCAGCCTGAAGTCGGCTGACTGCCCCCTATATTTTGCCTACAGTCTCGGCTTAGAATAAGTTCTAGAGCTTTTTTAATAACAGCACCCTTGTATTGGAATTCACTCCCACTTAATGTTAGGATTGCTCCTCTGTTTAAACTTTTAAACAAAAGATAAAAAGTTATTTATTACATAAATCTGCTTGTAACTGTAATTTGTATTTTTTGGTATTGTATTGCTGTTGATTTTATTTGTGTATTTTTTAATTTTTTGTCCGGGTCAGGCCTGAAAAGGGACCTTTGGTCCAGTGACTTTACCCGGTTACCAAAGAATAAATTAAATGAAAAATGATGTCCTGAAGGTGACCAAACAGTGTGAAAAAGCAGTGGGAGAGGAAACAGAATGTTGGGGTGCATAGTGAGGGGCATAACAAGCAGAAGGAAAGAGGTGGTGATGCCACTGTGCAGATCACTGGTGAAACCTCAGTTAGAGAACTGTGTCCAGTTCTGGAGACCAAATCTCCAGAAGGACATTGACAAAATAGAAGCAGTCTGGAGAAGGGCAATGAAGATAGTACATGTACTGCACCAGAAGCCCTATGAGGAAAGACGCAAGGACCTTACTATCTATTCGCTGGAGGAAAGAAGGGAGAGTTGAGATAATGATAGAGACTTTCAAGTACCTTATGGGAGTAAATGGTACATTTTGAAAGCATATTTCAGAGAAAACTCTGCACAAGAAGAAAGGGGCATCATATGAGGCTGAAGGCTGGAAAGCTCAGGTGTAATGTTAGGAAGTACTTTTTCACTGAGAGGGTGGTGGAGCCATGGAACAGCCTTCCAGTAGAACTGATGGGTGCAAAAACAATACAGAGGTTCAAGAGTGCATGGGGCAGACATAAGGGTACCCTGGAGATGTACAGAGCAGGAGAGCTGCAGATCAAATAGGATCTTGGGCAGCAGCAGTGAGTAAGGAAATGGACAGACCAGGTGGGCCATATGGTCCTTACCTGCCTATTGATTCTATGTTTCTATGTTTCTATACCCCCCAGTCCCTTTCCATTTTTGTTGTCATTATTACCGCCCCCCCCATTCTGTACTCTTCCCTTGGGTTTTTGTTTCCCAGGCACATTACATTGCTCTTCTTTGCATTGAATCTAAGATGCCATACTTTTGACCATTACTGCAACCTCACCAAGTCCCTTCTCATCCTCCCTCCCGTGTATCAACCCTGTTGCAAATTTTTGTGTCATCTGCAAGGATGCATACTTTTCCTTCCAGTCCTTCCAAAATGTCAATTATAAAGACATTAAAGAGAATCGGTCCCAGTACTGAATCCTGTAGTACCCTGCTAGTAACCCCACTTTCTTCAGAGTGGTCTCTGTTTAGTATTACCCTTTTCATCCTGTCGCCCACCAATTGTTTACCCAGGTGACCACCCTGGGACTCACTCCCAGGCTGGATACCTTGTTTATTAATCTTTTGTGTGGTACTGTGTCAAATGCCTTGCTAAAGTGCCACATCCACAGCTCCTCCCTGGTCTACTACTTTGGTCATCCAATCAAAGAAATCTATTAGATTTGTCTGACATGACCTTCCCACTGTGAATCCATGTTACTTTGGGTCCTGTGCCCTGCAGACCTCTAGTTACTCAACAGTTCTTTCTTTCAGAAGTGACTCCATCATTTTCCCTACCACTGAGGTCAAACTAACAGGTCTGTAGTTTCCTGCCTCTGCCTTGCTCCCACTTTTATGAAGGGGAATCAGATCTGCCCTCCTCCAGTCCTCAGGCACCACACTCTCCTCCCATGTTTGTTAAAAAGGGTAGTCAGTGGTGCCACTAGTTCTCCCCTTAGTTCTTTTAGATTTCTGGGGGTGAATCCCATCAGGCCCAATTGCTTTGTACACCTTCAGTTGCAGGAGTTCTTTCAGGACCCTTTCTTCTGTGAATGTACTGGTATTGAGCCCCCTATCCAGTGTGCTTTTATTATTTGATTTAGGTACCTCCCCCTCCTCTTCTTTTGTGAATACTGAGAAGAAGTATTCATTCAGTATCTCTGCTTTGTCACTGTCGCCCTCTGCCCACTCCCCTTCCCTTTATTAAGCCTCACTAGCCCTCCCCGGTCTTTCTTCACTCCCTAATGTACCTAGAAAAGGTTGTATCCCCCTTCTTAACTGAGTTGGCTATCTTTTCCTTGGTTTGGGCCTTTGCCATTCGGCATGCTTTCCCTGCTTCCTTCTGCTTTAACTGATACAGTTATCTGTCCTGCTCCTTTTGTGTTTCCTTATACTTCCTGAATGCTATTTTTATCTTCCTAACCTTCTCCCCCACCTCTTTTGAGAACCATAGTGTTTTTTCCTTCATTTTGTTTTGTTTATTTGCTTCACATAAAGGCTTGTTGCCTCTGTGATGGCAGCTTTGATTTTTGCCCAGTGTTCCTCCACCCCAGCTTCTTGCCCATTTGCTACTGCTTTTCTGAGACACTCCCCATTTTGCAAAAGTCAGCCCTCCTAATTCCAATGCCCTCACCTTTGTGTGACTTGACTCTACAGCTGTGTTTATTGTGATCCACACTGTTTGGTGATTTCTTGTTCCCAGATGGCTACCCACTTCTAAATCCGAGATTCTCTCTCCATCCCCATTTGAGAATACCAGGTCTAAGATCACAAATGGGTTCCAACACTAGCTGTCTGTGGCATGCCCCCTGTAGGGCATTGAGAATTATCTTGCTCTTAGATGCGGTTGCAGCAAAGGTGCTCCAGTTAACATCTGGCATATTCAGGTCCACCTTCAACAATATCTCTCTCTTTTCTGCCATTTTAAGGATGCCTTCTATCATTTCCTTGTCCATTTTTTCCCCCGAGATGGAAATCTGTATTCAACCCCGATACAGATTGTGGTGCCATTTCCTGTTTCCATGGTGACCCACAGTGCCTCCACTCCTCCCTGTTTACCATTTAGTTCCATTGCTTTGATCCCTTCTCTTATGTGGAGAGCTCCTCCTCCTCCTCTTTTACTCTCCCTGTCCCTCCTGTAGATTGTGTACCCTGGTATGTGACATCCCAGTCATGGTTCTCTGTGTGCCATGTTTCTGTGACTGCCACATTATCCAGATGTCCCTCTTCCATCAAGACCGCTAGTTCAGGAAGTGCGTTATCCAGACTATGTGCATTGGTACTCATAGTGCTCAATTTTTTGATAGCCTTACTCCTTTTAGCCTCATCCCTGTCCTTACTGTCTTTGTATTTTTCTCCATTGATCCCTGTCCTGCTCCCTATCGACTCCACTACCTTAATGTTTACCTCACTAACTACCCTGTTTTGTGGGGGGGGGGCTGGGATTTAGATGCTTCCTTTCAGTGTCTCTCCTCTTGGCTAGTTTAAATGTTTGTCAATGAAGCCTTTAAACATATCATCTGAGATCCTGGTTCCCCTCCCAGACAGATGCAGACCATCATGCCAGTATTAGCCTGCATCCCTCCAGGTGGACCCCCAGTCTCCAATGAAGCTAAAACCCTGAGCTCCGCATCAGTTTTTCAGCCATTCATTGAATCTTATGGCACAGAGTACCCTACTTTCTCCCATGCCATAGACAGGCAGCACTTCAGAGAAGGTTATTTTGCATGCTACTTGTCTAAGGCACCTCCTCAACTCTAAAAACTCCTTCTGCACTACTCTGATCCCATTCCCAATCAGGTCATTTATCCTAGGTGAACAACAATGTACTGCTCTCTCTCCCATGCAGCTGCTCCCATGATCCTGAGGATTCATATCCTGTCCCTCCCAGCCATGGAGCTGGGCAGGCACCTTACCTCCCTTCCTCTCACCCCCACCAGTTCTACCCTTCTAATGACTGATTATCCCACCAGGAGTTGTTTCCTTCCCTTATGGAGTCTCCAGCCACCCTCCTCTGGATCTCCTTTGTGGATGTTCCAAGTTTCCTCTGCAGGTGCCTCCATAGAGGAACCACACTCTGCCAGAATGGTGTATGGATTGTAGAGAGGTGCAGCTAGAGGGATGTGCCTCTGATCCACCACCCTCACCCTCCCTGAGCCCACCGTGGTCAAACCGCTCCTCTTTCTTGGCAACCTCTGAGGCAGTGGCAGTGGCCCTTGTGGTCGCTGGGTGGGGGAGGAGGTTTTCTGAATCCTTGCCAGGTTGGCCTAGAGTTGGGAAACCTCCTCCCTCAGACCAGAGAGGTGCCTACAAATAGGGCAGCACCACAGCCTCCAAAATATCTCCCAGGAGACTGCTGCTCCAAAGTCAGGGCTTTGCGCCACTCCCCAAATGTCTTTCTCCCTTTCTGCTTCTTTGTTTTTTTGTTAGTGTGTGTGAGCCTGTGCATGCATCTGCCCTCTATGCAGCATGCTGGGTTGTTCAAGTTAAGACAGGTGTATGTCCTTTGCCCTTTTGGAGAAGTGATGTCAGTTGAGGCAGTATAGCACAGTGGTTTAAGGCTCTGAGCTGCAAACTTGGAGACCTGGGCTTGAATCCCACAGCCCCCACTTGCAGACTGTGTGACTCTGAGCAAGTCACTTAGCTTCCTTGTGCTCCCAGGCCACACCTGTAAACAAGCTGTCAGATTAGTGTGTCTCTCCTGGTGTAACAAAAAAAAAGAACCCCTGGTTTAAAAGAAATGATGCACTAGTGGTGGGTGGGGTGAGGGGAATGGTGGGCAGGAACAAGCCTGTGCCCTCCAGAAACAATCAGCAACAGATCTGACCCACCATCCTGGTGAGTGTTTTCCTTCCTTTCAGCAAGACAACCTGCACAATAATTTAAAATAAATATATGCTGCGAAAACAATTTAAATCAGAGAAAAATAAAGCAGTAAACTGTACAACCTGTAAGCACAAAACAGTAATAAAGCCTGTAAGCACAACATGTAGACACCAAACAAAACACATGCAGTAACACAACAGTAACTCTGCTTAACCAAAAGAAGCCTTAATGTTTATCCTTGCTCTGTTAATGTTGCTTCTTGCTCTTTCCTATCAAGCAAACCCTAAAAGGAAAAAGCACAGGTGAAGCTAGGTGCTTTATGCCAGCAAACCTAGCTTCCACCTTCAACTTTAACATGTTTATATGTTTTGAACCCACATTTTCTTCATAGCCTTCTTATGACCCCTCTTCATGAACAATGGTGGTGAAAATGTTCAAATACAGCCTGAATGGTGATTTTGTCAAGGGACAGAGAAATTGCCTTTCAGGCCAGAGTTGCCTAATTCCACCGTCATTGTTTAAGAGGTGGGGTCCCAAACAGGCCATGTTGAAAATCTGGTCTCAAAATATGCAAAGCCATTCAAACCCAGACTCAGTGAAAAGCAACAAAAATGGTTACCTCCAACAAGAACTCAACACAGCTTTCTCAAACCTTCAAGTCCAGTGTCTTTCTGGGGAGGATAGTGCTTTGAGAAAGCTATGTTGAGTGAACTGTATCAGGTCTGATCGAGTGATCTCTGATCTTGGGAGTGGCTTTCCTTATTTGGATGAACAGGGACTTGAACCTGTGGATCTTATTTTTAAATACGTTCTACTTTACTGAGTGTGTGTGTAAAGAAAACTGTGTGTTTTCTACTAATAAAGCTTTGAAACCTAATCCATAAGAAGTCAGTGACTGCATGGAGCTGAATAAGCTTTACTCTGACCCTTAGCAGGTGCCAGTCCCCTCCTAGAATCTCTCACTTTTGCAGGGAATGAGTTTCTTTTTTACAGGTAACTCATCTTTGCTGGATTTGTATCCTTTCCTTTGGGTGTGATGAGGGAGAGTGCTGGGTTTCAGTGGGTGTGGGGGGCATGAACTATTTGAATGGCACAGCGGTGGGTGGGTTGGACATTGAGAAAGATGGATTCATGAGTGACTGAGTTGGGGGAAGGGTTTTATTTGAACTACCAGTACATAATTTAAATAAATTTCACTGGGACATTGATGGAGGAAGGTGGTGGGTACAATGAGAGTGGGGGTAACATAATTTTATTTTACTTGGTGGTGTTAGAGGAATTGTAATATGATACACTTTATAGGTTTTCTTATCAAGAAACCATTTAAAAAATGAACTATGAGTACTGGCACTTCATCAGCAATGGTGACCCTATGCATAGACTGGCATTACATAAAGTGGCACCATCATTGGCAAAGTGCTAATATAGATAGTCTTCACCAAGTAATGTTCCAATTTCATTAGGTGAAAAACTACATGTAGTGGCACTTTGCACTTTTCAAGTGGGACCACTTTGTGTAGTGCTACAGTACACATTGCATAGTTTTAGAACTTTGCACACCTACCCCATATTCAAAGGTTTCAGTTTGTGCCATACAAAGTTCATATCCTGAGAAATTAGCACATTTCTTTAAAGTTGATATATTCAAGCAAGTTTGAATCACAGTGTGAAAACTCAAACTTGTTTAAGTGTAGCTGCTTTGTTCAAAGTCCAAAGGAAGCATTGAAAGTGTGCTTTGCAATAAGCACATCCCCCTTGCTGGCCACACATAGATACAATATGTGCCTATACTTTCTATAGTCTGGCAAGAAGTAGAAGTTGTTAGGATGTCTCAAACCTGTTAGTGCACTTATACTAACGTGTTATATTCAATGATCCCCATGCAAATGACTCCTTAGCCCATACAAGGTGCTAAAAGGTCAATTGCATCCTATTATGGTCTCATAAAGTTCTGAGGTGCTAGCTTTGCCTGCAGGGATTGCATGTATAACTGTACCTCCTATACCCTGCATTTGAGGTGCTGTGTATGAAATAAAACAAAAAAGATAGGGTTCCCCCCCGTCATAATGATTATTTAAACATGTTCTATTTATTTATTTTGTTTTTGTTAACCAGGTAGGTGCACTAGACAAGAGATTTTGCATATTTTCAGGCATGACCCGGGAGGGTTACACATCAGAAACAACAGATACATAGTGTCCACATCAGAATAAAAAACATCTAGTTGGAAGGAAAATACAGTAATACATGACAATTTTGAATACATGGCACATTCAGGAACAACAAGTAGAATATACATAGCATGAGGATAAACAGTAATCATAGTTACATAAACTTTTATAGAATTTTGAAAACAGTATAATTGATTGAAGAAATACATATACAGAAAACACTGGGGGTACATAAGTGCAGAGATGAAGTACCACTCTCAAGGTGGAACACCAGTGGTAGTAGTGCAAACGAGTGGAGACAAGCAAGAGGTAGACCAGGAGCAGTGACCTGAGCTCATAAGGTGAGTTCTTAAACTTTTTTGAAAGGCCCGGTGAGTAGCCGATTGTTTAACATAGAGTGGAAGGGTGTTCCACATTCTGGGCACAGATACGGCAAATACAAGTTCACCCTTCTTGGTGAGACATCTAGGCATAACAAAGGAAGCATTTTCAGTAGATCTCAGCATACAGAGCAAGTCAAGTTGTTTTAGTAGAGTTACAAGGGACCTTGAAGTACTTGTCCAGGTTAATTTATCCACCAGACAACCAGCTGTGTACAGACGATAGGAGGACTGGGTGAGCCAATTGAGAGAAGAATAGAGCTGACAGTGCTGTGTTAGTTTAGGATCCACAAGGGCGAAGCGGCAGATACTATTATAACAAGTGCTCCATTTCTGTATTACTTGCTTGCTAGCATTAAGATAGACTACAGAGCCATAGTTGAGACAAGGTCTAAGAATTCCCTGAGAAATGGCTAGCCTGTCTGTTGAATTTAGGGAGGATCTTACCTTGTAAGCCAGGCCAAGTTTATTGTTCACTGCCTTGCAAGTGGCTGCAACATGAAAATTAAAGTCCAGTGAGAGGTCAAGAGTCATCCCAAGGTATCTGAAGGATGTGACTGTATCCAGGGTTATGCCAGCAGGTCCAAGAAGGGAAAGTCCCATATGACAAGCTTTTAGCCTAGGAGAAGTCCCAAAGAGAATTGACACCATTTTGCTAGTGTTAAGTAGGAGCTCATTTTGCTTTAGCCAAGCCGAGAAGCAGTCAAAGTCAGATTGAAGGGAGGTGTGAATTGCTGAAATGACATTAGCGGCAGAGTAGATAACCATATTGTCCTATAGAAAAGAGACAAAGTCAATCTGGATGGGGGAGGATTATTTATAAAGAGACAGAAAAGGAAGGGACCAAGAATAGAAGCCTTGGGAACCCCAAATGAGGTAGAGACAAGATCTGACTCCCTCTCCTGCACCTGATCTCATTGTAATGATTATTTAAACCTCTCTATTTCCTGATAGTCTTACAGTCCCCTTTCTAATCCTTATGCAGATGCTTGTATTCCTATTCCATGGCAATAGAGACTGGGAAAGAGGCACCTTTCACCTCCATGGGTGGCCACCACCTGCCTCACCCAAGTGCTACATTGCTAAAGTATTCAGTATAACAATACAGTACTTGTGGGACATGTACATGTGATAGAAGGGAAATGTGAAATTCAACAAGAAGCAAACTGCACATGCATGCAGACTTAGTTGTTTTTTTATCAACTTTCTTTAAGTCATAATTTTTTTTATTGCTAAAGGTCATTTCACTAAACATGGGTGATCACCTAATTAATGTCCAGCCACCTCATGAGCTCACAAGTGGTTACTTAGAAATCCTCAGTAATGTATTTTTGGGGATGACAGAATCCCACTATTTTTGGTGGGATTTACAAATAACCACATATGTGGTCAAAGGGTCATAGTGGTAACTATCCCATCATCAAAATTTGATAAGACTTTTAAAAATAGTAATGATATAATCTAAAGGCAATTGTAGAAAAAAGTCAACATGTGTGTGCACTTCACTTTTAGTCAATGTATAGTTTACTCTTTGTTTTACATGTCCTGCAAGTACTCTATGACTATACAGAGTGCTATAGTGATAGAGAACTTGTGTGTGACATACAGCAGCTAGTCATGGAGATGGAAGGTGGGTCTGTGTTGCTGGTTGCTGAGGGGGAGTAGTCAAGGACTACAAGAGGGGCCAACTAGAATACCATGGAAAAGGAATGTTTAAATACTCATTACTATGGTGATTTGGTGAGTGAGAGGGGTTCATTAGACTACCAAGGAATAGGAAGCATTAAATAATCATCATGATCGCAACTCAGAGAGGAAGAGGGGTTTCACAACCTACTGAGGAATAGGAAATGGTAAATAATCATCACAACAGGGATTATGTAAGGGAGAGGGACCACAAGACTATCAGGGAATAGCAAGGGTTAAAAATCATTACAATGGGGATATTGCCAGAAACGGAACCCTGCCATTCCTTTTGCTTTACTACATACACAACACCTCTGATGAATAGGTGGGATTCCACATCATTGTGCATGTTTGTAAAAGTAGGGTTTTGGAAGAAATAAACAGCACTGCAAAAGTAACTGATTAGCACTTCCAAAACCCACAAAACATACCACTGTGCAACATATCCATTTATTTGCATAGCTGCATGGTCTATCTTATCACTACCACAGGAACAAATTAGCACTATACTAAGCATCTGCATAAAACAGCAGCCACTTACAGGCAGTTAGCCATGCTATTTACACTAACATAGTCAATAGATTTTACATTTAGCACTTGCTTTACTGCTAAATAAGAGCATGAACTTGCAGACTGGAAAATTGTGTTTAGCTTATATTCAGACCACATATTATCAGTTCTCCTTCAATGCCAGTTGGCTGAAGTCACTTCACATCCTTGATTTGGGGGTCTCTCAGTCTAGAAAATGCATCATATTTTACACCTGACTTCATGGATGGCATCCCTTTCATACACAGTCTATATCAAAGAGACTCCACAAACAAATGGTGAAAATAAAACCTCCCTAACAATCATAGTGCACAACTTAAAAACAAATGTTTTTAACATTGTTATTGCATGGAAAGATAATACTTCCTGGAACAGATACAGGATCCATCCCAATAAGGGGTGGGTTTGCATAGTAATGAAAAACCATAAGTTGCGTGATAATGTCTTGCAGAAATCTACAGAACTGGAGCAAATCAGGATTCAAATTGTTGAAAGCATTGTAGCTTCAAAGCAAGAAAGAGAGGAAACTACTTCAAATCAAGGGGAAATTTCTTCAAATCAGTTGAATAAAAATAACCCCCCCCAAAAAAGATAGTGGGTCAGATTTTCCAACCCTGGTGCAGAGCTTGCATCCATTCCTGCACCACGGCACTTAGATTTTGGTGGTGTACCAAACCCTTCACTGCAACTGTACCCGATTTTACAATCTCTGGCACAGTTGTGACAGTGTCCATGGATTACAGTAGCTTGTGGCAAATATCTTGCACAAGCTCTATAATAACAGCCCCCAAGATTGCTGCAGAGTGGACCAGAAGAAGTTGCCCTAACTTGCAGCAATTGCTGCATGGATGTAAAATCCTGTCAGATTGACACAAGCCCCATGCATCATATTGTAGACACTCCAGGGCTTGCAGCAATCTAATACTTTCGGAAATCCTGCCCAGTATTTTCAAACAGGAGAAATCACAAAACAGACAAAAAAAGAATAGCAGAATACGTCTTCATAGCCCCTCAAATCCAGTGTCTTACTGGGGAGGACAGTGCTTTGGAAGTCTACAGTAAAATAGAGGGAGAGAACAATTGAGGAAGTGTTTAAATCATAGCAAAGTCTTGGAAGTATCACATAGTTTCATCTAGTGAAAAAGAGGGTATTGTTAAATCACATGTATCAGTTTGTTATAGCAACTAGTAATAGGTTTGAAAGATTAAATTCTATAGAAACTATTAAATGCCTATCTTACAATAATGAGGAAATGTACTGTTCATGGAGTATTTTTAGTCTTAAATCTAAATGTGACTATGGTGATTGGTTGTCTATTGTTAAACAATATGACATTCTCCTTTCTGAGATGACTAGAGATGGGCAAAGTTGGTTCAATTTGCTCTAAGAATTAATCCTCAAATTAAACGCAATTTGAGAAGTGTGGATCAATCTGCAATGTGTAAAATTCAGCCATGCATGGGCAAAATTCCACACTTTGCAGGTGAAATTCCACCGTTCGCATTGAAAACTTTACAATTTCGGTTGCTGTCAAAGTTGCTTAAGGCAGGGAAAAATTCACAAAACACAGCAGATGTGAATTTCAGCCACTTTGCAGCAACTTCATTGGCAAATTAAAACTTTACACATCTCTGCAGGTGACATGGTTGGTGAATGCAACTATTAGTAGGATAAATGGTTATTTTCAAATCTTTATCTGTGCAGTTAAGGACTCCAAATTTGATAAGCATAAGGAAGGGTTGGCCACCCCAGCTACTACTCACATAGATTTTAATGCTGAATAACTTATCATGGAGGTCTTTTTTCCTTCCTACCCTTTTGCCACAAAATAATGTGTTCTATTACTCAATATGTGCATCCCCCTAGAAGCAATAATGAAATGAATATTAATATCCTTGATTCTCTTAAAGAAATTTTGAATGTTGCTACAAATTGTTTTCCTTGGATCAATATAATGTTATTTGGAGATTGTCATTGGTAATTAAGACATAAAAATTAAATATATGATGGTGGTTAGTCTACCGATGATAGTTTTAATATTCTGTTGAGGTCTTCACAGGCTAAAAGAACTAATTATATGGAAAAGAAACTGTTAAAAAATTGCATCAGACTGTAATCTAAGGTTTTCAAATTGAAGGCACCTTGGATAAGACCAGCAAAATCATGTTTTCAAGTCATGGTGGTGGTACAGTATAATTGATCATAGAGCAATTGATATTTTTCACTTTACTAAGGTTCAGAGTTTTGAAAAACAAAATCCCCAGAATATAAAGTAACACTGCCAAGTTGCATGCACTTATTTTATGGAAAATGAATCTTATAAACTCATGAATAAAAACCTTACACTAGAAGGTGACCACTACCTAACTGTTTGTAATGGCAAAAATATAAAGTGGTGTCCCATTATTGAAGAAACTTTGATTAATTTATTGAGTACAGATAATCTGGAGTCATTTGGTATTACTGGAGATGTTATTGATTAAGGTAACTTTTCTGAAATAAATCACAAAATATAAGAATCTTGTAAACTCTATTGAACTATTTATTGTTCAACCACCTAGAGATAATTTAAAACAAAGGCATGTGCACCATAAATAGCTTGACTATGAATCTAGAACCAAGAACACTGAACTGTTGAAATATATGGTTTGATTATAAGAATTCAAAAGAGCACAATAAAAAAGCACTATGTATGTAAAAGGAGAGTGAAGAAACTTACAGTTGAATTAAAAAAAATTTTTTACATCAAGCTGTCTGTCACGATTTAGAGAATGCTATTAATAACAAAGATAATAGGGAATTTTGGAAAATGGTCATGAAAGGTTATGGAATTGTTAGGGCAAATACAGAGATCACACTCTAGAAAGTATTTGGATTACTCATTTTGCAAACGTATGTGGTAGGAAAACCTCAAATGAAATCACAGTTTTTGAACAGAATGCAAATTTAAATTACAATACCCATGTTTTTCAAGCATGATTAAAGGTTCAGTTGAGGAAGTTGAACAATTAAATTTATGTTATAAAAGAAACAAAGCACATGACATAGACATTATTCCTACAGAGTCCCTGTATGCTTCTATTGATAAATGGGCCAAAATATTGACTTGTGTGTGTGTGTGTGTGTGTGTGTGTGTGTGTGTATGTATGTATATATATATATATATATATATACAGTGGCGTGAAAAAGTATTTGCCCCCTTCCTGATTTTCTCTATTATTGCATATTTGTCACACTGGATGTTTTCAGGTCTTTAGACAAAATATAATATTAGATAAAGGGAACCTGAGTGAACAAATAACACTTTTTTTTTTTTACTTATTTCATTTATTGAAAAAGTTAACCAACACCAACTGTCACTGTGTGAAAAGTAATTGCCCCCTAGTTAAATCAACCCAATTAAAGGGATAATTAGAGTCAGCTGATTGAACACAACCAGGCTTGATTACAGCCAGCCCTGCTCAATATAAACCTCACTTATTTTGGCCCTTACCATCAGAGTCATGTTGCCAGCACAAAGATTCAACAAGCACATTATGCCATGATCAAAGGAAGTTCCTGAAAAGATCAGAAAAAATTTGTTGCCTCTATCAGTCTGGAAAGGGTTACAAAGCTATTTCTAAGGCTCTGGGACTCCATCAAACCACAGTGAGAGCCATAATCTCCAAATGGAGAACACTTGGAACAGTAGTGAACCTCCCAGGGGGCGGCCTGCCAAAATTACTCCAAGGGCGCAGTGTAAAATCATCCAAGAAGTCTCAAAGGATCCTAAAACAACATCCAAAGAACTGCAGGCTTCTCTTGCCTCAGCTAAGGTCAGTGTTCATGACTCCACAATCAGAAAGAGACTGGGCAAAATGTGGGTTTTATGAGAGTAAAGGCAGAAACCACTGCTAACCAAGAAGAACATAAATGCTCGTCTCTCATTTGCTAAGAAGCACCTGGATGATCCACAAGCCTTTGGGAAAATGTTCTATGGACAGATGAGTCCAAAGTGGAACTTTTGGACAACATGGATCCCATAATATCTCGCGTAAAGCAAACACAGCATTCCACAGTAAGAACACCATACCAACAGTCAAACATGGTGGTGGTAGTGTGATGGTGTGGGATGCTTTGTGCCTAAGGACCTGGATGACTTGCCATAATTAAAGGAACCATGAATTCTGCTCTGTACCAGAAAATTCTTAAGAAAGTGTCCAGTCATCCTTCCGTCAGCTGAAGCTGAAGCGTAGTTGGGTCATGCAGCAAGACAATGATCCAAAACAAAAAGCAAGTCCACATCAGAATGGCTAAAAGAAGTAAAATTAAAGTTTTGGAGTGGCCTAGTCAAAGTCTAGACTTAAACCCAATAGAGATGCTGTGGCAGGACCTGAAACGAGCAGTTCATGCTCGAAAACCTACCAAATGTTACTGAATTAAAGCAGTTCTATGAGGAAGAGTGGGTTAAATTCCTCCACAGCGATGTGAAAGACTGATATTGAATTATAGGAAGTGTTTGGTTGCAGTCATTGCAGCTAAATGTGGCATAACCAGTTATTAAGTGTAAGGGGGCAATTACTTTTTCACACAGTGCCAGTTGGTGTTGGTTAACTTTTTTCATAAAATAAGTGAAATAATAAAAAAAAACAATTGTTATTTGTTCACTCAGGTTCCCTTTATCTAATATTACATTTTCTCTAAAGACCTGAAAACATCCAGTGTGACAAATATGCAATAATAGAGGAAATCAGGAAGGGGGCAAATACTTTTTCACGCCACTGTATATATATATATACAAATTATGGTAACACGGTAGTGCTACAATAGATAGGGTTGAGTAGCACTTTTAAGGTTAAAGGGCAAACTTTGCACCTTAATAACTTTGCCACTGTTCAACAGATTTACCTGGAATTTGGTGCACATAATGGGACATGGTAGATCTTGGGATCTGCCCAGTTTCATACCAGTCAGATATACAGCTGTGGAGTTATTAAGCAACAACAAAGTGAGTAATTACGCCTTCTTGTGAATTCTTTGCTCTCACCTACAGGTTGCACGGTTTGTGTGACCTCTACGAAAACTTAAGGGAATGTGCAGCTGGTGTCCCTGATGTGCCTTTTGAAGATTTTGTGAAAAAATAATGAATGGCTCAAAAGTTATTCAAAAAACAAGTTCCCATTATAAGTCAAAGGGAAAACTTAACAAAATGTTTGACACTTTTGCAAATGTACCTTTTAGTGTTGCAAATGACCCTAGTAGTGTTGCAAATCCACCATTTTGTTTTCAGTTGGTGATCAGAAAAATGCTTGACATTTAAAATTGGAACCCTCTAGGGACACAATTCTTTCTGTGTTCACCTAGTCGAAGCCTGAGGATGCTAGCCATGTCTTTAGTTTGGGGTTAAATATGGCAAAAATATGTTTTTCAAATTTTTGAAATCAGTAGTGTCACAAATTAGTGTCGCAGGTGTGACACTTTCACAAATTTTTGCGAAAAGTGTCGCAAATTGTGACACTACTTTTTCAGACTATGGTCAAAATGACAGGGATTCTTTGCCACCCTACTGCAAAAGAACGGTTTTGTCGTTTGGGCTGAAATTTGGAGGGAACGCAGCAAACATCTCACAGGACTGCCTTTTCATGGATTGATGAAAAAATATTACATGGCTGCCAAGTTACAGTACTCCAAATTTGGCATTTTTTTCCCATAGACTAACATGGTGGCATACACCACGCCTTTCTGGGCTCGTATCTTGAAAACGATGCAAGATACAGATTTTTTGTTGTGAGTTACATAGCCCATTTACAAAAACCTAGCCAGGAAAATCATGAGTTTTGTGAAATTTAAATATTTTTTCTATGTCATGCGGTAGCTGAGATATTACCAGTTAAGTACTTCCAATGCTCGTTTTAAGCTTTGATGCCCATTACAATGCATTCATTCTTTGTGTTTCTCTATGCAGCTGTTTGGGAAAAACAGGGTATGTGCTTCAGTTACTGTTACAGTTACTATTTCCACTTGTGTTTATCTCCCTGTTTGTGTTACCATTCACATGTACGCTACCGTGTCCGTTACCCTTTGCGTTGTCATTTGCACTTGCATTTCATTTTGCATTTCACTTTTCTTTGCTGTTATTGTTGCTGTTACTGTTACCATTTGCATTTACAATTGCGGTACTGTGCCTGTCCGCATTTTGGTTTGCGTTTCCATACACGCTTCTGTTACCGTTTCCATTTCTGTTTCCTTTGGCATTATTATTCATGTTAACTTTACCATTTGTATTTACAATTATGGTACCATGCCTGTGCGCTTTATAGTTTGCATTTACGTGTGCTCTTGCATTCGCGTTTCCGTTCCTGTTCCCTTTCACTTTCTTTTTGCTGTGACACTTAACATTTCCATTTAAGATACTGCTCCCATCACTGTTTGCATTACCATTTGCATTTTCGCATGCTCTTCAATGTCCGTTTGCATCACTGTTCACTTCGACATTATTTTGCACTTGCATTTCTATTAACGTTTCCTTTATCATTTACGTTTGCATTACCATGTGTGCCACTGTTGGCACTTCTGTTTGCATTGCTGTTCCTGTTACTGTGTAACAAGACATCATGTGGTGGGAGCGTGGGGTCCGATTGGCCCCTCACTCCCAACACCGCATTACAATGACTATTTCTCGTCATCATTCTCAAAAAGAAGGTAAATTAGAGGCAAAATCTGTTTAATGCATTGGTTAGGGTTGTTCCACGGTGCCAAAAGTGAGGAAATTCAGTGTTAGCATTGGATGCCCCCCCTTGGAACCCTCCAGCCCAACCTGCAAATGACTTCAGGATGTGCATTGGGGTCATCGGTCCTAACTCTTACCCCATTCTCCTATTCCTCACCTTCCTTACACATGTGATGGCTGAGAGTTAGGACTAATGATCCAAATGAGCACCCCGATGCCATTTGGGGGGGTGGGCTGGAGGGGTCCAAGGGGGGCATTCAACCCTAACACAAAATTTCCTCACTTTTGTCACTGTGGAACAACCATAACTGATGCATTAAACAGAGTTTTTTCCTCAATATATATATATATATATATATATATATATATATATATATATTATATATATATATAGATATACTGTATATATATATATGTATATATTTAAAAATTATTCTTATGCCTACCCTACTTAAGGAGAGAAACACTAATGTAACTGTACCCCTCTTTAAGAAACATGATCAATTTGACCCAGCTGCTATCATCCAATATCCCTCTAAAATATTCACATGAAAACTTAGATACACTCCATATTAACAGTTTCAGAAGCTTTGGGAAAGAAGCTTTAATACCTGTTTGAACTGCAAGCTAGTTTCAGACAAGATTCTTCTGCCATCAATCACATCTTCACCCTTAAATATCTGATTGATAGGTACCTGAAGGTTGGTAGTAACAAAAAAATGTACATGCTGCTTGTATAGATTAAAGCAATGCTTTCAACAGCTTGCATAGATCTAATTATTCTCCTGGATATTCTCACTGTTAAAAACTAGACTCCAGCATACTTGCAGTTTTGAAGATGTTACATGCCAACACTTTGGTGAGAGAATGTAGTTTGAGAGAAGTAGATTATAAAAGCCCTTTGGGACTTTTGTCAGGGTAAACTAAGGATGCCTATTGGCTCCTTTTCTTTTCAAAGTTTATATAAACTCCATTACTGATAGAAATATAGATAGTTTTTTTAGCATAGTTTATCTCCCATTGCTGGTGGTGCTCAGTGGTGTTTATACCAACCATTCGTGATCTCTCCCACCCCCACTTCTGCTGTTAGGGATCATGCTGTGTTTCAGGAGGAGCTTGGGTTTTTACCTTGGATTTGTTCTGTTGCTGCCTGTCCTGAAATACCACCCAAGAAGGATGTAGGCACAAAGGATGTAGGTCCAGGCTGTAAAGTGATGGCACACATCTCAGCCAAATGCCTAATGGTGTCCTCTCCTCCCCCACATCAAGAGTCCTGTGCTGCTGCCTATGCATCCGGAGGTGGTGGTAACAGGCTGATGTGACAGCCCCCACCTCCCAGAGGAAGAGAGAATCCTAATCTTTACAGATATTGCATCCCCTGTAATTAATATCATTGATGTACCATTACTCATTTATGCCAATGGTTCAGTCATACTGCTTTTGATGCCTAATGGGCTACAAAGGTAATTAAATACAGTATCCCAACAACTGCATGCTTTAAAACTAAATATAAACATAGGTAAAGGTAAAACAGTGCTTTTTGGTTCTCCTCGTAGAATTTGAAAGACTGGTATATTGACATGAGAAAATTAAGAAAAGCAGCAAGTTATCTATAGCTAGGTGTTACTTAAGCAATAATGCATGACAAGGTGTGGGTTGTACTGGGATAACCTCATGCCTGGGTGGTTGGGCAAGAGGCCGCATGATGAGTGTGTCCAATGTCCAGAAATGAGGTTGTATTTTTTAAGATGTTACATGCCATCCCAGCACAACCCACACCCTGTATTGCATTAATGCTATTATACAATGGCTCGTTGTTATACAGAATAAAAAAAAAACATTTAAAATGTTTTTAGCAGATTTTTAGTGTGGCAATATATCTTTGTTACTGAAGGAGAGATGGAGTAAAAGGTCCAACAAATCAATACAGCGAGGTTGTGCTGGGATAACCTCACTGTGCCAGGGACACACTGACCAGAGACCAGGAAATTGTCTTGCCATTGTATAATTTTAAAACTAACAACCCTTGAAATGCACACTGAGATTGCTGTAAAGAGAGCCAAAATTAGATATACTATAAATGGGATTCTTAAATTTTGCAAGACATCATAAATGCATTTGGGGCCAAAATTAAGTTGAGTATTTTGTGCAGCTCTGAAGTGTAGGAAGTATACTCAAGAAGTGTGTGTCTTGAAAGTCTCCAAAATTGTTTATTTGCAGAATTCTTGGATTATCACAATATATTCCTGGGACCCATTTATGTGCTGAAATATGTTTGGAGTCTATCCAAAGTTGAAGCTTACTCAGCACTGTTGGGTATGTAGTAAGAATAATGAAAATAGCTGTAGATTATCTCTTAAGGATGATACTATTGGAAACTTTTGGTGCTGCAGATTATGTTGAAAATAATCTTGGCTGGCAGGAGGGTAAAATTGAAAACAATGGCTGGGAATATATGTGTAAATTGAACACAACAGAATTGCCATGAAATTGATGTGTGTGGCACTAAAATAATGCAGATAATATTAACCATGTTTTTTTCAACAAGATACGACAAGCATAAATGAATCCCAGTTTCTAGCTACTGTACAAATAGACTTAAGAAATATTTTGGGTCATGAGCAGTATTTAGACTTTTGTGCTAATGCAGATGATTGTACAGCTTTCACTAGACTGTGCTTATAGCTGTCATATAACACTGTGGGCTCATTATATTTTAAAACAAAATTGCTTTTTGTGTAATGAAGTAGTCCCACATGAGAGATTCTTGGTACAGGTACATAATGTATTGCTCTACAGTTCTCTTGAAAGCTTGTGGGTAAAATAGACTAATCCTTTAATGCATAATATTAACTTTGACTCATTCATGGTAGATGCCTGCAGTGCTAAAGTAGTGCCTTTGGGAGGTTTTGTGAAACAATATTAAACAGTTTCAGAGTCACAAGGATTTAAAGATTTAAAGTTTTTTTTTTCTGTTCTGAGCATGCTCAGTAGGGTTTTTTTGGATATCATTCTGAAACAACACCATAAATTCTGTGTCAAAAGATCAGTTTTGTTTTTTCACCAATTGCTTCTAACAGCATGATAATTTTTTTTTGTGCCATGAGAGCTACCATTTTATTTCTTTCATGGAAAATACATAAAATAGTGTAATTATAAAAAATACAAACATCTGAACCTAGCTAAATGGGACCTGTTTGGCTAGATCCTGGTGTTTTTTTAATTGCCAGAAATACCTTTACTGGGCATGCCAAAATCCAGGGTGCCCAACTTAAAAAGAGGAATCATTTTGCCTGTGTTCTATGTATAAAAACAGTGTGACTTTGCTGAATTCTGCATCTGCAGCTGGAGTCCTGCTGCAGGCTGCAATGACATTTGTGATCTGCCAATCCCTTGTTCTGTCTATCTTTATTTATTTATTTATTTGAAAAGGTTTTTTTACCAGGAAAGACAAAATGAGCTGCAAGCAGATCATTTCCAGAAGCATCCTGGGGGAAGGGGTACATAAATGGGAGGATCAAACAAGAACAAAACAAGCAATTACATACGGTACAATTCAGTACATACAGTACTGTACTAGTACAATGTAAAACAAATGCTAAACAGTCAAATACAGGCAGTAAGTGCAGTTTCAGATATGAAAAGCCGGACTTTTAGAGTTGTTAAGTGTTAAAGGATTTTGAGAAGAGGAGTGACAGTACGAGAGGCAGTGAAGGAAGGGTGGGCTGGAGGGGGAGCAAGTCAGGAGTGAATCACGTCAGGATGCTGAAAACCCTATAAGGGGGGATCTGGCAGAAAGGAGTAAAGGAAGGGAGGGGGAAGGGGTCTTGGAGGGATAGAGGAGGGCAATCCAGGAACTAAATCCTCTTCAGGATGTAGTGAACCCTGCAAAGGGACAGGGCTTGGATTGGGAGGAGGAGGGAGGGGAAAGGCAAGGGAAGGAAGGTGTAGGTGGAGGATGAGAGTAAGGGGGTGGAGGTGAGAGGGGAGGTGGGTTATCAGGATGATGAGATACACTGGAAGGGGGCAGGGCTTGGTAGTGAAGGAGTGGAGTATATATCCATTCATCTATCTGTCTGTCTGTCTGTATGTCCATCCGTCCATCCATCCATCTATCCATCTGTCCATCCATCCATCCATCTATCTATCTATCTATCTATCTATCTATCTATCTATCTATCTATCTATCTATCTATCTATCTATCTATCTGTCTGTCTGTCTGTCTGTCTGTCTGTCTGTCTGTCTGTCTATCTATCTCTCTAATAGCTCGTCAGAAGGCACCAGGAGAAAGAACTGCTGTGTGACTGAACTTCTTTGCTGGGACTAAATAGAAGAACTTTTGTATTTGACCTTTTAGCTTTAGGTAAAAAACTAACATACAAAAAAGTGTGTGTTTGGGTTAACTGAACTGAATGGGTATCTGCAGAGTTATCTAGGTGTAAATCTCAGGTGACTGAAAGGACTTAACTGCTGTGAGGGTTTAATTTACTTGTAGAAAGATCTGGTGAGTAGGGGGAGTGGCTTAGCTAGAAGGAAGCTATATTTAAAGACTGCCTTAGAAAGTTTCAGCTAATAGCTTGGCAGAAGGCACCAGGAGAAAAGGACTGCTGTGTGACTGAACTTCTCTACTGGGACTATATTGCCCTCCTTGCCTCCCCTCCACCCAAAGCTAGTTCTATTTCTATAGGCACAAGATTTGACTGACAACAGGAACTTCCTGTTCAGGGGCAGGAAGTGAGTGATCACAGAACCACCAAGGACCCACCATCCTAGAAGGGCAAGAGTAGCTCTCCAGCCCCCTCTAGCTGCTGGAGGTCTGCCTCTGAGCAAGTAAGTGGTCTACTGTGAAATATAGGATATTCTTGTCTCAGAACAGGACAATCAGGAGCTTAAAGGGCACACAGGCAGAAAGTAAGGAGAGAGAGAAAAAACAGAGGAAAGAGTAAGGATTGCAAACAGTTAAGGGGCCAGAAATAAGACATGATTGGAGTGGTGCAGTGCAGTGGCTGTGGAGCAGCAGTCTTCCAGGAGATGTTCTGCAGGATGCGGTGTTGTCCCATCTGCAGGCACCTCTCTGGGCTGAGGGAGGAGGTTGCTCATCTCCAGGCTGAGTTGGCCAGGATTTGTGGGACCTCCCCTTCCATCCAGGGACCACCAGTGCCACTGCCATTGCCTCAGAGGTTGCCAAGAAAGAGGAGCGGTTGGACCACAGTGGGCTCACGGAGGGTGAGGGTGGTGGAACAGAGGTGCATTCCTCCCATTGTACCTCTCCACAATTCCTATGCCATTCTGGCAAAGTGTGGTTCCTTTATGCAGGCACCCACAGTGGAGACCAAGGAGGATGCTGGGAACCTCCACAAAGGAGACCCACAGGAGGGTGGCAGAGGACCCTGCAGGGGAAGGAAACAACTCCTGGTGGGGGACTCCATTGTTAGGAAGGTAGAACTGGGGGAGGAAGGGGAGAGGGAGGTAAGGTGCCTGCCTGGTGCCATGGCTTGGAGGGACAGGGAGTGAATCTTCAGGATTGCCGGAGCAGCTGCACAGGGGAGGGAGCTGGATGTCATTGTCCACCTAGGGACAAATGACCTGGCTAAGAAAGGGATTAGAGAAGTGCAGGAAGAGTTTGTGGAATTGGGGAGGGGCCTTAGTCAATTAGCACGCACGGTAACCTTCTCGGAGGTGCTACCCATCTATGGCATAGGAGAGGCTAGGGTGTTCCGCACCATGGGATTCAATCAGTGGTTGAAAAACTGGTGTGGAGCTCAGGGATTTGGCTTCATTGGGGACTGGGGGTCCACCTGGAGTGATGGCCTATACTGGCATGATGGGCTGCATCTGTCTGGGAAGGAACCAGGATCCTAGGTGATAGGTTCCAATGCTTCATTGGCAAGCTTTTAAACTAGCCAAGGGGAGGTACTGGAAAGGAGCAGGAAAATCTAGCCCCCAAATAATCATGGTAGTAAGTGCGGCAAACACTAACATAGAGGTGTCGATAGGGAGAAGGGCAGGGGTAAATGGAGAAAGTGACAAAGGCAAGAAGGACAGGGTGGGGCAAAAGGGAGTAAGGCCATCAGGAAATGGAGGGTAATGAGTACCAATGCCCGTAGTCTGGGCAACAAGCTCCCTGAGCTGATGGCCTTAATGGAAGAGGGATGCCTGGATATCGTAGCAGTCACAGAAACATGGTACACAGAGAACCATGACTGGGATGTTAACATACCAGGGTACATAACCTACAGGAGAGACAGGCAGGGGAGAAGAGGGGGAGGAGTAGCTCTCTATGTAAAGGAAGGGATAAAAGCAACTGAACAAAAGAGTAAACAGGAGGAGAGGAGCACTGTGGGTCACCTTGGAGACTGGAAAGGCACCACAATCCGCACAGGGTTGTGTACAGACCCCCATGTCAGGGGAAGGAATGGACAAGGATATGACAGAAGGCAATCTTAGAATGGCAGAGAAAGGAGATACTGTTGATGGAGACCTGAATATGCCAGATGTTAACTGGAGCACATTTGCTGCAGCCACATCCAAGAGCAGGCCATTCTTGATGCCCTACAGGTGGCAGGCATTAGACAGCTAGTTTTGGAACCCACTCGTGAGGGAGCAATCTTAGACCTCATACTCTCAAATGGGGCAGTGAGAGGATCTTAGATCTAGAAGTGGGTTGCCATCTGGGGACAAGTGACCATCAAACAGTGTGGTTCACGTTAAACTCAGCTACAGAGTCAAGCCATACAAAAGTGAGGGTACTGGACTTTAGGAGGGCTGACTTTGGCAAGATGAGGAGTGCCTCAGAAAAGCACTAGCAAATAGGCTAGAAGGAAGTGTGAAGCAACAATGGGAATTATCAAAACTGCCATCACAGAGGCAACAAGCCTTTGTGTGAAAATAAACAAATCAAAACGAAAAAAAAGCCACTATGGTTCTCAAAAGAGGTGGCTGTGAAAGTCAGGAAGAAAAAAATTGCATTCCGGAAGTATAAGGAAACACAGAAGGAGCAGGACAGAGAGCTGTACCAGTTAAGGCAGAAGGAAGCAGGGAGGGAAGTCAGAATAGCAAAGGCCCATACTGAGGAGAAGATAGCCAACTCGGTTAAGAAGGGGGATAAAACCTTTCATAGGTACATCAGCGAGCGTAGAAAGACAAAGGGAGGGACAGTGAGGCTGAATAGAATGAACGGTAGGTGGGCAGAGGGGGACAGTGAAAAAGCAGGAATACTGAACGAATAGTTCTGCTCAGTATTCACAAAAGAGGAGAAGGAAGTGCCTAATCCAATTAACAGAAGCACTCTTGATAGGGGGGTCGATCCCAGTCCTTTCACAGAAGAAAGGGTTCTGCAAGAACTCCTAAAACTGAAGGTGGACAAAGCAATGGGTCCTGATGAATTCACCCTAGAATTCTAAAAGAATTAAGGGAGGAACTAATGAAACCACTGGCTACTCTTTTTAATAAATCATGGGAGGATGGTGTGGTACCCGAGGATTGGAGGAAGGAAGATGTGATTCCCCTTCACAAAAGTGGGTCCAAGACAGACGCAGGAAACTACAGACCTGTCAGTCTGACCTCTGTGGTAGGGAAAGTGATGGAGTCAATTCTGAAGGAAAGAATAGTCGAGTACCTAGAGGCCAGTGGAGCACAGGACCCAAGGCAGCATGGATTCACAGCGGGAAGATCATGTCAGACGAATCTAATAGATTTCTTTGACTGGGTGACCAAAGTAGTAGACCAGGGAGGGGCTGTGGACATGGCCTACCTAGACTTTAGCAAGGCATTTGACACAGTCCCACACAAAAGATTAATAGTCAAATTAACCAGCCTGGGAGTGGGACCCAGGGTGATAGCCTGGGTAAAACATTGGCTGGACAACAGGACACAGAAGGTAATTGTAAATGGAGTCCACTCTGAAGAAAGGGGGGTTACTAGTGGGGTACTGCAGGGTTCAGTATTGGGTCCAGTCCTTTTTAATGTCTTCATCAGTGACATTGCAGAGGGACTGGAAGGAAAAGTATGCCTTTTTGCAGATGACACAAAGATCTGCAACAGAGTTGATACACAAGGGCGTGGAAAGGATGAAAAGGGACTTGGCAAGGTTGGAGGAATGGTCAGAAGTATGGCAGCTAGGATTCAATGCAAAGAAGTGCAAAATAATGCACCTGGGAAACAGGGAAGAATACACAATGGGTGGGGAGGTAGTAACAACAACAAAAAAGGAAAGGCACCTGGGGTTAATCATATCAGATGACCTTAAGGTTAGCAAGCAATGTGAGAAGGCAGTAGGGAGGGCTGGGGGTATACTGGGATGTATAGGGAGAGGCATCATCAGCAGAAAAAAGGAAGTTGTTATCCCTCTGTACAGACAGTTGGTGAGACCCCATCTGGAGCACTGTGTCCAGTTCTGGAGACCCCATCTCCGCAAGGACATAGACAGGATAGAGGCAGTCCAGAGGAGGGCAACTAAATTGGTGCAGGGTCTGCAAGAGAAGCCATATGAGGAGAGACTAAAGGAGCTTAATATGTATACCCTTGAGGAAAGAAGGGAGAAGGGGGACATGATAGAAACTTTTAAGTACCTTAGTGGAATCAACAAAGTCCAAGAGGGTAGCATCTTTCAGAAAAAGAGACTTGCAAGAACAAGGGGACACAATTTAAAGATAGAAGGAGGGCGGTTCAGGGGCAATTTGAGGAAGTATTATTTCTACAGAGGAGGGTAGTGTATGCATGGAACAGCCTTCCTAGGAGGCTGTGGGGTCTAAAACTGTGGAGAATTCAAGAATGCATGGGACAGACATAAGGCAATTCTTGTGGGGGTAGGAATAAATAGGCTGTTGGTTAACTAGGATCTGCGGCCTATCCTGTAGGTAGGGAAATGGGCAGACTAGATGGGCCTAGCGGTCCTTATCTGCCGTCAAAGTCTATGTTTCTATGTTTCTATCTATCTATCTATCTATCTATCTATCTATCTATCTATCTATCTATCTATCTATCTATCTATCTCTCTATCTATCCATTTATTTTATTAAGAAGACTGGGGTGCCCACCCCGGTATCACTTCTTTCTCCCCCTCCCATCCAGGTGTCTCGCCCCCTTCCCAATTTTAATGTTTATTTTTTATAAAATATATGTAAATGAACCGGGATGCCTACCCCCGCTAACAATTTTTTGGATCTTCCTCCCCTCCAGGTCACCTGACCCCATTTATATACAGTGCTCTAACACTGTGGTGCCCAGTCACAGTGTTGGACTTTAACAAGAAATAAAGAAAACTGTTCCACTGTGATTTTTTTTTAATCTGCAAAAAAGAAAATGGTCCCTCACTGTACAGATCCAGCCACCCTAACCTAAAAGTCAGCATCCACCCCCCCACATACATACTGACTCACTTGAACATGTCCCATGGTGTACATCGACTCTCCGATCAAAGACATGTCTTGCTACTGGAACCAGCGACTGCAAAATGAGAAAGTAAGGTAAATACAGTTCAACATATTTCAATGTGGTTTTCAACTTTGATGCATAACTTTGCCATTTTTACACATTTTGAGCTGAACTCTTCAAAATTGCCTTTTTGGGACCCGACCTTATGACCAATAGTGGTGGAATTTGCAAAACAGGCACACAAGGTATTTTCATGATCACTTGGTGAAATCACCTTCTGGGCAGGTTTTGAAAATGTTCGCCATGCTTATACATGAGATGGGATCACAAGAATGCTATGTTGAAAATTTGAGGTCAAAACATTTAAAAATGGCAAAGTTATGAGCATATATTGAAATGTACAATCCATGCTCATAATTTTGGTAATTGTAAATATTTTGATCCCAAATTTTCAACATAGTCATTTTTTCCACATCAGCTTATGAATGTGACAATTGGCATTTATCAAATCCTTGCCAAAATGTGTTTCCACACCTGTGGAGTGGAATGATGTTGTCACTGCACAAAAGCACCTTTTGGGCAGGTTTTGAACATTTCCACCACACTGTTCATGAGGTGGCATCATAAGAAGGCTATGTTGAAAATGTGGGGTAAAATTGTTACAAAACAGCAAAGTTATGAGCGTACATTGAAACTGTGCAACGGACCTGCATAACTTTGGTAATTTTATATATTTTGTTCCCAAATTTTGAACAAAGCCATTTTTTCACATCACCTCACAAACATGACAACTGTCATTTTTCAAAACCTGGCTGAAATGTGTTTTTGCACCTGTTCTGCCTAATGATGTTTTGGCCAAGATTTGAAGATTGTCACCAACTGGGTGCTTGAGGTTGGTTTGTATCAAGTCTATGTTGAACATTTGGTGTCAAAATATAAAAACAAAAAACACAGTTATGAAGGTACAATGGCATTTTACTACACATGTTCATAACTTTGGTAAGTTTTGACATCCAATGTTACATAGAAGGGCAGGGTCAGTAGGGCCCTACACTTCTGTAGGCAGATGGAGTCTGCCCTTGACACATGGTCCAGATGGCCATGTGCATCTGTTCTCAAAAAGAACAGAAATTCCTTGCAACAAAACTAAAATGCACCAGTTAGGGTAACTTAATGCCACAAAATCTGGTGAAATGTGACATTAGGGTTTCCAGCCCTAACTCCACCTACCCCCAGCAGCAAAGAAAAAACATTAGGATTTTGGGTCTCTGAAGTCTTGGCAAATCAGTGGTGGGGCCTTTCTTGGGGTTGTCAACCCTAGTGTTCACCCTTTCCCCAGTGTGTGGCCTCCAATTCAAAGTACAAGGTGCAGCTCCAAGCCACTGCCTCATAGTGATATACTTTTCAAAGGTAGAGAAGTATGTCTCACCACATGTTGCGAACACAATTTGTTGTAGTTTTCTTCATGCAGGGCCTGCAAGACATCATGTGGGATGTGGTTTACTAATGGAATTGGAAATAGAATGGGGGTGAGCATTAGGGTTG
Source organism: Neoceratodus forsteri (assembly GCA_016271365.2). Lineage (NCBI taxonomy): Eukaryota > Metazoa > Chordata > Ceratodontiformes > Ceratodontidae > Neoceratodus > Neoceratodus forsteri. The sequence goes on along the minus strand of CM028132.1, from coordinate 637,053,857 downwards.
ACAACCCAAGGAAGACCCCACCACTGAGTTGCCAAGCCTCCAGAGACCAAAAACCCTAATTTTTGGTATTTTTCTGTTGGGGGTGATACGAGTGTGGAGTTAGGGTTGGAAACCATAACATCACATTTCCCTGCTTTTGTGGCATCAAGTTTCCCTTACTGGTGCATTAAGTTTTTTTTTGTAAAGAAGATAGATAAATTGATAGATAGGTAAGTTCTTTGCAAAAAAACTGTTTTTTTTAAATAGTGAACTTTATTAAAATATTTTAGATTTTACAGTCATTGTGTGTAGTAACATTGTTCAATGCAGCAAAAGAAAAACAAAAAACAAGAAAAGGAGACAATCAGTCAACAAGATTGCACATTTGCTGAGAAAAAGGATAGGTGGGGAGGGGTTGACAAAACATTGGGGGTATGGGGGCTTGCGCCCCTTGACTGTTCATTATAATAATAATAATTGGTAAGCTATCCTCCACCTAAAGTGGACCCCATGGATGTTGACCACCACATAATTTATTAATGTAGCAGTGGTTATGCTGGAGTGTTATCAAGTCACAAGTAAAAGTGCCTCAAGTGAGTCCCATTTGTTATAGTATTGCGTTAGCCTGTTGTTCAGTGAGATCATTTTTTTCCATTCTGAGAGCCAGTAGGATTGAGTTGTGCCACTCCTGGTATAAGGGGACTGTATCATCCAGCCAGTGCCTACATGTTATGTGGTTGTAAGTGTGTGGGCTGGTGGAGATGATACACAGGATCAGGATCAGCATGGGACCCATTATTGGACTCCCCTTGATTCCTGGGTCTAGATCCACCCACCACATGTGTTTGATTGATCTTTCTACCCATGACCTGGGTTTCCACATTGCAACAAAATATACTGGGTCTCAAGTTAGGCTGCAATTTGGACAAATGGACTTGTATGTAAAAGTATCCAATAATAATAAAATGTCTATGTGCACTAATATAGCTAACTCTAAGAACTATAACTAACTTTCCCTTAATGTACTGAGATAACTCTAGGGTGTAGCTGGTAAATAGTAATGTGCAAAGAAAAATAGAAACAAAAATAAAAGCAAAAGACAAAAAAAAGAAAGGGAAAAGCTTGCTGCGGCTAGCCTCCCACCCCAAGTGTTCTGGGGGTGGGGGTGACTTGAGCGAGTCCTGTAATTTCTACAACCATGAAAGGCTGTCATCACCATTAACCTCTGGCTCCCAGTCAATCATGCATGGACTACGCATTAAAGAAAAAAACATTGGTATATATTTATCACTCCTATTGTCAATACTTGGAGACATGTCCATGCCTTGTCTCTAGCTGCAATCCCTTTCCCCATGCCCCTCCTCCCATGAAAGACCTTTTGTGTGAGCCACAAGGCTGCCCAAATTGATGTATCCTTCCCCATGCAACTTTCATAAAGTTTTCCTACGATCTCCCTTAGGATGCCATGCCTCCCATGGAACCCAAAAGGCTCCATCATTCTGTGAAACCAGAGTAAACCTAAGAGGGGTTGCACCAAGAAGGGCTTTTGTTCCCAGTGAAGTACCCAACATCTTAAAGGCATGAGCACCTCTGGCCCCCCTCCTCATGGTCTGACCTCCCTCCCCGTCCTTTCCCATTTTCAGCTCAGATTATCTGTCACCTCAGCCTGCCCTCCTGCCCCCAGGAGGGATGTGTGCAAGTTGCCATAAGTTGTGGTGCCTCTTTTTATTTTGTATTGTGGGCCCCCACCCCATGGTGAGTGTCCATAATGTGAAGCATGGAATCTCCCCAGTGGACTATGTAGCATGGTGTTTCCCACAGCCCTTGCACCTGTTTTAGGGAGTTGGGAGCCCTCAAAGTCATCCTGGTGCCTCCTAGATATAGATAGAGAGTATCAGATTGTGGAGGGTCTGGTCTTCTCTGCTGTCATGCTGCATTCAGGATCATCCCTCCCCACTGGGGGAGAACAAGCCTGTAACCCATCCCTTGAGGTGTGGTTCCTCCCCCCAATCACCTCCCTCTCACACCTGTATTTTGGGCCTTGGCAATTCAGCCTACTGGGGCAATCTGACAAGAGAGAGACTAGCCGGGAGTTTGGCTGGCAAGGTTGATATCTACCACTCCCATTCTGTTTTTGTCAAGGTTCTCGATACTGTAGGGCACCTGGGACCAACATCATATAACCTTGTTTACCTCCTGTTCATCTACTAGTGCTGTAACTCAGGCTCCTAAACTGATTACCCCAACCCCCACAACTGTGTTACATTCTGCCCACCCCTCCTGCTTCAGCCCTTATACCTTAGAACCCTTTTCCCAAAGCAATTAAAGTATCATGCTTACAAGAAACCATTTGTCGTGGATAGAGTTCACAGGTGGGATGCACCCCTGAGATCTGTAAGGGTGAGCCACAGTCCCATGTGTGGATGCTGGGAGGACTTCCAATCTTCTGGATTTGTTGGGCAGGCAGTGTAGTGTCATCGCTAGGGAGAGAGTACCACGCTGTATTCTGTCACAGATGTTAGGGCTGTCTGAGCTCTGTGTTCTGTGGGATTCTTGTCAGGTGTGTCCTGGGATGGCATCCTAGCTTTTTCAGCAGAGTCAGTTAAAAGGCGGATATCATGTCTTATAACAGCAAGGCTGTAGAGGTGAGTTTATAGTGCAGGGACACTTTCCACCTTATGAAGTCCATCTACATGCCGATCTCCTCTGGGCTGTTGCAGAGGAGAGGAATCTGTGGTTGTTGCCATATTTCTCTGTTGGCTGTGTGAGGGTCAGCACGACTTGTTTTACAGCAGGGGTTAGGAATGTGGTCATTGCCCATCTGGTTCAGCCAGCCATAAATCATAGGCATGCTGTGGTGGGAAAGCTCGCCAGTGCTTTGTAAACAAAGGAGCACAGGGCTTTGGTTTACACCATATTTGTGTGTATTACTGTTAACTAGTATATGATTCCATGCAAGGAACTTGAGTAAAAAAAGGGGGAAAAAAGAACAGTCATAGCTGAGCAGGTTTCATTATCGATCCTGTCTTGTGTTGGGTCCTGAGAAGGTGGTGGGCCAACAGGGACAAGCCTTCTCTACTTGTTCAGGTGTAATGGTATTCATTGTTAAGGGTGAAAAGTTATTTCTTACCAGCTTTCAGGAGTTGTTTCCCTGTGCAGGACTGGTCATTTCTGTGGGGCAGAGAATAGGTGTGGGAGCAGCTTGGGTAGTTCTCTGCTGGCTATCTCTGTGCTTGGAAATTCTTTGGGGTCAGTTGAGGTAGTGACAATTAGCCTGGTGGGGTATATTATTCTAAAAGGGATTTCTTCTCGATGTAAGGATTGCTTGATGTCCTGGTATGCCTGCTGCTTTTCCCTAACTGCTGACATAACATCAGTAAACATAAAGAATCGCTGTCCCTGCCAGACCAGAGATCCCTTGTTTCTTTCTTCTACCATAACGTGCAGTTTATCTTCGAGGTGTGAGCAATGAATTATGATCACGCTGGATTTTTCTCAATGTCTGAGTTGTGGGTGAGTAGATCTGTAGGCTTGTTCTATGGGGTACTCCTGGCTGTGTGCTGGTGGTCCCACAACCTCTTACAGTAGCCTCTGAGCAAAAAGCACTGATATTATTCCCTTCTTCATCTTCCTGTATGCCCACTACCATGATGTCATTACTTCTCAGTCTACCCTCTTGGTCTTCCAGCCTGGATTCAATTTTGCTGAGTTTGTTCCTGAATTCTTGCACTTCTTTTGTACTCTGTTGTTGGCAGTCCTCCACGGAGCTTATCTGGACTTTTGCGTCCACCACCCGAGTGATCAGCATCTCCAGAGCAGGCTTAACTGATTTGAAATTGGCCGCTAGCTCAGATAATGTTAGCCAAACACTGGCAATTTCCATTAGGACTCTATTCATTTTTCTGTCCAGGGGAGTCTTGTAGCCTTGGGTCTGGAGATGCAACTCCTAGGAAGTCTGAGTTTGGCTTCTTGGAAGTCTGGCTGTGCAGCAGCGAGTCGGGTGTGAAGTTTATATCCATTTGGAGTGAGTCAGTCATCTCTAAATATGAAGATTTTGATATATTTCATTAGAGGGAGTTTTTATCTAACAAAAGCTGCCCTAGTTGGAACCTTATCTATGCAATTCAATGGTTTTTGCTGTGTTTAAAAGGAGCTGATCTGGGAGCTCAGAAAAAGATGTCTGATCAGTCTGAGCGCAGCTTGTGAGCTTAAAAAAAACCTGTCTTAATGCATTAATTAGGGTTCATGTTAACACCAAAAAGGTAAGGAAATGTGGTATTAGGGTTTCCATCCCTATCTCTCCCTACCACCCAAGCAAAAAAAGGAAACAAATTAGGGTTTTGAGTCTCAGAGTCTTAGCAAATCTTGGTGGGGCCTTCCTTGGGGTTGTCCACCCTAATGCGCACCCCCTTCCCCAGTCCATAGCCTACTAACTGAAGCACATGGTACAGCTCCAGGCCAGTGCCTCTTAGTGATACACTCTTCAAAGGTGGAAAAGTATGTCTCACCACATGTTGCCAACAGAAACTGTTGTATCTTCCTTCACACATGGCCATACCTTGGTGGTGGTGGTGGGGTTAGGGTTGGAAACCCTAAAGCCACATTTTTCTACTTTTGTGGCATTAACTTGAACCCAAACTGGTGCATTGAGGTAGATTTTTGCAAAGAATGTCCCTTCTTTTTGAGATAGTGTAACCATATTGTCATTCATACAAGTCTCAAAAAGAGCTGCATGAAGAGATGTAGACAAGCAGGGCCATCTGGGACCTGTGCCAAAAAGACTCCATCCACCTATGGAAGTGCAGGGCCCCTTCCATGCAGCAACAGATGTCGAGAATTCATGGATCTGTCTAGTGAGCTGTGGAAGTACTGGGCCCTCTCAGACCTGCACATCCATGTTGCCACAGACACAGGCACACAGACAAAGAATCCATCTCTCAGTCAAATCACATTGTCCTCTGGAACCTACAGATGCAGAGGTGCAGGGCCTATGCCAAAAGAAGAGTTATATTGACTATATATTTCTTGGACCAGAGCAGCAACCATGCAGATTCCATTCCCAGGCTGGTGGGTGATGTTGCATGACAGCGCTATCCCCCCAGTCTTGGCCCATCCTACTGGGTCACTGAGCCCACCCCTGAATTTAGCTCACCAGTGAAGGACCAAAAACCACTACCCACTGGGGTAAAGACTGGTACTACGCACAATGTTTCTTGATATCTTTAATTTTGACCCTAAATTTTCAAGATAGACATTTTTTGACTTCCCTTTATAAACACAACATGTGCCATTTATAGACTACTAGCTGAAATATCATTTTGCATCACAAGTGTGAAAACACATATTGTCCAAGATCTGAAAAACAACACCTGCCTTGTTATGAGGTGGTGTGAAAATATAGTTATGTTGAACATTTGGGGCTGGATTTTCAAAGTGTGGCTTAAGCCCTGAGCCACAACACTTAGGTTCTAGCAGAGTGTCAAACCTCGTTATTGCAACTGCACCTGATTTTACAATCTCAGGCACAGTTGCAACAGTTTTCATGATTAACAGCAGCTTGCGTCAAATATCTGGCAGAAGCTCCATAAAAAAGGCACACAGAAATGCTGCAAGTTAGACCAAAAAAAATTGGTCTAACTTGAGGCAATTGCAGCATGTGATAGAAAATCTTGTTAGATCCCCGCAAGCCACATGTGCTGTATCATTGGTGCACCTGGAGCTTGTGGTGGTCTAAGCTGCTTGAAAATCCTGCCCTTGGAGTCAAAATATTGAAAGTTAGTGAAATTATGAGTGAACGGTTAAATATTTCAGTGTTCACTCATAACTTGGTCATTTTATATTTGTACACTAAATTTTCAACATAGTCTTCTCATGACCCCTCTTCATGAGCCCAGTAGGTGAAACTTTTTAAAACCTATGTGAAACATGATTTCACAGAGCAACTGCAAAATCACCATTTGGGATGGATTAGAAAAAATTCACTTGCCTTGTTCACAAGTTGGGGTCCCGAAAAGAACATGTTTAATGTTTGGTGGAAAAATGTTAAAATTTAGCAAAGTTATGAATAAACATTAAAATATTTCAATGTGTACTCATAACTTGATCATTTTAACATATTTTTACACCACAGTTTCAATGTAGACTTCTTATAACCCCACCTCATGAACCCAGTAGGTGCACATTTTCAATTCCTGCTTGAAAAACAGTTTTGCACAGTGCCTGAGAAATCACCTTTTGGGCCAGATATGAAACATTCCATCTCCATTGTTCATGATAGTGGTAGAGGTAGGGTTCTAAAAAAAAAAGCTATATTGAATATTTGGTGTAAAATTATTAAACGATGTCAAAGTTATGACATTTAAACCCAACTGAAATACATTAAACTGGACTTACCTTATTTTCTCATATCACAGCTGACAGTTTCAGCAGCAAGATGTTTTTTCAATTGGAGAGTGGATATACATCACGGGACATGTTCAGTTGAGTGAGGGTGTGTGGGGGTTGGTAGGTATTGACTGGGGGAATGTGGTAGGGTGGGAGCGGGTGGGGTCAGATTGGTGAGGGACTGTTTTCTTTTTTACAAAGACAGCAATGCAAATCTGATATGATAGCTAGGTTAAATAAAGTTCTAACAAATCCTGATGAATGAATGGCTGTGGAAATTAAATAGGAATCTTCCTTTGGAGTATGGGTTTGGCAAAGCAGCATAGAGAAACCTGAAATACATTCACCTGTAGCAGGTCTAGTGCCTTTTGTTTCAGAAACATTATTCATCCCATAAAGTTGAAAATGGGCTCTGAAGAAGGAACATCATAGCTCCGAAATGTCAGCACGTTCTAACGTGGCTGATGCATTCTTAAGTGCAGAGCAAGAGGAAATGAAGTAGCACAGCTTGGTAGTGCAACGTCTCATGAGGAAAGTTATGGAAACTTCAGTAATAGACTTTAAAATTCATGGCAGCACTTGAGTATTGGAATGCATATGCTTCATGATAGAACAGCTCTTTTATTGCTTCAGGCACTGTGAGGTGATAGCATCTTAACCACAGAGGATTTAATATGGAATCAAGACAAGAACACTCACGATCTTGGGATTTAGATAGAGAAGTTGGGGGGGACGGCTCAGAGGTAATGTGAGGAAGTATTTCTTCAAGAAGAGGGTTGTAGATGCATGGAACCGCCTTTCTGAGGAGCTCATAGAATCAAAAATAATGAGCTAATTCAAGAATGCATGGGACAGACATAAGGCAATTCTAGTGGGGGGGTAGGAGGAAGTAGGCTGTTGGTTAACTAGGATCTGCAGATCAGATACTATGTTTCTATGTTTCTGCATTTCTATGTTTCTATTTAGGCAACTGAGCCAAGAACAAACAGAGGTGGAGGGCAAAAAAACAGCTCAAGAACATTGAACAGAACTGGTACTGTAAAAAACCTTTTCTTTGAATGAAATGAAGTCTGAATAGCTCTGAAATAACAGGATGCGATGGCTTATTTAAAAAAAAAATTAGATAATAAAAATATTTTGAACCACTGAAGAAGATTGGTAAAAAGTTTGTTTTTAAGTGGTCAAATACTGAGTGCAGCTGCAATACTAGCCTTTTAGGAAAGCGTCCATTCATTTAAAGTAAAAAATGGTTCGATGGACATTAAATAAAATGTTCATGTTTACTTAAATAGGTTTTTTAAATAACATTTTACCCACTTACAAAACATATTTTTTCCGTTGCAACTTTGGCGTGTTTTTTGTATTGTTATACTTAAGCATAATTTATGAATACAATGTTGCAGTATACAATATATAATTCCCATCAAGCTCTTGTGGTGTGTGTCAAAGAATTAAAGTGGATTATCTCAGGGGTCAAACCCGGAGGCTAGATCTGAAATGATTTTATATTGATTTCCAGCTGACCTTACAGTTCTGCATACTGTTCAATATTTGCTTATCCCAGAATGACAGCACCATCAATGTGGCTCTTCCAGGCATGATGCCTTTTGTGCAACCGGGAGTTTTTATCTAGAAACTTCAAATACATGGTCAACTTCCTAGGAATAGGGAAACCATCAGCATGGATCAAGCAAAATACCTTGTGTACAAGCTGGAGTTTTTATCAAAACTTCAAATACATCGACACCTCGTAGGACTAGGGAAATCATCAACATAGATAAAATAGTGGGAAGGCATGAAGAGCTTGTAATTTGATCTACTGCAGCCCAAGACTAGCTAGGATTGCAGAAGCTTTTAAATGCATTTCTCTGTAATGTAATTGTGATACTGAGAATTCTCAAAAGGAAGGATAACACTTGTACTGGTGATTGTGTATAAAGGATATTATTGTTCTTTAATGGCAATCTGTAGCTCCCATAAGTATCAGTGTTAAGCCATTTCTTTAGAGTATTAATCCTAGTATGGTTCAGTTTGCAGTTGTTGATCAACCAAGCCACAAGCTTTTTCTTGAATGGCAATGTTATCCTCTGAGTTTCCCCTTTCTTGGTACAGAGGTAACTATAAAGTATAAAAATTTCAGAATCCACTCAGTAGGTCATAGTCCAGTTGAAGATGCCCTCTGTAGTTACATACCGTGGGAGTGTGTCCAAGGCCAGAAGTTCCACCAGATCCATCTTTTAAATTAAAAACAAAAACAAGATAGTTAGATAGATAGATAGATAGATAGATAGATAGATAGATAGATAGATAGACAGACAGACACAGAAAGATAGATAGATACATTAGATAGATAGGGAACGAGATTCAGTCTAATTTCTGACTCACTACTGCCACAAAAGGAAGCATAACATCTCCATCTGTGGCTGAAGATGTTAAGAAACTCGCACTGTTCTTGTACAGAGAACATTAGTGAATGAATGCTCTTGCTCACCTGGGCACCCTAGATTTGGGGTGCCCATAAAATGTATTTCTAGACATTTATTTTAAAGGCAAACACCAAGATCTAACTAAAGTAGTCCCATTTATCTAGGTTCAGATGTTTGATTTTTCAAAATACAAAGAAACATGGAAACATAGACAATGGCGACAGAAAAAGACCAATGGTTCATCCAGTTTGCCCAGGTTCCCATTGTTTTTGATGTATTTTCATTTTTTTTTATTTCTGGGAAAAAATAAGATGGTGGCTCTCACTACACATTTGTTTCAGGTGTGTGAATCAAGTAGTGAGAAAACAAAACTCTTGTGAATCCAAATCTTTTGGGTTCTACCAGAGGGTTATCCAAAAATCCCACTGAGCATGTACAGGGAAAAAAAATAATTCTTATATCCCTGGAACCATTTAATAGTTTTTTCATGAAAACTTCTAAAGGCAGTACTTTGGCAGAAGCTGCTTCTACTCTGAAAGTTTCAGAAAAAAAAATTATTCCATCTTGGCTGTAGGTGAGAACAAAAAATGTATTAAGTACAGGAAAACATATAGGGCTGGATTCACAAAACACTTTGAAGGGAAAAAAATGCGTAAGTCCCCAAAATTTGCGCAGTTGCAGAAAAAAGCTGGTAATTGCACTGTAGCATATATACAAAAATCCCACAGCTGCAGAAAAAATGCACTGCGGACTGCAGAAAATACACAGCTGTGGAAAATTCCTGTGCAAAAAATGGCATTGTAAAGTATTGCATACCCCCTTAAAGGCTATTCTCAGCCACTGTTTTTCCACAGTTTCTGAAAAAATGTTGTGCACATGCTGCACCAAGGAGAGTGAGGCGTAACTCACCCTGAGCAAAAGACAGTATACCTACACTTGGGAAGTAATCATAGTGGGGGCTCAGGCACCAAACAACAGCAAACCTGTGTGCTGTATAGCAGTGTCAGTTGCTATACTAAAACTAGTACACATTTCCCATTGAAAGGCAACAAAGCACAATCACATGACCCTGTGCAGCCCATAGAGGAGTCCCACAGGCAGTAGAGGCAGAGGTGGTAACAGCCAGAAGTGTGTGCTACAGAAGCAGGAGAAAGAAAAGCTTCAGAGACACAATCAACAGACCCTGGGTGCAAGTTCCTGCTGTTTAAGGTGGTGCTACCATGGTCTCAGTTGTGGGACTCGCTGCTTGCTTCACTGGGAGTGCTGTTTCTGCTGTAACATTTGCAAGACTGTCAAAGTCTCCTGTTCCACTTAATATGGATCACCTGCTGTTGTTCTGTCTAGTGGGCCTTTTATATTATTTCTGCAGCTGCGGAAAACATGTTGCAGATTTTCAGCATTTGCGGAATTCCGCGACTCGCCTGTTTTGTGACTTTCTACACCTGCGGAAATTTTGACTGTGAATATGCTGCACTTGCATTTCCACAGTTTGGGAAGCCTTTTTTCCGTAAATGTGGATTTTTTTGATCTCTTTGTGAATCTAGCCCTTAGACATTAATGTAAAAATGACACATGCAAATCTCAGAAACTGCACAAGCTGCCATCACAAAACTTTCCAGATATTGAGACCTTGGGCCAGATATTCAAACTGCGCTATTCTGTGGCGCAAGCCCTTGTGCTGCACAAAATAGTTGTGCAGGGGTGTGGCTGGAGCAATATTCAAAGGAGTTGCACCCTTGAGCAACTCCTTTGAATATCACCCCCAAGCCACAGCCACTGTGCATGGTGCAGTGGAACTTGCGCCACTGCAAGTGGTCAGATTGGTGCATTCAACTTGCGGTGGTGCAAGTACCATTGCGCCATGCGCAAATTTCAGATATTCAAAAGGTGACATGCAAATGGGGCCATAATTCATGCAAGGTGCAGGGGGAGCCATTTGCATCTGATTATGGCCCCATTTGCATGCCATTAGCATGCAGGTGCACTGATCCCTGAGGACTTGCGCCTGGTGCCCAGCCAATCGGCAGCCATCGGGGACTGATGCCCCCTGCAGCCCAATCGCAGGCAAAAGAGTAAAACATCCCCCCACTGGCCTGATCGCCAGCAGCAAAGTGTCCCTCCCAACATATCCCTGGTGGTCCAGTGGACCGCTAAGCCCGGTCATGGGCAGCAAATGTATAAACACAACCCCCCCGAATAAATCCCTGGTGGTCCAGTGGACTGATAAGCCCGATCGCGGGCAGCAAATGTATAAACACAACACCCCCCTCCCGAATAAATCCCTGGTGGTCCAGTGGACCAATAAGCCCGATCGTGGGTAGCAAACGTATAAACACAACCCCCCCGAATAAATCCCTGGTGGTCCAGTGGACTGATAAGCCCAATCATGGCCAGCAAATGTATAAACACAACCCTCCCTCCTGAATAAATCCCTGGTGGTCCAGTGGACTGATAAGCTCAATCGTGGGCTGCATAAGTTTGTGACCCCCCACCTCCCAAGACCACATCCCTGGTGATCTAGTGTCCCCACCCCACCCACCCACAGCCCCTCCACCCGCTCCCCTGCAGCTGGCAGGTGGCAGCATCCACCCTTGCCGTCCCACTGCCCACCGACTGACTGCCTGGTAGGGCTGCACACCCATTGGTGCAGAGCAAGAGCCAATGGTGTGCAGCTCCATACAGAGCAGTATGATTTGTGAATGAATGAACAAATTCATTCATTCACAAATTTGGACTGCCTTGTATGGTATGGTCTTGGGGGTAGTGGGGTGGTGGGGCTTTGTGGTTGGGGTGGGGGACACTAGATCACCAGGGATGTGGTCTTGGGGGTGGGGTCACAACTTATGCAGCCCGCGATCGGGCTTATCGGTCCACTGGACCACCAGGGATATGTTCGGGGGGGACACTTTGCTGCCCGCGATCGGGCCAGTGGGGGGGTGGGGGACTTTTTACACTTCTGCCCATGATCGGGCTGTGGGGGGGCACAGGGAGTGGGTTGAGGGCCAGCCACAGGTGGCAGCTGCTGGGGTTGCACCTGCACAACTCTGCACAGCCCGGCTGAATATCAGGCTGTGCAGTTTATGCATGGTTGCTCCCCCTCCAGTTCAGCATGCATTCATTTGCATTGCGCTGTTTCTCAGCATGTTTTCAGTGGCGCAAATGCCTCCTGCTGAATATCGCAGAATGGCGCAAGTTTGGACTTGCACAGGTGCAACCCTATTGCGCATGGTGCAACCCTTTTGAATATCTGGCCCCTTGCCTCTTACACAATGCATGACAAATTTGTGTGTGTGTCTCTCTCTCTCTCTCTCTCTCTCTCTCTCTCTATATATATATATATATATATATCACTATATTTAGGGTTGAGTAGTCACTTTAATGCAAAACCTCAAATTTTGCACCTTAATAACTTTGCCACCATACAACAGATTTACCTGGAATTTTGCATGCTTTGTCTAGTAGTATAGATCTCTGGATCTGACAAGTTTTGCTATGGTCAGATGTATGGTTGCGGAGCTACAGAATGGCAAAAACACAAAAACATAGACTTTTTGTGCATTTCTTTTCTCACACCCACAGCATGCACAGTTTGTCTGTATAGTCCAAAAACTTCAGGGAAGATGCAGCCTTGGTCACTAATGTGCCTTTCAAAGATATGGTGAAAATATATTAAACCATTCAAAAGTTATTCAAAAAACAAATTTCCCATTATTGTCAAAGGGAAAAGTTAGCAAAAATCACAAAACTTTTGTGAGAGGCCATTTTTACTGCTGCAAATGGCCCTTTTACTTTTTTGAGGTGGCCATCTTGTTTTCAGTTAGTGACACAGAAAAATGCATAGCATTTAAAATTGGGACCCTCTAGGTGAATACTAATTGTTGTGTTTACCTAGTCGGGTCCTGAGGATGCTAGCCATATGTTTTTTGGGGTTAAACCCACAGAAATGCATTTTTAAATGTTTTTGGAAAATACTTTTGCAAATGTGAAAGTTTCATGATTGTTTCTTGCAAAACTTTCATGATTTGCAAAAGTATTTTGTGAAAGTAAGCCAAAATAACTGCAAATTTTGGCACCCTCCTGCAACCAAACAGTTGGGTCTTTTGGACTGAAATTTTCAGGGTTGCAAGCCCTGTTCCTAAAGATGTTCCTTATGGTGGTTTGGTGCCAAAACATTAAAGGGGCACAAAGTTACAGCATTCCAAAGTTGAGCAATTTCCCATAGGAGAACATTGCAGCGCCCGTCTCACCTTTCAGCACCCTTATCTTGAAAAAGAAGCAAGATACAGAGTTTTAGGCTACTAACAGTTTGGTTCACCTTAAGGTGAATGAACATGTTGAAACAAGTTTGGATACAGTAGATGACACCTGCAGTGGAATTTTTTTCCTACTTGCTATGGTTGCAGAGATATTGGCAAAAACATGTTCCAAGGGGGCCATCCCAGTGCTTTTCGGTGCCCATAGCTCGTAAATGATGTGAGATATGGGTTCAGTTGATGCATGATTGAGAGAAGTGGTGGTTGTCATGAATACAGGGACATTTTAATTTTTTTTGTAGCTGCTATGGTTCCCTAGATATCGGCAACTTTGTTTTACAAGGGTTCCTTGCCCTTTTGGGCTGCTGTATGGCTCCGTTGTGAAGTGTGAGTGGGAGTGCAGGGCCCAGAGTACCAATGATCAAACATATGCATCCCATTATTCAAAAAATGGACAATGTGAAGGGAGCGCAGGACCCATTTACCACTTACATTACATTTTCTCAAAAAGAATGGAAATTCATTTCAAACAACTCAGTTAATGCATCAGTTAGGGTTGTTTCCACAGTGACAAAAGTGTGGAAATTCAGTATTAGGGTGATCACCCCACCCCTACGTCCCCATCCTCAAATCCCTATCTCTGCATTCCCCCACCCCACCCCCCACACATACACAAACATGCAAGACACGTGCAAGATTGTAAGACTCTATACCAGTCAGTCACATCTGTAACAGCAATAATCACAACACTGTACTCCTTTCACAGAACACTATGTAATGAAAAACAGCACAGTATGATGACACATTATAGCTGGCATATCTTTTTCATAATGTGAAACTTGGTCTGCACAAACCTTATAAACGTTGATTTTTCTGTGTCATAATTCAATGATTGGCTCACTGCAGATGTCACTGCCACCACATAGGCATGTGGTAGCAGGACAGATACAGCCGACACATACATATAGTAGTAGCCACAGACACTGCCAGCTATTTCCTGAAATTTCCGTGATATTTCCAGAAATATCTGATGCTTTTTGCATTTAAACAGTAGGGGCAGCAGAGAGAAACTCTTCAGAAATTTCTCGAAATATCTGGAAATAGCTGGCAATGTCTGTGGCTACAACTGTAGTACTTTTCACATACTGCTCAGGTATGAAACTAGCACCATCACATGTTGTAATACAGCTGCATTAGCTGGAAATAGTCATTAGCAGCATGTTATGATTAGCTTTGGATGTTACAACTGTTGCTGTCTCAGGTTGCTTATAAATTGTACTACTAAACCTTACTTTTATTATTATCATTGTTACTAGGACTGACTCACTCTGTCAGGAAAAAATATGCAAACATCCACTGACTGTTGCTAGCGTTCTGCAAACTCTTATTTCCAATACAGCAATCTATAGATAACATACTGTGTGTTTCATCATTTCTAAACAACTGAAATATAGGCATCTGCTTAAATGTTGCTATTGATGTTTGTAACAGAAAAATGCTTACTGTGGGCCATCTCCCATGGTTGCCCAGCATGCATGGGTACCCACAAGGCACTCTGATGGCAGCACAGCTCATACAGTTGCTGGACCATGATGATGGATATGTCTTGTACTACTTGCACATGTCTGAGTGGGGTGGGGTGGGGGAATGTGGAGTTAGGGGTTTGAGGCAGGGGCATGGGGGTGGGATGTTATCCATAACCCTAATTTCCACACTTTTGTCACTGCGGAAACAACACTAACTGATACATTAACAGTTTTTTTACATATATATATATATATATATATATATATATATATATATATATATATTCATGGCAAAAAACTCTGTTTAATGCATCAGTTAGGGTTGTTCCACAGTGACAAAAGTGAGGAAATTCGCTGTTAGAGTTGAAAACCCTAACTCTGAATTCACTCCCCCAGCACGACACACACACACACACATGCAAGTATGGGGGAGGACCAAGTCAACACAACCAATGACAGACATCCAGCAGCAGGTGACAGAAATAACAAACAATTGTCTAAATGTACTACGAGACATCCCCACCCACCTGACCAGGTACTGCATGCTCAGTGGAGATCAACAGCAAAACTGAGGCCATGTACACCAAATGTACACATCCTGATTGCAGCTGCACACGTACCACACTTAGTAGTTGCATGGCCTTACCTACCGATGCCCACACCACACCACAACTGGTACTGTGCCGTTAGTCAATATAAATTCTGAAGGTGCATGATGACAGTTGTAGAAAGGTTTTAACACTAGTGAGTATACATTAATTAAGAGAAGTACATAAATTAAGTACAAGACACTAGGATGCTCAAGATAAAAGTAGTGTTACATTTAATATGTGATTTACATAGTAGTACATTTACTGAAATGGTTTACTCAAGATAGAGAGGCTGATGTAAACGTATGGAAAAGCATTGCCTGTTCAACGCTGTGAAATTCGTACTGCCAGTATCAGATGCATTCTTACTGATGAAGGTGTACTGCTGATGTACATACATAGATTTTCAGTGTGTTTCAATACTAAAGTTGCAGTAAGTATTCTTTGTAAGAAACAATGTAATTGCATGGATCAGGCCAAGCAACTTCTAAATATCATAGCACTACTGAGCCAACAATGACGTACCTGTATCGGAGATGTATATAGGATAGATTTTCCTGTAGGCACTTACTGAGTATGTTGTACCTGAGAAAGACAATCTCATTGCATCTGTGATGACTACCTTATTCAAATAGTGATACATTTACTATTGTTGCAATGAGTGATCTATGCCACTTATGGACACAGTGTAATTTTTTTAACAGTTGTTTCATACTCAGGCTGTATGCCTAGTATTTGGGTTTGCCACACTTCTGTCACTGATGCTATCAACGTGATAACTATGTTAATTGTGGTACAACAGGAATCAAGTAGGTATAGTGTAGATATTAACAGAATGTCTTTCAGTATTGATTTAACTCACAATGGGGCAAGTGTACTAGGACAGCAGGGGTTATTCTCTATCACTGACTCTGTCACTTATAATCACACTAAGGTTTCAATGACTGTAATGATCAGGTTACACTGTTCATCTTCATGAGTTCATATTCACAGCCATTCTCCAGTAACTAGACAGTGTATGGTGTAACTGGGTGGGACACTGTGTTGCAAAGCTGCTGCAGTGCCTAGAAGAGGGAGAGTATCTACTCATAAAGACAATTAAGCAATAAGGCATGACCAACAGTTATGTTCAATGGTCTGTTAATCACCCTGTAGGGGTTTAATGTTGAATGAGGTGTAGCCGAGTGCCACATGTTGCTAGACAGTGATAAACTGACCATTAACATAATACCTGGGAGGGGCTTATTGCTATCATAATAAAACTGTTTTTTAAACAACATTAAACCATGTTCATCATATGGTTAGGCTCTACATGTATGTTAATAAAAACTAAACATAAGGCTGTTACAATGTTTGTAGTCAATTAGAAAGCTGCATTTCTCAAACCCTTGTTATAATCAGAGATATTATACCTGTACAACTCCTTGGTTTTGCTGAACTCTATTGCTCAGGTGGCCCACCACATGTGGTGTGGTCTGGTGTGGGGCATCAGTAGGTAAGGCCATGCAACTACTAAGTGTGGTACATTGTGTGCAGCTGCAATCAGGGATGTGTACGTTTTGTGTACATGGCCTCAGTTTTGCTGTTGATCTCCACTGAGTATGCAGTACCTGGTCAGGTGGGTGGGGATGTTTTGTAGTACATTTAGACAATTGTTTGTTATTTCTGTCACCTGCTGCTGGATGTCTGTCATTGGTTGTGTTGACTTGGTCCTCCCCCATACTTGCATGTGTGTGTGTGTGTGTGTGTGTCTGTGTGTATGTCGTGCTGGGGGGGTGAATTCGGAGTTAGGGTTTTCAACCCTAACAGCGAATTTCCTCACTTTTGTTGCTGTGGAACAACCCTAACTGATGCATTAAACTGAGTTTTTTGCCATGAATATCCTGTCTTTTTCAGAACTATTACTCAGTATAGTACATGATTTATAGTTGTAAGAATACTGCACATACATAAAACAAATGTTCCAATATCAGGAATACTTCAACTCTTGTAGTTGCATTTACTGTTATTAACAGTAACAGTAGTTCACTGTGAATCATATTGTTTTTATAACTATTAATTGTAATTTGTCATTGTTATTCCATGTAATATTTTTTATGTAAAAGTGTCTTACTCCTTTTCTTTGTGAGCACATATGTAAAGAAAAAGATGTACATAACTAAAAGACTATATGACATGACATGGACACCATTAGTTCATTTACTGAACAAATGGATATGTTACTGTAGTAACTTGAGATTTGATAGAGTGCTTGTACTACCAACTGAGGTGGTACCACCAATCATGTGAACAGCGGTGGAAGAGGTTTGCTGGTACTGAATACATAAGTTTGTTGTAAGTATGCCAACACGGACATTTCACTGTTGTACTAGCAGGTACATACTTATCTTCATCATGATACACATACACACATTCTGTAACAGTAGGTGTATGAAACAACAACAGTGTGCCACAAATAGTGTAACATAGCATTGTCACACATCTAACTTACTTCTATGGAGAATCCCAACTCTAATACCACAATAGTGTGGTATGATCTTACACCAAATGAGAAAATCACAGTTGTATAAATCTTGTTCAAACTATTTTCAAGAAACATCTCCACTACACAATAACACACCAAACACAAGAGAGTATAAATTCACTTTTTTTAACTATCAAAATATTTTATATTCCAGCTCACCTGCATAATATAGGTTTACTACCTAACAATAACTGTTGGCGTTGCAATGCTCCAAATGGGGATCTTTTGCATATACTATGGTTGTGTAAACCTATTTCAAATTTATGGCAATCTATTCATAGACTAGCTATAAAAATTACTGGTAGAAATATCCTATTCGATCCTAAATTTTATCTATTAGGTGTTATAGATAATAATGTAAACTTAACAAAATATCAACATAAATGGCTTCAGATTTTGTTTATGCAAGTTAAAAGATTGATTTTAATGCATTGGAAATCTCACCTAACCCCTACTTTGACTGATATTCTAAACAATTTAACCCACACCTCTTCTCTTGAACGGATCTCATACTTAACTACAGACCGACTCAATGAATACTACCTTTGTTGGCAGAACTATTTGAACTATCTTCAATCCCAAAAATGACATATACTGATAAATTTTTTCTCTCCTACTTAAAACATACACCATTTTTGGATACGGTCACTGATATGGTTGCATATTACTACACGTTTGCAGCTCCTTCTGTTAGTTATAGAACTGTTAATTGTTATACTTTGACAAACTTCTCCTCAATTTCTTTTTTTTTTGCATAGTACAGACTATTAATAACATACTGAATTAAGTATGTATGCAAATATATAATCATTGCAATATCACTGGTGATAATAATATGTTCAACATACTACTTACACCACATACCACATTATAGATATTTCAATCTGTGTATTGTATTTTGTGCTGTACTATGTAATATGGAAAACAGAATCAATAAAAAGATTAACTGAAAAAATATTTTATATATAAAAAATGACAAACAAAAATATTTTTCTTTTTATAAACAATACAAAAATAAATATTTACAAAAATAATATTCATACAGCCAAAAAACTTATTAAAGTGTGTATTACCTCATACACAAAAATAAATATTTAATTAAAATGCATTTTTTTTACATAAATAAAAAAATTTATAAAAATTGTTCATTTTTTTTGTAAGTTTTGTGCAACACTTGTGAGAGGTGTATGTACTGCTTGAGGCAATCCAGGCTGGAAAATGGATTCGATGTGGAGGCGCAAAGGAAGTGGAAGCTGTTGCGCCCTCCGGAGGAGATACCGGACTACTATGAAGGGTGGTCAGTTTCGCCCAGGGAAGCTGCAGGAACAGATGGTGTTGGTGGAGGTGAAGCACTGCTTCTCACCACAGCACCATCAGCCACTGCTATGACTGGCTCTAGCACGAGGTTGACAGTCTGCTGCTCTGCATCCAAGAGAGATTGGATTCTGTCCAGCCTCTCAAGGATCACAGTGTTTTGCTCATGCAGACTGCCAACCTCGCATGCTAGCCCAGACGCAGTGGGCTTGCATTTCGCAGTCACCAGCGCCTCATAAAGATTTTAAAAAAAGTAATGATGAATATACAACACAAATTAAACAGTTATGACTTTCAAATATTTAACTTCAAATATTTCTTAGCTACTGCAATATCATAAATGCATTCATTTCAGTTATGATAATATTTTTAACTTAATGCTAAACTATTTTGCTATCTTATTTCTATCTCTGTCATACTTGATTATCTATATAATCTAATGAGCTGACAACATAAAAAAACGTATAGTTAGCTGTGGCTTAGAATGCTACTATTTTTTTCAGTACTCATAAATATTCAGTATGTACATAATTTTGCATTATCAACACTATTATACCATACAATTGAAATACATCCTCATCAAGTGTGAGAATTTTCACTTCACCATGTCTACCTATAATGTGTAGTCATCTCTGCACTAAAAAACAAACTACCTTGACATTAACACTATCATAATATATTTTTCATGTGTACACAATCATGATCGCTTTAATGATAGTTTGAAAGCAAACAGATTTCTACCCGTATTTCAGCCCCTCAACACACGTCACTACTTTAAATAATTAAGTCACTGATATGACATGCGCTCCAAAACCATACCAGAGATCTTCAAGTACATAAAGAACATAAATGACAAATTTCTAGGTAGCACAACTATAAGACATTCAGACAACTAACCTAAAACTTAAACTGCAGTATGGTAAAATCTACTCAAAATAAAGACATTAATTCATTGCTGTACCATTGGATGCCCATAATGTCTACATCACTGTGCTTTTGCACTGCCACACGGTAAAATTCTTCAAAACAATGTGGCACAGCAGTAATAAGGTTCTTCAATGTACTATCTGACATTTAAGCAATAATGCACTTCAGGGTAAGTGTTATGGTGTGATAACGTCGCGCCTGGGGTCATTAGACAAGAGGCCACAGGCCAAGTGCAACTAATCACCCCAAAAGTAACATTATCCCAGCACAACACACACCCCAAAGGACATTATTCTATTATACAATGGCTTGTTGGTACTAATAAAACAAAACATTTTTACAAAAAGTCTTAAAAAGTATTTTACAATTTGATTTCTCAATGGTCAGGCACAATGAATAGAGAAACAGTCCCACTGTAATGTTATTGTGTGTCTGCTATCTCCTGCTGCACCCACCCCCTCCCAGGAAAGTACAGCAGTCCACACACTAACATCCCAATATGGAACTGGGTAATATTTTTTTAATTAGTATTTTTTAATTTTTGAATGGCTTTAAAATCAACCGCAGGGCAGTTGAAGAACTGTAATAGCAGTTACGGGTTGTTTGAGCACTTACTGTTTTCCAGGAATGCAGCACAGTTTTGTGCACTGCCTATTTGAATGTGACTGTCATTTTATAGATAATTTGTTTAATTTACAATGTTCATGGTAACAGTGCAGGAGTTCGAAAAAGTGAGCAGTAATCACAAGACTGTGGCAATCTGAATGGCCTCGTGCTCCTGCTGACGTGGAAATTGAAATGATGTCTAAAATGACATTTTTTTTTTAGTTAAAACATCTGCTTATAGTCAGGAATAATGTTGGTGGATATTTCTTTAGGTGTTTTGCCTGGCAAGTTGTAGACAATTACTGTGCTGATGGACCAGCAGACACATATATTTAAATGCCATCTATAATGATGTTTTTTGTTTTTTTTTAGGAAAATGGACACACTGTGTGTCAGTGGGGGACAGGGAGTTATTTCACTATATCTGCTGGGAAAATGAGCAACATAGGGACAATTTGCACTGTCATGGCCAGCGGTCACTAGCAGCTGAGTCAGAAGCACTCACAGTAGGTTAAAGGTGGTTGAGAGTGTGAATGAGAAATGTGGGATTGCACTGTCAAGCAGCTACATGTAGTGACTTCTTGTTTTTCCAAAAAGTTATCTGGTCACCCTGATGTTGGGACTAGAGCTGTGATGTGCTGTGATAACATGACGCTTACAGTCCCATAGTCACCAATGAGAGCCCAGGATTTGTCTTTGCCATTGTATAATATGAAATTAACAATTATCAATAACAATTATTGATTTGCTATCATTAACATTGATAGTGTAATAGTAACAAACTTTCTTACTGATGACAAAGGACTCGCACCCTGCAGAGGATGACAGGCATTAGCGTGTCCCTCTGGCTGTTAGATATAGCAGGGCAGAAAAAGATTTTTTTTATAGTGCTGTGAGAAAAAAACAACTGTGCAGTACATTAGCAGGTGAAAAATAAATTACAGTGTTAAACATTTTGTATATAAATACACAACATTTTCAAACCAACTACAGTGTATGGGAAATATCTAATACCTGATTGTAATGATAGAATGTAATGCTCATCTCGCAACAAATGTTTTAAATAGACATATTACCACCTTTACTCACATACAGTCTCACTGTTATGTCCACACACTGTACCAAAAAGTGATTTCGCACAGCAACCACAGCATCATATAGTAAAGTATGAAAAACACAGTTTGACAGTATAGGTGCTCATTCAAAGTGTGACACTGTGTGTTGCAAGGCCATGCAGCATTGAATAATGTAGCAATGTGATGTCTGTCGCCCAATATTGAACACAGTTGCACTACTCAAGAACTCATTTTAATACCACCCAACCCAGTAATAGGCAGCATATGATGTAATGGAATTTGCACCACTGCAAGTAGTCAGAGTACTGCATTTTACATGTGGTGAGACAACTTCCATAGTGCTATATAGAAATGTGCGATATTCATAGTGTGACATGCAAACAGTCCCATTATTCACTGTATTATTACTTTTATCGACATTCCCTCAGTTCATGATCACCTTTTAAAAATACACATATGTGACAGTGCACTGAACAGCATCACACTGGATTGTAGAGGTAAGTATGAGGTTGGCAAGGCTGAAGACAGACACACTGCACAGCTATTGAGTTTAACTGGGAAAAGGGGGTCATGAAGACTACAAGCCACATTTTGAACTTGTACATTGAGAAAAAAACCAAAAAATCATAATTGGACACTTTCTGCATTGCACACCATTTAGGTCACTACAATATCCTCCCACCATGTTATGTTTTTTAAGGGGTTGGGTATGTGCAGTCATCAACGCATTGCCACCCTTGTAAGGTCACAGCACAAATAAAGTAAATAATGTCAACAGTGATTCGCCCCCCACAACAAACAAAAGAAAGTGGTACTGGCTCGGCAATGAAGGGGTGTTGCACACACCCCAGACAATTGAACATTTGCAGTGAGTATGCCAACAGACAGTGCGCTCCCCCTGTCACACAGTAAGACAGCAAGGTGTAGTTATCAACAGGAGCATTGATCACCACGAATGTTGACAACCATATGGTACTTCTCAAGCATGCAGATAATAGCAACAACAGATTTCACTTATGTGGTGGGCTGACACGGCTTCCTGCTTCACCTCCACTTGTTCAACAGCAGCAGCTTCCCCGGGCTCTATTAAAGCAAACAAGTCAAAAAATGATCACATTAATAGATGAAATATCAGGTAAAAGTGCTTTTCTTTAAAACATCAATTTCTAATACTACATCATTCATACAACTATCATATGAACACATATCTCTTTACAGAAACAGCTGTCTCTCCAGCTAGATGTATGTTCTTAAGTCAGTATCACATGCATATAACAAGTCTTCTCATCTGCAAAAAGCCACACAAAGTTGAAATAATGACACCATGTATATATCTTTTTCCAAGACAAATGTCCATCCAATCCAGAACAGTTAATATAAGAAATTCATTTTTTTCCTGGTGATTCCCCTAACACTGTTTCTTCAATTACATTTTCTCCAAAAGAAAACTCAGAAATCTATTATTGGTAGTATGCAGTGCAGAACAAGCAGTGCCAGCCCATCAATGGCAATAGTTATAACATTGTCATAATGCATATTTGTTACACAGAAACATCCTAAAAACATTACATGTACCTTCAATTTACATACATGTATACCTAACTATATGACGATCTGTTTCTTAAACAGTTTTAAAATGTGTGTTATTATAATAAGAAGAACACAAACATAATGATTATGTTACTGTTCACTCAATGACCCTCTAGCTGAATATGGCAGCCATTTATGTGTTATTGAGCATATTACCCCTACAGGGCTATTAAAACACATTAACAAACATGTAGATACTATATACTGTCCATTAATAACTATTGCAATAATAAAAATGAAACATTGGCAGGAGATATAGAAATAGTAAGTGAATAAGATCTAGGGACATGTCGTAATTAGCAACAGATAATTAAGCAGCACACCATTGAATACCACTGAGACACCTACAACATTACAATTGGTTATCTATTAATCATTGTACATTAAACTCCACCACCAAAAGTAGCAGGGGAGAAGACCTACCCCCCCCACAACACCACATGTACCGCTATGGACATACATCCGTTCTCTTCCAACATACCATAGTAGTAAGTGTGTGTATGTATAAATGTGCTATTTCTGGCATGGCTATCT
Organism: Neoceratodus forsteri; assembly: GCA_016271365.2. Lineage (NCBI taxonomy): Eukaryota > Metazoa > Chordata > Ceratodontiformes > Ceratodontidae > Neoceratodus > Neoceratodus forsteri. Next base: position 637,030,128 of record CM028132.1, on the reverse strand, counting down.
TAGCAAGCTCTGGTTTGTGACTGAACAACAGCACAGTAAATAAATGGAAGAATTAGGTTACATGTTTTCATAGTACATCCTTACATATAGTATTAAGTATTTTAAAAACGTTGTGAGAAATATAGGTTTCTGATTAGTAGCAAACATGTTATTAGCTGTATGTCAATCTTTGATTAACATATATGTAGAGACTAATCACATACAAAACAATGTTCAACACTATTTACAAAATATTGGTATGATAATACTAATAAGGCACTCTGAGTGTTTATATTAATTGTCACTTAATCACTGTGTGGGGGCATGTAGTACTCGGCTGTGCCTCATGCCACAATTACACCAATAAACAGTGATTTACACAACATTAACATAATCCTCCTCATGTCTTATTGCTTAATCATGCAGTATACAATTATTTTTACAAATTCTGAATACATGCACATCTATTATGAAAAGTTGTGCTGATTTACTTACGGTGAGTAAGGCGCTCCCCCGCAGCTGGCTTGCCAGCAGCTTCCCAAAGCTCATATACGAGGTAGTACCAGCACGTATCATTGTCCAGTATCCCCTCACATTGTTTCAAAACGTAAAAATGTTGGCGCAACAGCTTCCACTTCCGCTTTAGCTGTACAACAGTCTTATTTTTAACTTTTAAAACTATGTACAAATAGCTATTTATGCGCCTCCACATCGAATCCAGTTTCCGGTTTGTACTCCTCATCAATACCTTTGGATTACCTCTAGCCTGGACTGCCTCAAGCAGTGCACACACCTCTCGCAAGGTCCACTGCCTCATTATTTCACTTTACAATTGTTTAGTTCTGAAATACAAACAGAAAGAAACATCCACATTAGTATCATCTAACAATATTAATCATTTCTTAAACAAATTTCATATAATACTAATTAAATTAAAGAGCACATGTCCTTCAACATAGCAGAAACACACCTCAATAGCATTATGCAGGGCCTAGAAAGGATTCAGCCACCTCAACAGTAACAACAACTGCTGCTACACTATGGTGTCCCACCAGCATACCATCCAGTAGTCTCAGGGGTGGGGGCCTACTGCATCGAACATGAGATTGGATACACCATCACATATCCATGTCTACTACACTGAACTGTTCACACACCATAGTAAAGTGATGTTAAACACAGATGAACCACACATTGCACAACTGTGCAGACACCTAGAAATATACTTAACAAATGTGAAGATGGCTAACAAACCGATTGAAAGTTAAATAGTATGATAATTCTGTTGTGCATTCATGGTAGCTATATACTAATTACTACCCATATCTGCTACATTCAAAATAACTCTATTTCCTGACATACCAGTAAAGAAACGTATACATTGAACAGCACCACTGTGTTTTATTGTTGTTGTACACATACCATACTGTAACAGCTACAATACTGTAAGACCACAGTAAATACTACACTCATTTAACATACTCAAACTATATATTTTAGTATAGCTTTTAAGGACTTATATTAGTTTTTAATTTTATTGTATTTATTGTTTTGTGAATTTGTACAGGCGCTTTGATTTTAAGAAAAGCGCCTTTTAAAAATAAAGATGAATTGAATTGAACTGAATTGAATATACATTTATAAAAAGGTTCTCAGAAATGCTGCAATCTTATTGGCTGTTAGGATTCCAACAGCCTTACATTAATCCATGTTATACTGTCATGTACAGTCTGATCACCATGGTACATGGATTGCTCCTGTTAGCATTCCATCCTCTAGCACAGCTGAATGTGTGTAATGATGCATTCTGATTTTGAACCAGCATTCTTAAACTGCTGGTGTAAGAACTATTTTATTAAAAATCTCCATCTAAATGAGGAAAACATTCATAAAGGATACTTTTAACACTTTTCTTTTCGAAAACATTTTTATAATAGCAATAAGGCAGTCCCATGAGTTACATTAAGAGTCAGTTAATCACCCCCTGGGGCAATATGGCACTCAGTTGCACCTTGTGCCACATTACACCCCTAGGGGTGATTAACAGACAGTTAATCTAAACCCTGGTCATACCTTATTGCTTAAATGTTGAGACATAACAACATCATGCAATTGTGAACTGACAGCAGCAGGGTAAATTACTATTGGTGTTTCCGCACTATCCTAATATAGCAAACCCATATACGTGGCATGTATGTGAGTGATGCATGCAGTTGATCTATTTTTTTACCACATTAATATGGTTCTGAAAAGAACCTTTGTGTATACTGTAATATTTCCTCAAACAGTCTGACAATCTTAAAGGACTTTGAGGATTCCATCTCGAAGGTCTCCCAGAAAATGGCAATTGCCAGCATGCGAGAAATGTACACCATCTGGTAGGAATAGCCAATCATTACAGTATTTTATTTCGGGGTGACGTATAGTATACATTCCATGCATGCGTAGAAAAGCAGTTATCTGTACATTTACTTTTCTGCGAGCTCTGTCAATCAGATACATATGATGTTCTGCTTGCCAGACTCTACGCTCTGTAATATCTGAAAACATGATAATACAGGCAGGCAACATAGACATAATAGAAGCAAGGTCCAATTTTGCCTCTGCAACTAAATCTACCCAGCGTTTTGAGCCCAAATCATTGCCTCCAAGATGTATTAGCAGTATGTCAGGAGGAGAGTGAGTTATCAAAAGTCTGTCCATGGTTGGCATAAGATGTTCCCATCTCATGCCACCATGACCAAACCATCTTACATAGCAATTGGGGAGCTGCAGGTCCCTCCCAAAATTACTATGAACTGCAAACTCAGCTGCTCATCTTATGTAACTGCTTCCAACTATCCACAAAATCCTTTTGCTATTTTCTGCCATTCTAAGTTTTAAAACTCAGAACTGTATAGAGAGCTACAAAGAAAGTCAGTGTTCACCCTGCAGTGACCAGACAGCACTGAAAATCAAACTGATATTTTCCCTCCTTATTTCAAGCTAGCTTCAGTGGGTTTAGACAAAACACACAAAACAAATAAAAAAACATTCCCTGCTGCTCTGGCTTCATTAACCAATCTAACTGATGCATTCAGTATTACTAGACCTGTGTTCCTGCAAAAATCTGCAACCACTGACAACTGGGAAAATGCATCCTTTTCATAGGCAGTTTTAAACAATTACAACATCAGAAACAAGTCTGATTGGTTCCATTTTCTCATCGAACTCCACGTGCACCTTCCTATCTATCTCCATTTGCAGCTGTATCTGTAAAAGTTAGTACAAATGATTTCTCACTTTAAACAATTTTTTGTTAAGAATATAGCCTGCTAAACAATAACAAATTACATTATGAGATTCAACATCAAAAAAACGTTTTTATTAATAGTATTTACATGCTGTTATAATTTTTTTTAATACTAGAAATAATCATTTGAAGATAGACTGTACTTTCAGTTTCAAACTGCTCTCTCAGCAATATTGCAAATGGCTGCTGTTTACTTCTTCTTCAGTGTTGTCCGTCTCTGATTGGTTCTCAGAAATGGCCTGACAAATCTTAAATTACATTGGTAGACATAGCTGTCACTCAAACACACTGTTTTCTGATTCGATAATGAATGTTTTTGGCACTCCCAAGTGTTATATTAATTTTACTGTCGAATGCACAAAAGTACATTTGCGACACTTTCGATAGCACGACAGCAAAATTTGCGAAAGTGTCGAAGTTCGACAGTATTTTTGACCATATTGTCGAATGCACGAAAGTAACATTTGCGACACTTTCGAATGCACGAAAGTATTTTTTGTGAAAGTTTCGTGCTCACGAAAGCAATTTTCCAAGACTGTCTATTTATTGCCACAATTTCAGATTTAATGGGAAAATAGCTCAATTTTCAATTATATACACATTATGTGCTGCATAGCTGCTTCGAACTCAGTACACTTCAGATATTTAACATTTACAATGTTCCAAGTGTGCATAACAACTGTGCAATGCAGACTTGTGAAACAGTTATTTGTTGTAATTTTCACACCCAAATCTAAACATAGCCATTTTAAGACCTCTCCTCATAACAGTGTCACTCTGATTGTTATACATTTCTGCCATATAGTCTTTTCTCAGATCAACTGAGCCAAAATGCAGCACATAAGCAGAAACACAATTTTGTCAAGATGTGAAAATGCAAAACTGTACTATTCATAAGGTTGTGTGTTAAAAGCAAAATGTTAAATTCTCAACTGAAAAGTATGACAATACACAAACTTACAAGTGTACATGTGAACTGCACTGTGCAAGCTTGTAAATCAGAAATGTTTCAGAATTCTCACACCAGTTTTTCGACATATTCATTTTAAGTCGTCTGCTCATAAACACTGGCACTGTAATTTTGTGACTGTGCCCCATACAGTGATTTCGTCAATCAACTGCAGCATTGCACAGTACATGTGCAGAAAAACATTTTTTGCATGTTGTTAAAAATAACAGCTCCAATAGTGATACACAGGAGTACTAAAAACACAATGTTGATAATATGCAGCAACGATATTGAAATTTCATTAACATGCAAGCATACTTAGCAACTGTGCTAGATGCAGTCACACAACAGTAATAGTGGCATGTTCTCCCTCTAATTGTAAACATACTAATTGTTACAGATTTGGTAATGAACACTATCACTCTCAAGTTTTTGGTCTACCATATAGTGAATTAGCATACTGACTATGCCATGACACGCTACATGGTAGAAAACACATTTTTGTCCACATGTAAAAAATTACACCTATCCTAATCATAAGTACACATGGGAAAAAAAATATTTTAAATGTGGACTAGAAATATTGAGAATGCACAAACTTCTGATATTACGTAGCAGCTGCGCGATGCACATTCATAAAAACTATTGTTTAGTTATGTTTTTACCAAATTGTAAACATACTTAATGTACAATTCTATCAATACACACTGTTATAAGAAATTTACTGAAGCCTACTCTAAAACATTTTTTTCTCTCTCATACAGGTGCTTGATACTTCTGTAAGATTGCTTACTGTCACTGTCAACCATAATAGCAAAATATGCCAACTAAATACAGATGTAGATGTGTCTCAAAACAAGCGTGGTATAATAGTACTACACTGATGTATAAGGGCAACAAACAAAACAGTAAAGGCACACCAAAAAATGAACATCGACAGACCTTTACTGCAACAGTGACCCCTACATCAAGTCACTGCACAACCAAACAAAATTCCTTAACAGAAAAGAAAAAACGTATACCATCACAAATGTTGTGTCGATCTCTGAGACGAAACACAACTATTTTGAGTGTAACCATCAAGAAACACTCAAAACAACAGCGGAAACTCACAAATTGTGATTTACAACTCAGAAAGAGAAAGTATTTCCGATCACTAGCAAGTAAAGCTAAGATCGAAAGACTTATCGCTGCTGTGCTACGGCACACCCACAAAAAGAGCAAGAGTCACTTTCTCTGATGAATTTACATCTGAAAGTACGAACTTTTGTCAACAGAGCACTATTTGTACTACAACGATTGTGGCGTAAGATGTGTCATGTGCTTGAACAATTCAGGAAACTTGTATATGCCATTAAAAAAAGGCTTCAACAGTATCCTTGTTTGACTGTTGACAACTTCTGTCATGTTTTCACAGGACAGTGGCTGCACACACAGCACTCAGAGGCATATTTCTGGGAAGAGTCTTATCATTACTTAACAAAAGAACAGACGTTCAGTATTGATGAGTCCGGCAAACTAACAAATTTCCTCAGTATCTCTGATGACAATCAATTGGATACTGATGATGACTGTGATCCAACCACAGTCTTCAATAAACGACACTGCCTGACATGGTCATGTGATGATAACTGCAACCGTAGGCAATCGTCATTTCAAAAAGTAGAACATGTTGTTAACCTATTTGTAATAACAGATCGCAAAGAGAGACATGAACTGTTTACAAAAATTGACCATTGTGAAATCCGGCCACATACTGGACTCATGGGTCACTCACTTGCATGTCTCAATAGTGGTGTTTGTGATAGTATTTTTCACAACATGCGGATGCTTGCAGTGCATCAAACAGGCATGCAAAACTTTGTCTACAGAGTATATGAAGTACAGCGAGCTGTACATCAGTACACTTGTTTAAATGACTTATTGCAATCAGGTGACATGCAGGGTGCCATCATTTTCCTAAAAAAACTGCAACACATTACTTCTGTACCAGAAACAACTAATTTTCAGTGTAACACTTCTGTAGAAAAATCTGTTTCACTGTTTTTCAAAAGTGAAGTGTAACACTTTGCCAGCAAGATCAATGTGGAATAACATGGAAACAGATGTTACACCAAGTGAGATTTCAACATTGAATATGTTTGAACGTATTCTAATTCAGACAATGAAACCATTCCAAACGATTCTACGTCTGAACACAAAGACACGGAACATTCCACAGAAAGAGCTTGTTAGATCTCTAAAGGGTTCTGTGATGTATCTACCACTTCCTCTACAGGAAAATGTTCAAGCAATCTCAACTGAAAATAGCTTGGTAATTCTTGTAAATGATGTGCCTACAAAGGCCAAGGTCATCTGGCAAGATGTTGTCAATGTGCAAAAGGTAAAGCTTGTTCTTGCTTATTTAAAGAGTAACAATTCCTTTTATATAGACCTTGACATAGATCAGATGGCCAGTCTCTCTGTGCAACATGATCTATTAGAAAAAAGTAAGCCAATCATTGAAAAGGTCAGTACACAGACAAGTGACAATGTGTATGAACAGTACACAATTAACCCACTACATGGCAGAGATCCATTAGGAGACAACATTGATCTCTATCAAATGAAGCAGGTGGAATGTGAGCCTGTCAGCATTTGGGAGGCAACACTAGAAGCACACTGTTTCCCAGACCTATTTCCAAAAGGGTCAGGTGGACGCCTAGATGAAAGAGAAGTATGTGTACAGGGTGCTGAGTACCGCACTAGCCGTGTCCTCAGCAAAGATGGCAAATTCAGACGTAACAGATAGTACCTGCTCCAGCTCCTCTGGGAGAGTGAACTTAGCATTCTGTCTGCATCTATAGCACATACCATTCGTCTAACAAGTCCACTAGATGGAATAACAGCTGCTCAATTTCTAGAGAAATTAAAGCAGAAAGATGAAAATGTACAAGTGAATCTGTCTTCCATACTTTTAAGTCTCCATGGCACCAAAGAATATTGGTATCGCAGACACTCTGAAGTGATGACAATGCTGCGAGAATATGGTGCAGCCACATGGTTTGTCACACTTAGTTGTGCTGAATATGCCTGGGACAAACTCATTGAACTGTTGAAGTGGGCAAATTCTGATGTCGAAGGCATCTCATCGATGACTGTTGGAGAAATGAGTTCACTTGATCTTGTGTCTGTTACAAGACATTTTCACAAGCAGTTCCATGACATTCTGACTTTCATCTTGTCAAAGGACAATCCTCCTCTAGGTATTGTGGAACATTACTTTTGGAGGACAGAATATCAAGCACGAGGTGCCCCCTCATATCCATATGTTATTGTGGATCAAGGATGTGCCACACATTGGTGAACATGAAGCAGCAGAAGTGCTATCATTCATCAAAAAATATATCACTTGTCACATTCCGGACAAGTATGACAGTCCTACTCTATGGAAGTTGGTACAAAAGTTCCAGTGACATATTTGCACAAAATATTGCCAGCGAGTAGTAAAGAACAAATCTAATTGGTACACACAATGTCACTTTGGATTTCCTAGATGAGTTTGTCAGAATGGTGCCATGAAAGACCTTTTCTCAGCAGTGCAACACCACTTGAAGGCAAAATCAACCAAGAGGGTATACGAGTAACCCAGAGATGAAAAAGAGGTGTACATCAATGACTACAACCCAACTCTTCTCCTAATGTGGCAAGCAAACATAGATGTTCAGTTTGTGGCTGATAACTCACTGGCCCTGGTTCAGTACGTCACTTTGTACATAACCAAACATGAACAGACTAGCTTGCAAGATCTTTGGGAAGATATTGCCACTTCAAGCAAAAGCCTGACATCTCAGCTGTGGTCATTGGGTTTGAAGACTCTTTCACACAGAGAATGTGGAGCTTACGAAGCCAGTGACCAGTTAATGGGTACACATCTGTACGGGAAGTCTGATGCTGTACGTTTTCTCAGTGTAAACTACAAAGAGAAACGGAAGCGTGTACTGATTCCTCATGCCGAAATTGAGGAGCTCGCTGTCAATACACCTTCTTCAAAACATATCTTAAAGAATAACCTGATAGACACTTACTACCCACGTAGACACAATGACATGAATGATATGTGTCTGTTTGAGGTGGCTAAGTGGTATAACTACAAGACAGGTGCAGCACCTGACTCAACACGCCACATTTACAAGGTCAATGGACTAGATGGCTGTCTCGTGAAGAGATACAAGCCATGGCTTATAGATCACTGCAAACTGCATCTAGGCACATCAGAGAGCACAGAACATTACTACTTTGCTCTCCTATTCCTATTTGGACCCTGGAGGACTAAGTCTGACTTAAAAGGTGACTCTGACACATTCAAAGACCAGTTCAATCTCACTTATGAGAATTTCCAAACTGAGTACTCACAGACATATATACAAAGACTAAAAGCTGAGAAAGAACAGCTTGAGAAGGCAGAGAAGCAACTTCAGGAAGACACTCCAGTTAGTTCGCAAGACAACCTTGATCCAGAAGGACAAGGTGTTCTAAGTGACCCTCTGCCTTTAAATGCCCCAGAAGTGTTAATGTCAGAAATTGAGACAGCCATGGAACATGGCACACACTCTATGGTCAACCCAGCTGACTTAAGAGAAAGACTAAATCAGCTGCAGCATACAGTTCACTCTCAAGTAGTTGAAGCTGTCCAACATGGTATACTACATGAAACAAAACAATGTGACTGCACTCACTACAAGCCACTACTAATGTTTGTTAGTGGTTCAGCTGGCACAGGAAAGAGTTTCCTGAGTGAAGCCATCACTGCAGAAGTACGGAGTGTGACAGGCTCTTTAATGTCTATTGCTGTAACTGCTCCCACAGGACTAGCAGCATATAACATTGGTGGAGTAACATTACACTGTCTCTTTATGTTGCCAGTCGAACATGGGAGAACTGGAGAGTATCGTAAATTGTCATTCGAGGTTGCATCTCAGCTCCGTTCCATGTTCACAAAGATGCAGTTACTCATCATTGACGAAATCAGCATGGTCTCCAATGTCATGCTTGCCTGTATTCATCTACATCTACAGCAAATCTTAGGTACTGACAATGGAGTGCCATTTGGTGGCAAAAGTATACTTGTGTTGGGAGACCTTTTACAACTTGCACCAGTCAATGCAGAGCATGTATTTACAACTCTAACTGCCAAGCAAGCTAAGAATATCCTCGGTTGCATTGCAGGCTATAACATATGAGAATTATTTACCTATGTTGAGTTGTCTGAGAACATGCGCCAAAGTGGTGATCTAGCTTACAAATCACTTTTAGATGAAGCTCATACAGGTTCTCTATCACCAGAACATGTTTGTATGTTAAATGATTGAAAAATCACAGTACATAGTGCATGCATAGAAACAGCATGTAATGTCTTCAGTGATATATAATCTACTGGCAGACACATAGTGTGTCTTATGCCACGACTAAAGAAATGCACTGAATTCAACAATCTAATGCTGCAGAGAGAAAACCAAGATTCTAACTCTGCATGCAGTTGATACAGTTGATGGCATTATTCTTAGTCGAAAGCTAGTAGCAAAGATGACTGAACGACTAAGTGAACTGAAGTCAGATGTTTCACGAACAGCTGGCCTAGAAGCTGTTCTCACAGTTTGTAAGAATGCACGTATCATGCTGCGATGTAATCTAGATGTAGAACAAGGTATGGTAAATGGTACCATGGGAAACATCATTGACTTTGTCTACAATGTCCAGAAGACATATATTGAGACACTTGTAGTGCACTTTGACAACATGCAGCAGTCTGTACACATAGATCGAACCAGCGTTAAATTCCAGGTTTTCAAGGATGTCTATGTAAACAGAAAACAGTTCCCATTATGTGTTGCATATGCTGTTTCCATTCACAAATCTCAGGGATTGAGTTTGGATTCAGCAATGGTAGACATAGGTACAGACATTTTCAAGGATGGCATGAGCTACGTCGCACTTTCACGTGTACGTAGCCTTTCTGGATTGCACATCATTAGTATAGCACCTCAGAAAATACGAGCTGACAAGCGATGTATTCTTGAGTACAACAGGTTACGTACTCTACATCAGCCACAAATGTCTTTAATACCACTGCCTACATATCTGTCTGTCTCACACAATTCAGTCACAGCTAGAGGTAGCAACAAACAGCAGCAAGCTTCCAAAAGTGATTCAACAAAAAAGAGTTCAGCAAAGGCCACAACTTCAAGTAAACATTCACAACCAGCAATTCATCAGAAATCAGTTGGTGTAGCTGCTGTACCAGTCTTTGACAACAGCAGTAGAGTAAACTGCTATGCTAACTCAGCTATGCAAGTTTTTCTACACATGCCACAGTTTGTGCAGGCAATATCTGCTTCACAAGACAATCCCCTATCAAATGCTTTGAAGCAGATTATCAACATGACTTCTGACCACTCTAACAATGTACAGTCACTAACACCACTACGACAGGTGTTAACTACATATGCTGGATGTAGTACATTTGCTGCAGACATACAGCAAGACACTACTGAGTTTATGATGGCTGTCATAAACAACCTGGATGAAGATGGTACCCCAATGCGGCAGTACTTCACAGTAACATATGTTGCAAAATATGTTTGTGTTTCGTGTGGCAATTCACAGTGTGAAACCACACAAGACATGCTGTGGATTACTCTCTTTGTCTCTGAAACCAAAAGTGTCAAATTTTGACAGCTATTCACCAATGCTGAACGTAGTCATGCCTGTGGAAGGTGTGGAGGCAGATGCACTCATTCCATACGTCTCAGGAGTTCATCTCAATATCTGTTGCTTATGTTGCACAGATTTGACCCCAACGGGCTCAGAGTTGATACTCCTATCACAGATTACACAGCTAGTAGAATAGTCTTCAACCAATCAGTGTTTGACACTCACAGTATAATCTATCATCATGGTCAATCCATGCATTCTGGGCATTACACCTCGTTACTAAGGTGCAGAACTGGATGGTTAGAGTGTGACGACTCTACAAGCAGTTTTAAACAGAGACTGCCACGACAGTTGAAAAATGCATATCTTCTAATATTGAAGAATTATGACAACCTTCATATTTCAGAAGAATAGGACAAAACATATTGCATTTAAAAATGACTACTTTGTCCAAAAAATATTCATGCCTCATTACAATGTTGTATAATGTACGACTCTAAATAAACCATACAATTTCAACAAAATGGTATTCTAACAGAGACATTCCATACACTGTAACATGTAAGATCTTGTGTGGATCAGTGACTACATGAAAATGGTTGTAGTGGCTTCAATCGGCACCAACAATATTCACAGTCACTAGGGAAACCATGATTACAAGTCTATCAAAGATTGTACATCTAAAAACTGAAGCCTTACTGCTCTCCTCCTCTGTACATATCTTTAATGATCCATGTATCAACTCCTGCATAACAACAAATTTATATGAGTTATAAAGTGTTACTCTTTGCTAACAAAGAGAAGTTCTCAGTTATCATCGTAAATAACTGAGCAACTTCTAACATTCAACAAACATTCCACTCTGTCACAAGTTGTCTACCAACACTTCCATTTGATCTTCTAATATTGAAGAATTATGATAACCTTCATATTTCAGAAGAATAGGACAAAACATGTTGCATTTAAAACATGACTCCTTTGTCCCAAAAACATTCATACCTCATTACAATGTTGTATAATGTATGACTCTAAACAAACCATACAATTTCAACAAAATGCAATTCTGACAGAGACACTCCATACGCTGTAACATGTAAGATCTTGTGTGGATCAGTGACTACATGAAAATTGTTGTAGTGGCTTCAATCAGCGCCAACAATATTCCCAGTCACTAGAGAAACCATGATTACATATGTATCAAAGATTGTACATCTAAAAACTGAGGACTTACTGCTCTCCTCCTCTGTACATATCTTTAAGCATCCATGTATCAACTCATACATAACGACAAATTGATATGACTTATAAGCTGTTACTCTTTGCAAACAAAGAGAACTTCTCAGTTATTATCATAAATAACTGAGCAACACTTCTAACATTCAGCAAACATTCCACTCTGTCACAAGTTGTCTATCAACACTTCAATTTGTCTATTGACTCTTGACATATAGAGAACATCATTCGTCACCATGCAACAGTGTAGAACTATCACGCCTTCATGCGTAATACTAGTATTGTACATATGTAAAAATAACTACCTTTATTGATAATGCAAGAAGCTGAATTACACAACTGTAAATAAGAACCAATTGCAGAATCTCATTTACTGACTTTTACATGTGTTTGCAATTACTTGTACATAATATAAACATTTGTATTCAGGTGTACATTGTTAATAACTAGTTTGATACCTGTACTAAAAATACTAGTGTAACACTAAAGTACAAGTGAATGTTTTACATACTATTCAGCACTATACTAACTACATTTAATTAACCATAAGTTTGTTAAAAAATGCATTCCATGTACAGTTTTAGTATTTACAAGTTAAGAATTTACATAGAAGCCAATGTAAGAATTGATAATATGTCATTTGTTCATGTAAAAATATTATATTTTTTAAACTTGTCACATAAGTAATTCTAACGTATGTAAAAAATACTGACAATTGTAAATCAGACACGTTACTGATCACAACACACTGCATACCTGTTCCTGACAATATTTATGATCGCCTCAATTGAGGGGTCAGGTGGGAGTTTTCCATTTGCGCCTAGTCAGTGACATATTATTAAATAACACCAATCAAATGTCACAAAACTAACATTTTTGTATATTGTATTACTTAGACAGTGAGCATATGGTTTTTCGCCCACCCCAGGAACATCCACATTAGCAGTCACACAATTACAACAAAACACTTGTCTATCATGTGTGTAATCACACTTCACAACCTACTGACATTGCCTTATTAACATACCACACAAGTAATGTACTACACATAATTACAACATACAACCATTTTTCAAAAAGTTACATTTTTTTTTACAAACTGTATTCACATTCAATAGTAAATATATAATGAAGTGCCACAGCTTCAGCCTGACAATTAGAATTCCAGGTCGAATGTCAGAAACTACTTCCTCCCATAAAGAGTAGTGAGTACTAAAACATGACTAGAAACACACAACACCTGATTAGTTTCCTATAATATCACATACTCCAATCCATATTATACAGTTCTTATTATTCTTACACATTTACATATATGACAAGCAATGATTGCACACATACAAAGATTGTATTGTGAGACTGCTTCTGTTAACTAAATTTCACTCTTGATTGGACCTTTTCTCCATTTGACAAATTGGCAATACATTTTTTCAAACCATAACCACCTGTGTCGACTCTTTACTTTAAATACCATTATGACATAGAAATAAGTGTCTATGACTTAAGCATACAAATCAATGTTAACTAATACTGCTACAACTATACCTCCATCAATTTGTTTGGTACCTATGACATACAGTCAGTATCACGGCATATGCAATGATGTGGGACATTGCATGTCACATTTGACAGAATTCCTAACAGTGTAAAAAAACTCAGCAATGTACTTACTTTTCCTGTGCCTATGCTGTCATTATTACTATACCAAGGTGCCACACATCAGCACCCAACAGATCACAGCTGTGACAATACATGTACCATTCAGTCACTCCTATGTGTACTTCAGAGTCTGACAAAATGGAGGTTTCTCATTGGCTGCAAACATCCTAACAACCTTATGTTAATCTTTTATTACCATACATGAAGAGGTTAACAATATACTGAACAAGGTTTAAAACTGTTTAAAAACATATTTCATTATTATAGCAATAAGTCACTCCCAAGAATTGTGTTAATGATCAGTCAATCACCCTGTAGAGACATATGCCACTCAGCCACACCTCGTGCCACAGCACACCCCTAGAACATGATTAACAGACCATTAACATAACCCCTTGTCATGCCTTATTAATTAATTATAAAAAAAGGGTGTCAGAAACTGAGCTTTCTGACTGGCTGCAAACATTCTAACAGACTTCTGTAAATCTTTTATTTACATACATACAGAGGTTAACCATTTCCTGAACAAGCTTTTTAACAGTTTAAAAACATTTTTATAATAATAGCAATAAGGCATTACTAACGGCAATGATAATAGTCAGTTAATCACCCTATCAGACATATGCCACTCGGCTACACCTCGTGCCACAGTACACCCCTTGAAGGTGATTAACAGACCATTAACATAACCCTGCATCATGCATTATTGCTTAACTGAATTTTAATAACCGTATGGCCCACAAGTCCCCGGACATTCCTTTTTTCAGGGGTGACCCGGAAAGCAAACAATAGATCAAATAGAACACAATTGTACATATACAAGCTGAGGGTATACAGTATGCTTCAGTTTACAAATACATCTGTGTGGTCATCTACACCTACAATTACAATATACTACCTAACTTTGTCTGACATTGGGTGCTCCACTGCCTACCCGACCCTGCTGGTGATGTCTTATGTCATAGTAACACCAACAGCAATGCAAACAGAAGCACTAACAGTGGCACATATGGTAACAGAATTGAAAATGAGAGCATAAACGGCAACGCATACAGTGACACAGATGACAACGGTCTGCCACGTGATGTGTTAAATGGAGGTTTGTAATTCCCTGCAAACATCCTAACAGCCTTATGTTAATCTTTTAACATACATGATGAGGTAAACCATTTACTGAACAAGGTTTAACACCGGGGTGCACATTGGTTGTCGTTAGATGTAACTCTCACCCCATCACGTGTGTAAAGCAGCAAAAGTATAGCAGAATGAGGTGAGAGTTAGAACCCACGATCCCAACACGCACACCGCGCCGGTTGGGGAGTGGGGTCAAAGGGTGGTTTGCAACCTCAACAGCGAATTTCCTCACTTTGTCGCTATGGAACAACCCTAACTAATGCATTAAATGGAGTTTTTGCCTCTAATTTCCCTTCTTTTAGAGAATGATAACGAGAAATAGTGAATGTAATGCAGTGGCAGGAGCCCCGCACTCCCACCACATGATGTCTTATGGCATAGTAACAGGAACAGCAATGCAAACAGAAGCACTAACAGTGGAGCACAAGGTAACGCAAGCGCTAATGAGAACAGAAAGGGTAACGAACACGGTGGAGTAGACGGGAAAGTTGTGCCATGTGATGTCTTGTCACATAGTAACATGGTGCCTGTAAATGGAAATATCAATGAGCATGGTGACGCAAAGTGAAACAGAAAGAGAAACAGTACGATACACACAAATGGCAAAAAAGTTACAGAAACGCAAGCGCAAATGAAAACGCAAAGGATAACACACATGGTGGCACAGAGCGTCAACGGTAAGCTAAATGGGTATGGAACCGCAAGCAGAAAGGGCAACAGTAACATTAATGTAAGCGACAGGCTGGTTCTCAAAGCAGCAGAAGTATAGGAGAATGGGGTGAGTTAGGACCCACGATCCCAATGCACACCCCAGTGCTGGTTGGGGTGGGCGGGGGTCCAAGGGGGTTTTCAACCTAACAGCGAATTTCCTCACTTTTGTCGCTGTGGAACAACCCTAACTAATGTATTAAATGGAGTTTTTGCTTCTAATTGCCCTTCTTTTTGAGAATGATAACGAGAAATAGTAGCGTAATGCAGGCGGGCGGGAGGCGTGGGGCCCGACAGGCCCCGAGCTCCTGCCACATGATGTCTTGTGGCATACTAACAGGGACAGCAATGCAAACAGAAATGCTAACAGTGGAGCACATGGTAACACAAGCACAAATGAGAACAGAAAGGGTAACGCACATGGTGGCGTAGACCGCAATGGTCTGCCACGTGATGTGTTGTCACAGAGTAACATGTTGCCTGGAAACAGAAATGTCAATGGGCATGGTGACATAAGGTGAAACAGAAAGATAAACAGTACTGTAGACAGAAATGGCAAAAAATAACAGAAACACAAGCGCAAATGAAAACGCAAAGGATAACGCACATGGTGGCGCAGACATCAACGGTAAGTGAAACGGGTACAGAACTGCAAGCGGAAAAGGCAACAGTAACAGTAATGTAAGTGCACAGGCTGGTTTTCCCCAAAACCTGCATAGAAAAAGACAGTGGTACAAATAATGTATGCATAATAATGAGTATCGCGCAGAAAATGAGAACTTAGAATACTAAATATGTTATATCTCAGGAACCGATGCAGTGAAAAAAAAATTTAAAGTCATATTATTTACAACTGTCCTGGCTAATTTGGCTCTTAGGTTTCCGACGAAAATTCTGTATCTCCTTTGCCGTTCCGAATCTTGAATTTATGAAAGCGTGGCCGTAATGTTATCCCTAGGGAAAAGCATGGCTGCAAAGTTACAGTACTCGAAGTTGGCTTTTTTTCCTGTAGACTAACATGGTGGCGTATGTCGCACCTTTCAGGGCTTGTATCTCGAAAATGATGTGAGATACAGATTTTTTGTTGAGAGTTGCATAGCCCATGGGCTATGTAACAGGAAAAACCTAGACAGGAAAATCAAGATTTTTGTGAAATTTTAATTTTTTTTCTATGCCGTGTGATTGCAGAGATATTAACAATTAAGTACTTCCAATGGTCGTTTTAAGATTCGATCCCCATTACAATGCATACATTCTTTGTACACATTGTGTTTCTGTATGCACCTGTTTGGAAAAAACAGGGTATGCGCTTCCATTACTGTTACAGTTACTGTTTCCACTTGTGTTTATGTCCCTGTTTGCGTTACCGTTCCCGTGTACGCCACCATGTGCGTTATCTTTTGCGTTGTCATTCACACTTGTGTTTTCATTACTGTTACCATTTGCATTTCCACTACTTAGAAGAGACTGATGCAGTGATACCTCAGTTAAAAGAGGTAATGTCACCGGGACCTGATGGATTGTCTTATGAATTATACAAATTATTTCCAAAAATGTTTGCAGGGTGTCTTACTGAAGTCTTCAAAGACATGGTAGGGAGGAAGGGGGTGCCGGAAGAGTTTTCCGCTGGGTTATTAATATTTTTATTTAAATCATGGGATAGGTATGATATTAATAATTGGAGGCCTATTTCAACATTAAACTCAGATTTTAAAATTTTGTTTTGTGTATTACAAAATAGGCTTAGTAGAGCAGCAGTGCACTTAATCCATCTGGCACAATACTGTGGCTTACCAGATAGGAAAATTCAACAGGCCCTGTTTTTAATTAGAGATGTTATTACTTTTTTTTGAAGGGAGAAGTGGGAAAAGTTGTATTCTATCTTTAGACCAGAGTAAAGTATATGATCGAGTGGGGCATCGTTTTTTATTTCAGGTGTTGGCACACTATGGGATCATGAAGGGTTTCATAAGAATGATTAAATTACTTTATGACTGCTGTAGTATGCCCCATAATTGATTGAATTATTGCACAAGGGATGGTGATGAGGATGGGTGTCAGACAAGGATGCCCTTTAAATCTGTTATTGAACATCTTTTCTTTGGACCCTTAGTAAGGTTGTTGCATGGATCTCAGGGGTAGTTAGGTTTGACGAGTCCAGAAAGTTTGATCAGATTTGGGTACAAGCATATGTGGATGATATTTGTGTATTTATGTGTAATGTTGACCAAATTCCATTAGTAATTGTGAACTTCCACAAATACTCTTTAGTTTTGAATTCTAAATTAAACTTAAGGAAGAGTTCTGGTTTGTTTTTTGGCAAAATGGGAGGAAGATCCATGTGTATTAATCAGATCAGTGTTTCAAGTGATTGAGTAAAAGCTATAGGGATTTGGTTCTCCCCAATAAACTTACCATAAGAGAATTGGGATTTGGTTCTCACCACTGAAGAAGCAAAATTAAATAGGTGGAAATCATGGAAATTGTCTAAAGTAAAAAAGGGTTGCAGCATTAAAACAATTTATAATTCCATTATTATTGTGTGTTGCAATGATTTTTCTTCTGCCTGGTAACCTAGAAGCTAGATTATATTCTATTTTTTTCCCAAATGATTTAGGGAAATAGACTCAATCCAATAAAGAGTTGTTTTTTATATCTATCTCAGGGTGAAGGGGTTGGGAATGGTTGACCCCATCACCTTTGTATTGTCCATATTCCTGTCTCAGAATTTTAAAATGGCATTTGAGAGTAGACAAAGTGTACAACAAGGATGGTTTATTCGAAACATAGAAGGGTTCTTGAATGCATGGAGTGGGCTGCTCCCCCTAAGAATAACTGGGAGGATGCAAGTACCTGAGTGTTTCAAAGGGGTCTTGTGAAAACTATTCAAATGGGAAGTAACTAAAGATCAGATCTATCAGGTCTTGGGGAGACAACTGTACATAGCAATTATGGGAAAAAGTCACCCCAGAATAGTAGAATTTAAGAATTGCCTGGACAGTTTGAAGGGTGGTGTATTAAAGCAACTAAATAACAAAAGAATAGCCCCAAATGTGTGGGAAGTTCTCTGGTTGATAATGTATGGGAGAATTAATGTAAGGGGAAATGTGAAACATAAACCCCTGGAGGAAAGAAACTGCACTTATCTGGGGTGTCTGAACATAGCAGAAAAAATGGACCATTTTCTATTTGATTGTTCTTATACTAAACCATTATGGCCATGGTTGGCTACAAAATGGAAGTTGGCATGGCCAGCACAAGCATCTCATGAATCCTTAGTTCTAGGTAATTTTCCTCACTGATTGAGTAAATATCATTACGGTACATTGATGGTTTTATTTTGCTGTATGAAGTATTAAATGTGGCAGGCAAGATGTCAATGGTCCTTGCAACAAAAATGGATGACATATCACACTATGAGTCTATTAGTGGAACAGTCAATGTTTACAGTGTATAAAAAATATGTTCTTAATAACTCTGGGAATGTGGTAAAAAAATGGTGGCATGGGTTATCCTTTTTTATTAAATTTAAATAAAGGCCATAATATGATAGTGGCCAAATGAGACTTGGTTGCTGGTCCAGGTACTTTGTTTACAGGTATTAAATGCATCCTGAAGGGGGGGAAGTGTATTCTGTTACAAACATCTGAACTGTTAAGGAAGTGGAATGGTAAAGATAAAAATATGACTTAATAGGCTGTGGAAGATGAGGCTGTGTGTGATGGACAGAAATGTTTGTGCAAAGCTGGAGTTTATTGTCATATTTGAAGAACTATCTCTTATTTCAGTTACTACAGGTTCTTGTATAAAATTTAGACAGTAAGAAATGTACCATGATGTTTTTTATACTTTGTTTAGTTAATTTAACAATGAAATGACTTTATTACTAGGTCAAATGTTTGATTTAAGAAATGTAGAACAATATTTATCAACTGATAATTGTCTTTATCATTATGAGTAGGGAAGGGTTACACTCTTAGTTGATGAGACAGTAGTTTTTGTTGTTTTTTATTTGTTTTTCTTCCTTTTGATTGTTACAGTTTATTTTGAGTGTGATGTAACACTGATTTATTTCTTATGATTTATTATTATGTTTTACTAATAAAAAAATCTCCCTATGCTTTTCGAGAAGTGCTATGGGATCTTTAACATCCACCTGAATAACCACCAGAACAGGCAGATGAGACCTCAAATGAATGTCTCATCTGAAAGAATTGACATATCTTCCTGGTAGTCTAGTGTTACCCTCCCCCATTATCTTACTGTTTTCTCTGATGTTTCCCTGGTGGTACCCCCCCCACCCTCTGATCGTGGTTCCCCTGTTTTGTAATAATTTCCCTGATGTCTAGTGATAGCCCTCACCCTCAGATCACTGTTCCTACTTTTTAATAATTTCCTTGGTGTCCAGTGGTACCTCCAACTTTCTGATTGGTGTCCACACTTTTGTAATAATTTCCTTGGTGTTTAGTGGCACCCCTCACCCTCTGATTGCTGCCCTCACTCAATTGTATAAGTTCTCTGGTGTCTAGTGGCACCCCCCACCCTGCGATCACTGTCCACAAATTTATTTTAAGTTCCCTTGTGTCTAGTGGCATCCCCACCCTCTGACCCTGTCCACACTTTATTTTATAAGTTTCCTGGAGTCTAGCGGCACCCTTACCCTCCAATCTCTGTCCTGAAATTTATTTTAAGTTCCCTGGTGTCTAGTGGCATCCCAACCTGATTATGGAGACTATATATATATATATATGTATGAGAACTTCTGTAACCATACTGAAACCACTGGACACTTTGTATCATAGTGCCCTGAGATTTGTCTCCGGGCTGCATTAGTTAACTCATCATTGTATTCTATATTCTGCTGTAGGTTGGCAGGCATTATCATCTTGCAAGCAGACACACTGGCTATTATTTGTTAATAAATTTGTCCAGCACAAACTACCTTTTTATATTCAAGAATTGGTATATAGAAAAAAACAAAGTAATTACTTCTTACGTTCTTCAAATCTCCCCAGTTTATCTCATCAAAACAGAAATAGATATGGTTGCTACAGACTAGCTGTTACCATTCCTTCTTCCTGAGTGGCTTTGCAAAATAAGTTTAAATTTGTCTTCATTGATACCAATTTCATGCTTTAAGTGAATTCTAAAACAAATTATGACACATAACTGCACTTGTTATTCCTGAACTTACTGTCTTGTACTCACCTGATTATTTTTAAATGTTTTGCAACATTTATATGTATTTCCTCATTTTATATTGTCATTTGTCATAAATTATGTTTTTTATGATTTATATTTTATTTATTTTATGTTTTGATTTAGCAAAAATAGTGTTTGTGTGTGTGTGTTTGTATTGTAATCTCTTCCCCATTTTTATTTTAAAAAGTAAATATTTTCTGTTAGGGCTTTTTGTTAGTGTTATATTTGTCTATCTTTATAGTTTGTGTGTGTGTGTGTGTGTGTGTGTGTGCTTTTTACTCCCCGTTCTGCAGTCCCTCCCTGTATCTTTCTTTCTTTTTGATTTATTTTCTTTAGTTTTCTATTAAGAAAAGTTTTATTTATGATGGAGAGGGAGTTGAAGGCTAGTAGTGGTAATGCGCCACCAGCTGCAGAAGGATCTGCTGTCTGCCTTAACAGGTGGGCATTTTCCAAGTGCCCCCCCAAGAGAAGCATGTACCTGAGGCCCCGCCAGCAGGAGCAAGTCACCCCCACCACCAGCAGCAGCAGAAGCACTACTTGCACCCCCCAGCAGCATGTAACTCCCACAGCAAGAGCAGCATGAGCCCATTGCACCCCCAAGGAGCATGTGCAGCCCATGCCCCCCCAGCAAGAGCAGCAACATGTCTCAGTCTCAGATGAGGTGGCCACCACAGAGAGATCAGTTAATGAGCCCCCCCACAAGGTGTCTCCAGTTTGGACTTTTTTTTCCACAAAGGTAGGAGATTACAGTATTGTCATCTGCAACCTATGTGACAAAGATGTCCGGCATTGAAAACTAGGGTCCCACTTTGGGACAGGCGGACAGAGGAGCAACCTGCAGTACCACCACACTGCAGAATGGCTCTCCAAGCAGCTAGAAGCTGCAGCAGGAGACAGTGCTGGGTCCTAGCATCATGGCATCCATCAGCCTAGGGGGTGCCACAGCAGCAGCAGCAGGATGAGTGATACACTCTGCACCCACCTCCACAGCCATGCTTCAACTGCAACTATAAGAAAAAATAGGTGGCCACTAGAAAGCTTCAAGGTGCCCAAACAGGAGACAATATTAGCAAAAAATATTTGGGCTACTCAAAGTAAACAGGTCCAACAACTTTTTTGTTAAGTGACATTCATTTATTCCATTTAATTCATATGAGAAGGCAGCAAAAGTTACACCACCACCACACACCAGTGTTTCATGTAGACTAATGCTTTTTCAAGGTGTGATCTGGACTTCAAAATCCCATCTATTTATACAGGTTTTTTAATTGATCACATGACAATAAAATTTATTAGATCATGTTACAATAAACTCTTAGGCTTCCTATTACATACATTCTAAGACCACACAACGACAGTATTACATTCATAAGAAAAACACACTTAAATGGAGTTTAACATCTTATAAATGCAGTATATGTGAAAAATATATACCAAAAACTAAGATTACTATTTAATATAATACTAGATGCTTTCCTATGTCATTAAATTTATAACATTCTGTTTCTTATTTTTATAACATTGTATTTCTTTTAAGGAAGGGGATGTTAATCTCATCCTAAATAATGATATGCCAGTAGAATATCAGACTCAAAATGATGCACAAGTGACTACTAATCCAAATAATATAAAAGAAGCATTTGTGTTTCTGGAATGAGTTATTTTAAAGGTATGTCAGCTTTGCTGGCTGCTAGTTACACTAACAGCCTGTTTGGAAGTTAACAGGGCACCTAGGGGTCTAAGAGTAACTATTCAGCCAGTCTTTGGACTTGATGGACTTGATTTTTTGACAATATGGCAAATTCACAGCTTTGAGGCAAGTGTAGGGTATATCAAACTTATTTTAAAAGATGCTGAACAACAAGAATGGGATATTAAGGACATTATTCTTCAATATGAAGCCGCAGTCCAACAATTTGCTACCCATTTCAAATTCAATCACTGCAGTTACCAGTTAAACAAAATCATTAAGAACTATGATCAAAGGATCAAGGGGACAAAAGAAAAGAAGTTTGATTGGGATCTTAGGGATTACCTAGAAGGCAAAATATTTTATTGGGGAAAGAGCAGTAACATAATGAAACCTAAATCAATTTTGAAAATAAGAGAGGAAACAGTTACTGATGTATGCACTAGTGGCTCTGACTCAGATAACCATTCCAAACCTGAAGATCCTTTTTTAGCACAGAGAGGGGGAGGATCTCTTCCCCATCCCCTCCCCATCTCTGTTAACTCAATTAATTCGATTAGGACAAGCTGGGAACAGAGACCCACGAGAGGAAACCAGCAGGATATCAGGGCCATTGCAGAATGAGGAGAACAATGGAGACAGGAATACACACCCAAGGAATGAGGCGACAAGTGCAGTATTGGATCTACCAGAGATTTTGCAGTGACCATGGAGGAGTCCACGCTTCATCCAATTCAGAGATTAACTAGAAGAGGAACACAGGAGAAGGGGAGGATGAGGGAGATGATGAGGTGGATACCAGTGGGACCATTGAGAAGGAACAGATGACCTTGGGGCCGCTACCAGAATTAATGCAGGTAATGGACAACTTGGTTAGCAATACTTGTAGTGTGGAGCTAACAGAAACATAAATGAAAGGGTTACAGAAAGGGCTGACTTATGTCCCTATTAATGACATTAATGAATTTAAAACAATCATAGACTTCCACAGTTTTACCTGGAAACTAGATTTAAAGATAGATTTTGGTAATATGAATGATAGAACACCAGAACTGAGTGAGACTGCAAGTAATTCTGTCTCTCAAAAATATAAGAAAGAAGGGAATTTTAAAAAACCCTCAATATAAATGCCACCCAGAAATTCTGCCTTTTTAACTTTTGAGAAAACTGGTGAATTGGACATTCAAGAAATGGTTGCAAAGAAAGAAAAATAAAACAGATTTTACAACTTCTCCAGGGAAGAAAAATCTGCATTAAAAAATCTGGCTTCAAATAATAAAATTGAGATTAAAGCAGCAGATAAAGATGGAGCGGCTGTGATTATGGACAAAGTTAAGTATTGTGCTGAAATTCATAGACAATTGTCTGCAGCCACATTTCATAAAAATTATTTATAAAGACAAAACTGTTGATTTAAAAAAATAGATACTATGCTGAATGAATTTTCAGTGAACAATGTCATCTCTAGGCAAACATATGATTTTTTGATTGTACCTTTTCCCATTAGAGCCACATGATGCAGATTACCTAAAGTACATAAGGACATGTGTAACCCCCCCCCTGCTCTCCCCATCGTTGCCAATATTGGCTCTTTAACTGAGCCACTAGCAAAATATGTAGATTTTCATATAAAATAATTTGTACCGATGGGTCCTGCATTTTTGAAAGACACTACCCATTTGTTAAATATTTTAAAAGATGTACAATTGACAGCAGATGAGATATTAGCAACCATGGATATTTCAGCATTATATACAAATATTTCTAATAATAATTGTGTAGAAACTCTAAGAGAAACTTTGGTAGAGAAAAACAAATACAGTCATGCATGTATCCAGTGTTTGATTGCTTTGATAGAAAAAGTACTTTTGTGCAATACATTTATGTGTGAAGGTGATTTCTACTTACAAGTGAAAGGCATGGCAATGGGGGCAGCACTAGCCCCAAATTATGTTAATATCTATCTGATGAAATGGGAACAAGAGAACATTTTGTGTGACAAGAACCCCTTTTTTAATCATATAAAACTGTATGGATGTTTCATTGATGACTTGCTATTTGTTTGGGGGGGGCACCTGATGAGCTGAATTCTTTCATAACATATCTGGAAACATCAAATGAGGACTTAAAGTTCTCGGTGTGTTTTGATGAGAAAGAAATCAGCTTTTTGGACCATACCATTAAAAAGAGTGAACAAGATACTTTACAAAAAAGCATTTTCAGAAAAAAAAATTTACAGGAATGCCATGGTAAAATATGATAGTTGTCATCCAAGGAGCCTGGTTAACAGCATTCCTAAAGGACAGCTTTCAAGGATGAAAAGAAATACCAGCAAACAAGAAACACAGAATGAAAATGCAAATGATATGGTAGAACATTTTGTATATAGGGGTTACAGGAGATAGTGTCTAGAAAAGGTTAAAACAGAAGTGAATCAGATACCTGGAGAGGTTTTGTTACAGCAGAAATACAGAAATACTGGTCACAAATGTAACTTTATTTCTGATTTTAATCCACAGAGCTACAAAATAGAAGCCATCATAAAACAGAATTGGCATATGTTAAGAACTGAGTCGAAGTTAAAGCAAACCGCAATGACATCCCCCCGGATGGTTTACAGAAAAGGCAGAAATATTGGCAACATGATTACGAACAGCCATTATTCAGAATGGGTTGAAGCAAATAACAATGTACCCAAGGGAACTTTCAAATGTGGAAATTGTCACTTTTGTCATCATCTCCAAACGGGAACTGGATTTGCACACCCTGGAATGGGACAATTGTATGAATTGCATGCTTTTGTTAATTGTAACACAACTCATGTAGTTTACGCAGCAACCTGCAATAAATGTAAACAATTTTATGTAGGAAAAACAAAATGTAGTTTTAAAGTTAGAATAGTAGAACATTTACATAGCATTGCTAAAGGAGAGATTACAAAATGCACTGGCACTTCACACCTTAAAGAAGAGAAAGGACCATTCTTTTAAATTTAAAGCCTTAGAAAAAGTAACAATGGATCCACGGGGGGGGGTCTGGGAAATAGGCTTTTAAAACAAGAAAGCAAATGGCAATATATTTTAAGGGCCAGCTCTGATGGAGGTTTAAACAAAAATTTCAATTTAGTCCCGTTCTTGAAAAATAAGAAATATAATTTTATAAAAATAAGAAATAGAATGTTATAAATTTAATGACATAGGAAATCATCTAGTATTATACTAAATAGTAATCTTAGTTTTTTTATATATATTTTTCACATACATTGTATTTATAAGACTTTAAATTCTATTTATGTGTGTTTTTTATGAATGTAATGCTGTCTCTATGTAGTCTTAGAATGTATATAATAGGAAGCCTAAGAGCTTATTGTAGCATGATCTAGCACATTTTATTATCATGTGATCAATTAAAAAACCTGTATAAATAGATGGGATTTTGAAGTCCAGACCACACTTTGAAAAAGTGTTAGTCAATGTGAAACATTGGTGCGTGGTGGTGGTGTAACATTTGCTGCCTTCTCATATGTTTTGAATGGAATAAATGAACTTCACTTAACAAAAAAGTTGTTGGACCTGTTTACTTTGAGTAGCCTGATCTTTTTTTTTTGCTAATTCAACTGCAACAAGTTCAACATCACAGCATGCAGCAGCTCCCCCAGCAGGTAACATCAGGATGGAGGACCTTGAGGCCATATGCCAAGATGTGGTGGCAGTGCGCACGGAGGTTCAAGAACTCCAGCAGCAGGTGGACCAATTCCACCAGGAGGTCAGGAGAACTTGAGAAAATATTGGAGGACCAAAAGAAGGTCTTGGAACTCATGGCAGAGCTGTGTTGTGGGGGTGGTTATAGTGGTGTTGTCAGCAGCAGTGACACTGGTGCAGCTGATTAGTGCTATCTATGCACCAATTTGTTTTTCTTTCCTTTTTCTTTGCAAGCCTTGCTCTTTTTTCCTCTGCACCCCCAAAAATAAGAAAAACGCAAAAAAAAAAATAAATAGAATAAAAAACCCCACAAAAAAAAAAACTTCTGTCCTCTTTCTCTTCTATTATACATTTTTTCTTCTTCTTCCTGTCCTGTGGTTTTCTATCTTATATGTTATGTTTTATGGAATGTGTATGCTCCCTCCATTTCCCCTGTCTCATATGATTAAATACCCTTACCCTGAGTCAGACCCTGCATATCAACCTAAGTACTATGCCCATAAACTGTGTACCTTCTTGCTTGTTTTATGTTACTCCTCCTTTATTTGTTTCCTCCTATCCACAAATGTCAAGTATTGTAATTTGTTCATATGAACAAACATTTTTTCCCAAAGCTATATAATGTTGTTGTCTGTAGTGTGTGCTAAGGGCTGGTGGCAGTTGCTTTGGCTGTGTGCAGCATCAGTCTGAATACATACACAACAGTCATAGAAATAGTTAAATAAGCCCTTTTATTACAAAGTTAAACATGAATATGTTTTGTTCTGCTGAACAACATGTGTCCCCCTGACCTTGCCACCTTCAGAAATGTTTACTTTGTGTCCCTCCCCTCTTCCAGTCATGATGATGTTTTATTAGTGCCTCACCACCACCTGCACCACATGGTCAGGGCCCAGATGACCCGTTCCAAAATGTATACTTTGGCCATAGTTTAACACAGCCTCTTGCCACCATACTGTGCAGAGCAGGCATGATAAAAGGAGAAATATGACAGGAGAAAAGTTTGATCAAATTGAGCCTGAAATATGATCTGAGTCAGGATGTGATGTGCCCCCCCCACCATGACCCAGACATTAAATAGCTGTTTTTGGGCCTGTTTGTGAAGTATTTCAGCCAGGATTGTGGTGCTGATCATGCCAAACAGGGCCTACAAGTCCAGAAATATTTCCGCAAAAATATGACATTAAATTCAGACAGAAATCAGGTCTCAGCAATGTTGTTAAATAGCACCCAAGCCACCACGTAAACCAAAACATGGTCTTTTGTCTACTGTTTACAAGTCATATCATGCTGAATCTCTGTTTTGAGAGAGCAGGACATGATATATGTGTCCCAAAATGTTTCCTAAAAAATGGTACATCAAACTGAGACTGAAATGTGGTGTCAGTCCTGATGTTTTATGGTGCCCCTGCAGCACCCAGACATTAAAATGCTGTTTTGCCAATTGTTTACAATTTTTTTTAGGCCACATCTTGTTTCTGTGAGTGAAGCACAGGCAGCATATGTCCAGAAATGTTTCCTAAAAAAATGGTACAGTAAATTTAGACAGAAATCTGGTCTCAGCCATGATGTTTTATGACACCCAAACCCCCACCTGGACAAATGATGGTCTTTGGTCCACTGTTTACAATTGGTTTTAGGCTTCATCTTGTTTCTGTGAGTGAAGCACAGACAGTACATGTCCAGAAATGTTTCCTAAAAAATGGTACCTCAAATTGAAACTGAAATGTAGTGACAATCCTGATGTTTTATGGTGCCCCCCCAGCACCCAGATATTAAAATGCTGTGTTGGCAACTGTTTGCAATTGGTTTTAGGCCACATCTTATACTAAGATTCATATTAAGACAGATCAGGAGCTAGGGAGAGGTAAGGCTCATAATTGCTCCTACTTGTTAATGATAATTTAAGGAAGGATGTGACAGAATATATTTATCCAACCGATTCTTAAAAGTTACTTTAGTACTGCTAACAATGAACTGCTAACAATGACTTCGACTGGCAATGTATTCCAAGTTTTATCAATGTGTAATGTATAAAAATACTTCCATGCCACATGATTGTAACGTTTCTGCTGTATCTACAATGGGTGATCTCTGAGATTAAACATATCTACTTTAAACGAGAACCCCAGATTTACCAATAATTGAGGATCAGTAATAATGTCATACATCAGGAGTAGATCTCCTCTTAATCTTCTGGTGAATAAAGACATCAGATTAAGTGATTGAAGTCTGTTTTCATATGACACATCTTTCAATCTATTGACCAATTTAATAAATCCCCTTTGTACCTTTTCCAGTTTTACAATATCCTGTTTCCTATAAAGATACCAAAACTGCGACAAAAAATCCAAATGTGGATGAACATAAACTCTATAAAGTGGCATTAGCACTTCTTGCTCCTTTGATTTAAAGTTCCGCTTAATAGCCCAAATAACACTATTTGTCTTATGTATAACTGCATTAATCTGTCAAATCAGAAGAAAGTTATTAGATACAATAACCCCCAGGTCATTTTCTATCTCTGAACTGACCAGTGCTTTATTATCTAAAGTGTATACGTGTTTGGGGTTATGAGTCCCAAAATGCAATATCTTGCATTTTGCATGATTTAATTTCATACCCCATTGAGAGATCCATAAAGAAGTATTGTTCAAATAATTCTGTATTGATTTTATTTGGTCAGAATAAATGCATGCTCCCCCAACCTTAATGTCATCTGCATATTTGATGATATTTGAAAAACCATCTTTAGAGCTATCCATTATAAATAGATGAAAAAGGCAAGGGCCTAAAACAGACTGCTGGGGTACGCCACTTGTAATAGATCCTAGTATTGAAAGTTGGCCATTTATTAGAACCTGGTGTGTGTGCTTATTTAACCAATTAGCTATCCATTTGATCAGCATTGGATTGATATTTAACAGATAGAATTTCTTCAATAAGGTCCAGTGAGGAAGGAGATTGAAAGCCTTACTGAAATCTAAATATACCACATCATATGCAAGTCTGTTATCCAACTGAAGGCTAACATCCTCATAAAAGCATAGCATATCGATCAAGCGACTTCTACCCTTTTTAAAACCATGTTGTTTTAGGTCAATTTCATGCAGGATAGAAGTAAGCAAATCCAGAATTAGGCTTTCCAAAACTTTACACATTGATGAAGTTTGGCTGATAGGTCTATAGTTTTCTCAATGATTTCTAGGACATTTTTTATAAATAGGAATAACGCAAGCTGTCTTCCATGAATCAGGCACATAATTCAAGTTCAGGCAATGTTCATATAATAGTTGTAATGGTAGTGACAAATCATCAGCCAACAAGTATAATAAATCACCTGGTACATCATCATGGGATACACTAAGTTTTTCCTTTAACCCGGTTAGCTTAGTATGAACATCTGTAATTGAAATGGGTGTATAACTGCCCATTGAGTTATTAACTGTGTGGTGCATCAGATTTTTTTGGAATATATCACAATAAGCTTCGTTGAGTAAATTTGCCATCTAAAGGGGATCATGAATTAAGGTATCATTGCACAAAAATGGTCCCACCTGACAAGTCAAGTGTTTTTTTTTTTACTGAATTTATATAGGCAAAGAAATACTCACTATTACCCTTACAAGAATTGGTTTCTAGTTTGAGCTTCCACTTTTTTTAGATTTTATGATGCTATTAATAAATTTTTTGGGATGTGCAAATACAAACTCCAATTATCAGTTGTTTTATTCTTTAGATAAACAGCATAATGCCTATTTTTTTTTCTTAATAAGTTTCGCCAGATCTTTGGTCATCCATTTGGGTTTAGATTGAATGGACATATACTTATATCTAAATGGTATACAACTTTCTCTCAGATTGTAAATTTTGTTACATAGGGTATGAAGATATTCCTCTACTCCTGTGATTCTGAGAACAGAAGCCCAATCTATGCTGTCCAACCCCTCTTTGATACCATTAATATCTGCATTGTCATAGAAATACATTTTTGTGCTGTTACACGCTATAGACACATCTTGACAAAGCCAATTGAACAATGATCACTGTTGCCTATAGGTGATAGTACTGTAAGATTGTTCACTATGACTGAGCTGCTATAGAGGAACAAATCAAAGAGATTGCTACCCCGAGTTGGTTGAATCACTCCCTGAATTAAATTACATTGCTGACAAATATCAACCAACTTTTTACCAGAATTAGATACTGCTGTTAATCTAGTCCAATCTATATCACCCAAATTAAAGTCACCAGTAAGTACAATATCACCCAAGGCACAGGCAGAGTTAATCTCATTAATAATTAGGTACAAGTAATCATTAGGTGCACTCAGAGGACAGTAGCACACACCCAAAATAATATGCTGTGCAGTATTTTCCATGACTTTAATCCATAATTATTCTGATATATCATTGATGCATTTAACTTTATCAGAAATATCCATGACCCAGATAGAGTTCCTTATAAAGATGGCAACTCCACCTTCTTTCCTGGACTGTCTGGTATACTGTAATTAAACAGTGTATAACCAGGCAAAGAAAGAGCCCAACAAGATATATTGCCTCCCCAAGTTTCAGTAACAAACACAATGTCCACATCAACTGTAACCACCAAGATCTTTAACTCATGTATTTTATTGGTTAAACTTCTGGCATTAAAATAGAGACATTTTATATTGTTTGTGATAGCATTGTACTTTTTATTCAGATTTATTTTGGGAGAGGAAGCATTCTCTCCCAAATCAATCAGTTTAAATGTTTATTAATATGGAATAATAAATGCTGTCCCAATAGTGAGTTCCCCTTACACTTTAAATGTAGACCATCTCTACTATACATGTCAGGTCTGCCTATGTAATCTTCCCAATGGGTAATACAGCCATGATTTTGGTGGAGACACCACCCACGCACCCAATTATTAAACATGCATATGGTATTATTGAAATCTATTGATGCTCTAGGAATGGGCAAGACCTCGGAAAAAGCTATGTCACAGCCAATATCCACTAGGATGTTAGAAAGAGCAACCATATCTTGTTTAATATCCAATAAGTCTGCTTGCAAGAAATCATTGGTTCCAGCATGAATGATCACTAGGGGGTTTGTGGCCACATTATATTATGGGCCATTCTTGTAATGTGTGAAATCCTTGCACCCCTAACACTTGAACACGTGCGGTTTTCCTTATCCATGTCACAAATAGCCCTGTCTAAATTTTTCACCAAAGAGTCACCTATAACAAAGATCTGCCTTTTAGACTATACATAGGCTGTGGGGATATCCATGGGAGTATTATAAGAGATAGCATTAGCCATCCATACAGATGAAACCACTGCAGAAGGTATCATTGGAATGTTCAAAGGGTGGACTACAGGTTGCTAAACTACTCAAATTTTAAACCAGATTAATATTTTCACTCTGAGGGTAGCATACTGGTACACCTGTAGCAGTCTCAGCAGAGGAAGTAGCAACCAATATATGGTCTTCAACTTCATTTAGAAGGGAACAACTATTACTAAGTGGCAATGAGTACTGAGTGGCCTTGCAACCCTTTTTATAAACCCTTTTACCCTGCACATCATACCTTTGGTTATCAGGACTGTCAGGACTGTCAAACTCCCTTGGGCACTTTTTAGTGCTATCTAGGTGAACTTTAGAAGATAACTGACTAACAGAAATTTGTGTAGATTCAGAAATACCTGTGGGAACTATGTTGACCTCAGCTGAACAAGAAGTTGTGTTAGTGGTGGAGTGAAGTGATTTAATGCCACAAATCTGGCTTGCATTTGCCTCTGACTTGTTTCTAATTCTGAGATCCTGTTATGGAAAAGGGCAACAGCATCTTTAAGTGATTTATTTTCCTCACATTTAGGGCAAATAAAGCTTTCTACTTCAAATTCTCTCCCAGTGTCACTAAACATATGACATTCAACACATTTCATATAGTCATGCATGTGTAACACAACGTTAATCTGAGACATTGTTCAGCGATTTAATAGAAGGCTTGCATAACCCCAAAAACGCAACTATCCTATAACCTCACTTACTTACACTGCTCCATATATTACACTGTCCAAGATGTACTGCCAATATCCAGTACTGCCTATTATCCCCACTGAACATGCAGAACATGCGCTGACGCACATGTGTGTGTGCATGTCTCTGCATGCTGCTCCGTGCGCTCTGCTCAGCTCACCCTGCTCACTGAGCGTCCAAGTATATAGCTGCACTTGACCTGGATGTAGAGTTTGGGGTCACACTACACCTCACACAATAAAGTGCTTAAATGTAAAATGCTTTTAAAAACTGGCAGCACAGGAACTCTGTATTTACTTGCCCAAACACTGCACAAGAGCCCTAAATAAAAAAGGAGCTATATCTACCAGGCTGTAGTCCACAGAGTTTGTTGCATGGACTACAGGCTCTCTTCCAGGTTCCTAGTACAGGAAACGAGGGCTCACATATACAAATAAAGGTTTATTTCATAAAAAGAGGCACAGTAAAGTATATTTCAGCTACAATATAGCAGTCAGCACTCTGTGCAGTAATTCAAGCAGACAATCAGAGCACCCTGCTCACCGAGCATCCGAGTATATAGCTGCACTTGACCCGGATGTAGAGCTTGGGGTCACACTGTGCCATGCACAATAAAGTGCTCAAATATGAATTGCTTTTAAAAACTGGCACCACAGAAACGCTGTATTTAAGTTCCCAAACACTCCACAAGAGCCCTAAATAAAAAAGGAGCTATATCTACGAGGCTGTAGTCCACTGAGATTGCTCCCTGGACTACAGGCTCTCTTCCTGGTTTCGAGTGCAGCACAAGCAGTACTTGTTCCAGATTCTCCCCTTTCCTTCCATAAAAGACAGACCACTTGTGTGTTGTTGTGCTCAGATGGGCAATTAATTTATTATATTTCACATTCATATTTACAAATACCATCACCATTTTCCATTATTGTCTTTCCACAATTCCTTGTTTATATTGCATTACAATATCCATATCTACTCCCCCTTATTTCTTTCTTCCTCTTCTTCTCGCCTCCCCAGGTGAAAGCCTGGGAGCCTTCTTCTTCTACTTTCTTTGTAGGTAACAGTGAAAACTGAGACCACTTTTCTGTCCTTCTGTTGCTTCTTCTTCTCCTCAAATTCTTTTATCATTCCCCCTCCCCTCCCCCCTTCTTTTCCCCCCTACTTTCTCTGCCATCCACCTCTGGCAGTCCGCAATGTCCAATCGGACACTAGCTGCCATCCACCTCTGGCAGGCCCTCCATGCCCCCACAAACATCCCTATCTTCTGTTCTTACTTGATGGGTGGGTGGGAGACAACAAAAACTCCAGCAAAAGAGGCAGAAAACCCTTGTGCTGACCATTATGTACCCTGACCTCCGAGACCTGTCCCCACTTTCTTTCCTACCTATCCCTGCCTATTACTTCCTGGTTCTCCCCTTCCTGTTTTTCCCATTTGTTCTGGCTACCTGTCCCTCCACATCTGAACAAACCATTCTGTCCACAAGGTAGGGGTCCACCAGGACAACTTGGTCTGCCCCTTAAAGGGCAAACTTCATTGTCCCAGATTCCCCCCCTTTCCCTCCATAAAAGACAAACCACTTGTGTGTTGTGGTCAGATTGGCAATTAATTTATTATATTTCACATTCATATTTACAAATACCATTGATATTTTCCATTATTGTCTTTCCACAATTCCTTGTTTATATTGCATTACAATATCCATATCTGCACCCACTTATTTCTTTCTTCCTCTTCTTCTCACCTCCCCAGGTGAAGACCTGGGAGCCTTTTTCTTCTTCTTTTCTTGTAGGTAACGGTGAAAACCAAGACTGCTTTTCTGTCCTTTTGTTGCTTCTTCTTCTCCTCATATTCTTTTATCATTCCCACCTCCCTTCCTTCCCACCTTCTTTTCCCCATAGACTGTCTCTAGCTTGCATTGGATGACTGGCCTTCCTCCTTTCTATCTCCCACCCTCCTTTTATCTCCCTTCCTGCCTCCTTCAGGCTTCAATAAAACCCATAAATTCTGTATTAAACATAAATATATTGCTAAGTCTGACAAATGGACCCCATCTGACCTGTAGAAATCCCCTACCCTCTCTTCTACCCCCTCAATATTACATGAACCCCATGCCCCTTATCAGCATCCCCTTCCTTCTATTCATCTTCTTTCTGGCCTTATCCACTGCCACATTGCTGTGTTTGTGTCACCATACCCTTCTTGGTATCATATCTGATCATGCCAGGCTCATCTCTGGCCACCATTGCTTTATTTTTTTCCTAAATCCTGTTTAACCCACAAGAATTTGTCAACCCATGGCATATCTCCAATATCGTTACCCCTGAGGTGTAAAATGATCAAATCCGGGGTTGGACACCGTTCTCTCATCTCTATCAAGGTTGGGAGTGACTGTGACCATCTCATCCCTTGAATGCCATGCCATACCAGCCTACATTTCCTGACATCCTGGTATAGCTGTTTTTTCCCAGCCTTCTTTTGTGCTGTCCCTTCTACCCAATAAATGTAGGAGTGCCCGCAGATTCATATTTCCATGCTTGTCGCTCTACCTATTAACTCAAGCAAGACATGTCTTAAAACCATCTTTCCATGTTTTTTTTCAATATATACCTCTTGACCTCCCGCTCCTAGGTTCTGTTCCTGCAAGAAGACACTGGTTAATCTCCATCATTAAAATCCCGAATGTATCTCTTGTAGCTGGCAGACCTCCACCTTGCCCTTTTTTGCATGCTGGTCACTGTGACCCCTTCTGCTGCCCATTTTGAAGTAGCCCTTATTCGAAAAGAATGGAAGAATAACTACCTTGATCCTTCCCTAGGAACTCCATGCCCTTTTTGAGTAAGGCTGTTACTTGATAACTTGACATCTGCTTCCTGTCCCCATGCACAAATAGTCTCCCTGTTTTGTTTTAATGCTCTGCGGTGTAAGCCCACAAAGCCTTCATGGGGCACAATCCTTCCCTTCTTGATTTGTCTTGGATCTTCTAATGAGCAGCTGTATTTCCCTCTCCCCAGGTTATATCTTCCCATTCCAACCCCCCTTCTTCGTTCTTCCTGCTGTGTCCCACAGCCTCACTCACCCTCAAAGCCCCTGCAAACATCACTTCATGAATAGTGTGAAACAGCTGCACTTCATCCTTGGATTTACAGATAGCAGGGAGTATCATTCCTAATCTGGCCAAACACTGGTCTGCTATTGGACACCTACTATCCTTCTTCCTATGCTTCATCCTACTCCAACCCTGCATCATCCTCTGTATCAGCATTGACTTGGCAGGATCTTTCCACTTTCTCAAATTACAGACCAAGGTGATCCCTGCTGGGTACACCCCCATCGTGGTGTGAGCCACTCCTTTTTGCCACTGTTCCACCGTGAATTTTCCTAACTGCTCCTCCATAACTGTCCCACTTACCTCCATGTGGTGTGCTTCCCTGAATGTTTGCAATGCCCGTCAGGCCCCTTCATAGGCCCTCAAAGTCTGTGGCTTCCATGAATTGCGGAACAGTATTTTAGCTCCCTCTTGCCAATGTCCCAGATGTTCATTGGGATGGGTGTTTCCCACTCCTCTGCTGTGGGTGCCAGAGTCCGGAACTGGTCCAACTGCAGATGGGAAAGGCTGTCAGCCAAGATATTGTTTACCCCGTCTATGTGCCTGGCCCTGAATGACATATTCAACTGCAAGCCTCTTAATACTAAGTGTCTCACCACTTGCATCACTGTCTCGGACCGAGCTCCCCTGTTATTCAGCACATCCACCACTGCCTTGTTGTCACACCAAAATGTAACCTTCTGATTCAGCAAATCTTCTCCCCATACCATGGTGCAGGCCCAGATCGGCATGATTTCCAATAAGGTAATGTCCTTCACCTTTTCGTATCTTTTCCAGTTTGCTGGCCATGGCTCTGAAAACCAATTTCCTCTCAGATACCCCCCATTCCTAACCCTCCTGTAGCATCCATATACAATTCTAGATCTGTGTTGTAGACCCATTCTTCCTGCCAAAAGGAGCAGCCATTATAGGTGCTCAGGAATTCCTCCCATACCTTAAAATCCTCTTTTACCTCTTTGGTTATATCCACCCCGTGGTGTGGCCTCATCACCCCTGCCATGGCCCTCACGATTCACCTTGTAAACATTCTACCTGGTCCATTTGCTCTGCAGGCAAAGTTCAAATGCCCCATTACCTGTTGCATTTGCCTTAACTGCACCCGCCTCCTGCTTGTGTGCACCTGGATCAGCTCCCTTAATTTTTTCACTTTTTTGCCTGGTAACCAAAATACCTCCTCCTGTGCATCTATCTTGATCCCTAAGAACTCTAGGAACTTGCCGGGGCCT
Organism: Neoceratodus forsteri; assembly: GCA_016271365.2. Taxonomy (NCBI): domain Eukaryota; kingdom Metazoa; phylum Chordata; order Ceratodontiformes; family Ceratodontidae; genus Neoceratodus; species Neoceratodus forsteri. The sequence goes on along the minus strand of CM028132.1, from coordinate 636,993,523 downwards.
TTTCTTTTTTCTGGTGCCAATGGCACTCCAAGTTCCTGGCACAGTTCTTGAAAACTAGGCAACACCCTCTCTGCTTCTTTGCGCCCACTGCCTATTAACAGGAAATCATCCAAATAATGTATGACTGACTTGCACCCTGTTCTTTCCTGGAATACCCACTGCAGACAAGTGCTAAAGGTTTCAAAAGTTGAGCACGCTGTGGAACACCCCATAGGCATAACTTTATCAAAATAATACTAGTCTCCCAGCTTAAAACCTAGTAGGTCCCAGTCCTCCCTCCTCACTGGAAGCAAATGGAAAGTAGCCTCTATATCTGTCTTGGCCATCCATGCATCAGGGTTCACTCATATAATCTGTACCGTCTCTTCTAATGTGGCATAGGTGACCCTGCTATGCTCCTCCCCTATAAAACCATTGACAGATTATCCCTCCGGGAATGACAAGTAATGGATCACCCTGTATTCCCCTGCTTGTTTTTTCGGGACCAGGCCCAGTGGGGAAATTCTTAAATTGTGTAAAGGGGGAAAAGGGTACGGCCTTCCACCCTCCCCACAGCTTTCCCCTTTTCTATCTTTAATCTCAGAATGTCTTCTTTTCCTTTTACTGACCACAAGTTGTTAGACTCCCTTGCCTGTCTTGAACCTTCGTACTGTAAAGGGAAACCTTTTTTAAAACCTCTCTTTATGGCTTCTGTCATCCTACTATCTGGATGTCCTTTCAGTCACTTTTCCCACACCGCTATCTTGATGGGATTTTTTGCAATTTGGAATTGTTTATTAGCATCACTATGCCTCCCCAACCCCCTGCACCTTCCTCAACTGCTTTTTCCCCGTCACTTCTTCCAATATGTCTGGGCTCCCTTACCCCCATAACCTCTGCCTTTTGCTCCCCTGTTCCATGTCTGACCTTTAAAAGCTGGCCTCTCCTGAAAGGATTGGTGGGCTATCCCCTGGACTCCCCCCACCTGGGCATCAGGCTTCCAGGTGGTGCTGTATCTCGTCGCCAGGTGGGAACCTCTGCATCTTGAACAGGCATGCCAGAACTGGCATTGTGGCCATGAACAAAATGCCCTGTTGTATTCCCAACAGCACTTCTACAGTATCCCCTGCTTTTTTCCCACTTCACCCTCCGGTGTGGCTTGATCAGTGACATAGTCAGTCCACAGATCCAGCTATTTTGTGTCCCATCTCACTTCCCCATACGTTGCCATCCTTTGGTGGAAAAACTCATCATAGTATATCCACCCCACCCCCCTTTTGCTTTTGCCATTCATATGATCAGGGAACATGTGATAAGAGGGATACCCAGCTCTGGTTTCTTCTCCATCGCTATGGCTGACTATGTGGCAAAACCTACGAACCACCCATCCCAAGTCTTTCCTTTTGTAAACTTGTCTTCCTCTTTTTTCCCAATAAGACCACAGCCACTGCCATCTGACTCTTCCCAGTGTTCTCAGTGTCCTCATATTTTGTTGCTGCTTTTCTACTTACTAAGGCAAATATGTCCACATACTCACCTTTCCATATCTTCTCCTTTGTGGCCAGTGGCATGTGTTCCCCTGTCCTCATCCCTGGGGCTCTTATATTTCTTGTCCCTTTTCCTGTTCCCTCTATCACCTTCTTCTCCCCAACCATCTTGTTGCCTGCCTTAATTTCAGCCAATGCATTATCCATCTGCCCTAGTCTGCCCACCCCCAATGCTGCTATAATTTGCTCAGTGTAATCTTTAATACTTTCTTCTATCAAACCTGATACACTACCTGCAGGCCTGACCATTCCAGGAGCCCTGTTGTCACCCATCTGTACTGTTCTAGTTTCTTGGGTGGGACCCCTGGTGGTGGCATCAGTGGCTGCAGAGCCATTATCATGGTGAGCTCAGGTCTGGGTTCTGGGGTTGGTACCATGATCAGCTCCAAGGGAGGTACTAATGGCTCAGGAAGGGGGTGCTGCAGTGGTACTGGGCTACCCACTTGAGGAGGCACTGACTGTGGCAGCTGCACCCTTTTGAGGCTGTGTGACCTCCCTGTGGGTCATTTCCCATCATCCCTTTTTCCTTTTTCTGCTTTCCATTTCTCCCCTGGCTTCCCTGGTTCCATCCCCTCTACCAGTTGCCACATCCTGTTGGCCTTCTCTGCCAACTCCACTATCACCTTGTATGCATCTTCCTTCGATGGCTTATTCTTATTCTGTGCTATTTCTCTCAAATTCCCAAAGAAAAGCTGTGAATAAACTAAATAATAAAACAAAATTGTCTCCATTACAGCCCACCATCAATATTAGCTAATCCGAGTTCTTTTATGCCTTTTATTTTGTTTCTTTCTCTTTCTTTTAGAACCTCAAAATCTTGGGCCCTTCCCCATTATCCCCCAACCCCCCCACCTTGTAAGTGCAACCCGCCAGGTACTCCCACTATTGTTGTGTCACTCTCATGTCTCTGCTCTCTGGGGCCTGGTGGCCCATGCCCAAGCACCAGGGGATAAACCTCCTCATTCATATTCTTACCGAGGGATGCCCATACAGGGGTAAGAAACAGCCATATCACACCTCCTTGATGTGGGAGGCCTTCTCCGTAGTACCCCCCATGTAGTTTTGCCCTTGATGCCTTGAACCCCCTCCACTTGCCACTATGCCATTCCCAGCCCTGTACCTACCCCTTCATTGCTTCCCCTTCCCTCTGTATCCTTTCCTGAATGTCAGGGATGTATAGTCCCCACACACCTCTCCAGGCCTTGCCACCTGCTTCTCACCATGCCCTGCGGCATGATGTCAGATGCTGGAATTTTTCCAAAAGGCCTGTGTGGCCTCCCAACTGAGTGTCTTCTGTTTGGCTGAACATGGCACTTCTCAGTTCTGTGTTTTTTCTTTTTCCCCACACTTCTTCCCAGGCCTTGTCTGCCTGCTTCTCGCCATCCATGTGGCCTGGCGTCAGACACCGAAAATGTTTCCTTGCCCTAGGCCCCTCTCACTGGTATACCACACCTGTCTCCTTCTTGATTTTTTCACCCCCTGCCCAAACTCCTGCCATGCAGGATCCTTGCCTTACTCTCTATGGGGAACCCCCAGATTGTCTGTGATGTCTGATGCCAGGTTGTGGCAACTTGGCCTCCTGCTAGGGCCCCTCTGCTGTCTGTCACTACTGTATCCCCCATTCACTGCATCCGTTCCCACTATGTAGGTGCTGCTTTCCACCATCAGTGCCTTCTCCCCTCTTGCCCTCGGAATGCTACTGTGCAACTCTGTGCATTCCAAGTCTGGAGCTCCGTGTCCCCCCAAATCTCCCGTTTTGTTCCTTGCTCACCTTGCTGCTGCTCTTGCCACTGCCCACCTTGTTGTCTTTTTTATTTTGTCAATGAGTGATGCCCCCTCCGGAACAAACTCAACATTTAATTGCCTCACCAAGTGCTCCGTACTCTGGTAATGGGCTGAGGCCCCGACAGCAACATCACCATTTCTCTTACTTCATAAAAAGTGCAAAGCAACCTGTTTCTTCATAGCAACCTTTTGTACCTCAACAGAAACATCAGTCTTTCTCTGCTTCAACATAAGACACCTAACAACCTGCTTCTTCATAGCATCAAGCTTTTTCCACATCAATATAAGGCACCTACAGCCTGTTTCTTATCACAATCTTTTTACCGTTTCTTACCTCAAGTCGTTCTGGTACACAAACCTTTTCAGAGAAGAAAAAATGTTGCTAAAACAAAAATGCCAATCTGACATGCTGTAGCTCTGCTGATTACTGAAACCAATAAAAACTCCAGCAAAAGAGGCAGAAAACCCTTGTGCTGACCATTATGTACCCTGCCCTCCGAGTCCCCTCCCCCCTTTCTGTCCTACCTATCCCTGCCTATTCTTTCCTGGCTCCTCCCCTTCCTGTTTTTCCCTTTTGTTCTGGCTGCCTGTCCCTCCCCCATCTGAGCAAACCATTCTGTCCACAAGGTAGGGGTCCACCAGGACAACTTGGTCTGCCCCTTAAAAGGAAAACTCCAATGTCCAGAAATGTTTCCTAAAAATGGTACATGAAATTTAGATAGAAATCTCATCTGAGCCATAATGTTTTATGGTGCCCAAACCCCCACCCGGACCAAACGATGATCTTTGGTCCACTGTTTGCAATTGGTTTTAGGCCACATCTTTTTTCTGTGAGTTCAGCACAGGCAGTACATGTCCAGAAATGTTTCCTAAAAAATGGTACATCAAACTGAGACTGAAATGTGGTGTCAGTCCTGATGTTTTATGGTGCCCCCCCAGCACCCAGACATTGAAATGCTGTTTTGGTCACTATTTACTACTGGTTTTAGGCCACATTTTGTTTCTGTGAATGAAGCACAGGCAGCACATGTCCAGAAATGTTTCCTAAAAAATGGTACATCAATCTGAGACTGAAATCTGCTGTCAGTCCTGATGTTACATGCTGTGCCACCACCTCAGGAACCTGAAAATGCAGCTTCTGCCACTGTTTACCAATGATTTCAGCCTGAATCTCAGTGCTGCTGGTGCCAAACACGGCCTACAAGTCCAGAAATGTTTCCAAAAAAATGTTACAGTAAATTCAGACCGAAATCAGGTCTCAGCTATGTTGTTATATGGTGCCCAAGCCATCACCTGAACCAAAACATTTTCTTTGGTCCACTGTTTACATTGATGTCATGTTGAATCTTATTTCTGTGAGCGCAGAACAGGCAGTACATGCCCAGAAATGTTACAGGAAAAATGAAACAAGAAGTAGAGACTGAAATATGGTCTGAGTCATGATGTGAATGGAGCCCCTCCCCACCACCACCCGGACATTATATTGCTGTTTTGGGACATGTTTACCAATGATTTCAGCTTGAAACTCGGTGCTGCTGGTGACAAACAGGGCCTACAAGTCCAGAAATGTTTCCAAAAATATCTTACATCAAATTGAGATTGAAATCTGCTGTCAGTCCTGATGTTACATGCTGTGCCACCACCTCAGGGACCTGAAAAGGGGTGCCAACCCATGCAGAGAAAATGAATTTATCCTGCAAAATGCTGCTGCTACTTGCAGTTGTTTCCTCTTGCTGCTGCTTTTTCAATTGATTGAGATAGAAATGTACAATTATCATTTCCCTATGCTGTTGTCCTGATTGCCTGACTGTGTTGACTGACTAACTGACTCTGTGGTTGTAGCTTGCCTGGTGCTGGGGAGTGAATGACATTTTGGGGCACTGTAGCTTGCTGCCTGCTGCTGTCTCTGACTACTACTTGGCAAGTTGCCACAAGAAGTACTGTTCTGGATGGTTGATGGTGGATCATCTTCACACAGTTCATACTGCTAAGTATCTGTCTTAATTTTTTTTCCTGTACAAGATAAGGGTGTTTGTGGGTTGGTAATATGGCATCTTGAGTTCTAATATGTTTGTACTGCTTTTATATTATTTTTCAGTGTGCTGTGGATGACATCATCATGCCAGGCTGAGATTAGGATCTAGGGATGTCTGAACACACCACATTTCCCAAGTTCCTAATGCAGACAGTAAGTATTGAAATTTTCATTACTAGTGTGGTATGTCTGTTACTGCCATCTAGATGTCTGAGTTTGGTAGAAATTGTGCTCTTTTTTGCTTTTGTCAACATCCGAAATTCTGGGAAAGTTAACTCTAGTTTCTGCTGCTGTTGTTGCTACTGCTTAATCAGATCTGGGGGATTTAATTAATTGTGCAATGGTTCCACTTTCACAGTCCCTGAGGTAAGTATTTCTTTATTTTTTATGGTCTTCTGTGGTGGGAGAGAGGATATTGGTGGTGGTGGGGGGTCTTTAACTTTCTACAATCCTCAAAATTTGTTCTTCTTTTTATTTTATTTCCAGGTACTGTGCTTCATCATGGACCTTGGTCTGAAATTTTGTGCCCACACAGCATGTTCCTGGGGGCAACTTCCACAGTTTAATGATATCACGGGGTATGGTAAGCATACATTTTTTTTCTCTGCTTGTTCCAACTTGCTTGCTAAATGCATGTATGCAGATTGAGGAGTATGCATAATTTGGTCTTATCTTTGGTCTTACTTAGGTCATTTTCGTCTACTGAGTTTTCATCATATCTCTGTGTGATGACTACATCCATCCAGGCCCTGCAGGAGCTGTGTTGCATGGAAGACAGGGAGGTGTTGCTTGAACTGCGATGTTGGTCACTGGACTGGTGTCCATACCATTAATGAGTAAACACCACCCACATACAGGGAGGAAATATATGCGGAAATGAATGATTGAGATGGTGTTTAGTAAATAATTAGGTGTAGGGGATAATGTCTTGTCTAATCATTTGAGGTGGCATAACTGCAGTAATCATGAAAATTTTGAATCCAAACTGAGGACAGCAAGCACCTCCCCCTGTCGCCCAGGAACCATCACAGTTTTGGTACAAGAACTTTAACCTGGTAGTATAGCATAAGTAATCTTTTGGGGGAAATTTGGTCTTGTAAATTGTTAAGCCTTTTCATGATTATATTTGTAATTAATGACTTGCATCATTAAAGATAGCCACCATTCACCAGTTTTCAAAATTTGTTCAACTTGTGGTTTTAATGGTTGAATGATCTTGTTACATTCATATGCCATTTGTACTAGGAGCCAGGGTTCTTGTACATGTCACCGATAGTAAGTGGCAGAAAATATATTTTTGGTCGCATAGAGTGCATGGGTGTGTCAGGTCAGGTGGTGAGAGGGGAAGGGGGCAGTGTGGCATTTGCTAGCATGGGCACTTTTAAAAACCAAAGCCATGCTGTTTCCTCCTTCTGCCAGTACCTCTATGTCCTACGCTTCTGGCACTTCTCCTCAGGTAAACACACTCCTGGGTGAACCTGGTTCCCATACCCAAGGGCACCTCCATTTTGGGAGGGCAAGTAGTTGGGACAGCTTGCCAACCTTGCCCAACTTGGGTGCTGTTATGCAATGCCAGATCTGTCTGCAACAAGATTGGCCTTATTGCAGACTTTGTTGGAAGGGCAGATCTGGTTTGCATTACCGAGACCTGGTTAGATGGGAATGCTGCCCCTATTTTAGAGGCAGCTGTTCCTGCCGGGTACTCAGTTTTACATCACCCGAGATTGAACCATGGGGAGGGGAGTTATAGTCTGTTTCAAGACCGAATTGGGCCTAACTAGTGTATCAGTTGAGGAGGCCAGGTCATTTGAGTGTACCATGGTAGCTGGTGTGGGGTGCAAGATAGCTCTCATTTACTGTCCACCAGGTGATGAGAAGCTATTCCTGCAGGAAGTAGCAGACTTCACCACTGACATGGCATTGGAGTCACTCAGATTGATGGTTCTGGGTGACTTCAATGCCTGGGTCGACGATGAATCCTACCTTTTTGGTCAACACTTCTTTCAGTTGATGACATCTCTGGGCTTCACACAGGTTGTTTTCTCAGCTACTCACAAGGGTGGTCACTCTCTTGATTTGGTCTTCCTCCTGGGGATCGAGGCCTCCAACTTAGTGGTGGAACCAGTCAGTTGGTTCAACCATTACTCTGTTGGGTTAAATTTCTCGGCCCCCCTGGGTAGGTTGGCCCCTGTAGAGATGGTCGGTTATCGCCCTTTATGGGATGTGGTCTCTGAAGACCTGATGGCGGTAATTGACCTCTCATTATTGGATGAGACTAGTAGAGATCCTGAGCAGTTAGTTGCGGCCTATAATAGGGCCATTTCTTCAGCTCTCAATCTGATTGCTCCTGTTCGTGTTCACCCCTTCCACGTCATCCTGGGGCCCCTTGGTTAGATGGGACTCTAAGGGAGTTGAGGAAACAGGGGTGTAGGTTGGAGCATCATTGGTGGAGGACAGCCTTAGATGCTGACCACCTTATTTTGTTAGAGCATTATAAACTCTAGCAAACAGAAATTTCTCATAAGAAGGCACAATTCCTGTCAAGAGAAATAGCTATCACATGGAACCGACTGGCTCAACTCTTCAGAACTGTTGACAGACTGTGCAACCCAACCTGTCAGCAGTTCTGTTGAGTTTTTTCACAAAATGATTGTGATGAGATCACTCGCTTCTTTGCGAATAGGGTGGCTGACATCAGGCAGGAATGCCTCCAATTTCACTCTGTGGGTGATGCTGTTGATTGGTGCTATGTCACAGGGCCCGGAGTTTCCTGGATTACCTTTGATCTGCTGGAGTTCGTGGATATTATTAGGATCGTCCAGATGATGAGTCCCACCTGCTGTAGTTTAGACCCAGGCCCTACCTCCCTGATTTTGTGTTGTAGTGACATCATTGGCCAGGTCCTAGCTCAAATTGTCTGGTGCTTGCTGGACTCGGGTGAGTTTCCTAGCTCCCTGAATGTGGGGGTGGTGATACTTCTCCTGAAGAAAGCTTCTTTAGACCCAGATAACCTAGCAAACTACAGGCCTATCTCTAACTTCCCTTTTGTGGGGAAGGTTATTGAGAAAGTTGTGGAAGCTCAACTGGATAATCATTTAACCATCCATAATTTATACGAACCTCTCCAATCAGGTTTTCATAAGAGTCATAGTACTGAGACTGCTCTGGTTCGGGTGCTCAATGATCTCCTGATGGCAAAAGATCAGAGACACCGTTCCATCTTGGTTCTCCTTGATTTATCATCAGCTTTTGATACTGTGGATCGTGGGGTTCTGCTTGAACATCTGAGGTCCATCTGTGGGTTGTCTGGTACAGTTCTCAGATGGTTTACTTCCTTCCTCACTGGTAGAATGCAGAGAGTTGTCTTGGGTATATTTTCTTCTGGGGCTTTTTCTCTACCTTGCAGAGTAACCCAGGGATCGGTGCTGTCCTCCATGTTATTCACAGTATATATGCTGCCCCTTGAAGACATTGTAAGGTGGTATGGGCTGAGGTTTCACTGCTATGCTGATGATATCCTGCTCTACCTGTCTTTTGCCTCCGACCAGGTTAGTGCTATCTCAGTACTGAACAGCTACCTCACAGAAATCCGAGACTGGATGAGCACCAGTGGTTTAAAGTTGAACCCAGGAAAGACTGAGGTTCTGGTTGTGAACCTGGTTCATAGGACAGAGGGGCTGAGGACCGAGCTCCACTCTGGTTTAGTATTGGGGGGCCCAGATTCTCACCTCTGAATGGGTGCGTAACCTAGGAGTGGTGCTTGATGATGGGCTGACCCTTCATCATCAGGTGTCGGCAGCCATCAAGCTGGCCTTTTACCATCTTAGGAACATTGCTAGGATTAGGCACCTTGTTCCATCTAGTGACCTACCTGTTTTGGTCCATGCCTTAGTGACATCATGCCTTGATTACTGCAACTCCCTTTACTTAGGGCTTCCTGGGGTTGATGTCTGCTACATGGAGCTACTGCAGAATGCGACAGCATGTTTGTTGACTGGGGTATCTAGAAGAACTCACATTACCCCCTGTGCTGCATGGTCTGCACTGGCTGCCTATTCAGTGGCGGATCAACTTTAAGGTAGGTCTACTGACTTACAAAGCCCTACACGGACAGGGTCCTGTTTACTTGAAAGAGCTCCTGGTTCCCTACACCCCTCTGAGACAGCTCCGCGTGGCTGATGAGGGGTTCCTATGGATTCCGAGGGTAAGCTTAAAGTCATCAGGTGCATGTGCTTTTGGGTTTGTGGCACCTACCCTCTGGAATTCTCTGCCATGTCAGCTTTGGGAGTGCAGGATGGTGGGGTGTTTCAAGCAGGATCTTAAGACTTTTTTGTGGGGGAAAGGCCTATTCTGTATCTTCTTGATTTTATTGTATTTATTGTATTCTGTTTTAATTTTGAATGTACAGTGCTTTGATATGTGAAAGGTGCTATATCAAATACATTTCATTATTATTATTAACCTCTGGAGTTTGTAACTAAATTTAAATATCTCGGCTTCTGGATAGATACCAACCTGTCTTTCATTAATGACATCGAGGAACTATCCGAAAAGTTAAAACAGAGACTAGGTCTCTTCTTTTGAATCAGGAACTTTCTTACCCAGGAAGCAAAAACCAGGTTAGTCCTTACTACCTTTGTGCCCCTACTGGATTACACTGACCTCATCTCTGGCCAGGGACTGATTACTGCCTTGGCCAAATTGGACACTCTTTATCATCGTGCTATTAGATTTATTACTGGACTTCTGAACGTGACTCACCATTGCACTCTCTACTCCAAGGTAGGCTGGAGTTCATTAAATGAGAGAAGACAAAGAAATGCAGCCTATTGGACCTACAGATCACTCATTAATTTGTTCCCCCAGTACATATCGGATTGCTTACCTGTCTGCAGGGCCAGCAATTACCCACTGAGAAGCCTCTCATTTATCTCTCTATCAGTCCTAAAAGTCAGGACGCATTTCGGTAAAGCAGCTATAAGCCATGCTCTCCCAGCTCTATGGAACTCCATACAGAAAACTCTGAGGCTTATGAGCCTATTGAAGCTTTATGTTTTCAAAACACTGTACTCACACACTTTCAAAGAGGTCTGCAATTGTTACAGTTGATGATCCCCTTATCCCCTCTCTTCTCCCATTCCCAGTATTCTCCCTACTTCTCAACAGCTCTGTATGCCTCCACCCTTCTCTGCCTCCTCTTCAGACTTGCCTTTCCTCTCCCCCTTAGACCTGAAATCCCTCAGGTGATTCATTCACATAGAGGTGACGTTATTCTTGGGTAGCGTACAACCTAACCCATACATGCAACACTAAAATCTCTAATGGTACTATGACCAACTGTTGACTGGTTTGCAAAAGCTGTTGTTTCACTAGCACATTAAGTGGCAGCTTAATTAGTAGTCTACTTGAACCATAGTTGCAATATTACCCCATATACATTTCTGTACATACATTGTCAATTTTTTTATTCTTTCTTTGTTCTGTACATATATTATCACTGTCATTATATTCTTCCCTATGTAAATTCTATTTATCACCTCCCAGGTCCACCTTGCAAATGAGTTCTCCTCAATGTTGTTTTGCTTGGTAAAATAAAGAAATTGATTGATTGATTGATTGATTGATAAGGACATAAAGACAACATATCTTGCTGTAAGATGGGGTTGATAGTCAACATGAAAAGTAAGATATTTTTGGCAGCAAAACATTATATCTGTAACCGTGCAATCACAAAATCTTTACGGCTATGGCAATAACATTGCTGCTGGTAAATATAGGCTGGGAGATTGGTGGTGACCAAACAATTAGTCACGGCAAAGGATGATCAAATGAAATTTATATACGCTGTAGTAGATAACACATTACCATAACCAATCCAATGGTACATAGTTAAAAATAAGGTATAATACACCATACTGAGCTGAAAGTGGTTGGGGGAAGGTTGGACTTCGAGTAAACTCAGCCCTTTTCCACTTCCACATCATCCAAGAAGCACCCCTCACAGTCTTCAAGACTGGAGTTCTCTCCAGGTGGGAATTCTCTCACCATTGCTTCTTCGTCCACCTCACTGCTGGTGGATGCCTTAATCAAGGGATTGTCATCAACCTCAACACTGAGACACAGTTTCTGTGGCAACAACACTGACATCACTGTGTTGTGTGGAATGTGTCTTTCATTCATTTTGATGAATGTTAGCATGGACACATTCTTGGGTAGAAAATTGATCCTACGGTCACTCACAATGGCTCCAGCCACACTAAGCACTCATTCCACAGTGGCACTGGATGGTGGGCAGCTCAGGTATTTCATAGCAACCAGTGTTAGTGCTGGCCAGTCAGTCATTTTGCTGCTCCAGTACTGCAGTGGCTTGTCAGTAATGGCAAGAATCTTTGGGTCCCCCATGTAAGCCTCTACCATTCATTCTGCTGCCTAGATGCCAGTTTCCTCATCTGTCTCCTCCTCCTTTTCCTCCATATCTTCCACTCCCACCTGAAAGAAAACATCCCAAATGGGATTGCTTGCTGTTTTCTGCTGTGCCTTGCCCAATTTTTCTGATTGGGTTGCTGTGAGCCACGGGTGGTGATTGCAAAACCCATTTTGCCACAGTGCATGCCTTTTTCATGTGTGCAGCGTGTACCATTCTAATGAGGTTCTCTGTCAACTGTTGTACTCGCTGACAACCTCCTTCAATTATAGAGGGAAGGCCACATTTGTAGCATGGATCCAGCATGGTGGTGATTGCAAAGTCAGCCGACTGTAAAATTCTAGATACATGGGTATTTGTGTCCAGCACATGGAGCATGTGATCCATTAGATCACAACTGCCATGATCCTCACTTACCTCTGTCTGGTGTTGCACATTAATAAGCATTTGCCTCAGCACATGTATGAGGGGTATGGATTGACTTATACAAGCAGTGTTCCCACTCACTGCCTGTGTAGCATGCTCAAATGGATGGAGAATGTGTATTAGCTCATCCATTTGGCACCACTGCTCTGTTGTTAGAGCAATGAACACTCTAGCACTTGCACAGGAGGTGTGCAGCAGCAAGTATTCTGACACAGCCTTGTACTGTTCACATAGCTGGTCAAGCATGTACAAAGTGGAGTTCCACCTGATCACAACATCAAGCTTCATCAGGTGCAGAGACAGATGGTTATTGCTCTGTAGCTCATGTAGATGGTAATGGGCCTTTGCAGAATGGGTGAAGTGGACACAGATGTGACAGGCAACAGTAACTGTTTCCTTAATGTCTGCATGGTTGAGAAACTGCTGAACAGCAAGAGTAAGGCAGTGTGCCAGACAGGGCACCCTAAAAAAAACACCATTGCTAATGCACTTCACTACATTGGAGCCATTATCACTTGCAATTAATCCAGCTATGAGTGACTGTGTGTGCAGCCACCCATTAATGTTGTCTAGCAGAACATTAAGCATTTTTGCAGCCATGTGAGAACTAGTAACACTTGTCATACTCAGGGTCACATGCTGCCGAATATGAGGTGTGTTGCTACCACCACAATTTTGCTTCATGCAAGTTTTGTCAGGCCCAAAACCAAGTACCGCCAAGGTCAACTGTGCCCTGTGTGCTGTTATGCATAGATAAGAGCCTGCTGCTGTTTGTCCACTGGTCCACATATCCATGCTAAGATGGATATATTGCGACCCACTGTGCTTCAATGCATGTTTAATGGAATCAGCAACTCTACTGTTCAGCTCTGGCATGGCACGCTTAGTAAAATAGGTTTGCAATGGAACTTGTCATTAGGGATAGGCATGGGCCATCAACCTGCAGAAACCAGCATTCTCCATGAACAAGAATGGCAACAGATTGATGGCCAGCATTTCAGCAGTGGCAGAATTTAACTCTCGTGCAGCAGCATGATTGGAGGGTACTTTGTCTGCCACTCAAGGATGGTCTTCAGAGTGGGCTGCATCTTTGGGACTGTTAGACCAGAATGCTGTACTTGTGGCAGCAATGATGTTCTTTTAAGGGTAGCACTTGACTCTTAGGGCTGTGTAGAGCACATGAAACCAGATATTTTGGTTGTTTCTGGGTGTGGAGGTATACTTTTCAGACTCAAGGGACTGGGACTGGCACCTCCACTGCTATGCCCACTACTCAAGAGATCAAAGGATTGCTCACCCTTCTCCTCCACCACCGACCCACTCTGCCCTCCCTCCCTCCTCCTGCTCTTCATCTATTACATTTAACTTGCCAAGGGAGATGCCACCAACAGCTCTGGCATTCTTTTGGTATTGCTGCCATCTCAGCAGGTGCTTGTTTTTCAGGACGGCATGTTGGCCTCCGGTGCCTACAGGTATGTGACTTCCCTTTTTCCCCTGACTAACATGGGCTTGACAAAGTTGGTATATAGCTATGGTGTCATCAGCTGGATCAGGCACATGAAGTTCCAGACTAGGGACTTTTGACCTCTGGACTTCAGATGCTTCTGGGACTGGGATCATTCAGAAACAGGTGTGGAAGTGTGTGTTTTTTGGGCTGCTCTCATTACTTCCATAAGACTACTTTTGGGAAGGAGGGTACTTGACTGCTTGGATGTTTGCTTATAGCCTTGGTGACCGACTGCCCCATGGGCTGTGATGTAAATGGCCTACATCACCATCGACCTTTTTTAACTGAGGCTCCCATGTAGGATTATCCCAGTCATCATCATCACCACCAATAGCAATGATGTCCTTGTCTTCCTCCTCCTCCTCCTCCTCCTCCCTGTCACTGTCTTATTGCAGCATGGCACCTTTTTCTTTCTCTACAACCATCTCAGGGGGATGACTATCCCTATCTCCAGGATTATCAGACTGGTTGAACACTATCATCACCAACTCCTGCAAGAACAGGGACCATCACACTGACAGACTTATCACCCTCCTCCTGGACCACTTTTCCTGTGCTGATGTCAGTGCCTCCCTTCTTCTCACTGTCATCATCCCCCACTAGCATGGATGCAACAGTTTGAGCATTAAAAAAGTAAGACACATGTGTGCCAGACCCAGTTCTGCCAACAACTCCTTTGCTGGTTACTGCCGCACCAGCAGAGCCCACATCAGAAGACACTGATGCAGACATATGTGTGCTTTCACTGCTATGGGGATCTGGAATTGAAGTTGTTCTTTTTTCAGCAGACATCTTAGCTCCCTCATCGCCCCTGTCACCTTTCCCCCCTGCACTGGGTCGTCTCTTAAAAGGCATTTTTCTGGATGCCGCTTCAAAGCTTTGCCTTTCTCTGGGAGTATTTGATGAAAGGATATATTACTAACTGTGTGAATGACACCTCACATGTGACATCACACCTATAGTACTGGCTTCCTTACAAGTCCAAATCCAATCAGGACAGGTAGCAGCACTTAGAGTACAACTAATACCGTATATGGTAGGTAGCCTATTCTAGTTAAAACAAAAAGGTAACTCTTTTCTTTCCACAAACATGAATTAAAGAAACACATGCAAGGAAAAAGGGCACAAGTGACCAACTTTAAATACAGATCATCTGTGTCTGGACAAATAAAGTACTGTAATGTGTTATTACTTAGTTAATACCACATTTTTTTATATATAAGGACAGAGACGACCATAAAACCGCAACAAAGGCAAGTATGACACAATATGATAGTGGTCTGGATGGGTGGGATCACCAAGCAATCTGTTGAAAATGATTATATTAATATATCATTTTTTTTTATAATGCATGCATCAGGTGTCAAACAATGCTGTAACAGAGAAAGGGTAAGGTGAGTCAACTAAAACAGGAACACTGTGCAATGTGCAGAGGCAACCTCCAGCAATAAAGTACAGGGGAGCAATTCAAGAAAGTAGTGCGACTCTAAATGGACAAGTTCAAATGATCAAGTAAAAGTACTTAAGTAAACATACAAAAAATATAGAACTGTTGATTTTCACAGTTTAAGTGACACAAATTAACACTCTAGCAAACAGAACTAACCACAAACAGATAAAATAATGGATCAGCTGTGTGTGTGTTTAGAACTTTAGAATTCACAATCACAACTAAAAGCAAAAGAATAGTATATATAACACAGGCTAACAGCAGTAGGAACTCTATCAAACAGGATGGAGTAACTTTTCAGAGAACAAAAATGGCAAGATGTAACAAAATTAATAAGAAATAACAGTAAATAAATAACTCACAAATTGCAAGTAATCTGTTTGTAAAAGGCTAGAAATAGCCTGCATTGCTTTACACTCCTACCCTATCCCGCTCAACTCCTTCAAAGACACGGACAAAAATAAAACCTAATTAAACTAAGTAATTTGCAAAAAATCCACAAAATTAGAAAATGTTCGCTAGCAGCACTAAGAAAATACTATATATTTTGGAGCAATTCACTCTCAAAAACAAGTTTTAATGAGGTTTTAAAAGGCTTTATTGGTTCTGATGCACCATGACAGACTGCTCTCTGATACAGCATGCAACAGAATGAGCTGTAAACAAGCTGCATTTGATATTTGACTTATTTACCCACAATGCATTGCACATTTCACTATTGTAGCAAAATTTTGCCGGCAAAATCAAAAGTTACGCCAACAAAATTGTGCCACAAGGCCAAATTTTGAGCATCAATGGGCGAAATTGGCAGACCAAGGCATTTACGTAAAATGTTGCCATTATGCAAAATTTTGAAACCAGGCGAAATTTTGCTTCGCCTAGGTGAAAAACTTCACTTTATAGCAGAATTACACAAAATATTTCGCCAGGTGAATATTTCAATTTCGCACAACACTAGCAGTAAATTGCAGTATTCTGAAATATTCTGCAGCAGTTCTGTGCTTCATCCTGGCTTGACAAATCTGTATAAATATATATATATACATGGTAAATTTTGCATTCCAATTATTTTCGCTATATCTGACTGAGGACTAGTGACAGCAAAAATAATTTGGACACAATAAGTATGGAATGTGCTTCAGATAATGAATGCATTACACTGGAGTAAGGGAACAAAATGAACACTTACTGTGCACTGCTGCCTGTCACAATGTGCGTTGCTCGGCACCACAAGTATGGGGATCAGGATCATGGGAGGGACCAAGTAAGGGAGTTGGGACCTGAGTATGATACAGGGTAAATAGAGTAAACAGCATTCCCTCAACCCTAAGAGAGGAGACAGGAAGAAGTCAAGGGGGTCAGAAGGAGGCTCTGCTTTGGTGAATGGGGCAGCACTTCAGGCAGCTGGCAGCTTACTGTACATCTCCACACTCTGCATTTCAAGACAGGGAGAAGAATGAGTTTATTTCATGTGTAATGACTGCACTACACCAGAGGGTGGATGACTAGGCTGTGTGAGTGGGGGTTTAAGTCAGTCACACATTCACTCAGTCACACTCATTCACACATTCAGTTGGCAGTGTTTAAGAAATCACACCTCTGACTGTCAGACAATATTGCAATCATCAGTAGTTAAGCTGACTAAGCAGATGGTGTAGTATGAGTCTTGCATTCACTACAAGCTGGTGGTTTCATAATTTTAATTTTTCTTGGTTGGAAAGGAGAAATCAAATGAAAAAAAAGGAAAATCAAAGCATTCTAACATCAGACTCTCTCCTCTGCTGTCCATTTTGTTCAAAGTGTCAAATTCCTAAACCTCCTGTGGCTCACTCTGAAAAAAAAAAAGAAACAACCAGTGTTAGGAAGTCATCAGCTAAGCACAGTTTTTCAAAATAAAGGAAGTGAGCGCTTACATTTTTAAGGCAAGTGCTGTGAGCCTGTTGTATTCCAGCTTGCTGAAAGACTCTGGCAATGTCATCATGCCATGTTTGTAAAATGTTAAAGCTGGACTCCAACCATCATGCATGATGTTCTTTCAAAGTTAGCTGTTTTAAATCAATGTTTAGATCAGTGCTAGTGGCTGTTGTTTTTTCTGACACTAATCCAGCATACCACTTGGTAAAGCAGTTCTTCAAAAGATCATCAAATATCTTATTTATTGAAACATCAAGGGGTTGTAGTGCATCAGTATAGGATGCAGGGCCATAAACTGGGATGGCTCTGCAATCCTCCAATTTTTGTAGCACAGTTTGTGTACTGTGAGCTCGGTAAAGATCCTATATTAGCAGGCACTTCTGCTGCTCAGTCAGCCCAAGTGTGGTTTTCATGCATTCAAAATAAGGCTCTAGAATGTGGTTCTATGACATAATGGTGATTTCAGAACTGCAAACAACATATTGGCGAGTGCACTTCACCAAAAACAGATACAGCGACTGTGCACTGCCCTGACAACCACAACCGTGACACTCTATCACACCAAAAACCTAATGTTTTATGTGGAGGACTATGCCCACCATGCTTCCAATGTGCAGAGCATTGCCCCAATACACCTCTTTATATAATCAACTCTGAGGGGGGTCTGACACTGTGGTACAGCAAACCTTAGGGAGTGGACTATTCATGAGGGGACTGCAGACTGGAGCACATGTCCAGGGGATCAGGAATGGGACATCAAACAAAAATAAAGTCCCACACTTCCAAAACCATAAAAAATGACCAAGCCCATATTCAGCCCTGAATCCCATATTTCATGCAGCATAGCCATCAATCTAATCTACTACACCAAGCAAGCAGCTCGACAACACTGCCCACACTTCTTCCCATATTCTTTTCTATGTCATGCCCTCCCACAATCATGCCATCTCTTACTCACTGTTATCTACCTCCAATGGTCACTGAAAACCCTTTTGCGAACCCTCTATGCTCGCTCTCTTCCTGGGCACTGCAAATGAGTTGCGTAAAACCCAATTGCTCATTTGCAGTCACCCATTTGATGGTATACCCTAGAACATTATCCATAAAAGCAACCATAGTTTGTCCATTAGCCCAATGGTTTTCTGGTTGCATTATGTGCCATGCAGGTGGGAATTTGCATGATGGGGTAAACACCGATGTCTTTCCTTTGTAAATCATCTGTGATGTGAGCATGTAACCTGATAATGTACATGGCAGTACCACAGAAACCTGGCACTTATCACCTAGTCCAGTTAGAGAGACCTATTTCAATCCAGTTGCCTCCATGGTCCACTTAGAGACAGGGACCATGCTAACTTCTATCTCATCAAGATTAATAACCAACTGAGGAGGAATAAGCTCCTGGCACAAGCTTTGGCAATACGCTTTAAAAATCCTGTTTTCAGTTTCAAAGTCAGCTGGGACCTTCTGCACAACTTTTGTCCCCTTCCTTCTGCTAAATCCCATTCAGTTTAAAAAAACAAGCCTATTTGGTGCTAAGCTGAAGATGACCATCATTCTCAAATAACAGTTGAGGAGTGTTAGCTTTAATAATGCCAATGATAACTGCATGGATGGCCTTGGCATTGATGACTGCACCTTCAGCTCGCATTGAGCAAACATTTTTTTTAACTGCTTCTCAAAGTCATTCTCTAGATGGTTTGGCCTGCCATGGTCTTTTGTGACAAGCAGGAGGAGAGATTTGTTGGATCCCCAGATTTGTTTATGGCTACCAGGTAATCACTCTTAAACTTGAGGACCGTGCTTTCATTTATTACACAACAGGACTGAGACAGATGAAAGCGAATGGCTATCATGCCCCTATTCTCTGCAGCATACTTGCTTAGCTGAAACCTTATGTCTGGGTAGTAGGTGGCATAACTACAGTAGCAGGTCTGCTGTTCTTTGCTGTTGGAGATGTTGAAGCTGTAAATTCCCTTGTGATTGAAGCAGCTATGTGTAATTCCACCAAGAGCAGACAGGAAGCACCTCACTATCTATGGAGCTCTGTTCAAGAGGATATTTCCTCTTCCTCTGGGAAGATTTGATCCACTTCAGGAGTGACATGACAAGCAGATACACAGCAGATATACAGATCAAAAGAACCAGAGAAAGTGTAGTGAAGAATTCTAGTGGAGAAGCAAGTGAACTAAACTAGTTTTGAATGCAGCTGATGGCAATTAGAACAGATTGTGTTTGGTGGTACCACAGCAGCTCTAATTCTACCTGATGTGAATATGTATAACAGGTTACATTCCATGAAATCTGTGAGATGCAAATTCAACCTGCTATACAGTATTTTTGTCCTGGTGTGTAGTAGCATCCCCCACCTTCTGATGGCTGTCAACATTGAAACTTTCCCTTTCCCTGGTGTCTAGTGACACCCCCTCCCTCTAATTGCTCTCCCCATAACTATTGACTTTTTTCCCTGGTGTCTTGTGGCACCCTCCACACTCCAATCCCCTTTCTGATCTGAAATAAAGAAAGCAGTACCTCAATGTTTTTTTATCTGTAAAAAGGAAAATGGTTTCCCCGCCAATCTGATCCTCAACCCTGAACTCCCACTCAGCACCCACTACCCCACACCCCCATCCCCCACACACACCCTCACTCACCTTAACAGGTGCCAGGCTAAAGATCGACTCCCCTGTGGAAGACACGTCTTGCTGTTGGAACTGCCAACTACAATATGAGAAACTAAGGTAAGTGTACTTCAATGTATTTCAAAGGGATTTTCAACTTTGATGCCTATTTTGACACTAAATGTTCAACATGGCATTTTTGTGATCCCACCTCATGAACAATGTCATTGGAATTATGCAAATCTGGCCAGAGAGGCGATGTCATGGTCACTTGGTAAAATCACCTTTAGGGCAGGATTTTGAAATATTCACAAACCTAAGTTGGGGGAACAAGAAGGCTGTGCTGAAATATTGGGGTCAAAATATCTAAAAATGACAAAGTCATTTTCATATGTTAAAATTGTGTTACTCTCCCTCATAACTTTGGCAATTTTAAATTTTTTGACTCAAACTTTTCAAAGTAGCCATCTTTTTACAAATTTTCATGAATGTGATAGCTGTCATTTTTAAAATCTTGTCCAAACTGTGTTTTTGCACCTGTGGTGCGAAATGGTGTTGCAGCAGCGTGGACTCATGCTTTGGTGGGGATTTAAAAATGATCATTACTGGGTTCATGAGGTTGGGTAATAAGAAGACTGTTCTGACAATTTAATTCCTGTTTTAATGTAAATGCAAGCACAGTGCCTTCCAGGCTCTGCTCTCCCAAAGCCAAATGAGGATGCAATTACATTATCCCAAAAAGTAAGAAAATTCTTTGTGAAAACTTTGTTAATTCACTAGTTAAGATTGAAGCAACACATGTAGGGAAATGTGGCATCAGGGTTCCTCATTCTAACACTCCCCTTCAGATAGCATAACAGGTGTGGGGTGTACTTTGGGGTTCTCAAGTATAACACTCACCCTATTCCATCTGTAAATAAGGTCAGATGTGTACAGTGTATGAGAATGAGGTGAACATTAGGCTTGAGATCCCCAAGGCACATACCACACGTGCTGTGCTGCTGGGGGGGATTAGGGTTGGAAACTATAACACCACATTTTCCTACTTTTGTTACTTTAACCCTAACTAGTGCATAAACAAAGCTTTTTGCAATTTATTTCCTTACTTTTTGAGATAGTACAATTGTATGCTAATTTGGCAGTGGGAGCACATTGTTTTCTGGACCATGTGCTCCCATCCATACATAATTTTCAAGATAATGTAATCATATCCTTATCTTCCTGTGGGAGCACAGCCCATCCCTGCATAGATGTGAATATATGGGTGTGTGTTTGTAAGATACATGCATTAGTGATCTGTCTTATATATATATCCCTGGTATCTAGAGTGGAACCCCCCCCCACCCTTTAATTTCGCTGAAGGGGATGATACTGAAGGATTTATACAGCAACCATTGAAGGACATGTTACAACTAGAAATAGATCCCAACGTATCCAAAGTATATAGGATCACACCACATAAAAGAACAAACTCCAAGAATTCCCATTGATCTCTTCTAATTGTTACATCTGGACAAGGGGAAAAGGAACCTTTGTTAAAACAAATGGGGAGAATATACTTTGAAGAAGATACTCCACTACAATTTATTTTCCAGATTTTAGCTTCTCTATTAGAGAAAAAAGAAAAGCTTTTGATGGGGTTGAAGCTGGCTTGCATGAAGTTAGTGTAATCGTGATCTCCAACTGCCAGCAAAACTACCTGTTGTATATATGGGAAGACATTACATGTTCTCCCATTCCAAAGAGGCTTGGTATTTTGGTCCAAAAAATGAAAAAGGAATTTGGCTATCAGGATGCTGCTACTTAGGATTCAGAAGAGGAGACATAAGGATTGGATGAGTGTGGAAAGTATTACGGGACTGTTTGACCAGTACCAGAGAGTCAGAACAGCTGTCCTTAGTTTTTTTAATTTGCCTAAGTATGCATTTTGTACATGGGACTAATACTTATTTATATATGTTTCCAGTGTCCAGTGGTACCCTCCACCCTCCCATGCCTGATCCTGTTAAGTCACTTTTCTCCTTGGTGTCTAATAGACCCCCCACCCTCTGATACCTGTTGGAATCTATCTTAATGGTTCCCTGGTGTCTAGTGGTACCCCCGCCTTCCCATGTCTCAAGAATAGTAGAAATAAGAAAAGTGTCCCTCAATGTCTTCATTTGTTTTATTTTTCTAATCTGAAAAAAAAGTCCAGTGGTGATAATCATACCCACCCACCACCCACTGTGCAATGACCACCTTGCATCCCTGGACCCCCACGTACCCTCACTCACCTGAGTGGTCCCACAGTGAAGATCCACTCGCCAATTGCTGCTGGAACCGGTGACTGCTGTATGAGAACTAAGGTAGCTGCAGTCAAAAATCCCATTGAAATACATTGAGATGCAGTTACCTTATTTCTCATACAGCAGTCACTGGTTTCAGCAGTAAGACTTGTTTTTGATTGGACAGTGGATGTTCGCAGTTGGACCAGTTCAGATGAGTGAGGGTGTGAGGAGGGGTCCAAGGGGGTGCATGGTGGTGCATGCACAGTGGAAGATCAGATGGGGGGGCAGGTGAGAATTACCAGTGGACAGTTTTTGTTTTTCAAGGAAAAAAAGTAATCAAGACAGTGAGGGACAGTTTTCTTATTTGCAGCACTTCTGAGATATGGGAGGGTGAGTGGTACCACTAGATACCAGTACAACTATGAAAATAGATGGCAATGGGCATCAGAGGGTGGAGAACCACTAGATGCCAGAGAGAAAAGGAACATAATGGGACCAGACAAGGGAGGTAGGGGGTACCACTGGACACCAAGGAAAATATATTAATAAATATTTATATATGAAAACAAGAGGATGGGGGGATGGCACTAGACACTAGGTATACTTAAAAAAAGTAATGGGAAGCCAGGCACAATCAGAGGTTGTGGGGGGTACCACAAAACATCAGGGAAAATCAATAAAAGACAAGCCCACACAGTGTTAAAATCCTTTTTCATGGTAATAAATAATTTTTTGACAGCCTTTTCCATTCCATTAAAAAATTATTTATTCTCACGCAACAGGATTTTGGAATTGATTTTTTACATCATTTTCTGAGAGATAGGATCCTTTTTCATTAACCTTTCTCATGGTCATGGAAAAGTATCCTGTCTTATGAAAAAGGATTTGAGACTTAGGTTTTTAATTAAATCCCTTTTCATGAGATGGGATCTTTTTTTGTGAATCCTTTGCAGTCGTTGCAGAAAAGGGTTCCATCTAGCGAAAAAGAATTTTGGACTTTGTTTATGTCAAAATCCTGTTTTGCAAGATGAAATCCTTTTTTGTGAGGATGAAATAGGATTCATAGTAAAGGATGTTAGCAAGTCCAAAAAAGGATTTAAAAAAACAAAATAAAATGCTCCAGGGTCATTTCGCAAATAAACAAGTAATCCAGCTCAAGAACTGATGAACAAAATACATGTTTTGGTGTCTCTGTAACACATCATTTGGGAGATTTATGACATTATTATGTGCAAAAAAAAGGGAAAGCAACTAACTTTTTTAAGTCACTAGCCTCTAAGCATTTCATGGTAGCTTGTAACTGCCAGAGGGCTTAGCTCTCACAAATTCAATTTGCCTATTTCCCTCTTCTGTCTCCTCTTATTATCATCTCTGCAATCTCTTCTCTCCATCCATCTCCCTCCTCACTCTGCTCTCCCTTCCTCCCTTTCCTCATCCTCCCCCACTCATTCTTCCCACTCCTTTTCCTCAGGCCACCACTTGCCCCCTAATCATTCTATTTCTGCTTTTATTCTGTCTCCATCCACTCCTTTCTCCCCCATACCTTCCTCTTTCTCTTGCTGTATACCCTCTTACTCTCTTCTTTTTCCTTGTATTAGCATCCCTACCTTCCCCTCCACCTCCCCCCTTGCTCTGCTCTCCCCTTCTCCCTCTCCTCCCCTCCCCTTTTCTCTGCCCACTCCTCCCTCACAAACCACTTTTGGCCCCCTAACCATTCCATTTCCATCTTCCCCCTTCTACCCTCTTCATTCTTTTCTCTCTGACTCACTCCATAATCATCCTCTCAGCTCTCACTGCTCTAGCCACTCTCTCTTGTCCCCTACTGCAAGTGTTGACCTATTAGTTTTCCCAGTCCCTTACTTCCATCCGAAGCACTCCTTTCTGCAGTGTATGACTATCTCATGCCTCTTATGCATTTTTGCTTCTTTCCCTGCAGCATCCCATGTCTGTCTGTATTTTTCCTGTAAATTGTCACATAATTGCATTATGTTAATGCTAAGATCTGTTAATGAATGCACATATTGATTTTTATGAATTTCATTGTTTTAGACAATGAATGTACCCTTCCTTATGTAAACCTGTTTATGTACTGACTTTTATGTAATCAGGATCTCTTTGTGAATGATCATACTTAATGGAGTTTTCCTGCAATAAACTTGAACTAAATTGAATTGAATTGAATTGAATTGAAAACAAGATGGCTGTTCACAAAAAAGGAATTTTTCCTCACGGAAAAGGATTTCCCCTCATGAAAAGAATCCTTTTTTGTGAGACCAAATTCTTTTGCTGTGCCAGAAAGTTACCCAAAAGGGTGAACTGAGCATGCTCAGAACTTGAAACTTTAAAATTAAATAACTTTGCAATGAATTAATATTTTTCCCCAAGCAGCAAAAGGCACTTCTACGTGGCAAGCTCTTTCTACCCTGAAAATGTCATATACAAATTCCAAATTGTCTGAGTGCAGTGTGATGATAAAAAAGTGCAAAAAAGGTAATGTTCAACATTTTTGCACTATGCACAGCTCGAAATATGCCAATCTGACCAAAATGAAACTTGGCATGCCAAAAGATCTATCCCATCAAACCGCGCATGCAAAATTTAGTGCAAATCCATTGAATGTTTGCAAATTTATCAAGATGCAAAATTTAGGGTTTAACATTAAACAGCCTACTCAACCTATGGCTTGTGAGTTCTATGTTAAACTTGATTTTTTGTTTTCTTCTTGTAGGAAGATGGTATTACAGATTAACAAGTAACTTTCAGGATTTATTGTATAAGACAGAATCCACAATCCCTAAAAGTGTCATGAAACTCAGTTCATTATTTTATGAGACATTAACGTGTAAAAAAAATAGTTTTCAAATGTATTTTAACAGTTTTTTTCTTGAATTTTTGTTCTCATCTACATAAAAAACTAACAATTCTTAAAATATGAAATTTTGCAGAGTTGTGCAGGTGAATAGGAATGGATTTCCTAGGTGGGTTTGATGTTTGAGAATTTTGTCATTATAAAGCTATATACATTTGAAAAATCATGTTTTTACTGTTTCAGAGTTGGCTCTGCAACAGGACTTTGAGGTAATGTACAGCATGTGCAGAACAATTTCAATGCAGTTGAGTCGGGATGGGAAAGTAAGAGGAGTTGGGCTGTAGTTTAAGTACCGCGTGCGCACAGGATAAGTCCTGGGGGATGGGAAAATGGAAGTCAGGACTGGCAGTTCAGTGGTTCTGAACAGGTTTACATTGACCCTGCTTTCCACTGAAAACCAGATTTTTTTCTAAAATACCAGGAGATAATATTCTTTATTAGCCAAGAGACATCCTTGAAAATAAATTATCTTTTTATCAATCTTTTTTTTCTTCACTAGGAAACTCCCTTTCATACTCCTCAAGTTACCAACTGAAAGTAGACTAACCTCCACTTCTCACTCAGTGGAATGCTTTTCAACCAACACAGGTGCTGTAAGCTAAGTCAGGAAAGAGAGAAACTGATGCATCTCCGTATTTAATGCTTGGCTATCACCTTTCAATGGTAAGAACTCTGCCTTCATCTCCTACACAGAACAATCTTGATTTGTTCATTTTAATGATGTACATCTTGAATTTTTAAATAGAAGTGTCCATTTTTTAATAATGTGTGCCTTTCTTCAGTTGCAATAATTTTTTAATAACTTGCCTATGGTATGATTGGTACTGCTCCGTGGAGAAAGGGGCCTGCAGTTTGCACAGTATAAGCTGTCTATTTGTCTAAGATGAAGGTCATATGGTCAATATGGTGGCTTCCTGCCACATTTGTCCTCAATCTACTTGCTTTCAGTGGTATTGTCATGACCACAATGATCCAACAGATGCACAAAACAGTTATGCCATTGATCTGTAAGATATGATAAGATGCAACATCTTAAGTTGGCTTAAGATATCTTATCTTAATAAATGCTATGTTAAGATATACAGTATTAAGATAAGATATGATATATTAAGATATCTTAGGATATCTTTTCCTGTCTTAATATATCTTGAGATATCGTATAAGGTTTATGGTATAGCTTTTTTATTTTTCTCATATTCAGAGGATTTTATGTATCTTGGACAATATAAAAACACTTTAGACACTTCAAATAACTTTGGATAAAAATATCATACTATATCCCAACCACCATTATTCAAACCAATTTCAATATTTCCAGTACTTTTTAACTCTCTAGAGGTACAAGGCAGGGATGCCCTTTAACCCTCCACCCCCACTATTCATTCTGGCAATCAAACCCTTAATGGTAGCTATATGGGAAAGCAAGGAAATACAGGGAATTAAGGTCAATTCAGATGAGCTCCAATTAGTTTATATGCAGATGACACTCTGTTGTATTTAACAGACCCAGAAAATGATTTACCAATAAGCCTATCACAAATCACGCAATTCGGGGAAGTATCTGGGAACAAAATAAATACGATCAAAACAGAAGCCCTATATTTGAATCCCATACCTAAGTCACATATTTTAGTGCAATATAAAGACATATCAACAAATAAAATATTTAGGAGTGACAATATCAAAAAATCTAACACAATTATATCAACTGAATTTACCACCATTGATGTAAAGTATTAGGAAAGACCTGGTTAGATGGATGAAACTCCCACTTATGCTGATTGGGCATTGCAACACCAATAAAATGAACATATTGCCCAGGTTACTATTTTATTCTAGACATTGCCAGTACTCATTCCAGATAAATTCTTTAGAGATCTAGAGCAACTAATTACTCAATTTATCTGGAAGGAAAAGAAATCCAGGTTGATTCTATGCAAGCTCATGCTACCAAAAGCTCAGGGGGGCTTAGCCCTTCCTAATTTCAAACATTGTTACTTAGCCAAACAAATTTCTCAAGTTATAGATGGGTTCACAGGTGAGCCTACCAGTAACCAACACATTAAATAATATATCCACAAGTCCAATGATCCAAAACCATTCCATATGCACAATACTATACTATGGGCAAATCATTAACCATAATATTACCAACATACACAACTTGGCTCTGCTTGAAACAAGTTTATAAGAATAGTAAATGGATTGGATCCCTTTTGCATTTTACACCCATATACCATAACTTCATATTTCACCCATTAATCTCAGACCCAGCCTTTAGACTTTGGGATGTACAAAAAGTCAAGACTATACATGCTTTGTATGTGAGTAACCACCTGTTATCATTTAATCAAATTCAAAACAAGTACAACCTTCCTATTAATCATTTTTTTAGATACTTGCAAATTAAAGATTACATCATAAAGTCAGGCTTTTAACATAATTTATCACCGCTGGAAAAAATCTTGTTAACTAAAGATACTAATCTTAAACCACTATCCATGGTGTATAAATTGCTGCTTGATTCTTCATCATTTAATCTGGAAAATCTGAAAACCAAGTGGGAATATCTTGGAAACAGAATTTACTCAGGGCGAATGGGATGAAATCAGTTTATACCCCCACTCTGAATTTTACTTAACGAAGTAAAGCAGATACAATTTAACATCTTCCACAGGACTTATTTGACACCAACCAGATTGCATAAGTT
The DNA here is from genome assembly GCA_016271365.2 of Neoceratodus forsteri. Lineage (NCBI taxonomy): Eukaryota > Metazoa > Chordata > Ceratodontiformes > Ceratodontidae > Neoceratodus > Neoceratodus forsteri. The sequence goes on along the minus strand of CM028132.1, from coordinate 636,965,989 downwards.
TAACCCCAATTTAGATGAAAAATGCCCAAGATGTCAGAGTAACCAGGGATCCCTTATACATATGTTTCTCACTTATAAAAAAAAACCCAACATTTTGGGAAACTATTTTTGAAGTATTAGAGCAAGCAACAGGTATTAAACCAAAAAAGGATCTGTGTATTTTCCTCCTAGGACACAAGTTAAAATAACACAATGTTTTAAATGCACATTTTAGACTATTTTCATTTGCATTTTTATTAGCTAAGAACTGTATCTTGATGATCTGGAAGGACAGTAGCTCTCCATCTAAAGGAGCATGGTTCAACTTAATGATAGACCTGTACAGTTTGGAGCAGATTCATTATTTAATGAAGGACAAAGCAGAAAATGTTCATGCTGTTCGGGATTCCTTTGTAAAGATAGACATGATATATAAAATTGTATGATCTAGAAGTGCAGACCCTTGAGTAAGTTAGACATGAATTAGACTCCTAGAGCAAATAATCTAACAGACTTTTCAAGGAGTAAAAATAATAACAATGTACAAATGATTAAATACATTTATGTTGTAAGTTTCTAGACATTCAATGAGTATAGGCCATCCCTGCTGTTGGATGATTGATTGTAAAGGAAATTTTTGATTCAATCAAATTTATAACAAAAAACAAAGATATGACACGATACAACATCATAAAATAGCTTAAGTTATCAAATCTCATCTTAATATATATTGTATGTTTATATATTAAGATAAGATGCATTTAAGATATCTTATCATATCTTAAAGAGCAGCTGACATTGTTTCCTTGCCTTTTGTGCCTTACATATTCCTGTTCAATTTCTCATGACTAGCATTCCACACCATGCAACATCATGTTTAGATTTGTAAAAGTTTTATTTTTATCTTTTTGAAATGTGCCATATGAACACGTGGTCACTGCCAGACTGGAGCTTCCTGATCAGCGAGGGCACTGCATTGGTGATGTCATGTCAGGATCCCTTCAGCACGACTGATGCTGGGCTGTCCTGTCACCACACAGCCCTCTTCAAATCAAGCTGAGACCTCTCTACAGTGCTTGGAAAACTGCTCAGGTGAAGTTTACAGACATCTGCTGAACCTCTCAATCTGACATATAGCATAATGAATTACTGCCTGTATATTATCCTCTGTGTCTCTAGAAACTATAGTTATGGGATATATTCTGTGTTAAAACATAAATACAGCCAATTCAGAAGAGAGAAAATGTACTGTACATCTATTTAAAGTTATGTAGTTCTGGTTTCCTGATTTCAGTGGGACAGATAATGGGGGGCAAGTACAAATAACACTTGGCACACTTCCGTGAATATGGTGCTGCAGTTCACTGATAGACTGGCACATATGATGTAAAAACCACACTCCAAGGGAAAATGAATGCTGTTAACAAGTACTGTATTACAGTGCAACAATGGATTATTTTGAGTAAAACATTGAAAAAGACAGTACCAAACCCACAATACTTTAAACCAACATTTGCTCGGGGTGGGGGAGGGGGGGTCCTCACCAAACATACACTCTATTTATGGTGAGTTACTGAGTAATTCTATGAAATGACAGATTAGGTTGAGTTAGTCTCCACATGGACTTGTCCTTGTTGTGTGTTTGTACTACCTACGTTGAGGCCACTACTCACCATATATGTTTGCTTGGCATGTCTGTACTTACATTACAAATAACATGGATAAATTGTTGGATAGCTGCTGCAGTAAGATGGGTAATTTATTTTGCTTGTATAAGTCAGCCAAGAGGTTGGTCATTTGACTAAACAGATTTGATGGCATTTAGCCAAAATCCTATTAGAGTTTCAGTTTCTACTGTAGCTCTAACTGTGCAGTCAAAGAACTAAGAACTGACATAGAATAAAATATCACGTTGTCTTTTTTATTAAAAACTCAGTGCTTTGGGAAGGGGGTGGGGAAGAAAGCACAGCAGGCAACCCAACAGCTGCTAATCAGTTCACTTGTTATGCTGAAAGACTGTAACAAAATGACTTGTTTCAAAGTGTGCTTACTGTCTACAGTACCATTCATTTTGAATATCTGTTTCTGAGTGTTAATCTTGAGTATGATTGAAAGTAATAGATATTATATATCATACTCAAGATTAGTACTCAGAAACAGATATTAAAAACTAATGGTACTGCAGACAGCATGCACACAATCCAAAAAACAAAACAGGTATGCACAAGGATTAGTGGTGCTCACAATATACAGAAAACAGCAGGCATGGATTTGTGCACTCGCCACCTCAATGAAACAGGCACCAAACAAATCAAGTAGTTTCTCAAATAAAAGTCATTTTATTTTCATAAAAAATGGGTGTGGGCTAACACCACCTGTAACTGCTCACCTAACACAATGTGGCAATTTGTCTGAAAACACATTATGCATTAGACAAACTACTTGATTTGTTTGGTGTTGGTTTCTCTGAGGGGTGAGTGCCCAAATCCATGCCTGCAGTAAGCACACTATGAAACAAGTCATTTGATAACCGGCTTTCAGCTTACCAAGTCAAGTTTTTTCTTAACCTTTATGAGCAATTGATTATTGGCTACTGGGTGGCCTGCTGCACTCTCTTCCCCCCAAAAGCATAACATCTCACATCTGTGATAACTGCAGCTGACTACTTTGCAGGATTCCATAACTTACACACAAACCCTGATCTCCTGGGAAGAGCAGCACCATTCAGCTGGCCATGTACATCTAGGAATTCCTGTATTTTACTGGGAAACAGATCAGTCTACAGAGAAGAGGTTATTATGGATTTATATCACGTGTACAGGAAACAAGACAATAACATTTGTAGACTCACTAGTTGATACTGTAGTATTATTGTCTTGCACATTACTTGATCCCTCTGTAGTCATAGTAATCACTTGGCTCTGGTTTTCATTCCATGTTAGTTGCTCTGTTCCATCACAAATCAAAGTAAACGTCTAGCATTTCTATGAGTTTTGCTGCTCGTTATTGAAATTGGGATCTGTGTTTAACAGAAATTGGTGTTTGAGTACAGCAATGTATTGTGTGACTTCAGAGAAAAAAAATACAAATTGTAGTAGTTTAGCTGAATGGTTACAAAATGAAGGCACAGGGAACTGGAATAGGGAAACACAAAGGACCTGTGTTGAGCCAAAACTTTATTGGTGCAGATTGTAGACTGACAATCAATAAACAAAAGTAGCCACACTCAAAAATTGCTCGAAAAAGAAAGTAACAAAGTTGAATGCTAAACACACAGTTTAGCCTGAAAACACTTAGAGAGCACAGCACTGAAAAACCCTGGCACTTTGGGTCTATAGTGTGGGGACATGATCAGATGTGCTCACATATCCTCTTTACATGGTATAAGTAATAAATATTCATATATGCAGATGTGAAACACATCATGCTTTCAGTAAACACCAGACAGTCATACACCACCATATAAAATAGTGATATGTGCCCAGGTGACTAATAATAGTTGACATTTAAAGAAAATGTGCACACACCATTGTTGTGATTGATAACATTTAAAATTAATATGGAGGAGAAAGACAAAAATGAATATTTCATATTTTAACATCATTGCATGTTAGGATATAGTATTTAACTGATATTAAGTTTAATTGACATCTTAGAGCTACCAAACAAAATGGCAAAATACAGATCAGAAAGCCTACCTCCAAACAAACAAATATTGATTTGCAGTAGTCCGGTGTAAGTAACTCAAAATCTTGATCAATATCAGATCATGAAAAATATGACAGTTCGGGAGATTGTACAGGGCTATCAAGAGCCAAATAATAGTGTAACATGTTGAGGGAAGGAGCAACATTGCGCAGATCTTACATCCAAAATATTGAGGGAGGACGGTGTTATTAAAGTGTTTGTCACAATAATGGCTTGTGAGCTTGAGATATTGTGGCATAAAAAGTCCTGTGGTGTATTGTCTTAGGGGGAAAAAACTCAGAAAGGCTACAGCACAAAATTGGTGTTGACTAACTTAGTAACTCAAAAGTCATACTCAAAAAACATTCTAACTCTATGGTGGTTTTAGAAAAAATGGGGGAGGGGTTTGGGGAAGGTTTAAGTTTGACTGGCTGTTAAAATTGGAGGTACAGCGAATACAGGTGCTGTAAGCTAAGTCAGGAAATACAGAAACCAATGCATCTCCGTATTTAATGCTTGGCTATCACCTTTCAATGGTAAGAACTCTGCCTTGATCTCCTACACAGAACAATCTTGATTTGTTAATTTTAATGATGTACATCTTGAATTTTTAAATAGAAGTGTCAATTTTTTAATAATGTGTGCCTTTCTTCAGTAGCAATAATTTTTTAATAACTTGCCTATGGTATGATTGGTACTGCTCCGTGGAGGAAGGGGCCTGCAGTTTGCACAGTATAAGCTGTCTATTTGTCTAAGATGAAGGTCATATGGTCAATATGGTGGCTTTCTGCCACATTTGTCCTCAATTTACTTGCTTTCGGTGGTATTGTCATGACCACAATGATCCAACAGATGCTCAAAACAGTTATGCCATTGATCTGTAAGATATGATATGATGCAACATCTTAAGTTAGCTTAAGATATTTTATCTTAATATATCCTATGTTAAGATATACAGTATTAAGATAAGGTATGATATATTAAGATATCTTAAGATATCTTTTCCTGTCTTAATATATCTTGAGATATCGTATAAGGTTTATGGTATAGATTTTTTAATTATTCTCATATTCAGAGGATTTTGTGTATCTTGGACAATATAAAATCACTTTAGATGCTTCAAATAACTTTGGATAAAAATATCATACTATATCCCAACCACCATTATTCAAACCAATTTCAATATTTCCAGTACTTTTTCACTCTCTAGAGGTACAAGGCAGGGATGCCCTTTAACCATCCATCCCCACTATTCACTCTGGCAATCAAGCCCTTAGTGGTAGCTATATGGGAAAGCAAGGAAACACAAGGAATTAAGGTCAATTCAGATGAGCACCAATTAGTTATATGCAGATGACACTCTGTTGTATTTAACAGACCCAGAAAATGATTTACCAATAAGCCTATCACTAATCACGCAATTCGGGGAAGTATCTGGGGACAAAATAAATATGATCAAAACAGAAGCCCTATGTTTGAATCCCATACCTAAGTCACAGATTTTAGTGCAATATAAAGACATATTAACAGATAAAATAAAATATTTAGGAGTGATAATATCAAAAAATCTAACACAATTATATCAACTGAATTTTCCACCATTGATGTAAAGTATTAGGAAAGACCTGGTTAGATGGATGAAACTCCCACTTATGCTGATTGGGCATTGCAACGCCAATAAAATGAACATATTGCCCAGGTTACTATTTTTATTCTAGACATTGCCAATACTCATTCCAGATAATTTCTTTAAAGATCTAGATCAACTGATTACTCAATTTATCTGGAAGGAAAAGAAATCCAGGTTGATTCTATGCACGCTCATGCTACCAAAAACTCAGGGGGCTTAGTCCTTCCTAATTTCAAATATTGTTACTTAGCCAAACAAATGTCTCAAGTTATAGAAGGGTTCACCGGTGAGCCTACCAGTAACAAACACATTAAACAATATATCCATAAGTCCAATGATCCAAAAACCATTCCATATGCACAATACTATACTATGGGCAAATCATTAACCATAATATTACCAACATACACCACTTGGCTCTGCTTGAAACAAGTTTATAAGAATAGTAAATGGATTGGATCCCTTTTGCATTTTACACCCATATACCATAGCTTCAGATTTCACCCATTATTCTCAGACCCAGCCTTTACACTTTGGGATGTACTAAGTGTCAAGAGTATACATGCTTTGTTTGTGGGTAACCACCTGTTATCATTTAATCAAATTCAGAACAAGCACAACCTTCCTATTAATCATTTTTTTAGATACTTGCAAATTAGAGATTACATCATAAAGTCAGGCTTTTAACATAATTTATCACCGCTGGAAAAAATCTTGTTAACTGAAGATACTAATCTTAAACCACTAACCATGGTGTATAAATGGCTGCTTGATTCTTCATCATTTAATCTGGCAAACCTGAAAACCAAGTGGGAATATCTTGGAAATAGAATTTACTCAGGGTGAATGGGATGAAATCAGTTTATACCCCCACTCTGAATTTTACTTAACGAAATAAAGCAGATACAATTTAACATCTTCCACAGGACTTATTTGACACCAACCAGATTGCTTAAGTTTAACCCCAATTTAGATGAAAAATGCCCAAGATGTCTGAGTAACCAGGGATCCCTTATACTTATGTTTCTCACTTATAAAAAAATAACAACATTTTTGGTTACTGTGTGTGAAGTATTAGAGCAAGCAACCGGTATTAAACCAAAAAAGGAACCATGTATTTTCCTCCTAGGCCACAAGTTAAAACAACACAATGTTTTAAATGCACATTTTCAACTATTTTCATTTGCATTTTTATTAGCTAAGAAATGTATCTTGATGATCTGGAAGGACAGAAGCTCTCCATCTATAGGAGCATGGTTCAACTTAATGACAGACCTGTACAGTTTGGAGCAGATTCATTATTTCAAGAAGGACAAAACAGAAAATGTTCATGCTGTTTGGGATCCCTTTGTAAAGATAGACATGATATATAAAATTGTATGATCTAGAAGTGCAAACCCTTGAGTAAGTTAGACACGAATTAGCCTCCTAAAGCAAATAATCTAATAGACTTTTCAAGGAGTAAAAATAATAACAATGCATAAATGATGAAGTACATTTATGTTGTAAGTTTCTAGACATTCAAAGAGTATAGGCCATCCCTGCTGTTGGATGATTGATTGTAAAGTAAATTTTTGATTCAATCATAATTTATAACAAAAAAGAAAGATATGATTTGATGCAACATATTAAGATAGCTTAAGTTATCAAATCTCATCTTAATATATATTGTATGTTTATATGTTAAGATAGGATGCATTTAATATATCTTAAGATATCCTATCCTATCTTAAAGAGCGGCTAACATCGTTTTCTTGCCTTTTGTGCCATACATATTGCTGTTCAATTTCTCATGACTAGCATTCCGCACCATGCAATTACATGTTTAGATTTGTAAAAGTTTTATTTTTATCTTTTTGAAAAGTGCCACATGAACATGTGGCCACTGCCAGACTGGAGCATCCAGATCAGCGAGGGCACTGCATTGGTGATGTCATGTCAGGATCCTTTCAGTGTGACCAATACTGGGCTGTCCTGTCACCACACAGCCCTCTTCAAATCAAGCTGAGACCTCTCTACAGTGCTTGGAAAACTGCTCAGGTGAAGTTTACAGACATCTGCTGAACCTCTCAATGTGACAAATAGCAAAATGAATTACTGCCTGTATATTATCCTCTGTATCTCTAGTAACTATAGTTATGGGATATATTCTGTGTTAAAACATAAATACAGCCAATTCAGAAGAGAGAAAAATTTACTGTACATCTATTTGAAGTTATGTAGTTCTGGTTTCCTGATTTCAGTGGGACAGATAATGGGGGGCAAGTACAAATAACACTTGGCACACTTCCGTGAATATGGTGCTGCAGTTCACTGATAGACTGGCACAGATGATATAAAAACCACACTCCAAGGGAAAATGAATGCTGTTAACAAGTAGAAACATAGAAACATAGAAACATAGACTTTGACGGCAGATAAGGACTGCTAGGCCCATCTAGTCTGCCCATTTCCCTACCTACAGGATAGGCCGCAGATCCTAGTTAACCAACAGCCTATTTCTTCCTCCCCCCCACAAGAATTGCCTTATGTCTGTCCCATGCATTCTTGAATTCTCCCACAGTTTTTGACCCCACAACCTCCTCAGGAAGGCAAGTACTGTATTACAGTGCAACAATGGTTTATTTTGAGTAAAACATTGAAAAAGACAGTACCAAACCCCCAGTACTTTAAACCAATATTTGCTCTGGAGGGGGGTGGGGTCTCACCAAACATACACTCTATTTATGGTTTGTTACTGAGTAATTTTATGAAATGACAGATTAGGTTGAGTTAGTCTCCACATGGATTTGTCCTTGTTGTGTGTTTGTACTACCTACGTTGAGGCCACTACTCACCATATATGTTTGCTTGGCATGTATGTACTTACATTACAAATAACATGGATAAATTGTTGGATAGCTGCTGCAGTAAGATGGGTAATTTCTTTTGCTTGTATAAGTCAGCTAAGAGGTGGGTCACTTGACTAAACAGATTTGATGGCATTTAGCCAAAATCCTATAAGATTTTCAGTTTCTACTGTAGCTCTAACTGTGCAGTCAAAGAACTAAGAACTGACATAGAATACCATATCACATTGTGATATTACCCTCTAATATTATGCAATGTGTTACAATTTTGTCATTTAAGAGGGTTTTAAAGAAATTTTTGGTTGTTAATTCAAAGTGTTGTTGTTTTAAATAATGTATTTTTATATGTATGTGTGTTTTTATATTTATATGTTTGTATATTATTTATGTATGTTTTATGTTGTGACTGGGCATCGGTGAAAATGGGCATTTTGCTCACTGATTATACAGAATAAAAATAAACAAACAAACAAACAAACAAACATTGTCTTTTTATTAAAAACTCAGTTCTTTGAGAGGGGGTGGGGCAGAAAGCACAGCAGGCAACCCAACAGCTGCTAATCAGTTCACTTGATATGCTGAAAAACTGTAACAAAATGACTTGTTTCACAATGTGCTTAGTGTCTGCAGTACCATTCATTTTGAATATCTGTTTCTGAGTGTTAATCTTGAGTATTATTGAAAAGTAATAGATATTATACATCATACTCAAGATTAGTACTCAGAAACAGATATTAAAAACTAATGGTACTGCAGACAGTACGCACACAATCCAAAAACAAAAAAAGTATGCACAAGGATTAGTGGTGCTCACAATATACAGCAAACAGCAGGCATGGATTTGTGCACTCGCCACCTCAATGAAACAGGCACCAAACAAATCAAGTAGTTTCTCAAATAAAAGTCATTTTATTTTCATAAAAAATGGGTGTGGGCTAACACCACCTGTAACTGCTCACCTAACACAATGTGGCAATTTGTCTGAAACACATTATGCATTAGACAAACTACTTGATTTGTTTGGTGTTGGTTTCTCTGAGGTGGTGAGTGCCCAAATCCATGCCTGCAGTAAGCACACTATGAAACAAGTCATTTGATAACCGGCTTTCAGCTTACCAAGTCAAGTTTTTTCTTAACCTTTATGAGCAATTGATTATTGACTACTGGGTGGCCTGCTGCACTCACTTCCCAACCAAAAGCATAGCATCTCACATCTGTGATAACTGCAGCTGACTACTTTGCAGGATTCCATAACTTACACACAAACCCTGATCTCCTGGGAAGAGCAGCACCATTCAGCCTGCTATATATGTCTAGGAATTCTTGTATTTTACTGGGAAACAGATCAGTCTACAGAGAAGATGTTATAATGGATTTATATCACCTGTAAAGGAAACAAGACAATAACATTTGTAGACTCACTAGCTGATATTGTAGTATTATTGTTTTGCACATTACTTGATCCCTCTGTAGTCATAGTAATCACTTGGCTCTGGTTTTCATTCCATGTTAGTTGCTCTGTTCTATCACAAATCAATGTAAACTTCTAGCGTTTCTATGAGTGTTGCTGCTTGTTATTGAAATTGGGATCTGTGTTTAACAGAAATTGGAGTTTGAGTACAGCTATGCAGTGTGTGACTTCAGAGAAAAAAAATTACAAATTGTAGTAGTTTAGCTGAATGGTTACAAAATGAAGGCATAGGGAACTGGAACAGGGAAACACAAAGGACCTGTGTTGAGCCAAAACTTTATTGGTGCAGATTGTAGACTGACAATCAATAAACAAAAGTAGTCACACTCAAAAATTGCTTGAAAAAGAAAGTAACAAATTTGAATGCTAAACACACAGATTATTCTGAAAACACTTAGAGAGTACAACACTGAAAAACCCTGGCACTTTGGGTCTATAGTGTGGGGACATGATCAGATGTGCTCACATATCCTCTTTACATGGTATGCGTAATAAATATTCATATATGCAGATGTGAAACACATCATGCTTTCAGTAAACACCAGACAGTCATACACCACCATATAAAATAGTGATATGTGCCCAGGTGACTAATAATAGTTGACATTTAAAGAAAATGTGCACACACCATTGTTGTGATTGATAACATTTAAAATTAGTGTGGAGGAGAAAGACAAAAATGAATATTTCATATTTTAACATCATTGCATGTTAGGATATAGTATTTAACTGATATTAAGTTTAATTGACATCTTAGAGCTACCAAACAAAATGACAAAATACAGATTAGAAAGCCTACCTCCAAACAAACAAATATTGCTTTGCAGTAGTCCGGTGTAAGTAACTCAGAATCTTGATCAATATCAGATCATGAAAAATATGACAGTTCAGGAGATTTTACAGGGCTATCAAGAGCCAAATAATAGTGTAACATGTTGAGGGAAGGAGCAACATTGTGCAGATCTTACATCCAAAATATTGAGGGAGGACAGTGTTATTAAAGTGTCTGTTACACTAATGGCTTGTGAGCTTGAGATATTGTGGCATAAAAAGTCCTGTGGTGTATTATCTTAGGGGAAAAAAATCAGAAATGCTACAGCACAAAATTGGTGCTGACTAACTTAATAACTCAAAAGTCATACTCAAAAAACATTCTAACTCTATGGTGGTTTTAGAAAAAATGGGGGAAGGGTTTGGGGAGGTTTAAGTTTGAATGTCTGTGAAAATTGGAGGTGCAGCAAGTACAGGTGCTGTAAGAAAAGTCAGGAAATACAAAAACCAATGCATCTCCATATTCAATGTTTGGCTATCACCTGGCAATGGTAAGAACTCTGCCTTGATGTCCTACATGGAACATTCTTGGTTTGTACATTTTGACTATGCACATCTTGAAGTTTTAAATAGAAGTGCCTTTTTTGTTTTGTTTTGTTAATGTGTGCTTTTCATTAGTTGCTGTCATTGTTTAATAACTCGCTTATAATATTTGTGGTACCACTGGGGGGAGGAAGGTGCCAGCAGTTTGCACAATATAAGCTGTTTATTTGTCTGAGGTGATGGTCACATGTTCAACATGGTGGCTTCATGCCAGAGCTGTCCTCGATCTTTTCCCTCTCAGTGGTATCGTCATAACTGTGATGATCCAACAGATGCACAAAACAGTTATGCCATTGCTCTTTAAGATATGATAAGTTATATCTTAAGATAGTTTAAGGTATCATAACTTATCTTAATATATCCTATGTTAAACTATATCTTAAGATATTATATAAGGTTTGTGGTATAGCTATTCTATTTTTCCTCATATTCAGAGGAATTTGTTCAACTTGGACAATGGAGTTTGCCCTTTAAGGGGCAGACCAGGTTGTCCTGGTGCACCCCTTCCCTCCTTCATAGGATGGTTGTGCTCAAGAGGGGAGGGAAGAAGGAAGGAGAGGTGCTAAGGGTCAGAACAATGGGCAGTAACAGGAAGGGGAGGGGTGAAGGGAGGTATATAAGGGACAGCACAAGGGGGCCTCAGCCACTTTTTGCTGGAGTTTTTGATCTACATCAACTGCAGCACATTGGATTGGCAATTTCTTTGAGGTTTGTTCACCAGAAAAGACAGGTAAGGAAACAAACAATTGATTTGCAGGAGGAGATGTGACGTTGTTTAAAAAAAGGAGTAGATGCTTGCCACTGGTAACAAAAGTTGTGGGTTTGGTTGGATGGCAGGAGCCTTGCAGGAGGATGATTGTGGGTGAGAGAATGACCCAGACCACATGGCGCAATGCCACACGCTGCTTGGGATTTAGTAAAAAAGCCTTTCCTTTGCTTTCGGTGCTTTTGTAGGTGTTTGTGGCTGTTTTGTGGTTGCCTGTTAAGAGTAGCAGGCCTGGAAGAGGTTATGAGATGGGGGGAAGAGAGAGAGTGCGATCCGGGACCACGTAGTGTGATGCCACACGCTGCATGGGGGTATGTAAAAAGTCTTTCCTTGGTTCTTGGTGCTTTTGCAGTGGTTTGTGCTGTTTTTTGTGTGGCCTGGTAGGAATAGTAGGCCTGGAAGAGGTTTGGAGGTAGGGGAGAGAGAGCGCGATCTGAGACTGCGTGGCATGACACCACACACCGCATAGGGGTTTGTAAAAAAGCCCTTTCCTTTTATTCTTGGGCTCTTGCAGCTGTTTGTGGCTGTTTTTTGGGTTGCCTGGTAAGGATAGTAGGCCTGGAAGAGGCCATGAGGTAGGGGAGAGGAGCGCGATACAAGACCACGTGGTGTGACGTCACACGCCGTGTGGGGGTTGGAGAAAAGCTTTTCCTTTTGCTCGGTGCTGTTCTGCAGATTTCTTTCTGGGGTGGCCATGTTTAGGCATAATGGGGAAAAGTAGGGGGCCTGGAAGAGGCCCTGAGGCAGAGGAAGAGAGAGCATGACCCAGGACCTTGCGGTGTGATGTGGTTGCAGTGGAAGCCGTGCCCCTTTGGTGGGGCTGCTTGCTGTGTTTGGCCCTCCCCCTTGTTGGATGGGGTTGCTGTAAAGAGAAGAGACTGGCAGAGGCCTGAAGAAAGGGAAGAGACCAAATTTTTTTGACCATGTGGCGTGACCATTTCCTCTGGTTTGGGGTGCTGACTGCATGATGCCCTTGTTGGATTTAGCCCAGCGCAGGCTGGGAGGCTAAAAATAATAAAAAAAAAAAATAAAAAAATGCATTTTTTGCACCATTCACTGGGAGAAAGCTCCTAGGGAGCCCAGCATGGCTCATCGTTTCTGAGGAACAGCAGCAGGATGTTTTTAGAGGATAAAGGACAGTTTAGAAAACAAAGGGTGCAAAGGGGGGGAATGAATTAGTGGTGAGACAGGGACCAGCGGGGGGGGTCCAGTAGCAAGGGGGAGCGGAGGCACGTCACGACCACACGGTGTGGTGTCAGGACACAAGGGGGAAGGGTTATATGAATAGAAGAATAGAGGGCAAGGGAGACTGGCTCACCTGAAACGGGAGCATGAGCCCATGCAGAAGGGGAGTACATGCTAGAAGGTTTAGAGGGGCTGATGAAGAGGCCAAAGTGGGGCAAGTGGCCCGCGTAGTGTTGGGTCTCTCCCAATGGACATGGCAGAGAGCAGCCAAGGGACCTGGTGACCTATCAAGCATGATGGATGCCTTTACTGGGGGCCCAACTGGTCATGTGTGGTGTGAGGGACAGAGGAAAGGTGTTACAAACAGGTGTATATATATATATATATATATATATATATACAATTAATCCTGTTTTTCTCTTCCCGTAGTTGTCTTCACAGAGAAAAGGAAAAGAAGGACATGGCACCAAAGAAGATCAAGCCATCAAAAGAAAGACGCTTACACGGCTATAATTGAATTGGCAGAAAAGGCCAACAGAATGTGGGAACTGGAGGAGGGGGAGGAACCAGGGAGACCCGGGGAGAAGAGAAAAGTGGGCCCGGGAAAAGGTGGCAGAGGGAAATGACCAGCTGAAGGGCCATGTAGTCCCACTAGGGTACCACCGGTGGTAGTGAGACCCACCAAGACATTTGATCCAGTACCTCTGCAGCCTAAAGACCCAGTGACACCAGTACCCCCTGAACAAGGTGGGATCTCCCTGGCTGAACCCGGACCCGATTCCCAGAACGTAGTGTTCCCTCCACAACCCCTAGTAGTTCACTCTCCTCCTCAACCACAGGCAGAAACAAGGGGACCCTTGGGCGACTCCAGGCAGAAAGGCCTGGATAAGGTTACAGGTAATACATCCAGCACAATGGGGGACAGTATAAAAGAATATATAGGGCAAATTGTGGCGGCACTGGGGACAGGAGGTTTATGGCAGATGGAATCGGCTCTGGCAGGGATTAGGATGGAGAAAGAGATGCCAGGAAAAAAAATGAAAGGGGTGCAGAGAGAGAATGAAAAGGTACAAGAGAGATAGGTACACCTGGGATGAGGATAGGCGAGCATGTGCCACTGGCGGCAAAGGAAAAAAAATATGGAAAGGGGAATATGTGGATATCTTCGCTTTGGTGAGCTGGGAGGCGGCAGCCAAGTATGAGGAAACTGAGGGCATAGGTAAGAGTGAAATGGCAGCGGCGATAGTGCTTTTAGGGAAAAAAGAGGATGACAAGTTCACAAAAAGTAAAACTTGGTATGGGTGGTTCCTAGGTTTTGCCACTTTCTCAGCCATCATCCTGTAAAAAAGGCCAGAGCTAGGCATCCCGCTCATTACTTACTCGTTGATAATATGGAGGGCAAAAGCAAAGGGCGGGGTTGGGTGGTTATACTATGATGAATTGTTTCGGCAGAGAATGGCAACATTTGGGGACATGAGATGGGACACCAAGCAGATAGATTTGTGGACCAATTACATAACAGATCAGTCCACACCCAAAGGTGAGTGGGGTAAAAACAGGTTTACGCCCCAGAGATGCTGCTGGGCTTACAACAGGGCCTTTTGCTCATGGCCTCAATGTTGTTTCTGGCATGCTTGTTCAAAATGCAGGGGAGGGCACCCAGCAAACAAATGTAGAATGACATGGGCCCAGGGGGCACAAGGGCATGGGGGTCTTGGGTCAGGTCAACAGTTTGTTCGAGAAGGCCAGGGGTTTAAAGAGCAAACATGGAACAGGGGAGGATGGGGTAGGGGGAACGCAAGTAGAGGGGGTCAGAATCACTGAGAGAAGAAAGGTCAGGCATAACAAGAGGGAGGGGCCATGGAGGAGTAGCGGGGAGCATGACAGGGAGCAGTTTGGGATGGCCAGAACTCCCATCAACTTGAGGGCATGGATAGCCTGCCTGGACAGATATCTGGACATGAGCGTGTGGGATATGATTATAGGGGTTTTAAAACAGGGTTTTCACTGCAGTGTGGGGGGCGCAGACAAGCGAGAGAGGTGAGCAACCTGGGGTCAGTAAAAGGAAAGGAAGAGATGTTAAGACAGAAGATAGAGAAAGAAAAGGCAGCAGGTAGGGTAGACACCCCACCATTGCTGAACATGCAGATTTCGCCATTGGGTTTGGTACCCAAGAAACAAGAAGGGGAGTTCAGGGTGATCCACCACCTGTCCTATCCAGAAGGGGACTCAGTGAATGATTTCATCAGTGAGGAGCATAGTAAGGTGACATATGCGACACTAGAGAACACAGTCCAGATAATCCGGGCCACAGAGGATGCATGGACGGCAAAAATGGACATTGAATCCACTTTCAGAGTGCTGCCAGTTAGGAGAGAAGACTGGGATATATTGGGTTTTAAAAGTGGGTGGCAGTATTATTTTGACAAAGCAATGCCAATAGGAAGTTCCATAGCATGTCCTACATTTGTAGCATTCAGCACTTGCTTGCAGTGGATATTCCAGGAAAAAAACAGGTTATAGGATGGTCATCCATTATCTGGATGATTTCCTTTTCATTGGGAGGGGAAAAAGAGAGACACAGAGGATGCTGGGTAAGTTTCAGGAGTTGTGCCAGGAGCTAGGGGTACCACTGGCACCAGAAAAAACAGAGGGGTTCAACAGGGTTATGGAGTTTCTGGGGATTGAGACAGATGCCCCAAATGAAATATTTAGACTACCGGACAAAAAAGTAAGTAAATTGAAGGAACTGATCCAAGTACACACCAGCAGGAGACAGGTACAACTAAAACTAGTGCAGCAGGTTCTGGGGCACCTGAACTTCACATGCAGGCCATCGGACCAGGAAGAGCATTCACAAAAAGGTTAGCTTGGGCTACAGCAGGGGTCACCAGACCACATCACTGGGTGGACCTGATGCAAGGTGTCAGGGAGGATTTTAAAATCTGGGAAGAATTCCTTAGGGAGTATAATGGGTGCTCTTTCTGGCAAGAGGAGTGGCTATACAACACAGACCTTGACCTCTACACAGATGTGGCTGGGGGGCTAGGCATGGGGGGGTACCTGAAGGGTAGATGGTTTGCAGAACCTTGGCCTGCCAGTTGGGTGAGGGACGGGAAAGTGAGAGAGATATAACATTACTGGAGATCGTGCCCATATGGGTATGCACCTTGTTCTGATGGGAGGAATTACAGGATCAGGAAGTGACATTTTGGTGTGACAGTAGAGCAGTGACGGATGTTCTGAACAACAGGGGAGCCAGGTCAGACACAGTCATGCTGGTATTATGACTATTAGTGTTAAGGGCTTTGCAGCTGAACATGTCATTCAGAGCAAAACACATAACAGGGGTACACAATACCCTGGCTGACAGCCTTTCCCATCTGCAGCTGGACCATTTTCGGAGGCTGGCACCGGCAGAGGAAGAACAAAAAATGCTGATACCAACAAACATCTGGGACGTTGTCAAGAAGGAGCAGAACTGTTGTTTCACAGTTCATGGGTGCCTCGGACTCTGAGGGCCTATGATGGGGCCTAGTGAGTGTTTCAAACATTCAGGGCAGAGCACCAGATGGAGGTAAGTAGGCCACTCACAGAGGAACAGTAGGGAATGTTCACCATGGAGCAGTGGCAAAAAGGTACAGCCCACACCACAATAGGAGTCTATTTGGCAGGGATTAGTGTTATCTGCAGTCTAAAAGGGTGGAAGGACCTGACAAAATCATTACTCATCAGAAGAATGATGCAAGGATGGAGCAGGTTGAAACAAGGGCTAGTAGATAAAAGAAGGCCTATAGGGGAGCAGTGGCTAGTAAAGCTAAAGGACGTGCTCCCGGCAATATGCAGATCAAAGGCTGAGGCCCAGCTGTTTCACACAATTTGTGTGGTAATGTTTGCAGGGGCCATGAGAGTGAGTGAGGTGGTAGGCTATGGGAAAGAAGACAAGGAAGGGGGGTTAGAATGGGAAGATATAAGCTGGGGGGTGAAAGAGAAACTGATCAAGATTAGGAGGTCAAAAATGGATCAAAAAGGACAAGGTAGCATAGTGACACTGAAGGGACAAGTAGAGATTGCAATATGCCCAGTACAGGCTCTGTGGGCTTTCGCTGCAGAGCATGGGACCAGGACGGGGAAATTATTCATACATGGTGATGGGAAAAGAGTCACCGGCTACCAAGTCATAGCATTGCTCAAAAAGGGCATGCAATTCATGGGCGAAGACCCGGCTAATTATTCATCCCATTCCTTGCGGATTGGGGCTGCCTCACAGTGGGCAGCAGTGGGGGAGACGGTGAATGATATTTTGGGAAAGGGATGCTGGTGGTCGGCCAGTTATAAGACATACGTTCGAGCACTGAAGTAAGAAATTGGAAGTTATGCTCCTGGCTTAACTGCAGAACTGGGGGGGCAAGAAATGGTAAGGGTGGGTGGGGGAGGGAAGGAAGGTGAAGGGGGGATACTACAGTGATGACACTGAGAGCATGTGTAAAATAATTAATTTTGCTTGAATCCATAGGAAGAGGGAGGATCACAGAATTCTGGATCTGTGGCCATTCCTATATTTAGTGGGCTGGAAAGAGAGCAGAGAAGAAGGCTGGGAGAAAGCAGCTGTACCAGGATGCGAAACAGTGTAGGTTAGTCTGGCATGGCATACGGGGGATGAGATGGGCACAGCTGCTTCCCTCCTTGAAGGAACTCAAGGGACGGTACCCCAGACCAGACCTAATTATTATACATCTAGGGGGCAATGATCTTGCAGGCAAGCCATGGGTAGACACATAGTTACAGATAAAAAGAGATTTAGGAGCAATACGACAGTGGTGGCCTCAGGTATGCCTCGCCTGGTCAGATATGATACCAAGGAGGGTGTGGAGGCAGGAGCATAGCCACAGAGTGGTGGAGAGGGCCAGGAGAAAGTTGAATAGAAGGGTTGGGACATTGGTAAGGAAGATGGGAGGACCGGTGATACTGCGAGGGGTAGAAGAATGGGTAGAAGACTTCTACAGGTCAGACAGTGTGCACCTGTTGGACATAGCCATAGACATGTTCAATACAGAAACAATGGGCTTTATAGAAGCATGGAGGAAACATGCAAAAAACGAGAAATAAAAAAAACGGAGAAGAAGGAAGAGTAAAAGGATCTTCCCTGAGGTAAGGGAGAATAATACCCTAAGTGTGAGGGAAGCCAGCCTTCCAACGCAAGCTGGAGACTAGCTAGTGGGGAAAAGGGGGGGAGGAGGGAAGGGGAGAAAAAATGAATAACACAAGAAGAGGAAGAAGGTGAAGGAGAAAGCAGTCTTGGTTTTCACCGTTACCTAACGGAAAAGGAGAAGAAGAAGGCACCCAGGTTTTTGCCTGGGGGGAGAAAAGAGGAAGAAGGAGGGATAATCAGAGATTGATATATGGATGGAAGTAAATGACATTTCTGAAAATATGATAATAAGAAATGAGAAATGGAATTATGAATATAAATAAATTAATTGCCAATCTGAGCACAGCAACAAACAATGGCCTCTGTCTTTTTGTGAGGGAAAAGGGGGAAATCCGGGACAATGGAGTTTGCCCTTTAAGGGGCAGACCAGGTTGTCCTGGTGCACCCATTCCCTCCTTCATATGATGGTTGTGCTCAGGAGGGGCGGGAGGAAGGAAGGGAAGGGGCTATGGGTCAGAACAATGGGCAGGTAACAGGAAGGGGAGGGGTGAAGGGAGGTACACAAGGGACAGCACAAGGGGGCCTCAGCCACTTTTTTGGAGTTTTGATCCCTCCCTCCCACCCACCCTACTAGGCAGAGCAAGAAGAGAAGACAGTCAAGATGGGACTGTATGATGGGCCTGTCAAGGTGGATGACAGATGCGACCGGTCGGACAGTTTGTTAGTGGATGGCAGATGATAATATGGTAATGGACTGCCAAAGGTGGATGGCAGGAGAAAAGGGGGAAGGGGGGAAGGGAGGGTGGAAGAAAAAAGGAATAACACAAGACGAGGAAGAAGATGGAGAAAGTGGTCTCAGTTTTCACCGTTACCTAACGGAAAAGGAGAAGAAGAAAGCACCCAGGTTTTCACCTGGGGGGAGAAAAGAGGAAGAAGGAGGGATAATCAGAGATTGATATATGGATGGAAATAAATTAAATTTATGAAAATATGATAATAAGAAATGAGAAATGGAATTATGAATATAAATAAATTAATTGCCAGTCTGAGCACAACAACAAACAATGGTCTCTGTCTTTTTGTGAGGGAAAAGGGGGGAATCCGGGACAATAAAAAAATCACTTTAGGCAAGTGTGTGGGTGTATTTCATTAATACCTTCAGGAAATATTATTGTTTGACTCATCCTTTTGTATCAGCTGTTCCTCCAATTTTTAAGTGATTGCCTCACAGCAGATGGGAATAATGTCATACAGGGAGTGACATTAGTAGGATGCTGTATTGGTTCGATGGGGGATACTGCAGTGTTTACATGCCCTCTGTTGGATGTCTGTCTGTCTATTTGGCTGTCTGTCTGCCTAGCTAGCTAGATATCTGTCGGCCTGTCTTTCTGTTAAAAATAAAAAAATATATATAATTATTTAGAAACCTTGTGTATAGTGGCAGTCTTCACTCCATTGGGTATGGTGTGTGATCCTATAGTAGTGAACTTAGTTTGTGGGTGAGCTCAGTGACCCAGCGACATGGTGTGAGGGTGCTGGGATGGCATTGCTATGCAACATCCCTCGCCCAGCCTAGGAATTAAAGCTGTAGGGTTGCCTGCATGGGCCCAAATACTATATAGTGAAGACAGCTCTTCTGTTGATATAGGACCCTGTATCTGTGCATTCATGGGTGGCAGAGGGCCTGTACATTGGCTGACAGATGGACTAATTGTCCTGTTCATTTGTATCTCTGGTCACATACAAGTGCAGGGACTAGAAGGCCCTGTGCTTCTGCAGCCTACAAGACAGCCTCATGAATTCTTCACATCCATTGCTGCATGTAAGTGCAGGGCCTATAATGGCCCTTTACTTCTGCGGACAGACAAAGTAATCCCTTGCTGCAGGGCTCAACAGCCCCTGCATGTCTGCATCTGTTCACACAGGTTCCTTATGGACTGCATGAATGAAGATATGATTCCACTATCTCAAAAAGTAAGAAAATTATTTGCAAAAAACTATGGTAATTGCACCAGTTAGGGTGCCTTAATGCCCAAAACATCAAGGAATGGTGCATTATGGGTTCCAACCCTAACTCCCCACTCCCTCTCTGCAGGCAGCAACAGGAAAAAACATTAGGGTTTCACCTCTCTTGCATTTTGCAAATCAGGTGTGGGGTGTGCCTTGGGGTTCTCAGTCATAACACTTACCCCATTCTCATATACTGTATCCATTTGAGCTTATTTACTGATGTAATGCGGTGAGTGTTAGGGTTGACAACCCCAAGGCACACCTGATTTGTGAAGATGCAAGAGAGATGAAACAGTAATGGGTTTTCCTGTTGCTACTTGCAGGATGGGGAGTTAGGGTTGGAAACCCTAATGCCTCATTCCCTGACTTTTTCAGCATTAGGGCACCCTAATTGGTGCAATTAACATAGTCTTTTGCAAAGTGTTTATATATATATATATATATATATATATGAGGCAAAAAACTCAGTTTAATGCATTAGTTAGGGTTGTTCCACAGTGACAAAAGCGAGGAAATTTGGTGCTAGGGTTGAAAGCCCCCCTTGTACCCCCCACCCACACCCTAACTAATGCATTAAATGGAGTTTTTTGCCTCTAATTTCCCTTCTTTTTGAGAATGATAATGAGAAATAGCGAATGTAATGTGGTGGCGGGAGGGTCTTTGGGCCCCGCGCTCCTGCCATGTGATGTCTTGTCACATAGTAACACGGTGCCCACAAACGCAAACGGTAATGTGCATGGTGAAGCAAAGCGAAACACAAAGATAAACAGTACTGTAGACACAAATGGTTAAAATAATGCAAATGCAAGTGCAAATGAAAATGCAAAGGGTAACATACATGGTGCCGTAGACAGGAACAGTAAGTGAAATGGGTACGGAAATGCAAGCAGAAATGGTAAGGGTAACAGTAATGTAAGTGCACAGGCTGGTTTTCCCCAAAAGCTGCATAGAGAAAGACAATGAGTACAAAGAATGTATGCATAATAATGGGTCTTGGAGCATAAAATGAGGAGCTGGAATAGTAAATTGCTTATATCTCAGGAACCATACGACGTAGAAAAAAAATGTAAAAGTCGTATGATTTATGACTTTCCTGGCTAGTTTTGTACTTAGCCTGCATTAGGGGGCTAATCAATGAAAAGTCCGTATCTCGCACTGTTTCCAAGATACGGGCCCTGAAAGGTGCGGTGAACACCATAATGTTATCCTATGGGGAAAAAAGAGAAGTTTGGAGTGCCATAACTTTGGCTCCCTGTAATATTTCTTCACCAAACCACTTATGTGGGATGTTGGCTTTCTTCCTTTCAAATTTCAGCCCAAAAGACCAAACCGTTATTTTGCAGCAGGGCGGCAAATGATTCCTGTAATGTGGCAGATGCCGTAATGTTATCCTATGGGAAAGTGTGTCAACTTTGGAGTGCCATAACTTCACCGCCCCATAATATTTTTTCACCAAAAAGGCACATCTGTGAGATGTTGGCTGCATTCCCATCAAATTTCATCCCAAAAGACTAAACCGTTCTTTTGCAGCAGGGTGGCAAAGAATTGCTGTAATTTTTCTACAGCCTAGAAAAGTACTGTCGAACTTTGCGAAAGCTTTCACAAATTCATGCGACACTGTCGCAAATGCGAAAATACTTTGCAAAAGTACTTTTTCCAGAAATTTGAAAAACATATTTCTGGGGTGTTTTACCCCAAAATAAAGACATGCCTAGCATCCTCAGGGTCTGACTAGGTGAATACAAAAATAATTAGGTTGCTAGAGGGTCCCAAATTTAAAAGCCAAGCATTTTTATGACGACCAACTGAAAACAAAATGGCGGATTTGCAACAGTAAAAGGGCCATTTGCGAAAGTAAAAACTGCATTTGCAACACTGTCAAACTTTTTGTTAACTTCTCCCATTAACTTATAATGGGAAATTGTTTTTTGAATAACTTTTGAACCATTTAATATTTTTTCACAAAATCTTCAAAAGGAACATTGGGGATCCCAGCTGCACGTTTCCTGAAGATTTCGGACTGGTCACACAAACTGTGCGACCTGTAGGGACAAGCAAAGAATTCCAAAACAGCGTAAACACATGCACAGATCATGCTTAATACCTCCACAGCCGTATATCCAAACAGTATAAAAGTTGGCAGATCCTAGGATGCATGGTTCTTTATCATGTATTCCAAATTTCAGGCAAATCTGTTGAACAGTTGCAAAGTTATTAAGGTGCAAACTTTTAGGTTTAACATGTAAATGGCTCCTCAATCCTAACTACCGCGCTACCATAATATATATATATATATATATATATATATATATACACACACACACACACACACACACACACACACACACATATATATCTATATCTTTGGGTGTGTGTGTGTGTGTGTACAGTAGCTGGAGCCTGAGCATGGCGGCCTCACCCTAGCCCTACTCATTCTGACACTAGAATCCCAAGCTAAATATAGATATAATTCAGGGTATTGTTTTGCCATTACTGTCCACTTCATCTATCATACTACTTGTGTCTTATGTTCCAGACCCATCATACTTGTTTGATGCTGAACAGGTTCCTTGAAAACCTGGACATCTCTAGCTTGCTGTCTGCTCACAAAGAGGAGGGTTGCTATAGCCATGGTGAGGTATAATGTGGCTCTTTCAACTGCTGGGGACACCCTTGCACCACTTTGTGTGCCCCCACTAGAATATCATTGATGCTCACTATGGTACAACTATGACCAGAGGCAGTTAAAGATATCAGGTTGTAGACTGGAGTTTAACTGAATAGGATTATGCTCAATGGATGACAGTTTTGGTATGTGAAACAACAATGTGATTTATGAAGGAAAGAGAGGGGACATGATTGGGACTTTCAAGTACTTGAAAGAGATAAATGAGGTTGATTACCTTAGTGGCAATCATAACACGAGGGGGCCCAGTATTAAGCAGGAGGGTGGGAGGTTTATGAGGGAGGTCAGGAAGCACTTCTTTACAGTGAGGGTGGTGGACACTTGGAATGCACTGCCAGAAGAGGTCATCCAATTGAAGACAGTGGCAGCTTTAAGAGAGGCTGGGACAGGCTTAGAGGAAAGGTAAGGATCATTGGTAGGGAGGATGGGAGGAATGGGGAGGGAGGGCAGGAACATTAGCTCAAGCTGTGGACCCTGCAATATGAGCAGACTTGACAGACCAAATGGCTTTCTTTTGCTGGCTTCTTCGTATGTTAGTATGAAATCACCCAGAAGAAGACAGAGTTCTTGTTATGGTGGATGTTGCAGACTAATAGACCATTCCATCTTTTCTGTACTGTAGACAGACTTCAACATCCTGTATATCTGCAGTCAAGGTAAGCAAGGCAAGTGTAATTTAGTATTTATTCTTCAACAGTGCATCCTTCATTGGGACAGTGTTCTCTGAGGTGTGGGTGGCCCCAGGTAGTGGGGACGACAGTTTGCACAAAGCCATACATGAATTCTGGACAGAGCTTCAGCAAGTTTTGAATCAACAGATATTCCAGGTCAGGGTTTTTCAACCAGGGGTTCTAGGCCCCCTGGGGGTCCCTGAGCAAGGCATATAGGGTCATTGGAGTTAGCAGATATGTTAGATATGAAACTGCAGAAAGGGTGTCACATAGTGAATATGGGATTCAACTCTGGTCTCTAGCCAGATTTATGCTCAAACTCCATACCCCCATCACCATTTGTGGAAGAAATGTAACCTCCATTCCCCCGCACCTTAGGGGGTCTCTGCTATTACTGATGTTCACTCTGAGGGTTTGTGCACTCAAAAAGGTTGAAAACTCCTGTCCCAGGTGATGTCTTCCATGTAACCTACCTTCTGTGTTTTGGACCCAGGTACAGCTCTACTGCTGGTGGCTGCAGTCTTCTGCCATGTGAAGGGGATACATACCTTATACAGTAATTATATGCTAACAGAATTATAATTTAATTTGATGAGATGCTAATGATGTGCTTGCACATACAATATCAAAAATGGCTCATTTACATATTGACATCCATTAAAGTTTTTTCTTGTACCAGGCATTAACTGACAGTGTATTTGCAATCTGCTGTTTTCTTCTGTGAATCATACAGGCTAAGTCAGAGCTATTGCTGAATTAATGTATTTGTGATCACATTACATTTTATGGTGATTCTACTGGCTAGATACACAGAACTGTTTGTTAGCTATAGCATTTTGACATATTGTATCTGCAAATAGATATGGAACATCAGACATACATCGCATGCACAAAACACATGATTGGCTATCTGTATGACACACTGGACATGTGAGTGTGATCACACACTACCAATAGTGTAGTATCTATCAACAGAATGCTGCATATGCAATTCCTATCATCTGCCAGAGTTACAGTATGTAAAGCTCTGTGTGGGGCTGTCATTTTCTCAGTAGTGCTGTTTGTTGTGGCAGCATGGCATGTACTCATCATTATTGCATTTGAGGCAACATGACTGGTGCTACAGTGAGGAAGACATCACCATCCTGATGGCTGACATAAAAAGGAGGTTGTCTTTATGGTTCTGATGCCAAGCAGTTGTCCAAATAGGAAGGACTGACAGAGTGGGAGGCAATCCAGACCAGGGGCCAGATATTCAAAACTTGGCCCTGGGACAAAATTAGTACTACACATTACGTAAAATTACACTGGACCCATTTACACACTATATTCAAAGGAATAGCCCAGGGGCTAAATCAGTTGAATATAGCATGCTAATGAAGCTATGCAAACAGGGCTGAGAGTGCAGTGCTAAAATAGCCTGGCAAATAAGATAGCTCTGAATATATAGTAGCCCAGTGCTAACACTTTTGCACCAGACTAACACATTAGCCAAGGGCTAAATTTTGCTATATTCAAAACCCCTATGCAAATGAGCCTACTTAGGCAATCCATGTGCAAACAGCCACACTTGCATCTCATCTTGCCCTGCTTTGACTACCTCACCATGTAGTTTGCCCTGTGCTATTGCATGGCTCACGCAGCTCCTTCTGTATGTCAGGCTGGAACCACACATCAGAAGCCGCAGGCTGGGGGGACACAAAGCTCCACCTGTATGCCACACCTGAGCAACAGTTTGGTAGCTGCAGACCATGCATGTCAGCAGGCTTACTCAGTGCATAAATCTCAAGAGGTCATCACTGAAAGGAGGAACACAGACACTCAATATGAGGGTCAATGAGAGACACTGATCCACATAATAAGGGACACATATCTCAACATGGAGATACAGGCACAGAACACAGTGGAAAGCAGTATGTTGACCTGTCTAAAGTGTATTGCTGAGTTAGAATCTGAGAATACTATACATGTACATATGAAGGTCTGAATATACAGCACAGTCACTATGGGAACAGTACTGTTTCCTCAAAGGATGGATAAGGGACATCAATTTTAAGGGGTAAAATGAAGGACATCCCTCATAATCAGGGACAGTTGAGAGGTATGACACAGTATACCCTACTGAGAACAGTACAATCTGGAAAATCCAGGGGAAACATGAGCCCCATGCAAAGGAAACAAACAGAAACAGAGCCTGTTGTACTTGAAGAACTGTTGTCCCCTTCCTGGATGCTGTAGTGTGGGTTTGTGGATGGCCTATGGAGGATGCACGGGTGGTACACTTAGAGGCAGTGATTGCATGTGTGACCTGATCCAGTCCACATGCAATACTGCTGGTGTGAATGGACATCTGGAAGGTGGTCCAGTGCCCCCCAGACCCAAAATCAAGTAATGTAGATTTATGAAAAATAAGTAGTATCCCTGGTAGTCTAGTGGCCCTCCCTGATCCATGATGTCACAGTAGATTGGATGGTAGAATACCCTTGTGGTCAAGTGTCCCCCCAGCCATGCTCCCAGATACATGTAATAAGCATACCTGCCACATTCCCTGGTGGTGTAGTGTTCCTCCCCAGCCACGATCCTTGATATATTTAATATGTGTAACTTTCACATTCCCTGGTAGCCTAGTGGTCCCTCCAACACAGATCCCTGAGGATCCCATTATCAAAACATTACCACATTCTACCATCCATCAGTGGTTCTGTGTTCCCCCTCTCTGAACCCTGAATTCCTCATTATCACAACAGTGCCATAATCCCCAAGTCATCAGTGGATCAGTGTTCCCCCCTCCCCAAATCCCAATGTCCCTGTTGTCAAAACATCAAAGCATGACCCAGTCATTGGTGGCCAAGTGGCCAACCCACCCCAGAAGTTTGTTCCCACCACAGCACTGCCTCACCCTGCCGTGACAGAGCTGGCACTGGCACAGCCCTCCTTATACCTCTGTGGCCAGCACTGACTGAACTGTCATTGAGTGCCATACAGAATAGTCTACACACATGCATACACTATTCTGTATGGCACTCAGTGACAGTTCAGTCCACGCCAGCTGCTGAGGTGTGTATGGAGGGCTGTGCCGGTGCCAGCTCTGTCATGGGATGGGGGGGGAGTGTAGTGGTGGGAATGAACTGCTGAGGTGGGGGGGCCACTTGACCACCGATGACAGGGGCATGCTTTGATGTTTTGACAATGGGAAAGTAGGGGTTCAGGGAAGGGGGGGACATTGATCCCCTGATGAATGGGGGAATGTGGCAATGTATTGAAAATAGGGACATCGGGGTTTGGGGTGGGAGGAACACTGAACCACGGATGCATGGGGGACTGTGACACTGTTTGGACAATGGGGAATTTGGGGTTTGGAGTGGGGGGAACAATGGTCCTCTGATGAATGGGGGACTGTGGCACTGTTTGGACAACAGGGAATTTGGAGGTTGGGGAGGGGGAGCAATGGTCCAGTGGGGAATGGGGGATTATTGCACTGTTTTGCAAATGGGGACATCGGGCATTGGGGAAGAGGGGGTCATCTAGATCACCAGCTTTCATCCCTTGGGTGCTCTGTACAGCATGTGATGCTGCTGTGTCCAAAGCCCCCCATCCTTTGCCCGGTGTTACCACATGCTTTTCAGTGGTGGTATTCTGCGCTGCACTACAGGTCGCACTAACAACTGTAATGGGGTGATATTATTTTGAATATCTTAGTGTGCTGATATTCATGTCCCTACCTCTCAGTCAGTCCCCTGCATGTATTATTTTTTAATGCTGGTGCTGTTACATTGCACAGGCACTATTTGCACCTTTTAATATTGCAGCTGGGTGCAAATGCTGTTCAATTTCGATGCAAATGCTTTGTGCTCCGGCACAAGCCTTTGTATATCTGGCCCCAGATGTTTAAGATCACAGGTGTTTCCAGAGAACCTGCTTAATGCAGACACAGCTGATATGACCTGTAGAAACATAGAAACATAGAAATTGATGGCAGATAAGGACCGCTAGGCCCACCCAGTCTGCCTAGTTTCTTTACCTGCTGCAAAAAACACAGGCCCTACTTGATCTCCAGCTTTGTTGTCTTTCCATGCACTAGGGTTCCCCTATATCTAGTCCATGCATTTTTGAATTCCCCTATTGAACCTGCCCTCACCACTTCCACTGGGAGGCTGTTCCATGCATCCACCACCCTTTCTGGGAAGAAATACTTCCTCATGTTACCCCTTAGTCATCCCCCTTTCCAGTCTTATGTCATGACCCCTTGTTCTAGAACATCTCTTTGCCTGAAAGATGCTACCCTCCTGTACCTTATTTATTTACACCTGTGCTCTAGGGAGGAAAAATGGATAGCATGTCTGTGATCTAAGGTTGAGAATGGTGTGGGGATCCCAATGAGTGAGTTTATGTCACTACTTCATGTGCTATCTGTACATGTAGGTGATGTTACAACACAGTATTTGAATTTCCATTAGTATCAATCACAGACCATACCATTAGAGCATGTGTTTCCTTATCCTATATCATAGTGTGTTTGTTGCACTTATAACACTTATACCTCTGCAGGAACTGCACCTCTCAGTTTGTACATGATTTATTTTCAATGCAGATTGTCAGTGTTGTGACACTGGTGCAGTACTGCAGATGTTGACATGGGTTTGGTTCATTATAGTTGCTATCCCATGCCACCAAGAGCCACATGTGGATAGGAGCATTGTGTTGTCTGGCATGTTTACACTGGAATTATTATGAGAGTCACATATACTACAGGGATGGTGGAAGAATCATTTGCACACCCACTACAAGCGGCCTCAACTGGTGGTGATGCAACAATACATTCTACGTGTATATGTAGTTTGTGAAACATTATGATACAGTATGCTGTTGTTTCACATGTTAGATGTGCAGTATCTGATGCTGCACTATTCTTGTCTGTGTTACAGGGCCAGAGCACATCCCTCAGGATAGCACAGAGACAAGGAGGTGGTGCCAGTGGAGCATGCTGATGGATTCCATGCAAAGCCATTCACATCAAAAAGTGATGAGCTTGCATCACTTGTGACCTACAACATGGTGTTTGAAAAGGTATTTTCGGAGGAAAATAACTATACTGCATATACTGTCATGGTACAGTACTCCTCCTTGGTCATTGATGGGCACTATTGTGATGTCACCTGTTCTTTCAAATGCTATGATATTTCTTTTTTCCCTATAGAGATTTTTGCTCCACTACTGCCACCTAGTGCCTTTCATTGGGACAAAACTTGGTGACCCATGGTCCCGTAAGTCACTCCTCCCACTGAGAGGACATCTGGGATCTACAAGGAGTGGGACCCAGGCATGCCAAGGACCATCTTACTCAATAGCCAGGGACATGATGTTTTCCTGTTTTTTCTGCTTAACACCAGTGGGCCACACTAGATGCAGTCATGCATGCACATGGAGGTGTGCATGCATGCAGGAGCCAGTGGCCCTGTTCCACCCACCCAACCTATTGTCAGCTCCCATTGATCTTGACGCTGTGACTTGACCTCGACCCAGTGGCAGACAAGATCTGGGAAAGCCCATCTCCCCATGCTGAGAAAGGAGAGCTTGCCTGATGGCCACTCAATCCTGCTGTTACCCTACCCTCACCGATACTCAGTGGTCCTTGCTCATTCCTGAACCTGGGTCACTTTCCTGGGAAAGGTAAGGCACTTGAGCATCTCATTGCTCTGCACCTCTAGGCCAAAGTGCCAGGATCTTTCCAGTCTCACTGGGGACACTCTGCCATGGTAATACAATGCACTCACTCATGAGGGAAATGCTACAAGTCATGTGTCAGCATGTCCCTCAAATGGTCGAAGCACTGGAGAGAATCTACCAGAAGAAATGCTGCAGAGCTAGTAGAGGGTCCATGAGACAATTGACATTGATGGAATTTGAATTTGGAAGATCAATTTAAACAAAATGTGTTCATGTACTATGCTGCAGGTCCTGGAATTCCACTGTGAGGTGCTTCTGTGTACAAGGGGGTTGATTTTCCTATTTTTGTCAAATTTGCCCATTGTTTCTTTCTGGGGGTTACCTTTTTGTTTCTTTTTGCTTATAGTGGGTGTAACATGTTTGTGCTACGTCTTGCCTTTTTATTTATGCTATTAGTTGTGTTATTATGGCAGGGACTATGTTTAATCACTTACAATTTGACCATTGTGCTTGTTCTAATATGCCTACTTCTTCAGTCAGTAACTCACTGTTTTGAGAACCCACTGCTTACTTTGTGGGTGGATTTGTTGTTTTCTAGCAATATGCTACCTGTCACATGATAGGCCTAGATCCATTTATGTAGGTTCATATTGTGTATGCTGTAATGTACTTTAGAATTAAGACACTGTCCCTTTAACAGGTAACTACTAAATAACTGTTATTTCTATAAATGCTAGTGCGGGCCTGGTACATCTCATGATAAGGGAGACAGGTAAATAGCTGAGGAAGGCATAAAATATCCCACTGTGGCTTTCCATGACAGAGAAGGGTAATGTAGTGATCTGGGGTGAGAGGTTAAGCCAAATGCATGAACCAGATGTCACTGGGGTTAACACTGAACCACAGTGACACCTATAGGGAAAGGTAAACTGTTGCACCCCATCACACAGTGGGTGTGTCCAGGAAAATGACCATCATATATTTATCAGACACACATTTGGAATTCAGAGTGGTTGAAAACAGTTTAGCTGGAAGTCAGATAGTCTGTCCCAGCTGGCATATACTTATATACCAGAAGTATATGTGTAGGCCTGGAAAAACCTCTAAAATCAGACCTGAGTGTGGGGAAGTTTGACTTCTCACATACTGAACAGAAAATTCTGATTTTAAGTCAGAATTTTGGAAACCAAGACTTTGCACCAAGGAAGCACCTGGATACTTTTTGTTTAAAAGGGCATTTCAAAGAACAGACTTGGAACAAATACTTGCTACATGACTGTTGCTTAAGGACTAATCTCTACAAGAACATTTAATCTTACTGGACTCTAACATCAAAACAAGGTATAGTTTAGAAATACAGTATCTAGTGTTTTCTGTAAACTGTTCAGTTTTACTTTTGTTATTGTCTGCATTTTAAAGTTCTTCCAAACTGTAGATGTTTCTGCATTGCTTTCTTTTTAAGTAAACTTTTATGATTTTCTTATCAACTCTGCCTGGGGGTCTGATTGTGTGATTTAACATTTTAAACAGAAGGGGTTTGAAAAGGCTGTGTGCCTGAAAGATAGAACTGCTCGGTTATCATAAAAAAAAACTACTTAGGCAAGACATAGTCAGTGGCTGTGGTGGGATTCAAATACTGAAAGTAGTGCAGAGTCAAAGGGAAAAAATCAAACTCGAAACTACAGAACCCACCCTCCCACTGGGAAAAGGAAGGCTAGTAAGTCTTCCTGAAATCCTTACTTCTGCTCATGAGTTCCTGAATAAGGGGATCCTCTCTGCAAACAGGAGGTCCTACTAGGCTGTCCGAGGTTTGGTGGCCAGGGACTCGTGACACTACCCACCCTATCAAAGGTAGTTAAACAATCAGTTACAGTATCAAAATTCCATTCATTGAGGATAGGAAATAAAATATAAATTTGAGTGTCACCTGCATAAAAATGATAGGGAAGTCCACATAACTTAATTATGGCTACTTGAGGCATACATATAATGGCATCAACAACAATGTCCAAGTAACACCCTGTGGAATGCCAGAAAACAGCAGCTGACAAATTATATGTGAACTGAGAAGAGTACTTGCTATGCTGACTTAAAACATTAGTACACCTTTACGAAATAAAAATAATTGCTACAAAATACACATCTGCTTCTTTTTATATTTGAAGCACTTTCATCTTTCTCCTTTTTCTAATGAGATAATTTCTGACCTGATGGTACAGTACAAAGTCTAGTGTGAGAAACAATACTCTTCATAAAGGATGACATATTTTATTTTGCTATTCTACATACTATACCTCTTAGCATTGTGACTGTGCTAAATATGACATCAAAGCTGACCAGGAAGAGCCACTTGTCTTTTACCAGATTTATCGCCAGTGATGTCACAATGAGCAAGGCCACAATGCTGTAGAGGTAGGAAACATAGAAATATAGAAACATAGAATTTGACGGCAGATAAGGACCGCTTGGCCCGCCTAGTCTGCCCATTTTCCTACCTAACAGATAAGCTGCAGATCCTAATTAACCAACAGCTTACTTCCTCCTACCCCCCACTAGGACTGCCTTATGTCTGTCCCATGCATTCTTGAATTCCCCCACTGTCAAAGGGAATAGCATTTGCCAGCTTCTATGTAGAGTGCAGTTCAGTACATTACACTTAGTACTATTAGGAAGGAAAACTAATTGGTAAAAGGAAAATAAAAATAAAAAATATATAATTACCTTTAACAATAAAATGTATTCTGTCTAATGTTTTCGACAGTGCTATTTCTCTAATGCTATAGAAAGCTAAAAAACATAAAATAAAGCTAAGAATCCACCTTCCTGATCACAACATTGATTGACAGGATCAAATCAAATTCCTATTTTACTAAAAGTTTGACTTCACTGGCCTTGTTGCTGTAGGGATTATGTAACACATGGGTCACCCTCTGTGTTGAAGCTTGAGGAGTTCATAATCCAATAATGAGATTTCAGATGAAATGCAATATCACAGCCTTGCTTAGACAGATGTGAGGCATTTTGGGATGGCTGATTCCTCTGACATTCCAAGAAATCAGCTTAAGAGATTTGCCACTTGACATTAGTTTAAAATATGGTGCATTGGAATATTATTCATTAGGAATGTTTATTACTGACTAGTAAATATAACATATTTTGATCATCTCTATTACTGAAAAACAATTAAGAGTAATATATTTTGGTCCAATTTTCTGAGTTGATAATTATATCAATACCAGGTGTCAAGTAACCAGTTGGTTTAAAGTACCATTCTCTCCTGCTATATAATCTAATACTGTCTCTTAAAGCAGCAGTACAACAATCTGGAGAAAATTTTGACCTATACTTTTTCATACTATTTTAGATTGCAACTTACCTCCTGACTTGTGTGATACCCTTCTTTCCACAATTTGAGTCTGCTTTAGTACTTTTTTTCCATGTCTGAAATAATAAAAGGAGAACTCCTTTTAATACAATGTGAACCAGGTCTTCATCAATATTTTCAGCTGTTTTTGACCATCTGTTGTTTATATATCACTTCTGTTGTGACTAAAATTAACTATTATGCAGCAGGCAGTGCTCACTGACCTTATAGAACAATAGTTGTTCAAAAACAACTGCAAATACTGATGAAAACGTGGCCCGAGCCATATTAAAAGGAGCGCTGCTTTTATTATTTCAGAAATTAGTAAAAGTACTAAAGCAGATTAAGATTGTGGAAAGAAGGGTATCATACAAGTCAGGAGGTACGTGGCAATCTAAAATAGTATAAAAAAGTATAGGGCAAAATTTTCACCAGACTGTTGCATTGCTGCTTTAAAATTAACATTAGGTTTGGTAAGCTAATAATCTTGACATGAGTGTTGACTGTTTCAGGAGACCATAAGCAAAATAACAAAAAAATCTAAAATATAGGAAAATGAAATTAGATGTATATATACAGGTAAGTTTTTAACTAGTGGGAAAAACATGTAAGTTAGAGTTAGTCCAGATGCTCTTCTAGAGTGTACAAGAAAACACAACCAGGAAAATATCTGAGGGACTCAACAAAAGAGAGGCATCTCTCTTGTTTACTTAAGACAAAGCTAGACTGGAAGCCAAAGAAGCAGCAGAAGCTCTGCATGACTCCTAAGCCTACTTCCAGTATACAAATTGAAAAAGGAATGTCAGGAAGCAACTGCACTGATGAAAACAGGGAAAGAGGGGAAACTGATAAGAAAGTCTGGGTGAAAACTGAAATGATTAATGATTCCATCAATTTGTTACTCATCAAAAGGCCAGTGGGGAGGGACAGTACACAAGAATTGAGCCTATGACATCAAGAGTAGCTTTGATGCAGCCTGTAGACAGCATACTCACTCTGAGAGCTGACTATCTAGTGAAGATCAAGCCAGGTTTATCCCAAGGGGTGGATAGAATACAGCAACTTAAGCAGTTCAAGTTGCATAATGAGCCACCTCCACACAAATAACTGCAGAACAACAAGGAAGGCACTATCCCCAGCAAAAAAAAAAATGCCAGTGCAATAATTTATTTGTGCAATCACCAGTGTAAATTATGCACTTTAAAATAGGTTTAGGCCTCAAACTGAGATGCAGACTTAGGATGCACTGAGCTTGCTAATGTGTGCAAGCATGAAATTGGTTGGAGTTCTACTAGCCCTGATCCTGCATCTCATTTTGGGTCTAAACATATATATATATATATATGTGTGTGTGTGTGTGTGTGTGTGTGTGTGTGTGTGTGTGTGTGTGTGTAATTTACATGACTTACAAAAATTAATTATTGCACTGGCTTTCTTTTCTTTTTTTTTATTAAGATGGTGCATTCCATATTGTCCTGCTTGACTAGAATACATGCAGAATCATAATGGGGCAAAAAGAACAAGTAACGACTGTAATCTTTCATGAATCTATCCAGACAGGTGTGATGCCAGAGGACTGTAACTAGGCCAGTGTGGTCCCCATCTTCAAAAAGGTAGTGAGATTAGACAAAGGCTACAACAGACCAGTCAGCTCAACATCAGTGCTGAGTAAGGTCCTGGATGCCATTATCAAAGATAAAATAATAGAGTACTTAGTCAAGGCCAAGGTCCTCTTCCAATCTCAACATATATGGAGCCACAGACATAGTCTATGTGGAACTCAGCAATGCTTTTAACACTGTGGTACATAGCAAGCTTCTCGGTGAAATACACCAGTATGGCGATGTACGCATTACACATACAGATAGATCATTAATGTGCTTGGGGAAAGGAATCAGAGGGTTTCTTTATAGGTGGGCTACACTTTGGGTGGAGAGAGAAACTCAGCACATTGCTCAGGGATTAGTGCTAGAGCCACTGCTGTTTAGCATTTTAATTAATGATCTGAAGGTTTTGCTCTGCAGACTTGTACTTGTCTTACTGGGTGTCACTTTAATAAAGCATGTTTGCACTTCATGAAAAACAACTTCTGTTTGTAAGTACTGTATGTGTTCCATTGCTTTTCCATATCTGGTGAGATATCGTATGCTTTTTGTCCTATTTGTTGGTTGAGGATCATTGGTAGGGTCTACCTACAGTTGCTGCACTTCACTGGGAGGAGTAGTGTGTTCCTGTTTATTTTTTTTCTAGGAAATGAAATGGCTTCATGAAGGAATGGGGATTCCTCCAGGATAATGACATATACTGCTTTCTCACATTGGTAATGCTTGTTTTTTTCTATCTGTGTAATACTATCAATAAAGATGTTGCAAAATGTTATTTTGCAAGTGAAATTGCCATGAAATCAGCAATTTTGCTAAACAAACTATTTTGCAAAATTGCAAAATTTCACCTGCAGTTTTGCCCACATCTGCATATGCCAATGCATACTGTACCCCTCTGAGTGCCTGGTTTCTAGTGGTCCCCTCCCCCCCGGCTGATCACTGGCTGAATTAAAATCAAGAACCCCTCTAGTCATCCTGAGCCTTGGCCCCCAATCTTTCAAACCTCCCCCAACAATCCCCTCCCATGTCCCTGGTGTCTAGTGGCCACCCCCGGTTGATCACTGGCTGAATTCAAATCAAGAACCCTCCCTCCTCCCCCAGTCACCCTGAGCCCCGGCTCCGTATCTTTGTAAAAAAAAAAAATCCTTTCCCTTGTCCCTGGTGTCTAGTGGACTCCCAACCCCCCACCCTGTCTTACGTCAGAGACCACTTCACTCCCCCCATATCCCAGTTGGACCACCGGCACAGCCCTCCACTCACCTTCATGGCTGGAAGCCCATCTGAGTGCTCAATGAATGAGCACCTGCTTGTATAAGCATGCACTCATTCATTGAGCACTCAGACATGCTGCCAACCATGGAGGTAAGTGGATGGCTGTACTGGTGGCCAGATTGGGGTATGGGGAGGTGAGGTAGACTCTGACTTAAGACAGTGTGGGGGGGTCCACTAGACACCAGGGACAGGGGAGGTGATTTTTTTTTTTACAAGGGGAGGCACTAGACACCAAGGACTTGGGATGGGATTGTTGTTTTTGTTCTTTAGAAAGATTGGGGGCCAGGGCTCAGGGTGACTGGGGGAAGAGGGAAGGTTCTTGATTTGCCAGTGATTGGCTAGGGGGAACCACTAGACACAAGGGACATGGGAGGGGAATTTTTTGGACAGATTGGGGTCTAGTGGTGAAATTAAGAAATTTTGTCCATGGGTGGTGAAGTTTCGCCCATGAGTGTCAAATTTTGCTCATTCAGGGGTGAAGTTTTGCCTGCTCAATGGGCAAAATTTCGTGTTTTGCACAGTGAAATATTTAATGAAATCACAAATTCCATGAAATATTTCACCCGGCAAAATTTTTTCAATTTTGCACAGCTCTAACTATCAATATGGTTAGTTTTATTGCATAAAGGCTATAATATAGAGACATTTCAAAGTAAAACTTCACCTGTGAAACTGTGGCAAAGTGGTAAACATTGTGCTTTGCAAGGATCTGATGAACTGCAGGCAAATTAGACACTTTGCCAAAAATCCAGTGAAGAAGTGCCCTTGGGCAGCAGTGTTTGACTTAATTTGCCTACAGGGCCTACTGTCAAATGAAGAGAACTATTTAGATGAAACACTGCCTGTTGGAAAAAAATGTCAACCCTACCCACCCACCCATGTAACGCAATCACATATCCCCACTACAGCCCCAATAAAAAATTTAAATCCTTCCTTCCCTCAGATTTACTTAGCACCCCAACTCACACCATCCCCACCATGGTCCTAATAATAAAGTAAAACACACATCCCCCTTCCCCACCTTACTGGTAGGCTGGTATTATCCCCTCCTTCCTGGATCCCCATTGTGAAAAGAAATTACCCTAGTAGTTCAGTAGTACCCTACTCCCGCCCCGATCCACATTGTGAAAATAAATTATCTAATAATTCAGTGTTAACACCCCCTTTCACTCTGCTGTTTATTTTGAAATGTTATACTTCTCTCCCCATCAATTCAGTACCCATTATCCAGCACATACTTGGTACTATGCTTGGTTGTTAGACAGAAAAATGCATTACCCATCAAGCCTGTCTCCCTCCTTAGCGGAGCTACTTTGTCAAGTCATTATTTAAAAGGTAGTTGTCTATTCTAGTTTTAAAGATGTCTATTGAGTAAGCAGGCACTACTTTGTTAGGCTACGTATTCCAAAGTGTTAATGCTCTATATGTAGAATATCCCCTCTTGTTGTGCTTCTTTGACATTTCCATTTTAATCTATTTGTTGTGGCATCTTAAGTTTATATCCCAGATGTTGAGTCGCACCTCTAGGCTATTCATTAACTCATTATCCCCAAAGATCTTGTACATTTGTAGCATGTCACCCCT
This sequence comes from Neoceratodus forsteri, assembly GCA_016271365.2. Taxonomy (NCBI): domain Eukaryota; kingdom Metazoa; phylum Chordata; order Ceratodontiformes; family Ceratodontidae; genus Neoceratodus; species Neoceratodus forsteri. The sequence goes on along the minus strand of CM028132.1, from coordinate 636,929,038 downwards.
TTCTCTTCTGATCTCCAGTGTGTATAATCCTAGTTCTTTCAGTCTCTGTTCGTATGGTTTATCCTTAAGTTTACTGATCATTTTAGTGGCTCTGTGCTGTACCCTGTTGATGTTATTTATATCCCTCTTCAGGTGTGGACTCCACAACATGGAACAGTAGTCCAGGTGCAGTCTAATATATGTTTTATACAGTGAAAGTATACAGTTTTTTATCTCTAGAAACAAATGCCCTTTTGATACATCACAAGATTGTGTTTGTTGTCTTCATGACCATATTACAGTGTTTGCCAAAACTGGCATGACTCACCTTAAAAAGTCATTAAACACAGGGGCCAGAGCAGTGAATGATGACTAATACAAACTCTCTTTTAAGCACCTCTGCCTGCCACTGTCTGAGTGACAGGGACCAAGCACACATGCACTGTTTCCCTGTCTATGTTGGTCACGGTCCACTACTCTTAAAGCCACATCCACAAAAACTCTAGGCTGAGCTGTGTGACTGTGTGACTCTTGTGGGTGTTGAGTGGGCTGACCAGGGATGGAGACATCATTTCTCAGTGGGGATTGGGGTTGGAGGGGACCAACTGCTGGACTACTAAGGTCTTTCATTTCACAACAGGTCAGTACCACTGAACTACAAGGGTCACTTTGTTTTACAACAGGGATCAGGATGGGTGGTGGTACCACTTGACTACCAGAGTAATTGTGTTTTATAATGGGGATGGGAGCAGGAGGGAGTGTATCACTGGACTACCAGAGTAACACGTTCTAGTGTTTATAGCATGATATTGGGTTGAGGTGCAGTCAGCAGTTAGGAGACAATTCATGGCATTTAAAATCATGAAATCAATACACAAGCCACAGTTTGAACTAAATTGGACTGACTGTCTACAACACTACACCTATTCTATCACTGGCATATAAAAACCAAATCACTATTGAATGTAGTACTACTCTTTAGTAAGTGCACAGACAAGTATGCATGACTATAAGAGGCACTTCAAGTTACATTTATTTGCACCTAAAAAGGATATGGAGCCAGAGCCAGTGATCCAGGGCAGCACATTCCTCCTCTATCCACTGTAGCTGGCCTTCATCTGAATGAATAATGGTGCATTAATCCATTTAAAATACTATTAGTGCTTTCTCATTCTAATTAATTCAGGTGATGGCAAGCCAAGTTGGTGAGAGGAGGGCTGCTCTAGCTTCATATCAAGGGGGGAAGGAGGAGCTGGAGTTCTAAGTGGGCTGAGGATTTTTTTTACATGCAAACTAGCATGAGCTACTGTAGTAAGCACCTATTGACATCATGCATGTTCTGTTCTGAATTCAGTTAAGCTTAAGGTTACATTCTGAATAATTCAGCAGCATGATGTAATTAATGATGCCAGTGATACAGTTTTTAGGTCTTGGTGGAGGGTTTGAGACCTACACAAACTTGGGATTGATTGTCAGTAAGGAACATTCTTTCTCACTAAAATGTATGTAGTATGAGAGAAATTGTTAGATGTCATTACTTATTTCAGTGATAAAAGTTCCATCAAGGCTTGAAGCTGACTCTCAGAATATTGTTTGTTCGTTGCAGTCAACTTATTAGTTATGGCTGATACTTTGAAGCTTCTTTGTGTTTGAATGTAACTTAGTGTGAAGCATTATCTCAAGTTGGCAAAATGCTCATTAGTAAACTCAGCTGCAGCTGTGTATGGGAGGGGGCTACAATCATTGCAGAGTGTGCATTCTCCTTGCATGGGTTTCTTGCAAAAGATTTTCTGTTCCATCATCTGAGATTTTAGCTCACAGTGGTAGACCACTAAGCCAGTAGGTGAAGGGGGATTGCATTTGATTCCAAGGAAAGAACATTGTTCCTTTCTCACTACAGTATATGTAGTATGAGACAAATTGTTAGAAATCATTGCTGATGTCAGTGATATACATTTTAGAAAGGTTTGAAGCAGACTTTCAGAATATTAAATTGCTACTTTATTGTAGTTAATAAGTTCTATTTGATACTCTGAGGCTTATCTAGATCTGAATGGATCTTAATGGGAAGCATTACTTCAAGCTGTCAAAATGTTGATTACTAAACTCTACTGTAGCTGTGTATCGGGGGGGTCTGCACTCAATGCAGAAAGTGCATTCTACTCACAGGGGTTTCTTGTCAAAAAACATTCTGTTTCACCATGTGGCGTGATACCCCACAGTGTACATGCAAGGACTAAGCCAGTAGTTGAAGGGGGCCTGGGCTCAATCCCCATTGAATTATTTCTTTCCTCTTTCTCACTATAATTTATGTAGTATGACAGAAATTGTTAGATGTCATTTCTGATGTCATTGATAAAAGATTCAGTAAGGTTTGAAGTAGACTTTAAGAATATTAAACTGTAACTATGTTGCAGTTAACTTAATTAGTTCCAGCTGATACTATGAGTAACTCTTAACTATGTTTGAATACAACTTAATGGGAAGTATTGCCTCAAGTTGGCAAAATGTTCATTACTAAATGTATTCATTAGTGAGCTCCACTGCAGCTGTTTATGGAGGGAGGTCTGCACTCAGTGCAGGATGTGAGTTTTTTTTCTTGCATGGGTTTCCTGTCAAAAATGTTTCTGTTTTACCCTGTGGGATGCTAACTCGTTATAGTAGAGAACTAAGCCAGTATTTCAAGGGGCCCAGGGTTTGATCACCCATGAAAAACAATTTCTGTTTTAAGATACAATGTACATAGTATGAGAGAAATTGTTAGATGTCATTGCTGATGTCAGTCATAATCAGTAAGGTATGACGTAGACTTTTAGAACATTAAACTGTTACTTTGCCACTCATCTAAATTAGTTCTGGCTGATACTTTGAGGCTTGTCTTGGTTTGACTGAAACTTACTGTGAAGCATTACTTCAAGTTGGCAAAATATTTATTACCAAACTATACTGCAGCGATGCATGGGAGTGTCTGCACTCAATGCAGGATGTGAATTCTCCTTCATTGGTTTCTTGTCATGGAAACCTTCTTTTCACCATTTGGAGTGCTCAGTTCAAGTTTATTTGTTTGACTTTAAGTCATTATAATACAAGAAAAACAACAACAATTTACAAAGATGTACACAAATGCATAAAAGACGATCATTTTAAAATTACATTCCATCACACAGATCAGCTGAATTAGATAGCTTTGTAACCAATCCATAATTCCACAATTCTGTTTATGATTGTCTTTAAATGGCCAGATTTAGGGATCATATGTAAATTAGACAACATTATGATTATAAATTCATTATGTCAAGCCAGATGATATCATCTCATCAAATTGACCCCAATTTCTCCAATTTGAATCATTAATACCTAAACCTGAAGTACTATTATGAAGTGCTACTACTATGAATTACTATATGAATAATGACCAATATTTGTCAAGTTTATATGTAAAATAAATTCTAGTCAGGTGCATTGCAGAATCCAATAATAAGAGCAACATTCTCATAAGCCCATTAGGATTTTTATCAATAGACACTATTAAACATTACACAGAGTTACCAGATCCATACTCACAGCCATCCATTCCACTAAAAAGGGATTTGGCATTTGCACGAAGCCACAAACATGCTGGGATCCAGCCTTGAGACCTCTAAATCCAATCATTACATCATTGTGACAGTCCCTATCCCATGGTCCAATTAAGACAATTTTCAGGGTATGAGGCTTCTAGCTACTCTTGCCCCAAGAGTTTGGATAATTGTCACACACTTGGGACCACTTAATCTGTAAGTAAAACTAGGCCACCAATCTCAGTCCCTCTCCTTCAGGAATAAGATAATAGGATATAAGATCAGATTCCAATGGACGTAACAAAGTGCCAATGAGTTATTCCCAGTGTCCTGTATTAGTTAAGAATTTTGCTGAAATCTGCCCCTAATTTTTATAGCAGTTTCAGTTCCATCAAATCTTACATCACAAAACTAAGAAAGTGTCAAAATGTAAAAAAAAAATATCTCCTCAGGGTAACTATTGCCACTGATCTAGTACATTTTAAAGTCTATAAGGTAATTGGCTGCAAAGTAGCAATTTATCTGTAGTTAAGACAGTTTCTACTATATGAGCAATTTTCATTTTACTTGAAAATAATAAATTCAAGGCAATAACAAAATGCATAAGTATCTGTAGAAAAAACATAAACATAGATATTTTAAGACATACTTACAGCATTTGGCATTAAAAGTTATGTTTAGAATTCTAGATAGCAGAGTTGTGGCTCCACACTTTCAGGAGTCTGTGTGCTTTTAAACAAATGTTCAAAGCTCCATTATCTCAGGAGTCCATAATTTAGTATGTAGGATTTAAGGGGCTCCATTTATATTCAGGAGTCCACATAGAAAATAAAAGCTAGCAAGTACTGTTTAAATAACCTCCTTTTGTCAATAAATCAGCGTCTTGATCTTTTAACCCCAGGTCCATTTAGAAGTTAAATAACAGCACGAAAAACAGGACAAGAAAATCTTACTCAGATTTCTTTCATAAACTCTTAAACATAAAACCATGATAACCATAAAAACATATAAAATAATTATGTGTTTGCATGTGGAAGTGTTCATCAAAATAAACCATTTTCAATGGCTCTATAGCAAACCCCTGCCTCAGATACTTTTTTACTTTAAATGGATTAAATGAATTAATTACAGAGCTGCAAAACAGGCCATTGTGTAAGTCAGTAATAAATCAAATCAGTGGAGTAATCATTTCCCTTGAAAATTCTTAAATATTTGACTGTAGGGAAATATTTGTTCAGAAAAGTACTTCCGAATGGAGAAACTTTAAATCAAGCAGTATTGGAAAATAAAGCCGAACAGCACCCCAGAATCTCTCTGTCATTTCTGCAATTAAAAATGCAGACTGTACAAGGACATACACTGATGTTCACTCAAAAAGACAGAGTTTTCTGCTCACTGTTTCATTAAGCTCCAAAAACTGCCAGTAAGAGTAATCACAGCCTTCCAATTCACTATGGCAAATGGCCCTGTCACCAGAAATCCTACTTCAGAGGGCTAAAAAATATGTTAAACTATAAATCTGGTTACTCATATGACAGCCTGTATGCAGGACGTCATCCGCAAAAGGAAATGTTGAGTGAGTACCATAAGGGGAAGCTGCCTCAATATTTGCTTCCAGCAAAAGCATTATCGGAAAATCAGATGAAAACTTTGACAAGCATAAGCAGAATTATGTCCACTTTACTCCCCTACGCTGGTAGTACATGGCATCCATCAAAAAGCTCAGGCATCTGGTACTTGCAAAATGATGCCCTCCAAAGGTCTCCGGCAATTTTCCCTATCTCCAACAGACACCTCCAGTTTCGGCAGCAACTTCAACCTGTAAAATCAAATAGAAAAGAAAGTACTCAACTAAGAGCAGTAAAATTCGATGACAAATAGACAAGTATCTAAGGTGTCCCCCAGGCAGTCATGGCCTACCTTTTGAAAGGCTTTATAAGCCTTTCTGCACAAATTTGTGCATCCGTGATTACAGGCATGGTTTGCCTGCGTTTACTGTAGTTTTCTCCAATTTCTCCAGAGTCTTCTTCTCAATAATGTTTTTCTTGCACAATAATCATAACATTCAGGGTCTAAATGACAGCAACAAAAAAGTGAAGCCTGAAGGCAGAGCAATGGCCAGTATATGCTACAATAAATTCATATACAAAGCCAACAGGCACCTTTTTCAGTTCTCGGTACACAGTGACATTGCAACCCAAGATAAAAGAAATAAGATGAAAGAGTGCTTTATGCAGAAATAACCTCATTTTCATTCAGCAAATGTGGCTTTTTCTGTATAGAAACTTACAAAAAATGCTATTCAAACAACATGAAGTCTTGCTGTATTCTGACATATGCAGTTAGGTCCTGCCTTTCAACTGCCCCGGAGGACAAAGAGTTAAACTTTCCCTGGCCAGCATGGAATGTTCACCACAAGCTCAGTTGAAGCCCCTGTCTGCTGTTGTTTAAACTGCAACCATCAGATTCTTTACTCCGCCTCACTGAAGTCACTCTGGAGATTTCTCCTGCTGCTTGGTTCAAAAAGTTGATTGACGTGTCGGTTTTCAGTTGGTTTCTACCGAATTGCTGTTACCGCTTAGTCGGTTCAAGTCTCTGTCTGTGGTACCGTGAGTACTAGATAGGTTTTTTGTTTTGTTTCTGTGTGGAACTTGTAAATTGTGGATCGGTTTGGCTGAACCGATCAGTTTCAGGAAAAAAAGTTTGTGCTTGATTTAGAGTGTGGCAACCAGTCCGTATCGGTTCTAAAAAAGATGGATTTTATTACGTTTTTTTTCCAAGACCCATGACATGGTCAGGAACTGATAGGGGAGTCTTGCCTGGCAGATTGCTGAAAAAAGGGTACGTTTTGGATAGATTGGTCATGTCTAAGAAACCCAAGAAAAAAAACCGGCCCACTGGGTTTCAACACTGCAGTGTGTGTGGGGAGGTCTTTGCCAAGGCTGAACCCCACACCATCTGTGTTTATTGTCTGGGGTTTGACCACCTTGATTCAGACTGCCAAATTTGCAAAAATTTTCCCAAATCTACCCTGGTAAAGAGATTAGGTAGACTTAGGGAAAGGAAGGCTGAGAAATCCGCTGACCCAGATGGCCAGCCCAGTTCAGTTCCGACCGAACCAGAAGGAGTGCCCTCTGACCAGGGTGATACTTCTTCGGGCAAATGGAGAGCCGATTCTGAGGAGTCAGTTCCAGTGAAAAGAAAGAGAAAAGATAAATTGTCCGGTTCGGACCCAGAAATTTATACTCCAACTGCCGATGAGATAGCCAAGGCTATAAGGATAGTGCAATCGCTTACTTCGGTTCTGACCTAACTGGCACCATCTGTCAGGGGCTCGGTTGGGTTGGTTCCCCCGTTCCAGATTATACTTTGGAAGAATTTTGTGAACCAGAGGAGGAGGAGGAGGGAGAGTATGAGGATGATTATGGTGATTATGAAAGTCTGGATGTGCCTATTGACCCGGACACCTCCCCAGACAGACCTTCAGGTGTTCCCCCTAGGCTTTCTGAGTTCCCTTATCACTATATGTTTTACAAAAAAGTGGCTGAGACCCTCCAGCTCCCTGTGGAGGAAGCAGTAGAGGATCAGGAGGAGCCTGATTATGTTGAGATGATGGACATCCCAGAGTCCAGGAGACTGTCTATTCCCCTCCGCAAATCCTTTGGGAAACAGACACATAAAATCCTTAAGTCTCCTAATTCTATACCTCCTGTGGACAGACATATGGACAAGAGGTACACTCTCCCAGGCTCAGAAACGGAGTTCCTTTTCCAGCAATGCAGCCATGTTGGGGTAGTGCAGGCTGCTGCCTGTGATAAAGCAAATATTCCCTTGGCATCACACCACCCAGACAAGGACTCCAGGAAGATTGATGCCATGGCAAAGAAACAATACATGGCAGCATCTTTGGGACTCAGAGAGGCTAACTAGTTACCAGAAGTCCAGGTGGGACACTGTGCTGGCTCTGGCTAAACAGACCCCTGACCAGCTTGCCAAGGAGCTGGAGCAGGTGGCTGCAGATGGAATTAAGGCATCTAAAGTACAGTTTCATGCTGCTGTGGACTCCAACAATGTTTCATCAAGAGTCATGGCTACATCTGTGGCTCTTCAGAGGATGGCTTGGCTCAGATGTACTAGCTTCTCACAGGATACCCAGGCTAAGGCCATGGATTTTCCTGTAATTGGTAATTCTCTGTTTGGGGAGCAGACAGAGAACTACATGAAAGAGATGGATGAGTACAGGACCACTTACAGGAGTGCTCAGGCCAAAGAAAGGCAAGCAACTCCTCAAAGGCAGCAGTCCAGGGGCAGGGGCAGGCCTTTCCAAAGGCCTTTTTACCAAGCCCAGGCCTCCTCTTCTTTTTCACAGAAGGGGTTCTTTAGAGGGAGAGGCAGATGGGGGATGAGCAGGCCTGCATCCACCCCTCAGCCTAAAACCCCTGCCAAGCAGACACCCTGATGGGTCTGCCCGTGCTGATCCTCCCATACCAGTAGGAGGCAGGCTGGCTTACTTTGTCCAGGACTGGAAGTCTCTTACATCAGACAGGTGGGTAATGGAGGTAGTAAGCCAGGGACTGGTTCTCAGCTTCAAAAAATGTCCCAAGATGAGAACCAGATCCTTTCCACCTGCAAATCTCTCAGAGACCCTTGCCCTGGAGGCAGAGGTTTCTTCTTTCCTAGCTCTCAGAGCTATATAGAGGTTTCCCACTCTACACAAGGGCAAAGGATTGTACTCCAGGTACTTCCTAACCCCCCAAAAGACAGGAGAATGGTGGCCCATCCTGGACCTAAGATAGCTGAACAAACACCTTTTAAAGCCAAAGTTCAAAATGGTGACTCTGGGAATTATCCTTCCCTCTCTAAGGTCAAGGGACTGGCTAGCCTCCCTGGACCTCAAAGATGCCTACTTTCACATTACCATCAGGTGCTCCCACAGAAAATACCTCAGGTTAGAGTTGCTGTCAGGCCACTATCAATTCAGAGCAATGCCCTTTGGCCTAACATCAGCCCCAAGGGTTTCTCAAAGTGCCTAGCAGTAGTTGTTGCCTTCCTAAGAAGACAAAAGATCTCCATCTTCCCATACTTGGATGACTGGCTCATAGTAGGTTAGTCTCCAGACCAAGTCAAGTCACATCTGCAAGTGACCCAGCAAGTGCTCACTTCCTTAGGATTCCTTCTCAACCTCCCAAAGTCAGTTCTCGAACCAGTACAGCTTCTCACCTTCATAGGTGCAGAACTGGATACAGTAAAAGCAAGAGCCTTCCTTCCCCTGGAAAGGGCAAGGACTCTTATGGAACTGGCCTCTTCATTCACCTTTCAGGTGTCTCGACCAACAAGGCATTTTTTTCAGCTACTGGGCCACATGGCAGCTTCCACAGCAGTGGTCCAAGGAGCAAGATTCCAGATGAGGGACATTCAGTTCCACTTAAGAGCCTTATGGTCCCAAAGAAAGGATTCCCTTACCAAAGTAGTCCCAGTGACTCACACCCTAATCCAAGCCTTGCAATGGTGGCAGGATCAGGACAATTTGAGACAAGGGGTTCCATTTGTCACTCAGTCTCATTCAGTGATACTCACCACAGATGCTTCCCTGCTGGGCTGGGGAGCCCATTTGAGGGATCTCACCACCCAAGGACTGTGGTCACCTCAGGAATCTCTGCTTCACATCAATCTCTTGGAACTCACAGCAGTGTTTCTGGCACTGCAAGCTTTTTCCAAATCTGTACAGAACAAGGTAGTTCAGGTCAGAACAGACAACACCACCACCATGTGGTACATCAACAAGCAAGGAGGCACTCAGTCTATGGCCTTGTGCACAGAAGCATTGAAGTTGTGGTCCCTGGCCTATTCCCTGCAAACCTCTCTGATGGCAGTTCACCTCCCAGGGAAGGACTATGTCCTTGCAGATGCACTGAGCAGAATATCCCAGGGCCATCACGAATGGTCCTTAGATCCTCTAGTTTTGAAAGTGATTTTCTCAAGATGGGGCACACCAGCGATAGATAATTTTCCATCCCCAGAAAATCACCAACTTCCTCACTTTTGTTGCAGACCCCCAGTCTTGGGCTCAGTCCCCCTGGATGCTCTGATTCTGAACTGGAAAGGGAAATTTCCATATGCTTTCCCCCCTTCCCTTTCCTGTTCAAAGTGTTAGTCAAGATAAGGTCACAACCATGCAAAATGATTCTGATTGTTCCAGACTGGGCCAGACAGCCCTAGTACCCCCTGTTGCTGTCCCTAGCAGTCCACCTTCCCCATCTCTTCCCAGGAATTACAACCTGTTGACATCCTCTCAGAGGAGGATTTGGTACCAGAATCTTCAGTCTCTTAATCTCAAGGCATGGCTCTTGAAGAGTTAGAGTTTGCAGATCTGCATCTTTCCCAAGGGGTTCTGGATATCCTTAAGGCTTCTTGAAAGCCTTCCACCAGAAAGACTTACAACTCCAAATGGAAAAGATTCAGCATTTGGTGTTCTAAGAAGAATATTTCTCCAGACTCTGCTGAATTGCCTATGGTTCTGGACAATATGGTCCATCTTAATGGTCTAGGTCTCAGACCAGCTACCCTTAACGTACACTTGGCAGCTGTTTCTGCTTTCTTCTCAGTAGGCAAGCCTTCCTCTCTATCTTCCCATCCTGTATTTTGCAAGTTTTTCAAGGGATTGCTTCACACCAGTCCCCCCTTTAGGGATCCTGCTCCTGCTTGGGACATTAATGTTTTCATTGCTCAGCTTATGTAACCCCCCTTTGAGCCTTTGTGCTCAGCAGAGCTTAAGTATTTGACTTGGAAAACTGTGTTTTTGGTAGCCATTTCTTCTGCCAGGCGTATCAGTGAATTGCAAGCCCTGTCAGTGGAATCTGATTTCATCTCTTTCCATAGAGATAAAGTGGCCTTTAGAACTAACAGAACATTCTTACATAAAGTGGTTTCAGATTTCCACCTCAACCAGTTTATATCTCTCCCTGTTTTCTTCACTGACCATTCCTCCTCTGGATAGAGGAGGTTACACAGCTTGGATGTTAAAAGAGCCCTTAGCTACTACATAGAGCATGCCAAGGGTCACAGGTTTGAATCCCTTCAGTTGTTCCTTATATATGGAGAAGTTGGTAAGGGCAAACCTGCCACTAAGAGATTCATTGCCAGGTGGATTGTTTCTTGTATACAATTCCACTATGAAAAACTAGGTAGAACTCCACCCTCAGGCCTGAGGGCTTATTCCACTAGAGGTGCAGATGCTTCCCTGTCTGCTGCCAGGGATATTCCTCTATTAGAAATTTGTCAAGCAGCCACCTGGAAAACAGTCCATACTTTCACTAAGCATTACTGTCTGGCTATCCAGGCAAGGAGTGATGCTCGGTTTGGCACAGCAGTACTTCAGAGCTTGTTTCCAAAGTAGGTTCTTTCCCTCCTCCATGGAGGTACTGCTTGGTAGTCTGCATATGTCAGAATACAGCAATACTTTATGTTGTTTGAAGAAAAAATTACTCACCTTAGTAATGTTGTTTCTTCTGATGGAGTCTTGCTGTATTCTGACCTCCCCCCACCTCCCCTCTCAGAACCTAGATTTTGGGATGTGGGTGGGCAGGAGCAGTGTTGGCACCCTAGAGGTGTCCTTTTTTTCACCCTTTTTTGGTTTGGGTGAGGGGTTGTGTTTTTGGATGTGTTTTGTTTTTGGGTTTCCTGACTTGAGTCTTCCTTTTGAAACCAAAAACCCTTTTGTATAGATAGATTTGCTAGTTTGCTAGTAAGAGTTTTACAGTTTCCACACAGAACTTCTAGTGAGTATTGCTCATAAAGATTTGATGGTTGCAGTTTAAACAACAGCAGACAGGGGCTTCAACCAAGCTCGTGGTGAACATTTCATGCTGGCCATGGAAAGTTTAACTCTTTGTCCTCCGGGGCAGTTGAAAGGCAGGACCTAACTGCATATGTCAGAATGCAGCAAGACTCCATTAGAAGAAACAACATTACTAAGGTGAGTAATTTTTTCTTAAATGCCAGGCTGCAGAAGCTGCGAGGAGAGAAGCAGCATCGTGGCCATCTTTCACCATTTGGAGTGATAGCAAACAGTGGTACAGCATGAAGCCAGTAGCTAAAAGGGGCCTCAGTCTGATCCTGTGTGAAGAACATTTTTTCATTCTCACAACTTATGTACAGTAGTATGAGAGAAATAGTTAGATGTCATTCCTCTCGTTAGTGATAACAGTTTCAATGAGGTTTGAGGCTGGCTTTCAGAATATTAAACTGTTACTTTTTTGCAGTCTACTTAATTAGTTCTGGCTGATATGCTGATGCTTGTCTTGTTTTGAATGTAACTTAGTCAGAAACATTACTTCAAGTTGGCAGAATGTTCATTTTTAAACTCCAGTGCAGTTGTGTACTGTATGGGGGGGGGGGTTCTGTGCTGAATGCAGGATGGACATTCTCATTGCATGGGTTTCCTGTAGCTATGCACATTGTGGTCAGAGCTCATTCCTGGAGTCACCTGATCTACTCTTTTAATTAGTGCATATGTTATGTGTTCATAGGATAACAACAGATTTCATTTACAACATACAAGAACATCACATACATAGTGGATGAAAGCCTTATACAGAAATATATACAGTTTTAATGCAGAATGCTGAGTAAACATGAACAGAGCAGTCTTTGAAGTAAGGTTAATTGGGTGTGATGCTCTGCACCAAAACCACCTTAACCCCAACCCTAACTCATCCATTGAGCAGTTCTTAATTTGCATATGCATGCAACTAGGGGAAAGAAATGGCAGGCAGACACGTATAGGACCTATAGGACCACTTCATGACTAGTACAAGTCCTAAATATACCATGAGGCTGACATTATAAATCAAGATATCTGACATTGCTATTGCAGTATGTTTTAATTTCTTTACAGCCATCTAAAAGGCCACTTTAAACAAAAAATTAGGCTTTGCCATACTTTTGCAATGATATGGAATATATATCTACCTAGTACTGCTCCTGGGCTCCATTCACCATAACTCTGGCTCATCCCCCTTTATTGCCCACTCATAAGAAAACTACATACCGGGGTTTAATTGATTGACTGCACATCAATGTGGGTAGCCTACTCCCCAAGTTAAACGAGTTTGAAGTCCATGGTATCCAAAACCATGAAGTGGTTGTAGTCTCAGAATCTTGTCCAACACATAAAATATTGGAAAGTGAAATTTTGCTTCCTTCTTAAACACTCTTTAGGAAGGACAGCATTGCTAAGCAGAGAGGGGGATGCTTTCTAAACATCAAAGGTCACCTACAGGCCTCTCTACTCACTACCAAGAATAATGATATAACCTGCGAGTTCTTGGTTGCCAATATTGGGCTGGGTTATAGAAGCATAAATCTTATTATGGTGGTTGCTTACGTCTCACCTTGATTGGTTGAACATTGATTTAAATCCTTCACTGAGCATGTAAACAATCTAAATCAATGCCATGAGAAACTAATTTACAATGATTGTTACATAAAATGTTTCTCCCCACACTCTACAAGATACAAAAGTAAGTTGGCTTATCTCTCCATCTCAGTTAGGTAATTAAGACCCCCACTTGAATCAACTACAAATGGTTCACTGAAAGACTAATTGATCAGATCCTAGTACCTCACCCAGATAGAGTAAGACTAGTGGAGGTGCTGTCTGACCTAACTGGTAATCACTCTCCAATCAATTGCTCCTGGACTGCTAGGAGGTAGTAGTCTCTACTGAAATTTATATTTACTTGCAACATTAAAGAGGAAAACTATCTGAATTGAACAGCTACCTTAACCACATTGACTGGCACTTTCTGGACTGAATCGTTGAATACCAGTCTTGCTTTTGATAACTTCTCCCAAAACCTTTCAAACAGCATGCAATTACTTTGCCCCTATAGAAGAAAATAATAATTGGAGGCTCTAATCATTGGCTTACTGAAGAAATACTTGCCGTCATCAAAGATAGGAATAAACACTAGTCCCTGTATAGAGATAATGGCTCCCTTTCAGCAAGGATGCCCATCTCAGTTCTTTACCCACTTTCTAAGGCCTTGGAGAAAATCATTAGTGACTTGGCTGGTGGATTACTTCTCTACACAAAATCTCCTCGCCACTGTACAACATAGCTTTAGAAAAATGGACAGTGTAGCACAACCACTGTTCTATTATGCTAACAGATGAGTTCCATGTACCTTAGATGGAGATGAATATGCTGATACTGACTTCCTTGATCTGTTTAAGGTCTTTGATCTAGTAAGTCATGACCTTTAATTAAACAAAAAACTCCTGGAGTTGGACTGTTGACTGAGGCTGCTGCATGGTTCACTGACTACCTGGCCACAGACACCAAAAGGCATAATGCAGTTATGTGTTCTCTGGGCTACAGTCTTTGACCACTGGGGTACTGCAAGGCTCTATTCTAGGGCCCCTAATGTTTAGCTTATTTATTGATAAAGTCACAGAGGTCTGTGACTACTCCTAATCATTACTGTATGCAGATGACACAGTAATTTTCACCACCCACCGTGATTTTGTGAGCCTTCAAAAAATGTTTGCAGGCTTACTTTGACAAGGTCTGCAGCTGGTTCAACACTAGCTTTAACTCCCTCTCCCCCCCCCAAAATAATATTGTTTAAGAGTATTCACACCCAGAAGGGAAGCCCTGGATTGCACATCACTACCCCAAATGTGAACTTGGTTGAACAAATCCAGGTTTTAAAATAATTGGATATCTATTTGGGACCTACCTTGTCATTCTGCCCAGCTTTGACTAGACAGACAAGATCCACCAATATCTTGGCATGCTTTACAAAAATAGACTAAACTTTACCAATGTGGTCAAAACATGTTAGTATCTAGCCTCATCATCAAAATGAAAAAACAAAAACAGAAAAAAAAACAGCACTGGACATAGGAGTATTACACAAAAGATTCATTGTGCAAACATAAGGCATGGGTGCACCCCACAACAACTTTGACTGGTTTTGGTAGTGTAGTGTCATCAGGAGTACCTCATCATCTCTGTCATAGACTATGGTTTGATGATCTACTCTGCTGCTAATAATACTGTCCAGGAAAAAAATCTGTGGTGCCTTAAACCATGCATGCAGTTTTTAACTACACTTAAAATCCAACTCTCATTGCTGTGACCTCTACATCTTCTCTAACTGGCTCTCGATCCACCTCCAATCTTTCTACATGTCAGCTCTCTTATGCTTATGTAAAAGAGTTCTATTTGGCCAGCTTTCCCCTGGCGCCCATAGCCTCTTTACCCTGCCTGACAAGAAATATGTTACACGGTCCATGGCTGATAATAAATTGCCTTTCAGGAAAGTGGTACTTGGCCAGCGCTCATTTGTATGTAGAGCTGTCAAAGCATGAAACTCTCTATCTCTGGTAGTGACTGCACTCTCCTCTTTAAATTCATTCAAGGCACAAGCTACTGCTTTCTGTCTACAGAAACTTAAATGTAACTACTTACTACTAATCCCCTGACACACTCATGACAGGCATAAACCCTGTCATAGGTCCCAGTGAAGAATGTTTTTTCTTTCTCAGTACAATTTATATTGTATAAGAGAAATGGTTAATAAGTGAGGTGGGTAAACCAATGATCAGAAGGTTATGGCTTCTAGTCCCATACCAGGAACTTGGGCTAATACCCAATACTGATGGTAAAATAGATCCTTGTAGCTTCCCCCACATGGACCTACAGTAGAATGTGGCTATCACAGCTCAGTGGTCAAAAACTGACAGCAACTCAAACAATCATAATCTGCCTGTTCATTCACCACACCAGCTGTAAATATGAACACAATAAACTTGTGTTTTCTTTCTTTTTTATATAGTGCTGTTTTAGGTCAAATAAATGTTTCAGGCAGTGTTCACCTATGGAATTGCACTGTGACTGCCATAGAGGTTAGGTTTCTGGCTGATGGCATGCTGTATGAAGCAGGTGTGGGCAGTGAGAACCTGAAAAAACATAGAAATATAGCATTTGATTGCAGATAAGGACCACTTGGCCCACCTAGTCTGCCCATTTACCCTACCTATCATTGCACAGCAGAACCTCTTGATCTCCAGCTTCATCCCCCTCTTTCTTTTCCACTAATGGTCCCTTATGCCTATCCCATGCCTTCTTGAATCCAGTTACCATTTGCCACCACCATCTCCACTGGGAGGCTGTTGCAGGCATCCACCACTCTTTCTGTGAAGAAGTACTTCCTCACATCTACACTGGGTCTACCCCCTTCCAGTTTCATGGAATGTCCTTTTATTCTTGAACATCTTTTTTTCTGAAAAATGCTTCCCTCTTGACTCTTATTTATACCTGTGAGGTATTTGAAGATTTCTATCATATCCCCCCTCTCTCTTCTTTACTCCTTCAAATCATTTTGCATTGGAAATTGTGTAAAAATTTACAAAATAAATTTAGCCCCCATAACTCAGTGGAACTTCCAGCCAAAATTACGATAGAGTGCCACCCCTCCCCATGGGCCTGATGGCTTAAGCAGTTCCTTGAAAAGGGCTTCCTCTGCTGGCCTGCAGAAGTAGGATGAGAAATCCCAGCATCCACTGGCATGGAAGGCATTTCCTTGTATTCTGCACAAGTGGAAATTAAAACCCCAGTTCCCACTGACATGGCAGATCTCTCCTGGTGTCAAGCAGGAACAGAAAACTGAGCATGCACCAAAATAGCAGGCCTCTTCTGGTGTCCCACACATGCAGGAATGAAAAACTTGGCATTTGCCAGCATGGTAGGCATTTCCTAGTGTCCCATGCAGGAGAAGAAATGAAAAACCTGGCATCCTCAGCTGTTACAAGAAGTAGTTGTGTCATTGGATGATTTTGATGTTATTGTAGAACTTGTGCTGATTTGAGGAAATAAAAAAACAGTTGCCATGGCACCTCCTGCCTGTGTCCATGGCTCCAGATGTCTTCCAGGCCAACACTACCATACGATAGGTGGGCACTATTAATTTTAAAGTGACAAATGAAGGATCATCCATGAAGATTCTCCAGCAGCATCAACAGGGAGTGGATAATGATGCCAAGAGACATAAGCCTAACTGCCACAGCTAATTGTGTGTTTGTATGGTATATAAAATAAGTGTATACAGAGTAAGGGAGAACAACAAAATCACATTCTGCTAGGGAGAAACATTGACCCTAGTTGTGCAGTGAGAAAATCAGCCCTATTGTTTTTCTTTACCCCATTATAGATTTTGTTCGTAAGTGCTTTGTGGACATAGCTCTTTGTTTCTGTATCTATGTTATGCCCTGAGTCCTGAAGAATGCTTTGCTTCAGACCCCAACCCCAAGTCCACTTCCTGTCACTGCCAGAGGAAGCCTGTCAGCCTTCTTCTGTCCAGCCACATAATAATTTGACTCTTTACAAACCTTCTTTTGCAAGGTTAATACCAGTGATACTTTAATAATTGATATCATTTGGTGGAGATGGGGAGATAGGGTACTAAATTGGTCGGGGCAGGGGGTTATGTCTTACTTTATTATTGGGACTATGGGGGGATGAGGGTGGGACATGTGGGTGCTAATTGGGTTGGGGAACAGGAATGTCAAGATTTTTTTACATAGACTGTATGGCAGGGGATGAAAGGGGACTGTTATGCTGAAATGGTGGGGGACAGGTTTTCATCCAAACTGAGAAAATCCCGCAATCACCACCTTACCTAAACACTGCTCACAATGTCTGCTCATGCTGAAAATTTTATTGAAGTGCTGGTGCAGGACATACCACTCCATACTCCTTAACACATTTTGGAATTAATCCTTTATCAAAAAGCATGGTGGGGGATGGATTTTCACTTTATTTTAAACTTTGGCAGTGGCCTCCATGAGTTGGCCTTTCACCATGGGCTAACATCATGGAGTTTCGACTGCAGAATTTGCATACATTTTTACTTAGCCACAGCCTTCATGAAGCATGGCTGTGGCACTTCCCCAATTCATAAAGAAATACTATCACAGAAGGAGTATAAAACTGTCCATATCACTCCTTGGATGGGTGCCACTTATTCAATAAAATACCTTCCTTTCAAAACAGATGTTTAGGTAACCACCAGACAATACATGTTCTATTTATTAATCCCATCACTAATATCACATTATGGGTACAGATTTACTCAGCACAGCATCAGGACATGTCCAGGGCTTTAAACATCAAATTAAATGGAAACAATCACAGCTACATTAAAACAGAAATGGTGTGATGTACTGTAGCTTTCTATCAGGAGACTCAAAATTCAAAACTGGAAAGTTTGACCTTCCCCAAGGAATAGGTGAGATGTTGGGACTGTAGCTCCTACTGTGAAAATGGTAGTGAGTCAATATCATTTCACAAGAAATTAGGATTTAATGTCCAGGAAGTTCAAAAAGATAATACTTGATGATCTTATTTCACAAAAATATTATTTTCAATGAATCTGTAACATGCAACACTGGCAGCCAAGCATTAATCTTAGAGGTGATTCAAACCATATTAAACATGGAGGTCTCAGGTGGTTAAATGGGGGTGAATTCAATGAGGCATGGGAACTGTTCTCAGACAGTATGAAACCTATTCAATGTAGACAGAGAAATATTTTGAAAATCGCTGGAAATAGCATCTTGCATACTCCTGGGAGACATGAAATCCTCAAGGTATGGACATTACAGGATGTGTACGGAAAAAGCAGAAGGGGTCTTAGGAAGTAAAAATGCCAAAGGTAAAGTAACATTCTCTCTGGTCATAAAGAAATCAATAATGTATTTAAGTTGTATACTCATTTAAGGAACATTTTTTTCTAATTATCAGCTGTTTATAATATTACTATTTTTAGAAATGATATTCCTACCACTAAATGATCCATGTGTAACTGTATCTAAATGAAGAGTGATGCAAAAAACTGGATTTTGCATTGTTTTGTTTTATGGGCAGCATTAGGTTACAGTTTTGGTTATGAAACGGGTGACCTCGAGTTTTAAATACATCATGGTTATTGTATGGAACTCTGAGTATGGTTATGATAGGTCAACAGCTCATGCTTAGCATTTTATACACAAACTATGACATAGTAAAAACTCCAAATTACTGTTTCAATGAAGAGAACTGTGCAGAAAGTTGTCCATCTTGCTACTTAGCGGAGACATTGAAACAAACCCTGGACCCAAAGATAAAACACTAAAAATAGCACTTGACAATGCAAGAAGCTTGGTGAAAAAAAGGAAGAAAACTAAGGATCTTGGTAGAAGACAACAATTATGATATTGTTGGGCTATCAGAGACATGGTTACCGAAAACACAATAGACACAGGACTCTGTATTGATGGCTACACACACACTATAGCTATGACAGACCAAAAAAAGGGGCAGAGTTACAGTGTGCATCAAAATGTACCTGGGACCCACTGAGCTAAGATTCTCAGGAAGTATAGCAGACATAGAGTTAGTACTGGCACAGGTCCTTTCAACAAACCTATATACTGGCATAGTATACTCCCCACCAAAAATTAAAACAACACACTTTGATAAGCTGGCACAGAGAATCGTAGCAAGCTGTGAGAAGGGAGAAATACTACTGATGGGCAACTTTAATGATGCCTGGGGAAGACCTGGGGAGGAGGGGATGATCTTGCAGTTAGCTTCTCCTCTTGGGGGTTCATCCAGCATGATATCCTCCCACAATAAGAGACTCAGAGCTGGATTTTCAAAAATCCCTTGGATCCACGGAAGCGGCATTAAACAACTAGCTTGAATCAGATCTTGGTGCTCCAAATACTTTATGCCATATTTTGCAAGAAAAGTGATCTGTGTGACATAGTCCCCCAGACTGAAGCAAGAGGTCCATTGCATCAACACAATGGCATAAGGGATGAGAATGACACAAGTTGCACCAAAATAAATGGTGCAAGTTGAGTCAAAAATGGTGCATGTTAAGTCAGAAAAATGACTCGAGTAACAAAAATGTCAAAAACCGAGTACAAAAATGGTGCAAACTGAGTACAAAAATGGTGCAAACTGAGTACAAAAATGGTGCAAGCTGATTAAAAATGGTGCAAACCAAGTAAAAATGCTTCAAGCTGAGTAACTAAAATGGTGTAAGTTGAGTCAAACAAATGACACAAAGGACGAGAATGACGCAAGCTAAGTAAACAAAACGGCAGATGAAATGGCCAAAACTAAGCCCACAAAATGTTTTAAACTAGTCATGAAGGAGAATACTGGCCCTTAATATTAGCATAGTCAGGTCTGACCACCTGCTTTGGGTCTCTATAAATGCTCTAGTGTCCCTTAGACCAGCTCTAGCTGGTCTAGCAGCTGACGGTACTTTGATGTGTTTGGTGTCAGTGGTGCAGCTTTAAAATTCCCACAGGTGCAGTCTTGCACCATTTCTGTGGTGCAAGATGAGTTGCATCATGGCACTGCCATTTGTATGGTGCAAGACTGACACAACCACCTTTGACTCAGGGCAGACTGTCTATGATGCAATGCTCCTTTGAAAATTGGTCTGGTGCAATTTTTGACATTAAACTCCCTTGCACCACTATTGTTTGCTGCACATCCCTTGCATCATACCTGGGGCTTTGAAAATATGGCCCCCATTCTCTAGAACAGGTAACATACTGGATCTGTTTTTTACCACAGAGAACATGGAAACTAAAGACATTACTGTCAGCACCAAAACCTAAAAGACCACAACCCCTTCCAAATTACAATCAGGATAGACTATGTAAAGATAGAAGATGACTCTCTCTCCAGAGAAACAGGTGCCTTAAAAACTTTAACACATAAACTTTCAACAGGGATCTAGCAAATATTAAGTGGAGCAAACTGGATCTAATACCAGATATAAACATAATGCAAGTGCAGTGAAAAGTGAGTGGGTCAGGGGACATTCCAGACACGCAGACTGGGGTGTTAAACTCATGTGTGCCTTTATTTCATTTATTTAATTTAAAAGATTGCTTTATTTTTAGGTCCCTTAAAGTACAGGGCATATGAGGAGCAGCAATGTTAACAGATGGAGCATCAGGAGCCAGAACTGTAGGGGACAAGAGCAGATAGAGATAGCCATATTTTCCAAGGGTTTTAGCTTACTTTTTCTATTGTCTTGCCGAGAGGGTATGTAGTAATTTTTTCACCAGATCTGTTTGATTTTGTTCTGTTGTTGTTTGGGCAGAGAAGGGTGTAGAAGGGAACAAGAGCATGAGGCTGTAGATTTGTTTTGTGCACTGTAGAAGCATCAAGAAAACCCACCCTCCCCTCATCCCACCCACCCCAGGCTCATCCAGCTTTATGGGGTGCACCCAGATAACATTCTGCTATTTCCTGTTCAGACACAGGGAGGATGGAAACACCCTGGCAACACAACACAGTAGACATAATAATCATGTGATTGGGGCCCTTAATTTGTAAAACACACACAATCCATAGTGACAAACAAGCAGGGGAGAAGGGGATAAAGGTAAAGGAGGCAGAAAAGGGATGAAAACAAAACTGGCTAATCTCAGAACACAGGCTAACTAGAGGGTAATGGAGCAGAGAAAGAGGACGCAGGCAGTGCAGTGCTCTGGGTGCAGTGCAGCAGTCTTCAGTAGAACATTCTGGATACTGTGGTGCTGCCCCATATGCAGGCACCTCTCTGGGCTGAGGGTGGAGGTGGCCAGTCTCCGGGCAGAGCTGGCTGGAATACTGGGGACCTTCACCCCCACCCACAGGCCACCATGTCCACAGCCACAGCCAGAGTGGTTGTCCAGTCAGGGGGCTGAATGGACTACAGTGGGCTCAGGGAGGTTCAGGGAGGGGGTTAGAGGCACATCCCCAAAATGGTCCAGCTTAGGCACTTCTATGTTGTCCTGGAGGAGCAGGTGAGTTCTGGGAGGGGACTGTAGGCTGCAACCAGGGAAGATGTGTGGGTCCTTCAGGAGGGTGATCCTGGGGTGGAAGGAAGAGCACCCCAAAGGAAAATGAAGCTACTTCTGGTGGGGACTCAATTGTTCAGGGAATGGATTTGGGTACAGGAAGCGGGGAGGAGAGGGAGGTAAAGTGCCTTCCAGGAGGCACAGCTCAGAAGGAGATGGAGCAGATCCAGAAGATCACAAAGGTGGCAGTAAGGAGAGGGGTGCTGGAGGTCATGTCCACCTAGGGACATGTGACCTAGCTAGGGACAAGGCAGGCATAGAGGAGTTGCAGGAGGACTTCTGGGAGTTAGGAGGGTGCCTGGGGAAAGTAGCAAGCTCCAAGACATTTTAGAGGTGCTGCCGGTCCAAGGCAGGGGGAAGCTAGGAATCTCCATCTCAGAAGCTTCAACACTTGGACAAAGGACTAGTGCAGGGAAAAGAGGTATAGCTTTCTTGGAGACTGGGGACCCACCTGGAGTGATGTGGGCCTGTACAAAGGAGAAGGCCTATATCCATCCAAGAAGGGGATAATGGTCCTCAATGAGTGATTTAAAGGCTTCCTTGGTGAGCATTTAAACTTGCTGGGGGGGAATCAGAGCAGGGGGACATAAGCAGCCCACCCCCTCAGGTTAGAGCAGACAGAAACAAGGAACAAGAAGGAAAATTGTTGACAGGACCACCAGAACCAGTCAAATTATGAAGGGCAGAGGAAGGGAGCTAGCAAAAAAAGGAACCCAGGGTTGGAAGGAAGAAACAGAAGGACAAAAGTGGGAATAGAATGATGGCAGGCAACAAAATGTGGAAAGCCATGTTTACAAATGCCCACAGCCTGGGATATAAAATCCCAGACCTGGAGTCTTTGGTGGCTGAGGCTGACCTGGACATAGTAGCAATAACTGAGAGGTGGTACACTGCCAGTCACAACTGGGATGTTAATGTACCATGTTATGTTTTAATCGGGTAGGATAGGGAGGGTAAAACGGGGGTGTGGGGTTGGCCCTGTAAGTCATTAAAGGCATAAAAGCTACAGCAGTATAGGGCAGACAGGGAGAGGCTGAGGCATTGTAGGTCACCCTTGAGCCAGGAAATGGCACAGCCATCTGCACAGGGGTGATCTACAGGCCTCCAGCACATGAGTAGGAGGTGGATAGGGAGCTAGTGAAGGAAATACATGAGATGGCAACTAAAGGGGAGGTACTACTGCTGGGAGATTTCAACATGCCAGACCTGGATTGGACAATCTCAGCAGCTGCTTCAAACAGGAGCAGTGACATCCTGGACTCCCTTCAGGGGACAGGTCTAAAGCAGCTAGTGCTAGAAGCCACCAGGGACAAGGCAATTCTAGACCTATTACTGACCAATGAAGAAAGAATCATAGAAGTCAGGGTAGAAGGTCACCTGGGGTCCATCAACCAGTACATAGTGAGGTTCTGCATGAGTATAGGAATGCAGTCATACCACACAAAGAGAAGAGTCTTATATTTCAGTAAGGTATACTTTGCTAAGATGGGGAGGTGTATCAAAGAAACCCTGGCAAGGAGGAAGGCTGGGGGGGGGGTTAAGGAGCAGTGGACATGCCTAAAAGGAGCAACAGTGGAGGTGACAAATCAATGCATTAGACTGACAAACAAAGGCAAGAGAAGGAGGAAACCACTATGATTCTCAAAAGGTGTAGCAGAGAAGTAAGGGCCAAAAGGTCAAGTTTTAGAAAATATAAGGAGACACAGAGAGAAGAAGATAGGGTGGTGTACCTAAATTGTCTGAATGAAGCAGGG
This sequence comes from Neoceratodus forsteri, assembly GCA_016271365.2. Lineage (NCBI taxonomy): Eukaryota > Metazoa > Chordata > Ceratodontiformes > Ceratodontidae > Neoceratodus > Neoceratodus forsteri. Next base: position 636,905,829 of record CM028132.1, on the reverse strand, counting down.
AAGGCTATTAGGAGTGCTAAGGTGCAAACAGAAGATAGATTAGCACAGATGGTGAAAAAATGGGACAAGACATTCTAGAGGTACATCAGTGAAGGAAGAATGTCCCTGGGGGGGATTGTAAGACTCAAAGGGGACAAAGGGGAAGGTGTAGAGCGAGACCTGGAAATGTAGAGATACTAAATAAACTCTTAATTTCAGTATTCACTGAAGAATGGGAGAGACAGGGACCACAGATGGGCTTCAGATGCAAAGGTGGAAGGGAGGTGGAAACTACTCCATTTACAGAAGAGAGAGTCTGGGAGGAACTCACAAAACTGAAGGTGGGCAAGGCAATGGGACCGGATGGCATTCATCCCAGGGTACTAAAGGAACTACAAATGGAGCTAGCAGCACCACTGGCAGCCTTGTTCAATGAGTCACTTAACACAGGAGTGGTTCCAGAGGGCTGGAGGAGGGCACATGTGGTCCCTCTTCACAAAAATGGTAGCAGGGAAGAGGCGGGGAACTATTTAGGCCAGTCAACCTCACCTCAGTAGTGGGTAAGATTATGGAGGCACTGCTTATGGAAAGTATAGTGGAACACTTGGAATCCAATGGAGCCCAGGATCTGAGGCAGCATGGATTCACAGCAGGAAGGTCATGTCAAACAAATCTGATAGACATTTTTGACTGGGTAAGGAGAAAGCTAAATCAGGGGGAGCGATGGACATTGCCTACCTTGATTTCAGCAAGGCGTTTGATACCGTCCCACACAAAAGGTTGATATCAAGACAGGAAGTCTGGGAGTGGTCCATAAGGTGGTGAACTGGGTTAGAAACTGGTTAACAGACAGGAAGCAGAAGGAGGTGGTAAATGGGATCCAGTCTTGGGAGAGGGGTATGACCAGTGGGATACCTCAAGGATTGGTCCTGGGGCCAGTTCTTTTGAATGTCTTCGTTAGTGACATTGCAGAAGGGCTGGAAGGGAAGGTTTGCCTATTTGCAGATGACACCAAGATCTGCAATAGGATTGACACACCTGATGAAGTAGATAAAATAAGTAGATACCTATAAATGCTGGAAAAATGGTCCAAAGTGTGGCAACTGAGGTTCACTTGTGAAGAAGTACAATATCATGCACCTGTGATGCAGAAACCCTGGAGAAAGCTACAGGATGGGGGAGAGTTGCTGATGGTCACCAGGGAAGAAAGGGATCTAGGGGTTATCATTTCAGATGACCTAAAGATGGCCAAGCAGTGTACAGAGGCTGTAGGGATGGCTAGTGGCATGTTGTAGTGAATAGGGAGGGGGATCAGAAGCAGAAGGAGGGAGGTGATAATCCCACTATGCAAAACACTCATGAGGTCACATCTGGAATACTACGTACAGTTCTGGAGGCTGCATCTTCACAAGGACATAGACAGGGTGAAGGCAGTTCAGAGAAGAGCAACTAAGATGGTACAGGGCTTGTATCAGAAAACATATGAGGATAGATTTAAAAGACCTCAATATGTGTTCACTGGAGGAAAGGGGGAGCAGAGAGACATGATAGAAACCTTCAAGTATCCATGGTACATGGGGGAGACATCTATCAATATAAGAAAAGTACAAGAACAAAGGGGCATAATATGAGATTGAAGGGGGTAGTTTAAGTGGAGATGTGAGGAAGTTTTATTCACAGAAAGGGTGGTGGATTCATGGAATAGCCTGCCACAGGAGGTGGGAGCAAGCACAGTGGGGGATTTAAACATGCATGGGACAAAGTATATGGGTATCTTAGAGGTGGGAAGGAGAGCTAAAGCTGATGACCAAGTAAGGTCAGTGGCCACTGATAAAGGTTAGGTTAAGGGCAGCCTGGATGGGCCTAGCGATCCTTATCTGTCATCAGAGTCTATGTTTCTATGTTAGTGATAGATTTTTCAAAACCTTTTCTTGAAATTTGCAACAAGCATGCCCTTTTCAAGAAAAGAAAGAGCAAATCATATGTCATGGGTAAATAAAATAAGAAAGCAGATTAGGATAAAAAAGATGCTGTGGAAGAAATCAAACAAAACACTAAACAAAGATGACTGGGAGGCTTTCAAGAAAACCAGAAACAAATGCTAAAGCCTGATCAGGAAAACCAAAAAATGCTTTTTCAAAATAATAATAGAGGAAAATACAAACCCCTTCCCATACTGGAAAACAGTTAAGTTACTGGAAGACAAAACAAATAAAATTCCAGTATCAAACTTTAGTGTTAACAAGGACAATGAGCATACAGCAAGTGAGGCAGCAAACCTGTTGAACAATTTCTTCTGCACATTACCAGACATACACACACTTGACACAAAAACAATATCTAATACCAATGCCACTAACAAAAATGAACCCAATGGCTATCCCAAAAATCAAACTCACCCAAAGTTTCATTTCAAAATGATCACACAGAGAGAGGTGCTGAAGGAAATAAAACATCTGAATGCAAAAAAAATCCAGCTGCCTAGATCAAATTGAAGCAAAATATATAAAATACTCAGCTGATATCATAGCTCCTGTCCTAGCAAAAATCTATGACAGATGTTTAATGGAAGGGTCATAAATGAACATGTGGAAAATAGTTAAGGTAGTGCCCATCTTCAAAGGGGATGAACATAACGACCCATCAAACTACTGACCTATAGCACTTCAGAACATTGTGTAAAAAATCCTCAAAAGGTTGCTCAGAAAACAGATCGATAAACATCTGGAAAAATAAAAACTACTGTCCGACCATCAATAAGACTTCATAGTGGGGATCTCAACATCCACTGCACTCATAGAAACATAGAAACATAGACTTTGATGGCAGATAAGGACCGCTAGGCCCATCTAGTCTGCCCATTTCCCTACCTACAGGATAGGCCGCAGATCCTAGTTAACCAACAGCCTATATCTTCCTGCCCCCCACAAGAATTGCCTTATGTCTGTCCCATGCATTCTTGAATTCTCCCACAGTTTTAGACCCCACAACTTCCTCAGGAAGGCTGTTCCATGCATCCACTACCCTCTCTGTGAAATAATACTTCTCACATTGCCCTGAACCGCCCTCCTTCTATCTTTAAATCATGTCCCTTGTTCTTGCAAGTCTCTTTTCTGAAAGATGCTACCCTCTTAGGCTTTGTTGATTCCCTTGAGGTACTTGAAAGTTTCTATCATGTCCCCCTCTCCCTTCTTTCCTCAAGGGTATACATATTAAGCTCCTTTAGTCTCTCCTCATACGGCTTCTCTTGCAGACCCTGCACCATTTTAGTTGCCTCCTCTGGACTGCCTCTATCCTGTCTATGTCCTTGCGGAGATGGGGTCTCCAGAACTGGACACAGTATTCAGATGGGGTCTCACCAACTGTCTGTACAGAGGGATAACAACTTCCTGTTTTCTGCTGCTGATGCCTCTCCTATACATCCCAGTATACCCCCGGCCCTCCCTACTGCCTTCTCACATTGCTTGCAACCTTAAGGTCATCTGATATGATTACCCCCAGGTCCTTTCCTGTTTTGCTGTTGTTACTACCTCCCCACCCATTGTGTATTCTTCCCTGGGTTCTTGTTTCCCAGGTGCATTATTTTGCACTTTTTGCATTGAATCCTAGCTGCCATACGTCTGACCATTCCTCCAAACTTGCCAAGTCCCTTTTCATTCTTTCCACGCCTCCTTGTGTATCAACCCTGTTGCAGATCTTTGTGTCATCTGCAAAAAGGCATACTTTTCCTTCCAGTCCCTCTGCAATGTCACTGATGAAGACATTAAAAAGGACTGGACCCAATAATGAACCCTGTGGTACCCCACTGGTAACAGCCCTTTCTTCAGAGTGGACTCCATTTACAATTACCTTCTGTGTCCTGTTGTCCAGCCAATGTTTTACCCAGGCTACCACCCTGGGACCCACTCCCAGGCTGGTTAATTTGACTAATAATCTTTTGTGTGGGACTGTGTCAAATGCCTTGCTAAAGTCTAGGTAGGCCATGTCACAGCCCTCCCTGGTCTACTACTTTGGTCACCAGTCAAAGAAATCTATTAGATTGTCTGACATGACCTTCCGCTGTGAACCCATGCTGCCTTGGATCCTGTGCCCACTGACCTCTAGGTACTCAATTATTCTTTCCTTCAGAAGTGACTCCATCACTTTCCCTACCACAGAGGTCAGACTGACAGGTCTGTAGTTTTCTGCCTCTGTCTTGGTCCCACTTTTGTGAAGGGGAATTACATCCACCTTCCTCCAGTCCTCGGGTACCACACCATCCTCCCATGATTTATTAAAAAGAGTAGCCAGTGGTTTCACTAGTTCCTTCCTTAATTCTTTTAAAATTCTGGGGTGAATTTTATCAGGACCCATTGCTTTGTCCACCTTCAGTTTTAGGAGTTCTTGCAGAACCCTTTCTTCTGTGAAAGGACTGGGATCGACCCCCCTATCAAGAGTGCTTCTGTTAATTGGATTAGGCACTTCCCCCTCCTCTTTTGTGAATACTGTGCAGAAATATTCGTTCAGTATTCCTGCTTTTCACTGTCCCCTGCCCACCCACCGTTCATTCTATTCAGCCTCACTATCCCTCCCTTTGTCTTTCTACACTCGCTGATGTACCTGTAAAGGTTTTATTCCCTTCTTAACTGAGTTGGCTATCTTTCCTCAGTTTGGGCCTTTGCTATTCTGACTTCCCTCCCTGCTTCTTTCTGCCTTAACTGGTACAGCTCTCTGTCCTGCTCCTTCTGTGTTTCCTTATACTTCCGGAATGCTATCTTTTTCTTCCGACTTTCACAGCCACCTCTCTTGAGAACCATAGTGGCTTTTCTTTCATTTTAATTTGTTTATTTGCTTCACACAAAGGCTTGTTGCGTCTGTGATGGCAGTTTGATAATTCCCATTGTTGCTCCACCTCCTTCTAGCCTGTTTGCTAGTGCTTTCTGAGGCACTCTCCATCTTGCCAAGTCAGCCCTCCTAAAGTCCAGTACCCTCACTTTGTATGGCTTGACTCTGTAGCTGAGTTTAACGTGAACCACACTGTTTGATGGTCACTTGTCCCCAGATGGCAACCCACTTCTAGATCTGAGATCCTCTCACTGTCCCGTTTGAGAGTATGAGGTCTAAGATTGCTCCCTCACAGTGGGTTCGAAACTAGCTGTCTAATGCCTGCCACCTGTGAGGCGTCCAAGAATGGCCCTGCTCTTGGATGTGGCTGCAGAAAATGTGCTCCAGTTAACATCTGGCATATTCAGGTCTCCCATCAACAGTATCTCCCTTTCTCTGCCATTCTAAGAATGCCTTACATCATATCCTTGTCCATTCCTTCCCCTGACATGGGGTCTGTACCAACCCTGTGCAGATTGTGGTGCCTTTCCAGTCTCGAGGTGACCCACAGTGCCTCCTCTCCTCCCTGTTTACTCTTTTGTTCAGTTGCTTTTATCCCTTCCTTTACATAGAGAGCTACTCCTCACCCTCTTCTCCCTGCCTGTCTCTCCTGTAAGTTATGTACCCTGGTATGTTAACATTCCAGTCATGGTTCTCTGTGTACCATGTTTCTGTGACTGCTACAATATCCAGGCATCCCTCTTCCATTAAGGCCACCAGCTCAGGGAGCTTGTTGCCCAGACTACGGGCATTGGTACTCATTACCCTCCATTTCCTGATGGCCTTACCCCCTTTTGCCCCATCCCTGTCCTTCTTGCCTTTGTCACTTTCTCCATTTACCCTGCCCTTCTCCCTATCAACACCTCCATGTTGGTGTTTGCCACACTTACTACCGTGATTGTTTGGGGGGGCTAGGATTTTCCTGCTCCTTTCCAGTGCCTCCCCCCTTGGCTAGTTTAAAGCTTGCCAATGAAGCATTTAAACCTATCACCTAGGATCCTGGTTCCCCTCCTGGACAGATGCAGCCCATCATGCCAGTATAGGCTTGCATCACTCCAGGTGGACCCCCAGTCCCCAATGAAGCCAAATCCCTGAGCTCCACACCAGTTTTCAACCACTGATTGAATGCCATGATGCGGAACACCCTAGCCTCTCCTATGCCATAGATGGGTAGCACCTCCGAAAAGGTTACCGTCGCGTGCTCTTGACTAAGGCCCTCCCCAATTCCACAAACTCTTCCTGCACTTCTCTAATCCCTTTCTTAGCCAGGTCATTTGTCCCTAGGTGGACAATGACATCCAGCTCCCCCCTGTGCAGCTGCTCCGGCAATCCTGAGGATTCACTCCCTGTCACTCCAAGCCATGGCGCCAGGCAGGCACCTTACCTCCCTCTCCCCTTCCTTGCCCAGTTCTCCTTCCTAACAATGGAGTCCCCCACCGGGAGTTGTTTCCTTCCCCTGCAGGGTCCCCTGCCACCCTCCTGTGGGTCTCCTTTGTGGAGGTTCCCAGCATCCTCCTTGGTCTCCACTGTGGGTGCCTCCATAGAGGAACCACACTTTGCCAGAATGGCATAGGAATTGTGGAGAAGTACAGCTGGAGGGATGTGCCTCTGTTCCACCCCCCTCACCCTCCCTGAGCCCACTGTGGTCCAACCGCTCCTCTTTCTTGGCAACCTCTGAGGCAGCGGCAGTGGCACTGGTGGTCCCTGGATGGAAGGAGGTCCCACAAATCCTGGCCAACTCAGCCTGGAGATGAGCAACCTCCTCCCTCAGCCCAGAGAGGTGCCTGCAGATGGGACAACACCGCATCCTCAGAACATCTCCTGGAAGACTGCTGCTCCACAGCCACTGCACTGCACCACTCCAATCATGTCTTATTTCTGGCCCCTAACTGTTTGCAATCCTTACTCTTTCCTCTTTTTTCTCTCCTTACTTTCTGCCTGTGTGCCCTTTAAGCTCCTGATTGTCCTGTTCTGAGACAAGAATATCCTATATTACTCAGTAGACCACTTACTTGTTCAGAGACAGACCTCCAGCAGTTAGAGGGCCGAGAGCTACTCTTGCCCTTCTAGGATATGGTGGGTCATGGTGGTTCTGCTCCTCACTTCCCTAAACAGGAAGTTCCTGTTGTCAGTCAAATCCTGTGCCTATAAAAATAGAACTAGCTTTGGGTGGGGGGGTGGAGGGGAGGGATGGAGGGCAATATAGTCCCAGTAGAGAAGTTCAGTCACACAGCAGTCCTTTCTCCTGTTGTCTTCTGCCAAGCTATTAGCAGAATCTTTCTAAGGCTCATACACTTTGTAAATACTGTAGCCTCTGGACTTCATGGAAGTGAACACATGGGTGCAGTGTATGTAGACCTCTCCAAAACCTTTGATCTGGTGGACCACAAGATACTACTAGAAAGGCTGAAACAAATAGGATTGTGGGGGGGGAGCTTGCCATTCAAAATGGTGGCACAGTAATTCCTTGAGAGGGAATCCCTGGAGACGAATCTTGAATTCATTCAGAAATAATAAGGCACATAGCAGGACCAAAGGACAGAAACAGAAGCAGCAAACTAGCAGCTCTGAAATGGAGCCAATTCTTAAAGGTGAACCAGAGATATTAACATTCCAAGCCCTGTAACTGATGTCGCAACTGTGCATGTCAACTCTCTGGAAGCAGTGGCGGAAATTTCAAATGGCGAAAAAAAGGTGAAGTGAAACTGCCTGATTCAGCGCAACCGGGAGTGTTACAAGATAGATCTGCCAATCCCTACAACGATAGATATGGACCTGGCAAAAATAATATCCATGCTCAGTAAACTGTTGGAGGATGCAGCTGAATTAAAACTGACAACTACTAAAACCAATGCTGAGCTGGGGGCTCTTACCATGAGGGTCACCACCACAGAGATGGCACTGAAACAGCAAGGAAGTACACTGCATGATCACATTAAACAATTGACAGAACATAATTCACAAACAGAATATTTACTCCATGAGGTTGATGACATGGAAAACAGGGCTAGGAGGAAAAATATCAGGATTGTGGGGGTCTCGGAGGGGGCTGAAGGCAGAGATATGACAGCCTTCTTAAGGTCAGTTCTCCCTAGAATGTAACAAATCAACAACGGAGCCCCAACCGACCTTGAACAGGCCCACCACTCCCTAGCCCCATGGCCTGGACTGGGGGAATGGCTAAGACCAATACTGTGCAAGTTCTTAAGATACCCAGAAAAAAAGTACCATGTCCACACATCTGATTCAAATGTACAAAGACTATTCCTTTGACCTGTCAAAAAAAAGATGAGCCTACACAGCTGTCAAACAAACTCTAAATAAAATGAATATTCCTGCCTCCCTTCATTATCCAGCAATGCTGAGGGTACAGTGCAGGGGGGATTATATTACGTTCCAGAACCCCTGTGAGGTAGAGCAGTTTTTGACTGAAATAGCTGCAGACTACAACACCCCCTTCATCAACAACCACTACCATGAGGTGTGGCCCTGCAATTAATGGACACAACTCCTGCAGGATACGAGGGACTGACATAGGAAGAGATTCCAGATCCTACAGTGGAGAAAGGGTGGCAGCAAGTACAAAGGGGAGTGACAAAGCAAGAAGAGCAAGCAATCTCCATTAAAGAAGCCCTCCAGAAGCTTGCAGAGTCAGAACCAGTTTTTGGACCAAGGAATTGCATCCTCAGGGATCACTCCAGTGAAGGTCTTCAACAGATTTGAACCAGTCTGAGACATCATGCCAACTGAATTATCATTGCCCCCAAAGGAAGAACATGGGGGCATGTCTACCGAGGCTGAGGCAGCAGCACCTAATAACTGGTTGCTGATATTCGAAGAATGGGCAGATTGTGTGTAGGTGGCTGGTGAAGCAGCTTGACAGTCTGTGACACCGCTGTTGAAGCAAAGACGAAAGATGGGGCAGGAAGATGCCAAGCCAAAACAATGAAACAGAAGAAACTTAGACCTAGCCTGTGATAATTCCAGGGACTAGTGATAGGGAGTAGGACTGACCACAGGTAAGGTTCTGTGACAATATGAGTTGTAAATGTATATATTCAGGTAGTCAGGGTTGGTTTATGCAGCTAAGACCAGTGGGATATTGTAACAAGCTAAGATTTGCAAGGGGTGGGAGCATGGGGGGTGTACACCAATCAGAGTATCTGTCAAGAGTGAGGAAACTAGGCTTCGGGGGGGGGGTAATGGGGACAAAGGTCAGAACATGGATGGAAAAAGAAAAAGGGGCACATGATCTGTTCAGTTCACAGAGATTGTATAGCGGCTGTGTGGCAGATGCATAATTAGCATAAAGGGCGCTTAGAATCGAGGATAAAGGGGTGGAGCACAAAAAGGAAAAAGAGGAGTCTGGGAAAACAGAGGCTGAAAGTGAGTACCAGGAGAGGGGCATCCTGCTGGTGCAGCAATGCGGAACTGTAGGGTGGGAGGTGGGGAACCCCAGAAGTCCAAATTAGTCACTGGAAGTACCGAAAGGGGTGCAGTACTGCCGTAGTAATGGGGGAGGTGTCCCAAAGAGGTATACCAGGAAGCACTGCAGGTCAGCTAGGTTGCAAATTTCAAGCCCTGGTATGTTATTCCCCCATCCACTGATCAAGAGATTAGCCCGAGATATGAAGTGGGCAAGAATATGTGGAGAACTCACTGGACATCTGATTCTGCGACCCCCGCAAGGTGTGCAGCTGCAGAATTGCTCTCCAGGAAGAAAGGGAGTACGCAAAACTGGTTTTTATTATTAATGGTTGTGTTTGTCATTTTCCCAGTTTAAAGGGTCAGAGGAGTTAGACCCATACATTCCGATCAGAGGGAAGGAATGCCGCCCATGGATGGGATAATATGGCCTTGACATGGGGGACATGATGATCCAGGGATACTGAATCAAGGTACTTAGTTCGAAGGGCTTGAGAGGGAACACAAGTAAGCTCAGTGGGGTGGGGGTGGGGAATGGGAGATACGTGGTTTAAGATATAATGTAACATGCCACAGCACAAAGCAGGCAAAAGTAACCCCTCACCCCCAGAGGGGTGTTCTGAAATCATTGGTTTCCTCATGAAGAAGGCAAAGCTCAGATCTGAAATAGGAACTTTGCCTCTAAAACAGAAAAATTGTTGGTGTTTCAAATGTATATACAGTATGGCAATACAGTGTTGTACCAAACTGTTAATGCTTATCCTGGTTAGCTCACTAAGGTACAAGGGACAACAGGGGTATGAAAAGAAGAGGGGCCAGCAGGGAAGCAGGACCCAAAGGAAATGGAAATGTGGGGTAAATAGAAGACAGAATGGACTAATGGTAGGGACAATAAGAGGTGCAAGCAAGGACGGACAAATTCAGATGGTACATACAAAGGGAGGTAAAGGAGGGGGGACATTTCTACAGATGAAACAGGAGGAACATACAACAGGGGCAGCTGGAGGATGGCAGGGATTCATATACAGACATGCACAACAATAGTGAACTATTACAAAGGGAACCCAGGAAAACAAAGAGTCTATGGATATCCCAGCAGCAGTGATACTGACATCCTGGAATGTAAAAGGGCTGAACTCTTCTATACAGCAGAAAAATATATTGGCAAGACTGAAAAGCCTCAAGATAAAAATAACCTTCCTACAAGAGACCAAACCCAGTTCCCAAGAGGCAAAGAAACTTACTACAGAGTGGGTGGGTTGGGAATATCACAGCACATCAGGAAAGGCCGGGGGGGGGGGTCAATTCTACTACACAAGAAGCTAAACTGGAAATACATCCAACATGCAGCAAATTAAGCTGTCAACCCCACAGAGACCAGTTCTATTAGTGAATTCATATGCACCCGAGGATGCCCCTGTATTTTTTAACTCTGTCAGAGTATATTAGATTTAGCACAGGATAATCTAAGCATAATAATAGGGGTGAACTGTAATCTGATATTGGACTACCTGCTAGACAGGTCAAATGCCAAGCAAGAAACCCATGTAAACTTCCACCATGCCCTAACTGAATTGTTGATACTACATTGGCTATCCGGTATTTGGAGATTGCAACACCCTGCGAGCAAAGACTATACATATTTTTTGCAGCCAGGGCTATGGCTAGCAATATAGATTATTGGCTCATACCTGAAAGTCTGACCATAATGATAGGGACTGCACACATAGCTCCTATTTATTTATCGGACCATGCTACTGTGGTCATGAATTTAACAGTGCAGCACGTCTCCAAGAAGAAGTCATTGCCCTGGAGGCTAGATCCGCTACGCCTCCAAGACAAGGACTTCATTAGACTCATGTAGAAGGAAAAAGTTAAATTCTTTCGACTGAACCCCCAAAGCTCCACCACGGTGGCCATCATATGGGAGGCCTACAAAGCCACAATGAGGCGGCAAATAATCTGCTATGCAGCACACAGGAGGAAACAGAGGGAGAGGGAGGCAGCACATTTGGACAAACAACTCCAGGAAAAAGAGGCACAATACAAAAACAATCCACACAGCCTGAAAAACCCCAGTCTGATTTCACACCTGACATTGCTTAGGATACAGCTTAATACATTAGCAACCAAGCAAGCACTGCTGCACATAAGGAGGACTTAGCACAAGTACTGGGCAGAGGGGGGAAAAAGGCAGGGAAACTGCTGGCTGACAGGTTAAAAAAAAAGACATGCCGACAGACACATTCAACAACTGAGGAATGGCAAGGGGAAGTTGGTGTATGACCAAAAAAGAATTAATGAGACCATAACAGAGTTTATCAGAACCTGTATGCATCCCACACAAAATGGGATGGGGACAAATTTAAAGCATTCATAGTGAACCTTCCCCTGCCAACTCTATAAGAGTTTCAAAAGTAGGAACTGGACATCCCCTGAACAGCACCAGAATTAAAAAATTTGGGAAGCATTGGGTTTCCTGGAGACTTCTATAGGTTGGTGCAACACAAAGTGGCTGCCCCATACTGAGTATGCTTCAGGAATCCCAAGAAAAGGGAGAGCTACCAGACACCCTAGGTGAAGCATTGATTATCATTCTGCCTAAGGAGGGAAAAGACCATACAAGACAGGACAATTACAGGCCAATATCACTAATAAAAGCAAATGCTAAAATTTGGGCAAAACATCTTACAGAAAGGATGGAGAAAATTCTTCCCAACACAATTCATCCCTCACAAGTGGACTTTCCAAAGGGGAGGAACAGTTCTGACCACTTAAGAGCCGTACTTACCCTGATGCAGACCGCAGCAGGACTCCATTGCCCGGCAGCTATAGTGACCGTTGACATTGAAAAAGCCTTTGACTCAGTGGAATGGGAGTACCCACACACGGTCTTGGATCAGTATAACATAGGGCCTTATTTTACATCCTGGATCTGAACCTTGTATAGACACCCAAGGGCCAAGGTCATTATAAACAGTACTCTGTCACCCCCCTTTGAACTATTCAAGGGCATGAGGCAAGGCTGTCCCCTTACCCCTCTGCTATTTGTAATTGCTATGGAACCCCTGTCAGCAGCCATTCAAACGCACTCAGGGATACCAATAGGTCCAAAACAATACCACGCCATACTCTATGCAGATGAATGCTTGATAGTGACAAGTGACATAAAGAATAGCTTACAGCCAATCTTAGGGATCTTAAAATACTTTGGGGATATCCCAGGCCTTAAAATTCATATCTCCAAGTCAGAGATATTCCCTCTGAATTCACTCACCTCTTCAGATATGGTGGAGGATACAAGATTGAACTGGGTGCCCAAAGAAGTCAGATATTTAGGGGTCAAATTATCCCAAGATCTGGCAAGCCTGGCAGATACAGTAGGAATTGTGCCCTATTATGGGCCCAAATCCAGAAAGATGTTATGAGATGGGAACATCTACATTTGTTACTAGCAGGCAAAATTGCTGCTATAAAATGAATGCTGACTCCAAGGATATATTATCTAATTTTACACCTCCCTATACTTCAATTGGATATCTGTGTGCAGAAACTGCATTCCTTAATTACTACATTTCTATAGGGGTATACAACCCCTAGGTACAGGAGAGCCAAACTTCAAGTACCATGGATAAGAGGATTGTGGAATCTCCCTAATTTTTTGAAATACTCACATGCTTTTTTCACAGCAAAAACATGTAAAGGTCTGGGGAAGGTAGCCCACCCCCTCCAGCCTGGTTACAGATATATACAGCACTGCTGAAAGGTACTTCCACAAACAGCTGTATAGGCCACACTCTATTGAAACAGGCACAGGCCTGGATGACAATCAAAGCCAGTCAGCAGGCTTGGCAAAAAGTTGGGAAACTTGCAAAGAGCTTCTTAAATTTGGGACTTCTAACCACCCCTTTGAATAACCCCTATCTATGTATAGAGAATAAACCTATTCACTGGGGAAAGTGGGAAAGTCACTTGATCAATGCATTCCAGGATCTAGTTCAGGGAGACAATAAAACTTTTGTTACTTTCCAGCATTTAAGGGACCAACACCATCTCCCTAAGGAATGTTTTTGGCAACACTTGCAACTAAGAATTCTCTACAATAAATGGGTTAAGACCCACTGTATATGCATCTCTTGTGGTTCCTGCCAGAAGAATCTCAAGAAAGGCTTTCCCTTCTGTCTTAGACACAAAAAAAGAAAGACGTAGTCAGGGTTATACAAAGGAAGATAGGGGATGGGGTCCCTAATCCCTCTCTACCAGCCAATAATAGATGGGAGAACATGTTGTGTATAAGGATTATGCCCCAGGAGTGGAGTAAATGCTGGAAGGCAGCCCATAAAGCATGTGTCAACCAAGAAAGCCTACTGATTAGGAACAAGGTCTTACATCTATGGTACTGCACCCAAACCCAACTCAAAAAAATGAGCCTTAAACAACAGGATAATTGATGGAGGTGTAACACCCCGGGAGCTGACTTACTTCATGTCCTATGGCAATGTCACTCCTTACACCCAGTATAGGCCAGAGTTATTCAGTTCTGTTCCACTACTCTGAATCAGACCCCTTCAAGCCTCCTGGGCTTTTGGTTGCTGGTACTTACCCCAGGGAATAGTCAAGTCAGGAGTAGTCACATCCTATGCCTCACCCAAGCCTCCATAGAGCTAATAAGGACACTTCAAAGAAAATGGAGAACCACTGAGATACCAGCCTTCCAGGATTGGCTACAAGCCATGGAATCTTTAGTCTCACAGACCAGACTGGCTCACTTTGCAAGGAACATTAGTCATGCATTTCAAGAGATATGGCCGCCCCTACCTAAATGCACACAACATTCACAAGTCCTACACTACAAGAGTGTGTACCAAGGACCTACTCAAACCTCCATGAGTCTCCAAATGTGCCAGATAGATTACAAAGTACTGCCAGGAATTAAGACTGTTAAATGTTTTTGAATGTTGTAACCTACTATGTAACTAAATGTGCCATACAGTGTATGTTTTGGTGACAACTTTTGTCTGTATGTTCTGTTTACTCAACAATAAAAATATTAACCGAAAAAAAAAAAAAAGAATTCTCCTAGGATGCTACAACATGTTTCAGATTGTACCTATGTAACAGAGAGCAACAGGTCTCTGTAAAGGGCACACTGTCAAGTCTGCTACCTTTGCAGATAGGGGTACCACAGGGATCTGCTCTAGGTCACCTGCTATTCCTGATCTACATTTGCTCACATCTATAAGCAGACATACAGTTATACACAGATGATACCGTCTTAAAAAGTAAAGCAGCCTCCATCAGTGACCTGGTACTCACCCTACAATCAGAGTTCAATAGCCTGCTGGAATGGTTCACTAACTCAAACATGGTCCTAAGTACCAAGAAGAACCAGGCAATGCTATTCAGGAACAAGAGGGCAAGAAATCAACCAGATTTGGACCTAAACATTAGGTTGTTAAATGGGCAAATGTAAACAAATGTGAACGAATATAAATATCCTGGAGTTTTGATAAACGACACACCAAAATTCAACACACACATAAACAACACTATCATAAAAGTAAACAAACATATAGAATCACTAAGAAGTAAGGCTTACTTCATTCCCAAAGACACTAGGGACTCAATTCGAAGTCAGGCTACTCCGGAATAAACCGAGATAGCCAAACCCCTTGGCTTATCCCATGACTTACGCCAAGCAATACGCCCGCTGGTATTCCAAGTGGTGCCTTGCACCATGGCAGCTGCAGGCTGTGGCAACTGTGGGCTATGCCACCCATTATGCTGCAGCCCGCAATGACATGGTGCAAGTTCGGGTTATGGCAGCTTCTTCACCCAATTCCAGGAGGGCAGCTGTTGTAACCCACAAGCGTGATTCTGAGAGCTGCACTGGTGGGGCTATCTTAGAACAGCCTGGAGCTGCTCTACTTGGCAACCAATGGTGCTATCTGTTGGCTGCCCACCCCTTGGCACCGCAACAATGGTGCCAATGTGTCCCCCATGCCCCCACAGGCATACCCCTGGCCCCCCTCAAATCTCAGGGGCCACAGGGGGTCCATTCTCTGGTGCTCACCCCTGGACACCTGTACCTCCTGTCCCCCATGCACCCTGGTGTGTACTGTAGTGTTCTGGGGTGGGGTGGCTTCAGGGGGCTGCCGGTAGCTAGCCATTACTTGCACCATGTGGGACATCTATGCCATGCCCATGGCATGTGCCTCCTGCATGACATAACCCACATGGTGCAAGTGCTGGGACCTAGCAGCTCTTGGAATGCAGCGCATGGTTCCCGGTGTAGCTGTGAATGGCATAATTCACAGCCACCTGCAAGTTAGGTCATTCATTCTGGAATTGGCCTCTAGGAAAATAACAGTGACCCAGCTGCTATTACCCATCCTAAAATATGGTAACCTAGCGTATCAGCTGTGTCACCCCAGCACAATAACATTCTGACAACGAACACCACCAGGTTGAGATTGTTCCCTGTGGTGGTCTGCTGTCTGCTGACACAGCGATTTCCAGTGTTGCACCTCCACTCTGAACCAACTCTGACTTGGAGTTGGTTATTTAGAGATGGGGGAGGGTGGGGTGGCCATACTTTTTCCTGTGGGGAACAATGCTGACTGTCAGCATTGTTCCCATCACTGTCGGGGGTGTCGACATTGACACCATCGATGTATTGATGTGTAACCCATATCAGCACACTGCCAACACCGCACTGAAAAAGCTTGACAGGACATAAAATAGATTAGCAAGATTTGTAGTAGGATGTAAATATGACATGCATCATAGTTCAATGTCTACAGACCTGCAATGGGACTCACTAGAACTCAGACAGGAAAAATCAAGAGCATTAACCACTTAGCAACTGTACAAGGATCCCACTATGCCATCTATGGTGAAATGAATTCATATTGGTGGGCTACAAATCAATGGAACAAGTTACACCTAGAGATTAGGAAGGTGCCTACTGTGAAAGCTATCAAAACCTTGTTAAGCAAACATTTACATGATTTCTGCACCTGTCATTGATTGTACAGCAACATAGAAACTTGGGGCCCAATTCCAAAAGAGCCCTTAGATCACTGCAATTTGTGGCAATCTAGGCCTATAGCGCACTCCAGGTGCATCTAGAACTCAGCACCCGATTCTGTAAAATCGGGTGTCCCTGCACCTAAAACCTGGGAGTTGCCACACCTGCAGGCTAGCGCCAAACAATAGGCACACCTGTGGGAATTTCTGCATAGATCTAGCTTCCCCCACCCAGTGCAATGAAAAACAATCGTCATAAGGGGTCCAAGGCTAGAAGGGGTACGGAAATGCCATAGGGGATGTTAGGGAGTGAGTGGGAATTCCGGGGGGATGATCAGGCACCTGACAGAGGTGCTGTTATAATACCTGTTATGGTAATGGATGGTGGGGGGATTCCAGGGACAAACACTGTACCCCCATCAGGTGTCTGATTACCCCCGTGCATGCCCACTCACTCCACAACACTCCTATGGCACTCCCCTGTCCCTTACTCCTCCAGACCCCACATACAGAGCCTCCTCAATTCCCTTCCTTGTGGGGCAATGGTGCAAGGAGCTGCTGGCTGGTCTAACTTAAGCCCCTTGGTGCACCCATGGTGGGGCTTCCTGAATTCCAAAAAGGGGATGTTGCAGCCCCGCCATGGTGCATTCCACCTTGCAACCTGGTGCACCCTGATGTAGGCTACAAGGATGGTGCAATGCCGGCTTGGTGCAGTGGCTTCCCATTCCAACACAGACTGCATTTTGGAATTGGGAATGCCGCAGTTCATGATGTAAGGTGCCAATTGCATCATTGATGTTTGATGCAGGCAACTTGCTTTTATCTATGGGCTTTTGGACTTAGACACTTTTTGTCTAGCATGTATAATACACTGTCAGTCTAAAACTTCTTGTATTCCAAATCTTTATATAAACTATCCCTCCCTGTGCATAAAAACATTGTATCTAAATATATCCCTCCTTTGTATATAAGAAACTTTGTATCTAGCATGTACAGTATAATACACTGTCAGTCCAAAACAGCCTGTATTCCTAATTTGTACATAAGTAACTTTGTATCCAAGAAGGACAATGTTGTAAACAGGACTGCAGAGTCTTAACAGTTCTATCCTGTTGAAAAATAAAGATTTATCCATCCATCCATCCATTCATAAAAAGAAAACAATTGAAAACAAAGTTTTTCACATTCATATTAATTAGGGAAGGTGAAATTTATCTTCTGCTGGCTGAATTCTGGCAATATTGTGATTTAACTTCCATGAAATTTTGTGAAATATCAGTGAAATTTTACAAAACTTCACCAAAACAGTAATTTTAGCTATTTACATCTAACTGAAAAAGTGTTTTTTCACATTGCACCACATTTGGTATGATGAATATACTTTATCTATCTCCATGGAGAAGTGTATCAAGTTTAAGATATCTGTCTTTAACGTGACTGAGTTATAAGCCTCCAAACATTTAGATATTTTAAAATGACCTGTCACAAGTATGTAAACTGCAGAATTTTAAACCCTTATAACTTTAAAAACAGAAAACAGAACATCACCAATTTTCTTGGCTTCAGTGACCTTAAAAGTGAAGCTGTTTGTGTCAACTATCTAATATCTTGCTCCATGGCTAGCCAAGTTATAAGCAACCAAAGATGGAATTTCATGACCCTGTGGGAAAATTGTGCAATTTTGAGACACTTTTGTCAGAACCATATCTATACATGTTGCCCTGTCATACACTTGAGTTGCCATTGTGGAGTAAGGAATAGGCTGGGTAGAGTGGCAATAGGGTAGCATTCATAAGAGGCTCCATAGTGAAAGAATAGTGGTACTGTACCAGCATCAGATCAGTATCTTGAGTGAAGAACTATGAAGAATAGCTACAGATATCACTATGCACTAGGTTGTCTTCTTATAATATACCAGCTAACCACTAGAACTCTCTGAATAAATGACTTCTGGAAGCATGTAGATGTGCAGCATTGTTTCTGTACAATGTCATCTGCTGACTCTTTAAAAACTCTACAGATAACAATGTATATTTTTAACATTTGAAAACAGTGACACACAGTGATACCAAGCATTCCAACTGATTGTGATGGAGGATGTTGTGACAGAAGTATTTGAATATTTTTATTAATGATGTGGCATGAAGCTGGGCATCACTGTTGAAGGAGCGTTAGAAGGATATTGCAGGGCCATGATGCTGCAGTAGTGCGTGTAAGGTGACATGCCTGCCTGTAGTACAAGTCAAATGAATGTGATGAATAGCCAGCCCAAAGTAGACTTATGCTCTGTGAAGTAGGCGGAGGTATGATCATGTCAATGGAAAGGGAAGTCAAAGGGATTTGAACTACAGGACAGGGGAGGTAGCTAGGGTAGGGGTCACCAGTGGCAAGAGTTAGATGCATGTGTTCACTAAGGGAATGGCAGCTGGGCTAAGTAGCAAAAAGAATGGTAGACCACCTTCTGGTGCAAGAAAGCATACACTGGCATTTTTCAATTGAAAGCAGGACATATTAGTATCACACACACCACAAAACTGATTGGTTTGAGTACCATATATACTTGAAATCTCAGAACTTAAAGGAACTCACAGAGACATGGTGGGAGAAGAGAATGACTGGGGACCAGGATAGAGAAATGTTGGCTATTTCAAAGGGTTATGTCATACAGGAAATGGAGTATGTGGCTTTCTTTTGAAAAGAACATGTCTGAAAAACAAGGAGGAAATCAGAGTGACAAGCAGGTCTGCAGCGTTCATCTGGTCAAGCTTAGAGTAGAAAGTAGGAGGACAAAATATTCACACAGAAACGAACTACAGGAATGAAAACAGCTCAATACAATTGAATGGATTCAGTGGTAAGTGCTTTGCAAAATTTAAATTCCACAAGTGCATTATGTACTATGCATCTTTGAATTTTGAGCAAATCTTGCCAATGAATAATTCCTTAAATTACCAGAGTAAATTTTAAACAAATAAACCACATTTATCCCAAAGTAATAGATTGTAGGGCATATTTACAATTGGTATGCATGCCAAATTTGGGATGTATACCTGCAATAGCAGCGAAGCTACAAACATTAAAATATTTTGAAAACTTTTGCACAATTTCCTTCTCCCCCATTGATTCCATTCTGCCTAATGACCCCCAGCACCATCACCCACCAAACCCAGGAATTACCCCATCTGCTGCTTCCTACCTCCATGGATGAGTAGATGTCTCTGGAGGTTGTACGAGGTTGCAGACTTGCTGGTGTCATCCTGTCAACAGCAGTGCTTTTTCTTTCTTTTTCTCCACAACCCGGGCTGAAAACCATGCTGTGGTGTGCATGTACTGTGTCAAGATGCAAAAGACCTCTGTGCCTGCTCCCAGTCAACTAGGTACACAGCTGCTGCTGTGCTACTTAGCCTCTGCTAGGTGACAATCAAGCAGCAGTACATGCTGCCCCCTCCCAGGAAGGAGGAGAGCTATCACTGGATGCTCAGTCCTCCTCCCCTGGCCAGCCACTGAGACACACCAATTGGTCCTGAATCTTGGACACTAGCATGGCAGGAGGTAAGGCATCCAATGCCTTGGCCCTCCTCACCACCAGGCTGGCACAATTTCACACAATTTAACAAACATTTAAATGACAAAAGTATGAACTCTGGTAAGTTACATGTAGAATAGACAATAGGGAAATGTGAGATACAAGGTGATAATTAAATCAAGGGGTTTATAGAACATAATAATCTATGAGTCCAAAGGCTGAGTGGATTGTGATGGCCCATAAACCTCAAGATTGTATAGTCATCTTATAATTCACACTTCCCCATCTTGCTAAATTAATTCCTGCCCACGCTCCGTATAACACCTCTTGTTGTGCCAGGGTCATATTCATCTCCATTTTTTTTAGCAGTGTGCTTTGTTATTACAGATTCCTGATTATCTGAACACGGAACCACTGAAACAAATGTTTGTCACGTTAATTGCCTCTTTCATATGGAAACCTTTGTTTCTGAATCTGAATGCTGTTTTCAGAGTACTGAGATGGTTCTATGTTAAAATAGCCACTTAAAAATTGCGACATTAATTTGGGCGACTACACATCGGCGACCACAGTAAAGACAACAGTACAAAACAGCGATTGTTAAAATGGCGCATCAAATTGTACTCCCCACGGTCGCCTTCTGATACTACCAGCTGAAGTGTAGATTAACTAGTCCTGGCTCAGAGTACTAGTTGAGCCTAAACTGAAACTATCGAATGCTAAACAAGTCTTCCACAAGTGACCAAACAACTCTAAAAAGCTGGATTTAAATGCAGCAGTTAAGTTCCAAACATTTAATCCATTTAATACTGAGCAAACTATCAAATACTAAACAAGCCTTCCACAAGTGACCAAACAACTCTAAAAAGCATGATTTAATTGCAGCAGTTAGGTTACAAACATTTCATCAATTTAAAGTTATCAATTGGGTTGTTTTGCTGACTATACTACTTGGGGGTGGGGGTTTTGTGATGTACAACAGGAAACGGAACTAACATTTTGCTTATCGAGGGGACAGATGTAAGGTAAGCACTATTAGTCACTAATAGTCACTATTATTTGCAAATGTAGTCACCATTTGAGATGAGTCGTTGTAATATCTTGGTCGTTTATTTGTTTTTCACTTTTCTTTAGTCGCAATTTTGTAGTCGCTATTATCGCGTCACTGTTATCATGGGATACCCTTTCAGACTGTTGATAGGTTGTGTAATCCCCCCCGTCTTCAGTCTGTGGGAGCCTTTTCACAAGTTAAGTGTGATGAGTTTGCTGTTTTTTTGCTGATAAGATTGCCTCCATCAGATTGGCATCCAGTTAATGCCCTCTGTTAGGGCATGTAGTGGCGAGTCAGGGGTCATGGTCATTCTGTTTGTCTGGTCTGACTTTGACCTGTTGACAGTTGGGGATGTCATAAAGGTCATCCAGGAGTTAAGACCCAATACTGTAATTTGGATCCAGGTAGGGTGTGTTGATTCCATTGGCTCAGTCCTGGCTGGGAAAGTCTAGTGCTCTTTAGTGAGAGGGGTCTTTTCTGAGCCTCTGAAGGAGGTGGTGGTGAGACCACTCTTGAAGAAATCATCACTAGACCTGGACTGCCTAACCGACTACAGACCTGTCTCTAAACTTCCCTTTGTGGGAAAGGTTTTTGAGAAGGTGGTGGCTCTTCAACTGAAATCCTATTTGTCAACTCATGACATCTACAACCCTCATCAGTTGGGTTTTAGGAAAAGACACAGTACCAAGACTGCCCTGGTTCGGGTGCTTAATGATCTTCTGGTGGCTAAGGATCAAGAAGAGCATTCCGTTCTAATATTCCTCAATCTCTTAGCTGTATTTGACACCATGGACCATACAGTGTTATTGGAGCACCTGTGGGGCTGTTGTGTACTAACAGGTACAGTCCTCAACTGGTTCTATTCTTTCCTCACTGGCAGGACATAAAGGGTGGTGCTGGGGACTTTTTCCTCTGCACCACTGCCCCTGCAATGTGGGGTCCTGCAGGGCTCCATTTTATCCCCCATGCTGTTTGTGGTGTATATGCTACCACTAGGGGCCATTAAAAGAGGGTATGGACTGAATTTTCACTGCTATGCTGATGATACTCAGCTATACCTATGTTTTGTGCCTACACAGCAGGATGTATTCTTGATTTTTAATCAGTATCTTCCTGAAATCCAAGACTGGATGAGAGTAAATTGGTTGAGGTTAAACTCGGATAAGACAGAAGTACTGGTGGTAGAATCTGGTCACCTGAGGGTTGGTGTGCAATCTGGTCAAGTTTTTGGGGTTAGGTTCGGGGATTCCTAGTTGCTCACCTCTCTCAAGGTGAGGAATCTTGGCCTTGTCCTGGACTGTGGCTTGAAGCTTAAATCTCAGGTGTTAGCCATGGTTCAGAGTGCATTTTTCCAACGGAGAAACATTGCCAGGATTAGACACCTGATCCCACCTCCCGGGTAATCTGCCATCACTAATTCATGCCTTCATGACATCATGGCTTAACAATTTCAATGCCCTTTACCTGGGGCTATTGGGGGTTAAACTCTGCTCCTGCAGTTAGTGCAGAATGTGGCAACCAGGTTGTTGGCTGACCTTTTAAGGTCATGTCATATTACAACTGTGCTCTGCTGTCTGCACTGGTTGCCTGTTAGTTAGTGGATCATCTTCAAGGTCTGCTTCTTGACCTACAAGACTCTACACAGTCTGGGCCCCGGCTACCTGCAAGACATTCTACAGCTCTACTGCCCACTCCACCCCCTCCAGTTAGCTGATGAGGGCCTTTTGGTGATTTCCAGGGTCTGTTTGAAATCATCTGGTGCTCAGGCATTTTTGTTTGTGGCACCGACCCTGTGAAATTCACTTCCTCATTCCCTTAGAGAGGCCCCATCAGTTAATACCTTCAAAAAGGACCTGAAGACATTTTTATTTAGGGAAGCTTTTCCCTCCAGTTGATAAACCTGATCTAGATAAATAATTTAAATGAATACTATTTTATGTATTTTAATCTGTTTATAAGGGATTTACTCACTTGTACAGCACTTTGAGTCACAATTGAAATAGAGCGCTTTATTAAATAAACTAAGCTAACTAAACCTACAGCTTTTTGCACTGTTGTAATAGTCAGCACCTTTTATGAATTGCTGTATTGTTACCCAAAACTAGCCTTAGTTAGCTATCTTCCCTTATCAGTGTATACGTGCTAGACCAAGGATTATCTGTCATAGGTGCTAGCTGCCCACCGAAGCCCACCAATGGAATTGCTGTATTTTGCCTTTCTACATTTTGGTAGCGACCATTATCTAGTAACATACTTTGTTATCTCTAGTGTAAGACTGTCTGTAAGACTGTCTTTCTCTGATTTTGCATGATGATACCATGGTGTTGGGAGGCTTCCAAGCTCCCAGCAAGTATGGCGTTTATCTATAGTCTCTGGAATAATCTTTCTTTGCTGCATCTGGGCTTCTGTGTCGTGTTTTGCCACAGGTCTAGACTCTGCCTTCTAACACTGCTCAACATAGTATTTCCAATTTTTTTTAATTTTCTAATAAAGTAAACAAAAACATCCTCTGGTCATTGTCTACTTACTACATGAATTTTTATAACAGAACAGAATTGGCAAAAAAACATTTATGGATTAGTCTGACTACTCTGAAAATCATTGGAGCTAAGACAGAATGTAATAATTGGCACAGAGGTAAGGGAGAGACTTTGGGGGGGGGTGTATGCCTTGAGGTTAGCAATAAGAAGCAATTGTGACTTTAGCTCATGTGGGCTTGTAATGATCTCTGTGGGTTATACACACCCTGTAACAACACCTCAAACAGTAAACCACCACAGATGCATGCCAATAGTACCTGCCCCAAGTAAGCTACAGCAGCTAATATTCATTGCTGAGCTCAAAGGTTTTTGACCCCCCCACCTCTTTTCATTGTCTACTTTACCCCATGACAATTACTGTATTGGGAGTCAAAGTGGTTGGGCAGAATTCTCAAAGCTGAATCAAATATCTGGGCCCCAACTCAAAGCCAAACCAAAGTTGTAGATGGCCCATTTCTGTCACCATTAGACAGAAATCCTGCTTTTAAAGTAACCCTGCATAACTGCCTTTTTCAGCTGTGTAGTCTAAACATTTCATGGAAGAAATAACACATTTAAGGATCAAGGTGGTTCTCTGACTAGAAGCTAGCCCAGATGTAAATATGAAACCCCTATTAAAGGACATAGAGCCAGCACTTGCCAACAAGCACACATATATTTGTGCCTGGAAAGGATAAAAGTCATATATAAATGATGCTCTTCCTCAATTAGCATATTTTTTGTTGAATGTATCCCTAAATGTGCCAACTAAATGGTTCTTAAATAGAAACAAAGAAACATAGAAATGTATCAGGTAGAAAAAGATGGAAGTCCATCAAGTCTGCTCTGTTACTACTTAGTCTGCTACTCCACCCTACTACTTTGAGTGCACTGCAGCACCCCCTACCAGTAGTGCTGAAACCCCTTCCTCATAAGCACATCTCAGTTTGGCAGTCCATTATATTAATCCCACCCTTTCTTAAATATGTTCACAGTTTTTATCTCAACCACCTGACCTGGCACACCATTCCGCCCCCTACCCTCTATGTAAAAACTGTGCCTAGCCTTTCTAAAACTTCCATTCATGAGTTTGCATCCATAATCTTTGGTAGCTGCTCTTATACTGTATATGAGCAGATACTGGCAGTCAACTTCATTAATATTTTTCATAAACATAATGGTTTCAACAATATTCCCTCTCTCCTTCATGTTCTTGAGTGAGTACATGTTCAGGCTATGGTGTTTCTCCTCATATGTCCTACTCTGTTGCCCTGCAGTCATTTTGGTACAGTAGTTATTTTCTGATCATACTCCAGTTTGTCATTATCTTCCTTAAGGTAAGGACTCTAGAACTGAGCACAATACTTAAGGTGTAGTCTCACCTGAGATCTATACAATGAAGGATCACCTTCTCACTTCTGCTTCAGGTGCTTTTCATTTTGTAATAAGATAAGGTTTAGGAGATGCCTGGTGCTCTCTGTGGCTTTCCTCTGTGGTATGATTCCAGCCTGGTCTGGGTCTATTAGTGTGGCTGTGGCCTCTTTTACATGGGTCACCAGGATCATTGCTTAGGTCTTGCAGTCCTCTGTGATGAGGGATATATGTTTGTATCTCCCACAGGCTAAGGGATCCTTGCCCTTCTTAGGTAGCAACATAATGACTGCTGTCTGCATGGAGTGAGGGAGGTGATCTACTGGTGGCTTCTGATAGGGTCTTTGTAAGAGGCTTCAGCAATAGCCTATGGAAATGGAAGAGGAACTCCATGGGGAGGCCATCCTCTACAGGACTTTTACCCTCTTGTATGGTTCACAGGGCTTGCTCAATCTCATCTTTATTAATGGAAGCTTCCATGTAATCTCTCATCTCTCATCTCTTGATCCAGTTTCAGTAAGTGAAGAGGATCTAGGATGTGGGTAGGTTCCTGCTCAGTGGGCTGGAGTTCTTGCTTATACAGGATCTGATAAAAGGTCCTGAACTCATCATTGATCCTTTTTGGGTCAGTTTTAACTTCTCCACTGCTCATCTTCACCCCTGCTATTCTTGACTGTTCTTGACTTTTCTTTAGCTGATATGCTAAGAAGTGGCCTGTTTTTTCTGCAGCATCCAAAAAATGCTGTTTAGTACATGAGAGGGCAAACTCCACCTTCTGATGCAGGTACATGTTGGTCTTATATCTGGTACCAATTATGTTGGGTAATAGGCCTTTCTTCTTGACTGGATCTGGCCTGTATCTAATTTCTAAATGTTTAAGTGTGGCAGTCATCTCCTTCAAGTCATTTGGTATGGGAGGCATAGCTGATAAGAGTGTCCTCAGATGAATGTGTAGCCCCTAGGCAGTGCTGTTCTAAGGGTTACTACCCCTTTATTTATTTAAGATTGGGATTAATGCCTTTGAGTCAGAGACTCCATTTACAAAGGTTCCAGGTCATACAGATACACAAAACAAATGAACAACAGTTAGTTTGCATAGGGATCTGTAGATTCCATAGTTAGATTACATTGTAGTTTCCTAAGGGTGTACATATATACAAGGGTTGTATATAAATTAGTGGAAACTATATCCTGAGCAAAACAGATTGAAAGTTAAGGCAATAACAGAGTAAGTACAGGGTAAAACACGAGGTCAAGGATCCATATCATTGCTCTGTATAGAAGCAGCCAGAGAAGGCTTTGTCAGCACTTTTCAATGAAGTAGGAGAGTGTGGGGAGTGGTGGGTGGATGGGGGATAAGAGAAGGAGGGATTGTCAAGGGAGGGAGGGCTGGGGAAGGGTAGCAAATGGGGAGTAGACAGGTGGAAGGGAGGAGAGTGGCGTGGGGTGAGGTCAGTGGTAATGGGTGAGGGGTGCAAGGTGAGGGGACTGGTGGTGGGGCAGTGGTGGCATGGAGGGGTGGGGGGAGTAATGAGGCAATTTAGCCAGTGTCCTACCACCAGGGGTGGTATGCAGCAGGCTAAGTTATGTAGGGTTAGTGGAAACATTTGCAGACATTCTCAAGGGCTAGGTGGGCACGGAGTCCTGATCTGATTTGGCTAACCTTACTATACTTGATCAGTTCCTTTTGGAATTCATTGAGCCATCTGAGTACACGGAAGGAGAGGGATCTCTGGGCCTGCGCTGTTCACTTAAATGGCACCACCAACCCCCCTTTCACCACATTCTGAGTCCTAATGGCAGTTTGGGCAGTCTTGAAGAGGCAGGTGGATGAGCCCAGAGTGAGTCCTAGTATTGACTTCTTAGCCAGTAGGCACATTTGGTATAGAACCCTATTGTGGAGAGGGAGTCAGTCCCTCTCTTGATAGAGGGCACAAGTATGTGTCCAGTGATTGGCCCCAGAACTAGGCAACAGGCTTTGTTCAGTAGGGTTTTTATCCTTTTGAGGGCAGTATTGGTATTGGCATCCTAGATAATGAGGCCGTAGTCGATGGTGGATAAGACCTAACAGCTTGTGATTAGCTTCAGGGCTTCCGGTGTCATTGAAGACCAGTGCTGGTAGAGGACACCAGGCTTTACATTGGGAGTCTTAACAACATGGTTGACATGGTTTCCAAATGATAAGGTGTCAGTGAGATGGACCCCAAGACATTTGAAGGTGCAAACTTGTTCCAGTGTATCACCTTTGAGACTCTGGATCTGTAGCAGCTCAAACGTCTTTTTGTTTTGTTGGATGGAGAAAAGCGTGCTTTCATTTTTTTATAGTTAAGCAAAAGTTTGTTACTAGAGAACCATTTTTCTAGTCTGTGGAAATTGTCTTGAAGTGCCACAGAGATCTTGGCCCAGTTTGTTCCTTTAACAGAGTTGACTGCATTATCAACATGTAGCACAATGTGTGCAGGGCATTCTGCGGGTAAGGGGTTGATAAAGAGACTGAAGAGGAGTGGCCCTAGTATTGATCCTTGGGGGACACCTAGCTTCACCACTCTTGGCTCTGAGAGCTTGTCTTTGATTTCGATGCATTGGGTCCTGCAAGAGAGGTAGCTGTCAAACCATTCCACCATGTCACTGGACGGTCCAATAGTGAGGAGGTTTTGTAGTAGGAGTTGATGGCTGGCAGTGTCGAAGGCCTTACTGAGATCTATAAAGAGTGACCCCACTGCTAGATCTTCATCAAAGGTGTCATAAATTTGGGAGGTATAATCTACCTGTGTGGAGAGAGTTGAGTGATCTCTCCTGAAAGCGTGCTGCTGGGCACATGGTATGTTGTACTTGGATAGATACTCTGTGAGCTGGTCTGAGACCACTCATTCGAGGGCCTTTGATAGTGGGGGGAGAATAGAGATGGGTCTCTAATGGGACAGGTTGGTGGTATCCCCGGTTTTGAAGACAGGAGTTACCAGTGCCTCCTTCCACTTGTCTGGGAAAACACCTGACCTTAGGGAGGCATTGAACACTTTTTTAAGAGGTCCAACTACCTAATTTAGTACCAGAGCTATCATCTTGGTATCAATGAGGTCACTATCCATCCGTGTCTTACTGTACCTAGTGCTCATTTGACATATTTTAGGGTTTCATGTTTACAGAGCTGCTTAAAGTAGAAAAGGGGGGGTCCCACTTGTAATAGTGGCACGCAAAGTTGTGTCAGAGGGCATATTAGGTATTGAGGGGGATAGATAGTCCCTGGGTAGTACCGTACCAAGATCAGTAAAAGCCTGGTTAAAAGCATTCACTATGTCACCTGACTCCTGGAGTGTCTCAGGTTGAGGTGATAATTAATTCCGGAGGAGCTCTGGGTGTTTTTTCCTGTAAGTGACTTTACAGAGTCCCAGATATTTCTTCCATGGCCCCAGCTCCTCCTCTTCAAGAGGTTGTTGTAATCGGAGGCCTTGGCCAGTCGAATTAGCTTGGTGCATTTGTTCCTGGTGATTTTATAGGCAACAATGTCTGGATGTTTCCCCGTTGCTTTGGCCCTATGCCATAAGTTGTCCCTTTGGCACATGGGCTCTATGAGGGAGCCAGTGAGCCATGGGTTTATTCTATAGGGGGCAAATATATCACATACCTTGGTAAATATTGTGGTAAAGTAATTAAGGGCTTGGTTGCCACTCCTGTGCCCTGTCCGGTGATGACCAGTCCACCAGCATGAGATATTGTCATAAGGTGTTGAGCTGACCAGTTCTTAGTGATCAATTTCTTAGGCCCTGGGGAGCACTTTTGATGAATTTATTCTACCAGGTGCACAATACTGAGGAGTGATCACTAAGGATGTCACGTAGGACTGTGACCTCGGTGATGTGCTCTGGGCAGGTAGTGAGAAGCCAGTCAATTAGTGTACTTGTGCCAGTTTTATAGTTAAATCTGGTGGGTTGAGTTACCAGCTGAGAAAGGTAAAGGCCAGAGATCTGATCTTGGACTATGGATGCATCATTGGACTGCCAATTGACATTAAAGTCTCTGGCAATGATGTGTTCCCAGTTTTACCTATACTGCTCTAGGTTGGTAATTACTTGCTGGACACCAGTAGTTTGAGTTCCCAGGGGTATGTAAACAGTGGAGAGTAGTAACACTTTGTTTTGAAGACCAAGGGTAAGTTTGAGGCTCGGAATTTGTGCTTCCTTCGTGTGTAGACTAATTGGCAGGGTCTGGCCTGTAATCTCATTCTTGATGTAAATCAGACAGTCACCCCTGCGTTTGGATATTCTATCCTGTCAGTACACAGTATAGCCAGCTATGGCTATGGCAGCATCGCTGACCTTAGGGGAGATCCAGGTTTCTGTAAGTGCAATAACATCCGGTTTGAGCAGTTCCACCCATGTCTGACATTACAGCAATTTGGCTAAGAGGCTGAGAATGTTTAAGGATATTATTTTGAGGTGCCCCAGGCTCATATTGGACTTAGCCTTGGGGGACCTGGATTAGGGTGAACATTTCCAGAAAGCAACAGTAGTAGTAGGACCAGCTTCCTTAGGGTCCGTGCCCTGTGAAACCAGCATTTTACTGAACATTTTGTCCCGCAGTGCTTGTGGTGGCTGGTTGCAGCCGCAAGGGTGTTGCCAAGTAGTACGGTTGCTACTGGTTTCTTAGGTGTAGCAGGAGGTTTGTAGGTTTGTGGTGCTGGCTTGGAGAGTAGGTTTGGGCATGTGTTATCTGCATTCCCCTAGAATAATATGGTATGGTTTCTGATAAGGTCAGTGGGTCTGATTTGTGGTCTGTAGTGTTTCTTTCTACAACCCCAATAAGGTGTAGACTAAAGGGGAGGAGATACCCGTTCATCTCAAGTTTTTTAATCAGTCATCTTGTTTGTTGAGATTGTAGCAGTGTTTCTTTAAGGCAGTTGATTGGTAGAAGCAGGCAGGAGCCACCAATAGAAAGGTGTGGCGTCAGGCAGCAGTAACAATATGCTCACACCCTTCACACTTACCACCAGGGCTGGACCTGTAGCAACAGCCCTGGAGACCCCCTGTAAAATAAGGTTAGCAATACAGATGCACAAGTTTAATACT
Source organism: Neoceratodus forsteri (assembly GCA_016271365.2). Classification (NCBI taxonomy): domain Eukaryota; kingdom Metazoa; phylum Chordata; order Ceratodontiformes; family Ceratodontidae; genus Neoceratodus; species Neoceratodus forsteri. The sequence continues at coordinate 636,876,000 of CM028132.1, read as the reverse complement.
GTAACACAACTAATAATATGCACACTAGCCAGGCTAAGCATAAAAAAATGTTAATCAGGTTTATTTGGGGGCAGTGAACAAAGGAGGGGCGTGAATCTGGGCAAAGAGTTATCTGATTTAGTTCAGTGATTGCATGCACTCCTTGTCCCTGCCTAACAGTCACACAACACTGGGTACCCAGGATGATAAGTCTGGTTAGCCAGAGGCATTGCCCAGGGATGGCCGGCATTGCAGGTGATGTTGGGGCCCTTGATGGAAAGAAAAGCAATTAAACATGCCAAACAACCCAATTATTTGTAATCTGAGTCAGTTGCATCAGTCCTTTGCAAAACCAAATGAATGAATTTTTATTTATTTATTTTTTATTTATTGAAATCTTTCACCAGGGGGGCAAGGAAGTATATTTATAAGTGTGTAAGATAAGGGAGATCTGTTAAGTGCCAGGGGGGCTGGTTTAATTGAAAAAAGGAGGCAAAGTAACAGGAGAGGAAGGAAGTACTGGGGGATGAAAAGGGGGATGTCAGGAGGAGGAGGGACCTCCGCTGGGGGAGGGCCCACCGCAGGAATAGATAGGAACCCTGTAAGTGATGAGGGAGGCTGCTGGAGATAGCTGGAGAAAGAGGGGAAAGAACTGCTAGAAGATGACTGGGGAATAGAATAAAGAGGATGGGAAGGGCTGCAAAAGAGATGCCAGGGAGGAGGAAGGAAGGAGGAGCAAGGAGAGCAGTTCCCGAGGGGGAACACTCAGGATGTAGATAAATCCTGCTGGGGGCAAGGGGTGCAGCAAGGGATAAGGAACAATACCAGATGACAGAATGAAGACAGTTAGATGGTACCACAGTCATTTAAGCTTTCATTGCAGGGAGCTTCCCTGATTTGTACTCACACTAGCAGGAATTTGCAGTAGAGCAGGTGATATAGAGACCTTGTGGTGATGACAGGGAAGCTTGGGGGAAACAGGGCTGACACAATACACCTCTTCTTCACAATCTTTCCTCCAAGTGGCCACAACCTGTATGTTCTTGCTGCACAGGGGTAGGATCACCATGCTGGTCTCTCGCCATGACAGTCTCTGGTGGTGGAGTAGCGGCCTAGACTGAAATGGCAGGGCCCAGGTAGGATGAGCAGTCTGGCACAGTTCATGATCTTCAGCTAGTGAAGCCTCCAGCTGGCATAACAGGTTCTTTCATGAGGAACCAAATCTCAACCCATGCAATACATTCAGCACATTTAAATCAATAACTACTTTGATAACAGTTGGATTCAGTCTAGTTGCAAATAAACAGCTTACTGCACAAGCACTTCAATCCAAGTATAGTGCACATTGCAAGTTGCACTAACAAACTTCTTCTTCTTTTCTGCTGCAGTTCCAGGATTGAATTGGACAGGTCTGATTTCTACAATTAGGCAGTTCAGTGCAGGAGAAGGTGGCAGGAGGCAAGTTGTGCCTTTTCCCGCCGATCTTACTACGCTCCTTCTGGGAGCAGCTGCTCGAAAGTTCGAGCTATTCACACTTCAACCTTCAACTCTGACTGATCCATTGCCTCTTGGCACACAGGGCATTTCCCTTGCTAATCCAAAAGGTTTGGTTGGCTGAAAGAACTGTCAGTCACAGTTTGGGCTCCCCCTCGAGGCCAATTTAGGCACCCAGTCCCAGATATTCAGACTGCGCCAGCCAGTGGCACAAGCCTGGGCACAGCGCAACTGGGCTGTGCCGGTGCCAGGACCAGGTAATATTAAATGGTGATGGACCATGGCACAGCACCATTGAATATGGCAAGGTCAGTGCACATACTGCACATGGCACAGTGGCACTGTGCTGGTGCAAGCCACAGATAAAGATCACAGGGATTCGCCAGTGCAAGTGCAGTTGCACTAGTCGCATCACCCATGATATTCAGCAAGGTGCATGCAAATGAGGCCATAAGATATGCAAGGTACAAATGAGGCTATTTACATGTCATTATGGCCCCATTTCCATGCCTTGTACAGGGTAGCCTGATGACTTGTGCCTGGTGCCCTGCACAGCATGAAGTGTGCAGTGGTGATCCCAGGGCTTCCCCCCGCCCATAGCTGTGATCGCTTACATGTGTACCACTCAATCCCTGGTAGTCTAGTGGCCCCCCTGAGTCTCCAAATCCCTGATAATTGCAATGGAAGCCATCCCTGGTGGTCAAGTGGTTCCCCCTCCCACCCGAGATCCCAAGAAATGTAAAATGACCATCCCTGCTGGTCTAGTGGAACTCCCTCCCACCCCTAGCCGTGATAATCCTCCGTGAATGTCATTTACATATTTGGGACTGTCTAGTACAGTATGCCCTGCAAGCCACAGCCAATTCACACACGGGGACCAGTAGCTGCTTGATCCATACTGTACCTGACAGTCAGTGGGCAGCTGGCCCATATGCGGATGGGTTGCAGCCACCCGCCGATGATGGGGAGTGGGAGGGCAAGGGATTCAGTGTAGGTGGGAGGGTGGGGGGGTGCCACTGGATCACCAAGGCTTTCCTTACGGAGGATCACCTTGACATCACATGCATCATAGTGCTTGTTAGATTAAACAGTTGCTGAAAGTGTGACACTGAAAAAGTCTTGGCAGGTTAGACCCCTTTACTGTATTGACTGGGGTGTGGCAGGACCTTGACTTTGGAACTGCCATCCATGATTAATCCTGTCTTGACAAGCCCTAATTAAGACCTTCCCAATTCAGCACATAACTTGCGGAAGTGAGAACCTCTGTAGACAATTCAAAGATCATTGAGCATAGACATTGGAAGAAAAACTGCTTCCTATTTCACAGCAAGGGGACATTTACTCTTTACACTAATTATTCCTTTAATCTGTGTTGGGGAAATCTGATTTTTAAAGTACTATATCTTTAGATAGAGTTTAGTTTAGACACATCTTTGCCTAAACTATTGACTCACTCTATCATTGCTATGTGACTCACTAGGCAACTAGGAGAGGTTGTAAAGTGGTCAGGGGGGAATAATATATTGTTACCAAAAACACCTTACTGAGCCTGGACATCCCTGAGAATAGAATGGGGAAAAGATGCAGGGTGTACAATAAGTAGATTGACTTGAGAAAAAGTGTTGAGAACAGCATAGAGGGACTTCATAGATGAGAGGTATCAATTACAGTATTCCAAGAAAAGATTCTGCATCCATGATACATGGCCACTGTCATGTTTAAATGATCAAGACTTCTGCTTTCAAACAGTTGTTAGAGATGCTTGGTAATGTGGAGATCATGTGTCCATATTTTACAGCAATGTCGCAGCATGCAAACCTTTTAGTCAGCAGTGATTAAATTTTGCTCCTGCACCATTGTTGATAGATATTCCTATCTCACTGGCCTTGGATACTATGACACATTAAATTCCAACCGGGATTTGTGTCCTCATTGTCCACAGAATTGATGGAAGTGGCCTCTCAAGCTAAAATAAAATTGCTCCTCAATGAAAGTATAGAAAAATCCTCTCAAGGCCAGCTTGCAAATGCAGTGTCAACATTGTCATTTGCTGTCCAGGAAACCTGTGTTTACACCCCTGGATCAGGATGCGTTAAGCCCAATTTTAAGTCTGGGTGCAGATGTCTTCCTCAGTACCTCCTGCTGCAAGGAGAAAGAGTTGCTCCTATTCCAGCACAGCTGTTGTCTAGTGTTAGGGGGAAGGAAGCCATGAGACAGGAATTTTTTTATCCCATCAGGGACATCAGATAAAGATGTATCTGATATGCAGAGTGGGGACTGGCATGCAGTTTAATAATGGCACGAGCATTGCCAAGCCCCCATATTACCCATAAGGCAACTGATGCAAGACTTCTTTTTTTTTCTGTAGCATTCCCCCCAACCCCCAGAGCCCTTGCAGGTGGCTATGGCCTCTGAACAGAGGGACTCTCTCTCTCTCTCTCTCTCTCTGGTCCTGCTGCTCCTGCGCTATGTGGCTTCCTGGAAGTTCTCCCACAGATTGCCCCTGCAGAGGGGCCAGGAGGAGGTTGCCAGCTTCTCTTTGCCCTGAAGACCCAATACACAATACGGGGGACCACTCCTGGGAGCAGCAGACCATCATCAAGCCTGCCAGGCTTGCTTTTTCCTTTTTCACCTGGCCTCCCTCCCTTCCGATGGAGAGACATCAGCTTCTAGCCTCCCGACTCATACTGCCTTCCAGTCACCGCCAGAGGCAATCAGTGAGCGGGACGATTAGTCTTCCCCCCCTCCAGATGCTCAATCCTCTCTCACCCCTTCCAACCCCCAGTGGCCCAGGCTCATTCCTGAACCTGGGTTGCCAGCGTGGTGTGAGGTGTGGCATCCAGCACCTCAATTCTCAGCACCACCGGGCCAGCTCCCTGATGCAAGACCTCTTAGGTTATGCCCCTACTATTGAGAGGGATAAAAGGGAGGGTCTATAGAGCACAGAAAATAGGATTTGCAAGGTTCAGAGGATGCTCTCTTATCCCACTACGCCCTCCTGGGTTGTTTGGCTCACCTCTTCTTCACCAGTTTCTTCCTCTGGATCACCAAGCTAGTTCAACAAAGTATCTCCTTAGAGTTGTTGAGGGCCTCTGAGGTCCTGCATTAGGGAACAAGACCCAGGTAACATCTGGGCTGGATTAAGAAAATTTGGGAGTAGGCAAGGGTCTGAAAACCACAACAGCCCCATAAACAGAAGGGTTTTTGATGCCTTAAAATTATATTGGAAGATTTTCCTGGTATTTTGACTGTCATTTGTAGGGACATGGAATACATTTAGAATGTGTAAGATTGTATGGTTGGAGTACACATTGTTGCCAGCCACATTATGCTGCAAATTGTTAAAACATTAAAATCCTGATCATTAAACAGTTTGAATGTGTAACATGGCTATGTTGCAAAAGTGCAAAGGCACATTCATGCCAAAGTAGATGAAATTGGATGGATGTGTATGCATAGTATACAGTATGTGCCACATGGAAGAGCTCTACACAGATGTCTGCACATGATATGCATAGAATGCCATGCAGGGACATGACTGGACAGATGCACAATTTGCACATGCAGATGTCTACCTACAACACAAGATAAGCATTTGACGTGTGTATCTCAGGCTCAGGATCACCACCTGAGTGTCTGCAGTAACAAAAGCACATCCTTTTAACATAAGAGTTGCACACACAAACTGGACACAAACCAGCATGAAAACAGCAGGTACATACCCATGTCGTTACTGGCCAAGAAGTACCATTGAGGATTATTAAATGTAGGTGATACAACACTACACTGTGATACACAGTAGAGCTCATAATAGCTGATAGTTGTCACAAAAAGTATACTTTGCAGAAAACATTTAATAACTAGTGTTACATCTTACTTTGTTATGTTCATATTGATATTGGTTTTAAGTGGAATTGTTTTATTTTTTTAAACTTTAGTTCACATCGTTACAATGAAAAACTAATTGCACTATCAATGAATGTCAGATACATATAAAGAGATGTTTGTTGGTGGTTTACATGTTGTTGACATTCAGGGATAACCATGATCGCTATTTAAAAACCGTACGGTATTCTTTCAAAACACATTGAATGTAATTCTCTTTGTAAATCTGCATCAATATGAACAGACACAAGTGAGAAATTGTCAGTTTTAAAAGATTTTTTTTAAATATCTAGAACCAATTTTGTGAAATATAGCAGCTGCTATAAAGTTAAACTCTGTGGTATATTGTGTTGTAGCATATATATCAAAGACATGTAGAGTAGCACAAATAAATACCCTCAGTGTGTGTATATACACCACACACTGTTTCACAGGAAGTACTCTAATGTAGACCCCAGCACACAACAGTCCCCCAAATAATTAAAATGTCACAGATACATGAAACTCATACCCCAGGGATGCCTAAACTTGACCTGAAGATGTCATTAAGCTTTGGTTTCTTAACTTTGGGCAGATAGTATGGTAATGACCTTTGGTTGTTTTATGTCAGGTTGCTACCACCAGAAGAATCTTCTTGCACAGTAAAGATAAAGGGTGTTGTACTGCGAACGTAATAGTGCTTTGATTTCACCACAGTAACACAGTACTGTAAATAACTTAAACCACACTGTAAATGCAATAAACATGAACAATGGTATAAACAATTAGGATTCAATATTTATTTGGGAGGGGAACAGGAGGAAGAAATAAAATAAAAAACTAATGAATGTAATGAATGATAGCAGGCAGATTCAATTCATTATCCTGCCTCCCTGGTGCAGTAATCAGTCCCAACCCCAGTCTTGAAAGAACTGCTGATGCCTCATTATACATTTTGAAAAACAATATTTAAGTACAATTCAGCTTATATTTCATGTAGCTTGTATAGATGTCTTCTTCCCACTATTTACTAATGAGGAAATTTGCATCAGAACTGATCTTTATCCCTTAGAGTTCATTTGCCTCTGTAACTTACTCCCTACATGAAGTCATAATCCTTTGTTGTTATATCACACTCTGTTTCCATGGGATTAACTATGATGTCACATGCAGTGCATTATGACCTCAGGTGAGAAATAAGCAACAAGAACAGATGAATTCTTCAGGAGCAAAGATCCTACTTTCATGAAAATTGAGCTCAGTAATAAATAATGGCAAGGAGAAATATAGAGAGAATGTGAAATATAAGCTCAGTTGCATTCAAATAGTATGTTTTGTTAAAGTTATCCTAAAGTGTTGGCTGCTCCTTAAGAATTAAGTGTTTGTGAGGTATACTGTGGCTGAGGCAATGTGATGTTACTAAATAAAAAAAGACACCATGCTGAAAAACAGGTGCTGCAGATAAGAGTTCTGTATAAGCAAATCACAAAGTTGTGGCACTCACCACTGAATAAGCAATGGTCAAAAGTAGAATGTACTGTAAGGAAACTACATTGCTAGGTGCCTAGAGTACAAAAGGTAAAACACTCTCCCCAGGAATACTTGCCTGATGTGTTTTATACTTTAATGTTTTTATATTAAAGGCCTTTGGAACCTAAACTTCTCCATCTGTCAGCTTGTGTCAGTGCCTCCCTCCTTACTCAACTCCTAAATCTATTCAGTACTCTCTGCACTGTCCCTCCATCCCAGAAGACTGTCAAGGTTCTCCTACTCCATAAATGGGGTGATCTCTCTCCTCCTGGCAACTTCCACTTAATATCCCTCCTCCTTTCTCTTACAAAGCTGCAAGAGAAACTAGTCTACTCAAGACTTGCAGACTTCCTACACTCCTTCAACTTCCTCTCAACTTTCTAGTCTGGCTTTAGAAAGGATAATTCCACCATCTCCTCCTGATTTAAGGTCATTGACTCAGTCGTCCCAGGGATGGATCAGTGGCAGATTACAGTGACCCTTTTCATCAATCTTTCCAAAGCCTTTGATTCTGCATTCTATTCGCTCTTCCTGGATAAGATAAGCTCTGCTGGCCTCTCAGCCCTTGCTGTCGACTGGTTCTGTTCCTACCTCTTGGACCATCAACAGGTGGTACCAGTAGGAGGGACCATCTCCCTGACTCTCCCTATCCAGACTGGGGTCCCACAGGGCTCTGTTATGGCTCCAGTCCTTCCCATCTTCCTAAATGACTTTCCTTCTACCTGTGCCAATTCACATATTCACATGTATGCATGTGACACAGTTTTCTACATCTCTTGTCCCAAGACTGTATCTTTAGAAGTCTCAGTCCAGGAAGACTTTTGCAATATTCTGTGCTTGTTGCAGTCTAACCAACTTTGGAGTAATACAAAAAAAATGTGTCTGTGATCTTTAGTACCAGCCAGAAGCTGTCCCACCCTCCACCCCCATCTTCCACATGCTGGATGGCACACCACTTGAAGCAGTATCAACTTTCAAATACCTTGGTGTGTGGTCAGATAGCAGGCTTGACTTCTCTGTTCACATTGACATCATCCTTACTAAACTCTGCCCAGACTAGGTGCCTATACTGCAATAAGGATTGCCTTTCTCCAATGGTCCACAGGGAGCTAGTCACCAGAATGGTTCTCCACTGCCCCTTCCATGTGCCTAGACAGACTGAACACCGGCCAGTGAGGGAAAAGATCAAGTGCCCGATAGCTGCTCTCCATTCCCAGGCACCCCCTGCACATTCCACCAAATGACTACCACTGTTGGAGGCCAAGTGGTAGTGTGGGCTTATGCAGCAGTGGAAGGGTGGGCTACTGGACTCTGTGGCATGCACATGCCTCAACACACATGTGTGTATGTACATGCCCCAATGTGGGAAACTGTGATGAAAATGGAAAGGGAAGACTCCAGCCAGCCTGGTTGTGCTGAAGGTTGAGGCTCTGGATACCTTACCTCATGCCATGCTGGAAACCTGGGTTCGTGAATGACCTTGGATCATTGAAGAGCCAGCACAGAGGGGAGGGAAGGAGCAGGACTGAGCAGCCAGGAGGCAGCTCTCCTCTCCTGGGGTGATTGCAGTCCCCCTGGAGTTTTGATCCCACTGGGTGGAGGCCTGGTGTTTAGCATAAGCGGGAGGGGGGTGGCAGTGTAGTGGGAGGCCACTCTGAGGCATGGAATGCCTCCACAAGTGTGCATATGCCTGGGACATGGGAATGAGAAGAAAAATGTGGTGAAAAAGCTGATAAAAATCTATATAGAAAAAAAAGGAAAAGGGAAGGCTCCGGCTTTGTGAAGCACCATCTACCTGCTCCCACTTCCACATCACCAGCTGATCACCACCCCAATTCTTGACTCAGGAGTGATCTATCAGATTGGTGGTTGAGGGGTTGGGGTAGCAAGGATGGAGCTGAGAGCCTGCCAGAGCTGTCCCACTGTGAGAAAAATATGAATTAAAAAAGGAAACTGCCATTTTCCTACGGTCTCATGATTATGAGACAGGCTTTTTTTTTCTTAGATCCATAATTTGTCATCTCTTTTTAAAGTTTTTGTTTATTATTCCTCAGCGAGATTTTTAAATGATCAATGTATTAATCATGACTAGGCAGACAAAGATCTGTATTTACTGATATTTTCAATTAATTTTCTAATGTTTAGCTTCCGCCTGGGTCCCAATTGGACTTTTGTGTCCTGTACCTGTACTCCTGGGCATAGGGAAACTATGTGAATTTGACCACTGCCACCTATCCTTTAAGGACAGAAATCTCTTTCCTAAGTCTTGCCTGTTCCTCCCTGCATTGTGCATGGTCAGATGAAGTCCCTATCTTCACTTCCATCATTTTATTCTGAAATAATGTGTAAGCTCTAACAATATTACTTTTCTCCATACATACTGCCATTAATGTTTTTCAACTTTCTTCTGCCTCTCTTTCTAATTTCTTCTTCTTTTAAGTGCAGTCTGATGGTGATATATAAACATGCCATTAATGGCCCCATGCATGAAAGGGCAGAGTGGCTATATTCAGCATATCTGTGGCATGGATCCACTGCTTACCAATTGCCCCCCACACAGGATGCACTACTGGGGATGCACAGCCCCTATGCACCCAATCCCCCAGCTTCATGGACAGCAAGGTGCCAGGAGTGGGAAGAGACATAGTGGTGCTACACAGCAGTCACTACCATCACTACTGTGCATAGTGCTGTCCACAGGGGTGCAGAGGACAGTGCAGGCTATGGCAGGAGGGACATGGCCATGGCCACACACTTACAGGGTCCCCCCAGCACAACCTGTCCTGAGCTCCCTCCCTCCAACTGTCAGAGTCCTCCCCTAGTCCCTGCAGCTCAGGCCTCCCACACACATATGCCCTGTCCACAGTGCAGGTGGTTGAGGAGGTGTGCAGTGGGTATTGCTGCCAGCAGCCCATGGCCACAGCAACTCCTGCCAGGTCCAAGGGTTGGGGTGGTGTGGATGGTGCAGCATGGGGGTGTCTCATCTGTGTGCCTGTGGGAGTATTACAGTCCCAGGGCCAGTGCTCCCTGCATTCCAAAGGAGGGGGGATTCCACCAATGGCTGTCACCCACACAGTGCACAGGTGCCAATGCACAAACCTGGTCCTGCTGTTGCACCTGGGTTATGCCTCCTATTTTCCCACATACACCTTATATTGTTTTCCTGGTCTATTATACTGTGATACTGCTATTTTGCACTAACATGTAGGTATAGGCACCCATCATATAAACATGATTGCCAGGAATGTGCTTTCCTTTTAATATTTGCTACTGTTTACATCCTCCATAGGATTAGATCATGCATGACTATTATACCTCACTATAATGCATTATGTTTGCCTTTTACATATATTCCATATATAATCTACCTAATCACTGATAAGATGACTCTGAGGGATCATCAATGATTACTTTATACAATATATAAATATATATATATACACAAAGAACCTCTCTGCACAAACACTGAGGCAAGGGTTACCCCAAAGGGCATTTGGCTGGGAAGCCAAGTTTCAAATCACCACAGAATGTTATGCTGGTACAAAACGTTCTGTGGTGATTTGCATATGCAGACCATGATGCTTTGCATTGTGTGGGCAAGTGTGATTATATATATATATATATGTATATATATTCTCTTATAATCATATGTAGTTGTGGCCAATCAGCACTTCTCTTTGTCCAAGCAGGCTGAAACAGAAAGAAAACCTTTGTTGTGTATTATACACAGGCAAGAAATGCCATGTGTAGTTTGAACCCATCAGCGTTTCTTTTGTCCAAGCTATAATGTTAACCGAAGCATACTGCTCGAGAGAGAAGTCCACAATCAACCCCCCCCTCTAGATACAAAAAAGAGTGTGGGTGCAAATAATATTGAACCTTACTTCCTAAAACTTGGCCATACCTATCTGACCGCCCCCATTACACACTTATGCAACACCTCTCTGATTCAAGGTGAGCTACCTGCCTTGTGGAAAACTGCCCACATCCTACCATTATTCAAGACTGGGGATCCGAGTGATCTGAACAATTACTGGCCTATTTCCATACTATCCGTCCTCTCTAAATTACTTGAAAAAATGATCAACATCCAACTTAGAGAACCTTTGGATTCACAAAAGTTGCTAAACCCAGCTCAGTCCAGCTTCAGAGCCAAACACAGTACAGTATCGGCTCTTGCCAAAGTAACTACAGACTGGCAAATGGCCTTGGACTCTAAGAAGCATGTATTTGCCCTCTTCCTTGATCTAAGTAAGGCCTTCGATACTGTGGATCATACCATCATGCTTACTGCACTGAGAAACATCTGACTTGATAGTTCTGCCATTAAATGGTTCACCAACTAGTGTACCTCACCAATAGGTTACAACAAGTCAAAGCCATAGGAGATCTGTCCCCACAAAAATCCTTGTTACGAGGAGTCCCACAAGGCTCCATCCTGGGCCCTATCCTCTTTGCAATATACATCAATAATCTGGACTCACAGCTGGGCACAGCAAATGTGCACTTATTCGCAGATGATACTGTACTCTATACCACAAATTCATCCTTGGATCTGGCCCATGTGTACTTACAGAAAGACTTTGTCACCCTCCAATACAACCTTCTCACTCATAAGCTCCTCCTCAATGCCAAAAAGACTAAAGCAAAGATTCTCTCACCAAAGTCTACTTCTGGATGTCCACATATCACACAGATCCGAACACTCTTATATTAACCCCTTGAAGTAGCTGATCCCTTTAAATACCTAGGGTTCTGGCTGGATAACAAGCTCAACTTTATGTGCCACTTAAATGAAACCTCGTAGAAACTAAGACAGCGATTAGGTTTATTCTATTGCATTAAACACCTACTCATGTTAGAAGCCAGAATGAGAGTAGTACAAACTACATTCCTACCTCTACTGGACTATGCTGACCTCCTTTACAGTCATTGCCCATCAATGATGCTAAACAAACTGGACCCTTTACCACCGGGCTTTAAGATTTATCTTAAATCTACCACATAGTACACATCACTGTCATCTATACCAGGTTTCGGGATGGACCTCACTCTCAACTAGAAGAATAAGGAATGATCTCCTCTGTTTTTTTAGAGCATTATCTGATAACCTCCCTGCATACATCTTGAACATCTTCAAATGGGCTAAAGGTTCCTATGGCCTGAGATACTTCTCCTTAATCTGCTTCCAGATTCCTAGAGTGAAAACTACCCTTGGCTCAGCAGCAATCAACTTCTCACTTCCATCACTTTGGAACACTATGCAAGACTCATTAAAATTATCCTCACTTCCAAGCATTTTCACATTCAAAGCTCTATTAACGGATTATCTGAAGGAATCATGCAACTGTTTCAGATGCCGATGACCCCTAAGCCCCGGGTTCCACTCTCAAATCCTATGCCTAAGTATCTCATCCACCCCACATTCCTAACAACAGAAACCTAGGACCTACAAGCCTAGTTCCCTTAATCCTAGATGGCCCTGCCTATTCTCTACCTTTTTCCTATTCTGGCCTTCCTTTTGGCTGCCTACTCTTTCACCCCAGTTTCTACCCTATTCCTTAATACCTCCTTATTTTTTTTCATTTAGGTATGAACTCTTACTTAGTGGACACTATGCGGGATTGTTGTCTCTTCTCATTTCAGTAAAGCTTATTATTATGTACCTTTGCATGTTAATTATGTTGACTGGTATGTATAGGCCCATATTTACCGGCACCTTCACAATGTTTTTTTTTTTTTTTTTGCACCATTGTCCACCATAATTGTAATCTTATGAAGTGTACTGTATTGTATTAATGCTCAGGACCACATTGAAAATGAGCTTGCTTAATGGTGTTTATGCCTGGTTAAATAAAGTGATTGATTGATTGATAGGCAAACACACCCTCCTATGCAACCAACAGCATGGCTTTCACAAAAATCATTCCACCGTCACCGCCCTCACCCTTCTGACTGATCACATCCTCTCTAACATGGGCAATGGTAAAGCCACTGGGACAGTTTTCATCGACCTCTCTAAAGCTTTCGACATGGTCGACCATGCTCTCCTTACCTCCAAGCTTGGCCCCCTTGGTTGTTCTCAGAAAGTCACTAACTGGTTCACTAACTCCCTAACTGGCCGCTCACAATGTGTGTGCATTGGCTAGTTCTGCTCCCGCACACTGCCTGTCTCTGTATGGGTCCCTCAAGGCTTAATCCTGGGTCCCCTCCTTTTCTCCTTATTCATCACCTCGCTCCCCTCTGACTGCCTCAACCGTCACTCTCTCTCCTGTATGCTGATGACCTTGTCCTCTTCCTCAGTGACAAATCCACGGACACCATCTCCTCTGTTCTCTCACACAACTATGCTGCAGCCTACATCTGGTTCTCAAAAAAACTCCTTTTAGTAAATGCCAAAAAAACTAAATCCATGCTGCTTGGATCTAAGCCCTTCCTTGCCAGAACTAAAAACCACACCCCATTACGTATTCTCACCCCTGACGGTACAGTCCTAGAGGACATCGACACCTGCAAATATCTAGGCATACTACTCGACCCCTCCCTCACCTTTGATGACCATGCATATTCCCTTGTCAGAAGGTTCCATCAGAAGTTAGGTGCTGCCTACTGATTAAGGCAATACCTCACCTCTGAAGCCAGACTAGTCATTGTCCAAGGTAATCTTCTCCTTATTCTCTACTACTGTTCTCCTATCTATGCTAGGACCTCTGCTACCACCATGGCCAAACTCTCTGCTACCTACAAAAGTGCCTGTCACTTTGCATTATTGGCCCCATTCTCCACCCACCACTGCACCCTTTATAATACCCTTGGATGGCTACCACTGCAAGGCCGCTTCCACCTAGCCCTCTGCTGTATGGTGGACAGCGTCATCCGCATGGCTCAGGAATCTCCCTTAACTGCTCTCCTGACAACCCAAACTCTTCACCACAACCTCCGCTCTAATGATATGCCCCCTCTAGCTGTTCCTAGGGTATCCGGGTATCCACCAACATGGGTAGCAGAGCTTGGTCTGCTGCTGCACCCTTGTAGTGGAACAAACTGCTGACTGAACTCCATTCTATTGACACTCACTACAGTTTCAAGTCCTACCTTAAAATATGGCTCCTGACAAACTTCTCCTGCCACTGATTTCAGGGGTTACCCACTTGCCCATGCTAGACCACCCATGTTAGACTATTCCCCAGCCCACAACTGTTACCTCTTTGCCTTGTTAATTAAATTTCCATGTTATACGTTACTCCCTTGTCTGTACATATTGTATATGTATTTTCTCTTACTGTATGTTTTGTGTACTACATTGTACCATGGGTACATACTGTATATTTTTCTTAATGTATATTCAGTGTATCACATGCCCACTGCTCTATGTATCATGCCTTGTACACTGTGCCTATGATTGTGTTTGCTATTCAATCCACCTCAAGTCCAATATTGAACCTTGTGCTCACTGTTCTTAATGGATTTACACAGCATGCTTGTACACTGTGCTCAACATTGTTTCTTGTATCTATTTCTGTTTCATGTGTACTACAGTTACCTTGTACTTCACTGTCACCCTGTGCCATGTGTTATGGCCCAGGTCGTGCCTGAAAATTGTCCCTGGGATCCGTGTGCTCACCCGGTTATCAAAGTCATAAATAAATAAATAAATACATAAATTAAATATTCTATGTCTCATATGATACTCATTAGTAATTCTGTCTCCTAAGTCATCATCAAATGGAGAATGACTTAGGACCAATACCTATTGTTTCTCCTATCTGTAACTATGAGGTAGTCTCTGTTGCTATGCTGTTATCTGTAGTATACAAGTCTGTATATCCTAGTTCCATGGGGTGGGGGGGAGAGAGACAGAGAATGAGATCTTGGAGAACCTGAGATCCTACAAGTCTGGAGATTATGTACATTCTTCAGGACAGTGGTGAGAAACCCATCTCTCTTGTGATTTTCTCTGCCACATGCTTCACATAAGTAGCATAATAAACCTCTATTAGTACTCTTACTTGTTTACAGATGTTTCTTGGCAGACTCTGAAGACATAACAATCTGTATTATTAGTAGTATTATTATTTGCTCTACACACTAAGAGTGTTTAGGCAACATAAAATGGCAACCACAAATGGAGTATGGGTGTTTGCCAAAGTTACATTTTAATTTCTTCTGTAAATTAAAACACTGGATGAAAAATCCCCAGTAACAAGCAGCTGAGAGTGTCTTTTGTTTAAATCTCTTCTGTCTGTTGTGTGCACCACAGTGTAGACAAAACAATCTCTTGGCAGATATTCAATCTCTGTGTAATGAGCTGTTTTAGTTATTTTTTTCCCTCTTCTTTCTCTGTGGGAACACACAGCTATAAAGGGATCTGAACAGACAGACTAGTTTCATCTGTGGTTTCAAATCCTAATGGGTCTTTACTCATCTAGGAGTCCACATATGCCAAAAGCTGGTTGAGTCCTGTCATGAACTTTGGTTGCAAACAACGTTTTTGATCCCCAGACAGCTAAGGGGTTCTTATTTATTAAAAGACATGTCTAAAAAATCAGCACTGAAGTTGAGGTTGGATGCCTCACAAACTCAAACTGCTTACGGTGATTTAGAAGATTTTGCCAATGTGGCAAAAACCAGAAACAGTCCCACGAGGGTGATTTCTGAAAACTATAGTCACTTAAACCATGATACTAAGGAAGATATTCCTGAAAATGTGTTAGTTGCACCACTATTCACTTGCTTAGAATTTTCTATAAAAAAATGTGGTACTCTGAAGTCAGATTACACTACATCCAGGCAAAAGATGAGTATGTTACATGCCAAGTCTACTGAGAAAGTTAATGAGCTGTTATCTCAAAACAGGACCTTGACTAAACAATGTGATTCATTTCTAAGTAGTTATGAAAACAGTAGATGTAAAATATATGCTTTGAAAATCAAATGTGATAAGGTTTCTCTTCATAATAATAATAATGATAATAATGATGTTAATAATTATCATAATCATCTTTTTTTTATGGCACCTTTAAAAAACCAAGGCTCCTAACAAAGTTTAATATAACACATCAACATTTCAACATCCTAAATAATATAAAACAACTGATACAATTAAAAGAAAAAAAATCAGTCACTGAATGCTTGGTGCCACAAATATGTTTTTAGGGCCTGTTTAAATCCCTCCACAGCCATGCATGCCCGTAACTAATGGGGTAGAGAATCCCAAAGGGTTGGGGCCACATGCATGAATGCCTAGGCCCCAGAGGATTTCAGATACACCTTAGGAATCACTAGCAATCCCTCATCAGCTGAGCGGAGCTATCACCCCGGGTGGTAAGTAACCAGGAGCTCTTTCAAGTAGTCTGGGACCTGTCCTTGTAGGGTTTTGAAAGTCAAAAGACCAACTTTAAAGGTGATCCACCACTGTACTGGCAGCCAGTGCAGTCCGTGCAGCACCGGTGAAATATAACAGGGCTGGGAAGTTCCCATCAAAAGCCGGGCTGCTGCGTTCTGCACTAGCTGCTAGTGGCAGATTTCCACACCGGGTAGTCCTAGGTAAAGGGAGTTACAATAATCCAAGTGCAAGGACACAAAGGCATGGACCAGCATAGAAAGATCGCCAGATGGAACAAGGTGCTTAACCCTGGAGATATTCCTCAGATAGCAAAAAAAGGACTTGACTATGGCTGACACCTGCGCATACAGAGTCAGCCCTTCATCAAAGATTATTCCCAGGTTTCACACCCATCCAGAAGTTGGGAGTGATAAGCCCACAAGAAAAAGTCCAGAGGGCAAACCAATCCCCAGCTCGCTGTACGGCAAGCCGGGTCCACAACCAGCACCTCAGTCTTTTCCGAGTTCAACTTCAGCCAACTCGAATCCATCCACTACTGGATTTCTGTGAGACAGTTGTTAAAGACTGAGACCTCCATCCTGGTCAGGAGTGAATGAATGACAGATTTAGGTATCATTAGCATAGCAGTGAAACCTCAGCCTATACCATCTTAAAATGTCTCCGAAGGGCAGCATGTACACTGCGAACAACATGGGGGACAACAATGAGCAATGAGAAACCCCACAATACAGAGAAACTGGGTCTGAGGAATAAACCCTGGACACCACTCTCTGAGTTCTTCCCATGAGGAAACATGTAAACCTCCCGAGGATTGCACCCAACAGTCTGCAGATGAACCTCAGGTGACTGAGCAGGACCCCACGGTCTACAGTGTCAAATGCTGATGAGAGGTCTAGAAGAACCAAGATGGAATGTTTCTTCTGATCTCTAGCCATCAGATCATTGAGCACCTGATCCAGCACTGTCTCAGTACTATGCCTCTTTTGAAAACTGGACTGGAGAGGTTCCTAGATGTCATGGATGATCAAATGGTTCTCCAGCTGTACGGCCACTACTTTTTCAATCACCTTCCCTAGAAAGGGAAGCTTTGAGATTGGTCTGTAGTTCGCATGGCAGTCGGGGTCCAAAGAAACTTTCACCAAGAGGTGTGTTACCACCGTCTCCTTCAGACAGCTAGGAAACTCACCTGTTTCCAAGGAGCACCAGACTATCCATGCTAGAAATGGACTGATGGAATTAATACATCCCAAAATCAGGGAGGTTGGTCCCGGATCCAAATTACAGCACATAGGGTGCACAACCAGGACAATCTGTATGACATCCATGAACTCCAGTCGGTCAAAGGTACTCCAGGAAAAAATGAGAGGCAGTGGCCACGTACTGGTCCAAAGCAACGCCCATAGAGTGTGCTGGCTGGAGTACCACCCAGATGTCAGCCACTTTAGTTGCAAAGAATCAAACAAGTTCATTGCATTCTACTTATGAAAAGGCTTTTCAAACTTGCAGACAGGCTGGGTTGCACAGTCTAGCTACAGTGTGAAAGAGCTGAGCTGGTCAATTCTGAGTGGCCGCAAACTCCCTAGACAGGAAATCTGCCTTCTTACAGGTGACTGCAGATTGGTAGGCTTGGTAATGGTCCATCAATCTAAGGTGGTCGGCATCAAGGGTGGATTTCTACCAGCAGTGCTCTAACCTTCATCCTAGTCACCGCATCTCCCTCAAAGTCCCATCAAACCATAGGGACCGAGGGTGAAGGGAGAGAAGACAAGCATGGACAGGAGCAATGACATCAAGGGCCACTGAAAAGGCCATGTTATAGGCCACCACAATGGCCTCTGGTTCATTGTTTACCACTGAGAGGGTCACTAGGTCAAGTACCGCCATCAAGCCTTCGGAGCTAACATCTCGTAGAGGGAGATACCTGACCATCTCCACAGGGGTAGACCTGTGAAGGGGGGCACTAAAACTAAACCCCACGGTGTAGTGATCAGACCATCCCACTGGTTCCACCCCAGATCAGAGGCTTTGATTCCCAGGAGGAAGATTAAGTCAAGAGAGTGACCATGCTTATGGGTAGCAGTGGTAACTATCTGTGTAAGGCCCAGAAATGTCATCAACTGGAAGAAGTGTTGTCCAAATTGTGAGAGTTCATCATCAGCCTAGGTGATGAAGTTGCCCAGGACCATCAGCCTGGGTGACTGAAACGCCATGTCGATGACAAAGTGTGCCACTGCCTGAAGGAACCGCTTCTCATTCCCAGGTGGATGGTAGATTAGAGTGATCCTACAACCTACACCTGCTACCACAGTACACTCAAATGACTCAGTCGCCTCAACTGGTACACTTGTGAGGTTTTCAGTTTTAATAGATACTGCACCCCCCCCTTGATCCAGTCTCAGGTGGTGAATCACTGAGTACCTGGCTGGAGTTAAGGCCTCCAATATGTGGCCAGAATTCTCATCCAGCCAGGTTTCAGTGATGCAAGCCAGGTCCACCGTTCCTACAAGATCTGCAATAATTGCAGTCTTGTTGTTATTGGACCTGGCATTGCATAACACCGCCTGAGTTAACTGAACCTCCAGGGCTGCCTGAACCACCTGTCCACCAAAATTGGTAGTGCCCTTTGGTGTGGAAATGAGACATGGTGGACCAAGCTCTTGGTTCCATTTTGCCCCAGGGAGTCTCCTGGTTCCAATGACCCTGATGCGGTTGCCCCACTCATTCACCCTCCACTGTCCACATCTTCCACCACTCTTCCCCCCCATGATCATTACCCAGCACTTTACAGTGCTGGTAAGTTGTAAAATGGAATGGGGGAAGGAGAAGAGGGCACAGAGAGCAGAGGGTGAATAGCGCACAACCGTGGGGCAGGACTCCAACACATTCAGGTGACCAATCAATTGAAACAGCTCTCACTTAACTAGGCCAGCTATATTCCTAGAGCAAGCCTACAGTTAAATAATATAAAATAAAATAGAATAAAGTAAGACAAAAATACAGCAAAATATAAACCTTCAACACTTACTTAAGAAAAAATAAATAACCCTCACACACCCATCCCCTATAATAAAATGAATAAATTACCCTCAAATACCCCTCCCCGAGCATAAAATTTAAAATAGATTAAAATATAAAACAATGTAAAGATAATGAGTCTTATAGCAGCTGATAGAGCAGTGTTTATGACTGTAAGGAACAGTCATCAAATGTCTCACATACAGGAATAATGAGCTTGTGGAGCTCCCACCTTCATGAGTACAATGTCCAATACAATATTTGCCCACACTACCTCTCACATAGTCTAGACAAATCACCAAAATAATGCTATACAAGTGATTTAATCAGGCACTCTCACAGCCTATGAAATAAAGAGTTGGACATGAAAAGTAGAACAGAGAGGTCTAGCCGTGTCCTGGATAAGAACACCTCTTGAAATTCCAGTGCCTCCATAGGAACCAAAATCTTCTCTCCAGGACTCAGGGCTTACCAAATGTTGGCAAAGGGGCCCAAATAACTCTACCCCGGGAGGCTCCCACCAGAAATCTCCATGACTGTGACTTTGGCCCTCAGTTGGTGTTGGCCCACCAGCCAACCATCCAAAGGTCTAGGAGTTTCCAGAGACTGTTTGCCTACTCTCCAGCTGGCCTAGTCCCCAGCCTCCCAAATGGCCACAGATCCAGCAGCTTAGCCACCCCAAGGATCAAGTCAGACCCCCCTCGAGTCAACAGTAAACCCCAAATAATAACAAGTCACAAACTTCTCTAACCTGCTGCACTTCTCATCCCTAACTGAAGGCATGCAACAGATTTTCTGGCTGCAGACCAACAAAGGATCCAACCCTTGACAATCCGAGTCACAGCTGAGCATAGCACAATGGTTCCTCAAAGAGGCAGATTCATCCCGTAGCTCCTCATCCCAGATCACCAACAGAACTTCCTCTGACTAAAAGACTAGTTTTTACTGTGAGAAAGTCTTGCAAACTGAAGTTAGATTACTTCACAATGTGCTCACTCATGTATTTGAGGAGCTAGAATGTAAGAGTGAAGATTGCCCAACTTATCACTGTGTGTGGAAACTTGGAGAAACAGGTTATGCATAATTTTGTGATACCAAATATGTGGTTGATCTTATAAATTGGAAAGCAGAAATGGTGAACTTGCACCATCAGCCAGAGTTATTGGCAAGGCATATTAACTTAATGACCAGAGACCTTGCCTTTTCTCATGTTGAAGAGTTTGATTTTGAACACTCACAGTATGCTGTGGGGTGGACTAGAACAAATGCCAGCCACTTGTTTTTTCTGTGATTGACAAAATGGAGAATTGTTAGTCTCAGAATGGTGGACACACATGTCATCAGGTTGCATCCCTAAGATGGCTGCTCATGGTCATGTGATGATGGTCATAACACAGTAACCCAAGATGCCCATGAGGTAATCCAAAATGGCCAACCACCACATCATGGAGGTTGGATCATGCAGTCCCAGGGACCTGTGATTGCTGCCATAACCAAACAAAACATACCAGAGGTTTTTGGCATGATTAATAATGTTATCAGTAACACTAATGTTTCTGAGGGACAGAAGATTCTCATTAAAAATGATGTTGGCATACTTTTGAATGAGGCTGGTATGCTACCGGTCATGAAGTCAGTGTCTGACACTGTAGAAGCAGTTGCTGTTAGCAATGATTACTATACTAGAACATCCTTGGATCAGGAACACATTGCTGTTAACTATGATTTGAAATGTGAAATAGCATCAGCTTTCCCTGAGAAGACTGAGTGTACTGCATTTCCTATGCAGTGCATTAATACCTCAAGCTGTAACATTAAAACAATGTTGCTACCATCCAGCAACCTTCCAGTGGGGAAACCCACTTTACATTTGATGGTGGAGGGGACAACTCTGATTCTGAAAGCCCTGTGGCTGTGATATTTTCAGCATCACAGGCCACGTTGGGGGGGAGGGTTACAGGTTTGATTTCTGAACCTGTGCTGACAGCTGTTTCAGTACTACCTTTTCCACCCCAATGGCTGCTGAACTACAATCCATAACTGGAGAACTATGTGCAACTGTACACCACTTTCCTCCACTGTGCAGGCACCCCTGATAGTGCCAGCACATGATGCAGAACCACCTCCACCAATGACACCTGGATCATCCCATACTGTGGCTGCAATAGCAGGAACAAGCCAGGAACAGTCTGGATTATTCCCAGCACATGCAATGGCAGACACAAGTCAGAAACAGTCTGGGCTATTCTCAGCACAGACAATAGCAGGCACTTCTTGCAAGAAGATGCAAGGCATGATAATGTTGATATCATTGTCTTTTCTTTTGGGATCACTAACCATGGTCCCAGCATTACGTAAACATAACACAGTTTTAGGGTATATCGAAACTGGTACATCAGATATAGCAATCTCAGCAGTTTTAGCCCAAAAGTACAATGGGCTCATCAGACCCATTGCTTATGCATCACAGATGCTCTCCCCATTGGTGCTGAAATGCAACCTTTGTGAAAGGAGTCTTTTGGCTACATACTGGCCCATGAGATACTCTATGTGCATCATTGGATATGCACCCATTGTGCTGCATTCCAATCATTTACCAACTAACTTTTAAAGATGACTCTGTATCAATGCCAGACTTAACATTGGTCTCTCATTTACAGGATCATGACATCACTGCCCTTCCTATCAAAACTCCATCCTTATTGGCTCATGGCCTACAATTTGGGAAAGGACCATTATTGTCCTCCAACCCATGACCTACTTGTCCCAGGGCCCTTTCTGACAGAACCTCAGAAAGTGTTAAAAGACACCACTGTGTGTCATGTTTTGACTGATGACTCAGCCACAGATACCAATGAGGGTTATTTAGTAGGGTTTGGAATTCTTATTGTACATTCTAGTAATAACAAAGTGTGCATCATCATTTATGTATGATTCACAGGCATTGTTAAAACATGTCTGGCAATAAAAAAAGTGAAAAGCAGGGAGTCAAGGAGTCTCCTTATTACCACAAATGTTTGTG